>JAQMRL010000002.1:56844582-59344582 GCA_035578175.1 Catonia carolina | reverse complement strand
ACTTTTCAACAAAAATTAATGGAATAATGTATTTTGAAACCACCTCCGTGGCGTAGTTACTAGCACGCTAGCTAGCCTGCAAAGTGAAAGGTCCCGGGTTCAATTCCCGGCTAGGGTCTGGAAATATGAACATGTTAAAACCACCGTTAAGGTACCAAAACCCACACTAGTTGCTAATGACCAAGCTGTCGATGCGACTTTAAATAAACTAAAAAAAAACTATTTTGAATATTTTTATTGTTAGAATGATTTCTTTTTTTTATGAACATAATGAAAATTAGTTTTTAATAGGAAATTTTATTTTTCTGTAACTTTGAAATTTGGGTTGGCAATTGCAGGCTTACGTCTGCCAGTTTTGGAAATAAGGGCTGGCACTTTTTGTACACTCTTATTCAAATTAAATGGCTTTAGATCAAACTTTTAAATATTGTTTCGGTACTGAAAGGGTTAAAAATTGTATTCATTTAAAAGAATGAAATTACTAAATTGTCTCTGTTGAACTGTATGTAACACACTGGGCTGCAAAGCCTTCACACAAAGGTTGCTACTAAACTAAGTTTCTGATATTTAAACATGATTTACACCTAGATTAAGAAAAAAACTAAAGATAAATGACAAAGACTGATATTTTGGTAACTTTAGGGATGTTTCCACCCCATAATCGAAAAATGTTAAGATATTACTGAACTTTCTAATTTCAATATGAGATTTTTCTTAGTTAACTCAGATATATTTTGTGATGATATAAATTAAACTTGATGCTTCATAAACAATAATCATAGCCAATGTTTTTTTGCATAGAATCCAGTTGCAACTGCTTATGAAATATTTTGGATGATATTTGAACCAATACTTTTTGGATTGACTGGAACACAAATAAAGATCAGAGAAATAAATCTAGACACATTTGGTATAGTTCTTGCTATTCTAATTTCAGCAATTGTTGTAAGTACTGATTATATTTTTATTCTTTGTTAGTAAACTCATTAGATGTGTAACTGAGACATTCTTTGGAAGAAGGGAACATAAGCCAAAAGTATCTTTTGAGAAAAATGCTATTAAATAGTTAGTTGCGCTAAATCTTATCCAAATATTGTTTCTTGTGCATGAATATTGATAAATTAATTCAAAAGTTTTGTAACTAGTAATTATGTTAATTTTTCCAGTTAGAGACCTTTTTTTAAATTTATAACCAAAATAAAAATGATGTTATGTGCCCTTCTTCCACAGAATGCACTGTGTTCATTGTTTGTACCTTGTACCTTAGTAAACTAGACAGTTTTCTTATGACAGTATTTATTTTCTATAATGTATTTAGAGTATATAAAATGGTATTACAGTTTACAAAATGAAAAATGTGTTTTTTTATACTAAAATGATAAAAATATTACTTGAAAAACTTAGTATGACACTACACGATAATAGAAGATTAACATCTCTTTTATTATGCTATTTTCTAAAGAAATCTTAAAGGAACAAGAAATAAAATTCATTTTAAATGGGTTAGAACTAATAACATCAACAGAAAAGATACTAAGCAACCAAGCAAACACAACCTCAGCAAAAACTCAATATTTATGAAGGAACTTGTGGTCAGTTAAACTAATGTGCTAGAGTAGAGATATTGAAATGAAATTTTGGTAGCTTATAGTTTAAAACATAGCAGACATTTTAAACTGTTCTGCGGAAAAAGGGAACATACTCCTATGTTTCCTTATTCCGGAGAATGCCTCAACTGTACTTTTATTTCAATGAAAATTCTGAAGATGAGAAATTATCACAGACACTATGGTCATGAATTAAGTGTTAAGGTTAAATACAAGGTGTCAAAAGCCAATTAATATAATTTCTCAAATGTTTTATGGGAGCAACAACAATGTTGTGCTGTTATGTGTATAACCAATGTTGATACATGTGAATTATTAAAATCGCTTACCATGGTCAAATTTACTGAATTTATTTCCAGAGATTATATGAGTTTAGTCATTGCCATATGTCTCACTTTGCAAAAATATGCCTGGCATAAACAAGCATATTCAAATAAGATAAAAGATGTAGTTCTTGTAATATAGCCGGTGTGATCAAAAACTACTGTGAATAATTTTATTACAAAAGAACTATTGATGCTACATTTATTTGAAGTACATAATAAGGCCAAAAGCCAGTTTTATTTTTGAGATATTCAGTGTCAAGTTTGAACAAGTTGTGATTTGTTTCTTGGGTTCCACACTCAAAAGAGTGAAGTCATGTTTACTATGTGTATAATAGCCTACATCATGGATTTTGAACAATGCTTTAATATTAAGTTTTGTTTTAAGTCGCAATAAAGTGCCAAAGAAGATTATGAAATGTTAAAATTAATGTACGGTGACAATGTGGTAACTTTGAAGAGTGTTTACAAGTAGTACAAGTGATTTAAAAGCAGAAATGAGTTGGTTGAAGACTAGCAATGAAAGGGACATCCTCTAACCTCAAAAACAGATAAAAATGTGTAAAAAGTGGCAAAACTTGTTCATTCCATCACACGATTGGCTATTCGAGAGCTTACGAAAGAACTGAACATCTCATACAGGTCTATGCAAAGCATTTTAACTGATAATTTGCAAATGAGACAAGTGAGTGCAAAATTTGTTCCCAGACTTTTGATGCCCCATGCAACACCTCACTTCTAATCTGCAAGTTTTTGGTTCAAGAAAAAGTGTTCTGTCTGTCTACGTCTGCCTTACTCTCCGGATTTAACACCATGCAACTTCTGCCTCTTCCCAAAAATAAAACCATGCTGATAAGAAAATGTTTTGACACCATTCCTGACATTGAGACATGACAGAGCAGCTGAAGGCCCTTCTGAAAGAAGCCTTCCAGAAATGCTTCCATTCATGGAATCAACGTTGAGATAAGTGCATTGCTATCCAAGAAAAATACTTTGAAGGACATTAATTCAAATTTGATCTAACCTTGTTATAGCCTGATTTTCATAAGGAGAGCGCTGGGTAAATCATGTGTCTGCATTAGTATAGTATTGTACGTAATGCAATAGTGCAGTGTACATAATCAACAATAGAACAGCATGCCTGCAAAATACAATGTTTGTTGTCAATTTTCAGCAATACTCTGACAGTACATCTAACTGTAGGTCAGAGGGGTATGCAGGGTCCAAGTCAAGTATGCGCATGCATAGCCCAGTGCTCACAGCAATTGGCTTGGCCTTTACTTTGTTCGTAATAAAATCATTCACCGTATTTTTTGATCACACCTCATAATAAGTTTACATCTGATAAGACTAATCTGGAGATTGGGAAAATCAGCCTGATATTTCTGAAAAGTAAAGAAAATAGAAACAAAATACCTAATGTTTAAATACTGGGTTCAAATTACAATATAAGGTTTAAAAACTCAGAGAACTCTTGTTATTAACAGTTTGCAGTGTTTCAAAGGGTTGTTACAATATTACTTATAGCATTGCCCTATGTAGCATTAGTAGAAACATGCATATTCATTTAACTAATTTATGTCCTGCTGCTTGGTTTACAATTTAACTTAACACTTTCTTGATGTATATTTTATCACCGAGGAAAACAGCGTTTTTACCCTACTATCTTAAAACACAGCAGAAGTTAATAATCTTCTCACTAAACCTGGTGTTTCTATTTATTTCAGTTAAGAATTATTGTAACCATTTTAACGGGCATTGGAGCATCATTAAATATGAAAGAGAAACTGTTTGTCTCCATATCTTGGATGGCTAAGGCATCTGTACAAGTAAGTTATAAGAAAATTCAATAAGCCTACCTTTAGTACATTTGTTAATTAGTTTTGTAATAAAAATGATTGTGATATGAATGCATTATGAAATTGCATTGTTGAGGTTAGTGGAATACTTCTTGCTCAAGAGTGAAGACCAATCATATTACATGATGTGAATAAAATAAGAGATTGTTTATTCTAAATAGAACACTAGAATATTAATGAATTATATAAGAGATTAATTATAATACAAGACAACTTAGGAGTTTAAGAGTTGTCTAGGAAATGTTAAGACATCTTTCAAGGGTTGTTTTAGTATTACTTAAGAAGTTTTATATTTTTAAGTTAAGTCTTTGGAAATTGTTTAATAAAGATAAGTTTCTCTTCATTATCTAAGAGAACTTTACCCCAACTCTAAGTGCGGTGTTTTTTTCACATAAAACTCTCACAAATGGGTGCTTTTATTCAAATCTGTGACAGATTTGTCACAAAATATGCCCAGAAAGATTTAGGAAAAGTGTTTGGTTTAAAAAAGATTCAGTAATATTTCTGGGTAATTATTACTTTCTCTTGCCTATATTTTTTAGGTGGTAGTGGGGAAACACAGGGAAGCACTTTAGATAATGTTTTTAAAAATGAAAATATTTTTCCATCATCTCAGTGATACTTACAATCAAAAATGAGTAGTCGAAGCATTCAGTGTACATAGAAGCACAGTATGTAAGATGTTCAGTTCTGTAATACTGAACAATGTATTAACAAATAGATCATTTTCCCGCTGTAACAGCAGAAATGAATAATGCTCAGGAAGATTGGATGGAATTACATGGTTTCCAACAAAAATAGATTCATAGGCTTTATGCACATGGAAATTAATGATCTTTTACATAAACCTGCATGAAACGGGCTGTGTCTGGAAATTCTAACCCTTAAGAAGGCCTTGGAGCGAAAAACAATATGGAGATCTTTGATGTTCCTCCCCTCTGAAACCCCCAGGGAAACCCAAAACCGAGGTACAATCCCTGGGGGCTCAAAAATTTGAAAATATGTTGTAACTCCTCAATGGCTGAAGATATTAAGCTCAGACCTTTTTAATCAATTTATCAACCCAGAAAACTATGAACTTTTACTAACATAATACCGATTGTGTTAACTTTATTGCAGATTTTTCTTAAAAGAAAAATTTGGTGCAATGGCGGAATCTTACTCACAAACGCATTAATTGTTTGTACTGGTAAACCAATTTCCTTCACTCTCACATAGCGCACTGATCATAAATGATGGTTCCAGATTTCTGTATGGTGCGTAAGCGTTCGATATTCGTTGTTGTGATTTTAAAATCTTTACATTAGCTTACTATTCAAAATAACGATAATTTCTTTAAAGAACTAGGTCTTGTGAAAAAATAAGAATATAAACAAAATAATACAGTCATTCTTCGTTTTATTATCTTATTGGTTTCTTACTGTATTAAAAAATAGTTATTTTAAACTTCTTTAACCTGCTTTTTTTAATTAATAAACAAATTAGGTATTCTAAACTTTGTTAAGTCTATTATTCCAAGCATTTCCTTTATTTTATACTCGGAATTGCAAAGCACACGGCTACTTATAATTGTTAAAATAATAACATAAACTGTACACATCTAAGCATGATCAAAAAGTATAAGAGTTAACCTTATTACAATATTCAGAGTTCACTTATTTTAATAAGTGTTGTCTTAAAATACCAACAACTCTTTAAGTTTTTGAGATCACCCTTATAAGTGTTAGCAAACTCTTATCACACAAAAACAAATGTTCACTAGAACTTCTGAAGAGTACATGGAAAGATGTCAGAAGATATGGTCTATTAACCAGAATTTAGAATTGGCCTGAGGTCCTACCATTGTCACATACCAGTGATGTAACTTGTATATTATTTTAAAAGACCCTGGTTACCTACAACTTGAAAGTTTATGCAGTATTATCCAATAATCATCTAAACAAGATGAATGTGTTTACTATTAACCACTTTGGGTATCAAGTAACTAAAAGAAAAATACAATTTTTAACATTTTAACTAAACCATTCATGTTTGCTTTATATTTCTATGGTGTGAATGTTATTATTTTATTAACTAAAAGAAAACTATTTTTAAAAAGTTATTTTGTGAAACTATTTTTCTAGGCTGCTCTATCCCCGGTACCTTTGGATTCAGTTCACGACAAAACCAAACCAGAATATCATTATGCTGAAACAGTGTTAATGATGTGTATTATATCAATCATTTTGACAGCACCACTTGGTGCAATTATAGTAACTTTAACAGGAACAAAGTTACTTAAGAAGACTTCAACGATTCCATCAGAGGGTTGGAGAAGAAGCCACAGACCATCGTTACGAGATATTCAAGTTGCTGAAGAAGAAGAAGAAGATGAGGATGATGATGATGATAATACTTCAAAAGGAGCTCCAGCTAAACCTCCAAATGATAGAATTCGGCCTTCATTTGTAATTACATCACAACCATGATAATGAATATAATAAATTCAATATTTATGATAATTATTTTAATTACAAATAAGTGCCATTAAATATGTTTATGACTTGTATTATAGTATTATTAATTAGGTATTTAAATTAATTAGGAATTGTATTGCATTTACTTAATGCAATAGACGATTATATATATTATGTGATGTTAAATATTTGTTGTAAATTCCTAGTTTTCTGTCATTGTTTAAAGTGGGGTTATTATACCAGTATCTGAAAACTCTTAGAAAATTATATTATAACTGTGTAATTTTCAACAAATTTACAATCCTGAGCTCACAATTTTTAACATTTATTCTGTATATTAACTTTTTGGACTCTACTTCAAATATCATGCATTCTCATCATCTTTATTTCATCTTTGATTAGTAATTCTTAATTTTATGATTGTAGTTTTAGCAACATGTAGTTAGAGAAATTCTATTGTAAAAATATTTAATTTTTCACTGACCTGTTACAGCTGCTATATCACTTGTTTTTTTACCTTTTTTTATATAATACTACTTTTGGCTGACATGTTTCATTGGATCCACTATCATCAGAGTACATAAAATTGAAACTGAAACTAAACAGACGATTCTGTATCTTAAGTCATTCATATAAAACTTGTATAAAACAGAGTTTTATACGAATGACTGAAGATACATCTAAAAATTTTAATAAATAAAGTTTAGTTTCAATTCGATGTACTCTGATGATGGTGGATCCACTGAAATATGTCAGTAGAAATTAAAATTATAAAAAACAAGCAATATAGCAGCCGTAACAGGTCAGTGAAAATTTAATATTTTCACAGTAGGATTGAATATAGGCTGCAGGATGCATTGTAAAGATCTATTAATAAAATATGTAGTTAGAGCACGTGCAAGAAAGTTTGACAATATTCTTGACAATATTAGCTCTCTTAAATGGTTATGTAAGTTTTGACTTAAATGCTAATTCACCTACAAGCAGACAGTATATTAGTAGATCAGAATCAAAACTTGCAAGTCCACTTTAATCCACTTTGTTAGATTTTTGGTAAAAAAATAAACTGTGACAAATGAAGTAATAGGAGAACTCATGATCGTCTTGCTTTTGTTTGTTGGTCATATAATTTAGATTGATTTCAATATGTGTTTTAGATGTAATTCTTTGAAATTTTCAAGAAATTTAAAAAAAATTTGAACTTAGAGTTTTGAAACCACTACACGAACTTAATTGGCACTAAACTGACTTAAACCACTACAAGAACTTAATTTGAAAACTACTTGAAATAGTTTTCATACACTTTTGTTCTTGAAGATTTGAACTTAAGTAGCGAAGCTATAAAAACTATTTCAGAATTATATTTTGATTACTTATATTCATTTAATAACTTGTAACGCAAGTGATTTAATCATTTATACTTTTTACATTAATTTTTACGTCTTAAATTTTTATATTTAAGTTATACATTAACCCACCGGGTTTGTCTAGAAGTAAAGTCGTCGCCGCGGCACAGCTATTCAACAGCTGATTTTCGGAGACAAAGGTTTCTGGTTCAAATCCTCATAAAGGTAGTTAATTTTATACGGATTTGAATACTAGAAAGTGGTCACGGGTGTACTTTGGTGGATGGAGTTCAATAAACTATATTCTCTCAGGATTGGTTGGTCCGGGTCTGTACAAAACTACACTTCATTTACATGTCATACACATCATCCTCATCTCATTGGGTCATGGGGTTGCTTAGTGTTCTGAATTGAACAGATTGCAACGTACACAAATTAGAAATCAAAAAAAGTTATACATTTGCACACATTTACATTTATTAATTTATTATTATACATTTTTTTAAAAATGGTAAAAACATCATAGAAAAATGAATTTTTAAGTATAAAACAAAATCAGTCATATTAAGAAGACTTAATAATTTATTAAATCTGCATTAGCTTTTGCAACAACAATCTGAAAAGTGTTGATCTAAACTAAATAAAATCTAACACAGGATTGAAATAATATAGAATAATAACTTATTAAATAAATGCTAGTACAGAAGCTCTGGGCTTACAAAGTTTTGTTACTATTTATAACAGAACTTTATCAGTTTTGCCGCAGATTTTGTAAATTCGTTTTTTAATAGGATATTTTGAGTTCTAAAAACAAAATTTGATAAGATTATATGTCTTGATTTATAGAATGAAAGTTAACAATATTCTCATTTTCAATTTTGCTGCTCTTAGCGTGTTTTGATTCTGACCTGCAAAAGTATATAATATGACATACCTATTATACAAGGCACCAAAAATATTTAATCATGTATTTACAATACTACATGAACTACAGTAGAAACCTGGTTACTGAAAATAATTTTAGAGCTGATCCATTTCTGACCTTTCTAAGCAATTTGGTTTTACTAAGTATTAGTATTGGATATATTTATTAAAATGATTTCTTTTTTAGTTCATGATCATGTAAACTATATATTTATGAACTTTCAAACTTTTAAACTAGATTACAATATTATACTGAATAAAACTTTGATTTCATTTCCCCACTCTATATTTTTCTTCTGAACTGTATTTTCTTTTTGTAATTTTTCTAATGTGAAAAGCAATCTTTTTACAGTTACATCGGAAAACAATACATTCATCCTTTCAGTGAAGTAAAGGTAATGAAACCTGGAATTCACGTTCAATATTTTCTGTAATGTACTCGTATGTAGGAAAACATAATATAATTTGTCCAATCTGAATTGGCGCATGTAGGTATAGAGTTGTGATCATTCCTCTTTTCGTCCAATGTCTACATGTACAAGTAACTCACAAACAAGATGTCAGAAAATGAGTGAATTTTTTATTTTTCTTGATAAGAAGGTAAAATGTTTAAACAGTCTGCGGGCTTATGAAACATCCTGAATATTTATAGCTATTCGAGTTGATGCGCCAATTCAGTTTGGACATAATATATTACAATTAACATTAGTCATACTAGTACTTCTTATAACTGATGTTCCTAATGTAAATTATTACTGCGCTTATATCATCATCATCTGGTAGTTCTACACCTCTTGGTTGGCTTTGGCTTCCTCCACAATTTTACTCCAATCCTCTCTGCTAATTGCTAGTTCCATCCATCCTCTCACACTAATCGAAATCAAAATATTCATGATATCATCCATCCAACTTTCCTAGGATGGCACTTCCTACTTCTGTACAGTGATATCTGTCCATTCATTTACTTCCTATCAATCCTTGTTGACTCCATTCTCTCAATACACCCAACTATCTAAATCTTTGGGCCTTTACAAAAAAGACTATGCCTTCAATAAGAATATTTGGTTCCTCAGTTTTACGAACTCTCTAGTCATCCCCTTCCATTACCAATCCAAAAATCCTATTAAAATCTTTTTTCAAACCCTCTCATCTTGTTAATGTGTTCATATACCGGGTGTCCCATGGAATTTGAACTGTAGGCAAATAGCATTGATTTTCATTAGTTTGTTAATATTTTCTTCCCACAAATAAACGAAGACTTGTTATAATCAGGATTCATTAGAAAATGTTTAGACCTTTTAAAAAATATCAATTTTAATACATTTTAAGCTGTATTTTAGTTTAAAATACAGAAATACATAAATTTGTAACCTTTTTCTATTTGAGTATTGTAAATTGTATCAACTTGTCACATTGTATGTTTGGAGTAATGGTAACGTTCTGGTGTAGATAAATGTAAAGACAGTTAGGTCGAATCCATCTGTGGTAAAAAAATTTATTGTTAATAAATATTAGAAATATACAATTAATTATTTGTTTATTTTTTAATTTTGACAGTTTTGTTTTATCATCTAAAATTATTGTAAAAATCAGCTGTCTGAAAATTAAATGTTGAAGGAAATATATTAGGTATTCAAAATAATACTGAATTCTTCCAAAAAAATAAATAAATTTTTAAGTAAATAATTTTAGATGCTAAAACAAGTTGTCAAAATTAAAATAAATACCTAATTAATTTCTTTTATATTTCCAATATTATTTAACAATAAACATTTTTACCGCAGTTGGATTTGACCCAGCTATCTTTACATCTCCACACCAGAATATTGCCATTACTCAAATCATAAAATGTGACAAGTTGATGATATTTACAGTACTTAAATAGAAAACGAATCCAAGTATATGTGTTTCTGTATTTAAGTTAAAATACAGCTTAAAATGTATCAAAATTGATGTTATTTAAAAAGTCTAAACATTTTCTAATGATTCTTGATTAAACAAGTCTTCATTTATTTGTATGAATAAAATATTAATAAGTTAATGAAAATCAATGTTATTTCCCTATGGTTCAAATTCCGTGGGACACCCGATATATAAACTTTAAACCATTTTTCACAGCTGAAAATTTATTATTTTAGTCACGTCAGGATGTGGACATTGGTTAACCCAGATTCAAATAATTTGAATTCTAAAGTATTTTTTTAATAAATAAGGCTCAAACATGTTGAGATTTTTGAACTGTTTAAAAATTTAAGCAACAGAAATATTTTTGTTATTGTTTATTTATATAAGGATTATCAAGTCTTTATTTTAAAAAAAAAAGTTGATATTTTGGTCACTATTATTTAAAAAAAGTGTTTTATACTCTACTCTTTTTTTTAAATTCACCTATTTTTTTTTTAATTTGACTTGACAATGGACACAAGTGATCTGATTTTTTTTAATTGGCCAAGTTAAATATGTACCAGCCAATCTTATAATGAATTTGGATATTGTTTTACAATATTAGATAAATTATCTATTATTGTATATAAGATTTATTTTTTAACAATACAAAATGTAAACATTGTCATTAGAGAAAATGTTAATTTCACTTAGTAAGGTGCACAAAAATTTTCATTTTTTGTTATTCAAAATTTACTGTAGCCATAATTTATAATTATAAAAGATGATAACTTTTCTACAAAATTTAAAGACAGAATAAAATAAATTGTGCTGAAATAAAGTGTAAAAAATTTAATACGTTGTAGTAATATAATTTTTATTTCTTTTAAGATGAATAACAATTTTGTAAATATTAATAAAGATCATTTTAAGTTAATATGTGTATTTATTCAGGGTTTATTTTAATTTATTTATTAAACTGAACGAATGTGATATGGTGATTATTTAAAATTATGTTCTTTTTTCCCAAATACACAATATTAATCTGAACTCCAATAATTATTGGAGTAATTAGTTTCTAATTTTTTAAACATGTTTGATAATAAAAACTAAGGATTTTTGTAATCAAAAGAATGTTAAATAGGCTTCTAACAGAAAAAGTAAATTAAAAAAAAATTATAAACAGTGTAGTTGAGAATACAGAACAAACACAACCAAGTTATTAAAACAAAATATATTTTTAATATAAATTGCTTACTGGTAAGACATTTTCTTCAAGCTCATTAGCTATTATGAGAAATTATACATTTTCATTACTGCCTGGTTGCATAAAATCACTAATTTTTGCAGTCAGATTGCTGAAAGCCTTTATGAAGATATGATATTTGCACCTCAAGAACATAACACCTGTGTGCGAAGCATTATTGTCCTTCTCTAAGTACTGCAGTGCTATTACCAGTACTTTTGCGGTTAAATGTGATACAAGCCCCTTTGTGTAGCTTTTATTAGTTTTTTATGTGTTATTGGTAACTGTACATTATTGACAATTTGCTTGCTGCTTTTGTGCTGTATTTTAACAGGGATTCCCAGTGGATTTTGTTCACAATTGAGTGTTACCTGGTCACCACACAAAATCGCTTGCCCAACTGGTGTTATTTAACAATTTAATAGCGACTCTCTACCAGCTGACTGACTGAGCTGACTCAAAGGCTATTTTTGATTATTTTTGTTTTACAAATCCAGAATCCTGGTTGAGAGGGCTACGAAGCCCTATGTTGGCGACATCTTGTTACGAAACACCTGGTCGCTCTTTGAACAAAATTACGGAACTAATGTAACCTGGGGGAAAATTGAGGGGAATTGTATTAGTTTTGGGTAAAATTGGATTCGGATTCAGTGAGAAATGGGCACTGTTACTAACTTGGTGAAAATATTTTATAAAATTGGAAAGAATTTTAAAAAATGTATGGTGTTCAAAAAAAAGTGTTTGTACTCATTTTTTTAGATTATCCAAACTTTTGAAAATTTGAACAGGTTCCAATACTAATTAGTTCAGTTTAGCAGAATTTTATGTACTTTAAAAATAGGACTCATGTCAATATGTTGCAGTTCCAGGGTGGTGTTAACAAATGAAAATACATAAGCTTAAGCATCAATTTGTATTAAATTAATATTTTACTTTTTCTTGCCTGTATGAATACATAGGAAAGAAAGTATTGCTTTCACTTCGATTTTTCAAAATCGAGTTTTCACCAGATATACATGTGTTCAGACCCCCTGAACCCAAAAACATGTTTGGGTCTCTTTTAGAAAAACATGTTTGACGATTGGTCTGTGTGTGTAAACAAAATATTTCCAGTAATGGTACATCATACAAAGTTGAAACTTGAAATTTAAGTTAGGTACTACTAGAGGACCCAAAACGAACATTTTTATCAAAATCTGTCAACTGGAAGTAATATATTATTCGAGTAATTTTTCACTTTTTTGCAATTTTCTCAACAACAGTTCCTATGATTTTTTTTAAATAGCCTCGTTTACTACATTTTTTATACTCTACATGATAGGTTAGGTACCATGTTAGCTGAAATTCTTGGGGAGGCTGTGTTCTCGTAAAAAAAAAATGTTTTTTTTAAGATTGCGACCTTAATATGCATTTTAGGGCAAAAGTGTAAATAATTAAAGTGGTAGAACATTAAAAAAACTGACAACTTTTATTTCAAACCTTTCTTTGTATAACGCTTAGTTTAGAGGTAATTGGTGATTTTCTGTTAGTTTTTTTTTTCATGAAAATCTGTAAATAACATGGATTTTTTAAGATTTCGGTCTTAGCGTGCAGTTAATGTCAAAAGTGGATATAGTCAAATTTATAGGAAATTTAAAGATCTACAACTTTAATTTAAACATTTTTCTCTACATAACCTAGTTTAGCGTCAAAGAGTGATTTTCTATATTCTTAAGCCAAACTGAGGTTGTTTTTAATGTTGCATCATTAACTCATGATTTAAATAAGTTATGTTTTTTGAGGTTAGTTTTTAGTTTATTTCTAATGTTTTATTACTAATGTTAGGTTATATTGTTCATTATTTGTATTGGCAAGAGAAAGATGTGTGAGTGTTTCACACCAGATTTTTGAATTAAAACTGCTAAAGATCTGGAAAGCAACATTTTTAAATTACCAAAATTGATTATTGTTTTAAGTGAAATTTAATACAAATGCACAAGAAACAAATCAGAAAGTCTCTCTCTTTTTGAAGCTGTTAATGTTTACAGAACTACAGGAAATACAATCTACTCTATTCCAAAAACCAAAGTAAAACCAATGATCATGTAAAAAATTAAAAATCCCTTAATATCTTGTTTATTTATGAAACCATAGAAATGTCTTTTTACAGTAATTACATTAATTAACTTTTTAAACTTTTAACGTTAAAAAAATAGGTTGAGCATTTCTATTTTCAGTTCTCAAGAATTTTGAAATAATTTCAAAATCAATTCTAATTTTTATTCATTAAAGGATTTTAATGTTTAATACTGTCGTTGAAGGTTTTTAAAAGTCAGTCATTCCTCCCTTTTTTACAAATTAATTCAGCACATTCAACATGAAAAAACAAGGCTGACAATAATTTAGTAACTCTAATGGTCATATTGCCTTTTAAAACTATGCAATGTCTTACGTATCAATTTACATACCTATTGTATATTACATCAATTTGAGCTTTCAATTAGGTACTCAAAACAAATTCATTAACCAAATTCATATAAGAACCATCAATAATTAACTGTACGAGAAGATTTTTCTATTATTAGGTATAATAAGATAATCTACGGTTTGTATGTATAAGAATTAAACAGCTGTTTTGAGAATTGAGTACAAAAAAGAGGCTGCTGGTGAACAATAAGGATGGTCATTGTCACCACTACTTTTTAACTTGTGTGTAGAAGAGGCTATAAATGAAGTGAAGGAAAATTTGACGCAGGAATAAAAATTCAAGGAGAAACAATAAAAATGCTGAGATTCACCGATGATATAGTAGTATTAGCCGAGACGACGCAAGATGAGCATGGATGAGATCCTGAGAAAGGATTACTTTATGACAACTAATAAGAACAAAATGAAAGTGTTGTGCAGCAGCAAGAGTGGTTTAGAAGAAATAAGAAATTTAAAAGTAGGCATTGAAAACATACAGGAAGTTGAGGAATTCTGCTATCTAGGGAATAAAATAACAAAGGATGGTAGAAGCACAAGTGATATCAAAAGTAGAGTTGCTCAAGCTAGAAAAGCCTTTGAAATGAAAAACAGCTTACTGACTACAAACATTGACTTGTAGATTAGGAAAAATTTCTTGAAACATTATGTTTGGTGTGCAGAAACGAGAGTGAAACGTGGGTGATAGGGGCTGTAGAAAAAAGAGGATAGAAGCTTTTGAAATGTGGTTTTATAGGAAAATGTTAAAGATTAGGTGGGTGGAAAAAATAATTAATAGAGAGGTTCTTAGACAAGTGGATGAAAAAAGAAGGGTATGGAAACATCTTACCAGATAGGCTAGTGGGGCATATCTTAAGACATCCAGGATTGATCTGTCAATAATGGAGGGTAATTCTGAGGGAGTAGGGGGAGGCAAAGATTAGAATATGTAAAGCAAATTACAAAAGATGTAGGGTGTTACAGGTATGTAGATATGAAATGACTTGCGCAAGATAGAACAGCTTGGAGAACTGTATCAAACCAGTTGAGAGACTGATGACAAAAACGATAATTTATAATAATTAAGGTATATATTTCAGATTAGTACAGCGAAATATATTTCTTTATTTTCAACAAACAGTTTCCTGGCAACTCTAAAAATAGAAAACCGATGAAAAACGGGATAAAATATTAACAAAATTAAAAATTGAAAAATAATTCTTATTTAATGGAAAATATTTTGAATAAAAATTACTTCATGAAAACAACGATGTGTAGCATCCTGATAGAAATTAATAAAAACCTATCTTTTTAAAATCAGAATCACAAGTAGTGCACTCACTTTCAATAATCTTGTTATCCACCAATTTTGTGATAACTTTATTCTACTCAAATTAACATGAAGAACAAATATGCAACAATCCTAGCATATCTAATCAGTTTGCACACTGAAGGAATAATTGGGAAAATTTTAATATTAGGTTCACCTATTTATCGAACAAGTTATCCTCAATATTTAAAACATTTATTCATGTTGGGAATATATCTTATTGTAAGCACATGTAGGTTTTATCCAGTGTATTTACATGAACTGCCCATGACTTTACATGCTATTTATGAGGTATGTATGCTTTAACTATTATTGTAAAAATTATTTTAACTAGATATTCACTTCAGGTTTTTGGTCAACCAAACGGTTTAGTAGCACCACTGGCTTCTATGCTGATTTATTAGTTTTGTATCCAGTAATGGGAGTGTAGTTACTCGTATTGGTAATCTCTGGAATTCCTCCAATTCTTTCAATATCTCTCACTAATGAGTATGGCAATCCTTAAGAGCGTTATCCAAATCTCTACAGTTGTACAAATAGGCCGAACTGGTATCCATAAAGTCTGAAAATTGCTTAATTACAGTAAACTGAGATTCACATATTAACCAGATTAAAATATAGTTGATTACTTTATCAAAGAAACTATTCTGGGATGTATTTTAAATTTGTGTTGGTAAAATTTTTGTTCCGCCATATTTAATACAAGTTTATTTCTTTAAACATATCAATCATATGAGACATTATCAACATTACATTTAAGAAGAAAAGCGATGGTGAAACCCATTTATTGATATCTTCTACCATTCTTTAGGTATTAGGCTTACCCACTGAAATTTCTATATCAGGTAAAACCCGCTATCAGTAATCTTTGTCTGCATTAATAATTTTCAGTAGCAAAATATAAATGATAAGTCATTTAACATTGTATTCTTATAAGTACTAAAACAATTGTGCAAACTGTTAAATAATATCTCTTCTTGTTATTTGATTAATTGAATTTATATGGCAAATTTTGACAATGAAATTTTTAACTAAACAGTTCCATCATCACCTGACTATTTGAGTTAATTAATGATTCCATCAGATGATAGAATCAGGTATATTATAACCTAATAAATAATAATACGAGAGATTCAAAAAAGTCCTGGAGTGGTGGTTCAGCATGCTAATGTTATGACCTAGATCAATGCTTATCTAATCACCTTCGAAGAAGGATTTTGCGCATGCACACACTTGCTCCATCGATCCTGCCATTTTTGGAAGTAACGGTACAATGCTTCTTTCTGAATCTGTTGGAGCTGAGTTGAACCATTTGATTCAATGTCCTTCTTTTTTCTGGGAGATGATGTTGTGTGCCACTTCGATGATTGTTGTTTTGTCTCTGGGTTGTAGGCGAACACTCAAGACTCATCACCAGTGATAGATCTGTTGGAGGAACGTAGAGTCCTTCTAACTTGTCTCAAACAGCTCACCGGCGATTGCCATGCGACATTCCATCTTGATTTGTATCAGCAGCCTCGGAACAAACTTCACACTGAACGTCTCATCTTCAAATCATCGCATAAAATGACATAAATCCCTGTGAGATACCAACTTTGTTTGCCAACTCTGCGATTGTCACTTCAATCATCTAGAATCAGTTGTTTCACTTTTGCAATCATTATGTTATTTCAGGATGTCGACGGTCTACCGCTGCACTTGTCATCCTCTAACCTCTTCCGCCCTTTTTTTAAACCAAGCAAACCAGTCGAAAACAGAGCATTTTTTTAGTGTGTTATCATTGTAAACTTCCTGCAGAGCCGACAGCTTCTCTGAATCCTACTTTCCTAATTTGCACATGAACTTGATTCACATGCTGTCCAAACTGGGCCATAGTGTTAACCTGACAACCACTCACATCCACATCACATGGAACACTGACACTACCATGCTCTGTCCAAACATGTTCAAACAAAAGTGTGCATGCAATCTTATTGCTAGTTTGACTATCTTATCGCTTATTTGGTGTCGGTAAGGCAATTGCAGGAACTTTATGAACACTCCTCGTATAATGATATATTCTTATATGTATTTGTATTTATAAATTTTGAATATATTATGTTAATTAGGGAGTATATAGTCATTGTGTAGGAATAATTTTATGAAAGAAGAAGCTGAACAATTTTACTGGCCAATGTGCAAAACTGTGTGGTCAAAGCTATGGGGATTTTGTAAAAAACTGCTCAAAGTTTTTAAAGAAAACCCCCCTAATCAGAAAACCGAACAAGAAAAGAATGAGAATGAAAGTGAAGAGTGAAATGAATGATTTTGATAAGTGTGTTGTGAGAAAAACGATAGTATATGATTTTCACAAAACAAACGCTAAAGGCCAACATTAAATTCAGAATTCCCCAATCTGTGGGAAACAATTAATTTCATAGGAGGCAAAGAGTTGCTGTGGAAAATTATTAAAGCTATAAGATTTAGATGAAAAACAGCAAAAGACAGAAGAAAATTGCACAACTGCTCGCGAGAAAATAGGCTACATCAGAGACAAGATTCAAAAACATTTAAGTACAGGATAACAGAAGGGAAGGATGACCAAGCTAGTAAGCCAAATTAAGCAAACAACCAAATTAGTAAACAGCAGTGAAACACATATGTATGCTTCACTCACGCAGTCCTGGGCTTGGTCAGATGATACTGAATCAGGTAGGTCTATATCAAAACCAACTGCTTAAGGCTAACTAGCAAGTATTTGCCATGCTGAGGCTAAAAGTGGATTTGTTGATGGTGCGGGTTCAGTTTCCAAGTCAGTAAGAAAATGGGAGATTATTACAACAACATGAATTTCCAAAATAATAAAAAGGTATTATGATAAGGATCTAGCCCTTCTCTATCGACGACTCCTCCTCCCCGTAAAAGAATCTTTGTAAAACAATAATGACCTATTTTAAATTAGTAAACATTAGAGATACTTTTGAAGCTATTTATATTTTATTAATTTAATTATATAGCTATGTACTTATTGAAAAAAGCTGCTGCTTTGTTGTACTAGTAGATAGATAACTTACTAAAAAATTTTGTTTCAGTTTCTTGTGGCATTATTGGTTTTTGATACAGTCACCTATTTTATTTGGTACCCAGTTGTGTATGCGATATATGTCACAATTCCCCAAGCAGTTGCGAAAGTATGTCGCAAGATCATTTTTTTATTAAATTATTTATAAATTAGTTATTAGATAGGCTATGCATTCATTAAGTAATGTAATGAACCATAAAATTGAAGATAATATTTTTTATTCACACCTAAGAAGAAATCCAAATACAGTAAACCTGTAATTCTTCTACTCTTGATTCTTCGACACTGTATACTTACACGATTCATGGCAAGGCGACAAATGATGTGGTGTTGTAGCGATCACCCCTTCCACTTTCTCATCAACCCTCTACCCATCCGTTGCCCTTAAGTACAGTATTGTATTGAAGGGCATGTTACTTTGTTTGCATTCATTAAAATAGTGCAATTATCATACTAAAATCGTGTTTTTAATGCTTCCTATTTACAATATGCCATATGTTTTGGATAGTTCGACATTTTGATCCTTTGACAACCTCTAACTCCACAGTGCCGAACTATAAGTTCTACAGTACAATTTTTTATTACCAACCTATTTTGATTAATCAGGATCTTATTCAATCAAGTAATTGATTATACCGGTATTACTATTTACTATTACTGATATTGCTATTACTATTACTGATATACTGATATACTGATATTACTATTTACTGATTGGTCTATTGATAAACAGATTGTAGCTTAAAAATACATTGAGCATTAAATTAAATTGCCAAATTATATTAAAAAAATTACTAATCGCAACTTATCACGGTCTGATTCTATCTTATGTTTGATATGCTAACCAATAAAATTAATGATTAATAGTTCCAAGAATGGCAGTAGAATGTAGTGGCGCTGTTTTTTTCATCATTGATTATTATTTTTAGTTCCGGAACTTAAATTCTAATGAACTTAATAAGAAAATAATGGCTATTTTTGATGAAGTTAAATTCACAAATTATCTAACACCGATTTCTTTAGAAAAACAAATCACAAAAAGAATAAAGAGTGATAATAATAAGATTAAAAATTCTCTCTAGTCCAAAAATCAAATCTTAAAATAAAAATATGGTAAAACCGTTAGAAATGTTCAAAAATGTAACCATAAAGGAAGATTTTCCACCTCAAATTAGAAAAGTAAAGAGGACCTGCATCCATACTTTCTAAATTTCAGAGAAAATAATCATCATGTAATAATTAGAGAAGAAAGCCAGTCGTGAATGGAAACCTTGTACACTTGAACTCAAAGCAAGTGATTCACAACTATCAAAGAAATCCAGACGCGAAGAAAAAGTGCCACTTAGAAATAACAATGGATCTTTAATTACTTTGCCCATAACAGGCAGGTAGAGTATTAAATTATTTGCACTCGATCTGCTAGTTCCAGGGCTACAAAAAATAGTTCTGTTTCTTATCACATAGTCAGACTATTATATGACAGAAGCATTTAAGAACAGAAGAGGTAGAAGTGTAAAAGACACTAGTCAGTTATCTCCTCTGACAGTAATAAATTTCCTTATAGAGCCAAACCCTGTGGTAAATGAAGTGAAGATGTCATTTGCAGGGTGAAAAGTAGATGCTTTTCAGAGAGTCGGGTATGCTGATAAACATACTTTTTTACTCAGTAAGGAAGGCAATGGTAAACAAACTCACTACTCGCTTTACTTTGTAAAGCCTCTAGAGGTTCAATCCAGCCTTTCGGCTGATGACCTTGACAACTTCAATAACTTCTTCATATTCCAAAAAACCGAAGATGTATTTTAATCAAGGGCGTCTGAGAAGTACACAAAACAGACTGGGCAGATTCGTTTTCAAGCAATGAAGCAAACCTGTGTTAGAGGCACGCCAAGATGATAACGTGGATGAAGATCAACTTATTTAGATTGCGGCAGAAGAGATTATAGATAGCAGTACAAGTGGAGTAGTGTCAGACAACATGTAGCAGTTGCAGTCAGAAGGAGAAATGGGAAGATTACAGGGTATTAAAAAATGGGATCTTATCACATAAATAACTATCAAATGTACCAAAATTTCACTTCAAGAATAGAAAAATATATTTTATACATAATAAACATAAAATTATTATATTTTTATATTTTACCAATGGCAACACAACTACAATAAACATTTTGTGTACAGGTCTTGGGAATAGGTGCTTGTTGTTGTTATGAAGAAACAGAGTGTGGTGGTAAATGGCCGTATAACTTATTTCTACATTTATTCACTGGTTTATTTCTTTACGGTGTACTGTACACTCTTGGATTCAAATTTTCTTCAACAGGTTGTAGGTAAGCATAAGATATCATCAAGTATCTTAATATCTAAGTATGATGAGGTATTGCTAAAAATAATTGATATTTTTAGAATGCAAAATAGCTTCCAATGTATTTTAAATGGAAATTCTATTAACTCCTAAACACAGAGTTCTACCAAATAGATTTTTGTAACAATTACATGGTTTTAAAGAATATTCTTTCCTGATTTGCCCAAATGTTCTAAACTTGAAATTTATGCTATTATAAGCTTTATTTTATGAAATGAAAAAGAGTAAATTCCGTTCACAACGTAAAGCGAACAATGCAATTTAATGCAGTTCTCCCACATAAACCTCCTCCTCCATATCCATATTCCATAAAGCATACATGGTGTTTGTCTTTTTATTTAAATTTTAGTTTAAAACTGTTTTTTTCAGGACGAAACTATTGTACTACTGTGCTCTTTAGTCATTATGTGTCATCTCCTTCATCATTTTATGACACATTCAGTCGGTATTAGACACTGTGTTTGTGTTTGTCTTTTTATTTAAATTTTAGTTTAAAACTGTTTTTTTCAGGACGAAACTATTGTACTACTGTGCTCTTTAGTCATTACTCGCCATTCTTCTAAGAACAAAGTTTGTTGTTAAAAGAAGGCTATTTCCTGTAAGAGTTACCTTTTGCAAGACTACAAACATTATATATAACTAAACATTATATATAAAGCTGAATGAAACTGGCAGTATCTGAAAATTCTAACCCATAAGGAGGCCTCGGAGCAAAAAAATACGGAGACCTTTGTTGTTGTTCCCCTCTGAAGCCCCCAGGGAAACCCAAAATCCAAGGTACAACCCTTGGGGGCTCAAAAATCTGAAAACATGTCATAACTCCTCAATGGCTGAAGATGAGCTCAGATGTTTTTTAATTGATTTATCAACCCAGAAAACTAGAAACTTTTACTAACATAATACCAATTACGTTAAATTTATTGCAGATGTTTGTTAAAAGAAAAATTTGGTACAATGGCGGAACTGTACTCACGAACACATTATTTGTAGACTATGTACTGGTAAACCAATTTTCCCCACTCTCACATAGCGCACTGGTCATAAATGATGGTTACAGATTACTGAAGGGTGTGTAAGCGTTCATTATTTGTTGTTGAGACTTTAAAATCTTTACATTAGCGTACTATTCAAATCAATATTCAATAATATTGTGAATATAATGTGATATTCAAAGGATTTTCTTTGTTCTTCTAAGAACAAAGTTTGTTTTTGAAAGAAGGCTATTTCCTGTAAGAGTTCCCTTTTGCAAGACTACAAACAAGGCCCAAGAGTAAGAACTGGAAAACGTTGTCTTGTACCGTCCACAGCCTGTATTTAGGCTAGGGCAATATATGTGGCATTATCACGCGCTCAATCATTTGAAGACAAAATTAGAGTCTAAATTGTTCCAGCAGGAAATCAGGCAATGAATTTTTCTAATTAACTAAATCACATATATGTTAACTAAATCACCATTAAAGGTTGTAAAAACAAGATTATTATTTAAATACGAGTATATTGAATAATGTACCACTCCAGTATTCATTGTGCGAATTTATTCGCACGGGTCCACTAATACTGTTCCATTATCTGAATGATTGAGGCTAGAAGCAATCCAGAATTATATAAATCAGAAACAATACGAAATTGATAAAAAAGTAAGGGAAAACTCATGGTTTATTTATGGTTCTTCTGGCTGAAACAGGATATAATATGTTTATATACAAATGTGCTAAGTTTTTCTTTAAAAAAAATCATTTACTTTCTTTGTTTTACTCTTTTATGCTGTTAAAAGCATGACAGTCTGCTCTATTATTTCACCATTATAAGTTCAGCTGGTGCTGCTCAAAGCACGCCATGATGTTGTTCAGTGATGACTCGCTGAGCAAATGCAGCAACATCCTTGCAATCTTCAACTCAAAGCACTATTTAGTCCCTTACAAAGTTTCAACCATAAAAAATTACGTTATATAGGCAGCAACATTATGATAATTAGTATTATTTTATTTAATAACTAAATACTCACTAAAATTAAAATAATCATAGGATATTTTACAATGTTATTTATGTCAGACTTTTTCCAGCCCTTAATGAAGACATTCAAGGGTTAGAAATAAAAATACGGGTTGAAAAATCCCAGACCTACACTAGTGATGCAACAAACCATGTTAAAGCCGGCTGCTTTGGCATAGTTGGTAACGTGCTCACCTCTCATCATGCGATCTTGGGTTCGAATCCCATTCAGGTACAGCATATTTTCATACGTTACAAAAAAATCCTTTCATCCTCCACCGTCTAGCATTAGCAGTAATTACAGAACAGTCGGATGTTAAACAAAAAGAAAACTATGTTAAAATTTCCTTCCCACTAATTTACACACATATTAAAAAAATATATTATAAATTATTAGGTACATATCGGTATCAATTTATCAATAGGTTTAATAACGAATAAGACAATAGCCATTTCCAAAAAGTTAGATTTAGACCTACTATCATCCAATTAACACTAACCTAATATTCTCAACTATTTTTATTTCAGGGCATGTGTAAATGAGGCTTGGCAAAAATTTTCAAAGAGGTAAAAATACTTTTAATTTAATTATAGACAAACAAATTATTTACCCTTGACTTCTTTACCAAATGTGTAAATAATAAGGTGGTAAATGATGACCCATTATTAGTAACATTAGGTCCACATATTAGGTAGGGGATTTGAGTTTTTTTCAGGGAGGGTTATGGTGGAGTGTCTTGTGGGGTCTCTTCCTAATAGCGGGAATATAGCCCTACAATAGCGATATTTTTTGTACTTTTTACTCTTACTGTTTGTTATACGCTAAAAAATCTGGTGTGAAACACACACAACTTTCTCTTGCCAATGCAAATAATTAACATTAGTAATAAAACATTAGAAATAAACCAAAAACTAACTTCAAAAAACGTAATCTTATTTTAATCACGAGGGAAAGACGTTAAGTAAAAATCAACCTCAGTTTAGCTTAAAATATGGAAAATCACTCTTTCACGCTAAACTAGGCTCTGTAGAGAGAAATGTTTTAAAAAACCAATTTTTACATGATTTCGTGAGAAAAAAACAGAAAACCGCTAATTATTGCTAAACTAAGCGTTATACAAAAAAATGTTTGAAATAAAAGTTGTAGGATTTTAAATTCTCTACAACTTTTATTATATACTCTTTTGCGATTAAATGCATATTATAGTCGCAATCTTAAAAAACATTTTTTTTACAATAAAACAGCCTCACCAAGAATTTCAGCAGACATGACGCCTACCCTATCTTGTAAAACATAAAAAATTTAGAAAACGTGGCCATTTTTTAAAAAATCGTAGTACCAGTTTTGAGGAAATCGCAAAAAAGTGAAAAATTATACGAATAAATTACTAGGTACTTCCGGTTGAACGATTTTGATGAAAATGTTTGTGTCGAGTGCTCAAGTGGTATCTATTTTAAGTGTCAAGTTTCAAGTTCGTACAATGTTCCGTTCACACACACACACACACACACACACACACACACACACACACACACACACACACACACACACACACACACACACACACACACACACACACACACACACACACACACACACACACACACACACACACACACACACACAGACCGATCGCTAAAAACATGTTTTTGGGTTCAGGGGGTCTAAAAACGTGTTTTTAGACTAACAGCTGATCATTATCAGCTGTTACTCCCAACCTAAATATTAGTTAATATTTTATGCAGTTAAGAATGTGCGTCTGTTTTGATTTTAAATAAAGCGAAATTTCAATATCTATTATTCACTTTTTTCCTGAGTAGTTCACATAAATCTTTTCAGAATTAAATTTTCTACAAATTTATTTAAGAAAATATACATCTTTATTTACCATTTATGGAAATAATCTTACGTTAAACATGAAAATGTGTTATTTCTTTGCACCAAGTCTTGTGTTTTATGTAAGATATCTTTGAAAGTATTGCATTTACAGCTCTGGAACCAATTTTATTCAATTTTTCAGATTAAAAAACATAAAAAACAATTGTATTTGTATCTTTGTAACTACCTTTAACATTTTTATACGGCCTCGCTACACCGAGGGTACAGAGTTCCAGGTGAAATTTTGCGCTAGCCGTAACTCGCTAACTAAGCGTTTTCAGGCATATGTTTATATGAACTTTTTTTCTTATTTTTAGCTATAGAATGAGATCCCAAGAGATTGCCGTATGGTTTTGAATCACCCTGTATATATATCTATGATTCGTTCACAACAGTAACAGTCGGCCGACAACCGGATGTTAAAACTCACATTTTATTCTTAATCGCATTCTTATCGTACGTAAATAGCAGATCAATTACAAAATTGTAGCTATTTTCCCAGAAGTTGAATTGACTTTAACAACGATTGTAATCTATGTTTTACTTTTGTCACTCCGGATGTTGGCCGGCCGCGTTGGCGATGTTGGTAACGTGCTCGCCTCTCATCACGCGGTCTTGGGTTCGAATCCCACTCGGGCATGGCATTTTTTCATACGTTACAAAAAATTCATTTCATCCTTCACCGTCTGCATTAGCAGCAATTTGCAAAACAGTCGGACGTTAAACCAAAAAAAAAAAAAAAAAAAAAAAAAAAAACTCCGGATGTTGTAGGCCTACTGTACGTAGTGTTTAATCTTTTGACCTAACACTGGATTTACATTTTAACCAGAATTAATTCCAGAATTGTTATTAGCATAATAAGTGATATGATTTTTATGCTTTTTAGTATTATTACTTATTATGCAAGATACGAATCTCATTGCGTAGGTCACACAATGTATTTGACTGACATTGTAACAATGATTTTTGCAACCGAACAATTAAAAAAACAATTAATTTTAAAAAAAATGTTGCAACCAATTCAGTAAAATGCATACGGTAAAGTTATTTTCTTAAATCTAACTTAAATTAAAATAAAACAATAGTTATTTATGTAAATTCAGGCAGTATGCTATAATAATCCTCTTTTTCATTTTTTAACCATAAGGGTCCGATTCACACACATCCGTAACGTCACGTCTCAGTTCCGTCATTCCGAGAAGTCTCAGTCACAGAAAAATATTCTTTCTTGAAAAATTAATGACATTGTCTCTACACTGATCACCGGCACCGTCCCGAATCCGGCACGTCAGTCTTGTCGCCGTCACCGAACCGTCAAAACGATATTTTTTCTCGACGATATTTTGTTTTTTACGGTCGTGTTTGTCTCTATGTAAAATGACTGAATGGAGTTTCACGGAAGGAAAACTGACGTACATTGTGTGAATACCGTCATCATTTTTGACTTCGATTGGCCAGGCCGGTTCGGTTTCGGAACGGTGACGTGACTGATGTGAGTGAATTGTTCTTTATACGTAATTCCAAAAAAAAATATATTTGTGACTTAAGTTATTAGCAAATTAAAATACAGAATCATAGCATTAAAATTGCATGGGCGAAGCCACGACGGGGCGCTATCTATTATACAAAAAGAGATGTCCTGATTTATAGATCAACTTAAGTTTTCTAAGCTGTCGCTAAGAAAGGATTTTGCAAAAATTTTATTTTAAATGATAGAATTCGAAAAAATACACTCCAATAAGAAATACAGAGAGTATTTAAACAGCTGATTCTTTGTTTATGTTTGCGTGGGCGAAGCCATGGCGAGACCCGCTAGTATCGTATAATCTAATAAGCGGCGGGCTTACCGGGGAATTCAAGGTCTCCCGGAAAATTATGATTATAGAACAGCAAACCATTCCTTGAATTTCATGGGTCCACTAACTGCTGCACATATTCAGACTATTGAAAGTACGAGCTACATGGACTCGTAGTTACATGGCTTTTCGCGAAACACCGTAATAAGTTACAGTGTGGTACAAACCTATGCTATAGTCCATCTACTGTAAGAGTACTCCGCGCGAGGCAGCGCCTATAGGTTGTAAACGAAAGTTTTACTCTATTTGGCGCGTATCTACCTGTCCGCCGGGCAATATTATCTTGCACTACGTTCCATCATAAAAATATCTACATCCAGATAAAATAAACAATATCCTTTAAGCGTTTTCAATTATACCGTTCTGATTACTTGTAATTATTGTAGTTTCATAAAAACTCCTTAATTAATTATTTTAACCTTTACATTAACAAAACAATTTTTATCTACTTTTTAATGCTTGCCGCTATTATGTTTCAAAACTCAACACATTCACTATCATACATGTTAACAAAACACAGCTTACAAAACTTACTATAGCGTACTATAGGCAGCGCCTATAGGTTGTAAACGAAAGTTTTACTCTATTTGGCGCGTATCTACCTCTCCGCAGGGCAATATTATTTTGCACTACGTTCCATCATAAAAATATCTAAATCCAGATAAAATAAACAATATCCTTTAAGCGTTTTCAATTACACCGTTCTGATTACTCGTAATTATTGTAGTTTCATAAAAACTCCTTAATTAATTATTTTAACCTTTACATTAACAAAACAATTTTTATCTATTTTTTAATGCTTGCCGCTGTTATGTTTCAAAACTCAACACATTCACTATCATGCATGTTAACAAAACACAGCTTTACAAAACTTTTCAACAAGTCTAAGAAGAAAATCGAAACGAACCGATATAATTCCAAAAGATAACTGATGAAACTAAAAATGAGTTAAACACGGGCAAGTGCAAACAGTTGTATTAAACTAGTCACAGACATTAATTTTAGTGATACGAAATATAATATAATTTAGTTATTAATGGTAAACTAATGTTCGATTTATAAAACATTTTCTAACAAATGAATATTGAACGTGTTTTTATTATATTAAGCTTAGAGTGAATAATTAGTGTTTTATGGAATTTTGTTTTTGATTATGCTATGCGTATTTTATAATTAATACGCATGCTCACTTGTATTGCCGGTTGCCTACTGTCGGAGTACTCTTACCGTAGACAGACTCTACAATCCTTTCTTGTGGAGTTCATGTGGCGCCAACGGCATTGCCTTCGTGACTTATTCAAACAGATCCTCGCAGACATTTGTAATTAGGCTACTGGCCCCCACAATAAAACGTGGTACTGATACTTAACAATTAGGCAACGTAAATTGCTTTAAATAAGCTGAAATCAGCTGAAATTTACAAGTAATATTTTAAAACAAAATGAATGTGGCAAGCTAATCAATTTCATTATTTTTGATAATATTGGAGCAATGGAAAAATAAACAATTTTTTTAATACAGTTATATAACCCGCTAGTATAGACATGGTAAAGTACCAATAAGTTTTTCTTTGTTAATTACAAATATTGTGTTAATGTTTTAGAAATCTCAGTTTTTACTTTCTCTTGCCTATATGAATATATAGGAAAGAAAGTATTGTTTTCATGGTGATTTTTTGAAAGCGAGTTTACACCGGATATCTACATATTTTCAGACCCCTGAACACAAAAACATGTTTTTAGCGATTGGTGTGTGTGTGTGTGTGTGTGTGTGTGTGTGTGTGTGTGTGTGTGTGTGTGTGTGTGTGTGTGTGTGTGTGTGTGTGTGTGTGTGTGTGTGTGGGTGGGTGGGTATGGGTGTGGGTGTGGGTGTGGGTGTGGGTGCGGGTGCGGGTGTGGGTGTCTGGGTGTGGGTGTGGGTGTGGGTGTGTGTGTGTGTGTGCGCGCGCGCGCGCGCGCGTGTGTGTGTGTGTGTGTGTGTGTGAACAAAATATCTCAAGAACATCGTACAAATTTGAAACGTACGTTAGATACTACTACCACCTACTACCAGACCCGACACAAACATTTTCATCAAAATCGGTCAACCGGAAGTAGTAGTTTATTCGTGTAATTTTTAACTTTTGGCGATTTTCTCAAAAACGGCTCCTACGATTTTTTTTAAAAAATCGCCTCATTTACTAAATTGTTATGCCCTACACGATAGGGTAGGCGCCATGTCTGCTGAAATTCTTGGGAAGGTTGTTTTCTCGTAAAAAAAATGTTTTTTAAAAATTGCGACTTTTTTAATATGCATATTTTATCGCAAACATTATTAATAAAAGTTATAGCCAATTTAAAATCCTACAACTTTTATTTCAAACATTTTTTTTGTACAACATTTAGTTTAGCGGTAATTAGCGATTTTCTGTTTTTTCTCACGAAAGCGTGTAAAAAATACTTTTTTAAGATTTCAGTCTTAGCATACATTTTATGTCAAAAGTGTAATAATCAAATTTATAGGAAATTAAAATATCTACAACTGTTACTATGAGCATTTTTCTCTACAGGGCCTAGTTTAGCGTGAAAGAATGATTTTCCGTATTTTTAAGCCAACTTAAGGTTAGTTTTCATTTTGTATCATTCATTCATGATTAAATATGGTTGTTTTTTGAAGTTAGTTTTTGTTTATTTCTTAGGTTTTATTACTAATGTTAGGTTATATTGTTAATTATTTGCATTTGTAGCCCCCATTTTGCTCACGCGAACCCCAAAGGTTCGCTACCAAAAGCAAAAGTGGCACAGGGGACAAGAAAGAAAAAAAACTACCCCAAAAACAGACTGCGGTGATGTGGTGCAAAGAAAATAAAATTAACAAGATTAATTTTGATTACTTGAAAATTTAATAAAAAAATATTAATAGATAGGTAACCTTTGTAAATATAAGATAAATTAAGTTTTATGTTCAGTATTTAAGAAGAATTACAAAAACGTTACGCAGGCATTAAATTGAAATTATCATAATTAATAACCAAAATTTTATATTATAGTACTAGCTCAATAATAATTTAGCATGCTTTAAACTGGATCCAGAAATGTAATTTAAGAAAATCTTTAAGTAATTTTAAAATAGAAAAGACCATTTCGGTTTTACAATTATAATTATTAGAAATTAATAAGCGATAAATAGAAATCAAATGAAAGTACCAAATTAAATATAAGAATTAATCCGATTGCCTTTACATGAGATTCATAAAAAAATAAAATTTAAATAAAAAAACATGATTAAACTGTTTCTTTAAAAGATTTGATCTTAACAAAAACCAAAAAAATATAAGTATATAATTAGTTTCACTAAACGAAACACAAGGTAAATTTTACCTTGAGTAACAAAATTTAATTTTACAAGATAATAATCATACAATATTTTAGCAAAATAATTCAAATTTTTATTTATAATATTAAAGAAATAAAAATAAAAGAAAGCCAGAAAAACAAAAGGCTTAATACAATATTAACATTATAAGTTAAATGCAAAACATGTTTTGTCCACCACGAGACAAGATTGTGCGAAATTGCATAATGCAGCAAACATAAGAATAATAAGGATCATTTTTATGATTAACAAAATTAATTATAAAAATTAAAATATTTGTAATATAAGAAATTTATCAGTTATTATAAATACAAGACGGATGAGTAGAATTAGAAGAATAAGGATGATCCCCGAAAGAACATGCCAGTTAGCTAGCCGGAGACTTGTTTAAACCAAAGGCGACTTGTCCATTTAAAATCAGTGATTCCAGATTTATGTTTACTGAATATTTGGGCCCAAAAATTTATCTTGTGCAAAGAATTAGTTTACAGATGAGTCGATTTAAAGTTATAAAAGGCGATACTTTCAGGTGAAGTTAGAATAGTTGAAATTGACCTTTTGGCTTCCATGTCGCCCAAAAGGATTAGTAAAACTTGTATAAAATATTGAAGGAACTGCTCCCCAAAGCTGGTCCCGTAAAAAAAAACGGGAATTGCAATTAGTCATACAGCAACGTAAAAGTGCCCCGAAAAGAAACCATAAAAATTTACGGCACACATAATTCAAGAACCGAACATCTTCCAGACCAATTGCAAAGAGAGAGCGAGTATATCAAATCATTCATAATGAAGCCTCGGTTCTGACGTCACCGACCCCTTCCCCCCCGCTAAACATGTACCAAGAGAACATGAAAAGCAAGAAGAAACGGATTCGACAAGAAAGTACAGATAACAGCAGTCGGCAGTACAAAGACAGAATGAATGCAAATTGATAACGAGATAACGGATTACGGCGACATTAAAAGATAACGAAATATAAATTCAACATAACAGAAAAAGGAAAAATAAATAAAGTAACATTAATTTTAAAAATGTTACACATTGGCAAGCGAAAGTTGTGTGTTTCATACCAGATTTTTTTTTAAAGTGTAGTACTGTTTTTAGTGTGTGCCCTGTTTCTTAAAGGCGTTCACCTGCATGCCACACGTTTATTTTAGAGTATTGGAAAAAAATCCATTTAATACTATTTATCAATTTCTGTTTATCGAGTAAACTGGGAATCAAAGCCTTTAATTTCTCCTTTATCCTCGTACACTACATCACATGCTTACTACAATAAATAATTTTGAACTGTAGGCTTACATTAAATTGAATCAGGCATGTGGGGTAGGCCGGGTAGGCCTACATACTACCTAGGCTATTAAAAGGATGGAGAATTATCAGATGTCAAATTCAAATGAATAAAAAATGGAATAAAGTACCCTAGTATTGAACAACTTTTGTCTTCTATGGCAGGTTTTACATTCGAGTTTTGGCACACAAATGCTAATGCTGATGATAATGATGATGATGAAGGGTGATGTATGAAAATTAGTGATTAAAAAATGCCTGGCCTGACCAGGAATCAAACTCAGGACTCTGGACATAAAAGCTAGCTGCACTGATTACTACACAAGAACCGCTTGACTTAATTGTTTCGAATTCTAATGGTTAAATCTGCAAAAATGTTTAACCATCCCATTTCATAACCAATAAACATACAGACACATCATAAACTGGAATCATGTTACACTCATAGGGCTTTGGGTTGGCCCATTCGCTCAGAAATTTATTTTCAAGTACATAACACCAATTTGGCTAGCGTCTCTGAATGGTGAACTGCCAGCAGCCTCACATGATTAAACTCCACAACGGGTTTCTATTGAAATGCATTTCATGTCTAAGCCTCAGTAAAATCAGCAATCAAATTTGGTCGATATAAATATAATGTGCATGTCCCAATCTTAAGAAGTAGAACTGTTATTTGTCATACAACTTTAAAATTTGCAGGAAATTACAACAACAAATAGATTAACACTTTGGTTAAATTTTTTGTCTAGGTGTCAGCGGCCCAAAATTTGGGAAACAGGGGGCTGTGCTGAACGATTTCGTAATTGCAATATGAGGTAAAAATGTTTGAAATTTATTACCTATGTGCATTCATTGAAGTTTACGAACGTATAAATACTTCGATTTTATATTAAAACATCATAATTATATTGTCTATTACTGAATAAAATCTGATAAGCTCTTTAAAATCTATGATCAATTTTTACGTGTATGATTGTGAACCATTTTTGTCTGAATGTATTTCAATACTACTGAAAATGCATGTCCATTCACAAGAGCGCTGCACTGAGCCGGGCGATCCAATTCCGATCAAGACACCGAGGGATTAACTTCCACCAGACAGCATCGTCAAGACGTCCACCACGGCACACGGCTGCCGGACTCCAGCGAGGACTAATCGACGACCCCGCAAGAGAGAAGATGATGCTTCCGCTCGCCGACCCGCCACCGTAAGCCGTCGACCGGACCGTCATCACCCGCTGACGCGAGCGATGTCCACAGCGGTCCCTCGACCGAGCCTTACGCCCACCGGACCCGACGAAGCAGCCATCGACGTACTACTGCGGCGGAAGAAGATGTCTCCGCTGGACGACGACGCGCCGCGTCACCCAGCTCCTCGACCGCCACGATGACTACGACCGACGCCTCTCCAAGACGACCACCGCTTAAACGGCCCTTTTCAGGGCCACCAAACAAATAAGGTTAGCCACATAATGCCGCCATCCGGTGACAGATTGAACAATTTTGCAATAATATAGGCCTACTCATAAACAAAGACAGCAATAATTTTTGCTAAGAGAATTAACACGCTCAAACCATTTTATGCTTTTTAATTTTTACTTTCTCTTGCCTATATGAATCTACTATATTCTCTATCACCGGATCTACTCGTTTTCAGACCCCTTGAACCCAAAACATGTTTTTAGCGATTGGTGTGTGTGTGTTTGCGGGCGCGCGCGTGTGTGTGTGTGTGTGTGTGTATGTGTGTGTGCGTTGGGAGTATTTATATACCTCTAGAGGTTTTACTAAGTAAAAACGAGGAGTAAGGTGGTTTACCATTGCCATCCTCACTGAGTTGAAAGAGTATGCTTATCAGCATGCCAGGCCCTCCGAAAAGCACTCACTTTCCACCCTGCAAATGACACCTTCACTTCATTCACCACAGGGTCTGGCTGCATAGTGAAATTCATTACTCTCAGAGGAGATAACTCTGACTAGTGTCTTTTACACCTCTGCCTCTTCTGTTCTTAAATAGTTCAGTCATATAAGTGGCTGACTATGTGATAAGAAACAGAACTATTTGTTTTAGCCCTGAACCAAACAGATAGTGCAATTAAAATAACACTCCACCTGCCAGTTTTGGGCATAAAATTATAATATACACAAACAATTAAATAATACTGTGATATTCACTTCACAGCCAAAGGTTACATGAAGAACATTAAAAAGATGATGTATAACGGAAGGATTACAGTAACAGTTCATTCAGACCAACCTTATTATGGTTAAGGGGACACAGGAGTCCTATACTTCACCACACTTACTTAAGAAACATTTTCTCAGCTTGTACTTCTTAGAACATTATGATTTGTTCCTTACAGCATTATTATGCTTTTATATACATTTTGAATGTAACAGTTTTGTAATATTTTGATTTTAACAAAGATAAAAAATTAAATTTGGCTCACCTTCATTCAGACCTACAAAATTTTTAAATATTTATTAGTGTTAAATAATTTAGAATTATTTAGCGTATGGCTTTTCAAGACATTTAAAAAATCAGCATCATAATTGTTATATATTGGGATCAAATATGACCCTCTGTCTAATCTATCTGTCTAAATATGTACATACAGTACGTAATTCTAAAAACATGCTTAAGTCTATATACAGACATCCAGTCTGTCCAAGTAGGCTATTGATTCTGGAGTTGCCATCAGGAAATCCGCTCTTGTCCCTCCTCTAAAGGCAGTTATTCTGCACTCTTTCACTATGTGATCAATAGTTTGTCTTTGACCACACTCACATAAAGGCGATGGTATTTTGCCCCATTTAAACAATAAATCAGCACACCTACCGTGTTTTGTTCTTATTCTATTTAGAGCTGACCATTTTCTACGAGGTAGTCCAAAACCTGGCGGTTTTTGTGAAAACCATGGGATTTGTTCTTGCTGCTTTGATGCCCATTCTTGCTGCCATGCACTGGGTATGTTAAATGCTTCCTCTTTGGCAGTAATTGCAGTTTTTGTAGGTGGCTTTCTTGATCGCAGACGAGTTTTATTTGCGTTTTCAATATCCTCATGAATTCTCAGGTCTTGATTGTCGACAATCTTATCATACTCTCTAATGAGGGCATTCTTGCGGCGCAGGTTTGGGGGTGGTATGTGGCTCAATACTGGAAGCCATTCAGTAGGTGTTGATCTGATAGCGCCAGTGATCATTCTCATGGTATTATTGAGTTGGGCGTCTACTCTATGAGTGTGAGGGCTGTTTATCCAGACAGGTGCACAGTATTCAGCAGCTGAGAACACAAGGCTCAGAGCTGTTGAGCGAAGAGTTGAGGCTGAAGCTCCCCAAGTTGTTCCACAGAGCTTTTGTATAATATTATTCCTTGCTTTCAATTTCTCTGCTATTCTTGATAGATGATGTTTGAAAGAAAGAGTTCTATCAAGTGTTATGCCTAGATATTTTGGGGTCCTATTGTGAAGAAGCAATTTGTTCTCGAACTGGATTTTGAGCTCTCTCTTGGCAAGTTTGTTGTTAAGGTGAAAGCAAGAAACCTCAGTCTTGCTAGCATTAGGCTGCAGGCGCCATTGTCGGAAATATCTACCCATTCTCTTCAAATCATGAGAAAGAACCTGTTCCGCCTCCTCAAACGATCCACACCTAGTTGCTAACACCCAATCATCAGCATAGCCAAACTTTTTGGATGTAGTCTTGGGCAAGTCTGCAATGTAGAGGCTGAAGAGGAGCGGGGCGAGCACCGATCCTTGGGGCAGACCATTTTTCAGTTTCCTCTGTGTGCTTTTGTTGGAACCCATGATGACTTGAAATGTTCTGTCATTTAGCATGCTATTTAAGAGACGAGATGTTATTTTGCATGGAATTACACGAAGAAACTTATAAATCAAGCCCTCTCTCCACACTGTATCATAGGCTGCTGATAAGTCAATGAAAGCAGCGGAGGTTTTAAGCTTCTCTTGAAATCCACCTTCAATGAATGTTGTCAATGAGAGGACCTGGTCACAGCAGCTCCGTTTTGGCCTAAAGCCAGCCTGTTCATATGGTATCACATCAAGGACACTTTGGCAGATTCTATTGTAGATGAGCCGTTCCAGTAATTTGTAAATCACCGATAGCAATGCAATAGGTCTGTAACTTTTAGTTGAGTCTGCTGGTTTCCCAGGCTTGAGAATTGCTATTATTTTTGATTGCTTCAATTCCTTAGGTACATTGCCAGTTTGCATTACATCTGTGAAAAATCTAGCCAGCCAAACCCTTGCATATTTTCCACAATTTATAAGGAATTCTGGGTTGATGTTATCAAATCCGGGTGCTTTACCAGGTTTCATATCTCTGAGCGCAAGACCAATTTCTTCTGCCGTGAAAGGTTGTGCATATTCAGTCACCACTGCATCATTTTTCATCTTTCTCAGTTCCTGCTTAACCTGGATTGAGTGTTCCTTATCTTTTGGTGCTCTAGATGTTGTCACTATGTGAGACGCTACAGCATTTGGGGTGTCACCAGTTTTTTGTCTTTGAATCGGAGTTGCACTGCCTAATTTTCTTAGCAATGTCCACGCTTGACGGCTTGAAGTCTGGAAATTCATACTCTCTACTGTTGTTGTCCATTTTTGTTGTCTAGCATCATCAAGGCTTTGAAGAAGTTCGTCTGCCACCTCCTGATTGCCTGTTTCCCGAAAGCACCGATAAAGTTCCTCACTGTTTTGAGACCAGCCTGGAACATATTCCTCGCGAAATCCCCTAGGAATGTGTTTCTTAGCAGTGCTTGTTACTGCTCCAATAAACCTGTTATAATTCTTGCTGATTGGTGGTATCCAGCCCAGGCATTTGTCCAAATCTCTTGAGAAGTGTTCCCAGTTTGCTTTCTTGAAGTTCCACCTAGGTCGAGGTATGGATGTTACTAGCGGAATTTGGATGCCTGTTTCCAGTATAACTGGTCTGTGTTGACTGTGAGGGAAATCACAGAGCACCCTTCGGGTGACTGGTAGGGTTTGGCCTCTGTCATCAGTTGATGCAAAACATAAGTCTGGATTATATTCCCGTCTCCATGCAGCTGACCAGAATGTGCATCGGTCTTTGGCATCATAAACAAGAGTGAGGCACGCATCTTCCGCCCATCTCACCACAGCCTCACCATTTGCATCACAATCTCTATATTTCCACAGCTCATGGTGGCTATTAAAGTCGCCCAGGTATACAGCTGGATGAGACTGTATTTGAACAACTGTGCTCGGCCATGGGACGGCCGGAGGCTTATATATATTTGATACACTCAAGCCTCCTACTTTCACAACCACACTATGTATTTCATTGTCTGTGGATGTGGAGATGAGAGTAGCATTTTCTATATCATGCCTTACATAAGTTGCTACTCCATATGCTTGATGATATGTGGCACCAAGTAGATCATAACCAGGTATCTTGCCTCTTTTCTGTAATTGCTCTTCGGTGTTGCAGTGAGTTTCCTGAATTGCAACCAGATCAATATTGTCTCTTTTTAAAATCTTAGATACGTACTGGCTCTTAGAATAACTAATGCTTTCTATGTTCAAATGGCAAATTCGAACTAAAGGTCCGAGATTTTTTGTCGGTAAGTCCTTAAAAGGACTGTTTGTATCATGTAGCAACGGGTTCATATCGTGTATCGGCTATTTAGTCTATTTAGGGATAATGTTGCTTTTCCAATGTCTTGTTAGTCAGGAGAACCAATTGATTTGTCTGACTGCCGATTGTTGTTAGCTCATTTAGCGTTACCCAGGGTGCACCACGTGGAGGCGAACTAACATTACACCCCAATAATTTAGAAAACATTTTTTTTTTTTTTACAAATATTCGTAGAAACTATGCATCCTTATGAAGGTTAACTACCCTGAAATTTTCATCAAAATTAGTTGAGTGGTTTCTGAAGAAAATGTTCCTTATGTGCTAAAAAATTAATTTTTTGGAAATGACAAAAAACTGAAAAATTTAACTTACATTATGCATCCCAGCTTCATAGTAACTAAAATTCTCTTAGCAAACTTGCTTCATACAGTATGAAGCGAGCGGTTGAGGAGGTTGTACCTTAAAATAGATTGATCATAACAACTGAAATAGAAATTTATCTGCAGGTTTGGATGGAACCTGGCAAAAAGGGCCATCAGTCACTAAATGGAGTAGTGTCAGCCATTAGTATTGAAACAGGCAAGGTCCTACATAAATAGCCATACTCACAAAATTCTGTAACTACTGATAACTATTGGGGAACTAACTCTATAGTTAGTTCCCTAAAGTTAGTTAGTTCTCTTAAGTTCAAAACGATTCAAAACAAAAATCATCATGTTACCTTAGTTTTAACCAAAGTTACAGCAAAAAATTCAATTTAATGTCACAAAAACTGGAGAAAAGTCTATTTGCAGAACAAATTTTAAAAAATATAAAAAATAGAAAGGCGTGTTGTACAACGTAAGTTTATCAAATTAATCACAAAATTTTGAAATAAATATTATAAAATGTAAACACCAAAAACAAAATCAAAAAATAACATTTTTCGACTCCCGACTCCCTTAAATCACCAGCCCAACCACTAAATTTGTCTGGTGGTGAAGTCATCACCCCGAGTCTGCTTTTTAATAGCAAATTTTTGGAGACAAAAGTTCCTTGGTTCAAATCTTACTAAAGGTATAAAATTCTGTATACTTTTAAACAGATTTTAATACGAGACAGTGGTTACTGATCTACTTAGTTGGTTGGGGTTCAATTAACTACACTCTCTGAGGAATAGTTGACCTGAATCTGCACAAGATTACACCTCTTTACAAATCATCCTCATTTTATCATTTCAATTTTATCATCATCTCACTAGATCATGAGGTTGCTTATTGTCCTAAACTGGACCGATTTTAACTAACACATTAGGGTTAAAAAAAAAAATTTTTAATTTACATTTACGATTAATTTAAATTCATACTATTGAAAACCAACTGGTAAAGGAAAAAGAATCATCTTTTCAGACATAACTTTCTCAATAGAAATCATTTATTACAACACAAGATTATAAACATAATTTCTCATACAGAATTACTCAATGGAAATTAAAGAAAAACAAAACTAATAGTTATATTACATCAAACCAAAAAACTAACATTAATAAAGTAATAACATACTTTTGGGTATTATTTAATAGCTCCACAATTCAGTCCACTTGCCTCCAAACTGAATAGAAACAGCAGAAAATACAATTTCAGAAAATTGTTACTCCATTGTCATGTTAAAAAATTAAAATAGAAATTAATTGAAAAACTATAGAAAATATTGTCAACACAATTAGGAACACTTTTGTAAACGCTGGATGAGATGAAACAGCATATTATATTTCTCTTCCTTTGATGAGTTGAGCCAGTTTTTTAAATTATTTACTAGAGCAGCTCAGAAAAATCTCAGTAATGAAATTCACATTATATTGAAGATGATGATGATATTGATGATTTGTTACTCTTTTTGCGTGGTTGAACATAATCCGTATCAACAGGGCCAACACTATTTAGTAATTTGTATATCTTGATCTTTTCAACAGGGAAATGTTGCAACAAGTAGGACCATGAATCAAATTTCAGTTTTAAGACTGATGTTATGCTGTGTGCTTGGTAAGTACAGCCATGGTGTATCATTTCTAGACCTTGTTGTGTTCCAAAATATTCATTTTCTCCTAAAATTGTATTTATTACTGGACTTTCTTTTATTTGATCTCTCTTCCCGCTGATAACTTTTACATGGCCTTTATGTATAAAATATAGAGTATTGTCTATCTTCCCTTCTCTTACAATAAAGCCTCCCGGAAGAATCATTTCAACTGTCAGATGAAGAAGCAACTGATCAGTAAAAGAACTTTGACATTTGGAGAATATAAAATGATTAGTCAAATGATGACCATATAAAAGTTTCCTTAGTTTCAGTTGTAGGTTTACAGGTGCATCCTTTAATATTTCAGGCATTTGTGTTCCATTGTTATGATCCCAAAGAAACTTTAGATATGATTTAGTACAATTGTATAAATATTTTCCTGTCTGAGTTACTTTAAGAGCAGCTGAAGCCTCATGCATTAGCTGTTTATAATTTAAAATGTCAAAGTAGAACATTTCAATGTAAAACAAGAAGTATCCCATCATCATACCACTGACAATTATACTAATAGCCATCTGAAGAAATCGGAAAATAATTAAAGATTTATATTGATAAGGTAGAGGTGACTCAACCGGGTACTGAGAAAAACTTCCCAACATTACCGTTACTGTCTCAACAAAATAGATCCAACGAAATGCAATAGTGTTCCTACCAAATGAAGGATCAAACTGAGTATACAAGGCTAAAAAAGTACACGTGAAAAAAAATAACAAGGTGATAAAATGTACGAGAAAAAATATTATTTTTATTGTAGTTTGTTTAGTAGATATTTTTTGTGTAATTTTGACACAAAACATTAAAAACTGAATGTATCTAAATATCCTGTTAAAGCGTAACAGTATAAGGGCATTTCTCTTATTACCAAAAACAAAATACAATGATTCTATTGGAAGAAGTGTAAAAATATCAAACCAGAAACCAAAATTTTTTCGTCTGTAATTTAATTTTATGGCTCTTACGTTTGTTTCATACTCACTCATTGTGGATTTGTATGGTGTGTACATTTTCAATACAACGAATATTAAGTTGACCATATCAATTACGTACATAAGTATTATTCCAATCATTGAAGCCTCATGAACTGCAATTGCATACATAGTAACAAAACACGACAAGCCAGAGGCTACAGCTTTACATATTTCACACTTCTGAGAAGCCAGCCTGTTTACATGCTTTAATTTTCCTTTATCACCAGTGTTATTCTCTTCTTCTAATGGGCTGGGAATAATACATAAACCCTTTTTTAGGTTAATTTTTAATTCTCTAAGAAACAATTCCAAATAATTTGGATAGTGATTAAGAAATAAATACAATTCTTTTGCTTGAAAGCACAAAACTTCAACTGTAGTGTGTGCAATAACACTTACAATTTGTTGAATGGTAGATTCATCAAATAAATTTCCAAAAAAACTTCCTTTCCCTAAAGTACAGATTGGCTTTGATCCGCTTAAGATTGTAACATATCCATCATACAAGAGGTAAGTTTTACCGTGAACAAATCCTTCTTCTAATATATGGGATCCTTTATAATATATATTAGCGACAGAATAGCCCAATAAGCAACGAAAGAATGAAATGTTTGTTTTTGAAAATATTGTGTATTCTCTTAAAACTTCACCATATATATGATAGATGACATCTGCTTGAAGAGAGATATTCAGCAAAGAGATTGTATTAGTTGGATTTTGGCCTTGATGTTTCTTCCAAATTAAATTATAATAGTGAACAAATTCCTTTTTTAGTTCTTTTGTGACTTTTGATCTATTAAGGAAATCCATCAGACATCTTGTTTCATATTGATATGTTAGTCCAACATGTTGTACAAATACTTGGGCACTGATGTCACCAACCATATATGATATCACAAAATATCCTATGAAACACAAAATTATTGTGAAAACACCATCTCTATCCCAAATTCCAACTCCGATTACATTGATTTGAACTACGATTGATGTAACGTAGAATTCGATTATGTAGTACATCTTATGTGGGTTAACCGTGGTACCAAAAGTAAAGTAATTGTATCCATAAATTTTGAGTTCTTCGCAATCTACTCCAACTGATGTGTAATTACCATAATCAATAGTCCCAGAAGTGATGACACATTTGGCCAAGAAATAGACTGATGAGAAAAGGTTTATAATAATAATAAGATAAATAAAATATATCATTATAATAGGATACAATTTTGGTTTAATATTATTGATGTAAATATGAAAAAACAGTCCATAAATTCTATGAGCTTGCAAGACTCTGTTGTAACAAAGCCAGTAATGACTGTGAACATGTGGAATAAAATGTGTGAAAAGGCTTTCAAATGGAAAACATGCAAAACAGTCAATCGCAAATCCATGCTTAAAATAATAAATAGCAGTCATCAGAGGATGCTTAATGAGTAGTCCATCTTTGTTATAATAAGCTACATGTAATCGAATGTAGAGATCTATATATGCACATAGGTCTAAAACCAAAAACAATATCCAGTAATGTTCAGAATCATACACAAATATTATCTTAGCTGGAAACAGTAAGCTACTACATAAAGCTAAGAAAGCTCTTACTATTTCTAACATCCAAATTGCTCTTCCAGAAGGCAGAATTACAAGATGTAAAAGGAAGTAGTTCAAAAAAGTGAAATTGCCAAAATATATTTTAAAAGGGTGTAAAAATTCTTTTTCAGCCTTTGATCCGACTGCCATGTCGTAGCCATAGTTATGAATTGACCTGTATTCACTATAATCTACAGGAGCTTTGTAACCTAGTCCTTCAACAACAGGTAGATCCAGCATGTGACTGCATCTTTTTATGGTAATTGATATTTCCCTTTCATATTCTGGAAATTCATGAATTATGCGTTTCCATTCATTTACTTTTATGATTACTAATTCACATGATGTTAATGTTGCAATTGTTTTTATCAATGGAATGTTAAGAACAAGTTCTAAGTGTGCAAAACACCAGCCTGGTCCTTTTACACCTTCAACTTCTCCTGCTTCAGATATTATCTGACAGTATCCTTTTCTAATTATGTATAAAGCTGTAGGAATAATCCCACTATAAACAATCACTTCATTTGGAGGAAATATTTGAGAATAAGCAGAATCTATAACTTCATTAATAAAATTTTGGTCAGTTTCCGCAAACAATGGATTTTTTAAGATGTTATTTCCCCACTCACTCAGTCTAATTTTCCTCCTTAGATCTGGTGATAAATTAGAAATGAACTCATTATTAATGCATAATGCTTCATTATTTACTTTCTTCATCACACTTAATCTTTTCAACATTCTGATTTTTAAATCTTCTGATAAGTTATAGACTTTGATGAAATTTAAAACACTTATAATGACTTCATTACTTACCACCTGAGTTTTATTGTACAGTATTTCAATAATGCTTATTGATGCTAAAAAAAATGCGTCAAAAAAAAGTAAAAAACAACTCATTAGAATTTGAACGATATGTTCCTCCTTTGTAAATGGCACTATAGTTTCTCCTCCAACACCCAACATCAGCATAGTAACTTTAAGAAACATCTTTGTTGCGAAATACAAATAGTTGTCTATTTTTGCTTTCCCTTCTGTAACTACCCACAATGCTTTTTCATTAAATACACCATTGTAACATGAAAGTAAAGTGAAAACTGCAGTCCAGTAACAAAGTGCAACAAATAAACAACAAAAACAATTAAAACACGAAAATAATTTCTTAAAGGTGTAACTTTCATCTAATCTTCTTTTTAAAATTTTTATTATTCGCCAAGTTCGTAGCAGGTAGTTTAATTTTAATAACCCCCACAAGTTCATATTAAATTCATCATAGCACGCCACAATGAAATTAAAAGGTATGCTTCCAATCACGTCAGCTCTGTATTCCATTGTAGTCATTCGATAATAAAATATATCGCGCATAGTTTCATATCTTTTGTCTTGTGTAATTACTGCAAATGAACATTGCATAAGAAGATCTAGCAATAAAATGCACTGCAGAGTTATTGATAAGGAATAAAAAAAAACATTTGTATCATGATTTATTTTGCCTGCTTCATATGGTATCAAAAATACCATAATAAGTATATCTATCAAAACTAATAAATTCCATAGTTTAATAAAAGGTGAAATTGGATGCAAAATTATTGGAAATGATGTTGAGATGAAGGTAACTAATGTATCCATATAATCATACTGGCAGATGACAATCGTGTCAAGATAGTCTGATGAAGATCCAATATATTCAAATTTAGTCATTTCCAAATTTGTTAAATTAAATATTCTATCCTCATGGTCACAAAACCCGTACGATGTTCCAGATACTACTCTACCATTTTCTCGAGCGACTCTTTTAATTCTTTTCAGTGATTCATCACTATGTAACCCGATGCGGTTATTTATATGAGACCATCTTTTTACACATTTCATGGAATAAAGTAAAGTAGCTACTTTGTAGCGTTGTGAAATCTGTGACCCTACTAACTTATTCTCTAATGGAAATTTATAAGCTACCTTAAAAAAATCTTCTTTTCTTAGCTCCTGAAGTTCACAATTTGAGGAACAAACAATTTCAAACGGGCTAGGATAACTGACACACAGTGTTGATTCCCCAAAACATGATCCAGAAGAAAAGGATATGATTGGAGTTGTTTTGTCGTAAAAAGACATAACATTAACAATACCTTGAAGAACGTAAATCATTTTGTCTCTGACTGCTCCTCTCTTGTAAACTACATCACCGCTGGCATAGAATATTGTTTTCATATACAATGTCAATTCAGACAGGTAACTGACATTCGCGTTCTTGAATACATGTGAATGATTGAAAGCTGCCCAAAATGTGTCAAGTTTTATATCTTCATACATAGCTGCTGGAAGCAACTCTCTACATGCAGTTTTAGATTTACCTCTCCTAGTCTCCCACCAAGCTTTAAACCATTGGTTTGTACGTTTACATGTTGTTTTACCGATATCCATAGTTTGCATGATACTTCTTAAATTTTTGATATCCGAATTATATGAAGCAAGGTTTACTTCCCTATGCCCCAAAATAGCAGCAAAAGTTCCAAACAGTGCCATACTACAGAACATTGACAACAACATTATTAAGTGAACAAGTACATGTGATGAAACAAAATGAACGGTAAATGTAACTTGACCTCTTAACAAAAAGCAATTACCAGGAATGTAAAGAGACATCAAAAATAAATCAATATTTGTTCTCATTGGCCAAGAAGTTAATGTTTTATCATGTATCATAGGAACAGCTTCCTTTAGTGCACTGGTAGCATTTGTAAAAGATTTAGATACATTTGTCCAAAAACCACAGTAAAATATTAGGCCCATAGTGCAGAAAATTAACAAGATTAAAATCAGAAAAAAACAAACTGCATTTACTATATTAAAATAAATAGATCTCAAAAAATATCTTATAACCTTAAAAATTTTATAAAGCCTCAATAAAATTAATAACTGAAATATATTTAAATAAATACTTTCAACAGGTACAAACTGTTTTTCCGCAAAGAAAGGTATAATTGACAAAAATGCTACTGTCAAATACACACAGCTTTCTTCTTTATAAGGCATTTTTAAACGTTTCTTCTTCATTAACTTGTGTAACAACAGCAGAACAAAATCAATGGCAAATAACATTTCACTAATGTTGTATGGTACTAAAACTTCCAAAGTATTCAAAGTAACAGTCTGTATTTCTGGAAAACGCTTTTGGTAATCAGTATAGAATGATCGAATTAGATATATTACAAATGTTATTGATATTGCTGCTGTAATTGCCAACATCCAATTGAAATTAAATGGTAAAGATAACATGTTTTCAAAGTAGCTCGCCTCATTTAACTGGGCCATAATGTTTACTTTTAATTTTTCAGAAAAACTTTTACCTGAATCTTTATGAGAGCGCCGAGGTTTGAATGATCCCGAAAGCTTGTTAAGTAAAGACATTCTAATCCCTCGTTTATTAATTGTTAATATAATAACTCAAATTATTAGAGTATTTCTAATTCAAATTCTTTCATTACACTTAACATTTTTGTGTAACCCACAAAAATACTCATTTTTGAAACTAAACATTCAAAAGTTAAACAACACAAACAATAAGGTAACATATGGTATTTAAACAACAATAATGGAAAAAATTTGTTTTTATTGCCTAATAATTTTTAATATTATTCAAAATACATTTTTTTATTGCATGAAAACTGCATATTTTAGTTAAAAAAGGAAAAATATTAATTGAAATAATATAGTATTATTACTACATAAATTTATGTCTTGTAAATAACATTGTCATATCCCATGATACTAAGAATATTATTTACAGATGTATTTTCTTTTATCCCTAAAGCCGCGTTTACACTGGAGTTGCAGACATTTAGTCTGCAATTTTTTGTCTGCATCATTTTGTTGCCGACTTTTCATTGCAGACAAAATACATTGTCCCCTTTGTTCCACTGCAACTTTTATCTGCAACAGAAAGGCAACACTCGTCCAGTCAGTCAAGATGGCGAGTGTTGACGTGGAGGATGCTGTTATTGCAGCAGCATGCTGTGTGATATTGGCAAAACAACGTGCGACCCGTAGGTACTGGGTAAGGCCTTCATTAAGAGCAAGATGCGTGTACAGTGGAAGTGACTTGTTGAAAGATTTGAAGGAAGATGACTGTGACCCGTCGACAGGTGAACTGAGAACGGACGGAAGTGTGAAGAATTTTTTAAGGATGGCCAGCAGTGATTTAGATACGTACTTGGTAATGATGATGGGACCTAAGATTGTAAAAAAAGAAACTCGCTGCAACTTTTGTCAACGACACATATTGCCAACACTTGTTGCAATCCTTTGATCTTTACCGACTCTCGGTGGAAAACAAAAATTTAGTTGCAGACACCCCAAATCTGTCTGCAACTTGTTTTGTTGCAGACAAAATTAGAGCTGTTTTTATTTACGCAACAAAAATCGGCAATATTTTGTCGTCAACACGTGTTTGCAACTCCAGTGTAAACGTGGTTTAATGTGTGTAAGTTGCAATCTGTTCAGTTCAGAACAATAAGCGACCCCAAGACCCAATGAAATGAGGATGGTGTGTTTGACGTGTAATTGAGGTGTAGTCTTGTACAGACCCAGGCCGACCATTCCTGGGAGGTATGGTTATTTGAACCCTAACCATCAAAGTATGTATACGGTAGCCACTGTCTAATATTCAAATCCGTATAAAAGTAACTTTACCTTTACTAGGATCTGAACCATGAACCTTCGTTTCCGAAAATCAGCTCTTAAACAGCTGACTCGCGGCGACGACTTTACCTCTAGACCAACCCGGTGAGTTAACCTGTATGTATATAGGAAGGAAAGTATTGTTTTCATGTCGAATTTTCGAAATCGAGTTTTCACCGGATTTATAAGTTTTCAGACCTCCTGAACCCAAAAACAACATGTTTCAGCGATTGGTCTGTGTATATGAACAAAATATCTCACGAACGAAACATCATTCGAAGTTAAAACTTGAAACTTATATTAAGTTCGGTAGTTACTACTAGAGGACTCAACACAAAGATTTTCATCAAAATCGGTCAAACGGAAGTAGTAGTTTATTCTTGTCATTTTTCACTTTTTTGCGATTTTTCTCAAAAATGGTTGTAACGATTTTTTTTTTTAATCGCCTCATTTAATACATTTGGGTTGACCGCATCTAGCGGGGGCCAAATAATACAATTGTTATTTGAGAAAAGGATTACATTGTTCTGATCTTGACAGGGTTGATAATTATTATATTACATCGACCCTTGGGTTTTCCCAATTCTGTCACATTTATATACCTGCTTACTTGGCCGGCTTACTACCTGGCTTACTACATGGTTTTAAAGGACATTTCATAATTACTTCATTCGTTCTCAAACTTCAAACTGTTCGCGTATCTGTGAGTTCTCAGACTTTCAAACTGTTCGCGTCTCTGTGGCGAAATGGATTTTTTAAAGAGTCTATCAAAGTACGAAAAGTATTTAAATGAGTACGGTTAATAAGGTTTCTACTTTTATACAAATTGGTAAAATTGAAAAATTTGTCCTGTGTGCGGAAACAAACAGTCAATTCAGTCGATAGGTATGGAATAAAAATTATTTGTACGTTTTATTTCTATAAAATGTTAAAAGTTTATACAGTTTGAAATTTTTAAAACTGTTTGCCTTTTCTTGTTTTTTTTCTAGGAAAAAACCAGAAAACCTGTAATTCGTTGTAATTTTAAAGAATGCCGGCAACAATCTTCCATCCGTACTAATAGCTACATATTTTGCCAACTCAACCGTGCCTATTTCAAAAGTTATTATGGTTTTAGTTGGATGGATATTGAAATACTCGCGTCAAACCTTGATTCGCGAAACTGGTCTGTGTAGTAATACTGTATCAAAATTAGTGACTCAATTTTGGGATTTATTGTGCACTTGGCTTATTGAAACAAGCACAAAAATATTGGAGGGCGTGGTAAAATAGTTGAAGTAGCCTAGATGAAAGTGCTTTCGGTCGTTGTAAATACAATCGAGGTCGAGTAACTAAGACGAGGTGGGTTGTTGGTGGGCTGGAAAGAGACACAAAGAAGTGCTTCTAAAACATAATTTCGAAAAGAGATCATTAAACTGTGAATCATAGTTATAATTTTGATTCTCCCGGAAATCCCGTTGTAGGCCTACATACTCAAAGTATCAAAAGCCACAGGTCAAAATTAAAAAGAGACATGAGAAGAAGAGTAGGACGAATGTCTGCCAATAATTTTGAGGCGTATCTGGTGGAGTATACTTGGCGTAGTTTGTACAAGCAAAATGAAAAGCTGTTTGAAGACATAATCAAAGCAATAAATTATTTTTACCCTGTTTGATGCGTAGTTAATAAGTAATGGAAAATAATAGTACAAATTTTGAAAAAAATAATACAATAAAAAATATTTTAATAATAATAAAATACATAATGAACGAAAAAAATTATTGTGATAAGGCTCCTTGAGCCGCTGATTGTATGGATTTGGTGCACTACTTTACTAAAATTTGTGTATCATCTTTATACATTTAGTGGACCAGGGAAATATCTACATGTAGCATGAATCATGTCCTTTAAACCGTGTAGCGGGGGCCAAGTAAGCAGGTATATAAATGTGACAGAATTGGGAATACGCAAGGGTCGATGTTTTATTATCAACCCTGTCAAGATCAGAACAATGTAATCCTGTCCTCAAATAACGATTGTATTATTTGGCCCCCGCTAGATGCGTTCAACCCATACCTTTTTATGCTCTGCAAGATAGGGTAGGCGCCACGTCTGATGAAAATCTTGGGGAGGCTTTTCTCTCGTAGAAAAAAATGTTTTTTTAAGATTACGACCTTAATATGCATTTTAGCGCAAAAGTTGTGTAATAAAAGTTGTAGACAATTTAAAAATCTACAACTTTTATTTCGAACATTTCTTTTTATAACGGTTAGTTTATCGGTAATTAGTGATTTTCTGTTTTTTTTTCATGAAAATTTGTAAAAAAAATTGAATTTTTAAGATTACAGCTGCAGTATCGATCTCATTTAAGGACAAAAGTGTATATAATAAAATTTATAGGAAATTAAAAGACCTACAACTTTCATTTAGAGCTTTAGTCTCTACAGAGCCTAGTTTAGCGGCAAAGAGTGATTTTCCGTATTATTAAGCCACACTAAGGTTGGTTTTCACTTTGCATCATTCACTCATGATTAAAATAGGGTTATGTTTTTTTTGAGGTTAGTTTTTTTGTTTATTTCTAATATTATATTGTTCATCATTCGCATTGGCAAGAAAACGTCGTGTGAGTGCTTCACACCAGATTTTGATTATTTACGATATATTTGTATATCTCGAAGTCTAGGTCGGTGTAAGGTTTTACCTTACTATACCTGTTTTCGATTATTTTCAATAAATTTTATGTATAAATGCCCCTTGGCTTATTTGAAGATTTTTAGTTTTGTAAAAGGAGAAAAGTGTAATTTTTATTACAGTGGAATCTTAGTTACATTTTATTGTCAACTCGGCGGTTCTCATCTAGTCTAATTTATTTCTACTAGTGTGTAGGCCTTGTTTTTATCACACTTATTTACACGAACCGTCCATACTACTACCCTGGGAACTTTGGGGACTATTTGTCCTAACTGTTCTTTCTCTTATGTGAAACTCTTAGTTTGCACTTTTTACCCTGGGAAAAATTAGAAAATTATTTTGTTTTTTGTAGTTAATTTCCAAGAACCTTTCCACTTTCCCTTCCTGCAGGCTGTAAGTGTTTTTCAGCAAATACAGCCTTTTTCCTAAAACCAATCATAACTTTCGTTACATATCCTCTCGGTTTTCTCCGATCCTGATTGGTCAAACCCACCACTGTTTCTGTACGATTTTTCTCCCCGGTCAGTTTTGTGTTTATCAAAAATTACGGAGTTCGTTTCTGTCGTTGCGTGGTTATGTGCTGTGAGAAATTTAAAAGGTAGCTATAATACATTTATTTTAAATTTAAAGTATATTTTTAATCATGAGGCGTAAAAAAACAAAAATATTAAACCATTTAAATATTAAAAAAAGATGTAAAATGATAAAACGATTTAAATGTTAAGATTTAAAAAAATAAAAAAATAAAAAAAATGAATTAACAAGTTTTTAACAGTAAGTTTTAACAATAATAACAATAAATTTTTATAGCGAATTTAATTTTAGGTTTATTTAACCATGGTTTAGTATTAGGGATAAATATTTAGTTAGGCTTATATTATATTTTTGTGTGTTAGTTAATTTTAAGCAATCAAATTAGTTTAAAAAAAGTATTAATATAGAAGTAGCAAAATTTGTCTTAAAATCAAAATATTAAAAAATTATTTAGTACTGTTACTAGGTCTTGTCAATCTTTGTTTTTCTTTGTTAAATCATTTTACGTTTTTTTGGCTTTTTTTAAATTATAAAATAAAAAAATAACTTGTATTTTGAAAATTTTCTTTAAAATCGGTATGGATAAACCTATTTTATACTTTTTTCGTATTAGGTTTTAAATTTATAAAAAAAATTTAATTGAATTTAAAAAAAATTATATGAATATCTTTTAACATAAATTAATTTGACAATATTTTTTTTACAAGAATAAAAAAATTAATTAACCTCAATTAAAATGCCTCATTAGTTTTTGATATATTCCTAATTCCTAGTTAAGTTAGTTGTAGTTAGTTTTAACAATGCTGAGTTTTTAAACCAGCAAACATAAAATTTATGGTGGTGGTACAAACCGTATCCCACCTGTGTTTCGGCTAAGAACTTGAAAACATTGATGCACCTGACTGTAATGTCCTATTTTCATTTTAATTATTATATTACAAAAATTAGTACACTCCACTGTGCGCCCATATAATAGTTGGTTTCATGTGGAATCAACAAACTGTGATGTGGTAGCATAACTGGTTTCAAACTGAAGGTTTGAATTTAACACAATTTTTTTGTATGTGATCCATGAATGGATTTCTCCACTGGATATTGGATTCCGTGAGCTGAATACCTTCGTACCTTCACTCGCAATTCCACAAGCGAGAGTTCTTTTAAGAACTCATGTTATTCAATATTTGAGCTCGTCAAGAGAAACTTTCTAGTTAGAAAGTTATAAACCCCCTTTATCAATGTGTCTTCCGTAGTTAGCCATAGTTTTACAGAAGGTTTCTAGTTTATCCTAAAAACTCAGTGGTGGAAGCGATCGCGATACCAAGCGAAAACTACTAATAAAGCCGTTTTGGCTTGTAGGGGCCGATTTTTTTCTAGGGTGCCCATCAGTATTAAGGTACTGTTAAGTTACAGTACCCGGTTAGTTTTTTTTAAGTGTTTTTTGTTTTCATTTAGCTAACTACATCAAGGAGGATCACTTAACATCGGTGAATGACCGAGGAGTCATTTTTTTAACATATACTCCATTTAAATTTTAAAATATAATCTTTAAATCTAATAATTTAAACGATTTTTAATTCCCCGTATGCCTATATATTATATATCACAATCGGGAAGAAAACACTGAATGTAGTCTGTGCTCCTGAGATCAAAAGCGATGTTCTGATACACCAGTACTCTTTTAAAAGATAATTTATAACTTAACGCTTTTAAATTATATAGGTACTTAATGTTATTTGGTGGCTGAATCAGTAAAGTTATGGATTGAGTCTACGTTTAAAAACTGATATGAATTAATAACGGGTGTTTTATTAAGGACGCAACCCTGATTATAAGAAGATAGAAGTAATACATCGGTAAATTTTTTGTCCGTCAATCGGTATGTTGGGAACAATGTACTCAAGGCCACCTACCTAAGACAGTTAAAATGTTCCAGTCAAGCATTAGTGTGGTGACAGCAGTCGTTTCGTTATAATTGTGTCAGCAATGGTTTTTCCCAAGGAAGAACCGGTAGTTTTATTAAGGACGCAACCCTGATTATAAGAAGATAGAAGTAATCCAATGTTTTCATTGCAATTTGCTATTCATTTGTAAAATAATAATTTAGATTAATTAATAATTTGTAAAGTACGGAAAATAAAAATATGGGTAGATTGTGGCTTTTAACATAGGGTTGCATACTTAATAAAATACCCGGTTCTTCCTTGGAAAAAACCATTGCTGACACAATATAACGAAACGACTGCTGTCACCACACTAATGCTTGACTGGAACATTTTAACTGTCTTAGTTAGTTAGCCTTGAGTACATTGTTCCCAACATACCGATTGAGGGACAGAAAATTTACCGATGTATTACTCCTATCTTCTTATAATCAGGGTTGCGTCCTTAATAAAACACCCGTTATAAAATGAAATTAAAAGGAAAACGGAATAGCTTATTCTTCATCTCGCAATGTATTATCATTCTTTTATCAGCCATTTTCCATAAAAAATATTTCCAGGTAATTTAATAATACCAACCTTTACTTCCGATAAAATAGTTCTACAAACAGGTTCACACAGTTAAAATGAATTATGTTCTCTCTAAACATCTGTTATTGACTACACCAACAACAGAACAATTGTGCAACTGGTTCGAGTAGAGGATGATGTCATCCCCTCTACAAGTTTCGTAGACTACATATATTCTTCCTACTATATAATTCGGAAATCCCATGAGGACAAGTCAGTTGATTGCTAACTTTTATGTTGCATGCTTAGTTGTTAAGAATGAAAATTACAGTTTTGGTCTTATGAACTTTAAATCGTAAGTATAGATTAATTTACTGTTCTGATTAATTTATTTAATTACTGAATTCATATAGAAACAGTTAATTTTTTGTTTTAGTTTTTAATAGTATGAAGTCATTTACGAATGTTTTCGGGTTACAAAATTTGAATTAATTTTTGAAATTGATCAAATTTTTAACAATGTTAATTTTGCGTTTTAAATTATTATAACCCACCGGGTTGGTCTAGAGGTAAAGTCGTCGCCAACATTAGCTGTTTAACAGCTGATTTTTGGAGACGAAGGTTCCTGGTTCAAATCCTAGTAAAGGTAGTTACTTTTATACGGATTTGAATACTAGACAGTGGTTACCGGTGTACTTTGATGGTTGGGGTTCAATTAACCATACTCTCTCAGGAATGGTCGGCCTGGGTCTGTACAAGACTACACGTCATATACATCATCCTCATCTCATTGGGTCATGGGGTTGCTTATTGTTCTAAATTGAACAGAATGCAACGTACACATATTAGGAATTTAAAAAAAAAAAAATTATTATTGCATTTGAGTACCTGCATCAATTATTTGAACGGGTTTAAGATATTGTGACCAAACGTCCCACTTTAGAGGATTGTTTCTCTCGTGGGACGCCCAAATGTCCCGTTTTGGAAGATAATCTGTTTTAAGAACCAGGAAAATAATTAAAAACATTGTTACAATTGAGTTAGGCTAGTCCTAATAGGCAAATGGAGATATTTTGGACTGTAGGCTACATTTAATGTTGTCCAACTTTGTTGAACAAATTAGAGATTTTTTTTGTTACAGTGTATTTCTTTTGCAATCAGTTTTTTTTTATATAAACTTTAATCAAAGATGAAAAAATTTGAGTAATGGCCTTAAAATTAAAATATGAACCACACTCAGTAGTTCGAAAAGACTAAACTGTGAAGAAAAAAATATATGTATAAGAATAAATATATACAAAACTAAATTTGAATTGTGAATCAACATCTTGAAACACAAAATTATTGAAGCTGGAGATGGCGAGGACGATGATAGAGATTACAACGATGCCGATTATGAGATGACGATGATAAAGAGAGTAATGTAAAAATAAATTGCTTTTCCTGTCCATTTCTTTTAAGGGGGTAGTCAACCCAGAAAATGAAAATGAAAACTTCTGGCTATAATTAATGATTATTTATTTTAAATGAAAGAGTAACTTACTAGTAATGATCTACCATTTGAACCAAGTCAAAAAATTAATTACAGCCCGTAATATAAGGGTGAGGTTGGGAAAGCAGGCTTTTACTGGGAATCAAATATTTCAAGAACCAAGAAAGATATCAACATGATTCTTATGGTACAAAATACAGAAAATTTCTCTCTGTTATCTGTTGTATGCGCTTGTGTGTATTTTTTCTTATAAGAAATTTATTGAAAAAAACCATTTTTCAAAAAACATTTATTTCATGTATTCACAAATTATTTTTTAACTAAATCCCTATTAAAGTTTTTGTAATAATCATTCCACAGATAATACAGCAAGATATTATGAACATTTGAATAAAACATCATATAAATATCTCCAATACTAACCAAAATATTTAATTCCCAAGAGTGTACAATCATGTAAAAACCACATTCCCGGAAAACTTAAAGTTGAAGGAATAAGTTCACTCGCCTTGCTAGTGTGCTTTATTTTAAACAGAATTTTTTATAACTTTTTGTCAACGTACAAACAAAGTAAACAAATGTTGTGATTCAAAAAATTTTAAACTTCAAATAACTGCAAAAAACATCGAAATTTAAAAAAAAAGTCATCTTGAGTTGACTACCCCCTTAAATTGTTGTTGTTTAGGTCATCAGCCAAAGGCTGGTTTGAACCTGTAGAGGTTTTACTAAGTAAACCGAGGAGTGAGGTGGTTTACCATTGCCTTCCTCACTTAGTGGAAAAGTATGCTTATCAGCATGCCGAGCCCTCTGAAAAGCACATATGTTCCACTCTGCAAATGACACCTTCACTTCATTCACCACAGGGTCTGGCTGTATAATGAAATTCATTAATTTCAGAGGAGATAACTCTGATTAGTGCTTTTACACCTCTACCTCTTCTGTTCTTAAATGATTCAGTTATTTAATTGGCTGACCATATGATAAAAAACAGAACTATTTATTTTAGCGCTGCAACGAACAGATTGAGTGTAAATAATTTGACACTCCGCCTGTCTGTTATGGGCAGCCCCTTAAATATGATCTACAAATAAATTAATCCAACTGTTCAACTGTCCAACTGTTTTGGTTGTGGTAGATACTGAGAGTCAGGGTATGAAATCAATAGGATGTATCGTGTAATAATAAATCCAAACTCTAGTCGGGAATCGATCCAACCCCTTGAGTTTTTCGGTGTTTAGAGCTCTAACTACTCGGAGGCGGTCAATTTTATTACTTTCTCTTGCCTATATGAATATATAGAAAGGAAAATATTGTTTTCATGTCGATTTTTCGAAACTGAATTTTCACTGGATCTACACGTTTTCAGACCCCTGAGCCCAAAAACAGGTTTTTAGCGATTGGTGTGTGTGTGTGTGTGTGTGTGTGTGTGTGTGTGTATGTGTGTGTGTGTGTGTGTGTGCGCGCGCGCGCGCGCGCGCTGAATATCTCAAGAACGGAACATCGTACGAACTTGAAACGTGAAACTTAAGTTACATAGCACTACCGGACCCGACACGAACATCACATATCAGAGTGCGTAACAGGAAGTAGTAGTTTATTCGTGTAATTTTTCATTTTTTCGATTTTCTCAAAAACTGGTCTTACGATTTTTCTAAAAATCGTCTGGTTTACTAAATTTATTATGTTCCACAAGATAGGGTAGGCGCCATGTTTGCTGAAATTCGTGGTAGCCTAACGCAGTTTTCACGTAAAAAAATTGTTTTTTAAGATTGCGGCTTTAATATGCATTTTAGCGCAAAAATGTATTTAATAAGGTTGCAGAGAATTTAAAATGCTACAACTTTTATTCAAACATTTATTTGTATAACGCTTAGTTTAGCGGTAATTAGCGATTTTCTGTTTTTTTCTCACGAAAACGTGTGAAAAATCTTTTTTTTTTAGATTTCGGCCTTAGTATGCATTTTACGACAAAAGTGTATATAATCATCAAATTTATAGGAAATTAAAAGATCTATAACTTTTATTTTGTGATTTTTTTCTCTACAGAGCCTAGTTTACCGTGCAAGAGTGATTTTTCGTATTTTTAAGCCGAACTGAGGTCGATTTTCATTTTTCGTCTTTCACTCATGATTAAAATAAGGTTATGTTTTTTTAGTTTAGTTTTTTGTTTATTTCTAATGCTTTATTACTAGATTATTGGTCATTTTTAGCGTTGGCAAGAGAAAGTTGTGTGAGTGTTTCACACCAGATTTTTTATTTTCTCTTGCCCTGCATGAACATACAGGTAAAGAAAGTATTGTTTTTATGTCGGTTTTTCAAAATCGAGTTTTCACCCGACCTACACGTTTTCAACCCCCCTGAAACCAAAAAACATGTTTTTAGTGATTTGTGTGTGTGCGCGTGCGTGCGTGCGTGTGTTAGAGAGAGAGATCAATATATGAACGGAGTATTGTACGAAGTTGAAACTTGGAACTTAAGTACCACTAGAGGACCCGATACGAACATTTTCATAAAAATCGGTCAACCGGAAGTAGAAGTTTATTCGTGCCATTTTTCACTTTTTTGCGATTTTCTCAAAAACGACTACTACGATTTTTTTTAAATCGTTTCATTTACTACATTTTTCATGCTCTACAAGAAAGGGTAGGCGCCATGTCCGCTAAAATTCTTGGGAAAGCTGTTTTTTCGTAAAGAAATTGATTTTTAAGATTGCGGCTTTAATATGCATTTTAGCCCAAAAATGTATAAATAAAAGTTGTAGACAGTTTAAAATTCTACAACTTTTATTTCAAACATTTTTTTGTATAGAGCTTAGTTAGCGGTAAATAGCAATTTTATGTATTTTCTCACAAAAACGTGTAAAAAAACAGATTTTTTTTAAAGATTTCAGTCTTAGTATGCATTTTACGACAAAAGTGTAGGCCTATGTAATCAAATTTATAAGATATAAAAAGATCTACAACTTTTATTTCACCATTTTTTCTCTACAAAGCCTAGTTTAGTGTGAAAGAGTGATTTTCCGTGTTTTTAAGCCAAACTGAGGTTGATTTTCATTTTGCGTCTTTCACTCATGATTAAAATAAGGTTATGATTTTTGAGGTTAGTTTGTTTATTTCTAATCTTTTATTACTAATGTTAGGTTATATTCATTAATTGCATTACTATTGCATTATTTATTATTTGTTCATTATATGCATTGAAAAGAAAGTGGTGTGAGTGTTTTACACCAGATTTTTTCTTTATTTTTAGCTGTAGAATAATTTCCCGAGAGATTGGAGTGTAGTTGCGAAACACCAGGTACATTTATGACGTATTTTAAAATAGCTTATTTTCTTAGTACACTAATGAACTTTAAACGTTACATGCTCAGTAATTTCAATTCATTAAGATTACATACGGGGTAAATTTTGGTGTTGTCTGTATAGGTCCGCCTGGGTACGAAATGGTCGGGGATGTGGGTGGTTGTAGGTCTTGCATACTTCATACACCCCTTAGCCTCAATAAAGATGTAGGCTACATGATTGCCAGTCATCAGTAATTATTTAGTAGACTAGTCAGTGTTTCTTTGTTCTCTCCATTCCGTAGAATGTATTCCGTGATTCCGTAGTATCACATAAATCTGACTTTTATGAAATTGTAAAAAATTCCGCAGTGTCATTGATCAACAGATTTTTACCCTGCATGAAACTAAGGCCTACATCATTTACTCCTAAATCGGTCAAGTTCAGGTTTCAGCCAGTTATCCGAAGGAAAACCGCGGTTTCCTTTTGCAAGCCACAGATAATACTCAGATTGTTTCGTTATTTTACAAAAAACCGTACGTGCTTATTTCTAAAATCTGTTTTTTTTCCATAAGCTTCCCGCAGTTCTGTAATCAGTTTTTATTTAATATAATTATATTAAGCCTATATTATTGATAAGATAATTAATAGCTATGCCCTTTGTCAGGACGTACTCCATTTTCAGGTGATTGCTCCCGCCAAAGACCGCTACAGTGAATTCACGCACCCGCCAGTTCGGGATTTGCATTTATATGATAAAATACCGCCGAACACTCGATTAATATAATAAAATGTTGGATCTTTTCTGTTATTCCTCCCCCCACCCCCACCCCCAGCATAATTTTTCACATTTTGTGGATATTTTGTTTGTTGGTAATCTTACAGTATTTTGAAACATAAAAACAGAAAAATATTTTTAAAAATCTAACACCTATATTTTTCAAGTCAAGATTAAATATAGGTAGGGTGAATACATGACATCGTTAAATAAATTAATGTCATTAGATTAATTTAACATATTAAATAAAACATAATTAAAAATTGAAAAATTGGTGGGTTAGACGGCCATGCTGTTAAACGCAAAGCCGACGGTTCTGGTTTCATTTTCTGAATGGCGGCGATCAATTCTGTTCACGCTTAAATTTCATGTGAAAACCTCCCAAAATACGGATCGTAATACTTTACGTAGGACTGTCTGACAGTGTGAAATACTGCCAGAAAGAGGTGGGGTCTTTCTCATTATAGGTTATTGTTTATTGTTGGCAATTTTTAAAATTGTCATCTGTTATTTTCCCTCGTCCGTCCGTCAATCACTCCCACATATCAGATACTACAAGAGATAACAAACAATTTTCGGATTCGTAATCTACACAAAAAGTTAGTGGGCCTGGATTGGGTTTGAATTTCCGGTTTAGACCGGAAGTGACCCAAAACCGGAAATCAAGAAATTAAATTGGAATTTGGAAACAAAAATAGGATCATTCGACTCCTCTTGTTGTAGGTACAGTATTCAGATGAACTAAAGTCCTTAGCCGTGGGAGTGAGAGAATGCATAACGCTCTCACTCGCACAAGCCATACACGCCATTCCAATAACATTGTATAATTTTTTAATCATTTTTGTGAGCAAGCGTTTATCCACGCAGTAAACTACAAGCAAGATAACGACTGTATTATGTTTTCAGATCTGTATTATAACGGTAAAGACCTTTGGGCGCATGCGTAGTTATGCCACATATCTTCCTCTCACTCGCTCGGCTATGGGACATTAATTCATCTGATATCTGTACAGAAATCATTGGATTTGAAGTTCCGGTTCGACCGGAAGTGGCGCAAATCCGAAAGCCAAGAAATAAAAGTCGGAATTTGGTAACAAAAATAGTGTCATTTGATTCCTCTAAAAGAGTAGTCTAGATACTTTTGTCACTCGTGGTTTTTGCCATGAATAAAAGGTAAGCCTTTTTAAAAAATGCCACCAGCCATGAGACGCGTTATCTCATGAAAGGGATTTTTAAGAATTGATTCTCCTCATACTAAAAAGAATGTGACCGAAAATGGATCCACACAATATTTTTTACAGTTAAAAATATCTGATAGATTTCCGAATAAATTTCATGTGAAAAGACTAAGTTCCTTCAAAACGCCAGAACATAACGCTACATCTAGAAAACCGTAATTTTGACAAAAAAGTCTTTTCAGTTAATTGACAAATTAAGTTACCATAATTATGCAATCTATTGCAATCAAACGCAATTTATTGTCATAATTCCATTGTAACCAATAAAGATATTTATTGGTTATATAAAAATTATTATTAATTGGTTTATACAAAAATTATTATTATTTGGTTTATTTAAAGTAGCATCGATTGCTTTTGCTACTTATAGCTAGCCTACTGCTATAAGTTACAATATAGAATCGGTGGGTTTTAACGTATTGTAGTAGCTAATTAACAGACCTTACCCGGAAATCTAAGCAAGGACCTTCTGCTTCGCAGTGTAGCGCACTCATTACTAGACCTCGGAGGCAATCTCTGTTTTATAATCTAAAACGTATTTATTTTATTCGTTGTGAAATTACAGCCACGTAATCTCATTTGTAATTATACCTCTATCACGATTCTACCTTTAACTTGAAATCTACAGCAATTAGATATTTTTTAAGTTCAAATAATAATATCAAGTCTAGTATTATAATATAAATGGCTTAATTAATATCATTAAGAATAATTTCTAAGAATTAATTTTAGTGGTCATTCAACTTTCGCCTCAAGAAAAATTACGTATTATAAAAATGACGCGCTCGTCTTTTATTTCATTCTGGAGCCAACACTTTTGCACCAATAGGAACTGAAATTTGAAAAGGTTTTTCAGTCAACTCAAAAAGTATTTTTTTTAATTAGCTATGTAGCCTCAAAATTAAGTGAACTTTACCTCAATTTTTTTGTTAATTTTACGACTAAACGTTTAAAACCTTGAAAAGGCTATGAATTAAATACAAAAAAATAGGAAAGTTATCTACGGTCTGTATAAGATCAAACGGGTGCTTCAAAAATTGAGGGGTACGAAAAAGAAACTGCTGTAAGGAAAGGTGTACGGGCAAGGTTGTTAATTGTCACCACTACTTTTTAACTTGTAGACTATATAGAAGAGGATATAAATGAAGTGAAGAAACATTAGACGTAGGAATAAAAATTCAAGGAAAAACAATAAAAATGCTGAGATTCGCAGATGATATCGTAGTATTAGCCGAGACAAAGAAAGAGCTAGATGATATCTTAAATGGTATGGATGAGATCATGAGAAAAGATTACTTCATGAAAATTAATAAGAACAAAACGAAAGAGTATTGTGCAGTAGCAAGAATGGTTTATAGGAGATTGAAAATTTAAAAGTCCGTAACGAAAACGTACAGGAAGTTGGGGAATTCTTCTATCTAGGGAGTAAAATAACAAAGGATGGTAGAAGCACCAGTGATATCAAAAGTAGAATTGCTCAAGCTAGAAGAGCACAGAAACGAGAAACAGCTTGCTGACTACAAACCTTGATTTACAGATTAGGAAAAATTTCTTAAAACACAATGTTTGTAGTGTAGCATTATACGGGAGTGAAACGTGGGCAATAGGGGCTGTAGAAAGGAAGAGGATTGAAGCTTTTGAAATGTGGTGTTATAGGACAATCTTAAAGATTAGGCGGGTGAATAAAATAAGTAATTTAGAAGTTCTTAGAGGAGTAGATGAAAGAAGACGTACAATATGGAGAAACTTTACTACAACATAGAAGGGTAGGCTAGTGGTGCATATTTAACACATCCTGTTTCTTTGGTCTTTAGTAACTATTGGTTCCTGCTTGACCGAAATGAAAGATAGTGAATAAGTATTAACTAATAAGATTCCACTCGAAATAAATTACTTCTAGAAGGTTATTTTATGTTATAATAGTCCTAACTATGAATAGTTTTTACTATCTTAATTTAGTGACCAAAATAAGATCTAAATAAATTCTATTAGTTGCCACTAGTAGTAGATTCTAGGTAAGTGCCTATTAAAAAATTTACTGACTGACCATGACACAATAACTGTTGCAGTAGACAGACAAAAGTAAATTTTTTAAGAAGCAAAGCTCAAATTATAAACAGGTAGAATATTTTATTTTTAAATATCAAGATCAGATATTAACAAATACAACGACGTGTGTGGTAAGGTCTCAACTATCACAAATTTATAAATTTATTATTAATATTTTTCAAAAATTAAATTCAATATTTTATTTTACAATTGATTTAAACAATAATATTTTTAATAAATACAATTTCGTTCTCTCTGACATTTTGTTTTTTTTTTGTAGTGACAGTTTTTAGTAATAATTAAGATTTATTAATTTTTTTTTTTTTTTTTTTTTTTGGTTAATTTAAACGTTTTCCTCGCAGCTGAGTTTGGCCGGACAACGCTCGTAGGTTAACAATTAACTGCACTAAAGGGAAGAGATTAATTTATTATTTTAACTTATTCTGATTTGACTTATTTTTATTCTGATTTAAAGTTTTTCTTATTTGATCCTTTGAAACATTCATAAATGGCATGGACCTGTGAGTAAAAACTACAAATAATGGACGCACAGATTTTATACACGAGTCCTTCCTGTAATTAAGGAATCCGGATATAAATTTCAAAATATTATCCTTCGTTTTCAGTTCATTTTTACGGCATTATAGATAACTAATATTAGGTTTTAGTCAATTACTTGTTTTAACATAATAATAACAAACTTTCAAGGTGAACAACATTTCCTGTACGAGTACCTATTATGTTTTGTCTGACAGTTGTGCAATTGCTGTTAATCCAGACGGTGAGAAGGAAGATACATGAAGCTGAATGATGAAAAAATGCCAGACCTGACCGGGAATCGAACCCGGGACCCCGGCTTAGAAGCCAAATTTTTCTACGATAAAATCTTTTCAGGCTTAAAAATCTGGGGTAAAACACTCACACGACTTTCTCTTGTCAATGCAAATAATAATGACCAATATAACCTAACATCATTAGTAATAAAACATTAGAAATAAACAAAAAGCTAATTTCAAAAAACATAACCTTGTTTTAATCATGAGTGAAAGACGCAAAATTAAAACCAACCTCAGTTTGGTTTAAAAATACGGAAAATCACTCTTTCACGTTAAACTAGGTTCTGTAGAGAAAAATGCTCTAAATAAAAGTTGCAGATTTTTTAATTTCCTATAAACTTGGTTACATACACCAAGACTGAAATCTTAAAATAAATATATTTTTTACACGTTTTCGTGAGAAAAAACATAAAATCGCTAATTACCGCTAAACTAAGCACTATACCAAAAAATGTTTGAAATAAAAATTGTAGGGTTTTAAATTGTCTACAACTTTTAATCTACAACTTTGATTATAAACATTTTTGCGATAAAATCCATATTAAAGTCGCACTCTTAAAAAAACAATTTTTTTACGTGAAAACAGCCTCCCCAAGAATTTTAGTAGACATGGCGCCTACCCTATCTTGTAGTGCATTACAATTTAGTAAATGAGCCAATTTAAAAAAAAAATCGTAGGAGCCGTTTTTGAGAAAATCGCAAAAACATGAAAAATGATACGAATAAAACTACTACTACCGGTAGACCGATTTTGATGAAAATGTTCGTGTCAGGTCCTTTAGTGGTACCTAATTTAAGTTTCAAGTTCGTACAATGTTCCGTTCTTGAGATATTCTGTTAACACACAGAGACACACAGACCAATCGCTAAAAACATGTTTTTTGGGGTTCAGGGGTCTGAAAACATGTAGATCCGGTGAAAACTCGATTTCCAAAAATCGACATGAAAACAATACTTTCCTTCCTATATATTCATATAAGCAAGAGAAAGTAAAAAAAATTTATTTACGAATACAATATTGTACTTTATTTTCAAGGGAGAGTTGAGATTTACTGCCTAAGAGCCAGAACAGTTGACGTAACTTCAGCCCAAGTTGCTTTCGTTTTGTCCATATATGACTTCTCCACGTGAGTCTTCGATCTAGATGCAAACCCAGATACTTAACTTCCTCCTATTAACAAATAGGAATAAATGTTTCACAAAAAACCAAGTTGCCCTACCACTCAATTTTTTTTTTTTTTTAATTGAGTGATGATGCCTACATAAGCCTTGGGCTTGTGCGTAGGTAATGATATGTGGTGATTTACAGATGAAAAAAATGCCAGACCTGACCGGGAATTGAACCTGGGACCCCAGCATAGTAGCCAGTTGCGCTGACCACTACACCACAGGCCGGCCAATGATCACATTTCAGTTGGCCAGTTATCCTGCTACTGATGCGGTCTTGGATATTATGTTATTTTGGTATTTTATTATTATTATTATTATTATTATTATTATTACGATAAAAAATTTGTTGTACAAATTTGGTCTTTACAAGTGATGGCTACTGTATTACCAAAATGATATAAAACCTAAATTTCTTTCAATAACTGAAGTTATTCACTTTTGTTACAGGTAAACTGAATAATGGATTGGCTAACGACTGCAGTACTGGGTGGGGCGATATTCTTCCTTGTTTACTGGTGGAGTTCATCAAAAGCAAATTACTGGAAGACACGGGGAGTTCCCCATGTTAAATCATTACCATTTTTTGGTAACTCACTGGAAGTAGTACTCATGAGAAAATCATTTCCAGAGAACGTCCGTTCCTTATATAAACATTTTCAAGAAAATGGCCATAAATATGGTGGATCAATGCAGTTTATGACACCATCGCTTATAGTCTGTGACCCTGAAGTGGCACAGCAAATAATGATAAAAGAATTTACACATTTTCATGATCGAGGAATGCCAATCAATGAGAAATTAGAGCCACTTAGTGGAAGTTTAGCAAATCTTCAAGGAGAACGATGGCGTATTGTTCGTCATAAATTAACGCCAACATTTACTTCAGGAAAATTAAAAATGATGTTCGATCAAATAGCAGAATGCAGTGATGAAGCAGTTAGTTTATTAAAAAATAAAAAAGAAGCTATTGAAGTGAAAAATTTTATGCAAAAATTTAATTGTAATGTAATAGGAATGGTTGCATTTGGATTAAAAGTGGATGCATTCAAAGAAGAAAATGCAAAATTTGTTCAATACAGTTCAAAATTCTTTGCTCCATCAGCAAAACAATTAATAAAATTTTTAATACGAATGTCATTTCCTAAATTGGGAAAATGGTTACAACTAAGACTTATGGATGATGATGTGTCTAAATTTTTCTTAGATTTGGTTAAAGATACAGTAGAATATAGGGAAAAAACTAATGTAAGAAGAAATGATTTCCTGCAATTAATGCTTGATATTAGAGATCAAGAAAGCTCTGGATTATCTCATTCAGCTTTTGTGAATCACAACGATGAACAGTTTGAAGCGGAGGATAAAGAATTACTGGATCAATTACATTATGCTCCTTGTCAAAATGAATCAAAAACTCAAGGTGAGAACACGTAAAAAAGTAAATAAATTTCACTTTATTTTCCATTTTAATTTATATTTTACATCTTATAAACAACATTTAATAATATTATCAATACATTTATTTATGCACATTAAAAAATAAATAAATAAATGCACATTAAAATTTATGTATATTGATTTTGATGTCATTTAAACATCTAGATAACATTTGCATGAATACAAAATTTAGTATTTGTTTATTCTGTGACTACAGTAAGTCAAGCTTAATTATTGCTTGATTCCCAGCTCCATGTAGTTGGAAGGAATGCAGTGCATTGTTATAGTAGTGGGAGAATGAATGAGTTAGTAGTGTTTCACAGTGATGCATTTGTAGTGGTAGCGTGTACTAACTAGACCAAAAAAATTCTTATCATCCGGCACATTAATTTAACAAATACCTACCGGGTTATTAACTTGGTCGGATTCATAATATTTAACTTACCAATTCATATCAAAATATGTGAATATGTGAATGTGTAATAAATACAAACAAATATATTAAATACGGAAAGTTTGAATACGAATGTTTTGTGTCAGAGTAATATAACAATCGTTCTCCCAGCATGCGTCACTCATTCATTATACCTCACCCGTACCCTTCACCACGCAACTACAAGGAGCTTGGACCCGCACAGTACTTACACCTTATTATTTCAGCCTTGTAAAGGTATTTTCTGGTTCTTCCTCAATTATATTCAAATATGTGCCAGAAAAGAAAAAGAACAATTTCAAATAGAAAAAGAACAAGAAGTTAATGGAAAAGGGATGAAACTGATGAAGTCAGGAGTTAACACTAGGTAAATTGCTACAACATGAGTACTACAATTCGTTTCAACTAAAATAGAAAAAAATATTGTCATAAAAAATTTGGATTAGGCCTTTCAGACTGCTCCGACTTCAAACTTTGTTATCTGTTATTTCTTAAATAAGTTAGAATGCCCAACTTTCTTCTAATGTCTTTTAATAATCTGTCTTCGATCATCTGGTATTCACAGCAATTGTCTGCACCACTCTTACCTACAGATCTGGCATCTTTTCATCAAACATAAATATAAATATTTTATTAGTTTTTCAGTTTCTTACACAAAAGCAATGAACTTCGTTCGAATAAAATTTATCACCTTTCTCATCACCTGCTTTAGCAATAATTTTGCAAAACAATCGGATGTAAAACCAAAAAAAAAATCTGAACTATAGACTAAAAATAGCAGAACCAGGATGTAATAAGACTTTAAAATTGCCTTCATCCACACTTATATGCAACAGATTGCATATAAGAGATATCACATCCCAAGTGAATAAAGAATCCACCTGCTCTAAGGTTTTGTCATACACAATAGGAAAAATAAAATGTTAATGAAATAAAAACAGGCATTGAATATTTCTGTAATTCTTTGTTAAAGAATTGCCTAACAAACTCCAGAAACCTGCTGAATTGGTAATGAAAATTGATTTTCCATTAATAATTCCAGGTTAATGATCAGATTATCAAAAAAATCAATTAAAATAGACTAGTGAAAACCATTAACAAAATGTTTGGTAGTTTTTGTTTTTATTCTTTTCAGTTAATTCACCCAGCAAGAATTAATTATTAACAATTATTTCTTGAACAGAAATCAAACTTTATTTAATTACTGATGTATACCTCAATTTACTTACTCAAGCAACTGGTTGTTTTTCGGCAACAGAAACCATGATTTTTTTAAATGATCACATGTCACGTATACGATGACATTAATTGTAGCACTTCTTAAAATTGAAGTCAGAGAATGTGAGCCTCTGAATCTGATAAAAATATAATAAAATATTAGTATTTTGAAATTCAAATATTATTATGAAGTTGAGATTTTGGAAAAATATTATAAAATTATATACAAATATGGAAATAAACAAAAATTAATGCTCACAAATTGACTATGACAATAATCTAATTAAGTTAGCAAGACTGTTTTAAATATAGATTTAAGAATAGATGAATAATCAACTTAACCTTGTTTACCACGGTGGAAGTAGGATGTTTTAAATTTTAAATAACATAAAAAAATTACTGAAAATGTGTGCATTTTATGCATGAAAGTGCTATAATTGGTAAGTGTTTACTGTTTACTGTTTAAAGAAATAATACATATTTTAATTATCAATATAATACGGCTATTAAAAATAACAATATAGGATGTTTGATAAGATAGATAATAAAATATTATGTCCCTTCTATTGAACAGAAAATGTATATACTAATAAAAATTTAATTTAAAGTGTTCACAGAAAACTGCATAGCTGCTCAGTCATTCTTATTCATATCTGGTGGCAGTGAAACAACAGCATCTGTTCTCACTTTTATACTGTATGAGTTAGCAGCAAATTTAGAACACCAAAATCGAGTTCAAAATGAGATAGACAATATACTATCATCTCAGAAATTTGATTATAATGCGATTCAGAAGATGACCTACCTGGAACAATTTATAAATGGTTGGTAAAACAAATTCATAACCACATTCAAATATTATACAGTAGATGTTGCTTTATATGATCGCATTTGCACTCCAAATTTTACTCAGCAGCGATCATAATATCAGAAAATTGAGTTAATAACAAACTGACCGGTCAGTTGAAACTTCATTGCATTTTTAAGGTTGAACGCTTAGTGGTATACCTAGTTTCAACGTGAAACAGTCATTCCTGTTTATTAATAATTTTTCATTTATTTATTACTTTCTCTTGCCTATATGAATATATAGGAAGGAAAGTATTGTTTTCATGTCGATTTTTCGAAATCGAGTTTTCACCGGATCTATACGTTTTCAGACCCCCTGAACCCAAAAAACATGTTTTTAGCTATTGGTCTATGTGTGTGTCTGTGTGTGTGTGTGTGTGAACAGAATATCTCAAGAACGGAACATCGTACGAACTTGAAACTTGAAAATTAAGTTACATACCACTACCGGACCCGACACGAACATTTTCATCAAAATCGGTCAATAGGAAGTAGTAGTTTATTCATGTAATTTTTTACTTTTTTGCAATTTTCTCAAAAACTGGTTCTACGATTTTTTTTTAAATCGCCTGGTTTACTCATTTTCTTATGCTCTACAAGATAAGGTAGGTGTCATGTTTGCTGAAATTCTCGATGAGGCTGTTTTCACGTAAAGAAATTGTTTTTTTAAGATTGCGGCTTTAATATAAATTTTAGCGCAAAAATGTATAACAATAATTAATTATAAAAGTTGATAATAAAACAGTTAATAATAAAAGTTGTAGAGAATTAAAAAACCTACAACTTTTATTTCAAACATTTTTTTGTATAACGCTTAGTTTAACGGTAATTAGCAATTTTCTGTTTTTTTCTCATGAAAACACGTGAAAAATCGATTTTTTTCAGATTTCGGCCTTAGTATGCACTTTACAACAAAAGTGTATATAATTAAATGTATAGAAAATTAAAAGATCTACAACTTTTTTATTTTAAGCATTTTTCTCTACAGAGTCTAGTTTAGCATGAAAGAGTGATTTTCCGTATTTTTAAGCAAAACTGAGGTTGATTTTCATTTTGCGTCTTTCACTCATTTTTTAAATTAGGTTATGTTATTAAGGTTAAATTTTTTTTTTTTTTTTTTATCTAACGTCGCATCAACTACAAGGTCATTAGCGACGACGTTGGGGTGTAACTGTGTGTGATGAGGATGAAATGATTTTTCGTAACCTATGAAAATATGCCATGCCTGAGTGGGATTTGAACCCAGGACCGCATGATGAGAGGCGAGTACGTTACCAACTGCGCCAATGCAGTTCTAATGTTTTATTAATAATGTTAGGTTTATTGTAAATTTTTGCATTGGCAAGAGAAAGTTGTGTGAGTGTTTCACACCAGATTTTTTTTTTTTTTTAATTTGTTTACTGCATCTTTGTTTGTTTTAATATGAAACACCCAAATTCTCATAAATTAGATAGAAGTAAAAGGTATACTACTACAATGTTTCTTATTTGTATAGGATATTACAATTTTGGTACAAATAAACACAAAAATGACAATATAAAGTATGTAACCACACAAAAAAATAGAAAAAACAAAAAAGTTGCAGCAAAATTATTCAAACTAAAACTAAATGCACTGTTACTTTTTAAAAATACTTACATAGCATGTGACCTTGTAAATTAATTTTTTTACATCAAAAACCCATTATACCCTACTATTACGATGCATGAGGCTACCATTCTAAGAGAGAGAGGGATTGTTTTCACTTTATAGATACTGTGTGATTTATTGAACCAAAGGCCTGGACACTTAACGTTAGATGAAACTATTGCTCAGAAGTAAGTTAAGAGCGATAAAATAACCCCTGCTTTAATAACTTTGTAACAGATGAAGATAAGTTTATACATTTTTAACATACTTGTTCATTACAAGCTGTAGAAATGGAATGGTTTTGATCGCTGACAACTCCCGTCCTTACAGTGCTGGTGCAATCCAACTCCTTGAGCAATTTTAATGTGACTTTTTGATCACCCACCAAACAGGCCCGAGTAGCACAAAGTGATTTTCATCTTTTCCCTGAATTAAAAATATGGTATGAAACACTTACACGACTTTCTCTTGCCAATGCAAATAACCATAAAACCTCACATTAGTAATAAACAAAAAAACTAACCTCAAAAAACATAACCTAATTTTAATCATGAGTGAAAGATGTAAAATGAAAATCAACCTTTTTGGCTTAAAAATACGGAAAATTGTTCTTTCACACTAAATTAGGCTCTGTAGAGGAAAATGTTTAAAATAAAAGTTGTAGATCTTTTAGTTTCCTATAAATTTGATTGAATACACTTTTGTCGTAAAATGCATACTAACGCTGAAATCTTTAAAAAATCGATATTTTTATACGTTTTTGTGAGAAAAACAGAAAATCACTAATTACTGCTAAAATAAGCGTTATACAAAGAAATGTTGGAAATAAAAGTTGTAGGATTTTAAATTCTCTACAACTTTTATTATATGCATTTTTGCGCTAAAATGCATATTAAAGCCGCAATCTTTAAAAAACTATTTTTGTATGAGAAAACAATCTCCCCAAGAATTTCAGCAGACATGGCGCCTACCTTATCTTGTAGAGCATAAAAAATGTAGTAAATGAGGCGATTTTAAAAAAAATTGTAGGAGCCGTTTTTGAGAAAATCACAAAAACGTGAAAAATGACACGAATAAACTACTACTTCAGGTTGACCAATTTTGATGAAAATGTTTGTGTCGGGTCCTCTAGTGGTATCTAACTTAAGTTTCAAGTTTCAAGTTTGTACGATGTTCCATTCTTGACATATTCTGTTCACACTCACACACACACACAGACCAATCACTAAAAACATGTTTTTTCAGTTCAGGGGGTCTGAAAACGTGTGTAGATCCAGGGAAAACTCGATTTTGAAAAATTAACCTGAAAACAATACTTTTCTTCCTATATATTCACATAGGCAAGAGAAAGTAAAGAAGTGGCTAGGAGGGCAGCACTTCCAAAGTAACAAGAAGCTTGAAAACAGCATGTAGATTCATTTAAATTAATTGGTAGAAACATTTTATGAAGAGGGTATAGGAAAGCCTTGTCCATTGTCCACAGAATGACAAATACCTCCATTGGCAATGAAATTACCTCGAAAAGTAGCCATAAGTGTATGTAACTTTTATTAATAAAACATTTTTTCTATATTCAATTGTCTTTTATTTATGGTCTATCAAAGGTTGACAAAAACGACCATCGTAATTTTACGATTTAATTCCATTTTATAATATTAGTAATAGTGGCACATACTATATTAGACAATAAATTTTGAGAGAAAAACCTCCAGAAGACGAATGTAAAAACCATGACCCAAAATTAATTGATACATAATATGTAGAAATATTTAGAAGTTTTACAGACAATTACTATAAAATTATTAGATAATTGAAACACAATGACAATAAAATTGAGCGTATTTCCATTCATTTGTTATAATTTTAAACCACACTTCATTTCCTGTGTTTTTCCCATATTAAAAAATTATAATCTAACAGGAAAAATAATTATTTCTCATTTAAGAATTGAATAATTAAAGTTTTAAATTTACTGTGGCTATTTCAATACTAATAGTTATCAAAAATAATACCAAGGCTATGTCTCATACCTTGTTTACCTATCATACTAGAATGGTTTTACAACTAATAATCCATATATCAGTGATCACACAAATTTTGATCACTTTTAAAAAAAATTATAAATATTGCATAATATTTTTCTACCAGCCTTACAATTAGAAAACCTTATGTAATTTTAGTAGAACATTTATAATTAAATCTGTTATGCATTATTTATACAACCAGAATGTAACATAAATACTTAACTGCAGTACCAAAGAGATTTTCAACCTTTTGCATTTGGTTCAGTACTTATTCTCCCAAGTTTTAAATCATCATCAAGGTTATTTTTTATAACTGACCGAGACGGTAGAAATCCACATAGCAGGACAGTCCTTACTTGGAAATATTCCCTGTGTGGGTAGTGTTGTAATAAGTAATTGTCTACATTAATGAATGACATTGTATGGGTTTTTATCTGTGCACAAATGTTAAGAATTTTCACTACTATCATACGTGTTTTCCATATGTGGCTTTCTTTCTTAAGTTTTAAACCTAGGTCTAGCACAGGGCTCTGGGCGGTCACCCAATCTGGCAGTGCCTGAATCCATCTATGGAGCAATGGTAAAATTATAATGGTTGAGTAGTAGACTTCTCTCCACTAAAAAAAAGTCCTAAATTTGATTCCAGCTAGGGTTAGGAATATTTTAACACAATAAATCTTCTGATGATGTTTCTTGTCCTACAGCAGTAACTAATGACCAACCAGTTCATGCTACTTTAAATATACCAAATTTTTTCATTTATTTGTCACTACGCCAGCGTGTTGGTGTAGTGATTAACACAACTGGCTTCTAGGCCGGGGTCCTAGGTTCAATTCCCGGTCAGGTCTGGCATTTTTTCATCACTCATTTAGTTATATCATCATCCTCCACCTTCTGCATTAACAGATATTGCAAAACGGTCAGATGTAAAACAAAAAAATTGTCAGTTCATTATGTGCCCCTTTACAGTCTTTGGTATAACATTACACATTTCACTAATTGGATTAACAGAAAATTGGTGTAAGTAGGCTAAATTTTGTGATTTTCTATGAGACCACAAAACTGAGGATCATAGATTTGATTCCCGATTAGGACCAGGAAAGATTTAACAAATGATTTCAGATAATAACTGTATTGTATGTAACTTAGTTCCTAACAATCAGTGTTGAAATGATTAACTAAAAAAGAAATAATAATTTGAATATCTAATTTTCAGAGGTACTGCGCCTGCATCCAATAGCTGGAGCAATAGGCAGGGTCTGCACAGAAGACTTTTGTATTCCGGGCACAGACGAAGTTATAGAAAAAGGAGTATTTGTTATGATTCCTGTCCTTGCGTTTCATAAGGATCCTAAATATTTTCCAAATCCAGAAACTTTTGATCCTGATCGATTTAGTGACATGAAAGCAATTCCTAAAGGAGTATTTTTACCATTTGGTTCTGGACCAAGAATGTGCATAGGTAATTATTAATGACTTGTAATTATTATCACATGAAAGATTTTACTTGTAATTTCAGAGTGCTTCTAGATGGGTAAACTCAGTAAACAGTAAGGAATTAGAAGATAAATGGCTGAAAATGTTTATCTTTAGCCATAAATACACTGAAAGGAATAGGAAACTTTAATGTCTTCTCGATGCTAAGGTATTTAATTCCCACGAGCGATAATGGGAGCTCTGAAGCAGTAATTTTATTTTAAACATTTAAATGATTTTTATACAAAAATCTGAACGTCGGGTGTTAAGATTATGAGTACTTTTGACTACAGTGATCCATGTAAAAATTTACATTGCATATCTTTGCACAAATTTTTTGAATTTTCTATTTCACTGAGTTGGAACAGGCAGGAGCTAATCCTTGATTGTGAGAAGAAGAATATTTTTGCTAATAAATTTAGATGAAAGTGGTCCTGAGAATGATCATTAGGATGATCCTTGAGAAAAACCAATGGAAACATTGTGTGGCTTGGGCAGCTGGTCAAACAAGAATACCATCCTTCTCTTGCAGAGTTGTTGATGGGTCTTCTTCGAAGTCCTAAATCCATCTTGTTCACAGTTCACAGTGTATTATACCACAGTCTAATAAGACTGTGATTGCACTCCCATCGGTCTCGTTCAAGGCCAATTGCACCTACATCACTTGTCAGCTGACTAAATTCCTTACCATGAATGAAATGGTATCTTTTAATTCTCTGGACTTGTCCTTTAATATTTTAATGTTGGTGACTTTAGAATCTACATAAATAGACAGCCCTAAAGCATGGACTAAAAATGTTGCGACACAGTGGATATCTCTCCACTGTAAGCCACAGAACATAATCTGTAAGATGGTATGACTTCTACTTCACATTTTCATAAATCCTCACCCTTGCCCAAAATTGATTGCTTGTGAAAAAATCTGGTGCGAAACACTCACACGACTTTCTCTTGCCAAATAATGAACAATATAATCTCTAACATTAGTAATAAAACATTAGAAATAAACAAAAAACTAACCTCAATAAACATAACCTAATTTTACTTATGAGTGAAAGATGTAAAATGAAAATCAACCTTTTTGGCTTAAAAATACGGAAAATTGTTCTTTCACACTAAATTAGGCTCTGTAGAGAAAAATGCTTAAAATAAAAGTTGTAGATCTTTTAGTTTCCTATAAATTTGATTGAATACACTTTTGTCGTAAAATGCATACTAAGACTGAAACCGTAAAAAAATTAATTTTTTTCACAAGTTTTCTTGAGAAAAAAAACAGAAAATCGCTAATTACCCCTAAACTAAGCATTATACAAAAAAATGTTTGAAATAAAAGTTGTAGGATTTTAAATTCTCTACAACTTTTATTATACATTTTTGCACTAAAATCCATATTAAAGCTGCAATCTTTAAAAAACAAATTTTTTACATGAAAACAGCCTCTCCAAGAATTTCAGCAGACATGGCACCTACACTATCTTGTAAAGCATAAAAAATTTAGTAATCCAGGCGATTTTTAAAAAAATATCATAGGACAAGTTTTTCAGAAAATCGCAAAAAAGTGAAAAATTGCACTACTTCCGGTTGACCGATTTTGATGAAAATGTTCCTGTCGGGTTCGGTAGTGGTGTCTAACTTAAGTTTCAAGTTCGTACGATGTTCCATTCTTGAGATATTCTGTTCACACACACACACACAGACCAATCGCTAAAAACATTTTTTGGGTTAGGGGGTCTGAAAACGTGTAGATCCGGTGAAAACTCGATTTTGAAAAATCGACATGAAAACAATACTTTCTTTCCTATATATTCATGTAGGCAAGAGAAAGTAAAAATGTGAGTATATAATATTGTAAAAACATACACAATGGCCTGTCAATCTCTACTTCAACATTTGATAGTAATTACATCCAAATTTTATTTTTTATAAAAACGAACCTTGTTTAAGGAAAAATTTATTTCAATTGATTAATCAAGTAATTATTAATTAATTATATAATTTAACTTAACTTATATGCCTTTGTCTCACAACCTAACTTATAAAACTCTGAAGATTTTGATTTTTTAATTTAACCAGAATAAGTAAACAATGGTTTTCCACACTAATTTTGGTTGAATTATTAATGTTATAAACCACTTTACTTAAAAAGTAAATTAGCCGGCCGCATTGGTGTAGTTGGTACTGTGCTCGCCTCTCATCATGTGGTCTTGGGTTGGAATCCCGCTCAGGCACGGCATATTTTCATACGTTACAGAAAATCATTTCATCCTTCACAGTTACAACCCAACGTCGACACTAATGACCACTGTAGTTGATGCGACATTAAATAAACAAAAAAAAAAAAGTAAATTAAAACAAGGTGTTTGTTTGCTTCTTCTCTAGTATTACCCTGCTGTAGTTGCATCAGTTATACATTGTCTGAAAAGCATAAAATAGAAATTACTCTATAATATTTTTATAGCAAATTCTTCAATTTTCATAATTTAGATAATCTACACTATTAATTATTCTATGTCTGTTTATAGCTATGCGGCTTGCCATGTTGGAAATGAAAATATTTGTAGCTAAGCTCTTATCTAAATACACTGTAAAAATGAGTGAAAAAACACAGACACCACTGAAATTATCTCCAAGGGCTTTAGTTCCAAATGTGGTGGGTGGTGTGTGGGTTCACTTTGAAGAAAGATAATGATAAAACAAGTAACGCTTCGTTTTTAGGTGAGACACATTCTTACATTACATATTTTTACATTTTGCACAATAATTGTTATTGTGTTGTTAAGGTAATCAGCCGAAAGGCTGGTTTGAACTTCTAGAGGCTTTATTAAGTAAAACAAGGAGTGAGGTGGTTTACCAATGCTGGCCGCATCGGCATAGTTGGTAACGTGCTCACCTCTCATCATGCGGTCTTGGGTTCAAATCCCATTCAGGCATGGCATATTTTCATATGTTACAAAAAATCATTTCATCCTTCACCATCTGCATTAGCAGTAATGGCAGAAGTCAGACGTTAAACCAAAAAAAAAACAATTACCAGTTTCTTCCTCACTGAGTGGAAAAGTACACTTATCAGCAAGCCAAGCCCTCTGAAAAGCATTTACTTTCCACTCTGCAAATGACACGTTCACTTCATTCACCACAGGGCCTGGCTGTATACTGAAATTCATTACTCTCAGAGAAAAAACTCTGACTACTGTCTTCTACACCTCTACCTCTTCTGTTCTTAAATGTTTCAATCATATAATTAGTTAACCATGTGACTTGCGGCTAATGTTGCATTGGTGTAGTTGGTACTGTGCTCGCCTCTCATCATGTGGTCTTAGGTTCGAATCCTACTCAGGCACGGCATATTTTCATACGTTACCAAAAATCTTTTCATCCTTCACAGTTACAACCCAACGTCAGTGTACACTAAATGTTATGTAGCCCTGGAACTAGCAGATCAAGTGCAAATAATTTAACACTCCACCTTCCTGTTATGGGCAATATCTAATTATATAATATAAAAAAATTCCAAATACACAATAGATGATGACTCTCACCTGATTACAAAACTCAATAGGTCCTTTCGGGTACCTTATAACTTGTAATATAAGTAGTAATATATTATCTTGTAATACAAGTTGTAAAACACATACATCAATGATCTCAAAAATGAATTAAGTAAACTTTTGTAATCTGAGAAGAGTCATCTATTAGTATGTAATTAGTAGGTTTTTTATATAATAAAATTCTAAACAATATATAGGAAAATGTTAAACAAAATTACAATCCAATTATAATTTACATTATAAATAACTTTATCAAAGGAAATAAACATAAAAAAGCAAAGATAATTACCTCCTGAAACCTTGCCAGAATGCAGTAAAATAAAACCGAAATGAATTTCCTTTATTGGTTTCATAAAGAATCGTTTTATAATAGATAACTTTACTTGAAAAATAAACAAATAAAAGACACGATTTACATTTGTTAGCACATTTTTAATTTCATAAACTAAATATATGCATTATATATTCATAAAGTAGAAAAACAAAAACAATTTGCTGAAATAAAATTTAAAGCTATCATTATTTACTGATTTATACAGTTAATAGTTTATGTACAATAATTTACAACTATTATATCAATAACAAATTAAAGATCTATAAGACAAAAAATAACTATGACTTGTATTAAAATACATTACATTAATCTGTCAAAAGAACTGTGGAAAACGTTTAAGACAAATTGGTTCCAATTTTCCAATTATTTTTTATAAAAATAATAAAAAATATTATAAAACTAATAGAAAATAATTGCTGTATTTTTTTTTAATTTAGCATACAACATGATATTCATTTATTACATTATCATAATTTGTCACTATAACCTACTGTATGAAAACAAATGAAAATATGTTAGTTAATGATATAAAAAATTAAATATAAATAATAATGAACAGTATATTTTAATAGCAGTTTATAACAAAAAATGTTAATTTCAACTGCAGTAATAAATTCAAGCAATAAAACATCCTGACATACATTGTCATATTCATTCACAGATCAGATAGTTCCCACAAATTTACATGTTGAGTGGTTATGAATATCTCAACTTACGTTCCGAATTTATACTTGTTTATTTAAACTAATTGGTAAAAATATAATGGTATATCAAAATAAAAATTATTGGAGCATCCAGGGCTACAAAAAATAGTTCTGTTTCATATCATATAGTCGGCCAATTACATGACTGATCTAATTAAGAACAGAAGAGGTAGAGATGTAAAATACACTAATCAGAGTTATCTCGTCTGAGAGTAATAAATTTCCCTGCACAGCCAGACCCCGTGGTGAATGAAAGTGTTTAGGTGTCATTTGCAGGGTGGAAAGTAGTTTCTTTACGAAGAGCCTGGCATGCATTGACATGCATAATAAGCACACTCTTTCAACTCAGTGAATAAGGCATTAGTAAACCACATCACTCCTCATGTTTTATTAGAAAAACCTCTAGAGGTTCAAACCAGCCTTTCGGCTGTTGACCTAAACAACAACGGGAACATTTTCTCTTTTCTTATAAATCAATGTTAGACTCGCTGAATCTTTATCAATCTTTGAAGATTTATTATATATGTAATCATACAGCAGGATGGTGGATGTGAGTTAGATATCAGGGCGAGAATTGTTCAAGGCAGAGTGGCAATCGGAAAGCTGAACTCTTTGATTTGGTCCTTGAAAATAAGTATAAGGATAAAAAAGATGATTTATGGGGAGCCAATTGCTACTTATGCTTCAGAACGCTGGAAAATAAGTTGACAGATTGAGGAGCGTTTAAAAGCTCTGCAGATGGATTTTTTATGAAGAGCTTGTGGGGGTCTGCAGGTTGGATCATGTACAAAATGAAGTGCTGAGGGGAATGGCAGCTGTGCAGGATACTGTGGTGGGAAGAATAGAGAGTAGGCACTTGATTTGGTACCGGCATGTGCAATGGATAGATGAAGATAGGTTGCCTCAAGTGGCTTTGAATTATTTTCGGGTGATGAGAAGGAAAAGAGGGAGGCCTTGGAAAACCTGGCAGGGTGGTGTGATCCGGGCAATGAAGGCAAGAAGGAATTAGAAGATAAATGGCTGAAAATGTTTATCTTTAGCCATAAATACACTGAAAGGAATAGGAAACTTTAATGTCTTCTCGATGCTAAGGTATTTAATTCCCACGAGCGATAATGGGAGCTCTGAAGCAGTAATTTTATTTTAAACATTTAAATGATTTTTATACAAAAATCTGAACGTCGGGTGTTAAGATTATGAGTACTTTTGACTACAGTGATCCATGTAAAAATTTACATTGCATATCTTTGCACAAATTTTTTGAGTTTTCTATTTCATTGAGTTGAAACAGGCAGGAGCTAATCCTTGATTGTGAGAAGAAGAATATTTTTGCTAATAAATTTAGATGAAAGTGGTCCTGAGAAAGATCATTAGGATGATCCTTGAGAAAAACCAATGGAAACATAGAGTGGCTTGGGCAGCTGGTCAAACAAGAATACCATCCTTCTCTTGCAGAGTTATTGATGGGTCATCTTCGAAGTCCTAAATCCATGATAAGCAAAACAATAAATTATGATTACAGATTCAATTTGTAATAATAATTAAAGTAATTATGTCATAGCAGAACAATTGTTTATGGCATCTTATAAATTATCTTTTAGAAGTACACTTCAACAGATTGATCATTTATGCATGTTTGAATATTATTTTTCACTAGAATTCAAACCAGAACTTTTTAATATGAATATCACTAATAATGACAATGGTAAAATTAGTTGCAATAAATTAACATATTGGAACAATTTCATGTTAAACGTTTTACAGCCCTTCCTACTAAAAACAAAAAAAAAAAAAAAAAACCAATTAAATACAAATTAAACATACACTTAAAAATTAGTGAAGACATACAGATTTGCATTAAAAAAACATATTTATTTCAAGATTTTACTAAATATCTTTTACTAAAACACACCTAGTAACACTAAAATTTATTGAACTAGAATATTTAAGAAAATAATTTTTACAATTTAGCCAAACAACCTACACAACCTATTACATTTCCTTTAATTATAAATTTAGTAGGCCATTAATTCGTGTAAACAAAATAAATTTTTGGTTTTCATTTGTGTCACAAAATGTTCAAGAGTTTTTGAAGGTAAAATCTGATTTGAATAAATTCACAATCATATTCAATAATTGTTAATTCTTTTCATCTTAAAACAAGTACACTAATTGTCATTTACACTGCTACTTTAATGAGTGCTTCCTATTTGAACCATTAAAAATTAATTACGCCAAACACAGGCAAAGAATGGTAAAAAATGTACTAAATTTCAGTAATCCAATAGACAGTAGTTGACTATTGAGTCCTCATTTTTGTGAAAACAAATCCCATTTTTAATCTATGGGGTTAGTATCAACAAAAAATAATTTCTAAACCTTACAAACGCTATAAAACACTTCCTGCTTTAAATTTACATTCTGGTCTGCTATGTGACTATACATCAATTAAGTTTATGCTTTTAAATAAAAAAAAGAGTCATTATAATGTATTTTTAGAAGCACAAGCAATTGTTACAATACCTTGACTGTTCATAACCAATAACAGGCTTAAGTATTCGCCTTATAATTTGTAACTTTAATTTTTTTTCAAAATTCACTTCATTTACATACCTATTCAAGAATCAAGAATTAAATTTATAAAAATGTGAGTACATAATCATTTGGAGGTGGTTCTGCAAAAACCGAACTAAACCATCAAAGTTTATTTCAAGTTTTTTGTGTATTTCAATTCTGTTTTTACGGTTTGTTCTTTTAAATAACTTACAGAAACTTAAAAAAAATTTATTTGACAAAAAAATGTTAAATTTTTTTTCAGGGTTATTAACCCTGTTCGCACTGTTATCTAATTTTACGTGATGCTGAATGGATTGTGAGTGGGGGGATAAAATGTGCTTCTGCAAGGTCAGTATAAATCGGAGATTGGTAAATATTGCACGTTTTTTGTAGGGAATTCTTTAACACATTTGATAGTGTTTTCAGAACTAGAACATCATAAAAGGGAAATTTTTTATTCTCTCTATAGTGTGTAAGTAACATTGATTCTTTGAGAATTGTTCGTTTTGAATGGAAGTCCGTGCAGCTCGTGTGTAAGTCAATGTACATGCATGTGCTTTAGTTTGTGTTGAAGCTATGACGATTCTGTAACGGAATTTGCCCTTGATCATGTCAGACGAGTTCATTTTACTGATCAGGAGGGGGTTTACCATCACTGAGTCAAAGATTCATCACTTTACAAGGTTGCACGAGATTTGTAATGGCTTCCTTCTTACGGCACGTACAGAATTGTTCAAAAATGTCGTGTACAGAAAAGAATTTCCTATATTTATTTGCTTACAGCTGCAACCGACATGTAAAAATGAGTCTGTGACATCACTATAAAGAATGTAAAATACCATCTCTTCACCTTCCTAAATGGACTCATTTTGAAATTCTGTAACTTCGTCAAATATTTACAGAAATTTAAATGAAAAACATACATTTAATCAGTAAACTTTTTTCTACAAAACATGTTTTACAAATTTTTTTACAAAACTGAAATTTAAGCCCGATATAGTAAAAAATCTGAAGTTAACACAAAAGTTTTTACAGATGAAAATTTCACGTCCCTAATGAAAGAATTATGACGCTATTTTCATGTTATTATGTTCAAAAGGGGCGTACATATTATATGAATCAGCAGAATTTTTTTCAGAATGTTTTATCAGTAATGACGTTAGATATAACAGTTGTTTTGAGAGCACATTTTGATTTTCACAATTCTTCTGTTTTACAAGAAACAGTCCATGTCGAAAGGGTTAAGCTCAAGATAATTGTAGGTTCGGTTTTTTCAAAACCATAAATGCAAAGCTTGAGGTGGATCTTAAGGAGAAGAATCTTTTTGCAGAATAATCACACTGTACATTACACGTAAAACTTACTATTGCAATCAGTATTTTGCACAATACCCACCTTGCACCCTTCCCCATTCTGCAAGGTATAATTTAATTTAACATTTTTTGTTAAAGAAACATTTTTAAGGTTTTTCGGTGTTATTTAAAAGAATAAATCTAAACAAAAATTAAATACAAGAAAAGCGCTAACCCTTCACATCTCAAAATACACTTTGTGCGGGTTGTTTCCTTTCTGCATAACCACATCCAATTGTACCTGAATGAATAAATTCTTCTGTAGTATCATCTATAAAAATAATTCAATTAATGCTATATGCAAAAATAAAATGGCCTCTTTTGATAGAATTCATAGTTCTTGTTTAAAAATAACAAAAGTAAAAATACTATTTATAAAACAGTTATATCATACAACTATGAGTTGAACTTTTCTGCAACTGACTTGTTCATAAACTCTTTAAGTTCATATAACATAGTCAGCTGGGAATCTTGAGTCTGAATGACATCAGTGACCTAAAAATATTACAAAAGTGTTTAATATAAAAATATATTTTATAAAAAAAATTACAAAAATTGATTTTTGATTAATTTTAAATTTTATTATAAGATAAAGTCAAATCCCAAAATGTTTAGAATGATTGTTTTTGTTTATGATTACAGGTCAAAGATGATGATGGAGGAATCTTAAAAATGAATTGTATAAGATACATATAGCAAAACATTATTATTTTAGTTAGCAAAATTTTTGTAAAGTATTAATATTAGATTTACAACCTATTGCGATAAGACTCTGATTTCTTACTCAACAATATTTATATTTATAATCAATATACAAGGTCTGTTCATAAAGTAACCGAACATTTTGAATTACATGCCAAAGGGTATATTTTGTGCCATGCGGTTGGCTGCATTGCCTTCCACAAAGCTTTGTCTTTAAAAATATGTTTATGTTGATCTCATTTAGTTTTCATGTCATTGTTACTTAAGTTTAGTGAGTTTAAGTGTGGTAGTGATTTTAGTAAAATGCGATTTTTGGGAGCAAAGATACATTAAGAAATTTTGTATGAAACTTACAAAAAGTTTCAAGTGAACAATTCAACTTCTGAAACATGTTTTACATAAATGATGCTCTGGGTTGTATTCATTGTTACAAATGGTTTTCACTATTTAAAAATGGTCATAAATCAATTGAAAATGATTCTCAACCAGGAAGACCAGGGAAAGTGATGCTCTGTGTTTCTTTTCGAATGTAATGAATAGAATTGTAAAGATGTTATGAGACATTTTTAATTTCTTGCCTCAAGGTGAAACAGTATACCATGTGTACTATCACGGAATTTTACAAAGGTTATCTGACGAGATTTGCAAAAAGAGACCAGAGTGGTGGTGAAACAACTTAAGGTTCCTTTACCACAACAATGCTCTTCCAAACTCAGCTTTGTCAATTCTTCAGTTTTGTGCCAAAAATCAGATGACTGTCTTCCCTCACCAGACCAGGCTACTTGCGATCTGTTCTTACTTCACAGATTAAAATTAACGTTGGCAGGATGCCAAATTTGAGATTATTGATGACATTAAAGTTAATTTGTCAGCGACCTTAAAGGCCATTTCAAATGAAGCTATCCAGGATTGCTATGCAAAGCGTAAACACCACTGCGAAAAGTGTACTTTGAATGGGACAAAGAGCATTAATCTGTAAAATTCAAAATGAATGTATAAAAAAAAATTGGTTATTTTCTGAACAGATCTCTTATTAAAATTACCAACTGAAATATTAAAAACAAAACAGGGAAAAAAACAGCTAATGTAAGAGTAAAACTATTATCATCCTCAATTTAAAGAAGTCAGATAAAACTTCTAAACTCTGTTTGCAGCCGTTTATTCTACTAATGAAATCAAACAGGAGTTTTTTACATTAACAGATATAAGTATAACTCACAATAATTACAAACAGAGCCAGAAAAAAGTTGTTTCTTTCCCTGTTCAGAATTAATTAATAGAATCAATACTTTTACAGCAACATTTTATCATTTTTTATTACACACAAATTACAAAGAAAAAATGTTAGAAAATACTCTCGTATACAGAAAAAGACGTGTTTTGATTTTAGGCAAACTTTCTAGATGCTATGAGAAATATGGACACCATTTATTTTAATAATACTTAGTAATCACATAATATTTACCTACAACCAACATGGAATTGCGTAGTTGATTTGGTATTTATGTACAAGACAGAACACATTTTTGTAGCAAAAAAAGTAATGAATAGTGTGCAGAATAATATTTTTTCTGGACATTTCTCTCATTATGTTCAAACAATTTTTGTTATATCAAACATATTAAGGACAAATCTTTAATGTTATTTAAAAATATACATTAGTACATGATAATTTTTGACAATGGAAAAATACTGTTCTTTGAAAATAAATAAGACATTTACATAATAAGTATTTATATTGTAATTTAATTTTGTAAATAAATAACTTTTATTTATAAATATATTAAATATAATTTTTGATAATAAAGCATTGCTTTTTATTTGATTTCTTTATTATAAGATAATTACAGACTAGTGGATTATCATTTACTTCCTTAACTAAATACAAGGAAAAATGACACGAATTAAAAATAATTTTAACACTTTGAAAGCTAAATGTTTTGGTGTTTTGCACAGATACGAAGTCTGCTTGTGGCACGGGCTGTCGTATTTAATTTCATTATACATTTCAGATTGTGTGGCCTCAACTTCATTTTGTCATAGAATCATTCTTTAGGTCATTTTGAATGACTCACTTGGTTTTCAATACTATCTATTGAATATTTTTGAAAAAATTGAGTAAAAACTAAACACACGTCGGAAATATTAGAAATGTAGATGTTTATATTGTGCATGCATCTTGTTTTAACATTCTGTTTGTTAACGAAAAAGTATTACGTTTCTAAAATGCACAATGAGTTTATCATACAAAATAGTAGAATACACTGCATTTTATGCTTCAGATTTCATGAAATTATCATGAACTTCAATGTTTTAAGACATGAAAGCCAGTTATGTAAAGAACAGCTCAACATGTAATGATTCTTTTGCTAGTAAACTTTTCTTAATTTTTAATTCTTTATATAGTAAACTAACAATTTAATTGAATCATTAAATGCAGAAAAGCCACACGAACATTTTTTCAGGACACCCAAAAACTGCAATTAGGGACAATAAAGGTTTATTTTAATCTGAATTAATTAATTGATAATTATAATGTCTTCCACTCTATTTTAATATGATACAAACAAAAATGGAAATAATTATCCCATAGTTTTCTCGAGTAAAATACATTACTAGAGAAAGTTTTTTTTTAAATGAATATGTGACCTTCTGCTTTTAGTGGTTCACATTTTATTAAAAATAAATTGGATTTTATCTTTTAGATGGTGTATAAAATAAACCTTAAACAAAAATGGAATATATTACAAATTTTTTTATAACATCTCAAAAAGTCTTGATCTTTGGACAGAGCATGTCTTAAACATCCTGAGTTCAAAGCGTTAAAAAACTGATTTAATTTTTTCTCTTTTCAAATTAAAACTAATAAAATAAGTTAAAACAAAGAGATAAGTTAAACATAAATAGAGAATCAGCTTTACGGCTTAAACTAAAAATAATTTTAACTGATTCATAAAAAGCAGTCTTAGTTAAGATATATTATATTCTTTAAGCCGTATTATTCATACCTGAAATATTTTAACCCATTATTATATTTTTTTTATTACTGTAATAAATACAAACTGTTGTTTTTCTTTGTCATATTCCATGCAAAACTACTATAAATTATTTAAGTTTCAAGACTGTAATTTACTAATAACTATTTATTCCATCTATGTAATTTACTAGAACACTATTTTCTACAACTGAATACTGAGTACTGTGATAAATCATTTATGCATGTCGCCTACAACCAATCGGACAGCAGAATCTGATAGTATCATAAGCTAAACAGTATGGTAAATAATGCAACCACTACCCAGGGATTTATTCAGACTAAACACAATAACTTTGTTAAGGCCTTATGCTATTTAGGCCTACAATGCCAAAATTTAATGAATGCAAATCTGAACATAGTAAAAATTTGATTTCCGAGGTTTGATCAAAAAATGACGGGAATTTTTTAATTTTGCAAGCTTTGTAAATTTGATTTCCAAAATTTTTTTTACTTTTTTGGTACACCTGTTTACAATATATGTTCGCATTTGCAGCCTTTTTGAATGTACATTTTATTTTTAGTAGTTGAAAAGAGTACATGATTTTGCATTCGCTTGGCGATTTGTTACATCCGAAAAAAATTGATCAAAGAGTTTGCATTAAATTTTGTGTGAAAAATGATATCAAGTGTATTACCACAATCAAAATGTTGACAGTGGCTTTTGGTGAATCTACTAAGAGTAAAAAATGAGTTTATAAGTGGTACAAACGGTTCAAAAATGGCCTTTAAACATTGAAGATGACGACTGCCCTGGAAGCCCTAGTACATCAATTACCAACGACAACGTCATAGAAGTGAGGAAAATGATTTTGAAAGATCACAGAATCGCTATCAAAGAGGTTGCTGATGAGGTCGGTATATCATTTGGATCATGTCAAGCAATTTTTTGGGTGTTTTGGGCATGAAATGCATAACAGCAAGGTTCACTCCAAAATTACTGAATTTCGAACAAAAAGAATGTCAAGTGGATATGCCCAAGAGTTGGTAAATAAAGTCGACACTGTTACAGCACACAAAATTTTAAGAGATTATCTCTGCCCATTCCTGAGAAAACGGGTCTTTTGGATTAAAAAAATGGCTTTTTGGTAAAACGCATTTAAAAATTTATTTCCAAAAATAATAAACACTCAATGTTGCTTTCAGTGACCACAACACTAATATAAAAATGATATATATTATCAAAAACTACTCATCATAGTTTAATAAATTATATTATAAATTTAACACAAAAATTAGTAGAATATAAATCTACAAAAAAAACAAAATTTGAAAATGTTTACCAAAATTGGATTGAGACACCCCTTAATGCTGCTCACTATTTAATAATTAATTTTATATAACTAGAGATGAAGGTATTTTTCATAAATGCCAAAACGAAACAAAGGATTTCATGGATTCCTTTACGTTATCTGGGCCACCTCTTCTTTATTCTAAAGGCAGACTCACAGGACAAAAAGAGTGACTACCCATCAACAAACTTCTGACAATGCTTAGATGCACTGTTATAATGTTATTCATGCATTTACAAATAGAAACTAGTTTTACATTCACTTACATCTTCCCCTCATTAAAAAAAATTGAAAAATCAACTCATTTACTATAGTAAACCCTCTCCAACCGTGCATTGGTCATACGATACTGAATACATGCGAATATAATTCCATACGCGACTGCTTGGCTTGAATATAACAAAAATTGATCTCTTTTGCATTTGATTTTCTTATGCTAATCTCATTAAATAATTATAAAATACTATTTAAATTTCCATATTTAATTTAATTTTTACATAGCTCTCTCACTCATATTGTTTTCACTACCACAAAATTGAAGGATTTTTAAACGACTAATTTTATTTTGCAAGTGATATATGTTACCTGTACTAATATTATAAAGATAAAACATGTTTTTTGGGCAGGCTAATTTCCAAAACTAAATAGATTTTCATGAAATTTTAGCAGCATATTTGTATTTATAGTCACAGCAACATTTTATTTAAAAATTTTCCAAAGCAATAACCCTAAGGGCCCTAATGAAGATATTCATAAATATGTATGGGTGTATGTACATGTGAGTACGTATTGCTATTGAAGTAGATGAAGGGGTTTGATGATCGTGAGAAATGTACATGGGGAAATTATCAAAACGTTGTTTGTGTGTGTGTCTGTGTGTACTATTGTTGAAGACAGTACACACTTACAAAGATTTTCGAGAAATGTACACGGGGGAATTCATCAAAACGTTGTGTGTGTGTGTGTGTGTGTGTGTGTACGTTGGAGTATACAGTAGATCTAGTAGCTACACAATTTCTGTTACATATTTAAAGAAATTGATTAGACATGTTCCGCGTGCGAAGCCGCACGGGGTATGCTAGTATATGTACTATAATTAATAAAATTTTTAATAAAAAGTAATAAATAGGTATGTTTACTGTTTAAATGAAGAAAAAATTGTACTTTGTATTATTTGTTACGCATTCTAAAATTTTCGGTGAACATGATGGTTGCCTATCGCGAATACCATTGGTAACGGTGAACATTTCTGATCACGGAATCATTTTGTGGTTAGAAAGGATTTTGTGGTTCAGCATCTGGATTCATATCAGCTTCCTACTCTTCACTTTACCACAAATAAGATCAAAAACGTTTTTATTACAACGTTAAACTTACAGATTTCCATTCATTAAATCCTGTCATCAGGAACAAACATTATTCTTCCTGGATTAAATAAAGTGGTTACATTCACCTTAGAAACATTTAGGTGTATTAAACGTACTTCTTAAACCACTGTCCCTACATTACAAGGACAAGTAACTACCATCAAGGTTTTAGTGCAAAGTTAACAAACTACTTTTTATCCCATAATATAGACAAACAGCTATTTTAAAATTCAATAAAATAATTTTTCTACACCATAAATAGATAAATAGTTATAATAATTTTTTCTTACAATTTCTATCAATTTAATAAGAAATTTTCTCTAAATAAAATAAACTATATTCCTAGACAGATGAACATGGGTTTTAAATTTTGAGGAGTTATAACACATTCTGATTTACTCATATTTATTAAGCCCATGTTAATCTGACACCGTTTCAAGTTACATAAGTAATGGTCCCTGGCTAAATGTAAATCAATATATTTTTTTTATATAATATATAAATAAATATATACTTTTAGCAATATTAATGAATTTATAAATTTTTTTATTGTACAAAAAATATTGTGCACTATTTAATTCTGCATACAGAATTTTAATCGTTGATGTATTCATAAAAATAATAATTAAATAGATTTATTTTTCAAAAGATCTATAAATAAAATTCTAAGTAGATGTATCATGAAAGCATTGCCATCTAGATAGTATTTATAATACTACGACTAAATTAAAATACATTTAGAATAAAATAAGGAACTTTAAAAATATATTAAAATTAAAATAAATATCAATAATAAAAATAATACATTTACAGTCTTTCACTATACAAAACCTTATAATACCTTTTAATAAATGCAAACAATAATGCTAAATCTGTTTCGTATATTTTACATTAATTTAATACATAAATATATATATAATTTAAAAAAACAATGATAAGGCATTAATAAAAAAATGTATCTAAATATTCTGGATGTTTCAAAATGAATACCAAGGTTTCATAGGTATGTAATATTTCTCCAGTTACGTATACGTTTAGAAATTATGCACGAAATACAACCAATTGAAAAGTTTTAGCTAAGCGCAAGCTCACAACCGTTTCCTGTAACTTGTTATTAAAAGCTCTAGTAACAGATAACAACCCTCAAACAGAAAGTGATTATCTTAAGCAGTTTACAAAGTGTGAATCAGTAATCATCATCAGTATCGTTCAGCATGTGTTCCATTTGAAATTCATTAAGATCCCCAAGCTACAATAAAACTTGTAGAGATAGTATTAACAATTTGAAACCATTACGTGAATTTGTTAAGGGAAGAGTACAAGATGATGAAATAAATATTTATAATGCATCCTGCAGTTTGAAATTAATTCTATTTTATAAAATGAATTTATATAATAAACTTCAATAACCTTCTTTTTAAACTACTTCAACTTTTATCATTACTTACACGTGTTTCGGTGGATCCACCATCATCAGAGTAAATAACATAATTGAAACTGAAAACTTTTTTTTTTTATTTAAAATCTATAGAAGATGATACATTTTCAGTCATTGTTTTACACAAATGACTGAAGATGTATCATCTTCTATAGATTTTAAATAAATAAAAAAGTTTTTAGTTTCAATTATGTTATTTACTCTGATGATGGTGGATCCACCGCAACACGTGTAAGTAATGATAAAAGTTGACACAGTTTAAAAAGAAGGTTAGTGAAATTTATTGTATAAAATAGATGATGAAATGTATGTGAAGACAATGTTAAATTAATGTAAGCGAATCTTTTGTGCATATTCCTAGGAAATTTATGAGAAAGGCTAGCCATGAATAAGTACACCAGCGACACCTGTACGTAGGGTTTTAAGGAAACATAACTGCATCCATATCGTTTACAGCTGTTTACTACAAGCTCTGAAGATTATGGTTTACGCTTCGACTTTACAAATAAAATGAAGCACTGTAACTTTCTTTATTGTATCTTATTCAGTGACAAACCAATACTTCACATGTACGAAAAGTCATTTCTCATAATATCCTTATCTGGGATCAAGAATTTTTTACAATAGTGCAGTGTGAACGAGACTCCCAAAGCAGAATGATTTTTTAACCATATCCCAACAACAAATTTAGAAGCCATTCTTTTACATGGAAGCGTGTCTAAACACTATCTTGATGTGCACAACTATGGCTTTAGGAAAAGCTGTTTAAGTTACTCTCTTTCATTTTTCATGTATAATTTTTAAGTGTAAATAAAACTTAATATTATTAAATAACTTTAAAACCACAATATTTATTTTGAAACACTCTTTATAATAATAGTTGTAGAATAGAATATATTATATTTACAATTGAAAAAGTATTTAGCATTCTCTATTATTGTGCAGCTCATAAATATAATTTACAGAAAAATATTGGTAACAGATAACAAAACACAAAAATTAACAAAAAAATATATATTTGGTATTTATCAGATAAAAACTTCTTGATTATTAAAATAACAATAAATTTATAAAACAAAAGTGGCATAATTTTTTTTTTAAATATTGTATAATAAAATACTTTCATAATCTAATTTCTATAATAAATAATACATAATTAAATTGTAATTTGAATTAATATTCTTTGTAATAATTTTAAAATAAAAATTTTAGACATAAATACAAAAGTAATATTAATATTTTTAACATTTTACACTAAAGTATTTCAAATACTGTTGATTAAAAATTACATTTAAAAGTTAAAAATTAACATTTTACAATAGGTAGAGAACAATTTATTAGAAATTTACAACTGAAGGATTTTTATTAACTATTTTTCCAACTGATTAAATATATCAATATTTAAATATGTGCAATAATGTCTTGATTAAGTGAGTTCAAGTAACATTATTTTTAATTTCTTTTCATGCAAAATATGAAAAAAGAAAAGATTTTACAAAAAGTTATCCTGACAGTGAAAGTAGAGCTAAGGTTTAAAGATTAAGTAACAAAATACATAAATGTATCGTACAGGAATAAATAATGCAGTACCCAACAAACCATGTTGGATTCTGTTAATCAAAGCAACCCTAAATTTCCAATGATATTATGAAAAAGTAATAAATTAAATTTCCAATAATGTTAAGACAGTAATAGTTAAATTATTTAATACAAAATATAGGCCTAAAGTTTCAGTTTACACTTTACTGTATAATATTTCATTCCAGAAAATGATTGCATCATTATACAACGTAAAAGTCTCAGTAATACAGTAATAAATTACTTTAATTATTAAATTAATTTTTTCAAAATGTATATGTATAATTCACTCTATTTTGCGTTAAGTATTATTCTCTTGAGTTAGTACATGAAATTTGACTAGCATAACAACATAGCAAAGACTCAATAGTACTTGCCTTAAGTTGAGACATTACTGTGTTGTTGGAATTTACTATACTTTACAAATAACTCATTTGCTGTTTCAGTGGTACCACACGTTTTTTCAGATCCAAATTAATGGAATCTACAATCTGATATAATTTTCAAAAGAACTAGATAATTTTGGAAAACTTTTAGTTAAACTAAAACAGCAAGCAAATCATTACATGTAAAAACTAAAATTTTTAATTTACTATCTTTAATAAATTAGAACTCTCAAAGTTTTAGATGAACCAGTTATTGGAGGCACCAATTTTTTAAATATAAGGCGCTTTCTTTAAAAACTGCATTTCTTTAATAATAGCAATACTGTTGATATATCAACAGTAGTAGTACACAAACAGTAGTAATAAACAGTAACAGTAGTAGTAAACAGTCGTAGTTGTCATATCATGATGAAACGGTAACACACAACATGAAGTAAGAGAATTTCTAACAATGAACAGAAAAAAGTTATATATCTTGGCTGGTAATGTCAATAACATGAACATATAAGGTGCAATGAACATGAGTAAGAAGATTATTCGTTACAGTAGATAAATATAACTTTGAATTGAAATATACATTTTCTAACCACCAGAATACGGTAACATAAAACACTTACTTGGTAAGTGTTTTATGTTACCGTATTCTGGTGGTTAGAAAATATATATTTCAATTTTAAATAATACGGCTGTTTAAAAATCCTACATAGGATGTTTAATAAAATAATAAATATAACTTTATGTAACACTGCATAAGATCAACACATCGTGATTACAAAATGTTACTCTCCTTTCCCCAACTGATGAAATCGAATGGAAACTAAAAGAACCTACCCAAGAAAATTCCTGTTACAGACCATTCGAATACAGAAAGAGCAATGCCCATTGAAAAGTGAGTGAAACATTGTGTGAATACTCTTAATTAATTCACCTGGCAAAATAGTACATTTAAATAATAGGAGTAATAGTTTCCAACTATTCAGTTAATCAAATTAGTCACTGTAGAATTTTTTATACTATAAAAATCAGTAATAATAATAGAGGAATTCACTTGCGATATTACAGTAATAATTTACAAACATAAACAAACAATAAACAAAAGTACATTTCCAATAACAATTTTCACAGAAAAATTATCTGATTTAAATGTAAAACAAATTACCAAATTTAATGTTAGTAAATTATGATATTAAAGCAGAGAAAATATTTAACAAATTTCAATATTTGTAAAAAAATATTTTTCCGAGATTGGTAATCTAATAAAAAAATTAATATCCATTCAGTTATACCTGCAATATAAAATTTTTCCTTGTGTAAAAGCTGTATAATTAAAAAACAGATAAAAATCGAATCAGATTAACAATAATTTAAAATTTACAATAAATGTTTTTAGAATACTTGGTAATTCAATGAACAAATAAGCATATTATAGTTAGCAGAATATAAGTGACATTTGTCATAAAAAATAATACCACAAATTAAATTATGCTTGCTATTCACCATTTTGGCAATGGCTTATTAATATTACACAGACAAAAGTAACACAATCACAAGAATTTTAGTAACATACACTTCAGAAGAAATTATCTATTAGATTAAAAAAATACAAATATTAAAATATTATCGCTAATGAACTAAATAATTACCATAAACTTAAGTTCAGCATACTTTCATTTAATAAAAATATACTTACATCAATTAAAATATTAAAATTTTAACTTTCATATATTGGACTAAATGAAATACAATTATAAATTGTAATAGTAGGTATTTAAAACAAAACTGTAAAATTTAGTTACAACTATATCCTTTGTTATTTAATCATGCTTTTTGTTTAGTGGAATACAGCTGTGATCATATCACGAAGATGAATTTGCATAATAATTTAAGTTACCAATTAACATATTATAACACAATTCATTTATTCTGCTTCAACTACTGCTATAAAATAATTCAGTGCAAAATAAATTAAAACTAAAATTTCAAAGACCTATTTAATTACTCTGAAGTTTTTTACCCAACAAATACCAAATATTGACAAAATAATAATAATAAACATATCTAATTAATTCTGAAAATATAAACAATAAGGAACTAAGTTGGCACAAGTTTGAGCAATAAAGCAGTAATCACAGTAGCATTTCTTTCTTTAGTAACCCATTCAGTAGCATCGACTGATGTCGAATTTAAATCAAATTGTGCAGGTGCAGTAGTGACAGAGACTGGGGATATTATTTTATATGAACCAGGCCTTACTAGTACTTGGAATGCAGCATAGGCAACCATTTGTTTTTGTGTCTTTGGATCCACAAACCTGTAAAAAACAAAATTTATTATATATTTTTACAAGTAAATTATTTACATAAAAAATTTGGTGCAACTATAGCATTTGGCATACCGCGGTATGTTTAGTGAAGTTTGTATCATTGATGTAGTAGCACTGTCCACTAGCACTTTTCGCGTGTAAAGATTCACATATTTTACATTAAGGTTGTTGTTCAGGTCATCAGCAGAAAGGCTGGTTTGAACATGTAGAGGCTTTACTAAGTAAAACGAGGAGTGAGGTGGTTTACAATTGCCTTCCTCACTGAATGGAAAAGTATGCCGATCAACATGACAGGCCCTCTGAAAAGCACATATTTTCCACTCTGCAAATGACACCTTCACTTCATTCACCATAGGGTCTGGCTGTATAATGAAATACATTACTTTCAGAGGAGATAACTCAAACTAGTGTCTTTTACACCTCTACTTCTTCTGTTCTTAAATGATTCAGTCATTAAACTGGCTGACCATGTGAGAAGAAACAGAACTATTTATTTTAGCCCTGCAACGAACAGATTGAGTGTAATTAATTTGACACTCCAACATTAAGGTATGTATTAAATAGACGTAAAAGGTTGTTAAAAGATTTTTGTAGAAATGTGATTGCTAATGAAGAAACAACTGTGGTTTATTTGAGGCAGCACAACCTACTCGACATAGCGCAAATTATGTAACACAGTATTATAATAATAATAATAATAATTCTTTTTTATTAGAATTCGTTTACTGATATCGGGTTTTAACTGGAAGTTCTCAAGTATTATTATCAACTGGAATCACAAATATTTTTGTAGATCCTTTTGTACTTAGATAATTAGAATACAGAGTTCATTCTTTTTAACTGTAGTTAACCCATTGACGTGATTATGGTGAGTCACACTCGTCGCCATTTATAAACACAATGGCGACTTTGACAAGCTGGACTCGCTGCTCCCATCCTATGAAATGCCTTGCTGTGTATTTTTAATGTAATTTTGGTTATTTGTAATAGATCTGATAGGGTCCAGTAGATCTCATTACCAGTTCATTTCCGACATGTTTCTGATGTGTCCATATGATTTTCGTTGTTGCTGTAGAAACTGTGTCACGTGCGTTTCATTGTTTACAAAATGAGTTCGGGATATAATATTGCAAACGTGCGGACAAAATACCTGAAGAGTTATTTTTATTAAGTAATGAGGAAGATTTTGAAAATTCAAAATTTGAATTAAACCATCATACAAAAGGGGAGATATTTTTAAATTATTTTTCTGTAATATTAAGTGTTTTTTACACAGAAATTTAAAATACATAAAAATAGTCATTTAGAGCAAAAACGTCAAAAAATTGGCCAGTCAATGGGTTAAGACATAACATTAATGTAAAATATGTGAAATTTTATGCGCGCAAAAGTGCTAGTGGACAGTGCTACCACATCAACAAAATTTGTTGATCAATTTAAAAATCAAAAAGTCAAAAGTTAGTATTTAATACAAACTTCACTAAACATAATACGGTAAGCTGCATACAGTAGTAGCACCAAAAATATATATCAATTCAATCAGGATTCACAACATCAATAATTATTGTCTGTCATTTATAACTTTGCCTCTGTAGGATATGAAACAGGGGAACAAGTCATCTCCATGCTCCCATTACACTAGGGTGAATCAAATATAAACAGTAATTTTGCTATTGAGCGTAAGGAGTAATTCTGAACTAGGCGATAGAGGTGCGTTGAAAAGGCATTTTATGTAGAGTGGGAAAACTGAATTAGTTGCTACACTTTGTTCTACCTACAGTACAGCCATGAGTGAGCAGTAAATACATCCAGCATAAGATTTTGAGCATAGAATTTTGTGAGAGTGTTGTGTTCCCAAAGTGTGCCCTTAAAGGTGTTAAAATCTCTGATGGTTTGGCATTCATTAAAACTTTATAATATGTTGCCCAACAGACGGACGTACTTCCTCCTCACTCATGGCTATACTGAAAAAGCACATTTGCGTGTAGCAACTAATTATACTATTTTTCAGCGTTGTTGAGCTCTGAACATACGCACTGCCCCCTAACCATTTCATAGCTAGCCAATGACTTGCCAGCAACATAGTCGCACTTGCTCTTGTATAATTCTACATTTTGATACCACAAAACAATTTTTGGGCATAAAGCATTCATTGTTCAAACACCAAAATGTATTTTGCTATTTGTTTTATATCTTTTATATGTCGGGATTTTATACTTACGGGTGTTTTGAATTCATAACACATTGAATGGACGGTGAAAGTACAAGCTGTGAGGCATCACAATCATCTTGTTTTGAATGCATTTTTCTATGAACATTTTGACCCAAACCTACTTCCCCTAGAATGCAAAAACACAAAATATTTATTATAACTTGCTGTACCATTATTTGAAAAGAAAATGCAAACAAAAATACCAAATTATTTTTTAACAATGTTCTCTAAGGTCCACCAGTTTTTGTTCACATGAAGGTCCAATATAAGAGTGAGAACAATCTTAGAATCTTTTGTTCGAATACCAGAATTTTTCAGAATTAATTTCACTTAAGTTTTAACTAAATTGATAATCAGTCAGTATAAAGTTAAATACAACAAATCGTCTATGATTCAGATAACCTATCGGGCTGGTCTACAGGTAAAGTCGTCACCACGAGTCAGCTGCTTAACAGCTGATTTCCGGAGACAAAGGTTCCTAGGGCAAATCCTAGTAAAGGTACTTTCATATGGATTTAAATATTAGCCAGTGGTTACCAGTGTACTTTGATGGTTGGGAATCAATTAACCATACTCAGAAATGGTCGGCCAGAGTCTGTACAAGACTACACCTCATTTACACCATCATACACATCAGCTTCATCTAATTTGGTCATGGGTTTGCTTATTGTTCTTAAATTGAACAGATTACAATGTAGGCCTACACACCTTTAGGAATAAAAAAATTATCCAGATAAATTTTAATAATTATACTGTATTTGCTGTAGCGTTGGCAGGGAAATGGGAAAGGTGAGAATTTTCTTGTAGAATTAACATGTTTTTTTACTGCAAAACACAATGTATTTTAAAATGTATTCAAAATATATTCAAACACAATGTATGCAAAACACAAAGCAATTTCTGTCCCAATATGATTTTTTTAGCCGTGGTGTTCGTTTAACCTGGTCTAGCATAAGTATTTGAACTGAAACAAAATTTTACTTAGCTCTTTTACCAGTATAAATTCCTACAAATCAATAATGCATTTACAAGACTAATAAAAAAGAATAAAAAAAAAGTGTTTAGATGCTTTCTATATTTAAGACCCCTCCGCTTTCCCTTTAAGCCATAATGACAATTTATAACTACAGAGTTTAGTAGAATGTTCATTATTAAATTGTTAATAAACGCAATATAATTTTCTAAAACAAAAGTGACATTACATGGCAGTAAAATCACAGCAATTTGCACTAAAATTACATATTATTAGTTAGTATTCAATTAACTTGCAATCTTCAATTAATTAAATGGTCATTATATTGGGTTTGCTTGCCCATGAAATTACTTCCCAAAAATACTTCAGGATTTAACATATCCTGGTGACATACAGATCTCAATCCAATGACATGGAATTTGCCTGTAGAAGTTTAAAGTTATGGTATTCTGAGTATTTGTAGAAGTCAATCAAACAATTGAATATTCAAAGCACTGCCAACCAAATCTTCCATCTGTTTTGTCAAAAATTTATCAAAAATCATTAACAGAATATTCTTTCCACTTGAGCGTTTTTAATTTTTTTTTAGCAATGGACAACTTTTAGGCAAATGTGGATACAGACTCCAACAATTAACTACATAAATTCAAGAGATAGAGATAGAGAGATAGATAGATAGATAGATAGATAGATAGAGAGAGAGAGAGAGAGAGAGAGAGAGCCTCATTAATGGAAACAACTCAAAAAACCAAAATCAAACTAAAATAAGATTAGGTTTCTGATCCAATACGAGATATAAAACTCATAAACTGAACTATTATTAAGCTTACCTGGTGTAAAAAGCTCCCCTAAATCAAGTATTTTTCTAATTACTCCTAAAGATGTACCAAAGAATGCAGTGTGCCACTGATCCGTGACAGAACCAGTCATTGCAGCATCAAAATTACGCTTACGAAGTGGCAAACGTAACCATCCAAATGGCACAGAATTTAATGGTAGATCTGTTATCTTACTAGGAGACCAGCATGACTGGCAATAACAAATTGCAGAAGAAATATTAAAGAAACCACCTGTAAATTAAATAACGATACTAAAGAAAAAATTATAAAACGAACAACATCAATAAACAATACAAATAGGTTACGCAATTAACAATGAAATTGTGAAAGACATCAAATTGCAAAGTCATTACTGACAAAATCTGCTGAACACAGTCCACACGATGATGCAATTAGGTTATCCTTGCAGCAATATATTTTTGACTTTAATAATATTACAAAGCTATATAAACACATATAAGATTTTTTTAAATTTTAAATCACTTATTTATAAAAAGATTCTGTCATAACAGGTCAACTGTCGAACAGGATTCCCTGATCCTACATAATAAATACCAAGTAACCACTTAGAAAGAAATGAACATTCTGTAAAACTGAGACCTAAGTTATTTTTCTATATGCAAATCAAGAGAGAGATAGGTGTATAAAATTTAAGCCACTGAGACTTGACTATCACTTAGATTTTATTTACTGTGAAAGCAGACATTCAGCTAGGAGTTTAGTTCGGCTGGGCTGAGTCTAGAGAATTGAATCAGGGAACTGTGGCATATTAGCCTGATATGAAATTTTTATTTCTGTTTGAGAGGGCTGAAGTCCTTAAGCCCCCTGGTTACCTGCTTGTATGAAAGTAAGAACAATAAAACATTTATTTACAAAAAATCTTATTAGTTAATTGTTAAAAAATTGTTTGTACTACACAAAATTTTAAAAGTACAGTATAATCTGAAATAAACAAGTTGATAAAGAGGAAATATACAATTAGAAATATACCACAATATGAACATGCCTGAAGTACACTGCAATCTTTTTAGAAAGCAGACCGGGATCACAGAAAGTAATGATGATTTTTAGCAAGAGCTATACATTCTCGATTTAGCAGAGAATCCAAGCTTATTTGTAGAAAAATCAGTAGGTTACTTCTCAAAATTATATCTAAATAATGCAAAACATTGACGTTTTGCCCTCACTGACTAATTACTAATTCTCTAACTTCCACATTAGAAGCAGATCTGAAATTCAACACATATGTTCCTTAGGTGACAAAAGGAAAATAACAGCAACTGGATTTCAATCACTTGTGCCTAAGAGGTATAAAGGAAGTAACTACATCAAAGTAATAAATATTATTTCTGTAACTTTACAAATAGTTCTGTTTCTTATCACATGAACAGCCAATTATATGACAGAAGCATTTAAGCATTTAACAGAAGTGGTAAAGTGTGCAAGACACTAGTTGCTAGAGTTCTCGCCACTGAGAGCCAGACATTACACAGCCAGACCCTGTGGTGAATAAACTGAAGATGTCATAAGCAGATGGAAAGTAAGTGCTTTTCTGACAGCCTGGGATGCTGATAAGCATACTTTTCAACTCAATGAGGAAGACAATTATAAACCACCTCACTCCTCGTTTTACTTAGTAAAGCCTTTAGAGTTTCAAAAGAGCCTTTCAGCTGATGACCTAAACAACAACTTTGCAAAAACCTACACTTTGAAAACTCAGCATCTGTATTCTAAATAAAGTTACTAATTTTTTCGTAACAGCTTATGTACAATTCATTTTCTTGAAGAGTTTTTTCTTTAACCTACCGGGTTGGTCTCGAGGCAAAGCCATCGCTGCGAGTCAGCTGTTTAACAGCTTATTTTTTTTGAGACAAAGATTCCGGGTTCAAACCCTAGTAATGGCAGTTACTCTTAAACGGATTTGAATACTCGACGGTGGTTACTAGTGTATTTTGATGTTTGGGGTTCAATTAACCATGCTTTCTCAGGAATCAGCCTCAGTTTGTACAAGACAACACCTCATTTACTTATCATACATATCATCCTAATCTCATTGGTCATGGGGTTGCTTATTGTTCTTAGATTAAACAGGTTGCAACGTACACACATTAGGGATTAAAAAACAGTTAGTTTTCTTTTGTACCACATGAAGTTACCACCCATTTGTGTTCTAATTGACCATTATTACATAATTTCATTATTATATTTTCGATATACCATAATTATTTTAGTACTTTTGATTATTTTAAAAATATCTTGATTATTCATTGCAATACTTATTGTTAACTGAATTATACCTTTTTACTTTCTCTTGCCTATATGAATAAATAGGAAGGTAAGTATTGTTTTCATGTCAATTTTTCAAAATAGTTTTCACCGGATCTACACGTTTTCAGACCCCCTGAACCGAAAAAACATGTTTTTAGCGATCGAAATCGGTCAACAAGAAGTAGTGGTTTATTCGTTTCATTTTTCACTTTTTTGCGATTTTCTCAAAAACAGCTCCTACGATTTTTTTTTAAATCGCCTCATTTACTAAATTGTTTATGCTTTACAAGATAGGGTAGGCGCCATGTCTGCTGAAATTCTTGGGGAGGCTGTTTCCTCTTAAAAAATTGTTTTTTACGATTCTGGCTTCAATATGCATTTTAGCGCAAAAATGGTAAAAAATGTTTTTATACAAGTGACTGAAGATGTATCATCTTCTGTAAATTTTAAATAAGTGAGATAAAAAAAATTTTTTAATTTCAATTTTTCATTTACTCTGATGATGGTGGATCCACCGAAACAGGTATAAGTAAGAATTAAAATAAAGGTGACGCAGTTTAAAAAGAAGGTTAGTGAAATTATTATATTAATTCATTATATGAAATAGAAATAATTTCAAACTGCAGGATGCATTATAAAGATTTATTTTTGAATTAAGCCTAGTTTAGCGTAAAAGAGAGATTTCCGTATTTTTAAGCCAAATTGAGTTGGTTTTCATTTTGTGTCATTCACTCAGGATTAAAATAAGGTTATGTTTTTGAGGTTAGTTTTTTGTTTAATTCTAATGTTTTATTACTAATGTTAAGTGTTATATTGTTTTTATTTGCATGGGCAAGAGAAAGTCGTGTGAGTGTTTCACACCAGATTTTTATTATACCAACTGCAGTAATGGCTACAATCACAATTAAAATACAAACTTTACCCAAGCTCTTCAGTGAGCAGCACCCGTGTATTTTCTGGAGAGATAAAGAAAAAAATTGACTCGGATAAAAAATGAAGTTGACAAAGTTTTATATTCACCTGGTAAACCAATAGTTGCCTTTAAACGCAAACAAGAATTAAGATATTCACAGTCCAAATTAGTTTTAACAGTAGCAGAAGGCGATATAAGAGGTGTAGGCAGACTAGATGCTAAACTATTTTCTAAAGATCTAGCAACAATTGGTTTAACTGCACTACATGATGGAGATTTAACAAACGATGTATTCGCAAGATTTAATCCAGTTTTATGATCACAGTTTGCTTCGGCTATATGCCTTGAAATTTCAGCATTTTGTTGTTGCTCAAATTGTTGAAGAGTGAGATTCTCATTTGACGTGATTGATTTTGGATCTAACTCAAATTCTTCTTCATCACTTTCACCCCCTCCTACAATACCATTACCGATTCCAATACCTAATCCACTCGATGCAGATGTTAACATCTCAACTTGAATGTTTTCATTTGTTTTATCACTTTTCGCTCTCATTGGATCTTCTCGAACACTAACACTCACACCAAATACTTCATCACAATCACTTCCCGTGGAAGATTCTTTTTCATGGCTTTCAAGATCGGCCTTCTCTTGGGCTGAAAAATCAATTATGTCATTTAGAATTTCAGGTTCTTCACTGGCTTCTCTTGAATCACCCTTGTGTTCAATCTCAACTTCTTTTCGGACATTGGATGACAGGTCAACAGATGTGGTCATTTGTATGGATTCACTAAATGGCTTAACAACAGACACCTAAAAATCAACCAATTCAAAAAATTTATTAGAACCAACATTCAGAACAAAATAAGCAAATAATAATAACAAAAACTTTGTGGTTACCATCAGAGTTTATCAGAAAGTATTATTAAGGTTTTATAGAGTTGTAATTTTAAATCTGTACTTATAATAACATGTTATTTTTTTTAACAATTGTTATATGAGGGAGAATCAAATTTAAACGGGATTTTCGTTCCTGAGTATTAACGTTTAGATGGACCAGACACGCACTTCTAGTACGCTTGGGTGGAGCCATTACAAGTCGGGAGAGCCGGCCATGACACATTTCCAACCGCTTAGTCAGTAACGCTCACGATGTCAGAGCAACAGGTTCACCCTTCCACTGCACAACATATAATTATAAAATTTCTTGCTCGTGAAGGAGTTCAAGCGATTGAGATTTCCCAGAGATTGACTTCACAGTTTGATGATCAAACATTGTCAAGCCGTGTGTTTGCCTGGCATAAAGACTTCAAGGAAAGACAAGAACGTGTGAAAAATCAGCAACACGATCACGGTCCTCGAACCAGCATTACAAATGAAACATTCGTGCAGTTCGAGACATTCTTGATGATTGACGGGTAAGAGTATCAGAAATTGCAGAACAAGTTGGAATAAGTTATAGAAGCTGTCAAGCTTCTCTGCTGAGAAGCTGTCAAGTTTAATATTAACAATAATTCAAACCATTTATTTTAAATACGTAAGTGTCAATTCCTAAAGATAATTAAAAACATCATAACAGAAGAGTGAAACAACCTGAAAATTTTCCATTACACTTACTCTTTTGAACTGGAATTCATGGAGAAGCAGAAACAACAAAAATTCCACAGAATATATTATGTATCTCACCAAAAAAATACTGAGTAATAATACTTTAACATTTAATTTGTCAAATTCAAGTAATAAATTTATATAAACTATACCTGCTCACACTGTCCATAGAGGTCAACAACTACCCTGCATGGTACAAAAATATTTGTTGCAGCAATTCCTTGGTCAATATCATCAACATATAATCTGAGTTGATTTTCACAATCGATCATTATGCCTACAGTGTGGCCAATGCCCAATGTATCCAAATTTGGGCCATATTTACACTTGACCTTAAAAGAAAAAACACCATTTACATTTACAATACATTCCTTATAAAAAAGTAAAGATTTTTAATATTGTTTTATTCATTTCTTATGTTACACCCTTGCCCACAACGGGCAGGTGGAGTGTTAAATTAATTGCACTCAATCTGTCCATTCCAGGGCTACAAAAAATAGTTCTGTTTCTTATTACATAGTCAGCCAATTATATGACTGAACTATTTAAGAACAAAAGAGGTAGAGGTGTAAAAGACAATAGTCAGAGTTATCTCCTCTGAGAGTGATGAATTTCACAATACAGTCAGACCCTGTGGTGAATGAAGTGAAGGTGTCAATTTTGCAGGGTGAAAAGTAGGTGCTTTTCAGAGGGTCATTCTGATAAGCATACTTTCCCACGCAGTAAGGAAGGCAATAATAAACCACCTCACTCCTCGTCTTTACTTAGTAAAACCTCTAGAAGTTGAAACCAGCCTTTCGGCAGTTGACTAATACAAAATGTTTCCCCACCAGATTGGTCTAGAGGTAAAGTCGTCGCCGCCAGTCAACTGTTTAACAGCTGATTTTTGGAGACAAAGGTTCCTGTGTCAAATCCTAGTAAAGGTAGTTACTTTTATATGGATTTGAATACTAGACAGTGGTTACCGGTGTACTTTGATGGTTGGGATTCAATTAACCATACTCTCTCAGGAATGGTCGCCCTAGTCAGTAAAAGACTACACCTCATTTACGTATCATATACATCATCCCCATCTCATTGGGTCATGGGGTTGCTCATTGTTCTAAATTGAACAGATTGCAATGTACACACATTAGAAATACTTCTTATGTGTTTTCAATAACGTTATTTCTTTACTTTCAATTTTTATTTTGTTTGGAGTGGACTAAGCTTGTGGTGTTTAGGTCATCTGCCGAAAGGCTGGTTTGAACCTGTAGAGGTTTTACTAAGTAAAACGAGGAGTGAGGTGGTGTTATACTGCCTTCCTCGCTGAGTTGACAAATATGCTTATCAGCATGCCAGGCCCTCTGAAAAGCATATATTTTCCACTCTACAAATGACACCTTCACCTCATTCACCACAATGTCTGGCTGTATAATGAAATTTATTACTTTCAGAGGAGATAACTCGGATAGTGCTTTTTACACCTCTACCTCTTCTGTTCTTAAATGATTCAGTCATTTAATTGGCTTACAAAATGTTACTTAAACCAGTTTGGTTGTACGGCGTTTAACTTTGGGGAACTACCAGCAGAAGTAACATAGAGGTAACTCAAAGGTTCCAGAATAAGGTACTTTGGGCTATAACAAGGGCATCATGGTTTGCAAGGAATGCAGAAATACAACTTTATTGAAACCTTACTGATGTAATTGACGAGGTCAGGTGTTTTAAAAAAAATATCAGGCAAGACTTTAAAGTCACGAAAAAGTATTAGCCATAAATCTTCTAAACAATGCAGGAGAAATTAGGCGCCTGAAACGTTACCATGTTTTGGACTTGTCTGAAAGAGTTTAAATGTACATAAAATTATAGTGAAAAGTATGCCATATTGTAAAATGTAAATATCTTTGTACATAGTAACTTTCTCATTTAACATATGAATAATTGATAACATGAGAGGTACTCAGGGTAATGAGGCCTTAACTTGTGATTTGTAAATTCAAAAGATTTGTTTATAGTTTATTTTTAAAAAAAACTTATTGTAAATAATGTTATTCAACAAAAAAAAATTAATTGGCTGACCATGTGATACGAAACAGAACTATTTCTTTCAGTTCTAAGTATATAAACCATAAAAGATTGTTTTTTGCATCCTTAATTTCCCAAAAATTTAAACTAAATGTTTATTTCTAATTCCATTTTCAATAAGTCATACTAACTCCTTGTCGGCGGCTTCATAAGGCTCTAGTCTGTAAACATTCAGAGTATACCACAGTTATCTGGGATAGGAATAGGGTTTCGTCTTCAGATAAAATTAAAGGCATGCGTACAGAACAACTTTCTACTCTGACATAGGTACAGATTCTTGGACTTTGCTCAGCTTAATGTTACTGAAATACAGAAAAATGTCTTCCATCTACGTAAAACCAATTCACTGCAAACAATTTTCTATTCTTAAACAGCAATCTGCATGGTCTGACTGATCTAACAGATTGCAAGTACTTCAAACACAGTTACATAGCTACAAAAACATTGCTACCACTCACAAAAATGTGAAGTTACTCCTGTTCGAAGATGCATGGCAGCTGTCATCAATTTTTTTTGGACCAGATTGATAAATTATCAATATGGCTTTAAAGTTTGCAGAGCTACAATCGAATGTAGCCCGGGCTGATCCTGCCTGTCAGGAACTGCTCAGTGTTTTTCATTATTATTTTTATTATTATTATTAATTATTCTTTGATTTTGTCAATTAAAACAGGGTAATGAATACTTTTTTTATTGACATATTATACTTGATCTTGTTGCGTCTTCTTTATATATGCTGCTCTATGGTGTGGAGTCCTGGACACTCAATGAAGCTACATGGTTATATCAGAGAATTTTGCAGATATCATAAAACCCACAGAAAGTATGCTAGTTCCAATACTTTGGACATACACTGAAGAATGGAAACAAATAGGCCCAACTGCACTCTATCAAACAAGGCAAGATACACTGGCAAACGTGGTCCAGAATGAAGAATACCTGGTTGCAGAACATGAAGGCTTGGTATAATAAAACATCCAACAAATTGTTCAGGATTTTAATCACCAAAACGAGAATAGCCATGGTGATCCCTAATATCCAAAATGGATAAGCACCATAAAACAAGAATTATACCTGATAATTATTTAAATAATTATAATTTCAGCAAATTAAGGTTTTTACTGTTCTACTGATTTCCCTACACAGTCTGGCTTTTCAGAGTGGGTGTTTACAGTTGTGTTTTTGTCTGTAGTCTAAAATGGGAACCTGATACTTCAGGAGTGTTTCTGTTACCATGCACAAACACACTTTACCATTATCCCTGCCAACACACAATCTATCTACTAATATAAATTAGTAGCTAATAAAATTATTATAGATCTTCCAAAGATGGAGAATCTAATTAGGACAATTTACACCAAAAAAGTAATTACAAACCTTATGTCCATTATGAAATACTGAATCACTACAGATTATCCAAGTATCCCGTTTTAAACCTAAGGCTGTAACTGGTAATGGACTACCAGAAAGATGTGTAGTTACACCAATACACAATGATGAAACCCATCTTGGATTAATGCCTTCTATTCTTATCTGTAAAAGTAAAAAAAGAAATAAGTTAGTTAAGATTAGTTTTCCCATACAATCAATAACAGCTTGTTTTAGCATTATGTTAACTTAATTAAAAAAAAACACTCAGTATTATCAAACTCTGCATACCAGGCGTATGCTTGAAGGTCCATCACATATCTTATATTACTTTTACTTTTTATGTTTTCCAAATTATATTTTAACCCACAAATATCTTAGTTTATTCAATAATCGAGTGTTTTTACCTCGGTTTCAAAATCAATCAAGAATTATATTTATGAGTAATATTTTTCAAGCATAAAATATTCATAAATACAATTTTACAATATTAACATGAAAATACCATGACCTTCACTTTTTATAATATTTATTATTATTATTTGCATTTATTCCCTGTTTAAGAGAGTGTAAGAACTTAAAGCATTACGTTATTCTTTTTACATTTTTATTTTTTGTTATTTTTGAAATTTTTGTTTCTTGAAATTCAGAATTTTTCCTGATTGTTCATATCACTTTCTGTGGTGTTAAGTTGTATGAGATCTTCCTCGGTTTCGATAATCCATTTTGACTAATTTTTGCAGGTGCTTGTGATGTCAAAGATTTGTTTTGTGATTCTGTTCTTGTCCATTCTGTGCATATAAATGTAAAAACTTGCTCTCCTTCTTTCGAAAGAGTGTGTGATCATTCAGTATGTTAGTCGATTTTTCATGATGGTTATTTAACCCATAATCCATTTTTGTTGATTGGTCCAAATTCCAATTTTTTTCTAAGGCTGTTTCCTAAGTGTCTTTCAATTTCTTTTCTTTTTGTTTCTCCATGAAGACAATTGTCTCCACTGCATACGAGGTGTGGTTATTAAATAACGAGACTGATGTAAAAAAATTTATTTTAATTTTATACATTATCACTTATTGTCACCTTCAATACACACTCCTTCTTTATCCCTACAACGCTCCATGGGAATTTTCCATTGTTGGAAACAGTGCTGGAAGTCATCTTCTGTCAGCTCATTCAGGACACATGCCGCTTTCTCTTTTACAGCTTCCACAGACTCAAATCTTGTCCTTTTTAATGCAGATTTCACCTTAGGGAACAGGTAGAAGTCACATGGTGCAAGATCTGGTGAATAAGGTGGATGTTCTAACACTGAGATGATGTACTTGGCTAGTAACCTCTTGACTGATAACGCGGAATGAGCTGGCGCATTGTCTTGGTGAAGAACCCATGATTTGCCCTACCACATTTCAGTCCGTTTTTTCCTTACTCTTTGACGTAGTTTAGAAAGTACCTTCACTGGGTTCCTGAAGGTCAAACAATTAATCAATAAGTGATTTTGTATAAAATAAAAATTATATTTTTTACGTCAGTCTTGTTATTTAATAGCCACACCTTGTATAGTACTTCAGGGAGTACAGTCATGTTGTAATGGCTGAGTTTTGCATTGATGGAGGCGGATTTCTTGTTAAATTGGTTCCAAGTTGAGTCTGGTCTTCTACAGTTTCACAACTGTTTTTGGTTTGCTTAGGATAAATCTGGGTGGTTTGATTAACTTCTTCCAGGTATTTGAAATGATGGACTCATGATATCTTTCCATAACTTGTTTTAGTGGGGAGATTGTCTGATGGTGATTGTTCCATGTACTGTGTTTTCTTGTGGGAGATTTGAAGGCCTACTAGGTTTTCTGTACAATTTCATACAGGGTTCCTAAAGTGTGATTACATTATTTATACTCCTTTACTCCTTTAAATTATTCAATATATCCAAAATTGATGATTTTAGTAAACGATAATTTATAAGACAGCTAACACAGGCTTAGTTATAGAACAACTATTTTGTACAGCATTGATGTTATTACAATGTAATTAAGTTAAGATGTATAAAATACACAATAAACAAAAACATAGTGTGCTCAAGAGGACAGATTCACACCCACATCTGAGTAAAATAAATGAACGGTAAAGTTGACCAGATGTTACTATACGCATTTTAACACTAATTACCTGTTGCCTCACAGCCTACAGAATAATTTTGAAATACAAAATTAAATACTATTTTGGTAAACTTCAAAAAAGTTAACAACCAAAACATAACTAAATATCATACATTTACTAATCAAGAAGGTATAGATTTATAATAAAGACAACTTCAAACCTGAAAGAGATATCCTCTTGGTAGGTGTCGCCTTGTTAACAGCAATCCTTGATTATAACTAGCAATGCGCCTTGCAATTATTCGATTTTCACTTAACTGTACATTACGACCATGTACTTCATGGAAACTTCCACAATCACCCTGACTGTCCTCCATCTAGAACACACAATTATACATTTAGTATAAAAAAACAAAGAGTAGAAAACATACTGAAAGTTAATAAAATCTTCTTCTTCTTCTTCCTCATTTATGGATTAGGCACATTGCCTGTTCCAGCTTCTATCCATCTTCTTCGTGGTCTTCCCAATGACCGTACTCCTTGCAGACGATATCTTAAGGCCAGTAGCAGATATTGATCCTCTGGCATGCAGCTTAAATATTGGAACCACCTCTCCCTATATCGTTCAATCCTCTGCCTCACAGTTTCCACTCTACCCAAATCATGTCGGATTGTTTCACTCTTGATGCAATCCGTAAGTGTTGCTCCTCGCAACAATCTCAAAAAACACATCTCAGCTCCTTCCAACATCCTACCCTCAGATTTCCTTAGAACCCATATTTCACTACTGTACAACAAAAGAGGCAGTGCCATTACATCATATAGCCTCAGCTGTGTTTCTTTCCGGGCCTTTACTTTAAATGTTTAATTTATGTGACCACAAACACACTGAAACCTAGAAACTTCCGTCATTACATTAAACTCTTCTTCATATTTCATATCAAAACCCAAGTATTTAAAATGTGAAACCTGCTCCAACGTTTTGTTTTCCAGTACTATTTTCATCGTACCTTACCTTACCTACGTACGTACCTTACCCCTAAAGACAATTACTTTTGTCTTATCAATAATCAATAATAATTTTGTCATAAAATGACCTAAGAAAGGTACATTGTGCCTTGATACAATCCTTGCTGCAGTACAGAATCATCGCTTGGGGTGGTGCCTTCCGTTCGACATTGGAACCACTCGTAATGGCTCAGAAAGCTGTGATCAAAAGCGCTTTAAATTGTGACAGACAATTCCCTTCTGATTTATTATATGGTAGATTTCGGGTACTTGACATTCGGCAACTTTACATAAGGAACTTATTACTGTACACAAGATCTAATAAACTTTCTGTACTACAGAAAATAACTCATAATTATCATACTAGAGCTGTAACCCGTATTGGATATCAAGCCCCTAGATTGCATAAAACCATTAACAGCACTGCAGCACATTATATAGCCTCAATCACATACCTTAATTTACCAGAAGCTATCCGAAATACTGATATAACTCCTCAAAAATACAAAATAAAAGTAACCAACTGGCTGATTAATTTAGGGAAAGGGCAGTCTGAGGTTTTAATTAGTTCTATATATTCAAACTAATTGCTCTTCCTCTTGTGTCAGCAAAATGTTTTTTGTTAACATCGTCATAGAAAGTCTGCTTCATCCATTGCCATTACATGACATTTAATTTTTTATTTTTTTTATACTACAGTAAAATCTCTCTATTGCGGAACTCTATATAGCGGAAATCTCTCTTTAGCGGCATTATTTGCCGACCCCGACCCTTTCGTATACTACGATAATGTATTTAACTCTCGTTATAGCGGCACAAAAATCTCTCTATAGCGGCAAAACAATATCTTCAGGATATGGATTTAGACGCCTATGTAGGGACAGACAATGACTTAGCCACTTCAGCAGATGTTGGCGATGATGCAATAATCGAAAATGTCTTAGCCCAAAACAACGAGGAAGAAAGGAAAGATGACGATGAAATGGAAACAGAAATGTTGTCACTTCAAGTAAACAGGCACTCGACGTTATTCTTGTTGTTTCCACGTACTGTCATTGCCAATATGTAAATGGAAATTTACAAGTTTTAAACATTGAAAATGAGATTAAAGACATGTTTTATGAATTGAAAACGAAACAAAATTTACAACTTATTTTACGAAATGAAATGTACTTCACAGTCATTGTTTCCTTAATAAAAAATTTATATACTGTACTGTGTATTTTTTTGTGTTTGTGTAGCCTATGTTTTAGGAGATTTCAATTGTATGTTTGTATCCTATGTTTATTACTGTTCAGTGAAAAACGAGTTTCAGTGCTAATTAATTTTAGGCTATCTATTACGGTATGTACTGTATGAATGATTATTGAAAAAAGTTCAATACGAAAAGTGAAATTCTATTGTTAAACATTAGTAACACAACATCTAATAAAACCAGTTTGTATCCAAATTTCTTGTTAAGTTAATAACCTACATTTTAGGTAATTAATTTAAATATCTCACTGTATTGAAGTAATCTACTGTATTAAACATTCGTCATAAAATTATCTATTCAGTAGTTTTTCAAAAACTTATTCCATGCACCATTTACATACGTTTATAAGTTATTTTGTACAGAAAAATTAGTACTCCAACTTCCCTCCCACCGTTAATTACTCGCTCTCTCTATAGCGGCGGTACCTCATGGTCCCTTCAATTCCGCTATAGAGAGATTTTACTGTATTATCCTTTTTTTGTACATTTACATTAGGATTTTGATGTACACATTTTTGTAAATTTTTGTTTCTTTTCTTTTATGTAAATTTAGAGTAGATGTAAAAAGCTATTATTATAATAGACTAAATAAAATAAACCAACTCATACCCGCGCACAGGCTAGACCTATGCGGGTATTAGGAAATAAGATATGATAAGATTCTTTGTACTTGTTTTTAGCAATAATAATAAATAGATAATAATAATAGAAATAACCAGAGAGTACTCTTCACAAAGCTGTTTTAACAGAAATATCGACATCTAAAGATTGTCCTCCAGTTCCTGAATGATCACTAAATCATCTGTGTATAGAAGCAAGTTCAAAAAATCCCATCAGCCAAACACACACCTGAGGCCATTCTATTTTTTCACCTTCATCAAAGTAAATTATATTACTATTTAATAGAAAAATAAACACTTCCTCTAAAAACAATGTTGTATCAAAACATTAAAAGCAAATAATCTTCCAAGATCTTTAACTATCTTGTTCTGTTTTCCATTCTAAACAATAATTATGTTTACATAATTAAGATTTCTCTTTCCCTAAAATTCTTCATTTTTCCTTCCTTTTTTTTATTAGTAGTTCATTTTCCTCTTCTCTGTAATTCAAGACATTAATTTTTCCCTAAAATTTGCCTTCTTTTTAATTAGTTCTTTTGAAATAATCAATATTTTTGAGTCCTTTTCAATTATTTAAACCAATTTTTTTTATCCATTTTCATAAAAAATTATTTTATTTAATCCCCTTTACATTTTATTTTATGCCTTAATTAAGCAATGTTTTATAAAAAGTACAATTATTTTCTTATTTTAGACAGTTCTCTCAATTAATAGTACATACCTCTAAATCACCTTCATCGATCAAATCATCTGCATCCAGTGAGTTTTGCTTCCGTCTTTCAAGTGGAATTTCACTTCTTATAACATCACTCCACATACTGACATCCTCCCTACAATACATAAAACACACAGAACACCAAGTTAAAACTCAACAGAAATCTATAATAATCAATTATAAATGTAATAAAATAAATCAGTTCAACAAATAAGTTGAATGAACATTGTATATTAACCGACAAATAACGGAAACCGCACTGATGTGCCAACGTGGATAGTGCAGAGTGAATGCTCATAAGTCCTTTGTCACTAATTGTAGTTATATCGATATGCAAATCAATTTGTTCACAATAAAGTGATCTACAATCTAGTGCCAAACTAAATATTTTTTATCTATTTTCACATGGGTTGATAGCAGTGGAAAGAGAGAGAAGAAAAAAAAAGGATAGAGACATAAATGTTCTCGGTATTTTATACACAAAGTCTTTTTTTGAACAAATAAACACCTGATATCTCATGGTAAAAGATTTATCTTGAAAATAAAATGATTTATTACGGTTTTGTTGACAGCTGTGAGAAAAAAATTACATTATAAACCTGACTGTTTGGATAGATTATTTTCTATTACTATTATGTTTTATTTTTACTTCTCTTGCCTGTATGAATAAATAGGAAGGAAAGTATTGTTACTATTATTTTTACTTTTTACACAACACAGATGTATACCAATGTAATTTAACACTGAACTGGAGAGCACAACACTGCTTCATTCAAGTGCTGATATTCACACATCGCATCATTAGTGTTTAGCATCATCCTTATCCCTTATTTTCTACATTTCTTTACTTTTTTAATACAATTTTATTCACTGAAATGTGCTGTTCAATAATATATAAGCACACTGCCATAAAAAATTATAAATAAGTCGGTAAAAATCGCATTGTCATACGATTCCAAATTTTCCAAATATTTTCGAAGATCTAATTTTGAACCACTATAACTTCAGTAAAAATAATGCAATTTTTGCAAATTTAAAAAAAATAAAGCTTATATTCTTGTTAACCTTCATGAATTTTTTTGGGTTTTTTTTTGTAACCAAATGGTTTAGGGATGAGTGCAGGAGTGAAGAGAGTTTTGCAGCCGGCATTCGGCTGCTGCTTACCGCATATCTACGGTTAAGGTAAGGTAAGTCTAACAGAATTAATCTCTTCTAAAAAAAATCTTATTCTATGATTGTAATCTAACCTAAAATACGTAAAAAAACAGTAACTCAAAGCACTGACTTATTAATGATAGACAATTTAACAGTAGCTAATGCAAACGATCAATAAAATATAACAAACTCCATTTTTAAAGATAAATGTTAAAACATTTATTTATTTTTAAACATAAATAACCCACCGGGTTGGTCTAGAGGTAAAGTCGTCGCCAAAATCAGCTGTTTAACAGCTGATTTTGGAAGACGAAGGTTCTTGGTTCAAATCCTAGTAAAGGTAGTTACTTTTATACGGATTTGAATGCTAGACAGTGGTTACCGGTGTACTTTGATGGTTAAGGTTAAATTTACCATCTCTCTCAGGAATTGCCGGCCTGAGTTAGTACAAGACTACACCTCATTTACACGTCATACATTTCATCCTCCTCTCATTGGGTCATGGGGTTGCTTATTGTTCTGAATTGAACAGATTGCAATGTACACATACTAGGAATTAAAAAAAAACATAAATATTTTTTTTACATTGCACATTTACATATTAACATTTTTTTAAATCGGCAATACTACTGAAATATGTAATATATACTAACCATCTTTTGCTAGTAGTAGTCATTTCTTCTTCAACTAAACCAATCGGATCAGTATTCAAAGCAACTGCTCCTGCGGCTCCACCCTCAGCCAACTGTGATTCAGTCAAAGGTTGAGCAAGTAATTTACTGGTCACTCGTATTCCAGATACACTACCATAACAATCAACCACAGCATACACTCGTTTTGGAATGTTTTGTGCAGCTACTCCTTGATCACAACCATTAATATAAAAATGAAGTGTTCCATCATTACATCTGCGTACACCAACGTGATCACCAACTCGCAGCCAATCCAGAGAACGACAGTAATGACTACGTAGTAAGCGGCCATTATGGAAAACTTCATCACCTGTATAACACAGTTATGCATAAATAAAAATAATTTGCCTAAAACGAAAAAACTGATTACACTATGATTGTATATACAGTGTTCTTATGTTATTTCTTATCTTTTGTTAATTATAAGTCTATAACTTATAGACTGTTATACTAGTCAACATACGAGTGTGTCCGGAAAGTAATGCAATTTTTTTTTTTTAACCAATAGATTTATTGTAAATATCGTTACAAACATTTAATATTCTTTTAAGCAGTTCCCTTGGGCATCTGCACACTTTTTCCGGAAGTTCTGCCACACACGGTGTGTGTCCTGGAAGGCTTCAACAGGAAACTCAACAAGGCCCCTCGTCACAGCGCCTTGGACAGCTTCAATCGACCCAAAATGGATTCCTTTCAAAGTGGTCTTATCCTTGAGAAGAGAGAGAAGTCAGCCGGAGCCATGTCTGGACTGAAGAGAGGTTGCTACAGTGACCTTAAGTTGTGCTTTACCCAACCTGATGAATCTTCTGATCATCCGTCAAAAGCTTGGGAAATAGCTTGGGTGCCTTCCTCATGAGCAATTTATCGGTCATCAGTTTGTGTACAATTGTTTTGGGATGTTAAGAGTTTCTGCAATCATCCGGATACTCAACTGATAGTCAGAATTCAACAGATCGTGCACATGGGCCAAACTGTTGTAGGTTGTGCTGGTTGACGGTTGGTTATCCAGCTTGAGGTTTGTCAACCACCTCTTCCTGACCTTCCTTCAATGCTTTCAACCACCATGAAACTTGTGAATACAATAGAGAACCGTCTCTGTAAACTTGCACGATCAATTTGTGGATCTCCGAAAGAGATTTGTTCAATTTTTAAAAAACTTTTATCGCATGTTGCTTCAGAAACGATTCTATCACGTTTCGTGACACAGGCACTAAACATGAGTACATGGAGACAGCGATCCTTATGCCTCATCTGCACTGAGCAGACCTGCTAAGGCATTTCTTTGAAGTTTGAATGCTCTGCAACCACTTAAAGTACAAGCACAAAAAAATTGCATTACTTTCCAGACACACTCATATCAATATGAACTTCAAGGTCAAAGTCATTAACATCCTCTCTTCACCCCTTGCTTAGTAACTTTGCTGCACTTTGCGTAGACCTACATGTGCATGTATTTCTGTATGTTTATTCACAATTTTTTTTGTAGGGCGTACGCTTCTACAGTAAACAAATATGAATTAAGTATAGTAATTATATACACTGTGTCATCTCATCACGTTGAAGACTTATTCTTTTTTAATTTGAAATAATAACAATAACCATTACACCATAAACAAAGTTAAGTACAAAAGCTTTAGAGCTTTATAGGTCATAGAATAAATTCACTCGAAGAAAGTAATTACGTACTTATGTAAGAAGTACATATGTAAGAAAACTAAATTAAGTCCCAGCAGTGAAAGTGTAAATGCCTAATGGATACACTGTTGGCAAAAAAGAAGTAATTTTAATAATTTTGAAAAAGCACAAAAACCAGTAAACTTATATTCAATTTATGTAGCAATACATCACAGGTGTAATTTCAACGTACCATGTTCATAATAATCTGAGTAACACTTAAACAATCAAAAATGCTGAGAAAAAATTCCCATATATTAACATAAATTAATGTCTCAAGGTTACAAAATTTAGAAGATCAACAAAAGTAAAGCTACATAGTAGTTATTATCCCAACAAATAAAATTAGGATGCAACAAAAGAGAACAACAATCCTGTACCCATTAATTAGTTACTTATGAATATACTATAAACAAATTATAACCCTTTGTAACAACATTGATACCAAATCCAAAATGTTATTAAATGATCCAAATGACTGACTACCTCAATCATCAATACAAAATTTCAAAAGCAACTAATGTTATCTAGGAACTAATGTTATCACTTATGTTTACTAGGATCTAACTCAATGCAGTACTACAGTACTAATCAACTCACTACAGTACTAATGAGGTGGGAAGCCACTACAGTACGTTAGTTACAACTATATTATTTACGGTATTTGACAAGATGACCATGAGCAATCACTACTTGATATGTATGTTAAATTCAAGCCTTTGAATCAAAATAAAATGACCAAATACTTTTACTTAAAATCACAAACAACCTTTGTTTTTAAAATATTCAGAATTTCAAACATTTAATTATTAATTAAAACTGGATTACCTTGAATGTACCAAGTGTCGGCTTTGAATCCAGCTACTGTAGGCGGCAAAGGATTCCTATCAGCTGGAGTGCCAAGTGTTACTCCGATTGCTAATGAGCTTGCCCACTGACCAGTCCATTTATCAACAGCTATTTCAAATAATTCACTACTTGTCAGTGGTGTAGCACTTAACACCAAACCATTATTATGCTGACCCGCAGTTCTGACTGCTGACACATTTCCAGCTTGTAATGTCATATTTTTACCACACCAAGGACTGAGTCTGTAACAAAGAGAAGCAAAAATTATAATAACTGATACTTGATATCTTGCCCAAAACAGGCAGGTAGAGTATTAAATTACTTGCACTCGATCTGGTAGTTTCAGGGCTACAAAAAATAGTTCTGTTTCTTATCACATGATCAGCCAAATATGACTAGTATATGACTAGTAATATACTAGTCAGAGTTATCTCCTCTGAGAGTAATAGATCTCATTATAAAGCCAGACCCTGTGCTGAATGAAGTGAAGGTATAGTTTGCATGATGGAAAGTGGATGCTTTTCAGAGGGTCTGGCATGCTGATAAGCAGGTTTCCACTCAGTGAGGAAGGCATGGTAAACCATCTCACTTCTCGTTTTACTTAGTAAAGCCCCTAGAGGCTCAAACCAACATTTTGGCTGATAACCTAAACAACAAAACTTGATATCACTCGTTAATTCATATTCTTAAGGTTTCATCTTGTAAGTGCAACCATGCATTTCTTTCAGTAACTTTTCATTCCATGTCAACATGCTTCTGAATTTCAGATCTTTCAGATAACTGACATAGATGTCATAAAAAAATAATTTACAATCGGAATCTAAATCACTGAAATAATTTTTATTATCAATCATGATTTACTGAGAACCATTTTGAATTTACCTAATTAAAAACACATAGTTAAATTTGAAAGTAAATTTTTCTTTAACACCTATAATAATTTTTCAAAAATATTAAATTACCAAATACTAAATTTACAAATAATATTGAAATGCAGCATAAATAATTAACAAAATTCAAACAATAACTTTATTGAAAAACATAATGATGTCTTTCGATAAAACAACGCTGAAGATCCAACGTTCAAATCCCAGGTAATACAGCACATCATTAAATTTTTCTTTTGATCATCAGAAAACACAAGTCATGTTACATACTTTAGTCACATTATTAAATTGCACAATCGTAATTACTTCTCAACCAAATATTTGACAATCTTTCTCAGATAAATTATTGATTCATATTATAATGATAGGTTTTCAGAGCTGTATTAAGAAGAAAATAACTAAGTAGATTGTGTCCATATTAATACCTATAAATTTTATTTACCTGTGCAAGATGAGATTTTCACAAGGCTGGTTAGTGGTGGTAGAAACTGCAATAGCTGCAGGCTCATCAATTCTGCTTGGAAGTGCTTGAGAACAACTATTTTCATTACTTTCTGGTTCCACTTGCCTTTCAACAGGGCTCACTATTGACACCTATTATTTAAAATGAAATGTAACATCAGAATTCCATCTATGTTATTCACGCGTATAAAACTCTCTAACTCAACTATATTCAATGAGTTAATTTTTATCAGAGTAGTACATCAGTTCTAGTACACACCATATGACTGAGTGCTCACAAAAATTACATGACAATGACGTGACAGTTACACAATAGTGACATGATACAAAACGCAAATGATACATAACAGTTATCAAAGTTATTCAAAGTGCAGCATTTTAAACATTTTTTAGTGTCTCACTCAAGTGTTGCTAGTCAGGTACTAAAGAAATAGAATTTTTCATTACGCTATTTTCGTTTTTATTATTACTGTGCTGTTTTTCTATTTTTTTAAATTAAATTCATATTAATTTTTCACTTTATATTTAAGGAAAAACAGAAGCCCTATTTAAAATACATTGGACCAGTTTTTTTTTAAATCCAATAATTATTGTATTTAAAATAAGTTTACTTATTAACTCGATTTAATAAGTAAATAAGCTGATGTTTATATCTTATGATGTGAACACTTACAAAAAACAATAGAGCTACAATATACTTATTGTTGAAATTACTATTTCCAGCTTAACCTTTTGAGGACTACGAACGTACGGGTACGTTTACCGCTCAGCGATCGAAAAGGACTATGCACGTACGGGTACGTTTCATGTTTTTCGGTCCAAAATACTACGAACATACCGGTTCATTTGCTTCTGTTTTTATACTTGTGCTGACATCGATCATTTTCTCCATGTACTACGTGTTATAAACGAATAATTAATTTAGTAGGCTTTGTTTTATGCGATTGAAACAGCACGTGTGTTTTGTCTAACCTCACTTATGAGTTCCGAAAAGTTTTTATAGTTGTGTTAGCTTCTTGCTACCGTTTGTTTTTTTTTTTTATATTTTATGGCCTACAAAGGACCACTTTAGTCATTTTAGTCAGGCCTTTGGGCATGGACCAAACATGCTCATTAACCCGCCTCATGGGGAATCAGAGCTCCCTTCTCGGATACCCACATGAGGAATTCTTACCTGGCGCGTCCAAGTCGCGGGGGTGGGCACCTCTCACTCAAGTAGGCCGGAGTGAGTAGGTGGCCAAGTTCAGGTAGGGACCCAGTTCTGTGGGGTATAACACGGACCCCTGCCCAGGGATACGGGTGAAGACCACAACGGCAGACATGGCGAAGGAGAGTGTCTCCAGAAACGGCTTGAATGGCGGAAGTGGCAGCCCAGATTTTAGGGTTAGTATAAGTCACCACACCGAGCGATTGCCGGTATAAGCAATCTCCCACTGACTGGCCAACAGCTTCGGGTGGAGGAGCTAGTAAGTGATAGGGCACTCTATTGTCCTAGGATTGATAAATCGGTCCTGAAGGCGGAGGAACTGTTCGTATGGTCAACGGCGTTGAACTACAGAAGGCAACGGGAAACCACTGTAGTAAAGATCTCAGAGATATCCCTAGTATAATCATCATGGCAACGGCAACAAAGATGATAAACTTTACTGATCACGGAATTCGGAAGCCGAGATCCGGCAGGAGAGGAAGAGAAAAAGATCGCAGGGCCTCTCAGGTCGTCAGCGTGTGAAATCCCTGTGATATATTAAGAAAAACACCTGCAAGACCAGCCTTTCAACTGAACTCACAGAAAAGAATAGGCACCTGGAACGTAAGAAGTCTATATCAGAAAGGAAAAGCTTATAATCTAACTCAAGAAATGCGACGCTTGAAGATCGATATCCTTGGATGTAGTGAAGTTAGATGGCCTAACAGCGGCAGAAGTGTAATAGACAATTACATTTTTTACTATTCAGGAGACGAAAGCACGCAAAACCGCAATGGAGTAGCAATAGTAATCAACAAAGAAACGGAAAGGTCAGTCAAAGGGTTTATACCAATAACAGATAGATTGGCACTATTGAAATTAAACGATGCGCCATGCAATATAAATATCATAGTAGTGTATGCACCAACATGTGATGGCACAGATGAACAAATGGACAGCTTCTACAATGACTTGGAGAAAACACTCAATGAAACCAAAAAAGGAGAAGTAAACTTGATTTTAGGCGATTTCAACTCAAGAGTAGGAAAGGGAAGGGATGGAGAAGTGGTGGGAGAGTATGGATTGGGAAGGCGTAGTGAGAGGGGTGAAAGACTGGTTCAGTTTTGCAAAGATAAGGAGCTTATTATCAAGAACACATGGTACAAACTACCAAGCCGAAGACTATATACATGGAAAGCACCTGGAGATGGTGTTGAAAATATAAGAAGAAACCAAATTGATTATATTATAATAAATCAGAGATTCCGAAATGCCATAATATCAGCTAAAGCTTATCCAGGGGCAGATATATCAAGTGACCACAATCCGGTCTTAGCAGACATCAAACTTAAGCTAAAAAAGTTGAAGGCAACCACCAAAATACCGAGAATTAATTTGAGAAAACTGAAAGAATCTAATACGTGCCAACAGGTCAAAGACCGGGTGAACCGGGAAATTCAGGAGGTGGAAAGGCAGGGGCAGCTGACCACAGCAGATAAATGGAGGAAGGTAGGGGAGATTTTGAGAAACATCACAGAGCAGGAACTCCAAGAGGACATACCTGTTAAGGATAAACAATGGATGACACAAGAGATAAGAGAATTGATGTCAGAAAGAAGGGCATACAAGAATAAAAACGAACAACAGTACAGAAAAGTTAATAAAGTAATCAAGGAGAAAATTAAAGAAGCCAAAAAACTATGGCTGTCAGAGAAGTGTTCAGAAATAGAAAAGCTAGATAAACAACATGATAGTTTCAACATGCACCGTAAAATCAAAGAGACGGCTGGCATATACAGGAAAAAGGGCATTGGAAATATAATGGATAACAACAATAACATACTGACAGACTGTAAAGAGAAAATAGACAGATGGGAAGAATACATAGAAGGACTATTCAAAGACAGTGAAAGAATAAAGAGGATAGAACCAAAAGGAAGAAAGGGACCTCCAATCACCAAAGATGAAGTTGAGAAAGCGCTAAAACATGTAAGAAATGAGAAGGCCATGGGACCAGATGGAATACCTATAGAAATCTTGAAAGTATTAACAGAGACTCATATGGCCACAATATTAGAGATGTTTAATGAAATTTATTATACTGGAGAGTTTCCAAAAGAATGGCTAATATCAGTATTCATTCCCATACCCAAGAAACCAAATGCACTGAAATGTGAAGAATATAGGACAATCAGCTTGATGAACCATATTCTAAAAGTCTTCATACGAGTGATACATGAACGCATCTATAAAAAGCTGGATGATAGAATAGCAGAAAACCAATTAGGATTCAGAAAAGGATTTGGTACCAGGGAAGCATTATTCACTGTACAAACACTGATAGAAAGATGTCGAGATGTTAATTGTGATGTTTTCAAAAGCCTAGTTGACTTTGAAAAGGCTTTTGACAAAGTACAACACCAAAAGATGGCAAAAATATTAGAAACCTCCGAACTTGATGACGAAGACGTGAGAATCATTGTCAGCCTATACCGATACCAGAGAGCCATAATAAGAGTGGATCAGCAGAAATCTGGGGAGATACCTATAAATCGGGGAGTAAGACAGGGATGCGTACTTTCCCCTTTGCTTTTTAATGTCTATTCAGAAGAATTGTTTGGAGAGGCATTGGAGGAAGTAAATGAAGGCATATTTATTAATGGAAGACTCCTGAATAACCTTAGATATGCTGATGATACAATTCTCTTTGCAGACAGCAGAGAAGGGCTACAGATCTTGGTTGATGGTATTGTCCAATACTGCGAGGGGTATGGAATGGCACTGAATACAAAGAAAACAAAGATCATGGTGGTCAGCAAGAACAAGATTGACGAGGTTAGAGTTTATGTCAAGGGAACACCTCTGGGCAGAGTACATAGCTATCAGTACCTGGGTTGTGAGCTAAATGAAGAATGGGATCGTAGTAGGGAAATAAAACGACGCATTGAGATAGCCAGAAATACTTTCAATAAGACGAAGGCAATACTATGTAACGGAAAACTGAGCATAGATATTAGAACCAGAGTACTGAGATGCTATGTATTTTCTGTCCTATTGTATGGAGTTGAAGCCTGGACAATCACAGAGACGATGGAGAAAAGACTCAGTAGCTTTGAAATGTGGTGTTACCGAAGAATGTGGAGAATATCCTGGACAGAGCACATAACAAATATGGAAGTGCTAAGAAGAATGAAGAAGGATAAGGAACTGCTCAACACCATAAAGAAAAGGAAAATGGGATATTTCGGTCACATTCTAAGGAACGAAAAGTATGAATTGATGCGGCTGGTCATACAAGGGAAGGTGGAGGGCAAAAGGGGATCGGGAAGACGACGCACATCCTGGTTAAAGAATTTACAACAATGGTGTGGAAAAACATCAATAGAGCTTTTCAGGACAGCAGCAGATAGAGTAAAGTGGGCCATGATGATCGCCAATGTCCTTAGGGATAGGGCACCTTAAGAAGAGAAGTCATGCTACCGTTTGTTTACTAATACAGAATACTTATTTATAGTTTACTAATAAAGAATATTTATTTCTTGTAAATATAAGTGAGTTTTATTATAATGTAAATCGTGTTTCGTGTATATATTTGTTTTATTTTGACGTTTCGTTTCATTGTGTATTTTGTATATTATACGAGTGGAAATGGCTAGTTTTAGTGGTAGGCGTCTACGGGATGACCATATATTACAATATATAACTAATCCCGGATTCAGATATTGAAAATTACAATGAGAGTGATAGTGAAAATTCATTTTATGTACGGCACGATAAATGTGCACATGATGTGCGCGCGCGCATGCACGTATGGGCGCTTGACTGTGCATGTGAGGGTTATTTACGTGTGTAAGTATTCAAGGGGTGGAAGTTTGTAAAAAAAAAATAGCAGAAAGATAATAAATAAGGGAAGCAGAAATAGACGAAAAACCTAAAAAGAACTCAGGCTGTCAGCTGAGTTCTAGGTTGGAAAACATAGTCCTCAAAAGGTTAAGTCAATTTACCATAGCACATAGTTTATAAAACTTTGATTTCAAAATAATTTTATAGGAATTATCAATAATTCGGCTGATTTAAGAATTAAAATTACTCACCAACTACAACTAATTAACATTATATGAGTAATTCTATACTAACCTGAGCACACTGGCCATACAGATCAATGACAGGGTACACACTAGGAGGTAATCCTGAGCAAGCTTCTCCTTGATCTACAGAATCAAGATAATAATGCAATGTTCCATCCCTATGCCTTTTCATTCCAATAACAGCTCCTGTTGACACAGTATCTAAGTCTAACGCATAGCCATGTCGCAGTGTAACGCCATCTCGCATCACTGCTGATCCTATAATCAATCATATTTTTGTTAAATTTTTCTTCCAATTTTTATTAATAGTAGTATATTAAAATCATATTTTATAATACAGAATTACGTAAGTATTAGAAATATTAAATCAAATGCTTTCAACATAGTAGAAATACTGCATTTTTTAAAAATTCACTCTACCATACAAGCTTGTGAAAAGCCCACCTAGATATTAAAAAAAACTACTGTAGCTATTTAAAAGGTAACCTTTAAAATTAACAATTCATTGACGTGTTTATATTTCTTTAGATTACATAGAACAGGATTCCAAACAATTGAAAATACAATCAACATAATGATAAAAATATGATTTATTTTTTTGTACTTCATAAAAGAGCATTTGTTGAGTAAGCAAAATTATGAGCAATAAACAAACACACAGAAGAGAAAGACAAGAATGGAATTAATCTTCCATGAACATTATTAACCCAAAAATGTGCAAACCAATAAAAGTCAGGTTGTACGTTTAATTCAAAAATAAATTACAGTAAAATTTGGTTATAACGAAATTTTAAGGATCGGCATTATTTGTTCGTTATATCTGGATGTCCGTTATAATTGAATGGGCCAATCTTTTACACCACCTTCGCGGCCGAATGGTAGCGACATATAGTCACCAGGTGTTCTAGGCATAAAGAAGTTAGCGGGTTCGATTCCCAGTAGATCTGGGCTGAGGCAATCAGGATAATACTGCAATATAACTTACCAATAACTCTCCAACGTACCAATGTAGAAAAAAATACAAAGTAGTCGGTAATGACCGCAATGTTGATGCAACTAAAAAAAACATCTTTTAAGTATGCACAGTACTTACCAAACATCCTTGATGAGGTGATTCCCGAAATTAAACAAATTAAACAAAAAATACATACCGCAAAACTGTTTATTTTTTATTTCACACAGAATATTTTTGTCTATTATTATTATTTCAAGGAAGGTGATGCGTTCATTACAACCGTATTCCATTTTCATTATATCAGACTTTACAATGTGTTAATAACATTTATAAAACCAACCAAATTTTATATTTTCGCACATTATAACCGGATTTTCGATATAACCAAATTTTACTATATTAAGAAAATTCTCAAATAAGGCTAAGCCAACAAACAGATCACAACATGTACAATGAAACAGAAAATACAATTTTAGTTATAAGTAGCATAAAAAAGAAAAAGGAATAGCTAACCTGACAACATCCATGTATCATGATCCAAATCAGTCATGGTACCAGGTAACTCAAGTTCATCAGGACGGATTGCAGTAACACCTTAAAAATTTCAAAATAATATTATTTGTCAATTAGTATGAACATCATTTCATCACAGTAATAATTTAATTTGTTCCATAGTGATGTAAAAAAATGAATCTACATACTCATCTTTGTCTGGACTTTACCATGAGCATTTTCAACTTTGCCATCAAGAATAAGTCTAAGAAGCTCTTGATCAACATAAGTAATTACAAATACTTAAAAGTCAATCCATATTAAATGGTCCTGAGGTCATTGCTTAACCATTTTATTTACATTTTACTGAGAAGACCTCCAACAGTATAAAAATTCAAAACTGTTATTTTTTTTCCAACATCACAGTCATTTTTCTTATGCAATCCGCAAGACTTTTTTATACTAGTAAGCATTTGCATTAAATGCAATAACTTTATTCATGATTGTCAAAGAGATTTGAAACAAAAACCACTTCATTTGGTACAATCTGGGCTATGTAATAGATGTAATAATTTATAACAAAGAATATAATTTACACTGAAAGTATCAAATAAAAATGAATCCATTTTAGACAAAATTATTCTAAACAAACATATTTGCATTTGCATTTTTGAATTTAATTTCTACAATATCATATAAATAAATCTTCATATTGCATCCTTCAGCCTACATTAATCCTATCGTAAAAATATTTAATTTTTCCACTGACCTATTAAAGCTGCTACATCACTTGGTTTTAACATTTTTTTATAAAATTCTACTTCTTAATAACATGTTTCATTGGATCCACCATCATCAGAGTACATAAAATTGAAACTAAATTTATTACAGTCTTCTGAAGTTGTTGAATCTTCAGTCATTTGTATTAGACGTATAAACTAAAAGTTTTATAAATTTTAAAATTAATAAATTTTAATAAGTTTAATCTCAATTTTATGTCCTCTGATGATAGTGGATTCACCAAAACATGTCAGTAAAAAGTACGATTACATAAAAAAAGGCAAAAAAAACAAGTTATATAGCAGCTGTAACGAGTCAGAGGAAAAATTAAATATTTTTACAAAAATAAACACCATTGTGTTCGTTTTGAAAATATGAATAAATATAAACATAATCCAGTATTAAAAAATACAATTCCAAACTCACCTGCTTCGATTGAACCCGACCACCTATCTACTATTTTTTCAATAACAACAGCAAACATTTCATCATCTCGTAAAGATCTATTACTCATAACAATAGCATCGTTAAACTCGCCAAGTGCTCTAGGACGTGAAGCTGTCCTTCCTCCATTTGATACTCTAGCATTACGTCCATGAACATGATGAAAATGTAAATCTCTAAAGAATAAAAAAAAATAAGAAAACAAAATTAATAAACTACACTTGTTTAATTTTACTATTTAAATCACTAATAAAACTGATAAGGTTTTATTTAAAAATAAATAATAAGACTAAAACAAAAATTTGCAGATTCGGGAGCTAAATCCTAATCATATTCAATAATAACGATGATAATAAGTAAGACAATGTTCTGCTAACAAGCCACTTACGTGGACCTTAGAAACAAACTGTGCATTTTATTTTTTTTGATTAAGTACATTATTGTTTTGATGAACATTTGTGCATTTTATTTTATTGTTCAGATAAATAAATTATAATGGTAGATAGGGGAAGGAAGTACCTTGAAACTTGCACTTCATACCTCTTTCTGTATAAAAAAAAAACAACAACGGTTTCATCCACATATTATAATTCAAGACAGAAAAAACAAAACCTCGTGAATTTAAACTCCAAGATTTTTCTGACACATCAAAGAGTATTCAAAAATAATTTAATTTGTTTACTATAACTCAGAAGATCTTAGTTTATTTGCTACTTCAACAGTGTTAAAAAATGGCGTACACATTATTTTTAAAAAAAAGAGTAAAAAGGTGGTACAAGAATTGCTACATTTGGTAATTGCTACGTAAACATATGATAATGGATCTGAATCAGATTATTTGTATTTTTTATACTGAGTAATAAATGGGAATAAATAAATTATTATTATACCTCTTATTATGTAAATTTTAAAGCAAAATGTTTACACTCACACTTAAACAAAAAGAAAATTACACTAATTTTATTAAACACGGAATAATATCATAAATTTTATTAAACAAAGAATAACATCATAATCATTACAGTTAGTTTTCTTGTTACTGCAGCTTGTAATTTTAACAAAAGTATGCAGCATATCATTGTGAGCTTCTTAGTCGATTGAGTTAGCCATTCTATTGCCGGATTGTATTTTCCATGCAGTACTTGTACGATTACCTCAGTCACACAAGCACACGAGCACATTAAAATGATAGTTTATATCTGTACATAAGATAAGTTACAGGAAGTATTATGATACCCATTTTTTGATTTTCAATTCATTATAGTTTATTTTGTCTATTTATTATCTGATGAAACCTTACTGTACTTTTACTCTGTCCATGCACGGGGCGTAGCTAGGTGGTGGCAAGATGTACCCCTACCAAGGACAAAGGTACCAAGAGGGCGCAAAATTAACCTGAAAAATCCCCCTCTTTTTAGACTGGTGCAATTATTAAGCAATAAAAATTCCACATTAATAAAAGAAATCTTTCAGGTTATAAAAAATTACTTATTAATCCCCCTCCCCTGCGGTACTGGAGGGCGCAGATTTGTCAAAATCGCCAAGGGTGCAGAAGGATCTTGCTACAGTGCTGTACACACAACAACACTGAAAGATGAGGGGAGAGATGGAGCTGTTACTAACGCTAAATATTAAAGCTCACAATGATATGTCGTATAAGCTAGATTATAAGATTATTATGAGACAGATTACATACGTATGAGAATGTTGTCTTGCAGAAGAATGAGTTGTAGGGAGGGAATCATGGATGGTATCAGTAGAAGGACTGCAACAGCACTGACAATTATAATCTAGAATGGTTGCTTGAGCTGCTTGACCATAGAGATCAATAACACCATAAACTCTAGGTGGAATATTCGTTGCTGCTTCTCCCTGGTCTATTCCATTAACAAGGAAATGTAATGATCCATTCTCTTTTAACAATACTCCAACTCGATCACCAACCTTCAAGTAGAAATAATACACTATCAGTCAAATTCATATTCAATAATTAAGCTAATAAATAAAATTACGAAAGTCCGGATCATCTACATGGTAGTTAGTTAGAGCTGAATAATGGAATAGTCAAATAATACAGAAAAGAAAACATAAAATACTAAAAATATAAATGAATTTATAGACCTTTTTTTGCTCTACTACAATTTCTGCATAAAGCATACACAAAATTAAGATGTTATTCACGGACACTTGTGAAAGATACACCAAAACTTACAGTTTAATTAAGTACATAAATAATTTACTGCCCACAAAAGCCAGGTGGAGTGATTAAATTATTTGCACTCGATCTGCTAGTTCCAGAGCTACAAAAAATAGTTGTTTCTTATCATTTGGTCAGCCAGTTATATGACTGGAGCATTTAAAAACAGAAGAGGTAGAGCTGTAAAAGACACTAGTCAGAGTTATCTCCTCTGAGAGTAATGAATTTAATTATAGCCAGGGTGAATAAAGTAAAGGTATCATTTGCAGGGTGGAAAGTAGATGCTTTTCAGAGGGCCTGACATGCTAATAAGCATACTTTTCCACTCGCTGAGGAAGGCACACCTCACTCCTTGTTTTACTTAGTAAAGCCTCCACACGTTCGACCATCCTTTCAGCTGTTGACCTAAACAACAACAAGTAATTTAACATTATCACTATAATTACTAATCACATAATGGTTTAACAATTGAATTTATATTCAACTGAATTTTTACCACTCTGATACTTCTTTCACCTGCCCATAATAAACAGGTGGAGTGTCAGATTATTTTCACTCAATCTGTTCGTTGCAGGGCTAAAATAAATAGTTCTGTTTCTTATCACATGGTCAGCCAATTAAATGACTGAATCATTTAAGAACAGAAGAGGTAGAGGTGTTAAAGACACTAGTCAGAGTTACCTCCTCTGAAAGTAATGAATTTCACTATACAGCCAGACCCTGTGGTGAATGAAGTGAAGGTGTCATTTGCAGAGTGGAAAATATGTGCTTTTCAGAGGGCCTGGCATGCTGATAAGCATACTTTTCCACTCAGTGAGGAAGGCAATGGTAAACCACCTCACTCCTCGTTTTACTTAGTAAAACCTCTACTGGTTCAAACCAGCCTTTTGGCTGATGACCTAAATAACAACACTTCTTTCACATCAAAAAAATAGGAAAAACAAACAAAACTGACTTAACCTGCAAAGTAAACTTTTCAATTTATAAGTAGATAACTTATTCATAATAGTTATGCTGTTCAGTAACTACACAAAATCACAATAGAAGAAACTACTATTATTAATATGTAACAAGCATCACCTATACACTCAAATATCCAAAATGCTGTACCAGCTTTTCGAATAATTACTTAAAATTTCAATTTAATGAATCAGCGATAATTGTTCAATAATGCTTTACTATTGATTTGATAGCATCTAAAATGGTTGGTACCTAAAACAGTTGGTGTTACAAATTACGGAACCAAACATACACATAGCATAAAGATAGGTACTATTTTCAGAAGTCACTTACTTGTAATCTATCCAAATTTTGACCATACTCATCAATAACAGTAGTTCCATTGTGCATAACACCATTACCAGTCATCATCCATGTTCCTGATCTATAAAATAAAAAATAAAGCTTCAATAGCTACGTCCACAATCGTGCACTTTCATTTTCAACTTGCCTTTCAAGGTTCAATTCAACATGCAATAAGGCATGCATTGACGCATGCGCTTAGAGGCATGCCAATCGCGCCTCACTTCTGTTGTATTTTCAAGATGGATTAAGATGATGTTTTTCTGTTAGGAGGAATTAGTGCAGCATATTTAGTGATTCAACATGTAAATAAACGTAGGAAATCAAGGTTTACCTACTGTTGTAAAAATGCATGGTTCAGTTCAGAAATCATATCCCTATCTTTACGTGAAGCCAAAATAGCACTTTTTTTAAGAAAAATGACCAGAGTATTGAACCGGAACATCAGATTACACTTTTAAAATATTCACATTATAGATAAAACACTAACCTTCAACATACTTTAACGGCAATTTTTTTTTATATAAAGCCTGGACGGAGTAACAGACGTTTAGGTCTAAAAAGTACATTACTGCGTCAGTAAAGTTCAAGTGATCACAATTTACTTCAAAGCAATACAAAGCTTTCAAGCATTAATCCCAGAGCCAGCAATCATCGATTTTGAGACAATGTTACAACTTCTTGACTCGGTAGCGTTGCAAAATCAGATTTGCTTTATAGTATTGCAATGTTGTCGTTTTTAGTTTTTCAAAAAGACATAGAAATCTATAAACATATTTTTTTATTTCTTTATACTGTAATAACATTTAACGTAGTGCCCTAGATGTAAATATAGTAGTCTTGTACAAGTTTTACAATTCAAAGTTAAATCTTAATAAATTACAAATAACTTTAAAAAAAGTAGTAAAAAGTAGGCAAAGCACTTGTAAGCATGTGGCAGCACAAATAAACAACAGACTGACCGGTTTATTGAACACATGTCAAAAAATCAATTTTAACTTACCCATTGAATACTGAATTTATATTCAAAACACTAGAGTAGTTCCCAAAAGAGCTACAAGATGGGAAAAACAGCCAGAAAACTTCAAAACATATGCATATAATTGGTATTAAGGTTGACCTTAGTGTCTGCTGGACGCTGACATGTGAGTGGACGGAAAATTAGTGATGTCAGATAATAGCCAACACATCAATGAAAAGCGTTTATTAAACAAAAAGGAATTTTCAGAAAACGCTGACGATTTCAATAGTCCATTTTGTATAGGAAATCTGCTAAGAGAAGAAAAATGTACTTCAGTTATTTAAACTATACGTTTTAATTGAACAATGAAACCAACCTGACATTAGTCATAGTAGATGGATATTCAAGCTCTGTCGGTGAATGTGTAGTGACACCAATTTCAATAGAACCAGCCCATTTAGTGACCATTTTATCAAGTCTAATTTCAAAAAGTTCATTAGGTTTTAATGGTCGATGAGTAAGGACAACTCCATTGTTAAAGTCATCCAATGCACTAAAACAAAATCAGTTAGTTAAATTAAAATAATAATGCAGTAAATAAATTTAGTTTACTTACAAATACAGAAAAAATTAAACTCAAATGGTTTCTAACATCTTCATCTATCACAGATATTCATTTGTTAACTTAAACAACATACTATGTTTTGCATGAAATTAACCCACTGAGTTAACCTAGTAGTAAAGTTATAGCAGTGAGTCACCTGTTTAATAACTGATGTATAGAGAAGAAGGTTCCACGGTGCAAATCCTAATAGAAGTACAGTCGTTTCAAATTATTAATTTTTTTTTTTTTGGTTTAACGTTAAGACTGTTCTACAATTACTGCTAATGCAGACGGTAAGGATGAAATGATTTTTTGTAACGTATGAAAATATGCCGTGTCTGAATGGGATTTGAACCCAAGACCGCATGATGAGAGGCGAGCTCGTTACCAACTATGCCAATGCAGCCAGAAAATTATGAAAATAGACAAAAACAATTTTTTAAATTCTTTTTAATATAGGTTTTAATTTAGTTTTATTAAGAATAATAATACATACATTGTTATAATTTATAGTATAATATTACGTAAAATATCTTAATAAAAAGTTTATTTATCTCGCATAAAGTATTTTACATTATTAATATTTATTTAAGAAAAAAGTTTTCAGAACAATTTAAACAATATTTTACAATGTTAACTACAAATTCTTGTAATATGCGGTATTCATTACTGCTTGAACAGCTGATATGGTTAAGTTACAAAATTATGAAAGAAATGCCTCTATCCCTTTAGCGATAATTCAGTATAACAACAACAAAAATGTCCTCTTTCACCAATTCATAGGTTCCCTATTTAAACAATACTATCTTAATAAATTGAACCTACTGTCGTTACTTTTATATGGATTTGAATACTGGATAATGGTAACTGGTGTACTTTGGGTTGGAGTTCAATTAATCATACTTTCTCAGGAATGATCAGCCTAAGTCTGTACAACACTACATTTCATTTACACGTAATACGTATCATCCTTATCTCATTGGGTCATGGGGTTGTTTACTGTTCTAAATTGAACAGATTACAATGCACACACATTAAGGTAAAAAGAAAAAACCATGAAATTATTAACTACAAACAATTTTAAAACGTAAAATTTATAACAACCTTTTTATAATCATTATCTGTACAACTGATATTTCTGTTCAATAAAATAATTTTAGACCCACATAGAGATTTTGTTTTCAGAACTTTATGATCAAATTTGTAAAAAGCATGTGTTATGTAAGGATTCATAACTCCAAGGCACACTATAACTCAGCCAACAAGTACACACGCTTGTATATTAACTGTGCAGAAATAGTGAAAATTAAAACACTATTTTATTTTTGTTTTAAGTTTGATTATTTTGCACATTACTGCTAATGCAGACAGAAGTCACAAATGAAAATAAGTGATTCCAGAACTGTTCAGGAACTGAAATGAAGACCCCCAGCATACAAGACATTTGAACACTTCACCATCAAAAAATATGATAAACTAATTTTATAAACAAGTGTGGCCATTCAATTTTTCATTCTTATTGAATTTGTTGTAAATACATTTACTTCACAAGTATATGATTCATTAATTTATCTGATGAGATTATCTCCTTCTCATTAACTTTTAACAAACAACACAGAGAAAACTGACTGAACATATTAAGAAAGGGTTAAAAATTTCAAAATAAATGAAAAAACCTGATCGGATCAATACACACAATTAATTTTAATTATTATAATAATTACTTAATTATTGAAATGTAAATTTTTAGCTTACTTAGGACGGTGAGCAGTTCTGGAGTTATTTATCACAGCCGCATGTGTACCACAATTTGAATGAAACATTAGCCTGTCGATAACATCTTCATCTGGTATATCTGCAAAATCAAATAATATTCAATGTTAATAATTTAAAAGTATAATACAATTCATATTTCATATCTACTGTGCAGCTAGTTTAATTTACATTTTAATTTAAACATACAATAATCAATCAATTAATACAATCTAAATCTACTGCACTACTAGTAACTACTGTACCATGAATTACAACAACAATTAATGAACTACTTTAACTACAGTATCCGTGAGTGATTTACAGAAAAATAGTTAAAGTTGATGAACATAAAATTACATAATTAGAACAAAGCAATGCTAAAAAAAGGAAATTAATGTTTTCTGAGAAATAAGAAACACACATGTTCACTTTTAGGTGCAGCGTGTGGGAGTGAGTCTACCCCCTCCACCAGCAACCCAATTAAAGTCAGATTTAAACAGTGCGGCTACGCTTCACCATACTTCGTATTTACTTTAGTATCATAAATATTCATCATGATTACCATTCAGCGCTTGTGTAACTTGTTGATCTCGTAACGCTGTATTCCTCCTCGTTATTAAATTTTGTTCTTCTCTTTCATCTCTATCGACAATGGTTACCTAGAACAATTAAAATCTTACGTAATAATTTTGGATTAAGTAAAAGCAGATGCTGTTCAACTATACTGAGCAAAGCAACTCATAGACTTATTTGGTTTTAATCTTCAAACCAGTAAATCAGGGCAACTGAAAGCTGTAGATCTCTAAAACTTATTTAATTATTATTTTATTATAATTTTATTGAAATATATATTTCTAAACCACCAGAATACGTTAACAGAAAACACTTACCAATGTTTAAAGTGCTTTCGTGTACACATCTTTAGTAATTTAAATTTTTTTCACATCAAAATTTAAAATTCCCTACTCCTGCCATGGCAGACAAGGAATAGTCCGGGGACTATCTGCCATGGTAGGAGTAGGAAGTTTTAAAATTTAAAATGAAAAAAATTTAAATTACTGAAGATGTGTACTAGGTACACAAAAGCGCTTTAAACATTGGTAAGTGTTTACTGTTACCGTATTCTGGTGGTTTAGAAATATACATTTCAATTTTAAATTACACGGCTGGTGATAACCCTACATAGGATGTTTGATAAAATAATATTAATTTTATTATATAATCATATTTTTATTACTAATTTTATTGTCTCTGGATTTTACTAGAATTGTTTTGTGTATTTATTGATCTGTCATACTCTTTGTTCTTGAAACTCTATGACCAGTTATTATAAATAGACTCGCTTTTTTTGTCAGGTCAGTTGGGAACTGGTCAGGGTGAAGTAAATTAGTCAGTTGTAGAATAGGCTGCGTAGTGAATTAAAGTTATGGTATGAGTCAACCATAGAAATCAGTTAGACATGTTTAGAAAAGCGTTCATGGTAATGGTAAATAACCTTTTACCAATTCATTATAAAAACTGTAAGTAAAGAATTATCTATTTCATTGCAAAGGGTCATCTTTTCTGTTTAGTTACGTATTAAGTTTAATAACAGTTTGCAATAAATTTAGTCTACTACCAAATTTTGGTCTACTACCAAATTTAGTTGCAATATTCTAATAGTTTAACAGTAACTATTTATTGTACTTTATTAATTTGTTAATAGTTATTATAGATTTAAAAGGAAGTTTTATCATTTAACTAGATCCTGAAAGAACCTAGAATAACTGTTATAATAGTAGGCTACTTCTAGTTTTGGCAAAAGTTAGTCACTATTCTTTAACAATTACTCATAAGTTATTGTTTTTTTTTATACACTTCTACTTAATTATACTTTTCTTCATTTAATAAATAATTGATAATGATTATCAATTCTTAAGGATAAATACTTAATTACCTTTACTGTCATACCATACAAATCAACAACACCCCAAACGACTGGATGCACTCTTGTTGCAGCTACCCCTTGATCTAAACCATTAATAAAATAATGAAGATTTCCATTCGACTTTCTCATCATTCCAATTCTATCACCAACCTTAAAAACCACAAAAAAACAAATAGATTAAGAACTAAATAAACTAAATTAATAAAGTTACAGTAATGATCATCAACTATAAATTATACTGAACATTAAAAAAACTAAAAATCAACCACAAGGACATCTCTTTCTATAAAATATACACCAAAGAAGAAAAATTTGACCACAAATAGTACAAACTTCTTATAAGAATACAGAAGAAACTTCAGAAAATCTTAATAACTGGTTAAAGAACTATGATAAAGAGCTTTAAAATGTTCATATTGAAGGTTTGCCCCTGATAAGCTGTCATGTTTAACATTTTTAGCCAAGCAAAAGACATTGTAAATAATAACTTTTGAATAATATGGATGACACCACAAGTCAGAGTAGTATGACCATCATCTTTGACTCCGCAAAACTCATCTATTTTAAGCCACCCACCTCCCAGTTGATAAGATCAGGGGGAAAACATTACCTCACTAATTATAGACAGATTCATTGGACTAAATAAGATGGACACAAGATACCCGGATGTTAACTCCTTCTAATTCTTAACTGGTTCACTTACTATACCTTTTGGCCATAAAAACTGACTTCTGTTCTAATGGGAAGCACTCATCAAGTCTACCCAACTACGGCTGTGCCACAATTGGGTGGGTTGATTTCCCCCACACCATAAATTATCAGTTTGTACGCATAGTAATTACATTAATAATTACAGTAATTTATGTAATATGTTTCTCCTGTTTTTGTTTATGTAATCTGTTAAATGGAAAATTTATTTTCCATTTGCTATGCGAAACCACTTCAATGGCTATAGAAATGGGTAGTGCAGTAGGCAAAATAATTTTTTGCAGTGAGGTCAATATGCATCTAAAACCTATAATTATTGTATTTATTTTGTAGAGTTCTTCAACGCAACTTACAGTGTTTACAGAAATTGAATTTGTTGAAAGGGAAATATTGTATTAACGTTTTAGTGTGAAGGTAGGCTAGAATGTTGAAAAAATTTATATAAACATATATCGTATGCATGCAGGCCATCCGTAAGTGAACATACAAACACGTTTCTTAGTTTGAGTGAAAGCTGTGATGTTTTTCTATAGGAATTTGCTCTTGTTACAAACGGTTGGGTCTAATGTATATCGTAGCAAAGGGGGAAGGGAGTGGTGCACAACAAAATACTACCTGCAGAGTTCCCAAAGAAGTCACCTCAATGTCTTTCTCCTGCAACTTACAGAAATGTGAAATGTACGTAAAAGTAGATAAAATTATGCTTTACAAATGGATTTTCACAAGTAAAATCTAACTACATGAATGTTTGTGTGATGTCATGGAAAAGGAATGTAATACGGCCGCTATGTATTACAAGCAGAACAGTACGGAACAGCCAGAGCCTTAAGGGTTACATATATAACAGAAAGAAAAACCGATTAAGGTAGCATTAGGGCGAATACAGGCTGGTAGAAGAAGCTTACAATGCATTATCATTTAGATTAGCAGCTACTTATATTATTAAAAATTATATTTCCAATTACACACACAAATTTATTGAATTAATCAATCAATATCCTAACCAACTCATATTAGCTTAAATGCATACACTTAACACTAGTTTTATTATATTGAAAATTTCTTAATTACCCTTAATTCATCCAAGTTGAATTCACCATATTCTCTTCTAGTACCTTTACCATTTGTTAAAATACCACAACCAGACATCATTGTAGTACCACTTCTCATATTAGTCATTGTTGCTGGGAATTCTAATGCAGCAGGATTATGGGTAGTTACCCCAACTTCAATACTACCAGACCATTTTTCAACTAATCGATCAATTCGTATCTGTAATCAGATTGAATAGTGACTAATCGTCAGTAATACTATAAAGTGAATTCAATAGACTTAAAACCAGTACGATATTACAATACAGAAACAAAAACTTTATTACCAGAAAATTTTCTGGAGCATTCAAGTTTCAACTAAAAATAATTGCTGTAATTTAAACTATGTAACTTGGGTTGGTAACTGAAAATGTGATTAAATACCGACTTTCCTGTTAACCCTCTTGCGCCGCTCCGCATTTCGTGCTAATGATAAATTATAAATGTCAAAACACGCTCCCGAATAAATCAATTTAGCTAAGTTCAATACTGATAAAACATTACAGCTGCTATTTTTTATAATACGTACAGTTTTGTGAATATAAAAACATGAAAATCAGTTACCCTTGACAGTAGCTATGAAATATTTTAAAAGTTATGTTATCTGAAAAATTGGTAAAGGCTAATGAAGGAATCAGTTAGCAACTCCCACGCCTCCTGTAATGCTCTTATTGAATAAAGGTATGATATTGCTTTAGAGAATAGTTTACTACACAAATACAAAAACTGCACCAATAAAAGGATGTAGTGGGGAAAAAGGGAGAGAAGAGGGGGTTCATGTGTCACAGCAAAGAAAGAAAGAACAAATTTACTCTCTCATAATCATCCACATAACTTAGCTCAACAACAGCATAAACGTTCTATCTCTCTTCAGATAATAACACACATCCACTAAAACAGACCTAGTTTTACCAACCCTAAAGATGAAATATTCTTAAAGTTACACTATCTGAAAGATTAGTAAAGCCAAACGTTAGGCTGAAAAAAACTTCACCAGCACTATCATAAGTAAAGATATTGTTTTATATCAAATTTGTCTACGTTTTAGCACGCGTAATTTAAGATATCATATGCCCTGATAGCTTCATAAATACGCCCGCTACGGCAGCTCAAAGCTCGCAGCTACCTGGACCTCAAATATGCAGTTCCCAGTGCTCAAGGGTTATTATCAAATTTACATTACACTAGAATGTTAAAAACATAGAATAATAATTTACACATTGTCTGTGTGTAATATGTTTAACTACCAACAAAAATAAATAACATAAATAATACAACAGAAGTTAATAACGTTTTAAAGAAATTTGATAAACAAGCATTAAATGAAAATTGTAAGGCACTCCTCAAGAAATTGTTGCTCAAGGTGAAGTATTTATTTCCTACATAAATACAGTACAGAATAAAATTCTCAAATCCACCGTAAATCTAATAAAAGTTAAGTAGCACAGAAAAAAAAACATGTAGTTAAGATATGTAAGATATGAAAAAACAATCAAATTTCTAAGACTAATGTTCCAAGTTATAAAATATTTAAGCACTGATATCAAACTTTCATTTTTAGCCTGACTAACATTTTTCAGTGCCACAGGCCGATTGCATCGACCAACATAGTACCGCAAAAAATGACAGGGCCAGTTGCATCAGCCCACGACTTTCAATAATCAGTTCAAACATTCTGTACAGATTGCGTCGTTATTGACACTATTAAAACCAACCATTCTTTCTCTAAATATGTATAACGTTTTATCTTCTTTAACCACAAAGCATTAAAGGTACTTGCAACTGAATACAGTTGTTAGTTTCCACACCTTGTAGTAGCTGTGCCCATGATAGAACCTATATTGTATAGCGTCCACATGTGAGTCCGTTGTTAGCCGGCCGCATTGGCGCAGTTGGTAACGTGCTCGCCTCTCATCATGCGGTCTTGGGTTCGAATCCCATTCAGGCACAGCATCTTTTCATATGTTACAAAAAAATCATTTCATCCTTCACCGTCTGCATTAGCAGTAATTGCAGAACAGTCGGACGTTAAACCAAAAAAAAAAAAAAGAGTCCGTTGCATTTTCTCTATTTCGTACATTCATAATGGGACGTTTTAAGAACAATTTGTACAAATTGTAAAAACAGATTGTGTGCTAAATGCTTTAAGCAACGTAACTAATCAGGAAATAAAACTAAATTAATTATAAATAAAATCAAAAATTAGTTCAGTCGATTCCGGATAAATGGCCCACTGGTTAATTGGGGCAGCCAGTTTTTTGGGACAGTTCTTTAAAGAACAAAAACAAAAGGGGATTTTACATTGATAAGTACTCTGTTTATTCGGTCCATAATGCCACTTATTGGGGGCAATCTGATGTATGTACAATAAATGTTTTATTAAAACCATTACAGGCCAGTGACAAACAACACATGGTTCTAAGTGGCAAGATAAGATAATGGGCAGGATAGAGATAGTAAACATTTCGACAGATAAACAACAGTAATCACACATCAGTCATAATAAAGATGTTATTTACAGTACAATGTGTAGGCTACATAATCGTCATTGCACAAATTTTGAGTCATATCCACTAGTTGTACCCAACCTTACAAGCTGTATAGCATCCTTGCAACTTATGGTTGGTTGTCACTTGTCATATGTACATAGAACGTTCGTACTTCAATGCTTCTCATAAGTATTTGTGATTTCATGAGTGTACTGTAACACACTTTTTTCCAGTCTGGTTGTTTTGTTATCAGCAGGCATACATTTTTATTTTTTTTAATGCCCATTTGTTTTACACATTTTTATGCGTAGGCTTACAGTACAGTACCTAACGTACTAACGTATTAAGTCTTTGTGAGTTCAATTGCCGTGTAATGATATGACTGTGTGAATGAATAAAGCTTGTCAACTAAATAAAAACGTATCCACCTAACTTAAGCCAACATAAACTATCAGAACTAAATGGTACAAAAGTACAATAGCTTGTATCGTGCTCCAAGAAGATAAAATACGCCAAGATTGAGCATTAAAAGAAAACGAAATGAAAAAAAGAAGGAAAGACCCACTTCTAACAAAGCACTGAATGAATGGTTCACCATCATAACTTCGCAAGGTGTTAGAGTCAATGGTCCAATGCTTAAAACCAAAGCCAAAGATTTTGCTAAAAAGTTTAATCATTGTTCTGATACCCTTTTATATATTTGTGTGTACAAATAGAACTTGCATGTCAAATGTATGCGTGTGATATGTTTAATAAAATACAATATCATACACACTACAGTTTATGAATTTGTTTATTAGGGCCAGCCGTTTACTTGGGCCAAAATACTCTAGTACCGATGTGTCCAAATTATCCGGAATTGGCTGTACATAAAAAAATCATTTTTCCAAACGTCATGTGTATCATCTGTTGAATATCAGTTAATCATATTAAAAAAAATTCAAAGTCAAATTTTATACCATTTTGTTCAGAATTTAATGGAAAATAGAACAGGTACAGACTGAGACAAACAATTTTATTACATTGATTATGTTGAGTAAAAGTAAACAAAAACTTAAATTTTTTTATTACCATAATTTTTTTTAAAAACCTATGTCTAATGTGTGTACATTGCAATCTCTTCAATTTAGAACAATTAGCAACCCCATGGCCCAATGAGATGAGGATGATATGTATGACATGTAAATGGGAAGTATTCTTATACAAACTCAAGCCAACCATTCCTAAGGAAGCTCGGTTAATTAAACCCCAACCATCAAAGTACACTGGTAACTACTGTCTAATATTCAAATCGGTATTAAAGTTAACTACCTTTACTAGGGTTCAAACCAAGGAACTTTTGTCTCTATACACCAGCTATCTAACAGATGACTCACGGCGACAACTTTACAACTAGACGAGCCTGGTGGGTTTTTTATTTTTTAATTAAATATTTTGAAAATTAGATGCACTAAATTCCATTCCTCATATAATATATTTAAGAAAAGTAAAAAAAATCTACTGTATACAGTGGAGGGTTGTTTAATTGTAGAAATTAATGTTGACACTTGGCATTATGACAAAAAAGAGCTTGGCACTTTAGACAGACTTGCTATTAAACAGCCAGGCACAAAAAGGGATAAGAAAGTAGTTGTTACCTCAAATAGCTGATTATCTAGTAGAGGTCTATGAGTCATTACAACACCATTATTGAATTCATCTATTGGTCTTAATCGTTCAGCAGTTCTTGCATTATACGAAAGTTTAACCAATGATCCAGTCCTCGGATGAAAGCGTAACCTTTCAGCTGGGGCATTAATGCCAGTCTGTACAGTCATATCAACATCAAGATTTGTGACAAGATCTGTTACAGTTGACTGCACATCTGTTCCATCTTCTTCAACACTACCTGAAATATAAAAACACAACTGAAGTCCATTTCATGATTTTCAGAATAATAAAATCTACCTAATTAGTCCAATGTTCAATTTAGTGGAGAGGCCAGTTAAACACATTAAGGCCGCTCCATCACAGGTCAATGGTCTCCTCTTTTTCGGTACACCCCAGTTATAATTCAAAATACAATAATTTGACTTTGCAAAACTGTTAGTTAAATACAGGTCACTTAACCAAACACTGGCCTAACAAAAAAGTGTATAGTCTAATGTAACGAAATCATGTTTTTTTTTCTTCTTCCACCAGCATACAGCCCGATGTGAATCTTCGCCTCCAGTAACAACTTCCACGACAAACTATATCACTTGCCATTCATGGGTAGCCTCTCACCAACATAATTCGAAGGTTACCAAATCATTTAATTCTACATCGATCCCATTTTCTGGTACCAAAAACTTGAGACTTCCGTACCTTCTTTGACATATATGCTGTTAATCCATTCGCTCAAAATAATTTAGTAGAGATTTTACAATTTTTACCACATCTTGTTTATTTCTCAAATATGTCTGATTCTCCAAGTATCATTCTCCTTAAACGATCTATAGACATGCCGCACGCTCCTTTCAAATTTTTACAGTGCTCCCTGTTCCTTTTAGTGAGTACCCATGTTTCACCTCCATGGGTCCCAACCGGCCTGTTTTACAAATTTTCATTTTTGTTCTGCAACTTATTAACTTGCTTTGTACCAAACACTATGAACAATTTTCATACTACACTCTATCCTAAATCGTTGCTCATATGGACCCTTTATTATTTATTATGTTTCCCAAATACCAAGACTTGTCAACTTCTTTAAACACCATTTATGTGTAGGCTTTGAAAGTTTCTTAACAAATACAATGCTGATATTTAAATATATTTAGTTTTATTAATAAATAACATCTAATCCTATATCAGCAGCTTTTTCATTCATATCTTCATAAGCTTCAAACCAACTGTTGTCTCGATTCAGCTACTAACTAGCCTATGCATAAATTTGGCCGATTTCATTTTAATGTAAAGAAATTAAAGAAATAAACTAACTTCATTTGTGTACAGTACACTACATACAGGGTGGCCCATATGCCGGTTTCCCCAATATTTACGGAAATCGGAAGAAAGGTTTATGGAATAAGAAATCTATAGACAACATAAACACATTTATTTTATGAACTGTACATATATATTTCCTTGAAAATGTTATGGCAGGTGTTTAAAATGTCCACCAAGATTCTCTATACACTTTATACAGCGACATAAAACTGATTCACAAATTTTCAACAGTAACATTTTATAGTCATTTACATGAGTCAAATGCAATTTCAATTAAACTTTTTAGTTCGTGCAGGTTTTGTGGCTTGGAAGAATAAACTAGTTCTTTTACAATGCCCCACAGTGAAAAATCACATGGTGTTAAGTCTGGTGAGCGCGCAGGCCATTCGATTGTACCACGACGACCAAACCATTCAACAAGTTTGGAATTAAAAAACTCATGAACTTCAATATCGAAATGTGCAGGGGCACCATCTTGTTGCCAGATGAGCGATTGGATATTGTAAACAGGATAGTTTTCAAGTTCTGGAAATACTACTTCCTACGACATTTATTAGTAATTCTGCCAACATTACACTATTACCAATGTAACAAAATGAAATTTCCCATCTTACGCGGAAACCGACATATGGGCTGCCCGGTATAATACATCCAGTTCTTACACACAGTATTGCACTTACAAACATAAAATAGTAGCAAGGCGTCAGTAATTTTTAATGATTTCTTCACATTAGAGCATATTTAACATCAATTATTTTTCAGTCTACATTCTTTTAATTTCATGGTAAATTACTTTCCTTTACACAAACATTTTAATGGTTTGGGGAAAATAGGGATATTAGCTGAATTTTACAGAATATTCCACATACCAGCCACAAGATAAAATACATGTCATTTTATATTACAACTAGTTATGAAATAATGTAGACATGACAATCCCTAAAGAGAATCAAACTTTCAATCGAAGTCTATAATAGCAATCAATAGGTCAACAGAATCAGTCTTGATTCTACACTAATTTATAACAACAATCTTGGACACAGTTAAAACAAATTGTACACAAATGTTAGGAAAACCAAAATATTCAAAATAAAATTCTACTGCACACCTGTAATCTCACTACAGATAGATGTAGGAGGAGGAGTGACCAAGGGTAACTGAATTGGTGCTGATGTTACGGTCACCTGAACCACCTTTCCATACAGATCAACAACTGCAAACACCCTGCTTGGAACATTAACAGCAGCAACACCACGTGACACTCCATTCATATAAAATATTAACTCACCCTAAAATCATTTATATAAACACATCTCCATTAGTAACATCATTAATAAAACATTAAATTAATACTATAAAAAGAATTGTAATAAAAAACTCACATAAAACAATTGAGTAATTGGTTAATAGATAATCTTATGGATTTCTGGAAATTAATTTGTAACGTATACAGCCCTTTGTCCAATTACATTAATACTACACAGAAATATGAACTAGAAATAGTGATACAGTAAGACCTCAACTTACGTGAGGGATGTGTTCCGCAAAATCATCACATAACAAGAAATTCGCATAACATGGATTGTTCAGTTTAACCTTAAAACATTTGCTAATTGTCCATTCAAATCTGCTAATTGTCCGTAGTGTTGATTCACTAAACCCAGTGGTTACTTTTATGTCCTTCATTTTTGTATCTTTTAACGACATCTAACTTTTCCTCTAACGTAATCACTTTCCGTTTTTATAACCTTTATTCAAACTCATATTGTGCGCAAAGTAACAACAAAGACAAGAATAAAACACCTGCAAATTGTAGCACAATTAAAATCACGATTAAACTACTCGACCATAAAGGACCGATATTTTTAATGCACTAAACAGTACTAATGTTAAGAACAAAAACAAATCAAGATAGAATTCCAGTGTAAAAATAGGGAGGGCAACTACGATAACGGTTTTGAGAGACGTTAGTAAAACAGTGGTCATAATTGTAAACATCCGTAAGATAAGAATAACTACTGAACACAATCGAATATAAATTATGTTCATCAAAATCGAACTAATGTGAAATTGTATAAGTCGAACTCGTGTAAGTCGAGGTCTTACTGTACAAAATAAAAAATCATAACCAATTTTTAATGTTTCTAGCATTATTTTTTTAAATTTTACAACAACTTATAGTTTAGAAATTGTTTTAAATAACTTATGTTTTAGTGGAGCTGAATTATATTTTGTTTCGTTAATTATTGATTCTGCTTAATACAAAACAAATCAGCATATCTTAATTTTGAAAAATACAACAAAAGATACACATACATAATCAAAATCTTAAATTATAAAAAATATAACTTTTTTACAAGATTATCAATTTTCTTTTTTTTCTTTTTGGTTTTACCTTAGACTGTTTTGCAATTTCTGCTAATACAGACGATTAAGAGTGGCAGATGAAAATGAGTGATAAAAAATGCCAGACCCAATTAAAGCCAATTGTGTCGATCACTACACCACAGGCCAGCTATCAATAGCTATTGCAACCTGCCTACCCTTAACCAGATTCTCCATTTCCCTCTATTCTCCCAAATTATAACCTTTTCATGGTCATGACTTCAGAGTACTGTTATTATTTTTTATAATTTTTTTCAATTCATAGAGTTTTTATTATACAATATAAAAAAACACCAAATACACAATAGATGACTCATGCCTGATTAAAAAAGTTAGTAATCTTTTCAGATTTCATATATTCATCTTCAGTTAAAATATAAACACATTAATGCAAGCAAACTTTCGTCAGTTTGTCATGACAAAAAATTGTATCAAGTCAAGTAGAAATTAAAGAATGTTTAATAATGAAACAGAATTTATTGTGGAATTAAAAAGAATTAAAAATATAGCTAATGAAAATGGACATGATAATGACTTTATCGATAATATATACAAAAAAAAAATTAATAAAAGTTGTAACCCCCCAGGTTGGTCTAGAGGTAAAGTCGTCGCCACGAGTCAGCAGTTTAACAGCTGATTTTCAGAGACAAATTTTCCTGTTCAAATCCTAATAAAGGTAAATAATGTTACTTTTATACGAATTTGAATACTAGACAGTGGTTACTGGTGTACTTAGATGGTTGGGATTCAATTAACCATACTCTCACAGGAATGGTTGGCCTGGGTCTGTACAAGATTACACCTCATATACATCATCCTGATCTCATTGGGTCATGAGGTTGCTTATTGTTCAGAATTGAACAGATTGGAACATACACACATTAGGGTTATAAAAAAATAAGCTAAAAGTTGTGTAATACTATAAGTTGGTAAACCTGATCACAAAGTTATCTATTTTCTACTCTATATCATTTTTGGTATTGTCATTACAAACTGACAAAGTGCGCATGTATTCATTGATGTATTTGAATTTCAACTTAAGATGGATAATACATGATATCTGAAAGGACCTATTGACTTTTTATAATCATATGAGAGTCATCTATTGTGAATTTGGTGGTTTTTTTATATTATATATTTATATTCAATAAACAGGAAAATGTTTTTAACACATAAGAATTTTTATTATAAAACATATTAAAATATTCTGACTACAACAATCAGGAAAAAACAAGACAAATGGCAATGAAAAAAAAACAGTTGGAAAATGTAAAATTATTGATTGACTATTCTATTAAAACAAGAAGAATACTACTAGTCTACAAAAAATATTTAATGAAAATTTTAAGTGAATAAAATAATCCAAGAAAGTAAAAAAAATATTTTTTTGAAATGTACCTAATTAATAATAAAATGAATATTTATCATCTACCTTGTGATGGAATTTTCAGTTAACAACCTGGAATTAGTTAATTATTTCATACCTAAATTATTTAATAATGAACTATGTAGGCCTTCTTAAGTAGAATATATCAAAATTAGCAAAACTGCATTCATCTTATTGGAAATAAGATAATAATGACAACAGGTGAGATATTATGGTTAATGTACCTACATAAGAGTAATTTTACTCAATTATATTAATAAGCATTTAAATAGATAGATATCAAACTGACTAAACCAATAAGAGAAGAAAAAAATAGTGATACTGAAAAACTCTCTGGATGGGCAATACAAGCTACAAGAACAGATTGGAATTATTCACGCAGTTAGGCTACAACTAGACGAGCGTTATTTGACACTACTTTTTTTTTATAAATGACACGGCTTCTTTTTTAGAAAACCCACGGCTACACAGTGTTAAATAACACAAACATTCTTGTGTTATTTATCGCGTCTTCCGTACGTACTGGCTACATGACTAATTTCTAATGCAAATTTTTTCAGTGCCTTGCAGTGTAAACACTGGACGGACAATTGTATACTAAGTATTATTTAATGCTCATCTAGCCAGTACATCGCGTCATTTATTGAAAAAAATAATGGGCCACGGTCTATCCATCTGTATTATCGCCATGAGGATGCTCTCTTGCTGCGATCAATTCAGTACCGTCTAGCTGGTCCCATTATGAACTATTGTGTTCATATTTCCAGTGTCATTTATCAAAAGAAAGAAGCATCAGATAACGCCTGTCTAGCCATAGCCATAACCTAGGTAGATTTACTTTTAGTAATTATATTCCATGATTTTAGCCTCACCCAAGAAAAAACTTTGCGGGTGAATACTGAATACTTATTCCTCACATTACTATGGCCAGAGAAAGAAATTAATATCAAGAGATTTAAGAACATTACAAGATGTTTTTTTTATTCATTTATTTAACATCGCATCAACTGCAACGAACATAAGCGATAACGTTGGGATGTAACTATGTACAATGGAGGAAGAAATGATTTTTTATAATGTATGAAAATATGCCGTGCCTGAGTGGGAATCAAATCCACGACCGCATGATGAGAGGCAAGCACGTTACCAACTACACCAATGCGGCCGGCTATAAGATGTTTAATATATCACCTTAAATGATCAATGTAGTGGCAAAATAACGATATCATTATCATCCACCATAGTTTAAGCCACCTGGACATGTTCTATCATCCATCTCTTCGTTGACTCACCAACATCATTCCGCCCCACAGTTTCGTATTACCATTCATTCGCAATAACAAATGAGTTGCAGTCATACGAAACAGAAGGGCAAAACACTAATACAATGACTTAATTTTGCCCATGTCACAAAAATATTTCAAGTGAATGCTAATGCAGACAATGAAGGGTGATCGATGAAAAATAAACTGCTACTATAATTTTTTAATAACTAATGGAAAATTTATTTTAAATTCTTGCCACAGAAGATAATAGTTCTCAGTGCCAAAAACAATATAATATACAACAAAACTTTTATTAAAAGACTTTTACCTCTGTCGTTCTTAAAACACCAATACGATCTCCCTCATTTATTTTGTCCAGATCAATACTGTATTCATCAACAATAGATCTCCCATCTTTTAATACTGAATGCCCTGCCAAAATCTGCACAAATATTAAACGTTTAATATATAAAAATCATTACCTTCGAAAATGTGTTCATAAATTATACTTAGTAAAAAAATATATGGTGTGAAACACGCACACAACTTCCTCTTGCCAACGTAAATAATTATAAATATAACCTATGTTAAACCATTAGTAAACAATTTAAAATGAAAACAACCTAATTTCAATCAAGAGTGAATGACACGAAATCAATATCTGTTCTACTTAAAAATATGGAACATCACTATTAAAATTGATGGGGCTCTGTAGAAGAAAATGCTTGAAATAAAAGTTGTAGAATTTTTAATTTCCTATAAACACTTTTGTCATAAATTGCACACTAGGACTGAAAAATTAAAAAATCAAATTTTTTTACCAATTTCAATTATTGTTAATTTTGATTGATGCTAAACTAAGTGTTATAGAAAAAATGTTTGAAATAAAAGTTATACACATTTTAATTTTCTATAACTTTAATTATACACACTTTGGCTCTAAAATGCATATTAAGACTGCAATCTTAAAAGATATTTTTTCACGCGAGCACAGCCTCCCCATGAATTTCAGCAAACATGACGCTTACCCAAACTCATAGAGCATAAAAAATGTAGTAAATAAGGTGATTTCTTAAAAAATTGTAGAAGCCATTTTTGAGTAAATCGCAAAACAAGTAAAAAAAGCTCAAGAACTACTATTTCCAGTTGATAGATTTTGATGCAAATGTTCGTGTCAGGTCCTGTAGGGGTACCTAACTTATATTACAAGTTTAAACTTTGTATGTTATTCCGTTCTTGAGATATGTTGTTCACACACAGACCAATTGAGAAAAATATGTTTGTTTGGTTCACAGGGCCTGAAAACATGTATATCCAGTGAAAACTCAATTAGAAAACAATACTTTCCTTCCCTATATTACTATCATAAAAAGCAAGAGAAAGTGAAAAGTTCCATAGTGGTTTCCACACAGCCGAGTAATATCCAACTACCCAAATCAATAACAATTCTGTGTAACTAGACCAACTGACACCCCCAATAATTTCCATAGGACATAATTATTTTAATACAGGGAGGCAGAACAGGGTCTCAGCCAAAATTTTATACAATTTCAACTGCAGCGCTCACACAGTGGCCCACAAGCTCACACATTTTTTCATAATTGAAAAGATAAGTACATATTTTGAAGGTTTACTTATGTTTTGATATGAAACTACCAGTTTTTTCGGTAGTTTTTATTAAGCAGGAAAACAATAAAGTTTTAAACTCAAGAGATGAAAAAATTCTAATAATTCTGATAACTGAGCTTGCTTTGTGACTATACGAGGTCTGTTAGAAAAGTATCCGACCTTATTTTATTTTTGCAAAAACTGAATGGATGTGAATCAAGCGCACACTTGCATGAGCTGACCTTGAACCTTCATGCCCATGCGTGAATTTTTTCCCCTCCTGTCGATAGCATCAGTCACTGGCAAGCAGCGGTTGAGTGAGGTAATGTGTAGTGCTCTTGTCGGTTTTTTGCAAGGAAAACGATGGAACAACTGGAACAGCATCACTGCATCCACAAATGGTAACCCTGACTTCATGAACACCATAATTATGAGTGACGAGTTTTGGGCGTACAGGTATGACCCATAAACCAAACCCAGTCATCACAGTGGAGGCACTCCATGTCACCAAGACCAAAGAAGGCCCGCCAAGTGCACAGCAACGTCAAAGTGATGCTGACTGCTTTCTTTGACTTCCATGGTGTAGTACACCACAGGGTTAAACAATCACCAAATAATACTACAGGGATATCCTCCATCACTTACATGATGTTGTGCAGTGCAAGAGACCGGAGTTGTGGTCAACAGGAAATTGGCACCTCCATCTTGACAGCACATTCCTCGCTCTTGATTCAGACTTTTTCAGCAAAAAACCAGACTCCTGTGGTTCAACAGGCTCCTTACTCTCCTGATATGGCTCCCTGCGACTTCTGACTGTTCCCCAAACTCAAGAGGCCATTGAAAAGAACACAATTACAGACAAGAGAGGACATAATGGTAGCAATGACAGCCGAGCTAAACTCCATTCCGAAAGAGGCCTTCACGGAACGCTTTCAATAATGGTGGCACCGCTGGGAGAAGTGTGTGGTAAAGTAAAAAGCATTAAAACCTGTGTTGTGTATACTCATGCTATTATAATAGTAAATAAAATTTTAACTACCTAAGCATAAACCTAACGATTGCAATTCTAAAAAAAAATAAAACCACATTTTATATTTTAATAATGATAACTAATATGTCTGCATTAATCTAAATGATGATAATAAATTTTTAAAAACTTTAACTAAGTAACTACAAATATCTGAACTACACAATAAAATTTATTAAATAAGAAAAGGAAAAAATCAACATAAGAAGCTTAAAAATTACCCATGATCCTCCACGTAAATCAGCAGCAACCGTGGGAAAAATCATACTTTCTGGATCACAAACTGTAACACCTATTTCCAAGCTCCCACTCCATGAATGTATCTGAAAGTATAAGTTTATCCTTGTAAACAGTTTGATATGAACTTCAAACAAGTAAACCTCCAGTATTGAACATGGATTGACAAACCGGGTATTTATAAATGAATAGCAGGGTTTTAATGCTCTATAATATTTAATACATTATACTTACAGTTATAAATTATACATTAAACGAAAGTGCAACTCAAGCAGTTTTGTTTGTTGGCAGCACTGCGCAATGTTTCCACCGCCAGCCGTTAGAAAGCACTAGTAGCAAAGATGGTGACTAAAGAAACGAAAGCGTTTTGTATTTTACAGTTCGCAAAGACAGAATCGGTAGTTACTGTGCAACGTGCGTTCCATATTAAGTTCGGTTGTGAACCTCCAGGTGATAATAACATCCATAGATGGTATCATCAGTTTGAAGATACCACCCTGCCTATGCAACGGGAAGAGTACGGGACGACCAAGTGTTAGTGCGGAGAGCGTTGAGCGAGTGTCGATCACGCGTAGCCCACAGAAATCTGTTCAGAAGGCTAGTCGTGAATTAGCAATTCCTGTGACGACTATTTGGAAAGTTTTACGGAGACACTTACAACTACGTCCTTATTGTTTGCAGTTAGTACAGGCTCTAAATCCTGTAGACTATGTTTACGTGCCAACTTCGCTAAAGAAATGTTGTTGCACGAAGATTTTCTACATCATGTCGCCTTCAGTGATGAGTCGACCTTTCACCTTAGTGGACAAGTGAACACTCATAATGTGCTAATCTGGGGCACAGAAAATCCTCACGCGATGGCACAAGTGCAACGAGACTCCCCTAAATTGAATGTTTTTTGTGCCATGTCCCGGCGAAAAGTTTATGGGCCTTTCTTTTTTGTTGAAGCAACTGTAACTGGTGCTTCTTACCTTGATACTCTACAGCTATGGGCTCTTCCTTCAGTTGGAAGATGAAAAGCCAGAGAACTTCATTTTCCAGCAAGATGGTGTGCCACCTTACTGGCATAACGAAGTACGCAATTGGCTGAATGTCACTTTACCCGACCGCTGGATTGGCAGCAAGGGGTGCAATGACAAGGCTCGTTTTCCATGGCCTCCACTGTCAACTGATCTGACGCAGTGTGATTTCTATCTTTGGGGGTTCATAAAGGATCGTGTGTATGTGCCTCCACTACCAGCTGATCTTCCCAAATTAAGAATCAGGATTGAAGCAGCTGTTGCAACAATTACTAGAGAGGCACTAAGCAACGTTTGGGAAGAACTCGCATATCATCCTGACATGTGTTGTGTGACGAATGGTGCGCACATTGAACACTTGTACGCATTTATGTAAAACTGTTGTTGCTCTTTCGTTTGATGTATCATTTATAACTGTAAGTATAACGTATTAAATATTATAGAACATTAAAACCCCGCTATTCATTTATAAACACCCAGTATTTAGCATGTCTAAAGTTAGGGTACTTATCAGTAATGTGGCCGCAACTTAAAGTTGTACAACACTTGCTATAATTATAACGCTATCTTGCTCTGCCAGTTAATACAATATAAGATAATGAATGCTACATACATAGTTTATATTCAAATACATTACTACTTAGTGATTACACAGTTTCTGAGTTGCAGCTGGATAACCGATAAGTACCAAAGTTAGTTTATGAGAAGTTTAATATGAGACTTTTCACATAGTAAACAGTTATTATTAATATACATCTTATTTTAATTAAAATAACTAATGGTTGATCCAGACTCGAGGATTAGGTGTAGTTTTCCTAACCTTCTATCACTCTAATGTACACAACCAATAGTACAATCCTTAAACTTTTAACATGAAATGAATACAGTTTTCAACCATCCAGACACCTAATATGAGCTTTAACAATAAGTTATTATATGGCTGTAGAATCAAGGTTCCATTCTAAATGGTTTTTTGTGATTCTAGTTGATATTTCTAACAAGTAACAATAGATTAATAAATTGGACTGCAAAGAAAAGAGTTCAGATAATTTAACTGAAAAAATAAAGTCTATAAATTGCCAACTTGAGGTAATTTGAAAATTAATATTTCTCGAAATATCACACAATTAAATATCCCTCATTTATCACCTCTTCATATTCTTTCTGCTGAGAGAGAGAATCATTATTATGGCAGTCAGTCAGCCTTTGTTTTCCAATAGCTAAGAGATTTTTAAAAACCAAACTGTATACAGTACACAGACAAACAGTTGTCATATAAAAAATAAAGAGAAGCATTCCCAAGTATTCTTTGTAAATCAGTAACAACAAATTCAGTTCTCATATTGATGTGCAGATGGCACATGAGAATCACAGTAATAAGTGGTATTAGACGCATTAGTATACTGCTGTACAAAACTATTCATGGACGTAGAAGATAAATAATGAACAGAAGATGACATACATAGTTCATGAAACGCTAGCACAGAAGACAAAAACAGTATTTGTAAGGTAAACATAAACATCCTGATCACGAAAAATTAGGTTTAGCCCACATAATTTATCCAAGCACTTTACAAATTAACTGATAACAACATCCTCTGGAAAAACTAAAATGGATTCAGCTAACTTATCAAGATATCTATATAGCAATTATAACTATTAACGCTAAATTATTTGTAAGCCGCTTAACCTTGTTTACAGACAGTACCTTGCGATCGATTTTTATTTCGAATAATTCGTTATCCACCAAGGGTTCATTACTTAATACTAATCCATGATTAAATACAGTAGTATTTCTGTTGGCAGTCAAATTATTATTACTTAATTTAATACGAATACCGCATCTATGATGGAATACAGCCATAACACCTAATAAGAACCCCTCACTCTTGTCATCAGTATCTCCATATTGTTTTTATCAGCTGATCTAAAAGTACGGATATTAAGCCCCTTGACCTACATAAAATTGCCAGACCAAAAAAGCCGCGTTCGCGATGGTTTGAAATAGTTACTTATTTACCTCAGTAATCGCACTGTTACTAAAATCCTTTCTAAAAAAGTAGCAACCCTAATCTTTACTGAACCACTTGTAAAAATTTCATTTTACGAGTAGTTTGATAACAAAGTGTTATTTATTGGGAAACCTAAATACTTTTTTGATTGGGTAATGCACAAGACAGGTTTTCAAGACCAATAAAAATAATATGACAGCAAACATGTCATTTACCATGGAAACAATGACTACGCAGTAATATTAATTGGCTAACTAAAATGCCGGTGTTGAGGACTGCCGCAGTTATTATTAGATATCATACGTTCAAACTTACTATGTTACGTTTAACTATTAAAGATAACGCAAGGCTTGCCACAAGTTTTTACGAGTAAATACATTCGTGCCAGCATACAGATAAATCCGATCAAAATAAAGGGCATAGGATGTGCCAGATTTATAAAACATGAAATTTGTTTACAACATGTACTGCATCAGAATTTTTATTAATCACCGAACTAAAGTCACTCATTGTAATTGCTATTAGGCCGAATCCATGCGCGAGTATATTAAAATATAACTAATTCAGCCTTTATGAATGACGTAATATAAAAGCAGGATTGGCAGATGATTCTAGTGACGTCACAGAAGTCGATAGAGTTTTCAAATTCAAGCCCAGTCGGACGACGGGCTGTGCATTAATTTCCCCCCAGTTACTGACCTACTCGCAACCTTACTAAATCTAAATCATAAACCTCACTATCATTAAAACAATTCATCACTCATCCAAAAAATGTAATTATTATATTCATTACCAAAAAGAAAAATTAGTAATTATGTTAGATTGTTAGTATACCTTTAATGGCTGTAAGACTAGAAGTAACAGAACTTTTTTACATCCAACTATTTTCTCATTTCTGCTAATGCATACAAGAATTCAGATAGGTGAAGATGAGTGATGAAATATTGCCAGACCCAACCAGGAATTGAACCCTTGACCCCTGGGATAGAAAAAAACTGGCTTCAGGACGACAACTGGGTTAGCAGTAAGGTCATGACACATTTTCATCCATCATCTATTTGTTTTGACAATACACATTTAAACAGCTGTTTCATGAGACAAACAGCTTCCATATTTTTTGATGTTGACTTCCACAAATTTTCTTCATTAATGGATGGTTTTATTAGCTACAAATGTGATGTTTTTATTCCTTCTATATATGTCATTTTCACCAATTCATAGTCTGTTCTGCGAGCAATAGGAAATGTCCTATGTCATGTACCAATAACTCAAGAAATCCTTGAGCTAATTTCTTGAGTTGACTGCAAAAAATTTTGAAATAGTGTTCACCTGGATCCCGTCTCATGCAGGGATTCCAGACAACAAAAAAGCAGATTTTGCAGCCAAGAGTGCTGTTCACTTGCAAGAACATTTCCATCCAGTCTCTCATTTTGACCTAAAGGCACATGTCAACAGAAAATTATTTGATTTTTAGAACAATAGGTGGACCGAGATGCCACCTGCAAAACTCCACATGGTATGAGAAACGTTACAAGAATTTTCTCTACCCAATTTCCGTAATCGCAGGAAACAGGTTGTCATCTGCCAATTGCAGATTGGGCACTCTCTTATATCACACCAGCACCTGCTCACAAAATTTACGCCGACAGTGTGCCCTTTCTGTGACTCAAAAGCAACAGTTTCACATAATCGTTTCAGAAAGTTAAGAACTTCAAAGCCCCCCCCCCCCATTGTCTTATTGGTATTTCTGCAATATTTCAAGACAGTGTTAGGCCTAAAGAGAGTTGTGACAAAGTTTTTAAATTTCCATGTTATGTTGCGGTTGAAGACAAAATCTGATAGGCCTACTAATTTTCTTTTTCTTATGTTTTATCTCATGAAATTCTTGTTATTGTTATTTTTGTATAATTCCTATTGTGGTCACTAATAACCATTAGCAGTTAATGCAATCTTTATAAATAAATTTAAAAAAATGTAATGTTTTAATTGAAAAATAAAAGTTTGTATTTACTCAAAACATTGAAAACAAACCTCGATTTTAGAATTAGCTTCCTTTTACAAATTAAGTGTATCATCTTCTAATATTTACACTGTAGTAGGTACAGTTTTTTTACCATTCACTTTGGGTGTTTATTTTGAATTTTTTCTCATTTTTATTTTAATAAAATATTATTTAGAAAGAAATTCTTGTACACTGTAAAGAGTCTTATCAATCAAGTAATTTTTCAGAATATATTTTTTTAAATGAAAGCAAATTAGCGCAACATTTTAAAAATTGTGGTATCTAATTTATTCATGTATTTTCTCCTCACATAAGTAGGTTTTTGTTCAAACAATTCAGTGTTGTGGTTAGCCACATAATAATCATTTCTGTTTCTTGTATTAAGACAATGGATATTGAAATTTTATAATTATTTATTTATTTAAAGTCGCATCAACTGCTTGATTATTAGCGACTACAGTGGATTATGTGATTGTAACTGTAAGTTTTGACTTGTGAAAATTTCCAGACCCTGGTTGGGAATTGAACCCGGGACCTCCGCATGGTAGGCTAACACACTAACCACTACGCTACGGAGGCGGCCATTGAAATTTTTCTTAACACACATTATCACCTCAAAAATGTAGAGCAAGAGAAATTTAACCAATTAAAGCTCCTTAAATGATGGTCTGTAAGAGGTGAGATGGTTAGCTCCCACCATACACCTAACAGCTTTTTTTTGAATTTTAAAAACCCTATCCATGTTACCCATACTAGAATTACCTTACAAAAATACCACAATAGATATAAAACCACTTTAGATCGTGATACGCTGACATTAGTAATTTTTTATCATTTAATCTGGCAATTTATTTTAATTCAAATACTCCAAATGATACTTTACAACAAACTTGTTCAGTACAAAACAAATTTATATACAAGTATATTTACTGTACCAAGGACTATCAGTCTAATCAGTTTAGAGATAAGTAATGGCAAGAATTCAGTTAAGGAATTTAAAACAATATTCATGTATATGTATTGATCATTTGATTAAATGTATTTCTTTACCTTGTAATGAACCAGTGGTTGAGGTAGAGGGGTGCAGCAGCAATTTTAGCTTGAAATTCTTGAATCAGTGCTATCTCATCACGATATATGTATTCATAGGAGGCTCTGATGATAATTCCGTCTAATTTCACATTAGTGTATTTTATTTCTTTTGGTTTTGCGTAGATTAATGCCAATTAGTAATTTTCTGTATTTTGCTCATCAAAATCAGTAAAAAATGGGATTATTTATATGCTTTAGTGTATGCCTTTTACGATAAAAGTTTGTAATCAAAGTTGTAGGAAAGTAAGAAGTCTACAATGCAAAATTTATACAACTTTTATTTTAAGCATTTTTTTCAGAGATTAGTTTAGTATCAATTTAGTAATTTTCAATATTTTAAATTTGAAGACAGGTTGATTATCATTTTGCATCATTCACTCATAATTAAAAGATTATGTTTTTCATTTTACATTATTTACTCATGTAAAATGACAGTCTTGTGAGTGTTCCATACCAGTTTATTAATATACGTTACCCCATTTTTACATTTTTCCTCATTTTTATTGTATATTTTGTATATTCAATATATCATGTTATTGTATGTGAGTGTCAATTGGTAAGTGTTCTTAATCATTCTTTGATTGTTTCTGGAAGATTTTAATAATTTTATTTATAATAAAATAAAAAATAAAATAAGAAGTTTATTAACCAGTGAATATATGCTACGAAGTTTAACAAATTGATACTACACATATAAGCATGTTCACTAAATTTAATAATAACTTTTTTATTATTCCCCATCTTAAAACACTCAGTGTTTTTGATGTGCAGCAGCAAAATGTATGAAGTCTCTAAAGTTTGACAACATAGGTTTCATAGAATTACAATAAACATACAATAACATATTTTTGCATAACATAGTTTATTATATTTCTTCAATAACATTTAAAATATATTTTTAATAAAACATTTTTGATTTAAGTTAATAACTACTCTATAATTTTATAACATTTTATTTATCACAGAAACAAATCAAAATTGCAAGGACGTTATAAATATTGGTTTTAATCCATTTAAAGCTGTTTTGGTCCACAATTACTTTAAAGTAGACATTTCACCAAAGCTTAATTTCTATGCTCTATTCTTTATAAATAATGATTAGAGAAATCTCTTTGCTTAGGGCAGAATAAAACTGTTGCACAAAAATTTAATTGTAAAAAAAAGATTCACGTAGGCATACTGCATGCAGGAATCCAAAAAATACTGACTTAGAAGTAAAAGAATTAATTCCAACAATTTAAATTAAGTACCCATAGTTTTTAGTTTAAAGCTTACAACTAAAAATTTGAGCTGTGAATAATTCTGCTTCTTTAAAAATTCTGTGAAGCAATAAGTAAAAATATAATAATGCTTTAAAGCTATCGCCAATCTTCACAGTTTGTTACAAAAATTTAATTGATTTCATAAGAATACAGAAATTATTTTATTATTGAAATATTGATTTTTTTATCATACTAGCTGACCGATTACTGCAAGAATCATAATAATCAACGAGTTAGAACTCCATAAATAAGCATGTTTTAAAATCGCTAGCAAGTTATTAGACATATAAATTTTTCAACAACCATAATATTTTTTATCTGTACAACTATTCACAAAATATAAACAAAACATTTAATAAATTATATATCAATATAAAAATATATATAAACTTTATAATAAACAAAAAGGAAATGATAATATAAAAATTAATAAACAGTATTTATAATAAATAATATATAATATATATAACACTGTATATACATAATCAATGTGCATGTGCACACACCATTCATTGGGGCATACATAATAAATTTATGTAAATATATTATAATATTCTATAAATTATAAAAATTTAAAATATTAGGTACCTTAACTAACATATACACAATTTCTGGAAATTTTATTGTCCAAGTAAAATATTAGTATTAATACTTAAGCTATTCCAATCCCATTCTTACTTTTTTGAATACAAAATATTAACATAGGATACAATTTCTTTTGATGATAAAACTATAATAAAGTAACATACATTTATTATGTAATATTTTTACAATCTCATACTATAATAATTTACAAGGGTGTTTGGTAACATTCCTTCCAAAAATATTTATCTTTAAAAACAATGATCATATACTTGAGAGTTAACAAATACCTATGTTATTTTGTTTTTGTATGTATTTTCTCGCTTTTTACAATCAAAACTATAAATTTCTGACAGCCATCCAGTAGGTTCTATTGGGGTAAATTTTAGATATATATTTAGCTTTCTATAATGTACTGTTTACAAAAATAAAACATACATATCTATAATACAAATGCATAACAACAATTCTGAAGTATGGGTTTTTTATATGCAAAACAATAGGCATTAAATAATTGCAACACAATTATTTGCACTTTACGTTCAAAAATTAAACTGGAATCAAAAAATTGCTGAAAAATTTGTTCCAACAAAAATGTATTAAAGCTATTATACAATTCTACATTTATATTTTGCAAGCTAAAAAATTGAAACAAAACATTAATTTTGACTGTAGCAAAAAATAGTGCACCTTTTAGAAATCATAGTTTAAAATAAAATTTAAGACAATATAAAGCCGTAATTCTTTTATCATCTTCCATGACATTAAAATTCCTTTCCATCGAAATAATTTTAAATTTTTACTGTAGTCAATTTCCTGGTTGATTTTCTACAAGTACTTCTGTCGCAAGACTTTTAATTTCATCCCATGAAAATTTAATATCAGTTGATTCAGAGTATCTTGAACAAATTGCAAGACGTAAAAAGTATGTTCCTCGGATTTTTGATGGAACAAGGTGAATTTTACCATTGCCATTAATTCTTTTCAGAAGGATTTCATTAACTTCACTTGTTCCCTGCAACAACAAAGTAAAAGATTAGAAATGTTTAACCTATATTAAAATATTCTGTACAAAGAAATAGTTTTCTAAACAGTAAGTCATATTCTCTAACCCCTCACATTGTTTTTTTATAACCAATGCTAACATTCAATTCTTTAAAATATTTCCTAATAGGATAAATTTGTGTAAAAGATTACTCAAATTATCATCTAAATTTGTTTTAACAAATTTTTATTGTTTATTTACAATCTATTAGAAATATTAATAACAATAAGTAACTATTAGCTAACAATAAGTAAATATGAAAAATAATATGCATTAATAAGAATTTACTTCAGTAAACTATCAGTCAGCAATTCTATTATTGATGCCCTTGAAGAAACTTTCTTAGTTAATGGCATTAGAGCCTTCTCACGGGGTTAACCAGGGGTAAAAATTAATACAAGAGGGTTAGCTTGTGCAACAAATTTTGAATGCATTGTTTTTTACAATTTGTTGTCCTGCTGACATGATGAGTGGAACGTTTAGGTCATTCTGAAATGTGTCATTAGTTACGGAAAAGAGGCATTCTGTTACAATTCTAAAAATTTATTTTGTATTCCTTAAATACATTGTGTGTGTGATGACTTTGCAGACCCCGATAGTTGAATGTTATAAATCCAAATCGGTCATATGATCGTTTAGTAAATTGTCAGTTTGATTCTTGGGTAATTTTGAGCATCTGCAAGTAGACAGTTCATTTGGTAAAATCATGATTTAAGCCTCTGATGTGGTTTTGTTATGTGCATCATCAAAGTTCAAAGATAATTTAATTTCATTAAAAAAACTGAATTTGAAATCAAACTTTATAATCATGGCATGATTACAATGGCATAGATTCATTGTGATAGAAAACCGCCATTGTAAAAGGGCTCAATAATACAAAAACTAAGAGTATCTTTTTTTAAAAAAAAGACCTGTAGAAGATAAATGAAAATAATTCTTTAATTAAATTACCTTAAGTCTAAAGCAAACAAGACCCATAAGAACATCTCCTACAACTTCAAAACGAGGATCTTCAAGTACCAAACGTTCAAATTCATGAGCCAGTCCAATTTGTTTTCTAATGTGAGCTTGAAGATTACTCACACCATATAGACGCATTACAAACCATAACTTCAATGATCTGAATCGTCTTCCAAGCGGTATTTGCCAGTGCTGGACAAACATTAAAATACAAAAAATATTAAAACTTTTAATACAGCAACTAAGAAATTATGAAGTTAATACTACAGGAGTGTAGTAAATATCATAACTCATACATCCAATTTCACTCAATAAATATCTTATACTTATTTCTTATTTATCTGAGAGCATAATCTCTAGTGATTCGTGTAGAGAACAACAAGATCATGTATTTACTTATGTTGCTGGATAGATGAAGGCTAGGACCTGATTCGAGAGATCTATAGCACAGTAGAACCACTGCAGCATCGTTCAAAAATTTCATAAGATACTAGCCCATAGAATCCTCAACATCTTTTTGAGAATCCAACTATAGTACTGTTACATATTTAGCATTCTTTTCTACGGCCTGTAGGCATAGACCCTTACAGACATTGTGTAAAAGAATTGAAGGCCTCTGAGATGTGGGCCTAATGTAGATTATCAAAAATTTCATGGATTGATAAGATTACCAATAAACATTATAGAAAAATCTGTGTGAAACACTCACACGACATTCTTGCCTATACAAATAATGAACAATATAACCTAACATTAATAATAAAACAGAAATAAACAAAAAAATAACCTCAAAAAACATAACCTAATTTTAATTATGAGTGAATGACACAAAATTAAAACCAACCTTAGTTTGGCTTAAAATGACTTTTGTTGTAAAATGCATACTAAGGCCAAAATCTTTAAAAAATTCATTTTTTTACAGATTTTCATGAAAAAAAACATAAAATTGCTAATTACTGCTAAACTAAGCTTTATAAACAAAATGTTTGATATAATAGTTGTAGTTTTTTAAATTGTCTACAACTTTAATTATATACACATTTGCCCTAAAATGTATTTTAAGGCCGCAATCATAAAAAAGCATTTTTTCTACTGAAAAACAGACTCCCCAAGAATTTCAACAGACATGGCGTTTACCCTATCTTGTAGAGCATAAAAAATTTAGTAAATGAGGTGATTTTATAAAATATCGTAGAAGCCGTTTTTGAGAAAATCAAAAAAAGTGAAAAATGACACGAATAAACTACTACTTCCGGTTGACCGATTTTGACGAAAATGTTGGTCTCAAGTCACCTAGTAGTATTTAACTTAAGTTTCAAGTTTCAACTTTGTACTATGTTCCGTTCTTGAGATATTTTGTTCTCTCTCTCGCACGCACGCGCGCGCGCGTGCGCGCACACACACACACACAGATCAATCGCTAAAAACATATTTTTTTGGGTTCGGGGGTCTGAAAACATGTGGATCCGGTGAAAACTCGATTTCGAAAAATCTAAATGACAACAATACTTTCCTTCCTGTATTATATTCATATAGGCAAGAGAAAGTAAAAAGACATTTTTAAGACCATCAAGAAACAATAAATTGGAATACTTCAGATATGTCCTGAGAAACCAAAATTATGGGTAGCTTTATACCATTATTTATGGCAACATAAAAGGAAAATGCAGCCCAAGATTCCAAAAAACATCTAAGCTCAAGAATCTCCATCAATGGTTTGGACTGAGCAATTCTGTACTCTTTAGAACAGCTGCATACAGAAAGAATGCAGAAGCATGCTACTGATCAACATTTTCCTAACAAGACCAGGTACATAAAGAAGAAAATTTTATTCTCTTGTGTACGTGCCCAAGTAGAGAAATCTGTAATGTGTGATGCGTTTTAGTAGGTTTGCAGGATGTAATCATACGATTTGAAAAAAATTTTGTTCAAAGCTATTTCTCCATTCATAGTTTTCCAAACATTTGTTTTTCAATGGATGTACTTTACTTTTTACAACACTTTTGTATCAAACATAATTTTATGGAAACTAAATTGACAAACATATCTACAAATAGTTTAATACCAGTAAGCATTCCAGGAAATAGCCAAAAAAATTGAACACTATAGACTTAACAATACAGGACATCTGCATGCACCAGCCAACAATTTTTTTCACCATTATAAAACCAACATATATACATGTGCAGTGCTTCAGGATGTAAACCTAATAAATCTGTATACACATATTTTTTGTTTCCCAAGACACACTGATATAAGTTATGTTCTTCATACCAGACTTACAATTTTGGAATTCATTTAATCTATGCTGTAATATAAAGATTTACACTTGGTAGATCGTAAACATAAAATATTTTCACTGGTATTTCTATTAAATATATTAACCCAATAAATTACCTAACTGCATATCAATGTAATTATAAAGAAATGTAAAAAAATGTAGCTTATTTTAAATTCAATTTTGAAAACTGAATATATATTGTTGTATAACATATTACTCACTCTGTAATCAGGAGCAGATCCTTGCTGTTCATGTTTCAAATAAAGTGGGTCAACATTAAATGCATCAATTACATCTGTTGGATCTTTTAGCCTGTAAATTAACAATATTTCAAATTTGTGCAATCTTAGAAAAGATTAACAAATTTAATTAAAAGATAAACAAACTTCCTCCAGTTTAGTGCAAACAGGTCTAATAAAATAAAATATTCAACCCAATAGATATGATTTCACACGTGCAAGTCAACTGTTAGCTTATACATACTTACATAACCTATTCTTTAGAATGTACAGTCAATACATGCAGAGAACATACTTTTTACATATTTTGGGAGTTGCATAAGTAATATTTATAGAAGACAATTTTAATAAAACCAAGTGTATGGTTGTAGGAGGTGCATCTAGGCTATTAGTGAATAAAGATGAATCCATCATAAAACTATGTCATAAATTTACTTGCCTAGGTACACGGGTGTCTTCAAACGATGGAAGTACAGAGATAATTACAGTTAAGACTACAAGAAGATGAGCTGTGATAAAATCATTAAATCCAATAATTTGTAACCAGAATACCACCATGGAAGTAAAATGCAGTTTTTTTATTTTATTTATTTATTTAAAGTCGCATTAACTGCTTCGTCATTAGCGACTAAAATGGATTATGTAACATGAACTGTAGGATTAGACTTGTGAAAATTTCTAAACTCTGGCCGGGAATCAAACCCAGAATCTCCATGTGGCAGGCCAATGTGCTAACCACTGTGCTACAGAGGCGACCTAAAATGCAGTAATAAAAACCAATAATTGAAAGTATCATTAAATCAATATTAAAGCAAAGTATCAATAATTGAAGTATAATTGAAAGTATTATTGCAGCAGATCTGTGGGAGATGTGACAGAGATGAAAAATGCCTGAAAGAAATGGAGATGGACTACAGGCATTTCATTCCAAAAAGTCAGCGTGTAATTCAAAACCGCGTAAATCAAGAACATGTTTCCCATAAGATTACATGGCAGTACTAATATGTAGTGCTTGTTCCGCAACAAGGATAAAAATAATTTTAAAACATTGATTTACATGACGTCACATATATGACAAAAATATTAAAGACCAAGCACAAATAATAATAAAAATACAGTTTTAATTACACCTACAAAAATCACATACTGTACAATTTTTTATTATTAATTTTTTAATAACGTTTACATAGGATACTTTTATTCTAGCCTTGGTTTCTTAAAGAAAACATCCTGTTTTGCCTGTTTAGTAGACAACTTGAGTTTGTCAAGCGCCATTTGATAAAAATTAAGCTCATTTTTAAACCGTTGATCACTTTTTCACTTCACTGTGTTTCGGAATATCATATAAATTTGAACCCAGAGCCGCGTATATTTAGGGAAGGGTGCTAAAATGACAAGTCACATAATTTCAAAATCGTGCAAATCAAAACACATAATTCTAAGGGATGCCTGGAGTTCATTGGCCTTGGAGTTGTGGAGTCACAAGATTGGGCAGGCTTAGAAATGAGGTATGAGAAATGGCATGAAACTGGTATGGGCACATGGGAAGGATGCCAAAAGGTAGATAATCTCAGGTGACATTGGGGTACCAAAGATGAGGTGTGAGAGAGGGGAAACTAAGGTTATCCTGGTAGGAGAGTGTTTGTAAGGCAATGAGGTTTAGAGACTTGTGGAAGGGTGATGGGCAAAAGGGAGTTAAAGTAGGATGTGAGACACAGGAGAATGTAGTCCACTCACACAGTGTAAACTATCGGCTCATCTGAATGACGTCTACATTTATTTTTTCAGTGGAGTATGACTATTTATCTAGCAAAGTAACAGCATCAACTATGTTCACTGTTCAAAATGTGAGTACAAATTATCTCTTGAATTTGATTTAGAAAACCAACATTCAAATTTTCACATATTGGTGTAGAAAACCTTAAAATTAAACTGCACATTTTCTGATTGAAATTATAATAATTTCAACTCGCTACAGAATAATTATTTGTTACTGATTCAACTACATTCTACCTTTTTTTCATCACTCTGTTTCATTTGTCAACCTCAACAGAATTATAACAGACAAAATTTTTTTTTAACTTCTAATGGTTATACATACCACATTGCAGAGCAGTCAAATGTAACTAACATCCATTTATGAGGATTGAAATTAAAGGAATCTGCATATTCAACTCCCTTCATTAAGTACCTGTATTCAGGACAGATAAATGCTGATCCTAAAATGTAAAAAAGTTCTACTTTAGTAATTGTATCACAACCTGAACCAAACTAGATTAAAATCACATTATTATTGAATGTATCTTCCTATTTTGGACTATTTGGAAGTAATAGTATTCTGAATTATTGAAATGTCAAAAAGTAGTCCAATGCTCCAATAATAGTACAATAATAATTATTACTATTTTTATTTCTTCCAGTAATTATCAAATCCCCTGACCTAGTAAAATAAAATAAAAGCTATAAGCTCTCCAACAATGAACACAAAATTTTGAAATCAGTTGGGAGTTTCTGAGATTATTACCTTCTACAAACAAACATTACTTCTTTTTACAAAGTGTGTAAATAGAGCAATGAGACAGATGTTTTATCATTTTTTTTATTCTATTAAAATTACAATTGCACATTGTCTCTTTCATAGTAATTTCCTTGGAAAGCCACACAGCTATGAAGATTATTTTTCCACTCTTCATAGCATAGGTAAAGGCAGATAAACTGCCTTCAGCTGGTTGGTAACAGAAGTTTTATAAATCTCTTCTACTATCCCAAAATGAGATGATTTTTCAATTTTGGAAAAAGAAAAAATTTACGTGGATTCAAATCGAGGGAATAAGGGGCTGAGAAGCTACATGGATGGTTTTACTTGTTAAAATATAAATTCATTTATTGAAAATGATAAGATCCATTGTCATGATGCAGTACCCAGTTGTTCTTGAAGCTTGGTTTCACATGTATGATGCGAGTCATTTTTAAGTGCTCCCCGATCATTCTGACTGTCAATCAGTGATCAAAATGCAAAAAATGCAGGATTCTGGCAACATTTTTTTAAGTTCTTGTAGTAGCAGGTCTTCTACCATGTAATTCATCCTTAGTCTCTTCTCTTTCTTCTGAATATGTCTCAAACTACTTGAAAACCTGGGGTCCTTAACAAAACTCTGTCTTCGTAGGTGTGCTGAAGCTTTGCATAAGTATCTGTTGCACTTTCACCAGTTTTAAGTAAAAACTGGTAGTATAACAATACTCAAAATTGACCGCACTAATTTTGAGAGAAATGTACAGATAACCAAATGACTACAGAGTTCAAACATGTACTGACTGCATATCACATGTTGGTCTACCTCCCCCTGAGTTGATAGTCTCCAGTGTTGCTACATCAAATACTACTTTACCAGTTTCATTACTTTATTTACAAACAACATGACATTGTAATGATTGTAATGATATATTAAGTGGATTTTAATGATTGTAATATCTGTGCTTACCAGCATACGCAGCATCAATATGAAGCCAGACATCTTCATTTTTGCAGACTGGTCCAATCTGATCAAGATGATCAAATGAACATATTGAAGTTGTCCCAAGAGTTGCTACAACCTGAAAAGGTACGTTAATTAATTTTCATTTACACAAAATTACAAAAAGTTCTATACATTGTGAAGTCTACACTAATTTTATCTTACATCCTATCTATGGTAATGTGCATAATTTTATATGTGTAGTAGCAACACCTTGCCACTGTGCTTCACGGCAAACTAAACTTTAAGCATTTAACTTCTCACATAATCTTACATGTTGAAAGCACAATATTAATAATCTACAAATAAAACCAATTAGTACTGGAAACAGGAATTTTATTGACATCATTAGGAATCACCAAAGAAAGGGAAAAATACGACCTAAGAATAACTGAATGTGTTATAAGAAAATGTAGGTGAAATCTTTGCCCATAACAGGCAGTTGGAGTGTTAAATTATTTGCACTCGATCTGCTAGTTCCAGGGCTACAAAAAATAGTTATGTTTCTTATCATATGGTCAGCCAATCAAATGACTTGAGCATTAAAGAACAGAGGAGGTAGAGATGTAAAAGACACCAGTCAGAGTTATCTTCCTCTGAGAGTAATGAATTTTATTATAGTACAGCCAGACCCTGTGGTGAATGAAGTGAAGATGCCATTTGCAGGGTGGAAAGTAGATGCTTTTCAGAGGGCCCAGCATACTGATAAGCATACTTTTCAACTCAGTGAGGAAGGCAATGATCACTTCTTATTTTATTCAGTAAAACCTCTAGAGGTTCAAACCAGCCCTTGGGCTGATGACCTAAACAACAACAGGTAAAATCTATTTCTTAAAGAAAATTGTACGATCTCTTTGTTTTTTGGAAGGTTTGCATAACATTCTAAACAGAAAACGGATGTGAAATTATCTTTTTTATATCTATCCTGTAAATAATTTAAAAAAATTTTGAATAAAGGAAAGAGTAAAGGATGTTGTCACATTGTGGAGCGTAACTGTACCATATGTGATCCTGACTGTATTCAAACTACTAATATAGTAAATATTTTTTATCTTACTTAGGAAGATCTAAGCTTCCAACAGTGAAGAAATTTTAGAAATCATTTGAGAAGTTCTTGAGATTACCTCTTACGAATGAATAAACATTAGTTTAAATAAGACTTAGTTCTGAAACCTAATCAGCCAAAATAATAAGTTCAGAATAAAATTATAAATAATTAGAAGTTTGCATTATGGAGAATTCAAACTGGGGTTTAATTTTTATTGAAATATTATTTTAAAAAATAAATATATGTTCAGAATCTCAAACATTTTACTTTAAAACAGTAATTTTATAATTACCTTCATGGCTAAAACAGCAACAAAATAGATTTCACAGTTGTAGTATACAGGCACATAAAATATCGCATTCTTTAATATTTCCGTAGCATAAAAGAAAACTAATATTGATGGGGAATACACCACTTATAGACAAAATAATTTAGGAGGATCTATTAGACCTAAAAGGGGACTACTATATCATGTTATATTATAACAAATGCTTCCAGATACTGGATTTCCAAAATCACATTTTCTGAAAAATGAATTACATAATTCTGAAATATTGTGAAATTACTGAAAACAAATGGATTATTTGTAAACATATTTTCTAAAAGTTTACAGTACTATAAAGTTTTTTTATATTATTCACAATTTTATTTAACGTACAGTAACAACATCATCTGTTGGTATTATAATACATAGTAATTATGTTTGTTATCAAGAACCAATTTATTGACAGCCACCCAATTTGATTGCGGTTTTTCACTGTATTTTTGACATGATTTGACATGAATTTTTGAACAAGGACCTCCATTGGAGTTTGTTCAGTAATGGCTGTCAGCTGGTCACCACACAAAGTCGCTTTTCCAACCAGTCTTGCTTAACAATTAATAGCAACTTTCCAGCAGCTGACTGACTTGGCCGGACCGAAGGCCATTATAATATAATATATGGATTTCTTAACAACAGAGAACAGCTGTTTTCTTTAATATTTATTTTTAACTAGTATGAAAACATTCGTGAATCAATAGTTGTCATTATTGTACACTAATATTAAAACTTCATTTTTTGAGGTAGTCATAATACTGTATTTATTTCAGAAACAGTGGAAGTAATTATGATAAAATGGTAGAACAGATTATTAAATTAGCAAATATTGTAATACAGATGTATGCCACTGCTGTAACACATAGTTATTATTTTTATAAGTGGATGAAATTGACTTCTGTCTCTTTTTAAGGGCATTATAATTTCTTTGCAATTAACTGTTTTAAACCAAAAAGGAAAATGACTGATGATACTTCTGAGGAAGAATTCAATGAAATTGCATCAATAGTAATTTCAGATGTGATAGTTACTACGATTTTACATCCCTTTGACTATGCAAGAACACTGATGAAGATTGGTCACGAACCTATTTCTCCATGGCCTACAACAACATTCTTTGGAAATCCGGCTCTTGGATTACCAAATGTATTTTCATATATTAATTATATTTATGAGACTGATGGTTTTTTTGGATGCTTCAGAGGCATAATACCTCACTGCTGTGGTGCAGCAGTAGCATCTGCTACATATCTGTACATCATAAATAATTATTACTTTGGAAATAATACACAAAACAGACCTTCAACTGTTGAAAGTGCCTTAAGAGTTCCCAATTCAAGTGAAGCATTGTTTCGATTAGTATCATGGGATGCATTTTCCAAAGTGATTGCTTACACTTGTAGCCAACCATTTTTTGTGATTACTATTAGGCAAATGGCTCAATTTGTTGGAGGAGAAACAAAATTCAATGGAATGTTGGAGACTGGATATACTATTGTTGAGGAAGAAGGATTTCAAAATTTATTTTCAGGACTCACACCAAGAATAATTGGAACAATAACAGAAATTGTTCTTTACTCCAGTATATCATATGTAATTAAAAATTTCATATTACCTAGTAGTTTTCATCGGATTCCAATACTTATAAGCTTCTTTGTGAGTTCTTTTGTGTCAACTTTTGTATATCCATATGATGTAGTTGGAGTTTGCATGGCTGTAACTGGTTCTGGCTTAAAAGCAGGATCTCCTCCTCTTATGCCTTTTTATCCAAATTGGTTACATTGTTGGAATGATCTACAGAAGAAAAACCAGCTTTTTCGTGGGACCGGATTGTTTTGGCGGTATTATATCCCACCAAATGGTAGTGGTATATCAAACTTTAGGAAATCAGCCTTTTTGGAAGATCCTAAGTTCAAACAGTTTTTATCTCAACAACCAGTAAGTAATCACCTAATTTTATAACAGACCACTTCAAACAATTTCAAAAGCTGTTTATGTTAAACTGCACAAAACCTAAAGCTACTTTGATTTTGTCAGTAAATGAAGTCATAAGGCTGCAATTTATATCTGTAATTTGAAATTCAGTGTCTTTAATAACTGAAATATAGGAAATAACTTAAAATACATTTTTGCAAAATATTGTGAGTTTTTGTTTTATTTATTTTTTTATTGTTAATAATTAATGTGACTGGTAAACAAAGAGCGGCCAGGTTGTTGAGAATGAAAAAGTTTTGGGAGCAGAAGAGGAAGCTGAGAGCCAAATCTTTAGCTTGTACTTTAAGAACTTAAATGTGTATGGGGTGATTCAAGTGCTCCAATATAGGCATAAAAAATTAACATGTCTGAGACAACTTTTTAGTTATTTACTAACTCATAATTAGATAATGATGTACTTCTAACAGTTAACTAAACGGATTTGGTTGTTTGATACTTTGATGGGAAAATACCCCTGGACAAATAAATAAATAATAACGAAACCAGATTCGGCTGAATTATATTTTTATTCCAACCAAAAAGAAGATAACCAATCTTTTGAAGTTTATTGTTTAAAGTTGTATCAATGTCTTCATCATTAGCTACTTATTTGGGTTAAAAAATTATGGGTTGGGAAATATAAATTTCTAGACCCTAAGTGTGAATAGAACAAAGGACCTCTGCTTAGCAGCATAGCAAGCTAACAACTGTACCATGAGGCAGCCAGTTAACCCATCTTATTTATTATTAGATTAACTTCAAAATGTAATCATAATAGTTAAAAAATAAAGGGATGGTGAACGATAAAAGGAAAGACAGGAGTCTGCAATCTTCTTAGCCTTTGGTCAGCCATTTGAAGGTCTTTTGCCCCTTGATCAACTACTCTTTGTATGTTTATGTCTGGATGCATAAGCTTGACATGCATGGAAAGAATTTTACTGCCAAACCTTTGTATGCTTTTAGATTGGGGTTGGAAACATAACATAGTTCTTATGCCAAAAATAAAACCAACTTCAACTGATCCAACTATGTAATTTCCCAAGTCAAGATTGTACTTCCCATTAAGGCTGGCATTACAATGACCATCAATTATTAAGGCTGCAGTAAAGCCTTCAAAAAAATTTTTGAAGGTTTAATATAAAAAAACTCCTTGATCCAGTGGCTGAATCAATGGTGTAATGTTAGGAGGTAGAAATTTTACTTCAAAATTGGTAGTATGAACATCTAAACAGGCAGTACAGTTTGTAGCTCTGTAATTAAGCATAAGCAATGCCTTTTGTTTTAAATTATTAAAAATTTAGTTTAAACGAGAAATAAATTTGCAACAATCTACGTAAAACCAAAACCACGATCAACAAGGTTCTGCTGTATTACATACAAACATATCCAGTGCCCGTTACAGCTATTGCCGGGTCTGGGTGTTCGCCAAGCCTTTCCATTTTCTTTTATTCGTCCACCATTTCTCCTCCTCTATTTGTTACCAATTGTATCCTCATCCCTCCCCACTCCTCTTAACTACATCCTTTTATCTTTTTCTCTGTCATCCTCTTGATCTTGTTCCTTTTACCCTTCCTTCTTCCATCCTTCTAGGTAACCTTTTCTCTTCACATGGCCATACCATCTTATCCTCGTTTTCTCCATCCTCTCCCTCATACCACATTTAGCTCTGCTCTAATCTCAGTATTCTGTATTCTATCTCTCCTTGTCCTAACCTTAATTGCTCTTAAGAACTTTATCTTCCCTGCCTGTAACCTACTCCAATTCCTCTCATTCATCCTCCACGTTTCCGCTCCATACAGAGAGTAGAAAGTATCCCCACGTTTCCACTCCACCTAAACCTTGACATGGTGTTGAAGCTTACGTGTTCCAGTGACCCAGAGAGCTATCCCAGCAGTAGCGTAGCTACTGGTAGGGTCACCCAAACCAGACAGGTCAAAGAGTAGGAACCAGACTAAGAAATACTCCAACCACTAGCTAATTTAGACCAAGCAAGCCAGTAGTGTAGTAAAAAAAAAAACTGCTGTATTACAATATGAACAAAATATTGCATTTTTTTTTTTAAATTATCGTTATCTCTAAAATCTTATAAATATACATAAACATAAGTAACGGGTGATTCAAAAAGAGCGCCGGTTTTTAAACGGCTGGTAAATTTTTGTCTATCGGTTGGCAACATTGTTAGACCTCATTTCTATTTCGGAGAACATTCCGATTGACGATTCAGTTGTAGTTTCTCTTGTTCGCAGTGTAGTACTATCGCAGTCTGTGTCTAACCATGGAGAAGTTTACTATTGCACAACGAGTGTTAATCGTCAAAACATTTTACCAGAGTGGAGAGAGTTATGCGGCTACTGTCAGGCGACTTCGCAGTACTCTAGGACGTAATGAAGCACCGAATGAATCAACAGTTCGCAGGCTCATGAAAAAGTTTTTTGAGACGGGTTCAACAGTCAACCTTAAAAGTTCTGGACGTCATCGTTCTGGCCGAACTGAGCAGAACGTTGCGTTGGTTGGTGAGAGTGTGGCTGTTAGCCCAGAAAAATCAATACGTCGCCGTTCTCAACAATTGGGTTTACGATGTTCTTCTGTACGGAAAATTCTTCGGTACGATCTCCAATATCACCCGTATAAAATTCAGTTGCTGCACGAGAAACAATGTTGTTGCTCCGTGAACGGTTCCAGGATCGCATCATTTCTCGTAATTCCGACCATCAATGGCCACCAAGGTCGTGTGACTTGACGCCTTGTGACTTTCATCTTTGGGGTCATCTGAAGTCATTGGTGTATGCCAATAAACCCCGAAACATCAATGACTTGAAGGAGGAAATTCGACGGGTTATCGGGCAAATGGAAGTCGAAACTTGTCGTGCAGTGATATCCAATTTCATGGACAGAGTTGATGCGTGCCAGCGCAGTAGAGGAGGACACATGCATGACATCATTTTTCATACATGAAATCGGAAGGTAAGATGAACTTGTTGATGTATTTATTTTCAGTTTTTCAATAAAATAAATCTCTTAATTTCATATATCAAAACCGGCGCTCTTTTTGAATCACCTATACTAATATTAGTATAAGTAGGCTACACATACTTACTATACAAAGTATACATATACTACATATACTACAGCTACATATACTTATATATTATGTAGTAGCTACATATACTATACAAAGTATCAAATTACAAAGTAACTTACATAAAATGGTATCAGCCCCTCTTCTTTATCCTTTTTTATTGCCTCTTCTACAGTTTCACCAGTAAGTTTATAATGATCGTCAGTTGGCAAAAGACGAAACGTAACACCACCAAGTAATCCAGCACGTTCAACAGATGAATGTGCCTGTTCTGCAAGACAAAGATTTCATTCAAGATTAAAATATTCTAAATGTCTGAGTTTTTAACAGCCTGAAAATTTTTCACTATTATAAATCAAAAGATGTAGGCCTATTGTAAATTAGTTCCCTAATAAAATATCTAGTGTTAAATACTCACATGACTTTCTCTTGCCAATGCAAAAAATAACCAATGTAACCTGTGTTTAATCATTAATACACAATTAAAAATTTAACCAATTTTAATCATGAGTGAATAACAAAATTAAAATCGACCTCTGTTCGACTTAAAATACAGAAAATCAGCAATTGCCTCTATAATAGGCTCTGTAGAGAAATATTTTTAAAACAAAAGTTGTAGGGTTTTTAATTTACCATAACTATGATTTTATACACTTTTGTCATAGAATGCATATTAAGGTTGCAATCTTAAAAAATCTCATTTTTAATAATTTTTTGAAAAATAAAAATAGAAAATCACTAATTGTTGCTAAACTAAGCGTTGTACAAAAAACTGTTTCAAATAAAAGTTGTAGGTTTTTAAATGTTCTACAACTTTAAGCTTATACACTTTTGTTATAAAATGTATTTTAAGGCCGCTATCTGAAAAAATACATTTTTTTCTACGAGAGCACAACCTCCCCAAGAATTTCAGGAGACATAGTGCTTACCCTATCTTGTAGAACATAAAAAACGTAGCAAATGAGGTGTTTAAAAAAAGTCATAAGAGCAGTTTTTCAAAAAAATTGTAAAAAAGTGAAAAATTACACGAATAAACTACTACTCCAGTAGACCAATTTTGACGAAAATGTTTGTGTCAGGTCCTCTACTGGTACCTAACTTAAGTTCCAAGTTCAACTTTGTAAATATTCCATTCTTGAGATATTTTGTTTACACACACACACACACGCACACATACACACACACACACACACACGCACGCACGCACGCACGCACGCACGCACACACGCGCGCGCGCGCACGCACACACACACACACACTAATTGCTAATAACATTTTTTATGAGTGCAGGGGTTCTGAAAATGTGTATATCCGATGAAACCTCAATTTCAAATAATCCACATGAAAGCAATAATTTCCTTCCTTCATATAGGGCAAGAGAAAGCAAAAAAAAATTAAAGATTATTTTTTTTTTTAATTTAAAAAGAATGTTTTAAAGATGCTGTGATAATAAAGAGTTTTAGAATTCAATATCAAACATACCTGATGCATAAGCAATGAGTTTAGATACAATCTGGGAATCAGTCAAGTCAGGACGTTCAGCTTTAGCTTTCCTAACAGCTCGAGCTTTGGCTCCAAGAAGGCCTACCAATGTAGCTTCACTAGCAGTTCCCTAAAAAAAAATAATATTGACATAAAAGTTTAGGTTAAATAATTTACTAAAAAGTATTTATATATCTGCTAACAAATCTATATAAAAGTACTATCACTTCAATTTTATGATTACATTACACAAAAGAAATGAACAATATAAAAATATTATGTAAAAACAAAATGTTTTATATTTTTATTTTTAGTTAAAAGTACTATTTACATACCTGAATAACACCTCCAGCTTTTCCACCTGAACATGCAAGAAAATCATTTGGTAAACCCAACATTTTACCTAACCAATCAAGCATGACTACTTCTAATTCTGTACAAGCTGGACTTGCAATCTGAAACATATTTCCACTTCAATCAACAAAAATATTTTAAGTACATAATATTACATAATTAATAGGACACACCAACTATAATTTTAAATAATATATAAACTGTCTCTTTGGATTATACCGCAGAGAAGCAATGAATATTTGAGCTTCCATGATGAAAAAAACTATACTAGTTATAAGTTTTCAAAATCTATTATCTTGGATACTGGTGTAATAAAAAAATCCACACTATGTAAATATTATGACAATATCTTAAAGGAAAGTATTGGTTCCAGAATTCTCTAGTAGAACTGAGATTTTTAAAATTTTATTGGAAATAAGAGTTAATAAATAGGGTTTCCAAGAAATATTTAGAAATATTATGTATGAATGGTTAAGTGTAAATAGGCTATTGTGTGCCTATTTAAAAAAATATAAATTTTTTTTATATTTAAAATCCTTATATTTAAAAACCTTAATGAGTGGATTGGCAGACAGGGCACTATTGAATAGCCTCCATGATCACCAGATATCACACCCATGGATTTTTCAGTCTGGGGTATACTAAAAAATTATATTTATTCTGTCAAGATTATTAATGTTGAGCATTTGAAGGAACGGATTCAATCAGAATTCAAAGACCTATAACCCCAGAAGATTTTCAACGAAATTTATAAATCAGTGTCAAAAAGAAGCAATACTTGCTTAGAACAGCATGGAAACCACTTTGAGCATCTTGTGTAAGTTCATTGAACTCTATGTGTATTTCTATGTTGATAATAAAGTTGTATTTTTATTTGTTCGTTGTTGTTGTTTAGGTCAACAGCCGAAAGGCTGGTTTGAACCTCTAGAGGTTTTACTAAGTAAAAACGAGGAGTAAGGAGATTTATTATTGCGGTTATCATTGAGGTATCCTATTGCCTTCCTCACTGAGTTGAAAGAGTATGCTTATCAGCATGACAGGCTTTCTGAAAAGCACCTACTTTCCACCCTGCAAAATGCGACACGTTCATTTCATTCACTACAGGGTCTGGCTGTATAGTGAAATTCATTGATCTCAGAGGAGACAACTCTGACTAGTGTCTTTTAACACCTCTACCTCTTCTGTTTTAAAATAGTTTAGTCATATATAATTGACTGACTGTGTGATAAGAAACAGAAATAATTTTTTTTGTAGCCCTGAAACCGGCAGATCGAGTGCAATTTATTTATTGCTCCACCTGCCTGTTACGGGTAATTCATTTGTTAAGTTTAATTTATTGCACCAAACACATTTTTGACAACTGACTTATGGGCAAGCATCTATCTATGACAAATTATTAAAAATTGTTATGGTCTTTCATGTAATTAAATTACTACGTAGTAAATTTATTAGATTTATTTGAAAATAGTTTTCTCTTTGACCAAGTTAAACTCACCCAAGTGAATCCAATGCAAGCAATAGCATCACTTAACATATCTGCCACAATGGCTGGATATGAATTAGCTGTTGGAAAGTAAGCATGAAACCTTGGAGAATGCCAGTGTGTCACCTGAAACAATCATATTTTTCTATTACAACACTGATTTACAGAAAAATAAGACGTTTTGTCACCAGTATTTTATGTTCATTCATAAATTCTGAGAACATGATCAAAAATAACTGTATCCTGTGAACAGTTCAATCAGTCTGTACTTACCTCTTTTTTACCGATCTTATACAAATTAATTTTATTGCTGTATTAAAAATTAGTAAAAATAACTTAAAAGTGCTTGAAATACAGTCATTCTTCTTATTACATCCTGATAAAAAATTATTTAAAAATAATTTTGAAAAAATGGGAGCTGAGAAGCAACCACTATTTTTAGAAGTCGTAAGTTGGGTACGCTTTAGCCAATTTTCATGAGGCTGGTGTCAAATTGAAGGAAGAATTTTATGCTAAAGTATCATGCATGGTTGCAGTATTTCTTTTATATTCAAATCTTTAAACAAAAATTTCTCTAACAACAGCAACAATTTTTATCAAAAATTAGAGGAAATACATGTTTAAATCATCAAAACATAGTGTTACCTATTCAAGTTCTGAGGAACTAAAAATTTAATCTTGAAAATCAATTGAGCAGGTCAAAAGTTATGATTTCTGGAAGATAGTAAGTTTAGAAAACCAAAATTGTTGGGAAAAGATGCTTAAAATACAATATGAATTCAATATTAATTCTCTCACTTTGTGTAGTTTTGTATTCTCTACATTTATCCTATCTTTACATCACTCACAGAACAATTGGAGATTAAAACGAGCTTATAAATTAAACAAACCACATTACAATATTTGAATTTTAGAGCGAGATATTAAAGTTTAAAAAGTTAAAGTTTTTATAAAAAATTGTTGATTTTCCTATGATATTGCTTTTGGTTTTACTTATTTATTGGCTTAAAACAAGTATTATTGTTAAAAAATTCACCATTTTGTTCAGAATAAATTACATCACAAAATTGACACAAACTAATTTTTTAAGAAAAATGTATTTTGAAGGTAGACTCCTCCTTTATAGATACTGAGCAAATGCTGTAGCCAATCATGCATTATACCAATGCCTATCTTTCCTGCCTGATGAAAATTGTTTTCCACATACAATTTGGTTTAATTTTATTGGTTTAAGATGATAAATTGAAGAAAGTTAAACATTATAGCCCATGAATTTATTTTAAGGAATTTGTTTTTATTGGTGTTCAAACTTCATTATGTTGATGAGAAATCACTGTTTCTTTATTTAAACAAATTTCTATAATCGTGTACCTACATGAAAACAAATATAATAATTGTACAAAATTTTCTTCAGTTTTATGTTGTTACCATATTTTTATAAAAAGATTCTCTATACATGTAAGGTACAAGAAGCTGACCTCTCTCCTTAAAGAAAGAAGTTACTAAAAAAAAAGTTAGTTCTTACTAAGACAGATAAAACATTAAAAATGCCTTGTACTTTGCCTTGTTAAAAAATTAAATACAAAATTTAAAAATCATAACATATTTTTATCCATAACTTGAGTTAATAAAATATAAAATTGTTATCCTTATGTGCTTTCTTTTGATAAGTCAGCATCTTCATAAGAACTGAATTTTTATAAGCAGGTCTTCAAGGATAAGAAACATTACAAATTCTACATTACAGAAATCGTAGTGCATTTATAACTATTCCAGAGATTACTATAGTGGAGAGATGACTTGAATGCTAGTATAAGATGAAGTGGGAACAGGAAAGCTTGTCCTATCTATGGACCTTGTCAGGAAAGCTTGTCCTATCTTGTTCATAGATAGGACAAGCTTACCTGTTCCCCACTTCATCTCACACTAGCATTCAAGTCATCTCTCCACTATACCTCTTTCAAAAATTGTACATAATAGAGTCACCTAATCAGTGCATTAGAAAACTATACATTTTTTTCATTACTGTCTTGTAGACAGATATTCTTTACATCTAACAAAAACTTTGGGCCCCCTCTAAGACTTAGTGATTAGAGCACAAGACTGCACTGCCCACAGTACAGTGAAAGGTCCCAGGTTTGATCCTGGCTAAGTCTGGAAGGAATTATCACACATTAAAATCAATTCTATACATAGAATTCACTTATAACCAAACTTATACGGTTTTAAATAAACTAAAAAAGGAGAAACAACCATGCTCTTTGAGTCAGGTCCCTTGTGGGGGTAAACAGGTTTAATAAAATGCCTTATAATTTAAGGAGAGAAAGAAAATAGCTTTAAATAAAGGAATAAAATAAAGGATTGGGTGTCAAAGAAATATTTTTATAACATTAAGGATTAACCAATTCGAAATTCTATGACATATAACATGAATTGCAAGTTTATCATTACCAATGAAATGCACAAAAATGTTTTTTATTAACATACCTAATATAAATTTTTGATTTATATACATATAAATTTATTCTAAACTCTATTTTATACATTTTTACAAGGAAACCTTGTAAAAAAGTGTGCAAAGCTAACCCTGAAAACAAGCCATTGCAATCAATAATGCATTATGAAGTATACCTAATATTTTTTTAATTAATATAATATAAAATTAATTATAAAATACTCAGGTGTTACTTTGATAACATATTTTAAAACCGTAATGATATTTTTTTATTTCACATACCCCAGGCATTATTACACGTTCTATATCACTCATCACATCTTGCCACTTGTCAGGTGTTTCTGGAGCAGTTTCTGGAATAAGCGGTCTCAAATAACCAGGTTCAACTGTTGGTAGGACTCTCCTAAAATTGACATAAAAATACAAATTAATACAAGCTCTAAAACTTTTATAAATTTGTTTCTGTATTACCTAAGTGTAGTTATTGTTGTTTAGATCATCAGCCGAAAGGCTGGTTTGAATTTCTAGAGGCTTAACTAAAGTCTTAGTTTTAGTCTAAGTTTTAGTTTTAGTATAACAAGGAGTAAGGTGGCTTACCATACCTTCCTCACTGAGTGGAAACATATGCTTATTAGCATGTTAAGCCCTCCGAAAGGCACCTGCTTTCCACCCTGCAAATGCACCTTCACTTCATTCACCACAGGGTCTGGCTGTATAGTGAAATTCATTACTCTCCAAGGAGATGACACTGACTAGTGTCTTTGACACATCTACCTCATCTGTTCTTAAATGCTTGTCTTATAATTGGATGACCATGTGATAAGAAAGAAAAATATTGTTTGTAGCCCTGGAACTAGCAGATCAAGTGCAAATTTAACATTCCACCTGCCTGTTATGGACAACATTAAGTATGAAATGAATAATACAATTTTAGTACCTACTTACCAGTAAGTACTACATTAATAGGCACCATAATTGATTTCAAAGTGTATTGTATCAGCCATTACATTTTCACATTCCTATGGTGGTTTTGAAACTTGTTAATTAAATATTATGCATTTTACATGCTAGAATGTAGATTACATTAACAGAACTACCAAGATATTAACACTTTACAACACAACATTCTTTTAGAAATAAATATTACACTGCAATATTGGAACCAGTATTAAAATTAACAATCACAAAACACTGGTGGTCAAAGTCCGAAGGCAATTACAGTTACCTTAGATCAGATTAAATATTTTAAACGCAATCTCGTGGAATTTAAACGCCTATACAACTTTAATCAAAATATGTAGGCTATAAATTTTATTTTTTACAGCTACATTTCTTTTATGTTTAAGGTTATGTAGGTCGATAACTCTGCTTTTTAAAAAATGTGAAAAATTACAAGTATACCTACAAATTTAAAAAAAAAAATAGATGTACTAAAGAAAGATGTTGAACAGGGGAACATAATAAACCCTACTGGTGGGCCTTAAGTACAAAGGGTATACTAGCCTAAATAACCCTGTGACTCTGTTACGCAATGTACTGATCTGTTGCGGAATACGAGGCGCCGCTGCGGTGTGGGCGTAAGGGTATCAAAAAGTGAGCTTATCAGAAAATAGTGTTGTAACTTGTGCAGTTAATTTTAACAAAATAACTACTTAAATATCCTTTTTTGTACCAAAATTATTTAAGGAAAGTGTTCGTATTCTTACAACAACCCCCAGGTTGTTCTACCTAGACTTTACCTGAAGGAAAAGTCGTCGCCGCAAGTCAGTTTTTTAACAGCTGATTTTCGAGACGAAAGTTCCTGTTTAAATCCTGTCGAAATCCTATCAACAGATAGGTGTTGTACAGAAAGTGATGTACACTGTTGTTGTACATCGACAGTGTACTTTAATGGTTGGGGTTCAATTAACCATACTCTCTCAGGAATGGTCGGCCTGGATCTGTACAAGACCTCATTCACCCGTCATACATACCATCCTCATCTCATTGGGTCATGGGGTTGCTTATTGTTCTGAATTGAACAGATTGCAACATACACACATTAGGAATAAAAAGTATTTTAAAAAATATTCTTACAAAGTTAATTATGACATAATATTTGTATGTTTGTAACTTTTTTAATTGGGGACTGTACAGTAATGACAATCACCGTATTTTATCGCTGATTTTTCCTGTATTTCTGACGTGGATTAGGATTTAATTTTAATAGAGGCCCCACTAGATTTTGTTTATGTGCGGCCGGCAGCTAGCTACCGTACAACGTCGCTCGCCCTACCAATGTTACTTAACAATTTTTAACTGTTCTACAGCCAACAAGGTTTAATATAAACACTAGCTGACGCAGCTGCAACGACGTCACTCTTTGAAATTGAACTAAAACCTCTCCTTAGTCATTAGGTAGCCTCTCCTTATAGCCAGCCAATTATTATTTTCATTAGAAACAGATAATTTAAAAAAAATTGTGTTGATTCTGTACATATAGAGTTTCATTAAGAGAGAAAATTAAAATCGATTAGTGATCTACCTCAATCGAATCGGGAAAACAAAACCCTTCAGGTTATATGGATGATTCATGAGGTTCCCCCCCCACCACCACTTCTACAGCGCATTCTACTAGTAAAAATCATGAAAAATGTTAATAAACATAGGTTCAAAAACGCTTCGTTAGCAAGTTACAGCTAGCGAAGTATTTCAGCATGGTTCCTGGGCAGAGTGAAATAAAGCCATGCTGAACTCCTGGAAAAGTAAATTAATTTATAAAATTTGAGGTTTTTTAGGTATTGTGACCTGAAAAAGCTACTAAATTAGGTTTCAGAACTGCACCTTAGTAGTTTATGAGGATTTGGGGTTAAATGCAAGAAATTGGGGCATGAAACACCGTTTTTTATGTTTGATGTACAATAACTTTGTTAAATGAGTAATAAATACATAAAATCTTAAACGTAAATTGTGGAGAATTTAATTCTGAGAAAATTGATGTAAGTTAAGTCAAAAATAAAACAGAAGTACATAAAAAAATTCAATTTTATTTAGTATACATTACTAATTTTAAGAAAAATTAATTGCGGTTGTTACTAAAATGAGTATAGTTAAATGTTAATAAGATTACTTATTGTAGCCTACCTTCACGATTTTCACAGTTAACCACCTAGTCAAAGGATTTCGTAATTGGCATTATCGAAAGATCTCACAATAGAACGTTAGAACAATGATGTTTGACGTAATTTTTGAACGCTATTGTCAAAAGAATTTTGTTAACAGTTCTATTCACGCCTGAGTTATCAGAAGATCTCAATAAATTAACTTACCCATATGATTTACAGTTGATTAAACAATTTCAATACTATTATTATTCTATTCACTAACCATATTATAAATAAAACTAACTCTCTATTGTATTAGGCTATAGTGTTACATAACAATTGGCTAATATAGAACTTTGCTTACACGTACTTCATTTTACTTTTCCCAAAATTATTAATATTTATACTTTCTCAGATCTGGGAAGAGCAGTGGAATTTATATAATAATAAAAAATTTCGTTTTGAATTTTTTACTGGGAAATATTCTTTCAAGAGCAAGGAAAGTTGTTTACGCCATGATTTCTGTCTGTGCACTGAGCTGAGTGGGAATAATTTTGTTGGTTCTGACCAATCTTTGTGACATTTCAGTCACACATCCGGGGGTTTTTCTTTATTTGATAAATTGAAATTAGAAGTTAACCACCCAAAAGAACATCTCAAAAATTAAACATTACTATTTTATTCCACGATAGTTTCAGTACTAGCTAGTAATCGTCTGGCCAGTTTAATTTTTAGTAATTTTTAGTATTAAGTATTTTTTAAATTTATTTTTGTAAAACAATACGTCTATTGTCTATTATAAAATTGTTTTATTTTTTTTAAAAACCGGTATAAATATCCTCTTTAGTAGTTCACGATTTCTAGATAAGAATTTCACTCCTTAAAATGTGGCAAAAAAATTAAAGAATGTTTGAATTCTTTCCAATACTTCTTTGTAGTTCATTAAGGGAAAAAATTAAAATCGATTAGTGTTCTACGTTAATCGAATCGGGAAAAGAAAACCCGTCAGGTTATATACAGGCTATGTAATCGGTTGTTTGTAGTATAAAACTAAAGTTCAGTAAGGAGTATCTTTACTGAAATGACGCAGTATTTGACTAAAAGTAGTAGATTGCAATTTTGTATTTTCTAAACTATATTTTCGTAAACTGTGGCGTACACGCTGCTGTATTTTATTAAAATGATCACGTACATAAATTTTACTTGAAGTTCTATCTATATACACACGAAAAAAGGGTATCAGAACAATGGTTAACTTTTTAGCAAAACCTTTTGCTTTGGTTTTAAGCATTGGACCACAGACACTAACACCTTGCGAAGTTACAATGGCGAACCATTCATTCAACGCTTCTCAACAAATGTATCCTTCCTTCACGTTTTCTTTTCTGAGATGTTCCATGATCTTTTAATGCCAACTCTTGGCGTATGTTCTTTTCTTCCAGCACGATACAAGCTATCGTAATTTTCGGTAAACCGGTTAGTTCCGATAGTTTACGTTGGCTTAAGTTAGCTGGATACATTTTTATTTTGTCGAGAAGCTTTATTCGATCACACAGTCATACCGTTACGCGGCATTTAACGCACAAAGACGTTAATAGTAGGTATTGTACTGTAAGCCTACGCATAAAAATATCAACAAAATGTGTGAAACGAATGGGAATAAAAAATAAATAAAAATTATGCCTGCAGATAACAAAACAACCAGACTCGAAAAACAGTGTTACAGTACATTCATGAGATCACAAAAAGTGCTGAGAAGTATGGAATTACGAACGTTCTATGTACGTATGACAAGTGACAACTAACCATAAGTTGGAAGGAGGTTGGCTATACAGTTTGTAAGGTTGGGCATAACTAGTGGATATGACTCACTGAAATTTGTGCAATGACGATTATGTAGCCTACACATTGTACTTTAAATAACATCTCTGTTATGACTGATGTGTGATTACGTTTGGTTATCTGTCGAAATTTTTACTACCTCTATCCTTCCCATTTATCTTATCTTGCCGCTTAGAACCACGTGTTGTTCATCGCTGTAATGGTTTTAATTAAACATATATGTACATACATTGGATTGGCCCCAATAAGTGGCATTATGGACCGAATAAACGGAGTAGGCACTTATCGATGTAGAATCCCGTTCTGTTTTTGTTTATTAAAGCACTTTACCAAAAAACCGGCTGCCCCAATTAACCAGTGGACCATTTATCCGGAATAGACTATAGACTGTATTCCATAACTCTTGTGATACGACATCTCGTACAATCCGGATAAATACAGCGGACACAGTCTTAGCTAGAAAAATATTAAATGTAGCAAAAAAATGTTCTAACAATATTTTTAACACATTTTAAAATGTTAGTATAAGTATTGAACTTTGAGAACATCGTTAAAGTACAAATAATTTTTCAGACGCTTTTTAAAAATATATATCGTATATACATTGAATAAATCACAAAAGATCTTTTAGGTCGCGGTGAGGAGGGGCTGCAGAAGCCTGAACGCCCACATAGTAAAGTAAAGTAAGTACATTGAATAAAAATTTATTAGGTTATACGTTTACCAAATTTTTAAACAGATTAAATCAATTGTATATACTAAGTTTAAAATTTTAAAAAATTGTAAATACCTGTCTCTTATATTTTCCAAGTAGTTTCCAATATATTCCACCATCGCTCCAGCAAAATCTTTGAATTGTTTTTGTTCCATTGTTTGATCCCTGTAAGTAATAATTATACTTTATAGTAACTTCAAATATTTTTTGACTTACACATTTACAGTATTTTGAGTATATAAGACTGTTAGTCTACCTGTCAATAACTGTACTACAGTTGAGCAAAGACTTATTTTAACGAGTTCAATTACTGATACTAACAATTTCTTTGAATTTTGTAGAAAATAAACAAATTTATATAATCTCCCGACTCTTTAATTCAGAGATTCAGCACAATATAATAATGGTTGTAGACAAACTTGTTTGTTATAAACACAACTTTGTATTAAGTTGTCCCATCGTAATTTCTATTAGCTTAACAAGGAAAACCCTGTTAAAAATAACCGTTCTTCAAAGAACTACAGGCGTTGGAATTTCGTTAAACAGATTAGGGAAAACATACGTGAAAATTTATATTATATCATCCTGCATCATAAAATTTAACGAAAATAATAATTTATGATAACAATAATAAGAGTAGCCTATTGTATTTTTTCATTGCAGGAACTGCAATCTACGCCTCAAACCAACATTCCTCTGGATTAGCCTTGAAAAAACTGGAAACATGAATAATAAATTTTCTTACTGCATATTATAATGTTGTACTGCATTAATTTACAGTTACAAATTAAAATAACTTTAATTTAAAACCTATCATCTTATATATGTTATAGCTTAGGTACAATTACTATTCTTAATTAAATTCTTTTGGAAAATCTCATAGATACAGTTTAAATACTTGCAATTGTTAGTTTTCACTGACCAGTAGGTTTAATATGATAAATTAAATTTGTGAGAAATTTAATAAATACAGTTCAGTCAAAGATAAAAAAACAAAACACTTTTAAGGGCTTTAATTTTCGCTTCTAAAATTTGTTAAATGTTAAAATGTTCTTCCATTCTGCAGTCTACACATCATGACTAAAATATTTTTCTTTCATTGAAAGTTAGTAATCTTAAATTAACATTTCTTAATCACCAACGTTTAAAAAAAATATTAAAATAACTGAAACTGAAACTGGTAGAAGAATAAAATTGACGACTTCGTGGGAGTTACCGCCTGATCGTTTGGCAAAATACGACGGGCTGGAGGTCCCTTCAGTGAGAGATATCGGAAAAGGTGTTTGAAGAAAAATAATAATTTGATGGAACGCACATCGAAAGCCATTCCAAGAAAGGTGCTGTACATTTTCTTTTTATTTTGTTTAAGGTCCGACTGTTTTGCAATTACTGCTAATGCAGACGGTGAGAAGGGTGATAGATGAAAATGAGTGATGAAAAATGCCAGACATGGCCGGGAATCGGTTTGATATTAACGTAACAAAACTCTAAAATGCTCGGAATTGTGCTAAATTTTTTAAGAAGTTAATAAAAATTGTGAGTAAAAATATGAGTACGCGCATATAGGTAGTTTAAGGCAGAGAACGATTTAGTACCAGAATATTATAAACAATCTTCAGTAATGGAGTTGGAACTCGAAGAAGAAGAAGAAGAATAACAAATTTAATTTTTTATCCCAAGATTAACTTGCCATACATTTAACTTGTCCTGTTAAACAACTTGGTGTATATATGTTTCTATGTTCAACTGTTCTCGAAAACAGCTCTAACGATTTTCCTGAAAATTTATGTATATGGATTTTTAGGGTCTACAAATCGATTGCGCTAGGTTTTGATTGAGGGCACTAATATCTGCAAAAATTTGTTAACTCGTTAAATTAAGAAATATAATTAGAACAATAGGCTTGCATTCAACACATCTGTAAATCAGCAGTGTTGGTAAACGAACACGGAATGTTTAGTTCGTAAATGTACGCAACACAATTATATTTTTTTATTTTTTATCGCTAATTTGTGTACGTTGCAATCTGTTCAATTCAGAACAATAAGCAACCCCATGACCCAATGAGATGAGGATGTTTTGTATGACGTGTAAATGAGTTGTAGTCTTGTACAGACCCAAGTTGACCATTCCTAGAGAATATGGTTAATTGAACCCCAACCATCAAAGTACACCGGGAACCACTGTCTAGTATTCAAATTCGTGTAAAAGTAACTACATTTACTAGGATTTGAACCAGGAAGCATCGTCTCCGAAAATCATCTGTGAAACAGCTGACTCGCGGCGACGACTTTACTATTAGACCAACCCGGTGGGTCACGCAACACAATAACGCAAAAACTATATATATATATATATATATATATATTTATATAGAAATGGTACTTTTTTTAGAATTGATGAACCTCATTTTTATTAAAATTATTGAGCGGTACTTTTCGGAAATCGTTCATATAATTTTCGGATCATCCGATCATATAATTAGAACAATAACATCAGTGTACAGTGTACAGGTACTTTATAGTAAGAAGATGAAGTACACAATGATGTTTGTTTATGTATCGCTAGTTAAAATGCCGGCCGCGTTGGCGATGTTGGTAACGTGCTCGCCTCTCATCACGCGGTCTTGGGTTCGAATCCCACTCGGGCATGGCATTTTTTCATACGTTACAAAAATTCATTTCATCCTTCACCGTCTGCATTAGCAGCAATTTGCGAAACAGTCGGACGTTAAACCAAAAAAAAAAAAAAAAAAAAAAAAATAGTTAAAATGCCAAATAACTGACAAAAAAATAATCATAAAGTACATTAAAATTGTGGCTTTTAATAGAATTATTTTAGAATTTAAAAAAAATTATAAATTAGACAAATAATTTTTGCGTTGTTTGATACTTTTTTATCATTATACTACCTAAAAACAACTTTTTCAGTTCACATTTAAATACAATTTATTATTGTTTTTGGATATCTAAAAAGAAAATGTGTAGGTTAAATCGAAACTGATTAGCCTATAAAAAATGTGCAATAAAAGGACCTTTCATTTAGTTCCTTGACTAAATGGCACGGAGGAAAGAGGTAATAAAAATATATACGTACTTCCCAAGTAAGACCACACCTTGAATTGAAGGACGGAAGTTTACTGAAGCAAAAACAAAATGGTAAAAGTGAAAATACTGTATTATAAAATTATTATACGAATTTTACAAGGAAGTGACAAAAAACCTAAAATGAATTATTGTGTTTCGTGAAACAAAACGTCATTATTTGTGTTTTATTGCATGAGCATAGAATTTAATTATACATCAATAATTAATTGTAAGTCTCAATTTACGAGATATAAATTAATTATTAAGCTGCTTTGCTGAAATTATTCAGTTTCAGTTTTTAAAATGTAATTCATAGAAAATTGCTACAAACGGAGCCAAAAAAAATAAGATTTACAAATCTTACTTTAAAAAGCTGTATTGGCCACATGAGTGGCGTAGTGGTTAGCGCGCTAGACTACTAAGCGGAAGTCCCGGGTTTGATTCCCCGTTAGAGTCTGAAAATATACGTGCCAAAACCCACCATTCCAGTTTCTTAACCCATAGTAGTCGTTTATGACCAAGCTGCTGATGCGACTTTAAATAAAACTAAAAAGAGTCCTATTGATTCACTTGTAATCACAAATGATTTTTATAACATAACAGTAGTAACAAATTGTGATAAGAGTTTAATATTTAATTAATATTTAGATATTTTAGACACAGATTAACTACTGTAGCTATTGTTGAAATTTAGGCCTAAATATATTTTTGTCCAAATAAAATGTTCTACAAGGAAAACACAACGAATGTTTACACAAAGTTTAGTTAACAAATTACTAAGAACATTTCGTTACTAAGAAAAATTAGTAAAAATAATATTATTACAAAAACAAACAAAAACCCCAACTGTCAGTAGTATAGAATTAATCATTATTATTTTACTAGATAAACTTATTCTGGATCCAACTACGTATGTACTAAATTCTAACAACTTAATAATTGAGTCCTTCGGTACTTATCGCAATCAAACGAACCAGAGTAAAACCCGTTTTAAGGAAAATAATGGAATAATTATATATTCAAAAATTAGTAATTAATACACACAAAAGAATTAGACTAATTTTAAAAGAATTTATCTAGCTTACAAGTATGACAGCAATCGCAAGAATAAATAAATAGATAAATTAACTTCTTATCTCACGTAAAATAAAGTAATTACATTATAGTATAAAAATGCCATCAAATTTTGAAATAGATTGGAAAGCTTGTGGTACCGCACAGAACATCTTGATATGTCCTGTATTCACTTTTGTGGAATCCGCTAGAAGCAGGTATATCACGAAGGGGTTGACCAGGCATTAGCTTGGAAAAGTTAAGGGAAACTTTCAAAAACCTTGACCAGGACAGCTGTAATTACTAATTATTTTCAGCAAAGTGTTTAATTTTCATCACGAAATGTTCACTTTCCCAAGTCACCTACCTGAACTGTTTCTTGTCAATTATTTAAAAATAAAAGAAATAGTGAAATTTAGAGCACAAACTACAATAGATTATACATGAAGACAAAACTGAAAACATTTACCAATAAATATAAATTCGAGTTTTCTGTGATTGCGGGGCTATCAGATAATTATAACTGTCACTTCATCCAATTTGTTATATTAGTCAAAGTTTTTAACCGTTTACACGGACCGAATTTCAACTTTGGTCAATCATCGTTGCTGCCTCTTTGATTATTATCAATCATGTGTAGGCGTACAAGAAGTCAACTTTTTTAGGTTTTTTCGTTGATCGTTTTGCCCCGTTAGTACTACAACAACCATTTATTTTGTTTGTAATAATTGTTCTTGTAATTTTTAATTAGTTAGAAAAATAAATGATGATACTTAACAGACATTGGAGTACAACAAGATAAGTTTAGTTTAACCACTGATTAAAAGATTATTTAAATCTATTTTATTATAATGAGCCTAGTTATAAAATTAAAGGTACAAAAATAATCAATATAAAAAATTAAACAACGGTTACACACCTCGATAACCATTAAAATCACGCGTAACTCGCGCCATATATCAGTTATAAATGAAAGAAACCATTTGGTACGCAAGAATTTACCATGCTGTGCAATAAAAAAGAAAAAATATCAGTGAATACAATATTTTCACACTCTCGAAGCAATGATATTGTACACTGCTGCCATAAATGTGCAGACATCGGCCGTTACGTGCCAACTCCTATTACTGTGATTTTTGTTATAGAAAATCATTAAAACTAAAATGAAAAGTGTAGATTGCCCTAAATACACAAGATCTTAATAATCTGTAACATTTTAAATTTTACTTATTTCTACTGATGATTTGCAGGAACAATTAATTTTATGGTTAATACTGTATCTAAGATTTTGGTGGGAAATGGATTTCATCCACTCTTCCTCAACCGAACTTACTAATTTCAGGTAATTTAGGAGTTGTCACTTCCTTTCAAATGTTGCTGGTTCAACCAAATTTGAGTCTTCATAGTAATTATTTAGGCCTAACGGTTTATATTGATTTGAAGTTTTTTGTGTCTACATGAAAACATATTTATTTATAGATAATTGCAGAAAAATTGCCGTTCCCGGGATGTACTACCCGGGAATTTGCTATTTTTTTTTCTATTTCCTAGATTTAGCCGTATTTCTCGTTTCTTTTACCGGAAAGGAACTAATTTAAAACTCACGTTATAATTTTTTTTATTAATACCGTACAATAATCGATAAAGGTTTTGCTTCTATAAACTAGAACAAGGTAGTAATGAACAGGTAAAGTAAAAGTGATATAATTTATGTTGTACTGAATGTAGAAAATGCGAAGTATTAAAGTTGTTTCACGGTCATATGAGTAACCTTGAAACAATGACCTGGCTAATGACTTTAGCCACAAAACACTTTAGGTTATATTTCATAATAAGAAACCGGTGAATTGTACAATAATAGGTTTGTTACTCAGTGTTTATCGTCCTACGTAATAATATGAATTTAGTCTTATTTATAAAATTTCAAACGTCGGCGGTTTTGAGTTAGGTTGTGTTTTTGAAGCGCTATGAAATAAAAATTAATTATAATTTAGTGCATAAAGAAACGATACGACAGCGAGAATGCATCGCTATTTCAGCTTTGATACAGTACCTATCCTGCCCATAACAGACAGGTGGAGTGTTAAATTACTTGCACTCGATCAGTTAATTCCAGGGCTACAAAAAAATAGTTATGTTTCTGATAATACATGGTCAGCTAATTAAATGACTGAATTATATAAGAACAGAAGAGGTATTAGTATAAAAGAAACTAATCAGAGTTATCTCCTCTGCAAGTAATGAATTTCATTATACACCTAGACCTGGTGGTGAATGAAGTGAAGGTGTAATTTGCAGGGTGGAAAATGTGTGCTTATCGTAGGGCCTGGCATGCTGATAAGCATACTTTTCCACTCAGTAAGGAAGGCAATGATAAACCACCTCACTCCTCGTTTTACTGAGTAAAACCTCAAGAGCTTCAAACTAGCCTTCTGGCTGAAGACCTAAACAACAACACAGTACCTATGTAACTAACATTAAGATAACTATTATAATGGTCTCTCTAACCACTCTAAGCGAATTTCGAATAATTATTTTTAAATATTTAAACTCACTGATTCGGTTAGATATGGGGACCGGAATTCGTTAGGCTTCGGAAACACCATAAATTTTCAGGCAAAAGTTTCGTTATTTTATTCTGTGAAATCAAAGTATTATTTCGTTATGAAATTTCCTTAACAAAATTTATTTATTCATTATATTTCATAAATTTCATTCAATTTTTTTTCATTTTGAACCAACAGAAAGGACTTTTGTTTTACTTGGTAATTCAAAATAATTCTAATTAAATTTAGTTTGCAAATAATATTCTTCGTGTTTTATCAGGTTTTATTATCACTTATTCTTGAATTTCAGGCCAGCCTAGTTAGTAAGCTGGTAGAAAGTCGCTATTAATTGTTTAATTTATAATTTTAAGAAGTAAAGTAACACTGGTTGGGGAAAGAATTTATTTTGGAGACCAGCTGGCAGTCACACTACTGGTTCCTATTCAAAAGTTATGTCTGTTTCTCATGAAAAATTCAACAGAAAACCGTGATCAAAGTGGGTGGTCACAGTAAATTTCAGTTTTCGATTAAAAAATTTAAAAAACTTATTGTAAATTGACATCACAATCAATAAAATTGTTAATATAGTGCCTAACGTTATTTACGAATAATAAAGGAATAATTAAGTCCACACATGAACATTACATGAACTCATTACAAGAACGCCTCAAAAACATTTTTTATTCAAATCTTTATTTATACAAGACAAATTGAACTAAATTAAAAATTAGAATGTTTTGCGGTATTTTCGTAGGGAATATCACAAAATTGTGGTGAACAAATAATAAATAAAAAAATATTAGTCATAAAGTCGTGAGACACTTATTCGTTCAATTTCTTGTTATTCATTCGTAGGTCTCAATTAAGTAAACTAGCAGAAAAAATGAGATATCAAAAAATTAACCCAGTAGTAGAAATGTTAACTCAATTTCAACATATTCATCTTGAATTAGATTAAATAACCAAAACTATAGTTGATTATCATGTTTAATCCTCCTACATGATATTTTTAAAAATTTATTCAGTAACAGTAAAACTAAACTAAATAAATGACATGTTTTACAACAATGTAACCTTAAATCTGACTGCTACAGCTGTTTAGTTCTGTCTGAGAGCAGAATACGCCACATTGTATAATTTAAGATTGTTACTTTTACGTACGTTAAGTATTTAGTTAACTTTCCGTAATTTCTTTTAAATCATACTTTTAGCCTTTTTTGTTTCAAATGGATTTCTACTTCGTACTGAAGGTAGTTTCATATCGTTTTTACAATTTTATGTTTAAATGCTGAGAACACCAAATAATATAGCTAGCGCGTTGAAAACAATACTATATTAAAATGTTCGATAATCATGCTTAGCTCCTTCCGAATTTCCTCTGAAAGAATTCCCTAAAGTATTTATTACAACTGAATACGTTTAATTATTTAACTACTAAATTAATTAAAATTATAAAAGGTTGTTAATGAATACTATCTCTTAAACACCGGAAAATAATGACTTCAAACACTGACAAAATGAAGGTTGTTGCAATAAATTTAGAGTTTTATTATTTTTATCACAAAATAATGTAATTACACCGTTAATTAAAATTTCAAACGATACATTAAAAGGATGGAAGTTACATCACTATTTCTTTATAATTGTTTTATAATCTTAATCTCATTGTGATATAGGTAAACAATCAACACAATAAATCAGTAATTTATGTTGATTCAGAAACGTTTGATGTTACACATACTTTTATCTGTACCTTCTACTAAAATATAAGCGTAGTACAAAAGCAATTTTTAACTTGTAATCCCTACGAAAATATGTAGGCCTACTTACTGAACGATTTTTGTAATTTATTGGCAATTTATTGTGAAGTATATAGGTACAATAATTATTGTTGTTGTTGTTGTTGTTTAGGTCATCAGCCGAAAGGCTGGTTTGAACGTGTAGAGGTTTTACTAAGTAAAACGAGGGGTGCGATGGTTTAATTTGCCTTGCTCACTGAGTAGAAAAGTACGCTTATCAGCATGCCGGGCCCTCTGGGAAGCACATATTTTCCACTCTGCAAATGACACCTTCACTTCATTCACCACAGGGTCTGGCTTATAATGAAATTCACTACTTTCAGAGGAGATAACTCTGACTAGTGTCTTTTACACTTCTGGCTCTTCTGTTCTTAAATGATTCAGTCATATGACCATGTGATAAGAAATATAACTATTTTTTGTAGATCTGGAACAGATCGAGTGCAAGTATTTAACACTCCACCTGTCTGTTATGGGCAGGATAGGTACTGTATCAAAGTTGAAATAGCGATGCATTCTCGCTATGATATCGTTTCTTTATGCACTAAGTTATAATTAATTTTTATTTTACAGCGCTTAAGAAAACACAACTAACGCAAAACCGCCGACTTTGATAATAACGTGATTAGACATGATACGACGAGATAAGAAACAGAACTATTTATTTTAGCCCTAACAGATTTTTAACTAACAGATCGAGTGTAAATGATTTGACACTCCCCCTGTCTGTTATGGGCATACAATAATTATTTTCCTCGTTTTAAGTATGTTTTTAGAAATATATATTAGAACCCCCAGTATTGACAAAGAAATTTAAAGTATTTCTTTAGTGTAATTTTTATCTATGTCTGATTCAAAGATTTTGAAGTCAATGAACTTATAACCGAAACTTTTTCTGTTCATGTTAGGCCACCACCTGACTTTAAAAAAAATTGGGATCTCTGGCTTAACAATCTTGTGTACACCCAAGTCATTGGCGAGGTGGAGAATTCTTTTTCTGCTCCTCTAAATTTTTGTAAATTAAGGGCTAAAATACAGCCAGTTTCATTTATTTGTTTATATGACCAGCAATTTAAAACGTAACGAACAATAAAAATAAATCGTACGCCTATAATTAATGTTTTTCTAATATCAATTGCGTTCAATATATATAATAAAATAATTTGTACTGTTATTACAATCTAAACGCTAATAAATTATGTATTAAGATCAAGGTTATTTGAATTATTATTTCTAATATCAATTAGTGAAAGGAAAAAATCTACCGCATTACTAGGTCAATCAAAAAAATTATTTTTCAACTACAAAATATTATTTTAGTATAATTTCTTAATGTTAAAAATGGATAAAATAGCTTTAATCCGTTTATTTATTAGCTAATAATAGTATTCAGGTAACTTAAAATGAACATTTTATAAAACCGAATAAAACGTTTTTTGTAATGGATGCTGACAAAAAGATTAATGTTTTATTTATTGGAACCCATCTTTGTTTTTTCCCGACTTGGGTAAATTAATTCCTTTCAATCTACGAACATAAAACTATTTCCCAAATCAAGGATGACCAATAAATCACCTCCGAAAATGTCATATTATCCTTTTAAAAAATATCTTACTTAAATAATAGATTCTTTGCAGTAAAACATGTTTCAAAATTAGTTTATATACGTCCGATCTTGGCAGGGTTTCGTTCTGGTTCCGCTTTTCTGTACACATAAGATTTTCCCATTGTTCCGGATTCTTTAAAGGCTACTTATGTAATTAAGGAATACATACATATAAATTTTATGTTAATTAATTCAATACTTAATTAATAAATAACTTGCCCATATCAGGCAGGTGAAGTGTTAAATTATTTTCATTAGAACTGCTAGTTCCAGGGCTACAAAAAATAGTTCTGTATCTTATCATATGGTCAGCCAATTACATGACTGAAGCATTTAAGAACGGAAGAGTTAGAGGTGTAAAAGACAGTCATAATTGACTCCTCGAAAATAAATTAATTTCATTATACAGCCAGACCCTGTGGTGAATGAAGGGAAGGTATCATTTGCAGGGTGGAAAGTAGATACTTTTTAGAGAGCCTGGCATGCTGATAAGCATACTTTTCCGCTCAGTAAGGAAGGCAATGGTAGACCACCTCACTCCTCGTTTTACAGTAAAGCCTTTAGAGGTTCAAACCAGCCTTTCGGCTGATAACCTAAATAACATAACATGGACAATACAGCTATTATGACCAGCAATAATGGCTGCAACAAAGTAACGTTAACTTTCCAACATTGTTTTGTTTTTGTTTAGGTCATTAGCTGAAAAGCTGGTTTGAACCTCTAGAGGCTTTACTAAGTAAAATGAGAAGTGAGGAGGTTTAACTATGCCTTCCTCACTGAGTGGGAACGTATGCTTATCAGCATGCCAGGCCCTCTGAAGCATCTACTTTCCATCCTGCAAATGATACCTTCACTTCATTCACCACAGGATCTGACTGTTTAATGACATTTTCTAAAGATAATATTTCACTTGTGATAAATTATAGAAAATTTAATGGACAAAAATCACACCGCATTACGTTTAAACTTCGTCAGAAAACTTGTCCACCGGTATAATTCGACATTAGTTTTATACTTCAAACAGATACCAGTTAAGTGTTCAGGCCTTATAATAGACAGGAGATTGCCATGAAACAACACACACAACAACAAAAAAATCCGCCCAGAGACTCTGCACTCTTTACTCCACCGTAGGTCATACTTACCAATTAAAAAAAACTAAATTGTCACAACTATCTAATTTAGCCTGTGTGGATGTACGGAGCTTTAACTACTTTTTGGTGAAAGAAACAATAGTAAAAACAGACAGAATACAAAACAAATTTTTTACGATTATATACATGTAGTCCCTATTCAAAAAAAAGAAAGTTAAGATAAAGTTAAAAAGAAAGGAAAGATAGATAGCAAGAGGACGCCCGGTAGGAGAAGAATATCCTGGCTTGGGAACTTGCGAACCTGGTTTGGTAGGAGCTCCATGCAATTGTTCCGGTTGGCAGCGGATAAAGTCAAAATAGCCATGATGGTCGCCCACATCCGCAGCGGATAGGCACTCAAAGAAGAAGAAGTCCTTATTCTGTGCGAAATTCTACTATAAAAGTTTCCTCAATATGGGCACAGTAGAAACACAACTGTTTAAAAATTATCCTACATTCATTTTCATTCGAAATGAATTAATCACACGAATCCAAAGACATGAACATTGTTATACTCATACCTACCACACAATCCACAAACAAGGTTAAAACTATGCTGAATTAGGGATTTCATATAAAAACAATAGGGATCTCATGTAAAACATCGATGAGGCTTTTGGGTGATTTCCTCAAGACGAAAATAGTGCATTAGACGCAATCATTTTCATAAAATAATTCTGGTTTTAATTGTTTAGGTTGTAGGTTTTCTAAATACAGACTAATATGGCAAGTTGTTACAATCGTTTTAACTTTTCATAATTTATATATTAAAGTTTTCAGAATGCTATCACTGTATGTAGAAAAATAGCTATAATATAACTTTTGTGTTATTTGAGATAAGAGTTTTATACGTAAAAAAATGCATAAAATAAGTAGCTTATTACTTTCCTCATGAGAAACGTTCAGGTAACAATAGAATATTCAGTACCTTATTTGGCATAAGAGTCCAACTGATTGACGTATACAGTATGATTCTAATTTTAACAATCGTATAGACAGAAAAAAAACTGTAGAAGAATGAATGTAAATATTTATTTCGAACGAATTTAAAACTGCAGGCACATGATTCCCATCAGTTCTTAAGCAATAAATAATCAAGAGTTTGTTATTTCATTTCGTAACTAAAAGATTTAAGGCCACATTTTACATTGATTAAATGTAAACAATTAAATAAAGTTTAACAATAACTACAAAAATAATATAAAATTATTTTAAGACTAAGTCTAATAGAATAGTTTGTAACCTGAGGCAAAAAATATGTTGTAACTGTTTGTGTTCTCCTGTACGCGTTGCTTTGATAGGCGGTTTAATATTAGTAGGAAAAAGTACCCAAAATTGTTGTTAATTGTTGTATTACGAATCTATGGTTTTTAACACAAAATCTAAGGATTTACAAGACATTACTGCTTTAGAAATAAACCCAAAAACTTAAATAACGTTATTTGAAAATTTACCTGGGATAAAATATCATGTTACAGTCAATTTTATTATTATTTTCCTGTTCGACGCTTCAGTGGATCAATTAGTACGTACTGGGCTGCTAAGCCTCTTACCTACTTTTAATTCCCTGCCAGATTCTGGATAAAACCCTCTATTAAGTAGGCATTGCATTATCGTTATTTCCAAAGCAGTCGCTAATACAAACACAAGTAAACGCGCGCACAACTATAGGTGCATTAGTCGACACTTTATTTACTTGTAAAATATTATTTCCTTAAATCTTTGTGACAGTAAATTATCCATTTAACAAAAATATAGAGATGCAGGGCTATTCCGCCACATAAATCTAATATGAAATAACTGTGAAGTTAAAAAAGAATTCTCGATAAGTACCGCCAAGAATTTCAATTATTTAAGGTTATTTATTTGAAGTCGCATCAACAGCTTGGTCATTAGTAAATATAGTATGTAAAAGAAATTGGGTATCTGTGGTATGGTGTGAAAAGTTTATTAGATCTTAGCGGGGAATCGAACCTAGCGCCTTCGGTTTATGGATCATGCACTCAAACTGTTAATACATCGAGCTAACCAATTGTTTTCTTGTAACAGGAAAACAGGCTATACATTGGTCAAGGTCTGCAAGAACGGCACATTTATTCTAAGAACAAAACAAGCCACATTTATTTCACTTTAAACAGTTTACATCAATTAGACAACAGTACATATTGTCTTTTATTTTCAATAAATAAGATATTTGCGCTAAAAGTAATTTAAATCATGTGAAATTCTGATAGCAGTACTTTATCGGATCCAAAGAACTAAAAACCAAACAAAGCAAAAAGAGCAATCTAATAATAAAATAATTATACTTTAAAGTAAACATAATAGGCACACTTTTGCGTACAGCATTGTATTAAAATAGTATGATATTATTGTTTAATTACCAGATAACAAAATTGGAAGTAAAAATATAAAAAATTGGTATATCAGAAACATTTTAGGTTACAGAGGTTGTAATACAAAAACCAAATTAGTAAGAAACTGATTTATTTAGACTTAGATACTCATTATACTTCCTTGTAAAAATACGATCTTTAGATAAAACACAAGCGTTTTTTTTTCATACTAGAAAACATAATAATTATATAAAAACATGTAAATAAATAAAATAGTGACTGACCTGTTTGTTGTTACACAATAATCTTCAAATAAATAAACACTAAACTTATTAATAAAAACTGATATGTGTTATCAGTTCGACTGACAATAAAACACTATTATGAATAAATTATGACTAACTATTTACAAACAGTTCATTTAACACACAGCGCGTCTTTACTGTAGTAACAAACCAATCAGTTACGACTGAAAACGAAGTAAAGGAGTGTGAATCTCAATAAGAAAGGTTTTACAAGTAGTTCGCTCTTTTATAAAACTGGTACTGCAAGGCTGCTGCCACTCCGGTGAACAACTTTCGTTTACCTACGTCATGAAGAGACGGGCTGTCCGTTCTGATATTCTAATCGAATAGTACTTATAAACAAGCGCCAAGTTAACAGAATCTCAATTTAAGTTTTACGTAGAAGGGAAGTCCCGTCATCATATTAACACAATCTACAATTGCAAGAAAAATACAAACGTGCTAGTAATGACGGTGTACGCTCATCCTCACCCAGCCGCTTCTTCAGACCATATTTATTCATTAAAACAACAAACGTTACAACATTCTGGTATTTACATTAGAATCCCGGTTAACCGAATCCGGTTTCCCGAAACCAAAAATCAATAAATTTTCAATCTACCTAATTTACATAATCAAAATGAAAATGATTTGCACATCTAACTGTGTTACAGGCTACTACGCTCTTCGCTAGCTGCTTCTTTTATAGTCTATTCCTATACTTAAATAATCTATGTTTCACTTCTTTTAAGCAGAATGTCGTTTTTTTGACAAATTATAAATATTTTAAGACCATAAAATGAATAGTAAATGGTGAATTGTTGTGTAATGTTACCGCGGATCTTGGTACTGTGTTTCATCCTTGTTGTAAACAGTACAGCATTCTGGTAATTACAGTAGAACCCTGGTTAACCAAATCCGGTTTTCCGAAACCAAAAATCAATAAATTTTCGATGTACGTAATTTATACTACAAAAAAATGAAAATAATTTGCACATCTAATTTTGTTGCAGTCTACTACGCTCTTCGCTAGCTGCTTCTTTTATATAGTTCAAAATACCTAGACTTAAATAATGTCTAGGTTTCAAAAAATGTTTCGTTTCTTTTAACCAGAATGTCGTGTAAACGTAAACAAGGTTTTTTGACTATTGATGAAAATTTTAAGACCATAAAAAGTAGACTATATTAAAGGGTGAATTTTTGTGTAATGTTGCCGCGGATCTTGGGAGTTGTGTTTCATCCGCATCAGATTGGATAAAATATAAAAACCCTAGAACAGCATAGAATCAAGATATCAAACAGCTAAACACTGAAACGTTTCAATACGAAAATTAATGTTCAGAAGAAAGTTTCCGATTTTTTAAAGATACAGTAAAAATTAGAATAGATGATGTAGATTGTTGGTAGATGCTTGATTGATGATCATTAGTAGGGCCTGGTATGATGATAAGCATACTTTTCCACTCAGTGAGGAAGGCAATGGTAAACCGTCGAACTCTTCGTTTTACTTGGTAATGCCTCTAGTGATTCAAACCAGCCTTTTAGGTGAGGACAACAACACAGAAAAAATTATCAGGTTTAATTTTTATTTAGAATTTTATTTCAGTTAAAATGTATTAAATGCTTGTTAAATATATAGTTTTTATTACTTTAAAACAGCTATGTTCTTAATAAATTAGTCCTTTTATTCCTTGTTATTTCCATATTTGCTAAAGCCGGGTTATCGTAAATAGGTCCGCCCCAATTACTTTAGATAACCGGGGTTTAACTGTACGTCAAAACATTGTATACACTATTCATAACTTTTCATACATTAAACACTTATCCATTCGTTCGTAAGTTAAACCTAAAATATAGGCATCTGTTTATAAAACTATTTTTTTAAACCATCAATTATTAACATAACGAATAAATTATGTTAATAAATTAATTAAAAATGGTCACTTTCCAAGGTGATCGTCTTACTGAAATAGAGATTTTACTGTGTAATAAGTTATTTGTAAATCCTGTAAAGATTGTGAATGTTCTCGAATGTATCGACTTGAGACCTAAATTACAATTGATTGAGGTTAGTGATTGTTTGTGGTCGGCCGTCTTACTTTACTGCTGTTATAAAGCCCTCTACATTTCATTAATTATAATTTGTTTCTAAAAAAAGATGTCAGTCAGTATAACTCAGTGTCCAGATAAACATAACGCAGCCTAATAAATAAACTTTTATTGTCACGGGAAACAACATACATTTTATATGACGTGTCAAATTCTGGGATAGGGATTGGGAAGTTTCTACTACACCACAGAACGTAAGAGGGGCTGACTAGGCTTTCACCTGGAATGATCAAGGGAAACTGTGCGAAAACCTTGACCAGGTTCAGGGTTTGCTATACATACTGGGTGATTTGACACATGTACCTCTTCTGTACTTAAATGCTTCAGTCATATAATTGGCTGACCATGTGATAAGAAACAGAATCATTTTTTGTAGCCCTGGAACTAGCAGCTCGAGAGCAAATAATTTAGTACTCCACCAGCCAGTTATGGGTATATAATAAAAATACTAATACATAAATCAAGACGTTAGTATGTAGGCCAAATAAAGAAACCATCAGTTACAGGTTAGATGACTTACAAAAGTCCAAGTACGGCAAACTATTTAGAATGTAGGGAAAATTTCAAGGGATATGCATTTATGTGAACCTCACTCGAAAACAAAATATTATTTTATGATAAAAAATATTTTCCGTCATCTTGAATGTAACTTTATTTTTTTTAAAAGGAAGGGGTCATGCGACACATGATTTTAATGCGAAATTTCAAGATAATTATTGTAATGGTGAAAACTGTACATTGATATTTCATAAGGTTTCGAAGATATTCTTCGACGCCTTTCTTTACATTTCAGCAATACCTTATTGAATGTTATGTGTAATTATCTATCATGATTTAATATTTATTTTAAAATTATACATGTGTAATTTTTAACTTAATAACTTAAATTATATAAGTTATTAAGTTCAAAAATACAAAAGGATAATTTTAAAATAAATATTAAATATGATAAGTAATTTTACACATGACATTCAATAAGGCTTTGCTGAAATGTAAACAAAAGCCGTAAAACTTCCAAACCGTATGAGTTATCATCATTGGAATTGCCTTGAATTTTCTCATTGAAATCATGTGCCTGATTAATTTTCTTTTTCGGATTTTTTCATGAAATTTTCACTTAACAAGTCATCTTAACTATACTTATAGATTAATGAACAATTTGAATACAACAAAACAATTAAACAACTAGCCAATATAAAGAACAAATGTATGAATAAATAAAAAATATTAACCAATAAAAATACAAAATTGAGAGTATAGAACTCTGAAAAACATTAAAAGCCATTAAAATCTGAGATCAGTGATCAGGTGTGAATGTTTATAGGAATAAAGTTTTCGTAATATTTTAAATAGTCAGGGTGTAGTATAATTGTTTTAAACTATTTCAGATATGCTTTTTTATTTTTTAATTAGTCTTTAGGAAATCTTCAAAGTAGGCCTACTGACTTCTAATTGGGTGTATGACGTTGGGTATGCACGTCATTCGGTCTGCAAATTAAGCACAATGGACGATAATGATAATAAGGAGGTGAGCGGTCATAAAATTTTCTACAACTACCCTTTGATAAGTCACCGATACTTGAGTAATTTATGACAGGGAAGCAATAAAAGTACCCTCTATCTCCTTCCTGAAGAAAGGGTAGAGAGTAATAAACAGCAAACCTAGAAATAACTAAACTACAAAGGAAACTAGCCTTACGTACATCAGGTAAAACATGTCATTCAATAGAATTTCTGATAATGAAACCAACATTCCTATAACTCGAATTTTCTATATCTCGAATTGAATTTCAGTTCCCTTCATTCAACCTTCCATGCATTTACTGTGTAAAAATCCATCTATAACTCGAATTCCGTCATTTCTCCAAGTCGAACTTTTCATTTAGTTTCTTTTAACGAAATTATGTACATAGTTCTCAAAATAGCATTTTTGGTCTTTTGAAAACTGTAGGTACAGTACTGTTTCTTTCATTTTAAGAGAAAATGTTCGACGAAAAAAGGTTACAGACCCTCAAAGTCATCTGGTTGCCTTTGCAGGCCTAACAAGCGTAAACCAAAACAATGAATTTCTTTGAATCGACGAATCTTTGGTGGACCGCAGAACAATAGATCCATAGCCTGTCGGTACAATGTACCATATTCAGCATGTAGTCTACTGTAATTATAATAGCGTAATTTTGGAATACTGTAGTCTATAGTGTATAAAATATGTATACATTACTTAACACTGTAGCTTATAGCTAAGTTAAATGCAACGCGCCGTATAGTACTGTTTTGCAAAATTACGCATGTCCTAAGTAGGCCTACATATTTCACATAATTGTAGGCTACTGTATTAGCCTATGTGGAATGTTCTGTGTTTTTTTATTTTGTAATAACTGATTTATTGTTATTTTTCCATAACTCAAAATTTCTGTATTTTTTCTGAATTTTTTTTCTCATCCCTTGAGGATTCAGGTTATAGAAGTTCGACTGTATTAGAACCGATGTTAGACTTAGTGTAGTTTTTATACTCCATACATTTCAGTCAATGTTAATGTCGTATCATTAAAATAGAATTTTTAAACTACTGTAATTATATCAAATTAAATCATTATTGAATTAAAGTACTATTGTAGGCCTACAACAAAAAAAGTGGTTTTCTCGTCCCTACTAACAATATTACCGATTTCGGTTTTGTTTACTTTCTCTTGCCTATATGAATATATAGGAAGGAAAGTATTGTTTTCATGTCGATTTTTCGAAATTGAGATTTACCGGTTCTACACGTTTTCAGACCCCTGAATCCAAAAAAACACGTTTTTAGCGAATGGTGTGTGTGTGTGTGCGTGCGTGTGTGTGTGTGTGTGTGTGTGTGTGTGTGCGTGTGTGTGTGTGTGTGTCGTGAATAGAATATCTCAAGAACGGAACGTCGTACGAACTTGAAACTTAAGTTAGGCACCACAAGTGGAAGTAGTAGTAGCTAGCTTATTCGTGTAATTTTTCACTTTACTGCGATTTTCTCAAGAACGGCTCCCACGATTTTTTTTTTTAAATCGCCTCGTTTAGTATATTTTTCATGCTTAACAAGATAGGGTAGGCGTCATGTCTGCTGAAATTCTTGGAGAGGCTGTTTTCACGTAAAAAATTGTTTTTATAAGATTGTGGCTTTAATATGCAATTTAGCGCAAAAATGTATAATAAAAGTTATAGAGAACTAAAAATCCTACAACTTTTATTTCAAACTTTTTTGTATAACGCTTAGTTTAGTGGTCATTAGCGATTTTCTGTATTTTTTTCTTACGAAAACGTGTAAAAAATCAATTAATTTAAGATTTCGGCCTTAGTATGCATTTTACGACAAAAGTGTATATAATTAAATTTATAGGAAATTAAAATATCTACAACTTTTATTCAGAACATTTTTCTCTACTGAGCCGAGTTTAGCGTGAAAGAGTGATTTTCTGCATTTTTAAGACAAACTGAAGTTGATTTTCATTTTGCGTCTTTCACTCATGATTAAAATTAGGTTATATTTATTGGGGTTAGTTTTTTGTTTATTTCTAATGTTTTATTACTAATGTTAGGTTATATTGTTAATTATTTGCATTGGCAAGAGAAAGTTGTGTGAGTTTCACACCAGATTTTTTTTTTTTAAAGATAACTTGATCGAGAGTGTTCTCAGCTTGATTCATTAAAAATAAAAAACCGCGGTGGCCTAGGCTATATATTTAACAAATAAAATTTAAATAAAAAAATAAAAAAGCCCCTACACAAAAAATTATAAAAAGTTAAAAAGAAATCTTTATATTCGACCCTTTTAACTGTAACGTGTGTGTCTATCTGTGACACCATAGCTCCCGATAGGATGAACCGATTTTGATTTAGTTTTTTTTTTGAAAGGTGACTTGATTGAAAGTGTACTTAGCTACGATTCAATAAAACAAGTGTAGGCGTTTAAAAAAAAACTGAATTATCAAAATTCGATCGTCGCGTGGTGTATGTGTGTGTCTGTCTGTGACACCATAGCTCCTGTACGGATGAACCATTTCGATTTAGTTTTTTATTGTCTCTAGCTCTATATGCATATGTAAGATGGAAAGTACTGGGTGAAGTGCATAAAAGTAGTTGGTATTAAGTAGTTCCAACTAAGTACAAAAAGTAGCAACTACGTTAGAATAGTAGTTACTTAAATTGGTGAGAATAAACATCTACTACGTAGTACTTGTTAGTAGAAACTAAGCCATGAGTAGTTGTAACCGGTAAAAAACATTAGTAGTAGGTACCTAAGTAGTAGTTACTAAGTGTTTAGTTAGTATTAAGCAAAGCAGTGGAGGGAGAAAGTTGTAAACATTTCAGTTCACCTCTCTATTTGATCCTAACGTCCTGTCCCTCAGGTTCTAAAACATCAGGGTTGAAATTCTTTGTTACAGGAAATTGATAATCAGAATTATCATTTGAATATTTTGCAACATTATGGAATATCGTGCAACACAAAATTAATTTTGGAATATTTTTCCAGAGACATTCCACAGTATTTCCAAGAATTAGAAATATTTTTTCAGCTGCCCAAATATGCGTTCTATTACAACTCTTTCTGTGAAATGCAAGTTATTAAATTTCTGTTCCGGACTCCAAGCATGATTTTTAAACTGGTAATCAACCAAGGTGGTATCCAGTACCCACTGTCTCTAAGCAGACCCATGAAACTGCAAAATTATTTGGTATCTTGAACTACGTTTCCAAATTCTACTATCATGTACACTACCGGGCCACTGTGCATTCACACTAGTAATTCATTCAGCACAGTCACTAGGAACCTGAGCATTTCAACTTGCAGATACTTTCTATTTATGTACTCGTCACCATATCGTTGTGGTTTTAGTATTTTTAGACGTGTGTAGTCTACTGCACCAACCACTGTTTATATTTGAAATCGTTTTTGCCATAATAACTTAGCTTCAATCATTCATTCTGCTGAAGTAGGAAATCTAATATAATCTTGAGTTTTCGCGAAAATATTGTCAATTACATATGTAATATTTTCTTCGTAGAGTAGTACAATGAATTTCAAAGTCTTCTGCTATGCGGCTTTGGACCCTGGATCCCTGATGTATCTTTAAAAATTTTCCATTCTCTTTCTGGAAGTTACAGCACCCTCTTAAGTTTTTCAGTATTTTTAAGAAAACGGTCCCATAAGAAACCAATGCTTTCGCTTATAAAATGTACCAACGTTTATATTTACTTGAACTTGCATCTTTTCTCTCACGGTAGTATTTAACATGATGTAAATTTATAAAATAAGATATCTCTCTGCAATGGTTAAATTCGTAAGCACCAAGGTGAGCATGATCGAAGGTGAGCTACGTAACGAATTTCTTAGTTGTTACTAGATTTTGAAGTTAGTTAATTCTTTTTATTCTCTTCGTTCTTAGTACTGTACTTACAAACGAAATACTACAAAACCCAGAAAATTATAGTAACAACTAAGTTGGCCAGTAACTACTTAGCGGAGGTTAGTCGAACAAATACTAACATTTTTTATTCTCTTAAAATATCATAGTAACTACTTAAAAAATGCGTAGTACTAGCACCAACTACTTTTTATTCTCTTCGCCCATTGTTTTCATGACGATATTTTGAAATCGAGTTTTTACCGGATATACACGTTTTCAGACCCGCTGAACCCAACTAAACATATTTTTAGCGATTGGTGTGTGTGTGTGTGTGTGTGTGTGTGCGCGCGCGCGCGCGCACGTGCATATTATAAATCTCAAGAACGGAGTATTGTACGAAATTGAAACTTGGAAGTTATGTTAAGTACCGCTAGAGGACCCGACACGACCATTTTCATTAAAATCGGTCAACCGGAAGTAGTAGTTTGTGCATGTAATTTTTCACTTTCTTGCAATTTCCTCAAAAACGGATCCGACGATTTATTTTTAAATCACTTCTTTTACTAAATCTTTTATACTGAACAATAGTGAGTAAGCGCCATGTCTGCTGAAGTTCTCCTAGAAATAAAAATGTTTTATAAACCTACAACTTTTATTTGTATTGTTTTTTTGTAGTATTTAACGCTTACTTTAGCGGCAATTAGTGATTTTTTGTTCTTTCATCAAAATCTAAAAGAAAAATTCAATATTTTTAAAGATTTCGGCCTTAGTAGGCCTATGCCATTTTACGTCGAAAGTGTAGCTACATATAATCAGAATTATAGAAAATTAAAAAACCTACAACTTTTGTTTAAAGAATTTTTTTTAACAGAGCCTACTTTAGCGTCAAACAGTGATTTTCCGTATTATAAAGCCAAACTGGGTTTGGTTTTCATTTTACCCGTACATCATTCACTGTTGATAAAAATTAGGTTTGTTTTTTGCCTTGAAAAATAAAGGTGCGTCTTATAGTCCGGAAAATATGGTTAACTACTAAATATTGTTTAATAATTTTATCACGTAGCTTACTGAAACTTAAAAATTTAGTCATAAAATTTACACTTCTAAATAATTAAAAATCTGAAATATTATAAAAATTTATTTTCAACCAAATAAGATTTCTTAAAACCACGACAATATTCCACAAGAATATTCCTACTTTATTAAAGAAAAATTAAACTATTAATAACATATTCTACAAAAAATCCCCTGAGCTCATTTAACACTATTAAGTTTACACTATGTAGGGTACAAACTATCATAGAAGACCGTTAATTGATTATTTTATAAGCGATCACAGATCAAAAGTTTTAAAGAAATAAATATGAACGTAAATACAAAAGAAATACCGGTAAAATTCTGTTTGAAATTTATTAAAATGAATATTTATTTTATATCATACAACTTTTACCTCGTAAATCCCAATTTAAATGTTTGTTTAAATAAAACTTCTAAACTGTATATTAATTTTTTTTTACATTTTAACAGAAGTTTTCAAAAGGTTTGAACAAACAACAAATGTACGATTCATCAGTTTTATTAGCCTACATTTTTGTAAGTAACTAATTCTATTGTAATCTGAAAACAACGTAGCACTTAAATGAAACATATGATAAACTTCACTTTCAAATTTACTTTAAATATTCCTTTTTCATAAATTTTAATAAGGCTTTCGGTCAACATGCACGAAGGAGTTGGAGTTTGCTGGAATAACTATGAAAAACTTAACGAGAATGAAGAAAAACAACTTGCGAACTAAAGAGTGGCATTATTTTGGAACAATCAACATACGGACACTTCTGCAGACAGGTAAATTAAAGCGAACACTGGGTTAGATGGCGAAACAACATATTCTAATACTCGCTTTACAAGAAACGCGTTTTACTGCTGCAAAAACTTTTGATTCTGGAAACTTTAGGATGTTTACAGGACAACTTGAACCAAGAATAGGAGCTGACCTACAGCAACTCGTAACAACATTCTGCGGAAGTAACGGATCATAGACTCAACAACAAAATTCCACTCACCTTCGGAAGGACCTGTACTTTAATTATAAAATGCGGAAATATGAGATGCTCAATATATGTGATGCATACACACAACTATCAACGTGGACAATCGGAGAAATTTAGAAGAGGTGGAGCAATCTGGGAACAGATAAACAATAAAGCACCAGAGAAGAGGGTCCGATTTTTAGTTGGTGAATTCAACGCAGAAATCGGTAAACAACAGTTCTGGAAGATTGTCAGCGACTATCCAGCCCACAAGAAAACAAACAGGAATGGTAATATTTATTGAATTGTGTGAAACATTTAATCTTAAACAGATGTCCACTAATTTCATGAAACTCCCTAGGAAACCGAAAACATGGCGAACTCCGGAATAAAAATTTGGTAAATTCCAAAGAGATCATGTTACAATCTGGAAAGAAAACATTAAGAAAATCATGAACGAACAAATGCGGAAAGGTGAAGAGCCCGAAGAGAAATATCAAAAAAAGATTCGAGGGGTAGAAACAAAACTTCATCTCAACCAAAGACAAGAGAACTTTTGAGGATTGCCACAGAACTGAAAAACAACGAAGCTGCTGGAGAAGACTCAATCTGTGCAGAAATGTTGAAACATGGTGGAGAAGTAACCATCAGAGCACTTGGAAAAGAAACTGAAAAGATCTGGGTAACTGAGAAGATTCCATGTGAATAGAAAACGTCACTGATACACCCACTGAACGGATGTAAACAATTACCGCGGAATTTTCGTTTTACCCGTGACAGATAAAGTAGGCCTACACTCCAAAAAATGTTTGACTAGACTAGACGAGCAAGTAGATCAGAAACTGAGTGAACATCAAGCCGCGTTCAAAAAAGGAAGATCCTACGGAGAGTAGATAAACCACCTAATTTTAGTACGGAAAGTTATATTCCAAGAGATATAGTGGTAGTGTTCGCTGATTTTAAGAAAGCTTATGATTCAGTAGACCAACAAACACTACTGAATATTTTAAAAGAATTTGGAATGGATATTAAAATAACGACAATCATTAAAGAAACCTTAAGACCGCCACAAAAAAGTAAAAAGTAAAATTTCTAGGAGAAATCTTCGGAGAGTTTGAAATTACAACAGGCGTTAGGCCGGGTGATGGACTGTCACCGAGGTTTTCACCCGTGTGCTGGAGAAAGTTATTTAGAAATAATAAATGGAACTTGCCAATAAAGGATTATTAAGGGTACCCGGAACGAAAGAAATTGGAAAATTTTCACATTTTCGGTTTTTTCAAACTATTAAAATTTAGAGTATCCTGCATCCAACGATACGGGTCTAATTGTCGGGGGTTTTGCAGTTTTGTTTTTGTAATTACAAATATACTGAATCCTCACGTTATTTTTTAAACGTTACCATTTGCATAAAATCTCTATTTTTTAATGGCAACAGATAAACACAACATAATTACATATTTTTTTTATTTTGTGCGATATTTTTTGTTTTAAGACTTTAATGTAGCACCAGACCACTTGTGAATATAACAAGTTATATTAACCTCTGAACTGTACAAAATAACACATCGAATTATTTAACGTATAATGTGTTCTCTTTTAGTTTTTTCTTGTTTCCCGTAAATAGCAATTTTTGAAGCATAAGGAACATTTTCTAAGCCAACTGCGAATGGATTTCAATGCAATTTTTGCACAGCCTTTCATATAATAATTTCAATGTATTGAGTTAATATTACAGTAAAATAATGTATTTAAATATTTATTTTCCACTTCAATAGGCAAAAGTAATGATTTTCAAAAAAGGTAATTTCAAAAACAATGTCTTATCTTCGTAACAATACATTATCAAGATGCTACTAACTCAGTGGGTGTAGAATAGCCTGAAAAGTAACCACAAAAAAATTGGACAGGATAACTCGAACAGTTTTTGAGAAAATGTTCCTTACATTAACATTACGGAAGACCAAAGAACGGTATAAAAATAAACTATCTTGCTTTTACAGACAACCTAGCAATCGTTTCTAGAAACACGGAAACACCAAGAACAGATAAAGCCAATATAGATAAACACCAAGTACAGAATACAACCAGTTAAAGCTGAAATACAAATTTCCTTCGAAAAACTAAATACATATAAAATATCAAAACAGCCCCGCATCACCTGACACAATACGGAAAATTAGGAAAGTTGATAGCTTTAAGTACCTAGTGAAGATAACCAAAGATAAGGGAGAAGGAAGCGAACAACTACAGACGAGGAAAAATGGCCGGTTTACTTCGAGGAACTCGCCACTTTTATAAGAAGAACGCACTCTCCAGACAAGCCAGGATTAGACATAATACAGCGATAAAACCTGTGGGTCTGTACGCAAGTGAGTGTATTAAAATGACCGGGAAGCCTGGTCTAAGAGGAGCAGAGAAATTTGAGAGATAGATCGTCCGCAAGATAATGGGTTCGAGAAGATAGTAGACGGACAATAAAGGTTAAAAGGTCGAGAAGAAGTGTACAAAGGAAACGACCGAATAATGATAACGTTTAGAGAAAGGAAGCCAAAATTTTACGGACACCTGTAGATACAGAATGGATGACAACCGGTTGACAAAACAATTATTTAAGGCACTTAAAAATAACTAGACCTAAGGTGTCGGATAAATGGTTTAGAGAAGTCAAAAAGGATATTGGGGTAACCGGAATAAACCGAGAAAATTTAGTTAACCAAACCAAATTCAGGCAACTACGTAATTAAGGACTTTAAGGGCTTCCATGAAGAGCAAAAATAGAACACCGCGTAGACAGAAGAAAGAAGAAAAGCCTACAGTGAGCAAATGCTGAGAATGTGGGCTGCGAAAACAGGTTCCAGAGGCTTACATCACCTCACGTGGTTTAAAATTGGCCCTTTACGAGAAAAAATTAGTGTTCTTTATAGTTGCTTATGTATTTTATTATTGCTTTCCCTGCGTCAGCGCAGAATCAGTGACTGCAGAAACGACGTAAGTAATTTTTTTCAAAATGAGTTTTCATTCACATCTGCTAAATTACATGTCGATACATTGTGTGTATAAACAACACAATTCGTATTCATTTAGAATGATTTTTCATATGCGTTTTCATATACGTTGAGTGTAAAAACAACGCAAGTCACTCAAAGTCATAAAGTTCTGCATAAGTCAGTGACTTGTGTAGTTTCTGCAATCACCACGGAGTAGTGGAGCGCTGTTTACTCATCAGTCGATCTGCTGTAGCCGAAAGTATTGTTTACAAACGGCGCGCTAGGAAATTTCATTCAAAAATAGATGAAATAGTTAAATTATGCGAAGAAAAAGATGATTTGGTCCGGATCAGTTTTGATTTTATCAAAAATTTGCCACTCCCACACCTGCCAGTTCAAGACGTATTTTATCAAATTTTTTAATTTTTAATTTACCATAAGGAGGATGCAAAAAAGGACTAACGAAATTTGTCTAATGCTACTAAAATATGTAAATAACAACATTCCAGCAACAACAAAAACATTGTACTTGGTTTCTGACGGATGCCCAGGGCAAAACAAAAATCACACTGTGATGCGTTTATGTCTTGGCCTAGTTGACACTGTGCGTTTTGATAAAATTATCCATATCTTTCCCATTAGAGGCCATTCCTAATTGCCCAATGACAGAAATTTTGTTATAATAAAGAAGAAATTGAAGAAGTTTGACCAAAATTACTTAACACAACAGTACATTAACATAATAAAAGCCAGTAGTGATAAATTCAATGTAGAAACTCTCAACACTTATGACGCTTTAGAGTTCAAGAAGTGGTGGCCAGCAAATTATAAACGTGTTTGTCTTTCTACTGACTCATATGGTAAACAGGTCCCTAAACATTTGAAACAGGCATTAGCTCCCTCAGAGTATCTGAAATATGAATATTCTTCGCCTTGTAAGGGAAAAATCATTACGCAAGAGTTTATTGATTGTGCGTTGAAAACACTGTTTTTGATGTACGAAAAGCAGGAGGATACTGCCAACATGCTTGCACTCCAACACAGAAAGCATTTGGTGAGAAGATACCAATTAATATAAACAAACTTGACTCCATCATTAGTCAATCATCGAGAGAAATATAGCTTGGCAAAAGGAATGGAAACGAGTAAGTGATCGTTACAGTATCGATGTCTCTTTCTTTTCAATAGATGGGCTGAGGGTGGATGATATTTTGAGAGGAATTCAGTCCAGCTGGAACGATGCTATCAAAACGGGCTGGCATAATAGTAGCACGCGAGTACTGACCAGCCAATTGAGGTTTGATTTGGATTACGTGTACGGAGAAGGCGATTTTATTCTGATAAGATGGTTTTTCAAAGCGAGAATGGAGCTTATAAAGTTAAATAAATACGACTTTAAGAAAGATATTAAATTATGCTCCCTGTGTAGCAAAAACGAGGAAGAGGACGTAATGCATTTCGTTGCTAGATGCCCGGTTTTGAAGGAATTTAGGAAGAGACGATTCGGAAAGTTAGAGCTGCAAGTGGATGAAGTTGTGAGGTGTTTGAATGGCGAAAACTGGAAAAAATAGCTTACTTTTGGAAATATGCCTGGAAATACAGATATGAATTGGTTCAAGAGTTTAATTATTAATTTAGTGTATGTAATTTCTGATACAGCAATACATTAGTTAATATAATTTTTATTTATTTTTATTCATTTTTTTTTATTTTTCTATATTTTATTTTGATTATTATTTTAAATAGTAGTTTATTAAATGGTTATTATTTAAAAGGAAAAAAAAGAAAAAGTGTGATCCAACCTCTCAGACGGCTACGGCCATGAGTATTGTCTTTTAGAATTTAAGGGAAAATATTGTAATAGCTCAATTGTAACTGAACAAAAATAAAATAAAGACCTTTATTACAAACAAACTTGACGATATTGCAAAGTTGAAACCGTACATTCCGCAAGAGTTCCTAAAATTTTACGAAAATAGTGATAATTGGCTATCAACACAGGAGGATCACCGAGACGATAACGAAGATGAGTTATTTTGAGACAGTAATTTTTATTATGATAATGTATATTATTGGGCATTTTATTTTTTTGTGACAGTGTATGAACTAACAGTGATATTTCAATCTTTCATGACAACAGTAAATGATCAGCTGATTTTTATTTTTTACTGCTATTATTGTGTGATTATTATGGTATGTGTGATTTGAATATTTTTTCAATTTTAGATAAATTGGATTATATTATCTACATTGATTGTATTAATAAAATACTTTTTAATCAATATAATAATAATAATCATTTTTTGAAAATTAAGGTCATTGAGTGTAGAAACTACGTAAGTCATTAAAATAAATTATTTTGAAAATTCTCAACCCACCATATATTTACAAAAACGTTTTTATGCTTGAATTGACAAGAAAGAATAGTAGTGTTAACTACACCAAACCCGAAATGTAAATGATATTTAGTTTTTTTGAAAACAGTTTTTTCTCATTCCTGTAAAATTTAAGAATTGTGACTTATGTTGTTTCTGCAATCACCGATTACTACTTATGTATTTTATTATTACTGTCCCTTCGTCAGCACAATACTATTTATTAGCATCTATGATTGCAGGTCTAGTTAAATTTTCAAATAATGAAGGAAAGTTTGTCTAATTTATTAGAAAATATTCATTTTCCCGTATTTTATGCACTTCAATATAGTTTTTGTATTATTTTATTAATAAAAAAGACATAGGCTTACTGTAACAAACGTCTTCGAACAATAAAATTATTGAATGGTTAACAATTTTCTCATTTGCTAACACTCTCCTACAAACAAAATATAATTATCTTATATCTATTAGTTTTTAGTCTAATCGATTAATCAATTAATTAACTAATAATAAATCTATTATTCTATTAGTTTGCTAAATAAAATTATCAGTTTTAGCGTACACCCTAACACGAAACGCTCTCAATATTTTATTTCTGCTCCGTCGTTGAGCTAGAAATAACCATAGTTCTTCTAAGTGCATATTATTATTACAAACTACAACATTTTAACACCGACCCTAGCAGAAGTTCAAGCAGCAATTAAAGAAATGAGAAACAACAAAAGCAGTGGCGAAGACGGTACAACAACAGAAATTTGGAAATACGCTTCTGAAAACATACATGAGGCTCTACACCAAAACCTTGTAACAATCTGGGAAAAAGAGGAACTACCAGAGCAATGGACGAATGCTGTAATCTGCCCATTACACAAAAAGGGGGAGAGGTCAAATGCCGACAATTACAGGGGAATCTCTTTACTAGATTGCACCTATAAAATATTTTCGAGGATAATTTACAACAGAATTAAGGGTCAACTAGATGCGGAATGAGGTGAGTATCCGGGAGGTTTTAGACCTTGTAGAAGCTGTGCAGACCAGGTTCTAACGTTAAAATTAATAATGGACTATTACAAAGGAAGAAACAAACAACTGATGATCGCTTTAATAGACTTCAAAAATGGCGTATGATTGTATACACCGAACATCGGTGCTCAAAATCTTGAGAAATATGGGACTGGATCCGAAGTTAGTCCGATTGATTGAGCTGACTCTATCGGGCACAAGATCTAGGGTAAAATTTTGTGGAGTATTCAGAGGATTTTCAGATTAAAACAGGACTCAGAAAGGGAGACGGTCTGTCACCGCTATTGTTCAACTGCGCCTTAGAATACATCATCAGAAAATGGAAACTGGAAAATCCGGAAAATATTAAATGCGGAAGAAAACAGAAGAGCTACATCAAAGTGAATTGCCTAGGTTTTGCGGACGATCTGGCACTGCTGGGAGGAAGCATGGCAGAGCTACGGAAACAAATTGTATCGCTAGAGAATTTGGCTGCAAAACTTGGTTTAAAGATCTCATATGAAATAACCAAAATCATGGCTATCGACCCTCTGGTAGTCAGCAAAGTACAAGTGAATGACAACTGGATAGAAATCGTAAAAACTTTAAGTATCTTGGAGAAACCATAACGGAAACGAAAGTTCTGCATGGAGGGAACGTATCAACACGTTCCTTAAAGCTCAGAAATGCACCCAAAATACCTACAACAAAAGGTCTTTGTCCACCGGCACTAAAATACAGCATTACAGAACTGTTGTGCAACCAGAGGTCACTTATTGCAGCGAAACCCTGACGGGACTGACTAAGAGAAACAGGATTCGAAAAGTTCAGATGCTGGAAAAAAGGATGCTAAGAACCTGCATTGGAAAACGAATGTTCAGAGATGGTATCTGGATGGTACCATCCAAAAACTTCACACTTTTTCTGGCATCCAACACACACTTTTTTTGGCTGGTACAACTTCAGAGAAGTTTACAGAAACATTGAACCTGTACCAGACACAATGCGCAAAACACGGATCTTTTTTCTTGGACACATCATAAGAACTCCTCAAACAAGAATCCTCAGACAACTAATAGAATATATGTGGGACCTTAAGTCGGGGCCGGCTTGGATTCGTGAAGTGAAGAAGGTTTTAGTGGAGCTGAACCTATTATTGGAGGACCTTGAAAAAAATCCGATAACCTGAAAGCAATCAAACACATAAATATCAAGTTCAAAAAAACGGTTAGAAAAATACAGAACCCTAGAATTTTTTCAGATGCTAAACGGGCTGCTAGATCCCAGATAATGAAGAACTACTGGGAGAGGATTAGGAGGAAATTGAGGAACTGATATTATTTGATTAAAGTGGTCCAATGGGCCTTACAAGAAAAACACAAAAAAAAATTAGCCGGATTGTGAAACCAATTTTAGTAAAATTAACATATTTCATGGCGTCATCGAATAGAACACGTTTCATTGGCGATACATATGAATTACGTCCATGACAGGGAAGTGGGGTGTTAAATTATTTCCATTCGATCTGCTAGTTCCAGGGCTACAAATATAGTTCTGTTTCTGATCACTTGGTCACCCAATTATATGACAACTATTCAAGAACAGAAGAAGTAGAGGTGTAAAAGACACTAGTCACAGTTATCTCTTCTGAAAGTAATGAATTTCATTATACAGCCAGACCCTGTGGTGAATGAAATGAAAGTGTCATTTTCAGGGTACAGAGTAGATGCTTTTCGGAGTGCCTGGCATGCTGATAAGCATAGGGCTACTTGTTTACTCGGTGAGGAAGGCAATTGTAAACCACCTCACTCCTCATTTTACTTAGTAAAACCTCTAGAGGTTCAAACGAACCTTTCGGCTGTTGACCCTAATAACAACACAAGAACTAGAAAGGCAAGCGAAATGTTTTTCTTTTATTTGCAGCATTTTGTCTAGACAATATTTTAGGAAGAAGGACATTTGTATATTTTTCAAATTTTGATTACTGTTGAACATGTCTGATAAAAAAATATAGCTGAAATTAAGTGTATCTTGGCCAACGCGGTATTATTTTGCTTAAAACTTGGGAATCACTGTGACAATTCAAAATAGTTTTTTTAGAAGTAAATACTTTTCTTAAAGTGATGAATATAAAAAACTAGAAGTTAAGGTAAAATACTAATCAAATATTACTTAAATAAATTTATGCGCAAAATACTGCTCTTAACTACGCTAAGCTTATTAAAAACAAAACCCATGATACCATCAATGAAAATTTTATCCACAGTTGTTTTAAATTAGGATGTATCATTATAAGGCTGAAATATTCACACTTCAAAAACAAATATACTGATTGTTAAGATACATTAATGTTCTTCACAATACACGATTACTACAGTTTACACGTACTGTTTTTTAGGGAGAAAAAGCAAGGAATATTAGTTTTTACATTATTTTTTTTCTATATCGTGAATGTGTACGTTACAATCTGTTCAACTCGAAAACAATAAGTAATCGTATGGCCCAATGAGATGAGGTTATGTGTACGCCGCGTGTAAGTGTTAATTTAATATTTAATTATTTAATAACTTATTTAAGATTAAATATTAAATATATATATATATATATATATATATATATATATATATATATATATATATATATTTAATAATATAGATATTTATTCAATATTTAAGTTCAATATTTGTAGCCACTAATATCTTGAAGTTTTACATTTATTTGAAAAATAAAACTGTTTGGTAGTCAATTTCTGCGGTCTTATATAGGCTTCAATAACAAAAATATACATTAAAAAGGTTCGTAATATCATGTTATTTAATGTATGAACGAACAGCAACTCACAAATGTAGTTTGAATACAGAAAATGTGTAAAGGGTTGATGGCTTGAGCAGGTAGTCGAAGAAAAAGCAGTTTGTTGGTAGGTAGAAAGAGAGAGAATGAGTGACCGTCGGGTGCATGTCACAAAAGACGATGTCAAAACATCATTAACAAACAAAGATGGTGTTATAGACCTAATCTGCAGACCGAATGACGCGCATACCCAACGTCCTGCTCCCTTCTAATTTATTGTCCGAGAAAGTTTAATTTTCTTCCTTGCTACTCTTAGCTGCAATGACAGATGTTAATAATATTAACTTTAATTTAAATATGTATATAGGCCTAGTATTAATTACAAAAAAGTAAACTGGTTTAGGTAGTCTTCAAACTGAATTGCACTTAACTATTATAATTAAATAACTAATTAACAACTTAGGTTAAAGGTAATGCAAATACTAAAATTAACTAACGAAAGGATAATATAAAAACCCAATAAATAATGTAAATTGTTACATAATAACTTAACATACAAATTGGCGTAGTGGTTAGCGCAACTGGCTTCTACGCCGGGGTCCCGGGTTCAATTCCCGGTCAGGTCTGGCATTTTTTCATCACTCATCTTCATGTATCATCCTTCTCACTGTCTGCATTAGCAGCAATTGCAAAACAGGCAGACGTAAAACAAAAAAAATTACAAAATAAATACAGATTACAGTAGCCTACTTACATCATGTTGAACTGGTCCTTCCAAATATAATCTGGAACTGAAAGAAAACACGTGTTTTAAAGTACAAATAAATCAATCTTAATAAATGATAATTTATAAAACATAATATTAGGCTAATAGAACTTTATTATTTTGACTACTCTTTTACGATGAATAATAAATAACTTACAGCATACTAAAGTATACAATCCGTGAGGTTAAACGGTGTCTCTCGCCGAGCCTAGCTGCTACTAGTCTTACTAAAAACATCGTCTGCGTTGGTAAACATACACTCACTATGTGAATTCGAAATTCAAAATAACATTTCGTAAAACATTTCATAAAATAAATATAGAATAGGCTATATATAAAACTACCATTTCAATGTAATAAGCAATCAAACAACCACTTCTCAAGAGAACTATTTATTTTTGATATGACTAATGTGTGTACGATATTTGTAGAAATGTACGATAATCACCCCGCACTGCTACCCACTCCATGGCGATGTTCTCAAGGTCAGAGCTATCATTTAAACTCAAGAACTGTACGTATTTATTAATGTTTTTAATTACTTATATAGCTATAAACAAATTTTTATGTTGTTGCGGTGACTTAAACGTCTATATTTTAAGGGATTTATTTGTAAGTTAGTATCATTTTGCGATAACTAATTAATTAGCTTTTTAACGTAATTTAACCATTCTTTCCCAGAAATTTTATATATAACTCATTCATAAATTCGACTGATTTACAGCACAAAGGTGAAAAAGAATTTCAAATTTTATTGAATTTTTCAAAATACTTCGAACATATATATCCTTTTTAGCAATAATTAATCACTGGTAAGTCTGGTCTCCATTTAAATCTTATAGTATTGTTTTAATTGTGGAGTCAAATTAAAAATTAAATTAATCCTTTACACTTTAATTTTAACTGAAAAGCACGTTATCAAATAAGAAAACTACCTATGTATTTTAGTCCTTCTCTTTAACTTGATATAAAAGCATTGTACAAAAAACATGTTTGGTACAAACGTTGTAGGTTTTTAAATGTTCTACAACTTTGATTATATACACTTTTTGTCTAGAATGCATTATTAAGGCTGCAGTTAAAAAAAACTAATTTTCGTCAAGAGCACAGCCTCCTTAAGAATTTCGGCAGACAAGGCGTTTATCTTAAGTTGTAGAGATAAAAAATTAGTTAATGAAGCGATTTATAAAACGTCGTAGGAGCCGTTTTTGAGAAAATCGCAAAAAACTGAAAAATTGCACGAATAAACTACTTACTTCCGGTAGACCGATTTTAATGAATCATAGCTCAAGTCACCTTTCAAACAAAAAAATAGCTAAATCAAAATAGGTTCATTCGTTTGGGAGTACGATGCCACAGACAGATAGTAGTGATTTTCTGTTTTTTTTTTTTATATTGCGGCTTTAATATGCATTTTAGAGCAAAAGAGTACATAATTAAAGTTGTAGAACCTTTAAAAACCATAACTTTTATTCGAAACACTTTTTTGTACAACGCTTAGTTTAGCGGCATTTAGTGATTTTCTGTTTTCTTTTTTTAAACGTATAGCTAAGAACGCGCTCGATCTTTCAAAAAAATTGGTCTATCCGTTTGGGAGCACGATGCTACAGACAGATACACAGATACCACGTCAAACTTATAAGCCTCACCCATCTTTTTACGTCGGGGGTTAAAAGATGATGTAGTGGTAATCCTTTATCCTTTAGCCCCAACCTTTTTCCGTAATCTATTATGAAAATTTGAAGACAAGGTGATAAAACTCCTCGAACCACATCATCTAATAATTGCTTATTATAATCCGCTTTTAGAACTGAACTAATAATATCCTAAAAATGAAGTTTCAGAAAATTTTATCAACTAAAAGAGCAAAATAAATTATTTTGGTCCATTCAAAGACGAATCTGACAGATATGGTTAGTGATGGCAGAGATCACAATGATTATTAAGAATAGTGACGATTCCAGGAATAGAAGTAGTGCAACTAACAGCAACAAACCGTAAATACTGTTTGACCATTGAGTACCAACCAGTTTCTTTTTTTTTTTGAAAAAGCTGAATGTAATTACAAATATCTGAACTATAAATTCTGCACGCAAACATGTTTCGATGCTATTTGATCAGACTTAAGATTCTGAAAGCTACTGAACTGTGAGGTTTGAGTAGTAGAGTACGTGACTTCATTTGAACAAAGTAACTCCTCCTGTGTTAATTGCACGAGAAGCAACTACAAGTAGGTTCGTCTATAGTAGAGGACTCCACGAAATTATGAGAAGGCGTGGTTTGGAGAAATCAAAGTAGCTGTGAAGGAAAGAAATAATAGACAACCTGTTATGTCGATAATACTGATAGCGTTTTTGTAGTGAAAAAATACTCAGGATAGTACTACGGTAAAGGTAAGATAAGATAATATAAACTTCGGCAAGTCAGAACAGGACTACTAGCTAATAGTTAACTGATTAAATTAATAACTAATTTATTAAATTTCGTTAGCTCAAACTTTTCTCAAACAATTAACCAAATAAATATGAAATCGAACTTCCATATTACACTACCCAATAGTAATGAAAATGAATGTATAAATTACGTGAACTGAGATAATCCCACAACTATAATAATTTTTCCAATGGTTTACGTGAGGACCGAATTCAGTTACACCAATGTGAGCAAATTTTTATAAAAAAATACCGTTGGTTCTTACAAAAAAAACATAAGGTAATGATTTAAGGACTATCAACGAAATTTCATCGTCAAGTAACATTACAAAACATTTTGGAATTCTATGATAATTGACGGTGGGTTTTTCCCTTCAAAAAGGTTTTGATTGGATTTAAAAATATTTATAGTTTACTTCTGAATAGTTTACCACATATTTGAGCAAAATAATTTTGCTTTAATGGCGGAAGAAGGAGAGTATAATCTTCCATTTTCTATAACATTATAAATTACAGTCATAAATGAAAGGACACAGGTGCAGTACTGTCTGCTACCAACCCTTTATAACGTATCAATAGTATTTCAATAAGAAATATTGGTTGGCTGTAAAATAAAATCGAAAAGCAATGACGTAACTGTCGGAGAAAACTATTTAAAGTATCATTTATTAGGTAAAATGGCAATTTTGAATGTTGCGTACAAAAACCAGCTAATATGTAGGCTACTTTTTAAAATTAACAAAAAAATAGAGGGGAATCTGCCATCTCTTAAGAATACTGTATAGGTAATTATCGAAATCAATAATTCAATACAATATTTTTATCGACAGTAGTCTATTTTACTACAACTATTAAACTGTTTCGTTTTAAACTCAGGTTATCTTATTTGGTTTATTTAAAGTCGCATCACAACTTGGTCACAGCGACTTCCATCGGTTTTGTTATTGTAACGGTGGATTTTAATGTGTTAAAATTTCTAGACCCTAGCCGGGAATCGAACCCGGGAACTTTCGCTTTGTAGGCTAGCGCGCTAGTCACTAAGCCACGGAGACGGTCTACGTTATCTTTTATTTGCGACACTACTAAGGGTTACGGTATGGAATCGAATCGGTAGTTCTTAACGTGTAATAATTTTCAGACCTTAACTGGGAAACCAATCCGATACCTTCTGTTTTACAGTGCAGCACAACAACGCTGCTACTGGATCATGGAAGCAAACACCTTTAAATTTTTCGTAAATTTTATAACTATTCCAATTTATCTGAATTCAAAAACAAATCTGTTTTCAGAAATTTTACATTGAATCTCAGTTTCCCAATTTTATGACTAACATTCGATTGATGTTAACAAACTAATTAAGCTAAAAATACTATAACCAAAATTCACAAAATAATGGTCACTTTTTTAACGTATAATATTAAGCCAATGGAAGATAAATATAGTAATTGAGTTGGCCAAGTGAATAAATATAAGCAACAGTGAATAAAATACATCAGTATTGTACTGACGTAGGTTATGCTACCTCCATTTAAATTGAAAAATATTTTATCGATAGTGTCTGGTAAAGGTTATATAAGAGTTTCGTTAAAACAAAATATGAATAATATTTTTTAACGCATCTATCAGTGTCCTAGTTACTGAATGACAATGTAACCCTCTTGCTTTATGTTATACCTATATCTCGACAAAAATATCAATTAAAATTACCAGAAAAAAATAGAATTTTTGGAATAGCCTACATAAAACTGTTACAGTAAGTCTTCATGTTTAGTGCAGACAGTTTTTTAAGAAAAGTTTTATTATCAAAAATCCCTTTTCACGTCTCATGTCTGGTGGCAATTTTTAAAAAGGCTTACCTTTGACTTATGGCAAAAACCATGAATGATTTCTGTATCTACTTTTTAAGGGGGACTTAATGACAATATTTTTGTTTCCAAATTCCGACTCTGATTTCTTGATTTCCGGTTTTTGGCCACTTTCGGTCAAAATCAGAACTTCAGACTAAATGACATTTAGTTAGCTTACATTGTAAGCTCGATAATTATTTTTATAGATTACGAATCCGAAAACCGTTGGTTGCTATCTATTGTAGTTTCTGAAATCTGGTTGTGACAGACGGACAGACGGAGGAAAATTATAGATGACAATTTTAAAAATTGCCACCAATAAATTATGTACGTATTTGTACATAATTGTATTAAGAGTTTTTAAAAAATTCAAAAATTTCTCCACCGAAGCCTACATACTTTTTGGCATCAAAATATTTCATTTAAATTAGAAACTCCTAAGACTTTTGTTGGGATATTATATCAGAATTTCTGTAGAAGTATTTTTTTCATTATGTTTTCAATTCAATCGCTTTGCTTAATTTTTATTTATAAAAATGAAATTCCTAACTCACTTATCATTAATTTACTAACTCCAAAATTACCTAGAGAGCTGAAATTTAGTAATTTTTCTTGTGGGTGAACGTTTGAACAGAAACGACTAAGACATTTTCATTTCAATCACTTGCAAAGTAAAAAAGGTTGACAACCAAAAACCAATATAAAGATACTGTTTCTACATCTTCCTGAAAGTTAAAATTCAGAAAATTAGCAGGCGTTTCCTTTAAGTTATCCTAGGATAAAAATGCATTTCAATAATGAACAGTTGCACCTAAGGGGTATAAAGGGAGTAACAACCCTACAGAATTATTTTTGTAGTGTTATATAAATGATTTCTGTACCTTCCAAAATATATACAGTTCTAAATGTCACCAAGTATGTTCTAATTCTGTAAAAGTAATTATTTTTCAGCCAGTGATATCTGCAAAACCAATTTTAATGCAACCCTTCAAAGGCTATTTCAAAGGACTACAAAAATTTTGCGTTATGTCTTCGACCAAATACATATTTTTAACTGATTTACAAAGTATGCGTTTTACTATGTCTACGTATAGTACATATGTATTATAGTATAGTACATGTATTACTATTTTTCTGATTAGTTTTTACTTTCTTCATTGCATTAGTTTGTTTCTTTCTGTGCTCATTAATTGAATTAATTCTCATTAAAAAATCAGAATTAATTCTCAGTAAAAAATCTAGATTGTATTCCCTAAAATATATTGTACAGTAGTAATCAAATAAAAGTTTTTTTCTCTCTATTATTACAAATGTGCATAATCTTAAGGCAATTTTTAAAATTTTTATTGTTATTAAAATTCTTATTATTATCATTATTATTATTTTTTTTTAATTGATATTTTTATATAAATTTAATGGTAGGCCTATTTATCATTTTTATTCAAAGCTTTTAACAAAATCTGTTAAACATAATTCTTGTACAATTCTTAGATTTTGTAACAGTATTTTTTATAGTAGTTAGTATTTACGAATTTAAAAAAGAAATTAAATACTCCAATGCGCGGACCTTCGTGAAGAAGAGTTTTTGCGTATAAGTATATTTAGTTTAAAATATTCTTAAGGCTATAGCTTAGTATAGTAATAAATTGTCTTATATTTTAACTAAGTAATAATAAATAAATAAATAGGCCTATACATATGATTTTTGTATTTATTACTTAATTTTTTAAGTTGTTTTATTTGAAGATATTTTCGTTCATTATTAGTTCTTGTATAATTTTTTTTTCTCTCTCTCTCTCTTTAATTCGTTATTTAAAACTGTAAAATTTTACAACAAGCAAATGTGATGATTATGATAATAATGTAAATGACATGATAGGCATGAGAGCGGGGTTTTACCCCTATTTATTTCCGTTTTACCCCAGATTTCTCAAAAACTACTGAAGATAATATTCTGGGACCTTTTTTATTCGCATTATTGGGTCGAACACAATAAGAAACCACCATTTTTTATTCGTAATTAACGTCCTAAAAATTTCATTACAAACTTATTTTCATGAGATGAGCCGAAATCCGGGCGAAATCTTCCGCCAGCTGTAACATGCAAACAAAGCTTTTCCGAACTTATATTTATATGAACTTTTTTCTTATTTTTCGATGTAGATTCATCTCCCGAAGTATTTCGGTTTCTTCGTGAATCACCCTGTTTATAATGAAAATAATATTTTTCCAGAGATAAGATTAAATTAGTGCTTGTAATAAATCCCTTTTTCTTAAGAAAAAATAACCTAACGAGCCTTATAACTGTTACATTAGAATTCTCAATAGTGCTTTCTTCTTTTTTTTGCATAATACTTTGTTATGTTACTGTAGACATTTTGCTACCCAAACAATTTTTTCTTACACCCAACCAGATTTATAAATCTTTCTCTGAATTTGTAATTAACATTACAATTTTTTTTGTGATAAAATTATATTTTAATACTGTAATTTCATTTTAAACTCTTTATTCTAATTTAATGTTACAAATAACATGGTTTTATTAATATGTCTGAACAAACTAAACAGATATCGTAAGCCTACCACTCATATTTGAATTTTAAAAATGTATTAAGTTTCTCACTTCACGGCAGACTAACACTTGAATTATAATACTTGAATAAAGCTTATAATGACAATAACACTGTTAATATGTTGAATTAGTGGTAAAAGTAATTGAATTACCAATAATATCGTGTTAAAAACATCTAATAAGATTAACCTTGATAATACTACGTCATTTACAAACACCATAAAATTACATAAGAATTTTTATACTAAAAAAACTTGTAATTAACAGAACATTTAATTCAGAAATTACTACATTTTTAGTAAATTTTTTAATGCAAGATTCCAGGAAAACGCAGACTAAAAACGTTACTTTTATGACCGGTTGATCATTAGTCATAACATTTGATTGTGAAAAAAGCTCATGAGAGATCAGTATTCATTCTTTATGTCGCGGCCAGGAACTATTGTCGGATCAGTCGTTTAGGAATCGGGTACGGTAAAGAATGAGATAAATATTACGTTAAAAAACTCAATTAAAAACATCGTTAATTTAATATAGTTAACTAGAAAACAATAAAATATATAATAAAATAAATTTATTAAATTAATTTAGTGTTAAGTGTTTAGTTCTCTTTAGTAAATAAATCGTGTAATTAATTTAGAAAACAATTCAATTGTTTTTTTTAATTAATGTCGCTCAGTTTACATTACTTTACTTTATTAATTTTCTAGTGTTTATAAAACTAGATTAAAAGAGGTTTTAATTAAAATTTATCATATGATATAATATATTGTTGAAGTTTGTGACACGCCAATTTTTTTAATCAAAATATGTGCTACGTGCATAATACATAAGCATACCTGTTGACGTGCTAACCGACTTCAACGCGCGCTAACTGAAAGGTTGAATGATTCTAGATTTGACCGTCAGTAGAGCTAAAAGCTAAATGCTGAGGTACCCATCATCATCAGCAATGTAACAGAATAGCAAGAGAGAGAAACCGGGAGAGAACAGAGACTCAGCTACGAGTACCATATAACAGAGGGGGCGTATCGACCTGCTCTTTCCTCGCACACATGAACACTACTACATGGCTAAAAAATCAACCCCTACTCTTTCTATTCAATGGGGTTCGGGGCCCATTTATGAACACGTTGGTTCAATTGAGTTAATCTTCACTTCTGTTTTAATGTCATTTTCCTCTTCCCTTCTGTCGCCGACACCTGTTGTTATGATGTCAGTTTTATCAATGATCTAACAATCTCTTGTTCATCCTATTTCAACTACAATAATTTGTAGAACAACGAGACTACAAAAAATCTGATATAATATTCACCAATATTTTTACATCTTTTGCACAAAAAATGATAATCTACATTTTTAACAAAATCTTCTTCAAGAAACGCCGCTCACAGAAAGGTTAAAGAACTTCCAAATGTTTAAGTTTTAATAACTGCAACTTTTATTGAAAGACGTTCTTTGTTGCGCTTTTTTGTTATTTAAAAAAGATATTCGCTCCTTTTTCAAGTTTATTTACGGGAAATAATATTTAAATAATATATTCCTGGGTGTTATGGGGTACCTACTGGAAATTTAAGGTCAGTAGGCCTACCTAACGAAGTCAGTAAATTAAATTGAAATTTTCTTTGCGACTTTTTACAGCTATTATTGCAGCCTTTCGCATCTCAAACGTTTTTGATCTATCCAAACATCCTCCTATAGACCTCAACTAGTCATCGCCTCCATTACTTCACTCATCTTCTGCTTTACTGGGTATTCTCTTTTCCTTCTCTTCTTGGGGTCTAGTTCCACATTCTGCTGGGCCACCAGTCTTTGTTCATCTAACTCAGGTTCCCATACCACAATGGTGCCTCTACTATTTCATCAGACACATTGGACTTCCCACCTTTCCTCAGATTGCTTCATTCCACATGTAGTCCAACCTAGAGATTCGACAACTTCTTCGCCATTTTCTCCATTTTTACTGATCTGATTTGAAGAAGAATGCTGTAAGCAGGCTAGGTAACACTAAGTTATCCGTTATTCTTTATCAGATATGCGAAAAAGTGAAGTAAATTTTATAATTTCGGCCTATATTAGTTTTCACTTTGCAATATGAAAATTTTCAAAAATGATATTACTCCATTACAAGTCCTGTCCGTCTAGAAACCAAATAACAAACTAAGAGTAATTTTGGCTGCCTCGGTAGTTCAGTCGGAAAACTGTTCGGCTGCTAAGCCGACGGTCTCGAGTTGGATTGCCAACGATTTGAAGATTTGAAAAATTTTAAAACTAAGATCTTCTGTTACTGTTCCATCACCTCTCAAATAAACAAACAGTAATATTTCATGCTTCTTACAGGCTGGCCCTTAGGTGTAGTAGTCAGCACAACTTCTGGCTTCTAAGTCAGGAGTTAAAAGTTCGATTCCCGGTCAGGTCTGGCACTTTTTCATCACTTATTTTCATCTACAGGGGGGGGGGAAGGAAGTAATATCGCTAAAGAAAAACTGTTCGTTAGTTTTAAGTAACTAGTTGCAGTAGATTTAAAATTCAAAAAAAAATCATCTATCATCCTTCACATTCTGCATTGGTCGGATGTAAAACCAAAAATAATAAAAAAACAATTGATGAAACAACAAATAAATTACAAAAAATTGTTTTTCATACTGTTTCAAAAACTAAAGCAACAAAAATTAATTTTTATTTTCTAAATTAAGCAGGCCTACCTATTTTGTTTTTTTTTCATTTTATTGAGGTATATCCAATTTATCGTTAACAAAAACAAACTACTTAAATTTTTAATCACCCTACTTTTATACTACAAGTGGATATATTGTACTACAACTCATGAATTAAACAAAAATAAAATACATTTTCTAAGTTAATTGAAAGTTGCATCAACAACTTGGTCATTAGTGAAGTCACTGCATCACTACGATAAAATATTTACCTAGTTTTGTAAACTATCTGAAAACTGCTTTTTTTAATGTTTAATTTTTGACCCAGTCTTGATACTTGGCCACGTCCTAACGAATATTTCTTCAAGACAGCATGTTCTTCTGTAAAGAATTTGAATGAAAAGTAATTTAATTATACTAAAACTTGGATACATTATTAATAACACATATGTAAACTAATTACTTAACGCAGGCATGACATAATAAAAATCTAAGATTTTTTTCTCTCTAATGACCTTGATGATAAAATGTTTAAGTACACATTTTCCTAGTAGCATCTGTAATTACGCAAAACATCAACTATAAATAGAAAAGATCGTTAAATTCAGCAAAAATTTAATCAGTTTATCGTTCTACCTACGCAAAATTACAATAATATCTAGGGTTGTTATCGCACCAACATTTTATTTATTCTATAATATCATATTCTGTACATAGTCCTACATATTCGTTCCAATTAGAGTAGATGACCTGTGTTTTTTTAGCGTTGTTTGTAACAAACAGGCATTTTGTAGGATATAAATTATATCTACTTAAAATTTATTTCAAAGAACAGAATTCTGAGTAGCTAGATCAACACCGTCGAGAAATTAAAATAACTTGCACTCCATACCCATTTGGAAAAAATATTTAGAATAAATTTTGAAATATATTATTACCCTACATACATAGTAATAGCCTACACATTTTCATTCGTTAATTGGTTAAATTGGTGTATTGTTATTGTTGTTTAGGTCAACAGCCAAAAGGCTGGTTTGAAACTCTTGAGGTTTTACTAAGTAAAAACAAGGAGTAAGATGGTTTACTATTACCTTCCTCATTTAATTGAAAGAGTATGCTTATCAGCATAGACCCTCCGAATAGCACCTACTTTCCACCCTGTAAATGACACCTTCACTTCATTCACCACAGTGTCTGGCTGTATAGTGAAATTTATTACTCTCAGAGGGGGTAACTTCGAATAGTGTCTTTTACACCTCTACTTCTATTCTTAAATAATTCAGTCATTTAATTGGCTGACTGTGGAATAAGAAACACAACTATTTTTTGTAGCCCTGGAACCAGCAGATTCAGTGGAATTAAGGGGAAACTGTACTTTTTATCCCGCCAATGTTAAATATGCTATTTTTAGGTACATTTTTCATAGGATTGGTAAAAGATAGGGAAATTAAACTTTACACACCATAGGTGTCGGGTTTCTTCTCGAGATACTGACATTTTTTTAATTTAATCTTTGGACCATACCATTTTTTTTTAAATTACGAATAACATAAAAATTTTTACAAATTGTTTTCCACGTTTTTTGCGTATTACTAATTTTTGGAGCACCTGAGGAAGTCATAAAAATGTCGGTATATATGGATATACAAAATAATTAACTAGTAAAAATTTCAGCCTGGTAGGTTTATTGGTTTCTGAGAAAAATGTACCTAGTGTTAAAAATCTAAATTTACGGGAAACAAGAAGGCACAAATCCAAAATAAAATTTACACAAACAAGTAAATTTCCCATTAACAGTTGTTAAGAAAGCTGAACCAATAGCTGAGACTACAAAAAAACAGTGATGCAGATATTTTAGAAACAAAAATTCTCTTTGCACTAAAACGAGCAGTATAAAATTGTGAAAAATATTCGTTCTCGATAACATAATTTTTCTGTGTAAACTTGATAAAAACTTGACTTTTTCATAAAAAAAATTAGTTTTTGACGTAATTTAATGTTTTTTCTGGTAGATCTAGGCCTAAACTATTGAAAAACATAAAAAACCAAAAATCGAAATGTTTAATTAAAACCATCGTGCCATCTCCCCTTAATTAACACTCCACCTGCCCATTATGAGCGTATATAAGGGTATTAGTGGCTTAAAAATAATTTACTTGGTTCTCTATAATAAAACAAGGTTTTTACCGGAGCGCTCCTTCTTAAATTAAGTTAATATCCTCCACAATGAAAAACTTGATTTTTAATCTCCTGCAGATAAATACTCCGGTTATTTTATCAACTTAATTGACATCGAAATATTTCCTTTTTTCTTGCAAGTGTAGCTGATAATCTACATACTGTATATACATATAAAAACAATGAATAGCTCGCACCTTTATGTCAAACCCACAAATTTTAAGTTCATTTGAGATTAATCAATAGGAAGGATTCGTAAACAAAGTGCTTAAAATTAATATAATAATATGACAATGTACTATAACAATGTGATGAAAAACATTTCGTTAATTTGTATTTATTTAACGTTAAAATTATATATTGTTAAATGTTACTGAAAAACGTTTTAATAGTTTAAAAGTTTTTAGTTAAAAAAAGAATTATTCAAAGAAAAATTTAGAAAATACTGGTCAACTTTCAGAGCTGGCTAATTTAGACAAAATATTTTTTGCGGTCATATGCAAGCAGGGCCGATTTTCCAAACGGGCATACGATCACGTTTCCAGGGGTGCAAGTTCAAGCAAACGAAAATAACAAAAAAGGAAAAGAAAATGAAAAATTCCAACTTAAAAGATTTAATGTTCTGAGATACGCCCCTGATTAATTCTTACGGTCGGCACTCCGGGCCACGGTGCGTCCATTTGGTGAATAATGGAAAAACTCTACGAAGGAGGGTTAAGGGTTCCTTCCCGAACCAATTCTGATAAATCAGGAACTGAAATCGTGGTGTGCAGAGGGGCATAACCTAATGGAGCGCCTATGGCGCTATTGACATCAAAATCGGGCCTGCTAATAAAACGAAGAATCAGTCCTACGCAAAATAACAATCCAATCTGTACTTAATAATAGATAAATTCCGTTAGTTGTTACTCACCCTGTTATTTTTTACAGATTCTATTAACATGTTTTATTTTAGATTTCATGAAAAATTAAAATAAAGGATTTCGTCTACTGTTGCGATATAAGAATAAAATAGTTGTTATAATCGCTTAAACCTTAAAAAATTTCACAGTTCCGGTTAGTTTCACATAGTTTCACAGTCAAATAGTAGTTAATTCTTCTTAATTTATTTCTTTAAGTTTTTTGGACTATATAAAAAGGTAGTAATTTTACCGTGTCATTAAATTACCATGATTTTTCATTTTCAAGGTAACTTTCATTAATATCTCGCTTCTCCCCAATGATTTTTTTCTAAAATTGGAGGAAACCAAGTCCTTTAACAATGTCCTTTAAAGGTTTAAAGGACTCTCGTTTTTTTTGTTTAATATTTCATTTTTTTCAAAAATGAGGTTTTGTATTAAACTAAAATAAAATTATAATAAATCATTTAATTATTAAATTTTTTTAATATAAACATACATTTTTGTTTGGTTTAGATACTAATTTTTATGTTAAGTTCAAGTTTTATGACACAGTAACGTCGGTTTATACCAAAATTGCTTGCAGACGCCCAGATAGACTTAATAAACATACATTGTTAGCTATTACGTAACAGACACATCTGTGGGTACACATAGCAGCCAATTTAATTATCTTCCTATAATCTACATTGATTTACTACTTACACAAACAACTGATACCGCGCTAGTGCAGACCTATATTTCAATAATATTCACAACAATAATTCAAAATAAACCAATAAATTTGCTGCGATTTTTTAACTTTTCCCGTTTACGGTAGAACGAACAACTCTTCGCATCTAGAATTTTCTTTGTTGGAGTGGCTTAAGCATCACCCGAAAGGCTGATTTGAACCTCTAGAACCTTTACTAAGTAAAACGAGGTAAGAGGTGGTTTACAATTGCCTTCCTCACTGAGTGGAAACGTATGCTTATCAACACGCCAGGCCCTCCGGAAAGCATCTACTTCCCAACCTGCAAATGACACCTTCACTTCATTCACCACAGGGCATGGCTGTATAATGTAATTCACGATTTTCAGAGGAGATAACTCTGACTAGTGTCTTTTACACCTCTACTCTCTGTTCTTACATATTTCAGTCATGTAATTGGCTGACCATGTGACAAGAAACAGAACTATTTTTTTGTAGCCCTGGAACTAGAGGTCGAGTAGAAATAATAATTTATCACTTCAACTGCCCGTTATGGGAAAAATTTTCTCTACGAAAATAAAATAGAAGTACGTTATTAAGAAATGGTATTAGAATGAAGGAAAGAATTCATTGAACCCAATCATTCTCAGAAACCCGCTGAAATATAATCTGAGAACAAACGAAGTTCTTTGACAAATAGATTTTAGTTGGGTTATAAATAAAATAGTTCTAAATGTAGCTTAAATATTGGCGGATTGGCTTCCCCTCCTGAGTTTGATTCCCGGAATACGCTGACATGTTATTACCATAATTACCGCAATGTTAAGGAACAGTTTTGTAACATTATTCCAGAAACGCTCGATGGGATAGGTTGTTTACATATTCTGTATTGTGGGTTGGAATTTGTTGAACAAGGATAGTGAATTGCATGAATGAGATGTTTTAAATAAAAATTCTAAGAAATCGGAAATAGTAGAAATGTTTGTTTTTATTTTAATTCCTTCAACGTGGATCGAAAATATCGGTCGGTACTTTTGTTAGAAACTTCTCGTATTTGTTCAAACGTTTTAGATTAACCATCAGACCGCAGGTATAAAAACAGTTAGCGTCTTGTAGTCAGTCAGTCAACACCTGTATTTGTGAATGAAAGTGCGTATCCGGCCGTTCGAAATAGTGTCGTAACGGGACCAGTTCAGAGTTAAGTTAATTATGCGTGCGGGTAGGCAAGTATTTGAGGACATGTGATTGTAGTTATTAAGAACAGTATTCTAAAGTAAAATTCAGAACAATATTCTAATTAGTATTCTATATCATATCATATGTTACTGAAGTTTAGTTAAAGCTCTTATGTTTTTGTAAGCGATTTATTTTATGTATTCTACCTAATCTAATTTTATTTGTTAGTAGGCTAAGACACAGCATTAATTTTTTAGATAAATGTTACAAGCTTAAAGTTATGTTATTAAACCCAGATCCCTATCGTTTATGTGTTTTCAGTATTTTCACTTTTTTATTTATTTATTGAAATTCGTATCAACTGCTTGGTTATTAGCAAGGTTATTATTGGTTATTAGCGACTACGGTGGATTATGCGACTGTTACTGGGGGATTTAACTTGTGAAAATTTTCAGACCCTGGCCGGGAAGCGAACCCGGGACCTCCGAGTGGAAGACTAAACAAAAAATATAAAAAAATGAAGCCTACAACAATTTTACATTTAGTTAGGCGATAATTAGGCATGCAGTCGGAAAAATCATCTACATCCTTCGCCGTACATTTAATTGTAGTCTGTTCTTGACTTTGACAAACGGATTTTACTTTGAAATAAATATAGCCTGTAATAGTCTCTCATTTCTACTGAACATATTTTTATAAACCTCTTAATTCGTTAAGTTCAATAAACTGAGTAAACTGAGGGTATCTGAGTCGGTGCATCACATATAAAGCTACTAATTCATATCGAAGCAACCTAGTATGGGGTTCATTATCACTTAAAATTGCATTAAGTAAAACAAAAAAAAAGTAGTATGTGATGCTCTTAACTCTACGGCAATGGTTTCCATGGAAGTAGAAACGCAACCTAGCAATAGTAAAACAAAATGCTTTTTATTTTTATCAATGAACGCAGTGTCTGTTTGAGATCTTTAATTCCCAAGAAAGACTGTAAAGTAAAGAAATAGATGCTAGGATACATTATTCAGAAGATCCTTTAACATTTTTCTTTTCTTTACCGTACGGATTTTTATCTTTTCTGCCGCTACTTCTACTGTAAAAGTTCCATTCCATTATTCAAAGAAAAAGAACACTTGTTGAATGGAATCAAATCAAATCACTTGGAGCCGTATTTTACCCCTGAAATCTTACCGTCTCTTTTCTTTTAAGCAGCGGTTACTATGACAACGGCATGGTCTGTAAGTGGAGTGAGGGTCTTTCGGTCCCTCAATTTAACTTCGACTACTACTACATGGAAAGCTCTTCATCCACTATTGTAATAGACTCTACACTTCATCGTCATCCTCTCTTTCAATCTCTTCTGACATCATTCAACTAGTCATTAGTCTTCTAACATGCTCTGTGCTGAAAGAGGAAAGACTCCTCAGTGTCTCTCCCAACACCCTCTCTGACTCTCTCTCACAAAATCATCGTTTCTTTGTCTTCTTCTCTACCCCTATTACTGTCTTTTATATCATAACGTTTCTGTTTCTGATTTAGCCTTTTATCTTTTACATTGAACAACTAACAACATTTAGCAACCTTGTAACGATATCTCACGACATAATCAGATCATATCCTATTTAATTAGGAAAACTTAAATTTTCAAAGACGAAATTTACATTTTCAATATAAAGTTGAAAATTTGCCTACTCTTTTACAACTTCTGGTCTAAATTTTAGTATTAAATTTATATTTTTTTATTTTATCATCATTTTTTGAAAATATGAGAATGAAGCGAACTGCGTAAATATCAAATAGTTATAATTTTTATTGATCTTATTCTGAAATTGTTTTATAAAATTACAACCAATAAAAAATTACGAATAAAAATGTTTGTTCAAATTTTCACTTACAATTATTTCACTTTTAATTTTTATTTTTATGTTTTTTTCGAAACTAGCCTATTTTATAATTCCTGTGCAAATTTCTGGACGCTTTCTCACATTATAGTCCACATTCCAGTGGTGGAGTTGACAACTTAGGGGCCCTCCGACAATATAGGCTATTTAAGGACCTCTCAGTTTTCGGTCCCACTGCCAGAAACCCTTATCCCCCCTCCAACCCGCGAGCTCTTTTCGAATACTACTATTGCGTTCTCATAATTATTTCCCTGTAGGATTTTACGTATTTTTTTAGGTCGAAGTGGAAGTTATTACATTCGATTGTTGTTTAGGTCAACAGCCGAAAGGCTAGTTTGAACCTCTAGAGGTTTTGCTAAGTAAAACGAGGAGTGAAGTGGTTTACAATTGCCTTCCTCACTGAGCATTATCCTTATCAGCATGCTAGGCCCTCCAAAAGCATCTACTTTTCACCCTGCAATTGACACCTTCACTTCATTCACCACAGGGTTTGGCTTATAATGATATTCATTACTTTCAGAGGAGATAACTCTGACTAGTGTCTTTTACACCTCTACCTCTTCTGTTCTTGAATAGTTCAGTCATATAATTGGCTGACCACATGATAAGAAACAGAACTATTTTTTGTAGCCCTGGAACTAGCAGATAGAGTGCAAATAATTTAACTCTCCACCTGCCAGTTATAGACAGATTAAATTCCATATTAGCGTGATCTACTTTAGAAATGTTGTGAATTGTGTTTCTATTGTCATTTGAGTATTTTATCCAATCAACTTTCCATAACAGACGGGTAGTGTTAAATTGTTTGCACTCGATCAGTAGTTCCAGGGCTACAAAAAATAGTTGTTTCTTATCACATGGTTAGTCAATTAATTGACTGAATCGTTTAAGAACAGAAGAGGTAGAGGTGTTAAAAGATAGTCAGAGTTGTCTCCTCTGAGAGTAATGAATTTCACTTTACAGCCAGACCCTGTGGTGAATAAAGTGAAGGTGTCATTTGCAAGGTGGAAAAATTTGTGCTTTCAGAGGACTTGGCATACTGATAAGCATACTTTTCAACTCAGTGAGGAAGGCAATTGTAAACCACCTCACTTCTCGTTTTACTTAATAAAACCTCTAGAGTTTCAAACCAGCCTTTCGGCTGATGACCTAAACAAATCAAATCTAAACATTGTATAACATTTTTCAAAACCAAAATTTCATTAAAAATTAAAATACTTCAGATAAAAGTAGCGATCTGGATTGAAAGCAATTAGCCGAGCAGAACTTTATTCAGTTAAACAATAAGACCAATGTTGTTAATTTTGCAAATCCTGTTATCGTTAAAGTTTGAGCTGTATAAATTATTTCCAGTAAACTAGTCTACAGCAAACAAAGATGGTTTATCTAACTCCGGAAATTGGCGTAATTTCCTTCACTTAGTAAGGCAAATGTCAACTAAACAGCCGCTTCTATTTCAATACTCCTCATCTAGATTATTTCATCCAGTTATAAGACAAAGCACTGAATAATTCATCTGTATTAAACATACTCAAACACATGAATTTATGGCCCTTACAATATAAAAAGTCCATAACATAACATATTGAATATATTTTATATAAGTAGTTCATACAGAATTCATTTTTGTTTTACGTCCGACTGTTTTACAATTACTGCTAATGCAGACGGTGAGAAGGATGACGATGAAGATCAGTGATGAAAACATCCGAGACCCGACTGGGAATCAAACCCGGGACCCCGGTGTAGAATCCAGTTGCACTAACGATTATAAAATTCCGTAGGACTAGGACACGAAGTTCTGGAGATCTAGTTTACGTAACATTACTATTTTTGAACTCAGGGTAAACCTGATATTTATTTAAAATACCTACTAATAATTAACGGTTTAATTATAAAAGAATATTTAATAAAATAATGAATATAAATTAAATAAATATTGAGAGTAACATTTCTGTCTCACCTGTCCAGACATAAGAATCATTGTCGTACTTAGTTTGAATTATACGTACAGAATTGATCATAAGTAAATAAATTCATAGTTAAAAAATTAGGGAAATGAATACTACAATTCATCGAAAGCAAAAGAAGTAATTGTCACGATCAAAGAATACAAATCAATTTCAAGAAGTTTTTGCTATTTTTTACACGTTTGATGATAGTAAAATACTACAGCGTCTTTGTAGAAGCACAACTTTACTAACTTCTCACTCTGTTTATTGGTTTATACTAAAAATCTGAGGTTAAAATATTAACCTAATTTACTAAAAAACTATTCAGGTAGATCCAAAAATCAAGAACTGTTAGAGAAATTTTTATTAAATAAACAAGCAGTAGATGAAGCCCAATTAAATGGACTAAAACACACTTTAATTAACAATAAAATTGATCGCAATTATTTTAACACAAGAATAATTTTATCAAGTTGTTAAAACAAGCCTTAATGTTTAAAACACATTACATTTCCACAGTTTTTTCTATGTAAAAATATAATATTTTTCCTATGTAAAATTTACATTAACCCTTTATAGGGCAGTACTTTAGGGGAAAATATACATGTTGTGAACTGTTAAATTTGCTGTATAGGGACTTGAATAATGTATTTCTAGTGTCAGAGCAGGAAGATATTTCTTTATTTTGATGTTAAGCCTTGGTAAGTATACTTACCAAGAAACGTTTATTGAAATGGAAATCACATAATGTTTAGTGGTAAGAGTGCTTATTAAAAATATTTGCAGTACTTTATAACTAAATAATGTGTTGAATAACTTATCTTAACTTTGTATTAGCATGAATGCTTGTTTTCCCGTAAAAAACTAAAATTTTCTATGCACTGTACAAAAGAAGCAACAAAACAACTCGGTAACGTACAACAGCGTACGTTTGTACGCTGTTATGAATCCTTATCACATTCGTGCAACAAGAAAATGGTCGCTGCGCGTAATTTAAAAATGTGGATAGCTTATTTACCGTCTGCGTTAGCAGAATTTGCAAAACAGTCAGACGTAAAAAATACACCATAAAATGCCAATAAGGTTTAACTGAATAGGTTATTCTTTAATAAAATCGACCTTATTGCAAGTGGTAAGTAAACTTATCAGAGACCTAAAAAGGGTTGAAATGTTACTAACGAGACCCAAAAAAACATGGGTAGGTGGATGTTCGCACGCCGACTACAACTTTCAATGAGGGCAAATATTAAAAAAATAGCTCTACTGAGAAGCCTGTAAAAAACGAATCTTGTTGCCCGAAAGTACCAATATCAAAATATAATATTAAAAAACTTCGTCAACTTCATTTCCAAAGTAGCGCTTTAGGTTGCAAGTCTTGTGTTCCTTTTTTAATCCAATTATCATGGTTTTCGTTCAGGCTTTCATAGGCAGGATAATTGACATCGAGATTTGTTGCATGAAATACGAAATCCTCGTTTTGCTTTTGATTTGATTTTTTGGTAACCAGCCTCAAAAAATTATTTTCAGTATACTGATAAAGTATGGAATGTAATAAATAAAAACATGAATAAAATGTACCGACATTTCTGAAAGCGAGTTCGCTTCATTTTAAGTGAAGTGCACTTTACTACCTAACCAGGAATAGCACTTTACAGAGACTGGGTTACCTCTCTGTAACCCTCCCAGCTCAATTCTCGTTCGGTTGTACGGGCACCAACCAACGATTTTCTCCATCTTCCTCAACCCCGTTTCTAACCCCACACTTCAACTGCATTTTATCCCTTGCCTTAGAAACTACATCCACCTTTAATCATTTAAAACGAAATGAACAGGAAGCATTGTAAGGCTTCATTAACTTAACACGTTGACTTCCATGCCAGTCAAATACAATCGGCTATATTTTTTAGCGTGCTGGGCTTTGCCGTTCACTCGTGACCAGCAAAAGTCAACCGCAATGTACAACCGCCTTGTTAACCAGGCCGGTTTACCAGCCTGGTTTACAAGGTAACTTCATTAAGTATTATCCTTTGTAGTAAGTAGGTATTATCCTTTGTAGCAAGGGCTAAAAACCAAAATCATCATTTTACAATCTTTAAAGTTTTATTACAAAAATATCAATTTAATACGAAAATATAACAATACTCATCAATATCTTACGTGGCCGGCCCATTGGCGTAGTGGTTAGCGTAACTGGCTTCTACGCCGGGTTTCCCGGTTTGATTCCCGGTCAGGTCTGACATTTTTTCATCATTCATCTTCATGTATCATCCTTCTCACAGTCTGCTTTAGAGCAATTGCCAAACAGTCAGACGTAAAACAAAAAAATTGTGTAGTATATACTATATTATACATAACATTACTAGCCAAAAAAAATCAAATGTCAAAAGTGGTATGATAAAGGCAACTCTCCCCTATTTGATTAATGTATTGTGGAGACTTTCAATACTGAGTTTTAGTCACTCTGGATTTTTTTTTTGAGATACTCTTGCTTTTTAATTTTATTTTGTATAGATATTTTTCAAATACATGAAAAACATTTTGAAATTGATAATGTTAATATAGAGTTTTGTCGTTACATTTGCTTAATTAACAGACACAGACCAATAGTCTGAAAGATAAAATTTTTCTTTGAAATGAAAAATTATACAAATTAAAGGTTATATTTATAATTTGGAATCTTTTTGTTTGTAGAATTTTTTTGTATAACATCCTCATCACTCATCTTCCCATTACAAAACTTAATCTTCAAATGTTATGGTTTTCAGAATTCTGTCAACCATAACATTTTTCATAACTCATTCTCATTTTACAACCCTTCATTTTCTGCAATAGCCTTGTGTGTATAATTCAGTTGGGCGTAAAATATATTAAAAAATTAATCAAATAATTAATTAATCATGAATGGACATACAATGTAAACTGACAAACATACCTAACTAATGTTTAATCATGAGTGGATGACATAGAAACCTAACCATGCCACGCCAGATCAATGTGACCAGCTCTAGTTCTAGCTTGCTGGATCTTAACTGGTCACATGCATGGTGGAATGCTTACAGTATTTACTTTAGTAATGTATTCTTTATACCATGAGTCACCCATGACAGGTAATACTAAACCTCAATGTATCCTATTTACCAGACAGCCAGTCAATAATTTTTGTTCTTTATAATATTTATTATGACTGGCATGGTCTAATCACCAGAATACCACCATAATTTTTCATGCTGGATTTTAGTCTCTTTTAACTATTATTTTTTCAAGTAAATATACCGGTTGTCCCACGAAAATATTTCTATTTTTGAATTAATATACCGGACGTATCACATACTCTCAAGACTGGAAACTTTACAGTTATAATAAATAAATAAATCATTAAATAGATATGTAAAAAAAGTACTCTCGAGTTTCATTTGCTTATGATTTATCAAAACAAAATGGCAGAAAGTAATTTTATTAGCATAACCTTTCAAATTGGTGATTTGTTATAATGTTACTTAAGTAATAAAATGAAAGAAATATGGAAGTGAAAAATTATTAATGAACACAATTTGTTTCATTGACCTTTATTCGAACTCCTGTCCATCAATAGCTATGCATTGATAGCAACGGAACAAAAATGAGTCATAAGCGTTTTTGAAAAATTGCCGTGGTATCAAAAGCAGTTCCTCTTCAATCGGCCTCATTAATTCATAGTCTGTTGCAATGGTGTGAGAAAACTTTTTCCTTCAAAAAGCCCCACAGGAAAAAATTGTAAACAGACAAGTCTGGCGATCTTGGAGGCAAGTCCATGAGTTCGCTGCCACGACCTACCCAACGGTTAGGAAGATTTTGGTTTAAAACCACTTTGGCCACATTAGCATAATGTGGAGGAGCTCCATCATGCTGGAACAAAACATCCAGCACCTCTGCCTGAGAAAGGTGAGGAAATATGTGATTATTTAAAATAGATGCGTATCTGTCTCCAGTCATTGTCTGATGGGATATGTCATACGACAAAACACCATCCTTGGTGACAGCAACCCACACTGTTAGGCCTATACCATTGATTTTATCCACAAAATTATTGTTAATTGTTTATATTATTTTCTTATTCCACCATTTTGTTTTGATTAATCATAACCAAATAAAACTCGAGGGTACTTTTTTACTTTCTCTTGCCAATATGAATATATAGGAAGGAAAGTATTGTTTTCATGTCGATTTTTCGAAATTGAGTTTTCACCGGATCTACACGTTTTCAGACCCCCTGAACCCAAAAACATGTTTTTAGCGATTGATCTCTGTGTGTGTGTCTGTGTAACTGTGTGTGTGTTATCTGAATTTGCACGGACTTTTCAAATGACCCTCGTATAGTGATTGAATTCTTATTTTAACATTTTTTTCTGAAATTCATAAAAATTTTATGAATTGTAGTTATTTAATAACTACAAATGAGAAGTGAATTGGGGAGTCACTAATTGTAAATAATTATCAACAATAAAGTCAAGAGATTAAATAAACATTTATTAATGTCAACAATACAGCATGAAATTTCATTAATACAGAAACAAATCATATTTCAGTCTTTTATAAATAATAAAATTGAAAAGTGATATTAACAACAATAAATTATTACAAACATATTAATTAATCGTGCAATAAATTTTTAACGACATTAACATACTAGAAGTTTAATTTCTATTAAATAAACCAATGTACTAAACATATTTTTGATTAGCTTATACAACAACAAAAAGTAAAATTCTATTAAGAGGAGGATGGCTCAGAGAAGTAATCATTTTGCTCAAATCCAATAGTGTAATTATATCAAAGAGCTTAACATGCACCATATGCCACTTTAATTGACTAAAAAGTTAGTATTGTAACTTTTAACATTTTAGTCTTAATAACTTTTACTCTTGTAGGTAACGATCAATAGATAACATATCAGTTTCCATTTTATTCACTGAATAAAGAATCAATTTAACAAAAACACTGATAAAACTAGGGATTTAAAAAATCACTATACCCTTAAAATAAAAATTTAAGGAAATTGAAATATTTTCCATTTAAAGAAACAAATTTTTAAATTAACATTAAAATTATATTTAGGTACAAACTTCAAATGACCATGAACACTACCTCCTCCAAAACAAATTAATTTTTGCACAATTAAAAATTTAAATACAGTGAAAGCCAGTTATGAGCTTGAACAGAGTAATTTACTTGTTCTAAAAAACAGCTCTTTATATCAAAAACACCTGCTGCGACACAGTAGCTACTTATATGCATCATCATAAACCAATGTACAAATTAGTGTGCAATGGTTGTACCGATCAAACGGTACCAGAAATAAATGAATTCTCTGTGTTGGAAGGAATCCCCAGTATGTGTGTATTGGATTGTTAATTCTTCCACATTAGGTATTTGTAACAAATAATTAAAACATCACAGCATCATTAAAAACAAAACCACTTTTAAATTCATAAATGGATTTGAATACAGTCTAGTAGTATTCAAATCCGTATAAAGGTAACTACCTTTTACTAGGATTTGAACGATCGAATGAACCTTTTTGTAGACTGGTGTACAGAGACATCAGACAGAGGTCTGACAAAAGTTCAGTGGTTCAAATCCTAGTAAAAGGTAGATACTTTTATACGCATTTGAATACTAGATAATGGTCAACGGTTTATTTTAATGGTTGGAATTCAATTAACCACACTCTCTCAGGAATGATCACCCTGAGTCTGTACCAGACTACACCTCATTTACACGTCATACATATCATCCTCATCTCATTTGATCTTCAGGTTGTTTATTATTCTAAATTGAATAGATTGCAATGTACAGACATTAGGCGTTAAAAAAATTCATAAACAGCAATAAAAATATCCATATCTATTACACAACAAACCGTCATTTTAGCTCTCTGTTAGTGGTAACTAGGAATTTGCAGTTGCATGTAGTATAAACACTATCCTTTCTAAGAAGAAGCAAACTTTTCCGAGGTTGAGTAAATTACTTCTGTTCACTGGTAGTATTATGTAACCAATCACATTATAATTGATTTTCACTGTATAATGCTTAGGCTATATTCTGTTAATATATACTCTATGTTCACTGGGTAAAAAATTAATATCATTATATTTTACATCTGTTTCAATATTCAGGTTTTTAAAATTAAATAAAAATACCTACATAGTACCAAATAATAAATGCGCATAACAAAATAAAATAAACTCTGTAGTACTTATAAACTAAAAATACTGTACTTATTGAAACAGAAACTAAACTTAACGTTAAATAATTACAATTATTCTGTAATGATTTCACTAAAACTTTTACTGTTTCAAATTAATACAATACAATTTTGACTGTTATGCATAAGAAATTAAAATAAATGAATTAAAAAAATCCACATGCAGACTGAAAATAAATCAAAATTATTTTAAGCACCCTGCTAATTTCGTAATTAAAATTATACACAATTCAAATTAAAATATTTCTTTACAGAAAACTAGTTGTTCCAATATTTTCAAAAAATTTAAAAAAATACATTTACCATATACAGTACTAATCCAGTTTATCCAGACTAATTGGACTAATTGGGTTCAGAAACAAATCAGAAAATTAAAAATCCAGGTAAACTGGAAATAATAAAAACAAAATGTAATGGGAAACTTACCATTTATTTACGCTTGTTGGACAAAAACACAATACAATATACGTTAACAAATGTTAAGTTTATCTTCCAAAAAATCATTTATTTTGCATTGCTTTACTTCTGAATGGTGTTTAAAGACAATATGATCACAGAATTGTTTCATCAAAATAAGTTCAGCCGGAGTGGTGTCAGACTGCTGCTCCAAGTACACCATGATGTTGTCTAATGATGACTCACCAAGCAAATACTTGTTATACAGTAATACAGGTTATACAGTAAATTAGTAGTATTGTATCCATACTCTATTCATTGTACGAAAGATATGTGGAGTAAACACACTGCATCTGTAGTAGTGCTTGTAGATACAACACAAGACTGAGCCAGGTCATCCTCAACTAATGGAAGGTTGTAAATCAGATGCACCGAAAAGTGGCGAACAACTCATTTGCTTTTCTTCTGTAATAACAACATGACCACATCCATTTATTTTCAGTTGATTGTTAACATTGTCCGAACGTTGACCTTAGTTTGTTCCATACGTGGTAATCTATTGTAAATTTTTTGTGGAGTGCAAATTCGTATGTGCTTTAATTATACTTAAAGTTATAAAAAATAATTTTTTTAGGAATTGTAATGGCTGACATATCAGAATCTTCTGTTACCAAGCATCGAAAAGAAAGTATTTAAGAAGTGGTGAAAAGGCAATCATGTTAAATGTGTTTAATAATTTGTAAGAAAAAAATTCAACACTTGTCGTAGCGGAAGTGATAAAACTTACTTCTGAAGTAAGTAAGGTATCAGTGAGTAGTATAATTAAAATGAGAACTGAGAAGAAAAGAACTGGAATATTACAAACGTATTATTAAACTATTACAAGTTCGTATTAAAACATCTGATTATAATTCCTGTATATGGTTAAAAGCTCATATAAGTCATCATTGTGAGGTTTTCATTAAAAGTGTCGCATTTTTTCTGAGTCACCCGCTGTAGCAGCTGATTCGATAACCAGTGTTTGTTTACACAACATATCTTTCTTATGATGCACCGAGAATAGATTGAAGTGCTGTTAAAATTCTGATTGTGAAATAGAGTGAATTTATGAATAATTTAAATTTATCCAGATAATCCGGATAAATGAGGTAGTACTACACTTATAAAATTTCATCCCTTCCACTAGTCACACTTTACAGTTCTACTAACACAGAGTTCATAAGACAACTTGAGTGAAAATAGGATGGTTTTTAAGAAGAAACATTGAATAATATTCTCTTTTAAAATCTACTGTTATAAAACTAGCCTGTAATGAAAAAAGTTGTATTTTAGAATATATTTCATGGAAGGGCAAAAAGACTTAAAATCTTAACTGCTAGTGATGAGAAAACCCACTTACTACATAACAGTGAATCTACTTTATCACTGAAAAAGCTTTCAATTAATTACCACCTTTGATAAAGATCAAATTTATCATCACAGAAAGAGAAATAACACAGAAACAGACTGGTTTTACAACATAGAGGTTACATATGATTTCTTTAAGAAATTCAATTTTGACAAAAAGCATAGAACTACATAGAGTAATCAATTTAACTCTCTTTGTTGCTCTAACTTAGTCAAGTAAATACAAAATTGCGGTAAAAATTAAGTTTGTATCGCAACAAAAATAATCCTAATAACTGCAGTGAATAAAATAGACAAAATTCACTTAACACCATAGGAATGATGGGTGGTACTTTGATGTTGTATTTAAATATATAATCCATGATGATCCATGATCATTTCTTACATGAAAACTTAAAATAAAAACGGGTTCAAAAGAACAACATATAAATACATTAAAGGTAAAATTTAACCTATTTCTACTGTGATGTTTTGAGGTATAGTGCTTTTAATCGATATATTGGCACAAAAAAACAACATAAGTATTTATAAAAGAAATTATAAATACATCAATGGATAGAGATAGAATTCTGCAGATTTAAAAATATCAGAGATGTATTACGGAAAAAATTAAAGAGTTTGGAGGTTTTCATTATAATAAAATAAAACAACTGAAAGCTAAATGGATCACACATTTAAATAAAACTTTAAAAATTAAAGATCACACAGCCAAATAAAATGAAAGATTATTGGTTAGAAAAATTAGAAACCATGAAAAGTAGTTATTTATCATGGTTCTTAGGTGGCAGAAATGAATAAAAAATAAAAATGTTTACAATAATCATGTGTAAAACATACGAGAACAAAATACAGCAATTTAATAAGAAATTAGGTAATTTAATAGAATAAAATAAATAAAATATTTTTAAACATTGATGAATATTCACATTAAAAAACAATACAGTATAAAGTTTTTCTAGACATAATTAAACTACTTTGCTATTTTTCGTTAAATTTTTCTATAGCTCAAAGCAGGAAATTAATATAATATTTTTAAATTTTAAATATAATTTATAACAAACTTATCGCCAAACCTAAAAATGTAAAAAACATAACTTTTTGTAAGTTAAAATAACATTAATTATTAACTATTTAAAAAATATAAAAACCAATAAAAAATTAATATGTGCTGTTAATTAAAAGGTTACCCTTAATAAAAATAAAATAATTATGTAATACAACATTAGTAATAGAAATACATTATTTTTAGTACTATCATATATAATTTACCTACATACATTATATACAATCCACATAAAAATTCATAAAAAATTATTTTTATTACCTACAAAGATATAAACATGGTATACTAATAATTAAATAGGTAATACATTAATATAAATTTATTAATAACATCTATTTACTGTAATTAAATGTTAATTACCTTAGGCACACAAGGAGGTTAATAATGCAATTAATTACAATAAGTAATACATATAATGATATTTGACACATACATTATTTGATTATAGAAAAAAAATGGCAACAAATTGTGTCATATATAACACCATCAATGTACAGAAGTATTAATAGCAATAATAATAATAATTTGTTAAAATTTATCAGTTTTCAAAAAAAGTTTTATACTTGATAACATTTGAAATTTAACACTTACAACATTTATTTGAAATTTAATTTGTTGGTGCTGAATTTAAATGTTTTATATTCTTATACAAAATTAATATTAGAAAATATCCATAATTTAGGTAATGGTAAGTTAATAATAACATTGTAAGCAAAATAATGAAATTTTAGAAGGTTAATTCATTTTTATTAATTTTATATGTTTAAATTAAATTGTGGTACACAAGACATGAGAATTAATGTTCCTTCAAAGCTCTAAAAACATAAAAATGTTTACAACATTTGAAGGAACCTTACAAACACTCAACATATACAATTTAAGTACACAACAATCTACTAATCTAAACTAATTGGGACTGAAACTGTTCGGATTTTGTAATGTTCAAATTATCAGAAAAGTAATCTGAAAATATCTACAAATTTAATAATACACATGCATCATTGGAATGGTGTAACCCAAATGTGTATAATTAATCACTGTAGTAAGTAGAAGAGCACAACACCACGCGCGCGCGCGCACACACACACACACACACACACACACAAGACTACATGTTTATAAGGTGCTAACAAAATATTCTATGATCATCAAGGTTTTCTGCATTACAACAGCACACAATTCGTGATTTTATGCAGCCAGGCAGTAGCGAAAATGCATAATTTCTTGTACTTGCTAATGAACTAAAAGAAATGTTTTAGCAGTAAGTGATTTATTTTTTATAAGTAGGCCTACAACTTGTATTAAGAACTTAGTTATGTTCCCTTTCAATTCTCAGCTACCCTGGTATCATTTTTTTAAATTAAATTTTACGTTAAGAAGCCTGTTGAAATATTTTTTTATTAACTGTAATATTAATAATCGAAAAATAATGTAAAATTATGTAATTTAAAAAATTGTATAACTCTATTACTCATTCAAAGAAAAAATACAGGTGGTTCTGAACAAAATGAACAAAATATTAAATGGTTTTTAACATATAAAAAGTGCGTTAAAAAATAGAAATAAGTTCAGATTAGCTGTGTTGTGTATTTTGTAAATAAATTCACTGATGTTACAATTAACCAAACAAAAAATGATTAAGTTAAGTTGGTATTGCACAGAGAAATTAATAAAAGTATTCACTAGAGTCGTACAGTACAATCAACATAAAAATTTATCTGAGATTACAGACAAAATTATTTTACAGATCCGCATGTTGGCCTCCATGATATACCAGTCAAGTTAGTTGCTAGTAAGTCCCAACAGACGATTGAGGTACATTAAATGGGCAAGCAAACATGGTTATGTAACAAGATGACAGCTCGTAATGAACAAATCCCACTTATTTGGGTACCCCTGCAAAATTTACACCAACAAAAAGAAATAAACCAGTACAACAAACAAATTGGGAGGTTTCCAAAAATAATTACAATCTAAAAGAAATACAAATTTTGGTGTCTCGAACTAAACAACTACCCATATTTAATGTTACTTCAATTAATAATTCAGTTAACATCAAATATCAATTCAATGGAAATAACAGATAAATCTGAAAAAGTCAGAATGATCAAAAAATATTTCTTAATTTTAACTTAATGAAATTCTTTTGACACAGAAAACTGATTGTATTACTTAATCAAAGTAAAAAAGCGAGAAAACAAATAATAAGGAACAAGTATTTGTAAAGTTACTAATTTAGAGTAAAAACCTATTATAAAGTAAATAGTTTATTAAAAAAATAAAAAGTAAAGAACTATAATAAAAATTAATTTTGAACTTATTTTGTTGTAAAAACAGTACAAATATTATTTTCATAATGTAGCAACAAAATTACAAACAATTATGCAATTAATATAAGCTTATTAAGATGGAAAAACACTACATTGTGTAAACACAAGTTTATAAATATCAGTTTTTCTAAACTTAATTTTATGTTTCATAACCTCTCCAGTTCACTGAAGATCCATATAAAATGTGGAGATTCATAAATTTTTACAATTAGCACATGAGAAAGGTGATTTATTTGAACCAGTCACCCATTTGTCAAGCAGTTGTTTTGAACAATTCTATTCAACAATGAATATTTAATTTTTACATTACGTACATGAAATCTTATAAATATTTTTATTTCCAATTATTTTTATCACCTAACACCATTAGCCTGCACCAATTAAAATAATGTTACATATTTTCAATTCAAATAAAAAGACAATTTCAAATTTTTGAGTTGTGTTTTAAGAAGAAATACAAGGGGTTCAGAACAAAAAAAAACAAAATATTAAATGGTTTCTACTCAACTTCATTATTATTATTCATCAGAGATCTCAATGGTAGTACTCACATTCATATAGCAGTTCTACTGAAGGATCGCTTCAGATTAATCATGAAACAGAACTTCTTTTTGCTGCATATGGTTTGCAAGTTCTTGGTCTTCCCGATATTGTTGTCAGTGACCCCACATTGAGTATCTTTAAGAAGAATTTTGATGAATCTTAGAGAACTTAGTTGGTGATAATTTCATGTTCAAGTTTATTGTTTATTAATTTACTAGCTTTATGTGCTAAGTCTTCTTTGACAAGATATAATTTGTTTTTTTTAAGATATATTATTGTTCGCTTTGTTTCAGGCTGACGAACTTTTGCTTTAGCCTTAATTTAATAATCATATAGCCTATTTAAAAGCTAAATCTGGTCTAATGTATTTTAAATGGAAATTCTGTTTGTTCATAAATACAGAGTTCTACCAAATCAATTAAAAAGTTTTTACGTGGTTGTAAAGAGAATACTTTGGGATGGTGCAAAAATTAAAAAATTAAAATTGGTAACAACCATAAATAGATTTAGCGACGTAAATAACAGAATCAAATTAAATTTTTGATGGTGCTATTATTCTGGCAGCAGCATTGCAGAATCAACAACAGTTTGTTTTGAAGTGTTATGTTAGCACTAGCAAGTTACAGAATATAGATATACTACTTAGATAAAACAATAGTTTTATATAGTTTTTAAGAGTAGTAATTTTATGTGTCAATGATTGGTTGTTAAGAATAAATAAAGTAGGTACATCAATCAAAACTATTGTGCAAATTTATTATCTCAAGCTAACTAGTAATAATATATGCACCACGCATATAATATCTACGCTAGAAGAATCACCAAAACTGCCTCATCGTAAACTTACATTATTTCAGCAATTACTTCATAATATTTATTTCACAAAGATTTTACTTAAAAATTTTATTCACAAAAAGAATAATATAACTTTTTCTACAGTTCCTTCAAGAAGTTGTACGCCAAGTCCATTGAATTGAATTGTTTAGTACTAACTATAATGGTTCAAAATTTAAAGTCCATAAAGAAATAATTGATAATAAGCTTAACTTAATAATCACACAAAAATTTACAACTGTTTAAAATCAGCTAGACCCAAAAATGAATTTTATGTCAAACATAATCTTTCTTTCCTGATACTAAACAAAAGAAAATTTTCACTTTATATCGACCTGCAGTGAGCTAATCTCACTCCACAAATTTGACATAAATCTATAGGTTATTATATAAATTTTCCTGAATAAATAACCTACATCATTATTAAACTAATATATAAAAGTATAAAACATATATTTATTTACGTTACTATACACTTATTGTAATCATAAACTACAGCATTAACGCAATATAATATTAAGTAATATTTATATTATATACAAAGTAATCTTAAGAGAAAGCTACAACTGTACAAAGAATACAATTAATATACTACATATTCAATTAAATTGTAATTTGATTTGTCATTTATTACAATTTATAAAAATTGATTAGTTTAATTTACCTTACTACATGTAACCATCGTCACCTGCAACAATACCACAAGAAACAGAATTAATTTTATTTGTCAGCAATAAATAATTCAGGGGGAAAAAGCCTACAGATACTGAAGTCACGAGATTTCCTTTAACGTATGAATGGGCTGTGAGGAAGGGGAAGTGAAAATTTGACAATGCTGCCAACCTCAACAATGAGACACTACTCGTACATTTCACTACCGTGCAGTTTCTACATACATTTTGTAAGCTGTGGTTTATTCCGAGAAAATGTTTTCTTCATAAACCTTATAAAAAATAATTTTAACATGTAATATTGCCTATAGCTTAATTATATGTCTAGAAATGTTTGATTTACTGTAATTACCAGCTACTTTATTCCACTGGAACAAAATATTCTATGAATGAATCACCTTCTTTACTATCACTGTCACCAGCATCTTCACTATCAGTCTCACTAGTATCTACCTAAGCGATTCTTTTTTTACCAGGTGTTAACAAAATTGTTGAAGAATAGCTTCTTTACATCTTTAATTTCCTTCTTTATTTTTCAAATTGTGGAAAAAGAAACATCACAGTAGTTAGCCACTTGCTCGTGGCTTTTGTTAAGAGGCAGGGAAAGGCAGTTTTGTTTAGCTTAAACTTCACAGCATTTTATTACACTACATATAAGATTTCGTTCAGCACTGTGAATAGTCTGCCCACATTTTCGAGAAACTAACATTTCTGTTTACGGTAACAAACAGCTATATTTGTACAGTTAACCTACAAAAGGTTCCGCGATACACTGTATATGCTCTGGGTATATTATAAGTTGTTGTGTTAGTTGTACTGAAATTACAGCAGTTGCGCATGCACACTGATGCTTTTCCCCCTTTACCCCTCATTGCAAACAAGGGAAAACTCGTGACTCAAGTAACTGTATATTAATTACCCATACTATTCTAGATAATATTTTAAGACATCCATCTTCATTGATGGATTTCCTATTGTAAACACATCTACATACTACTGCAAAATAGATTTTATTGGTCAACTGAAACAGTAAAACGCCTACGTTTTCAATCACTGTGTAAATATAGATTTTAAAATTTGTTCTCTACTTATCTAATTTAAACCCATATCAATATCTTTTTCATTTGTCATTACCATAAGCTGTGAATGGTGGGTTTTAAAATCTTATAATTCCTAGATCCTAGCTGGGAATTGAACATAGAACCTACCATTCAGTAGTCCAGCACTTTATAGAAACAAAAACTACGTTCAGCTCAATTTAATTAAATCTAAAGCTCAAAAAAAAAGTAAATACCTTTTAGGTATTAATAAAAAGCATAGCAATTTTTTAAAATTATTTTATTACAGAAACAATGAACACACCTAAACCCTTCTTTGCCCTATAGCTTGGGAGCCTTGAGGTGATGGGGCACATCCCCAGTTTGTAGATGGAGGAAAGCCTTGGCTTATTGCGAACGAATAACCTAATTAAACAGCCATAGACAGCCAGTGGAAAAGCCTAAAGTGTGGTGTGTTACTATCTAGGAGGACTGATGGTGCACCTACAATATGTCAGTGTCAATAAGGGCTATATGTCATGGTGCATTATGTCCACCAGAAAATAAACCATTAAGTCCCTATTGTACAGTGGCGGAAGGAGGAAATTATTCCAACTGTAGCGTGCAATGTTCTTGGCCAGATGAACATATTTTTATACTTAATACTTAGATTACATGAATATATCACCCAATGTACTTGATCATTCATCAAATTTAAACAATATTACAAAAATCATATATGGTTCAAAAAACAATAATCAGACTTCATTTTTTGCCTCTGCCCAAGTTTATAAAGGGTTCAACCATGAAAAATACTTAGAAGTCTCAATATACCCTCATTTGAGGTGGGATATACACCTAAGTGCTACACGAAGCCACTTCAGTAGCTATAGAAATGGGTAGTGCAGTACGCAATAAAACTTGTTACTGTGAGGTCAATATACATCTGAAACCAGTTGTTATTGTATTTATTTGGTAGAAAATTCTTTGACGCAACTAATAGCGTTTTAAGAAATAGAATATGTTGAAAGGGAAATATTTTATTATCGTTTTAGTGCGAAGGGTAGGCTAGAGGTTGAAATTTTTTTATGTTAACAGGTATTGCATGCAGGCCATCTGTAAGTCAACATACAAATACGTTTCTTAGTTGGTGTGAAAACTGTGGAATTTTTCTACAGGAATTTGCTTCTGTTACAAACGATTGGGTCTATTGTAAGTTGTAGCAAAGAAGGGAAAGGAGTGGCGCACGACAAAATATTACCTGCAGGGTTACCAAACAAGTCACCCTCATGTCATTCTCCTGCAACCTACAGAATGGTGAAATATATGTATGTGTAGATAAAATTATGCTTTACAAATGGTTTTTCAAAGTAAAATCTAACTATATGAATGTGTGTGTCAAGTCATGGGAAAGGAATGTAATACAGTCACTGTGTATTAGAAGCGTAACAGTATGGAACAGCCGAAACCTTAAGGGTTAACAGTTTGTCCAAAAAACTTAAAAAATGAAAACTATAAATATTATCAAATAGATAAATTAATAACGATTTGTATCTCAAAACTTATATATTTTGAAAACGCCCAATCTATACTCCAGTATGGAATAAGATGCTGGAATACTACATGGAGGGGGGCTTTAAACAGTACATCTTTATAAATATTTATTTTTCAAAAACATTTAATAAGGAAAGTTCGAGAGAAATGACACAGACTTTACTGTAGTAGCAGTTTATTTACTGAATTTAATGTTAAAACAGTAAGACAGTTATGTATAAAAAGTTAAATTGTATAAATCAATAAAACCTAACAAACACCTTTTTCAACTCAGTAAGTCAATGTACAACTGATGTCCTTCAAATCATTTTTGAATGTACCAAGATTAGATTTGCATGAGCGTAGAAGGCAGTTCAGTTAACACTTTGATTGCTTAGATGTTATGTGGTTTCAGTGTTGTTTTAGGAGAAGGAGGCCTAGACCTTAAAGAACATTACACACAAATTGGAGACTTTTGAAATTTGGTCATATCAAAGGAATTTGAGGTCGAGCTGGGTGGATCATTTCACAAACAAGAGTGTTCTCAGAATGATGAAGTAGAAAAAGGTTGCAAGAACCATAAAAATGCAAATATTACAATACTTGGGTCATGTGACGAGAGTGAAGGAATATAGCTTACTACATGTAATAATTCAGAGGAAAATTTATGGGCAAGAGAGGTCGTAGTTGAAGACGCATATCCTGGCTACTTAAGAATGTGGTTCACGTGCATCTCCACTGACTTATTTAGAATAGCAGCATCTTAAGTCATTATTGTCAAGGTGTTTTCCAACCTTCTTGTAGGAGATTGTATGTAAGGAAGAGAAAATCGTATCCGTACATCTCAAATAAAAATAATATAACTCATAGAAAAACAATCGATAGATTAAGTGTGTCTAATGAAATCGCTGATTTATTATTTTAACACAGATATTTTTGATATAAGACATAATCTCGTAATTATAGGCCTACTTGAAACTATAACAAAATTTAAATGTATATTTTTATTCTAAATTTAAATTATTAACCAATTCTATTTATTAATGGACTGGTTCCATTAAAACCTCAATATTATAATTAAACATTAAAATAATGTTTTTTGCTTTCCTTCATATAACAATTTCCCTATTTTTATTTTTCTACGGTAAAATAAGTTTTACACACAGTGTTTTGACCGTTAAAGGTAATAGTATTCTTATATAATAACTAATCTTATTTGTATAAATATATATTCGTAAATAGGAATAAATAGATAAATAAGAATTTTAAAAAATTATTTATGATATCAAAAACAACCAATAATTTAAAATGTTAGCCACCTACCTAATACTCAAAAGCTAAACTTTAATTTGATATTGAGGATTCTAAAGTATCAACAATCGCTAATTCTGACTGCTCTGCCTCAGTTTGTATTGTTATCATCATTTTCTCATCTCCTGAACTATCTTCTGGTGACATGGATTGAGTAGATGTGGCAGCCTCCTGTAACAGTCAACAAAACAAAAAAATTAAATGAAACTTGATTTTTTTTAAAAATCACCTCATTTACTAAATTTTTATGCTCTACAAGATAAGGTAAGTGTCATATCTGCTGAAATTCTTTGGGGAGGGGGCCAGTGCTCTCGTAGAAAAAAATGGTTTTTTAAGATTGCGGCCTTAATATGCATTTTTGGGCAAAAGAGTATAATTAAAGTTGTAGAAAATTTAAAAACCTACAACTTTTATTTCAAGCATTTTTTTTGTACAACACTTACTTTAGCGTCAATTATTGATTTTCCATATTTTTTTCATCAAAATCGGTAAAAATTAGGAATTTTTTTAAGATTGAGGCTTAGTATGCATTTTACGACAAAAGTGTATATAACTAAAATTATAGGAAATAAAAAAATTAGCAACTCTTATTTTAAACACTTTCTTCTACAGAGCCTAGTTTAATTTAACGCCAATTAGTGATTTTCCATATTTTTAAGCCAAACAGGTTGATTTTCATTTTGTATCATTCACTCATGATTAAAATTAGGTTATTATATTTTACATTTCACACTGTTTACAAATGATTAAAAATTAGTTATTTGTTCATTATTTGTATATGCAAGAAAATATCAAGTGAGTGTTTCACACCAGATTTTTCTTTTGTTTATTTAGAATTACATCAACAGCTCGGTGATTATAAATTACGATGGGTAACATGACAGAAAATTTAACAAGTTAAAATTTTCAAACCTTAGCTTGAGGAACCCTGGACCTGCCACTTTTTAGTCGAGCAAACTACAATTATAAAACCTCATTACAGGTTAAAATTCCACTGAAATATTGGGAGTTGGTTTCTTATGTGGGAAGAGGAAAAAGTAAATATATACATAGGTTGGAAAAAATTTTGTTTTCTTTCTGGCCACCAGTTTTTAAAAGAAAAATAATGATTTTTTTTAAATTATTAATTTTTACTTTCTCTCATCCTAAGTATTAAGAAAAAAATTATGAGTACATATTTTATTTATTTAATGTTAATATAGAATTTAACATAAAAAATACAAAAATATCATATTCGTATGGTACATATTTTGTGTACGTTTACGTAGTGTAAGATGGATCACTTTGCTTCACACATATACTCAAGTCATGAGGTCACAGTTGGCGAACCTGTGTACTAAATTTTCTTGGCTTGTACTCAGATTTGCATATTACAAACTCGCAGAGTGTTTACTGGATAAGCGTCAGCGTTTACTGTATTTTAAATAAAAACCAGTGAAAATAGCAAACACAAGGTAAAAGAAACCGATACACCAAATTTAAAGCCGAAAGTAAACAATCTTGCTTTACCATTAAAAAAAATCTTAAGTAGAGAAACATAGTTATTTGAAAAGTAACTTACGAAAAAGTAAAGATAATATAATCAAACAAAATAACCAACAATACTCAACACCAGTAGGCACCAATAAAAATATCAACAATTGAGAAATAATTTACTACACAACTTTATCGCAAACCAAATAAAAAGAATTGATAGATGTTTACTTTTGTATCCACCACACACAATCGAATTGAAAGTGACACAGACTGATACTACCTACAATGGATATAAATTTTATACAGAAAAATTGAAAATTTATAAAAGAACAAGTAGAAAGAGCAAATTAATAAGAAAAAAAAGAATATACCTGAATGAAAATCTGTTTGAGAGGTGGATGTGTGCCTGATGCTATCCACAGTTCTTTCCCAGTACTCGTCACAGACTCCTTCAAAAACAAAATAATACTGTGCTACTAAATCAATGATAAAATAAAAGAAATAAAATAAAAAACAAAATTAACAGAAGGTAATTATGAATAGAAATCAACAATTACAACGAATCTGGGGATCATTTTTGTAATTTTTAAATAATTGGAATGCTTAGACATAAGTTATTTCCATAACAAACATACATTTTTTTCTATTTAAAATCAAAAACCTGTCAATAAATCTAACATGGAAAATTATAGTTTGTCATACATCAAAATAAAACCTCCAAAGAAAAATAAATTGAGATATTAAAATTTTAGAAAGTGGTTTTATAGAAAATAAGTTAATCTGATCAACACATAGAATAATGAAAAAGAATGACGTGGTTTTACGAATAAATTCAAGAAAAAATTGTTCCTAGTGACATCAAATAAAAGATAAATACGTACAAGTCTTACAAAAAAAGTGATATAAGATTTCAGCAAAGGATATTGATATGCAAGAAGAAAAGTAATAAAAGTCAAAACCTACGCGTTCCTGTTCAACTGCACAAGAAGGGACTATGCCAGATCCACATAACTGAAGAACAAGGATGAAAGAGAAAACACAAATTAAGTATTATGTACGCTATAATCAGTGTCACTATAATCTTCTTCATGTTCCGCCTCCTCCAAGAAGGTTGTCAATAATGACTTTAGATGCTGCAGCTTTAATCATATCAATGGAGCTGCACTGAACCAAGTTCTCAAATTGTTCGGCCAGGATTATGCATCTTCTACCATGTATCATTATGCATCATTTTGTCATAATTTTACCCTGAAATATTATGCGCAATATACTGTACTTCTCTCCTCTCATCACATGACCAATTGCAATTGTTTTTACTTTACGGTTCTTTTAACTCTTTCTACTTTCCATCATTCTGAGAAACCTTTCAATTGTGACATGATTCATCCAGGTCATTCTCAGATTCCTTTGATATGAACTCATTTCAAATGCCTCCAATTTGTCAGTAATGTTCTTCTTTAAGGTGTAACCCTTCACCCTATAAAACAACACTGAAAACACACATACCACCTAAACAGTCTACATCTTAATTTCAATATAAGGTCTCTACTGCACAATGACTTCCTCATTCTATTGAAAGCACTTCTTCCTTACCCATTTCTAGCTTTGATTTCATCAGTGCAGTCATTATTCTCATTAATAATAATTGTTTCAATATATTTGTATTTTTAGACCTAGTCAACCACAAATTTTCAAGGAATGCTGCACCTGTTTTTGTGTTCTTAAAATTACCATGAACTTACTTTTGTAACCTTCCACCACTTGATTCAGCGTTCGCTGTAGGTCCTGTTAGCACTCTGCTCTTAGTATCATGTCATCTGCAGATCTAAATTTGTTAATTTGGTGTACCATGATGCCTGCTGGTATGTATACCTAAAGCCTCTTGAATGATTTGTTCTGAGTATAGGTTGAAAAGTACAGCAGAAAGAACACACCTTAATCTCATGCCACTTTTGATCTCAAGTGTTCTCACAAACTTCACCATCCAGTCTTACAACAGCTGACTAATGATAACAGAGGTCATTTATAATTCCAACCTCTCTTAAGGTTATTTTTCTTGAGCAGGTGTACAAAATGGTCTGAACGTACCTTGTCAAAAGCCCAATCTAATCCCAAAAACATTATATATAAAGGTTGTATTACATCCATACATCTATGTATCAATACGCTGAAACCAAAGAATACTTCTCTCTCTCTGTTCTAAACCCATAATATTCTGAACTTAAAAAACTTTGTAATGAAGATACTAAGGAACATCTGCATAATATAATCATTTATTTTAATAAACAAAATTTGATATAAAAATACCTGAGTAGGCTATTCAAAAATTTTTCTAAGTTTAGAGTGTGTACTTTCACACATACGCAAATACACACCCAAACATTTTTTTTTTAAATATTTACTAGAACTGATTTTTCTGGTTAATCCAAAGACACCTGGTGGCACATGCACTTCTATAAAAATTGTATGTGGACTTATCACAGAAATTATACTAACAAGACTAATTGAAGTACAAAAGTTAATAATCTAAGTTTCATTATTCATGATGCCAAAATCATTTAAAAAATCTAAACATTAATGGGACTCAAATTAATTGGAAATTACTGTAAAGGGTTCAAGGACAGATGTTAATAACAAAAAATTAATAACACAGCTAAATCACATAAAAGGATGTTACTAGTGATAATGTAGAGGAAACTTTTCACTGAAGATAACACCAAAAATAAAAATATTATTAAACCAATTTCAATGCTGCAATAAATTTAGACTAAAGACATCTCTGAATATGGCAAATACTACTTATAGTAGATAGTTTTACACAAGTATAGTAGATACAGTTTTATACAAGTGACTGAAGATGTACCATCTTCTGTAAATTTTAAATAAATGTGAAAAAATTTTTTAGTTTCAATTTTTCATTTACTCTGATGATGGTGGATCCACCGAAACACGTGTAAGTAGAAATTACAATAAAGGTGACGCAGTTTAAAAAGAAGGTTAGTGAAATTATTATATTAATTCATTATATGAAATAGAAACTTATAGTAGAATCTTACTAATCCAGGCTAGATGGGACAAGACCCTATCTGGATCACCAAAAGTCTGGATTAAACAGAATTTTCCTAAAAATGAACATTAATACAACTTTTAGATGGGTACAACTATAAAAAATACCACCCTACCTTGGCATTAAAAACAGAGTCACCTTTTAATTTTTCATTGAATTTTGCCGCAATTGCTTGTAACATTACATCCAACAGTGTAACACCCTCTTCACGTTGACAAAAACAAACATATCAAGCCTTTCCAATCAGAAACAGTTTTGTTTTCCCACTCCTAAATTGTTTACAATATTGTAGTTAGTGATTCCCTTGCATCAATACAAAGCCTGGAGTTTTTGCTCCATTGTCACAGTCACTTTCTTCCATTTAGTTTCAATTTCCACAAACAAATACTCAAACTTAACGGTACATAAAGACAACAAAACACAACTGTAAAAGACTCACAATTAATACGATACGAGTATCAACTGACAACTGAAGTAAAAGAAATCAAAGAAAACAAAAGAGACTTTCTAAAAACAACTGTAGAAAGTGAGTCAGTTCCTGGAAAACAAACTATTTCCGATTTCTTTGTTTGCATTTTCTTAGTAGCTAACTTTGGACTTCAAACCTTCGCATAGAATTATTTTTGTACTGACCCAATAAAATTGCTAAATCTGTTTTATGTAATCTCCGCTCCGGATTAACCAAAGTTCAGACATCAATCTGGACCTGGACATCAACCAGACTTAATTCTGAGGATACAATACTTCACACTGAACAATTAATTGAAAAAAGTTTAGAAGAATGACACAATTATTTTCCAACAAATAAACTGGTAATTGATATTCACAGAAGAGCAAAGACGTAGACTATTGACAATATACTAACCAAGAAGTTATAAAACTTAAACTATAAATTTTCTGTCATAAAGATAATACATTGTGACTATTAAAGATTTATCTGTTTTCTAAAAGTTTTTCAAAATAACTTTCACAAAACTTGTGAAATAAAATCAAAATTCCGATACTCTAAGTTTTAATTAGTGTAAAAACACAAACTATAGTCCTCGCCACAAAAACATCTGTTGTGTTAGAAGAACTGTTTCACAAACTAACAAAATGAAAAATTTTGAATGATGCATCAAATAAAACCTAGTCCCTTTCTGCATTGATTCATTTGACATTTTTTTATTTATAAATTAAGTAGGTTACAGAAATTTACCCAGTTCTTAGCTGGTTTTCCAGTAGTGAGCTATTAAAACGTATGTTACTTCATTCAGATTGAATATAAAAAAATTGAAGTTCATGTATGATTAAAGTTCATGTATTTTAATGATTCACAATTCTTGTGAATATATTTTAAGTAGAACCCAACATTTTTTACTTTCTCTTGCCTATATGAATATATAAGAAAGAATTATTTTCATGTCGATTTTTCGAAATCGAGTTTACACCGGTCTACACGTTTTCAGACCCCCTGAACCCAAAAAACATGTTTTTAGCGATTGGTCTGTGTCTGTGTGTGTGAACAGAATATCTCAAGAACGGAACATCATATGAACTTGAAACTTAGTTAAGTACCACTAGAAGACCCGACACGAACATTTTCATCAAAATCAGTCAACCGGAAGTAGTAGTTTATTCATGTCATTTTCACTTTTTTGCGATTCTCTCAAAAACTGGTCCTACTATTTGTTTTAAAATTGCCTCATTTACTTAATTTTTTTATGCTCTACAAGATAGGGTAGGTGCCATGTCTGCTAAAATTCTTGAGAAGGTTGTTTTTGCACAAAAAAATTGTTTTTTAAGATTGCGACTTTATTATGTATTTTAGCGCAAAAATGTTTAATAAAAAGTTGTAGAGAATTTAAAGTCCTACAACTTTTATTTCAAATTTTTTTTGTATAACGCTTAGTACAGCGGTAATTAGCGATTTTCTGGTTTTTTCTCACGCCTTCGTGTAAAAAATCTATTTTTTAAGATTTCAGCCTTATTATGCATTTTACGACAAAAAAGTACAATCATATTTATAGGAAGATCTACAACATTTAGAGAATTTTTCTTTACAAAGCCTAGTTTATCGTGAAAGAGTGATTTTCCGTATTTTTAAGCTAAACTGAGGTTGATTTTCACTTTACGTCTTTCACTCATGATTAAAATAAGATTATGTTTTTTGAGGTTAGTTTTTTTGTTTATTTCTCATGTTTTATTACTAATGTTAGGTTATTTTAACCTAACATTAATTATTTGCATTGGCAAGAGAAAGTTGTGTGAGTGTTTCACACCAGATGTTTTTCAATACGGTGGCCGTTTAAAATTTTCTGCCTCAGTTCCATGTAAAGATAGAGCAATAATGATTGGACTGAGCCATGCATTTTTACACTATTATACTAAATAGCTGTTTCAACTTAACAGTTAAAAATAAAACAAAAGTGAAAGGGTAATGAAAACAGAAGATTCTATTAAATTTCTTTGGTATCAACTGGTCTCTATAGTGCACACTGATTACAGCGGCAAAAATGCAAGGTTTAGTCCAAAAAACATTGCTGTTTAACATAATTTCAGTTAACATGAAACCTATATAGCATTTATTTTTTAACGACCATTATAATAAAATTAAAAATTGGATTTTACTTTCAAAATATTCAAATTATAGAGAAATCTTATAATCTTTAACATACATGCCAAATTTTTAATATTCAGCCAAGACGAAGTACTGTAACATATGTATTAAATGCTCATTGTGAGAAAACTGGAGATTTTCATTACATAAATTTTTATATCTATACTAATTTTTAAATAAAAAATTTTGGACAACAAATCAATACAGAAAAAGGTAACCTTTTCTGTAACAGTCAAATTGTTTTTGTAATGAGGACTACATCTTTCTTTAAATTTATAATGGATCTAACATTGCACATTCTATAACAGGAATTAATATTTCTAATAGTAACCAAAATGTTAATCAATACAATGATAAGACAAGTATTCAAACAAAACCCTGAGATTAATAAAAAAGAGAATTATTATGCTGTTTAAAATTCCTATAATACATTTAAAGAAGTGAACATCCATAAATGTGTCTTAACAATAAAATAGAGTACATTGTAAAATGTAATATAAAAAAGTTATTACACAATGAATAATAATATTAAATATAAAAAATAGGTGGGAAGAGGGGGGCTTGCTGCTCACCCTTTTCATCTAGCCAAGGGGCTCCAACCCCACTGTATTATGTAACCTTTACTGCTTACTTATACCAAATTTTAGACCTTTGTTTTATCATGTAGAGGAAAAACTAAAAATTCTATATTAAGGGTTCAAGTTAGGGGATGATTGGTTTTTCAGTTTTTCTTCTGACTACGTTCTCAATACAAAAATTAGAATATACCCAGTAATATAAATGAAATAGTGGAATGGGGAAAACAATAAAATTAATCAAACTGTCAAAATAATAATCAGAATATATCAAAGAAGTTGGTTAGTACAACAATTTGCTGATGTGTTTATTTTTTTAAGCAGCACCTCCAAATATAGTTTCTGCTTCTATGTGTGTATAGTCCAAAAATACTCATTTTAAAATCTGCTGCTGTAAGAGAATTCCTATATTTCTTTGTTTGGTTTCTTTAACCCATGCTGTTAGTCCTGCTATCTTTTTTTAAATATGAACTAAATTCCAAAGAGAAAAAATATGTATTTTGTTATAACAGATGCTATTGTGATGTGACGAAGTGACTCCTAACTCAAGTATTGGCTGTTTATAACTTGACTTCTAATGTATAAGTCGCACATGTTCTTAATGTTTACGTAAAGTTTATAATATTTTATACTACAATTTTAGTGTTTACCTAAGTGAATTTTATCGTGTTATAATGGATAAGTATTCTAGTCCAGTAGCAAAAAACGTACTTAAGAACCATTTATCTCAGACTTATCTGAAAGTATTTAATGTGTATTTATTTTAATAATTAATAAATTAATAAACAAATATGAGTAAAAATCTTCAATCGATAAAAAATAATAATTAGATTGAAATAAGTGAAAAAGTTTTACTGAGATAACCTGCTCTTTTACTATGCTCTTGTCGGAGCTTTGCGGTTGATTTTTTTCAGTATGATGGACATCTTCGAAATGCTGCCTTTTAAATAATTTTTCTTTAAACCTGCAAAACTATCAAGATGTAACACTTGCAATTGTCTTTTGAGATAAGTGTTGCCTTAGCTTTTAGGAGCTGCCACGTAATATATTACAAACAAAACTAATAGCTTTGCACTGTCCAGATCAAAAGTCTTTCAAAAAGCACTCATCAACAATGTACCTGCACCAGAAGCCAAAATTAAAGGGTTCCTAAAGCATTTTATAGTTTATTCCACTTATCTTTGGAACTGATGTAAACAAAACCTCTACTCTGCTATTGGCTGTTTGGGTAATTGAGTTTACAAAAAATTCTTAGCACAAACCAGTCCAAATGTGAGAACCCATTCACATTTAACTGAATATGTATTTAACCACAAAACAGAACATTGTCTGAGGAAAAATTCAGCACAGAACTGCTCACAAGAAGCTTCAAAGTATTTTTTTATACTTCAAAGTATGTTGACTGTTTTCAACATGACTAGCTACTGATGCCAGTCACCTAGTCTCATCCTTCCAATTATACGCCCATATGATTTGTTTACTCGAATTTTAAAGTTAAATGGAGAGCCATAAGCAGAAGCATGCTATAGATCATAAATAGTATACATCAATATCTAGACCAATACAGAGCATAAATTGTTCTATATTATTCTAAACTAATATTGGTCTAGAATAATATAGACCAATATAGAAAAGCATTGCGTAGAAATTTTTAATTACTGAATGGTTCAAATTGTATTCTAACTTCACTGCTTATGCACCGCCCTTACGATGGTGCCTGTTATATGGCACCTCTCTGCATCATACCATGCCACTCGAAAGGTCAATGAATTTAACGCCTGAAATTATAAGTGTGTACACATCTCAGAATAAAACACTTAATTACTTTCTCATAAAGCAAAAAATTAAATCACATGTTTCTTTAATATTAAGCCACACTCTTACAGAAAGAGATATTGTAAAAGGGTGTTTTGTATTATGAGTCTATAATGAAATTGTATATTTTTGTTAACTGACCACTATTCTTTGTTTTTGGTGAGTTCTAATATGCTTTGAGAGATGATCACTTCTCATAAACTTCTTGTTACATTCTGGACACATAAACCTCTTCTCCCCAGTGTGAGTCCTTTTATGTCTCTGAGTAACAGAAAAAAACCAAGATAAATATTTACAATACAGTAAAGAAAAACTTCTTTATAAATATTGAATCTGATGGTTAAATAATTTTGATCAAAAATTTTGTAAAAAAATTTAATTTTACTGATCAGTTGAAACAGTATGTGACAATTCATTAAAATATTTCTTATCTGACTAAATGATGTTATTTATATTTTGTAACATTTAACTTCCCAAAATTACATTTTTTATGATAAAGTTACCCACACAATTTTGAGTATCATAATGCAACCCTTTATATTAAGATTGCAGAGTTATGTTTGAACTGAGTTCTACTCTTATTGTGTAGCATAAATATTAACATCTCTTTATGTGAGTAATGATGCCTATATTATATTATAAGCCTTGGCTTGTACATAAATGTGATACACAGATGAAAAAATGACCGGGAAACAAACCCGGGACCTCTGGCGTACAAGCCAGTACCACTGACTACAACATCAACTGTTACAAATTAAGATGATAACTTTTTTCCATTGTTTGCAAAAAAATAAATAAATTCTGAGGCACACCACAAACGCTTCTTAAAAATATTTAACAACTCTATTATATCTATTGAACCTTAAACCATTGACACAAACAGACAAACTGTTTTGTCCTCGATGCTATTACATGAATGTTTAAACAAAAGCAAAAAATGTTGAGCACTTCCAGTTTGTCAATGAAACATGACATCTTAAAATCAATTTGAATGCATTTAATTCCAAAATCTACGAAAAACGTAAACTTTACTTAATGTTTTACTGCAAACGTTTACAGCGTTCAGAAAAATCTATAAATCCAGTTTTTAAGAACCCCTCTAGTAATTGTAATTCTCAAGAGTTCGGCAGAATTACCAAAAGTATTGCTGGACACATAATACAAAAGCTTCCAGTGTTCTTCTATGTTGGGCCTCTGAAAATACCAGAGTTTTCATCTACCTCTGTAAAAATTATACCTAAATTCCACACACCTGCGAAACTTACAAAAAGCACAGAGAACTTAAAAGTGCGTATTACAAGATGTAAACAAATTTATCAAAAACCGATTGGAAGAAACGTTCAAAAAATCAACGTAGAACACATGTAATAATAATTGTAAACACAAACCTGAAGTTCATCTGATCTGGTAAACCTTTTCCCACATAGATTCCAAATGCAAATAAAAGGCCGTTCTCCAGTATGCCACCTTAAATGGGCTCTTAAATGTGATGTTTTTCCATATATCTTGTTACAACCAGGCACATGACATATGTGGAGTTTTTTGCGATCACTAGTCCTATGGAATAAAAGAAAAACAGTTTTCAATAAAAGCCTATAATACAATAGTTTTTATCTACTCATTAGTTAATAAAAAGTTATTAGTATTTTTATTATAATGTCACTCACTCATGAATTAAGATATGTTACATTTGTCATTATGTGTAGCCCACTAAAAATTGAAACTGGATAGTTTTTCAATGATGTTACTTATAAAAAACTGTACGCTTTTTCATTTCCCTGACTATATGTATTAAAATGTTTAACAAGTTACTGAAAGGCTGACATAGATCCTAATGTATAAAAATCTGGTGTGAAACACTCACACGACTTTCTCTTGCCAATGCAAATAATTAACAATATAACCGAACATTAGTAATAAAACATTAGAAATAAACAAAAAACTAACCTACAGAAACATAACCTTATTTCAATCATGAGTGAAAGACCCAAAATGAAAATCAACCTCAGTTTGGCTTAAAAATACTAAAAATCACTCTTTCACGCTAAACTAGGCTCTGTAGAAAAAAATGATCTAAATAAAAATAGTAGACTTTTAATTCCCTATAAATTTGATTATACACTTTGGTCATAAAATGCATACTAAGGTTGAAATTTTACAAAAATTGATTTTTTTATATATTTTCGTGAAAAAAAAACAGAAAATCATTAATTACCACTAAACAAAGCATTACACAAAAAAATGTTTCAAGTGAACATTGTAGGATTTTAAATTCTCAACAACTGTAATTATATACATTTTTGCGCTAAAATGATATTTAAGTCGCAATCTTAAAAAAACAATTTTTTTACGAGAAATCAGCCTCACCAAGAATTTCAACAGACATGGCGCCTACCCCATCTTGTAGAGCATAAAAAATTTAGTATATGAGGCAATTTTAAAACAAATCGTAGGAGCCGTTTTTAAGAAAATAGCAAAAATGTGAAAAATGACGAATAAACTACTACTTCCGGTTGACCAATTTTGATGAAAATGTTTGGGTTCTTCTAGTGGTATCAAACTTAAGTTTTAAGTACCAAGTTCGTACGATGTTCTGCTCTTGAGATATTCTGTTCACACATACACACAGACCAATCGCTAAAAAATGTTTTTTGGGTTCAGGGCATCTGAAAACATGTAAATCCGGTGAAAACTTAATTTTGAAAAATCAACATGACAACAATACTTTCCTACCTATATAATCATACAGGTAAAACAAAGTAAAAAGACCTGGGAGACTAAAACTGACAACTTTTTTGTCCATTGAAAGCTTAACCTTCTAGGGAAAACTCTGAAATTTCAGGTTCTGTGAGGGGAGCTAGACAACTCATAAAAAAACTTGAAATAATAAATTTATAAATCCTAAATACTATTTTTATTTAAACTTAAACTCAAGAAACCCCAAAAATATGTGATTACAAATTCTCCCATAATAGGTAAAGCTCAGGATTTTGCTTTTGCCAAGCTTCATAAAAAAAACTAAACCTAGTTGACTCTATAGATGACTTTTCCATAATGTTTGTGCACAAAACTGCATGGAACAATGATAACACATTTCTTGGCCTCAAATTCACCAAATTTTCAAAAATTCCCAAAATGCAGTCATTCCAGTGATTCATACAACTCAAAACAAACAATAAACCAGCACGATTATCACAGTAAAATCATCTCAAGATCTTTGCATAATTCTTGTAATATTATTATAAGTAATTCGTGCTGAAACATGTACAATAAAATATAATTATTATAAGGTGGGTAAAGTCTGAATCAGAAATGAAGAACAAATAATAAAAGTAATACATTTATATACACATAAGACAAGTCGTTTCTAGCAATGTAAAATAATGATTTTTAAATTTACACGTTCTTAAAAAAATTATATATTCCTAAAGCTTGTTTTAAATTTTAGCTAAATGTTTACCTTTCACCACCTTCACTGCAATTAGGACATGTGCATGCTACTCTTCTGGTGCGAGGTTTATCATCAGCAGATTCATCTTCACCAGGTGAAAATGACACAGGAGTTTGGGTAGGTGTCTGAGGCAGACCAACCACCTGCCATCTTGACTGATCATTCTGTTCTTGAGTTACTTGTTGTGCTCCAGCTGCTGTTTAAAAATGAACAAATAAATATAAACCTAACGGTAAAATATAAAAATTACAAATACAGACTAATGATTCAATATGTACAAATAGATATTTAGCAGAACTACAATAAAAAAGACTTTGTAGCGTCTACTTAATTTACCATTCCCTGCTCTCTCCAGCCCACCACATCAGTTTGTTGAATTTGTACTTCTCCATAATACAGTGTTTTTTCAGAATGTGACATTTATCTCTTTAAAATATATATATTATTTGTGTGATAACAAGAGGGAAACAATTCAGATATGGCTAGAGAAGAGTTGGGACGTACATATGTATATCAACAACTGTTGGAGCATGTCAGACTCATAACTTACTGTTTACGGTACGATGGTCTTCTAAAAACATGTAGTTACAAAATATTGGGCCTTACAAGTCTGAGAATGTCAAAATTACCTAACCAGTTAAAAAATTAAGTTAAATTTTTTTCAAGGCAAATTCAGATTGTTCTACTGAAGACTTTGATATTGCCATGGTAGTTTCACAATTTAGACGCTTGTCAGTAATATATTAGTCCCCAGGCCGCGATACGAACGCTGCGCTGGGCAAGTTTGGTGGTGGGACCGCCACCTCTCTGCTTCCAAACCCACAGAATTTGTTCTCAGGGTTGACACCCCAGGTTCATCCGCCGTTGGGAAGCTTTCCTCTTCCGCCATAGAGCCGTTGACCATGTGTCAAAGTGTCAAAGTGGTCAGAGCATGTGTTAAAAATGTCCCAAGATCGCCTTCCATTAAATGCATTGATCCATAATCCGACAGGTAAAAGATATATTGGTAGACCAAGGAAGAGATGGACGCCGAAACAGGCTAACGCACAGCCTAATCCATGAAGACGACGAGTTTCACAATTCAGATGCTTCTCAGTGCCTGATGTGCATTTTTTTAACATAAAAAGCACTATTGAAGAAAAACTGATAGTACGGATTTGCATTATAAATCCTTTTTTATAAGAACATCCTTTTATTTTCACCCATGTAAAGTTATTCAGCAAAATTATTTCTATAGCAATATAGTAATATTTTTTTTCTAATGAATGGTAGGTACATTAAGACTCATGTATTATAAGATATTATATAACCCAAAACTAAACCTCCTGTAATAACAAATCAGGTACAAACATTACGTAGAAATTAATAGATTACTTCCACTGAGTATTTCATCTATATTCCTTATTTACGGTTTGTTTCAAAACAATTTACTTAATATGCATAAATTATGAAATATGATGATCTATCTCGGTGTTCAATCTCAAATGAAATAATCAACACTTTTTAATAAAATTATAGGAAGAAAGGAATAAAACTATACAACATCATCTAGTACATCATGATTGATTTTACTGTTATGTATATAGATCTAACCCAAACACCATTAACCCTTAGATTACACTAAGAAATTATAAACACATTAGACAGGATTTTGTAATATTGTTTACTTACTGTTTAATATTTGGACACCAGGTGGTATGCTCTGTATCAAAGGCGGTGGAGCAGATGGGGCAGCTGATACTGTAGGTGTTAAACCAAGTTGATTCTGCGTAGAAGCAGACAAAGCACTTGCTGGTATTAACTGAAAATTGCCTAAGCCTGGCACATTTATTGTCTGCATATTAGGTATCTGGAAAATATTTAATCAACACGTTGTAATTATTTTACTATAACTGATTTTTTTTTTAGTTTATTTAAAGTCGCATTTACAGTTTGGTTATTAGCGACAACAATGGGTTATGTAACTGTAACTGTGGGTTTGACTTGTGAAAATTTCCAGGCCCTAGGGGGGGAATCAAACCCGGGACCTCCCCATTGTAGGCTAGTGCGCTAACCGCTACAAAGGCAGCCATCACTGATTTTTGTTTTTAAATTCATATAAACATTACAAAGAACAACAAATCCCTCCTACCACAAATTCAAAAGTTAATAGGTAGCTAGTGCTCCAACAAACTACAATAGCTAACAATAAAAATTTTAAAAAAATTTATAGTTTGAGAAACACACTTAAGTAGGCCTATTTTTTTTTTTTTAATTCATTTATTTAACCAGAAGAGACAAGGTCAGAAATGAATATATAAGAAGAGATATGCAGGTGACCTTAACGATGGAAGAAAGATTACGTACCGCAAGACTCAAATGGTTTGGACATGTACAAAGGATGCCAGAGGCACGTATCCCCAGACAGTACTTGGACATGGAGGTATCTGGAAAGAGACCCGTTGGACGTCCCAGAAGAAGATGGACTGACCAAATAAGGGATGATCTCCTAACAAAAGGAATGACACTACAGGATATCAGAATACAAAAGGTATATCAAGATAGAGATAGATGGAGGCATATCGTCCACTCAAATCCTACCCGGCCAGCTGGAAGGATACCCAGATGATGATGATGATCAACTACAATGGTCATTAGCGACGACGTTGGGGTGTAACTTTTGTACGATTGAGGATAAAATTATTTTTTGTAACGTATGAAAATATGCCGTGCCTGAGTGGGATTCGAACCCAGGACCGCATGATGAGAGGCGAGCACGTTACCAACTGCGCCAATGCGGCCGGCAAGTAGGCCTATTAATAAACTTTTATTGGTTTAGAAAATATTTAATACTGTATTTAAATTACAATCATAAAAGGTGGTAAATATTTTATAACTACCAACCACATTGAAAAATTACAAAGGTCAATGTAACATTTTAAAAATACAGTCAACATTTTAACGATGCTTAAAATTTAGAGGTTATGCAAGCTTAACGGTCGAATAAACTAACCTGAACTATAGAGTTTCCTCTAACATTATTGGAATTCTGTATAAGATTAGTAAGACTTGCAGCAGGTATTACAGTAACTTGCTGAGGTTGAGTACCTGAAAGAAAAAGAAAACAATTAGATCACTACAAATTACTTTAGAGATTATAAATGAAACAGAATCATATATAATAAAATAAAATAAGTAAAATAGTAATGTAACAGAATAAAAAAACCTAAAACATAACTATATCAACACTTTTAAAATCTGCCATTCACAAATGCCCCCATTGATCTTCCTTTAAAAGCCTCCTTACAGTAAAAGGATCTTGCAGACTGCACAAGTGCCAGTAAGTCTCCAAATGCAACCCTGGCAAGCCACCTGAAGGGTCTTGCTCCTGTTTGATTTACATAGTAGATTGTTTTAATTCATGAGAGCGCCACCATTTTGTGATATTCCTCACTCCTCATAAACCATCGAATCTTGTTCCCAGTAAGAACCTCAGATACTAACACGGTGCACCTTGGGAAGGCATCGGACCAGTGATAGGATTGGCAAACCACAATCATCATCATTCTGCACTGTTAAGAAGCATACAGTATATTAAAGGTCTCTCCAGAAGGACTGCCATGGTCCACCTTTGTAGAACAGGGGCACCTGCTGTCATTCCAATGAGCCCCATAAGGATTTTACATGTTGTCATTTAGGTCATCAGCCGAAAGGCTGGTTTGAACCTGTAGAGGTTTAACTAAGGAAAACAAGGAGTGAGGTGGTTTACTATCCCCACTGAGTGGAAAAGTATGCTTATCAGCATGCCAGGCCCTCTGAAAAGCACATATTTTCCACTCTGCAAATGACAACTTCACTTCATTCACCACAGGATCTGACTGGATAATGAAATCCATTACATTCAGAGGAGATAACTCGGATTAGTGTCTTTTACACCTCTACCTCTTCTGTTCTTAAATGATTCAATCATTTAATTGGCTGACCATGTTATAAGGAATAGACTATGCACTTTAGCCCTGCAACAAACAGATTAAGTGTAAATAACTTGACACTCCACCTGTCTGTTATGGGCAGGGATTTTACATAGACAATTTATAAAATGATAATTTATGTGAACAACTGCGAGATATCGGTTAATGATACAATAACTTCACTCTTAGTGATGTCACACATAAACTTTTCTAACTAGTGATTGTAACATAACCAGTTCTTGTGCAGAATATGCAAGTCATTTTTTTGGAACTATCTCTTTGGAGTGAAATAAAATAGACCTTTTATTTGGTACATGTTTTAGATACAGTACCTTAAATATTAAAATGTTTCGGTATAACTTACTCTGGTAAGGTTTAAATAGAGATGATTTGCTGAAATTTCCTAAATTAAAAACACAAAACAATAAATAATGAAATGTATAAACTACTACAGGAACTGCATCAGTTCAGAAAAAGAAACGATGTCAGTATTCTTTGAAATGTACATTGTTTAAAAGTTACTATGCAATCTCTTTAGGTTAATTTTAAGTTTAAAGAAATAATTATAACAAAAACATAAAATAAAATTAATACATTGAAAAATATCTTTCAATTCCCCTTCTTTAATTAAACGTTTATAATGCACAAGCTAGAAGGGTTTACGTATCCAAGTTCAAACATAAATTAAACTAAATACATATGTCTCAATATCAAATAATAGGCAATGTAAAATATGAAAATAGTAGAGGGTGTACCTCTGTGGTGCAGTGGTTGGCACACTAGGCAGCAAAGCAGAATGTTCCAGGATTGATTCCCTGGTTAGAGTTTTAAAAGTTATAAGTCTTCCAAACCCACCGATACTGTACCACAATCCATTGTAGTAGTTAATGACAAAAAGTTCATGCAAATTTAGATAAAAAAAAATCTGGTGTGAAACACTCACATAACTTTCTCTTGCCAATGCAAATAATTAACAAAAAACCTAACATTAGTAATAAAACATTAGAAATAAATAAAAAAACTAACCTCAATAAACTTAACCTAATTTTCATCATGAGTGAAAGATGCCAAATGAAAATCAACCTCAGTTTGGCTTAAAAATACAGAAAATCACTCTTTAACACTAAACTACTCTGTAGAGAAAAACGCTCTAAATAAAAGTTGTAGATTTTTTAATTTCCTATAAATTTGATTATATATTTTTTTGTCAAATTTATGCCAAAATCTTAAAAATTTAATTTTAAAAGTTTTCATGAGAAAAAAACAGAAAATTGCTAATTACCGCTAAACTAAGTGTTATACAAAAAAAATGTTTGAAATAAAAGTTGTAGGTTGTAAACTTCTCTACAACTTTTATTTTATACATTTTTGCGCTAAAATGCATATTAAAGCCGTCATCTAAAAAAACCAATTTTTTTATGTGAAAACAGCCTCACCAAGATTTCAGCAGACATGGCGCCTACCCTATCTCATAGAGCATAAAAAGTTCAGTAAATAAGACGATTTTTAAAAAAATCGTAGGAGCCGTTTTTGAGAAAATCGGAAAATAGTGAAAAATTATACGAATAAACTACTACTTCCAATTGACCGATTTTGATGAAAATGTTTGTGTTGAATCCAGTAGTAGTATCTAACTTAAGTTTCAAGTTTCAAGTTCATATGATGATCCATTCTTGAGATATTCTGTTCACACACGTACACGCATGTGCGCACACACAGACCAATAGCTAAAAATGTTTTTTTTGGGTTCAGGAGGTCTGAAAACCTGTAGATCCGGTGAAAACTCAATTTCAAAAAATCGATATGAAAACAATACTTTCTTCCTATACATTCATATAGGCAAGAGAAAGTAAAAAAATCATTAAAGTTAGTTTGTATGAAGAACACACAGCTCATTACTGCCACTTATTTTGTATGACAGATACTTGTACCAAAGTTGTGTCAAAATAAGAAAATACATGAGATGCGCAATTATGACTCATAGGTTAGGTTAACACAAGGATACAAGCGAGCTTGTACGGTGAGAGGTAAAGACTGGATACATTAACAGCATATCTCAACACCCCAGTTCAAGCAGCACAAATTGTAATTTCAAAAACTACACCATGAGTTTTTATACTTCAGTGTAATTAGTTTAGGCTACAAATCAATACCCTTGGTAAACATGAAGTGACCAGACATTGAACTATAGAATATTATTTATTATTTATATATTTGAAACTTTTCCTTTATGTGTCAAGACAGTTACGGGTAATCCTAATTTCTCAACTGAAGATGTTTCACACAAAATTGTTTTGTTTGAATTGATATCATACTGTTAAATATCAAAAATATTTATTAATAAACTATACATAAAGGGATTGTAATACATACAAAGTGAATTTATTTATACATAAAAAAGGAATGGAAATATTATTAACTTTCAAAGGTTATTTTATTCCATTAGTCAGCATACGGTTTTTTTTAGTGATGACTCAATATGAATTGTAACCAATAACATAACTAAAATATAAGAACATAATTTGTTTGTCAATATTGAGTACACTAAAGTTATCCATTATTTGTACATTTATTTAGTTCTTCCTTACTTAGTATTAAATAAGTAAATAAATAAAAGATAATCCGTTTGAAATTGATAAAATATTTTTGATTTTATAAATGGTAAAAAATATATAATTTAAGATTTATGTAACAGTAGGTCGTAATTCTAACAGAACACTTTTGCGTAAAACGCCTTCAATCAAGAAGTAAGGCATACCCACAACTTTCTTGACCCATAATGGAAGAAAACTTTGTTTTTTAGCACAGAAAACTAAAGAACTTCTGGTATTGTTCCTTAAACCTGTAAACATTCTCAGTTACTTTCAAAAATTTTGTAAAATAAATAAAAAATATAAAAAAAGGTTAAGTCCCTTAGGGTGTTATCATTAGGTGGAAGACAAGGAGTCAGCTTGGTGGCATCACCTACTTTTCTCCTAAATAAATACCTAAACTTCCAAATCTCAGTATTGTTCAACCACATATTTATTTCTAACCTTTATGTGCTGACACGCATGCACAAGAGTGTTTGATAAGTAAAAATAAACACATAGCATTCACTCACAGGATTCATATACCCATGTTAAACTTGTTACCTGCATGGTCCCAATTGCAAATATTAAAATAAACAAGATGTTAATACTAACCAAGAGTACTTAATGAGATCTGTTGAGGTAGTGCCGCTTGCTGCAGTAACAAACTAGTTGGTGCAGGTTGACTTTGAATGGCTCCACCTTCCACACTGCTAACAACTGTTGGTGAAGCTACAGTCTGTAATAAAATTAAATACAACATTAATTGAGCTACATGAATAAACGTAAGCAAACAATTAAAAAAGGACTTTCATTCAAGGTAGTAATTTGGGTGACATAAGCAGCAAACAACTATCCTAGAAAACTTATTTTTATTATTTTATAAGATCAAAAACCTGTATAAAATGGATGATAACTGGTTGATAAAATAATTTTTTTAGGACACTAAACAATAGACCTAAGGTGGGATAAATAGTTTAAAAAAGTCAGAAAGGGCATTGAAAAAGCCGGAATAAACCAATAAAACTTAATGAACCGAACAAAATTCAGACAACTAATTACAGACTTTAAGGGCTTCCATGAAGAGAAAAAACAGAAGATCGGGTGGATAGAATAAAGGAGAAAAGTGTACAATGAACAAATGCTGAGAATGTGAGCTACAAAAAGAGCTTCCAGAAATGTCAAAGTCACTTCACGTGGTCTAAAATGGGCCCCATATGAGGGGAAATTGTCTATAACAGGCAAATGTAGTGTTTAATTATAATTTATTTCCCATGCTAAAAAAATAGTTCTGTTTCTTATCACCTGGTCAGCCAATTATATGACTGAAGCATTTAAGAACAGAAGACATAGAGGTGTAAAAGACACTAGTCAGAGTTATCTCCTCTGAGAATAATGAATTTCATTATACAGCCAGACCCTGTGGTAAATAAAGTGAAAGTACCAATTAAAGAGTGAAAAGTAGATGCTTTTCACAGGGCTGGCATGCTGATAAGCATACTTTTCCACTCAGTAAGAATAAGTTTAAAAACTTTCCAACACCTCATTGCAACATTTTATTATTACTTCCCCTCGGTACGATCCAGCCGTTGATACTGTTTAATCCACCACCCAATTAAAGTGCAAATAAAACCAACCAACAAAACCAATGTCCACGTCAAAAATAATAGGAACCTGAGTGCAAAGCTCAATTGTTAAAAGAATATGGCATCGATTTTAACTTACTATATGTCAAATTAAGCCTGTTTAATTTTCTGCATTTAACAGTGAAAACTTGAAATTTTTATCTATTTTTTTAAAAGTGATATTGACATTAGAATAAAAAAAATACCCGTTTTTCAAGACATTTTACAAATTATGGAAACTTATTGGCACAATACCCGTTTTTCAAGACATTTTACAAATTATGGAAACTTATTGGCATAACTCCATACATACTCATCTAATTTTAGTGAAATTTCGTCAGAGTATAGATTAGAGTGTTTCTATTGTGTACACTGAATCTCAGGACCATAGCTTTTTTATTTCTGTATTTTTTGCACCTTTTGCAACCCCTTCCTATCTAGCCAACTTTCAGAATTTGCGACCAGGACTGTTGGATTCACAGTAGATTCATTAACATAAATCAATTATTTATTTAATTCAGTGACAGCTGAGTCTTTTGGAATGAATTTTTTAAATTGTAAACCATGCAGGGGTGGTAAAGCTCGCTACATGTTGCCAATTTGTGCCAGACGCCTAGCATAGCTTACCTAGACGTAATGCTTTCTCATTAACCTTTTCACCAACCTGTATCTAATTGACAGTATTAGGCCTGTATCTGATTGACAGTATTACACCTATACTTGTTTATTTAAGACATAATGAATGCTTCTATATAACAATTTTAAAAGGTAGTAATTATCTATTCATTTCTAATTAATTTCTTAAAGACTCAGCTGTCGCTGAATTAAATAAATAATTGATTTATGTTATTAAATTTTCTGTGAATCCAACAGTCTCAGTCACAAATTCAGAAAGTTACCGTTTGGCGAGATAGGAAGGGGTTGCAAAAAATACAGAAATAAAAAAGCAATGGTCCCGAGATTCAGTGTACACAATAGAAACACTCTAATCTATACTCTGACGAAATTTTACTACAATCGGATGAGTATGTACGGAGTTATAGGCCAATAAGTTTGCATAATCCGTAAAATATCTCCAAAAATGGGTACTTTTTTTTGTTCTATTGTAAATATCACTTTAAAAAAAACATAAAAATTTTAAGCTTTCACTGTTCAATGCAGAATTAAACAGGCATTAATTTGACAAATTGTACATTAAAATCAATGCCATATTCTCTTAACAATTGAGCTTCAAACTCAGGTTCTTATTATTTTTGACGCGGACATTAGTTCCTCGTATAGATTATACCATGTAGCGCTGCTATTGACTTGGCTCCTGTCACAAAGCACTGACATGATTCACATATCCTTTAAGAAAATGTTCACAACATCAAAACAAACTTAAATCATAGCCTACTTGAAGGAAACACACTATTTTTTTTCAACTACAACCTGTTATTCTGTACTGTAAATCAAATACAATCAAATTAATTACGCCCATGGTACTTGGATGAACATACCTGAACAGTGACACTCGGTGAACTAGTGGCAGTAGAAGTGCTCCATGTACTTGACGAGGTATTAGTATTTGAAGACGGAGCAGCACTCGCTTGCTGGACCACCATTGTACTTTGACCACCTGCAGGGGCTAATTGTGCAATCTGCAACTGGCCTGATGGAGTTAATATCTGTGCAACTTGAGGTGCCTGGACCTTGAAAACAAAACACATCGTTTAATAATATATCTCAACCAAAATCTATTAGTAATGATTAATATTATATACAACTTAATAGTATGGTCAGAATCAAACCCAAGACCCATGATAAATGACCGTACACAAGATAAGTGAATTATTGGACAATATAATAATTTATACATTTTTTCATTAGAAAATGAAAGTTCCACGACATTGTATAAACACAATACTGATAGAAATGTGAATACCATAATCTACCTAGCATGCCTAACTGAACCTAACCATTTTTATTTATTACTTTGTATACGGGCATAAAAATGATTTCAGCCGATTTAAACATATTGTGCCATGATAAAATCAAAACAAAATAAAATAAACCAATGTTAGTTGATCTCATTAGATCAAAACTAGACAAAGAGATTGTACTAATTCAATATTTCTTCATACAGAAACAGAAAAATCTAATCAATAATAAGAAATTAATTTTTGAATAATAGCACAGTTCATAAACACTTATATCAATTTTATTCTAAAAAAATAAATACAGTATTGCTTACGTCTTATGAGGGCTAAAACTGAAGTCTTATGTAACGTTCTTGTTGCTTAATACAAGTGAGATAATTACTTCGAGTAATGAACCCAATTACCCAAGTAATGAATCTTTAAGTTTAATACACTGGCTGTCAATTTGCTGATGTTAATATACCTGAACAGGTATTGTTTGTTGTAAAGTAGGTTGTTATTAGCTAGTAGGCTCAAATCATATTCAGAACGAAATTAATATGTCGTACTTTCAGACCAACACCAGGAATTAAACCCAGGACTTTTGGCTTAATACACATATATTACTGATTGGAGTTACTGGATCAATTGTGATTAATTATTTTATAATTCTATCAAATTTCTTAAAAACTTTAGTTTTTATATACCTGGGATATTTGAGGTAACATTTGAACTTGCCCATTTGATGCAAATGCCTGCAGGGGAAAGTGGACGGTTTGATAAACTGTCTGTCCATTTGCTGATGTTGATATAGGCACCTGAACAGGTATTGTTTGTTGTAATGTAGGAAATTGGACAACTTGAGGCATTGCTGCTTGCCGGACAGACACATTTTGTCCTGAAAATAAAAGATCAAACATAAAAATTAATAATTTACAATCTTATAAGTACCAACCATAAAAATGATCTACAAATTTAACAATTTATCCACCAGGAATTTAAACCACTATTACGCAATTACAGACAGTAAAAAGCAAATAAAAAATCAAAGCAAAAATTTGTTCAAGTACTTATATATCAAAGAAATACTATTTCTGTCACTGCAGCCATATCCACATAAATAAAGAACATGTATTTTTTACATTTATACTTTTTTATATCCAGGCAGTTCCACAGTAAAATCTGTTTCAAACAGACATCAAACCTGGGCGATACAAAGTGCAATAAATTATATGTGATGACTGAATACCTGTATAATATACAATATTATACAATATATAATTTTGATCCTACATTGATAACAAATACAACTGTATACCAACAAAACTGAAATGTTCAATAAATAACTGGAGTCACTTATAACACAAGAGTAAAAATCATAATAATTACTTGTGCAATCCACCATAACCTACAACTAAGGTAATTTGTATAAAATACAATCTTAAATTCATGTAACTATAATCCTGAATTACTTACAATAAATAGAAACCAGAAGATTAAGCACTACATAGCACTGATTTATGTCTGCCGTTACAACAGATGAGTAACACAATTTAAAATATATAACTTTTAACATATCCTCGAATTAACTAGTTACTATACTTGAAAGCTACATTTTAAAATCTACATTCATGTCTTTATCATGTGTATTATAATTACTGCATTGTGCACATAATAAATTGTTTTAACCAAGAGTTTATTCTCAATAATTATACTTTTATCATTAAAAGAATCAACAGTTTATTGATTACAGTAACTAACATAATAATTATCTATTCTGGTTTCTATAAGAGCTGCATCTGAGTTATTTATTTTGTTAATTTCCTTGTTGAAAGAAATATAACTCAATTTTTAATACACGTATACTAATCAAAAAGTAAAATCAACAAGACTTTTAAACTCTTTAATGAAAGCTAAAATAGTGATGTAAAAAGCATACCAAAGCATAACTAATAGTAAGAACTTTGTGCATCAATTCACCAAGTTAAATTCGTTTTCATAACTTAAACAATGATTAAATTAACATACTCTATCGTTAATTTTAATAACTTGTTAAGTTATAACTACAAAAGATCCATTTTTGCAGCCTACGTGACTACTCAAATGACCATTTTAGGTTATGAAGCTCCATAATAAAACAATAATACCTTCGTTTCGCGATTCTCTATTTAACGGAACCATGTTTACTGGTAACTAACTCCAAAATTAATGTATAAATAATAACAGCTAATACCACATCATTCAAATAATTCAAATCATTAATATGAAATATTAATTTACATTTATAATATTTCAGTCAATGTAGAACTGCATTTCTCTTACACTCTACCGATAAGAACACAGCCGAGTACAGCAAATAAGTTGTTCTAACAGAACACCAAGGGGGTGGATGGCGGGGCAAAGGTTTAGTCGCTATAATATACATTATCTTTGGTTAGGACCAAGGCGATTCCGACATAATGCGTCTGTAATACGATCCTTCATCACTATAATGAAAAAAAAACTAATACAAGACCTGTTTGAGCTCATAGCGTCACAACTAGCGGCTCATATTATTATTTGACGATCGGGTTCAGATCAGGGACGTATCCAGGCGTCTTGGAGACTTCAGCCCCCCCCCTGAACGAAAATTCGGGTCTTTTCCTTTTTCTGTATGCCACTATCAAATCCGAATTCCCTGAAGGGTTACACAATTCTCCCACTCCTGCGACTAGCGTGCCAATCTGACTAGCAACATCCTGCGAAATGTCAACCACTCCGATTTCACAGTTAATTACTACAAAGTCTGCATAGTCAGTCTACTATGAATTTTGTAATTACTTAATAATATTCGGACGGAGGATGATGCTGCAGAGTTTCTTTAGGAAAGAGAGTTATTGCATAATCCCAGAAGATGTGACAACTAAAAAAGTATGTGTGAAACACTCAGACTTTCTCTTCCCAATGTAAATAATTAAAAAATATAACGTTATAGTAATGTAATAATAATTTAATGTAAAATATAATGTAAATAATTAGAACAAGTTAAAGTAAACTGTAAATAAAAATTATAAAATAATAAAAACTCAAAATAAAACAATCTTAGTAAGAAATAAAACAACAGAACGTTTAACTTAGCATTTTTTTACTATTAACTGGGACTAGGAAGGACGTATGTACGCGTGCGTGTGTCTGTCTCAGTTTGAATTCAGTAAGGCAGTAAGTGGGAGAAATAAACACTTGTGCAACCCTTCAGGGAATTCGGATTTGATAGTGCCATACCCAAAACAGAAAAGACCCGAAAATTCAAATTTTAATTCGGACTAACATCCGTGGGTGCCTGGTTCGAATCTCCTGACTCAGCCCCCTCAATCAAAATCATTGCAACGTGCCTGGATCATACAATAGATTTGCTCCAAAGTTAATACTGTCAATTCGTATTGTGCGACCCTAAAATCCAACTACACCAATCGCGTTAAGTTACACTGTGCAGTGCACGGGTTTTGCTATTTAAAGAGACAATAAATAATTTACAAAATAAATATTTTTGTACACACACACACACATATACCCTGATAATATTATAAGGGACTAATATAATGAAGGATAAGATTTTAAAAGTTATCACGGAATTGAACAAGGTCAAAATTTTACAGACCCAGTCGGGAATTAAACTTAAGTACCAACTACACACCAAACGAGTAGCATTGTACTATAATATAAAACGCCCTATGAGCCAATGATACGGTGACCATTGTGATAATGGATATTTCAAACGGTTGTAAATGAACAGTTGAAATCCATAACGTACAAATTACGTAAAATATCATTTTCCTGTTTCAAATAAAGAAGTGAATTTATAATAGATTGTATAACGTATCCACATCAACCAAAAGTAAAAACAGCTGATTCGAGGTCAATAAACCTGTTTTCACCCGCACTAGCTGCAATACCCGATTTACTAATTCGAGCTTTCAAAAGGTTTTAGCCTCTTCTTACATCAGAAGCAACAAGTGAACAACTCTGATTACATGAATATCTTACTTAAATCACAAAATTGTAAATACAATACAAAGAACTTTTTTTTGTTTGTTTTACATCTGACTTGCAATTTCTGCTAATGCAGACGGTGAGAAGGATGATATATGAAAATGAGTGATAAAATAAGCCAGACCTGACCGGGAATCGAACCCGGGACTCTGGCGTTCAAAAAACAAAAGGCTTACAAAATAAAATGGATATAAGACCCATCAAACATCGTTAGGAAAGAACTACACAATTTTTGCATCAGTCGAATGCAGAAAAAAATAAATTTAGGACCTCTTACAAAATTTAACAATTGCAGCGTGTGTGTTTAATTACAAATTTCAAAACACGTACATTTCATAAAACTTTGAAGAATTGTTGAACATTACCCTTAGTAAATAACTTCTACCAGAGCCTAGAGTTAATCAATACCACAGGGTAAAGTACAGTAACTTACGCTACAAATCGGCGACAAGAAATCTAAAATAGTTACCAATTTAAACGCCATTTCATTCTGATTGTAGATCGTGTTCATTCAAGAAAAATTTAACTATTATTTTGACCGTTATTATTTAACAAAATTTACTGGCAATGAACAAAAAAAAATAGATGAATGTGAAAATTTCTTCTTACACATTTACTCTTTCGACGTAACACAGAAGAAAAAAAGTATCGAAGAAACAGTCAAAGAAAAGATACTAAGATGAAATACGACAATAACAGGAGTGTTAAATTTTGAGGAAAAAGCTCAACAAAATATCGGATTTCGTGAATTTAGCGTATGTACCGTATTCACCAATACTTATATTAATGTAAAGCTCCAAAGAAAATTACAGAAGGTTCATTTTTATCCATGATTTCTAATTAACTAGGCCTACTACCTAATTATAGTTACCTGAAACCAAAATACAAATTTTTACTTGTCCATTACGAAGAGCCTAAAATAAATATTGATACTATAATTTTGTTGTAATATTATTATTAAAAAAAATTATAATACAAGGTTCCTGTAATAACGCCGTGTCAATAAGGCACGGACATGTAATTTCAGTGAAATCTACGAGCTGAACTGACTGGTTAATACCTGAATAGTGTACTCAGATTCTCAGTCCACAAAATTCATTTAAAATTGTAAACAAATTTAAAGTCAATATTCAATATCACCCTATAACTAGTAAAAGCCGGCAAATTATTTAAAAAAAACTTGAATGAGCAGCTTTTTCAAATGATATATACATAAACAAGATATCAAAAATGTTTATACTAGTATCACGTTACCGTTAACATTTCCTCTAAATTTTATTCAAAAACTTTGTTAAAAAGACTGAAAGAATAAATTGAATTTAGTGGATCCATACGTGCGATTCCATCAAGAAGAGAAAGAAAAATAAAGGTCACATCTAGTGAATTAATCGAGACAGACGATTAGATCCTATGTAAAACTTTAAGATACATTGCCTACACTAGAATAGAAAGTTTGGACTCCATACAGTCATTAACTGCTTGCAAAAGTATCTAATAAACTTTAATCATGAGTTAAGCTGACAGAGATTCTCAGTCCCTTAAGTCTCGACGCGCCTCAACTGCCACCAAATTACTGTATTAAGAAAATCACAAGTAGGTACCATTTATACTATCTACAACCAAATCAAGGTTTTAATTTATTTAAAAAGTTTGATACAAGACAACAGATTTAAACCTTGTCGCATCCAACAAAAAATCTTGTACGGTTAAAAAAAATACAATACGTTACTAAAACGCAGGTAGACAAAATTAGAATTATACGGCAAAAAATTACTAAGCAACAAGATGTGACGTCGAATTAATTCAATAGAACTCGTGTATTCACCATTCAGGGCCGATGCGAGGTAACTCGGCGCTCTAGGCAAAATATCTTTAAGGTCTCCCCCCCCCCCCATGTGTTCTAGTTCTAGTGGTTAAAAGACATTCAATTAAAAAGTCTTTTCGATTTTCATGAAAACACATCATTTAAAAATTTAGGAAGCTTTTGATGCCCCTTCAGTTTCTAGAATACTCTGCGATGATCTAGTTCGCCTATAACATCGCACCAGCCTTGCATTTATCTATTTATTATTATTACTATTATTATCTATTTATTTATTTTGTAGCTCATTTATATGTTAAATTCATTTCACTCTAATTTAAAAAAATCAGAACACTTATTTTGAATATAAACGAATTTAACAAGTATACTTATTTTTGAACTCACCTGCTGGGAACTGCAACTGGCTAACATTCTGTAACAAGTTTGCTGGAAGGCAGGACGGCGCTCTAATGATTTGGCCGGAAGAGGTGAGGAGAGTCTGCAGGGCGCCCGCCTGTGCACCTGCTGGAATAAACAATGCTTCTTGCCCATCCACTGTGACAGTTTGCATCGGCTGAACAACGTTGAACACGTTGTTTTGCTGCGGTTGCTGTTGAGTTTGCTGTTGTTGCTGCTGTTGTGATTGCTGTGACTGAGCTTGTTGTTGAGCTGCATGCTGTTGCTGCTGTTGTTGTTGCGCTGCCTATTTTCATAACATAAACCAATAACATTATTCTACCAAATTGTATAAAATCTAACACACAGCCAACATAATTTGTACGCAGTTGTTCAACATTCTTTATTAACTAACGGATGTATACATACAAGTTTAGCAAAATATCAATATTCACAAGTTCACAAAATTTATCGATTACTACATGCATTAAAGCACCCAATCAGTGGTGGATTTAGGAGAGGGGTCACAGGAGTCATGACCCCTCCAAATTATTTTTATATTTATTTTAATAGTTCTTTGTAACTTTATAAAGGAATAAGTTAATTATTTTATAAAATTATGTATATACAGGCCTATATATATTATTAAATATACATACATATGTTTATTTATACAGAAAAATAAGCACCTAACATAACATATTATTTAAATAACTTATTTTAGTAATCCCCTAATAAAAAAATAGTTTTATGTTATTTTTTTACATCTGACTGTTTTGCAACTTCTGCTAATGCAGACGGACGGTGGAGAATCATGATAAATGAAAATGAGTGACGAAAAAATGCCAGACCTGACCGGGAATCGAACCCGGGATCCCGACGTAGAAGCCATTTGCGCTAACCAATACGCCAACGGGCCGGTTTATGTTATGTTTTGTTAATGTTATGGTTTATGTACGTGCTTATATTACTGTAAACCTTTACCAATAAATTATTTTCATATTTTCTTTGTTGTATGAGGCATTATGATATAAAATTCTTTTAATTTTCAAATTAACATAGTAATCCATTCCCCATTGTTAAATTTCTTAATGTCTAAAACAGTTCCATTTTGCCTGATGTAACAGTATAAAAATTGGAAATTTTAGGCTCAGAAATGCGCAAAAACGTGTTTTTAAATGTGAATTTTGAATTTTTTTCCCGGGGGAGGACCCCGGGACCCACCGATAGTACCCCCCTCTGCACTTAATGCTATTTCCACCACTGTACTTGATATTTAAACCGACTTGAACAACTGTTAAACTTGCGATACAACATGCCAGAATCTTAAAAAATTGAATGAAATTGTCAATTTAAAATTATTTAAAAAATTATAATTACAACAACCTTCATCTTGAATTAAAAAATAAATAATAGTTTACTTTAAGTAGAAATTATTGTACTTTTTACATATCAAGTAGCCTACTACTCTCACAAGAAGAAGAAAAAGTTGTTAGAACAAAGGTTTTAAAAAACATTCCAACATTTTTTTTTTATTTTTGAAGTCACGTCAACAGCTGTTTTGGTTATTTGTGACTACTGTAAGTTATGGTACCAGAATTGGTGGGTTTTAACATATACAGTAAGTAATAACTTTCAGATTCCAGTCACGAAATTAACCTGGGGACCTTCTATTTTACAGTATGTAACAATCAACCACTTGGCCATGTAGGCAACCAACTTTCGTAGTGGTTAGCGCAACTGGCTTCTACACCGGGGTCCCGGGTTCGACTCCCGGTCCGGTCTGGCATTTTTTCATCACTCATTTTCATCTATCACCTTTCTCACCGTCTACATTAGCAGTAATTGCAAAACAGTCAGACGTTAAAAAAACACCACTGTACTTAATTTATTTCTGTAAAACATTTTAATATAAAAAATCTAAATAGCTTTAATTTGGAAGAAACATATTCACAAGTCGCTGACAAATACGATCATGATATTATAATTTTCGACGTGTAGGCTATATTTACAGAAACTGATGGTTTGCTTTTCGTAAAAGTGGAAAAGCTCAAGACGATTTGTACAAGCTTAGTCAAAATAGCCGTGTTTACCATCCAAACATTTTTACTCGCTTTGGAATAACTAGAGCAAAGTTTTTAGATATTTTTTTCGAAAATACCATACAACCAATCAAAATCCCTGTTAATAAAATTACTTTATTATCATATATTTTACCAATTGCATTCCAGTGTGAATACTAATACGGTGGGGGAACATTTCGTTCACAAATATTTATACTGTTCCGTTAGACAGCACACAAAAATTAACATTTATAAACTATAAAAAAAAACACAATACGAACATGACGTAGGAATGTAATTGCACAAACTAAATAGTTAATACCTAAATTTTTTAAGAAATAGAATTTCACCGTCTTAAAAATAATACAAAGTACAAAGAAATAATAAGAACGTGTACACTTCTTACAAGATGTTCTTAGAATTTTAAACTATGGGACAAAAACAATAGGCGTGTAATGTTTTAACTTTAAAAAACGAACAACAAATCACATGTACGTACGTGATGTATTAAATATTAAAGAATTATATACGTAGCATGTACAATACGTACTAACGTTAGCCTTACATTATTTAAACACAGCCAGAACGAATCTTTATAAACTAAAAAGAAATAAAACTAGCTACTTTTAAATCTAATAAAATTAATTATCAATTACACGTTGTTAAATCGCTTAAATTATGGTTTTCACCAGTTTAAGGCACGTAACTAGGTTTTTTCTTATTTTGGTTTCCCCGCCAGGATTTAGTGACTCGAGCTGGAGTACATAAATTGTAAGGTTACCACTCTGATAGTCAGAAAAGGTGAAAGTGAAGTCAGAAAAGGAAAAACATTTCTTTCGTACAAAGTCAAGCCAAAAAAAATAAAATGCCGGTAAGAGTAGCTAACACATGCAGAAGTGCTTTATATTTATATTAGTTTAGAGAGAGAAAAATGTTAACAACATGTAATTATTAACAGTTTATGAACCACAAAACTAGTTTTTTACATTAAGAACCTATTATTAAAATTAATAGTAAAAATTCGAATGGACCGCAGGGCCAGCTCAGTCAGTCAGCAAGTAGAAAGATCCTATTAACTGTTTAAGTAACACCCGTTACAAGAGCACCTATGAATGACAGCCACACATGAATAAACTCTACAAGGAAATCCATGTTCAAATATATGTCTACAAAAAATAGGTACAATAAAATCAGAGATCATGTAGCATAGAATAGTGGATAGATTAAAGTCCCTGATAACAAACCAATTAAAAACGTGTACACTTGAAACGTACACTTAGAAACGTTTCTTTTGTGAAGCACTGTCTACCAATTTACATCTACATCTGTGTCAATAGTACTCTTATCGTCTGGAGCAAATTGATAGCTTGTTAGTGTTCAAAAGACAAAACTTTGAAATGTATTACTATAATAAATAACCAAACTAGAGACTATAATACGTAAAATGAAAGATGAAGTCTGTGTTCGGAACCACGTACCTCATCAAGAAACATAAAAATTTCTGGTACAGCTCGTTTTTTTTGGTCTTGGTTTTTTGTTATTTTATTCGTATAAATTACGAAACACGGAAGTATATTAGGCATTTTTTAGCGATTTGGAAACAAAATATGTTCCCGTTTTTAGCTCATTTTTCACTTAATCCATGTTTCAGAATACGTAGCACGACCAATTTCAAGAGGAAAAATTTGGCGTTTTAGAGGAGTGTTCCTGCATGTTTTCTAATAATTTCAGCTGAAATTCAGCCTTTTGGTACAAAGGGTAAAGGAATTAGTGTTTTTTTTTAAACATGTTATTTCGTTCCCGATGGACGTAACGAGTTATAACAAACGCTGTACCCCTTTAATTAATAACGAAATGAAATTGCACAATAAATAATTACTTTAAATTTAACGGATTTTCTATGAGAAAGGTAGATTTTTAGAAGGATTTTATTAATTCAAAGCGGGCAGTGAAGTGGCGTCGCATTGTACGCTCAGTTTCGTGTCGAGCATGATCCAGATACTAAGTAACTACATAAAAATAAAAGAAGTGGGTACTTCTACTTAGTTCAAAACCAGACTGTACAGCGTTCCTCTGCTGCATAACACAAAAATTAACAACTTACTGCCAAACGCACATTTTTAATGCTTTTTTTTAATACGAGTATTTCCCATGCAACTGAAAAAAAAAAATCTTCACATTTACATCATTTCTTTGTAGTGTAATTGCATTCCCTAATTAATCGTTGGTTTTAACTCGTTACGTCCATCTGGAACAAAAACAACTTTTTTTTAAAAAACGCTCTAATTCCTCTACCCTTTTAGCTGAATTTTGGCTGACATTAATTTAGAAAACATGCAGGAACACTCCTCTAAAACGCTATACTTTTTCTCTTAAAATGACCGTGCTACATGTTCTAAAATGGACTAAGTGAAAAATACGCTAAAAAAACAAAACGGGTACATATTTTGTTTCCAAATCGCTAGAAAATGCCAAATACACTTCCGTGTTTTGTAATATATACCCTACGAATAAAATAACAAAAACCCAAGCTTTAAAACGAGCCGTACCAGAAATTTTTATGTTTTTTACTTGATGAGATAACGCGGTTCTAAACACAGGCTTCATTTTTCGTAGCTGTAAGATGGTACGCTTTGTTTATTTGAGAACATCATGTAGATAATAATCAACGACAAAAAGGCAAATAAACCGAATAAAGTAGAAAATAGTTAAAATATGTTAATATTGAACACAATATAACAGTATTTTAATGCAGTCTAAAGTCTAGTTAACAAAATGAAAAACAATACAGTAAAATGCAATGTAATGAACGATGGGACCAGAAGCTACCACGCCCTGTGTGTATTTTAATATCTATAACTTTCTTCTTGGTTGAAGGCTAAGTTTTGGAATGACGATACTTTTCGTAATATCTGGGTGGACCCCGAATACTATTAACCAACTGGCCATAAAGTTAAACCGTTTCATGCACCAGTTGAATTCTAAACAGCCAACTTAAAGCATGTACATATATTTATTATTAAGTGTAGACAAAACAAAGAAATAAAACAAGTTAAAAAATCTGGTGTGAAACACACACAACTTTCTCTTGCCAATGCAAATAATGAACAATATAACGTAACATTAGTAATAAAACATTACAAATAAACAAAAAAAACTAACTTCAAAAAACATAATCTTATTTTAAACATGAGTGAGACGTAAAGTGAAAATCAACCTTAGTTTAGCTTAAAAATTTGGAATATCACTCTTTCACGCTAAACTAGGCTCTATACAGAAAAATGCTCTAAATAAAAGTTGTAGATATTTTAATTTTCTATAAATTTTATTATATACACTTTTGTCGTAAAATGCATAGCCTACTAAGGCTGAAATCTTTAAAAAAATCGATTTTTTTTATACGTTTTCGTGATAAAAAAACAGAAAATTGCTAATTACCACTAAACTAAGCGTTATACAAGAAAATATTTGATACAAAAGTTGTAGGATTTTGAATTCTCTACAACTTTATTTATATACATTTTTGCGTTAAAATGCATATTAAAGCCACAATCTTAAAAAAACAATATCTTTACGTGAAAACAGCTTCACCAAGAATTTCAGCAGACATGGCGCCTACCCTACCTTGTAAAGCATAAAAAATTAAGTAACTGAGGCGGTTTAAAAAAAAATCGTACGAGCCGTTTGAGAGAAAATCGCAAAAAAGTGAAAAATAACACGAATAAACTAATAATTCCAGTTGACCGATTTTGATGAAAATGTTCGTGTCGGGTCTGGTAGTATCTAACTTAACTTTCAAGTTTCAAGTTCGTACGATGTTCCGTTCTTAAGATATTCTGTTCTCACACGCGCGCGCGCGCGCACACACACACACACACACCCAATCGCTAGAAACATGTTTTTTAGGTTCAGGGGGTCTGAAAACGTGTAGATCCGGTGAAAACTTGTAGTGTAACTTCTTGTGAAAAAGTGTAGATCCGAAATATCAACATTAAAACAATACTTTCCTTATTCATATAGGCAAGGGAAAGTAAAAAACTTATATAATAATAAAACATATTTTAAAAAACTATAAAATAAAATAGAAACGTTTTCAAAAGCAAACATAAAACAAAAATTGGCTCTTAATTATTGATACATACTACAACAATCCTCAAAATAATACAGTTTAATGAATACTTATCAAAATTATAAATGACTGATAAGAGATCTATCTTAAATAAAATTTACTAACAGACAATAATATTATCAACGCAAGTAGCTATACTCCTCGCTAAAAGATATCTTACTAATGGAAACGCATGTTAAGAAGACAATACTAAATATTATTAGTTTCAAAACAACAAAATATTACTATAACTAGATCCACAAAACTGAAAGATTCCACGTACAACTGTAGTTGCTATACTTATAGTAGCGGGTTTACAATTATTTCACTGTGAAAGTTTGCATTACTGTGATTCTGACTGTAGCCCTACCCAGTCGGAATTATAGTTCCACGATTTTGAGCTTAGTACCAAAATATATCTGAACCATCAAATACATAACTAATATATAAATTGCATCTACTCGTAAAGATAAAATATTTATCCATCGCAGTCACATTAGCCCTCCATTTAAATAATAAATTCGTTTTTATTCCTAATGTGTGCAATCTGTTCAATTTAGAACAAAAAACAACCCCATGACCCAATGAGATGAGGATGATATATTATGACGAGTAAATGAGGTGTAGTCTTTTACCAACTTATCAGACAGAGCATTCCTGACAGAAATGGTTAATTGAATCCTAACCATCGAAGTACACCGGTAACCACAGTCTAATATTCAAATCCGTATAAAAATAACTAATTTTACTAGAATCTGGACCAGGAACCTTCGTTTCCGAAAATCATGTATTAAACAGCTTACTCACGGCGACGACTTTATCCTTAGAACAACTTGGTGGGTTGTGGAATATTAAACGCTTAAAATATTACCTTGCCGATATTTTATAGTAAAAATAAATCCTTGCGAATGATTTTTGTAATTTGTCTTAACATTAACTGATAAACAGCGGTACTTGGCGTGATTTTAATGGTTATCGAAGTATTAAAAATTTAGTTTTTTTTCTATTTTTAAATTAGTTTTTTTAGGCAATAATTCATTTTAAGAAACTATTGATATAATTCAATTAATTAATATTAATATAATAAATTAATTAGTAATTAGTAAGTTATTGATATAATTAAATACTTTTCGAATAAATTGGTAACCTCAACTTATCTCGTTTTCTAATGTTTGTTAAGTATTATCTTTATTTATTTATTTATTTACTTTGGTTGAATGTAAATACAAATTACAAGAACCTAACTAAATGTGGTTGTAAATACACTACTACTATTGACGGAGGAAAAGTTACAAAAAAAATGAATTCATAAAACTGGACTTCTTGTACACATGGTTGATTGATTAGTAAGGGGGCAACGATAACTGATCAGATTTGCAATTCAGCCCGGGTAATGTAAAAAATTGGGGTAAGTTACAAATCAGACATCCCGTATTTTCAGGAAAGCTCGTTTTACAGTTATCCTGACTATAATCGAAATTCTAGTTCAATGATTTTAAACGTAAGTATTAAAATAAGTACCATAAAACACATAACTAACTAATAAATAAAATTTTATCAACTCCTAAAGATGAAATCAATTTTTTTCTATTTAAGTTCTATTTTTTTTTAAATCTATTAAAGCAAATTACAAAATATGTAGGGTGTAACAGGTATGTAGATATGAAACGACTTGCGCAAGACAGACAGCTTGGAGAACTGCATCAAACCAGTCGAAAGACTGATGACAAAAAAATATGAATATTTATTCATCGCAGTCACATTAGCCGTCCATTTAGCTATTTAATTATTTTTCAGAATATTTTAAAATTATAATAACACAGGGAATAATTAAGATTTCTTATACGATAGTGACAGACGCACCAGATGCTAACTAACTTAGCCAATAGGTATGGGAAACACAAATAACTCCAACATAATTTAAATTGTAGGTAGAATAATAATCTACAAACAGTTAAGTTTTATGTTGCATTGTCTTTCTGTAACAGATCAACCTCGTATCAAAACTGAGCTTTTTCATAAGATACGAAACCGAGGAAGCTACATAATTTCGGTATACCCATGTCTATTTCGAGAAAAACAAGTACATGCTCACAAACCCTTTTAAAAATTCAAATGACGTCAATAAACATTAAATTCTAAATTCTAATGAAATAAACAGATGGAGAACTGTAAAAACTCGCTCACAAGCCTTTTTAAAAATTCAAATGACGTCAATAAAAATAAAATTCTAATGAAATAAATAAATGGAAAACTGCAAAAAATTTTAAAAATTGAAGGAAGAATTAAAAAAAAATTTCGAACCAATTAAAGCAGAACGATTTAGACCAAAATCAAAAGTAGAACAGTACCAAAGAATAGAAACACTAAAAAAATTTAATAATAAAAAGACAAATTAAATTATGGACAAATTTATAGAAAGTGATTGTAGAAAGATATTTAATGAAGTCAAGAGGATAAAGAATTTAAGAAGAATACTTCTGAGACAAATTAAAAGAAACTATAAATACAGCATAAACGATCGAGATTGTTTAAAGAGAAATGAGTTCAGGCAAAGCGTGAACAGATTCGTTATTTCTGCGTTAAAAAACGAATAAGAAAGAATGTGGAATATTCTGACGAAGAAAGAAGAAAAAGGTCAGAAGGAAAGAACTTCATAGAATAGAAAAAATACGAGAGAGAAATAGGAGGGTTTCATTTGTTCAGTGTTTTGGGTGCTTAGTTATTTTGGCTTTATAGCAATAAAAAAAAAAATTACATTGGGGCACTTCAACATTCAAGATGGGAATGAAACCCGGAGATCTCTACTTAGCTGCAGCGAACACTATCAACTAAACCCCCGAGACGATCGAGAATAATAATAATTATCAAAGTGTCACCGTTACCCCCCTTTGATTAGGTACTGTGCTTCCGAGCATCAAAGCTTCCGACATGGCGACAACAGGAAGCCGACGATAGTTCCGATTGGGGCGGTCGGCCTGTATCAGCACTATAGAGGGCTAGTAACCGCCCCTACCGCAGCGCTCTGGTTACCATATAAGAGCGCTTGACTGAGCGCGATCGTCATTCCATTCCATTCTACAGCTTCGACCAGACATCCACCATCATCACACGGCTACCGGACTCCAAAAAAGACCCACGACGACCCCGTAAGAGAGAAGATGATACTTCCGCTCGTCGACCGGGACAGTGATCGCCCACCGGATCCCGACAAAGCTCCCGTCAACGAACTACTGTGAAAGAAGATAACCTCTACTCTAACGACCGACCTTTTCCCGTCTAGACGACCACCGCTTAAACGGCCATTTTCAGGGTGCTAAACATTTAAGGCTTCCCGACGCCGCTTTATGTCACCATCCGGTGACTAAAGAAAAAGTAACTAATGAAGTCTTAATGTACTATTTTTCAACTTCAAAATTGTATGCCATTGTTTCGAGGTGTTTCCAAAAATTAAGATTTCTTATACGATAATAACAACAGCACGTAACTACTAACTAACACACATAGGCATCACAAAAGTAACTCCAACAAAATTTAAATTGTATGTGTAATAATTCTAATAACAGTTAAGTTTTATGTTGCACTGTCAATCTGTAACAGATCCGTCTCGTGTCAAAACCAAACCTGTTTCATCAGTTTTTTTTTTGTCATCAGTCTCTCGACTGGTTTGATGCAGTTCTCCAAGCTGTTCTATCTTGCGCAATTCGTTTCATATCTACATACCTGTAACACCCTACATCTTTCGTAATTTGCTTTATATATTCTAATCTTTGCCTCCCTCTACAATTTACTCCCTCAATATTACCCTCCATTATTGATAGCCCAATACCTGGATGTCTTAGGATATGCCCCACTAGCCTATCCCTTCTTTTGGTAAGATGCTTCCATATACTTCTTTTTTCATCCACTCGCCTAAGAACCTCTAAATTACTTATTTTGTCCACCCACCTAATCTTTAACATTTTCCTATAACACCACATTTCAAAAGCTTCTATCCTCTTCCGTTCTACAGCCCCTATCACCCACGTTTCACTTCCGTATAATGCTACACTCCAAACATAATGTTTTAAGAAATTTTTCCTAATCTGTAAATCAATGCTTGTAGTCAGTAAGCTGTTTTTCATTTCAAAGGCTTTTCTAGCTTGAGCAATTCTACTCTTGATATCACTCGTGCTTCTACCATCCTTTGTTATTTTACTCCCTAGATAGCAGAATTCCCCAACTTCCTGTATGTTCTCGTTGCCAACTTTTAAATTTCCCATCTCTTCTAAACCACTCTTGCTGCTGCACAACACTTTTGTTTTGTTCTTATTAATTTTCATGAAGTAATCCTTCCTCAAGATCTCATCCATTCCATTTAAGGCATCCTCTAGTTCATTCTTTATTCATCAGTTATAAAAACCGAATAGGATACATAATTTCTGTACATGTAGGCCTACGTATTCACCCGTACGCTTATTTCGATAAAAACAAGTATTCGCTCATAAACCTTTTTAAAAATTCAAATGACGTCAATAATAAAAATTCTACATTGATATTCAAATTAAGATAACTATGTCTCCGAATACTATTTCAAATTAGTCTCTTAAGGTACAATGGTTTGATGATCATTTTTAACAGGTGCAATGGGCATTTTCATTAGATATTTCCTTTAATAAGCCTGGTTTCTTATGCCAAGCAGGAATACACAAGATCAGCTGACGAGCCAGCTCGGTGCAAGTCACGGAATGTGTCTCTGTTTATACTAGGTCTACTCATAAATATTTCGTGACCATATCTAAGTTGACCAACTCGACGAAACTTTTTTAAAAATTATATTTATCCTACTTTACCCGTACCGAAGGTATAATTATTCAAAAATATTTTTTTTCGACATAATGAGATATAAATGATATTTTTAACAATCTACAATTTAACATAATGGTCATTTTTTGTATATGTTTTGTGTCCGACTGTTTTTCACACTAATCCTAATGTAGACGATAAAAAGTGATTGTATAAAAATTAGTGATGAAAAAATACCAGACCTGACCGGTAATCGAACCTCTGGCGAAGAAGCCAGTTGCACTGACCACTACACCACGAGCCAGCCAGATCAGATTATAAACCAAAATTTAAGTTTAACATAAATATTCTTAGCTTTTATGTTGAAGTTACTTTTTAGACCTAATCAGTTTAAAAAAAATTAAAATAGCCAAAAAACTAACCTGTAAAAGCAAAAATCAATTACAAAATATTAAATAAAAAAAATATTTCTGAAGCAAAAATATTTAAAACTAGTTTAAAAATCCTTAATAATATAAAAAAAATTGAACCGTGCATTTATTTCCGTAAACGAGCGTTTGTTGTTTAGGTCATCAGCCGATAGGTTGGTTTGAACCTCTACGGGTTTTTCTAAGTAAAACTAGAATTAATGGTTAACCATTGCCTTCCTTACTTTTTTTGTAATTCCTAATGTGTGTACGTTGAAATCTGTTCAATTTAGAACAATAAGCAACCCCATGACCCAATGAGATGAGGATGATGCGTATGACGTGTAAATGAGGTGTGGTCTTGTACAGACCCAGGCCGACTATTCCAGAGAGAGTATGGTTAATTGAACCCCAACCATCAAAGTATACCGGTAACCGTTGTCTAGTATTCAAGTCCGTATAAAAGTAACTACTTTACTAGGATTTGAACCAGGAAGCTTCGTCTCCGAAAATCAGCTGTTAAACAGCTGCCTCACGGCGACGACTTTACCTCTAGACCAACCCGGTGGGTCAACTTAATCCACTTCCTTACTGAGTGGAAAAGTATGCTTATCAGCATTCCAGATCCTCTGAAAAGCATCTCCTTTCCAACCTGCAAATGACATCTTCACTTCATTCACCGCAGGGTCTGGCTGTATAATGGTGAAATCCATTACTCTTAAGAAGAAATAACTGACTAGTGTATTTTACACCTTTACCTCTTTTGTTCTTAAATACTTCAGTTTTATAATTTGCTGACCATGTGATAACAAAAAAGAAATATTTTTTGTAGCCGTGGAATTACCAGATCGAGTGCAAATAATTTAACGCTCCTCCTGCCGTTATAGGGAAAAAATGAGCGTTACTATACTAATCTATAATTAACACTGCAGTATTTACATATAGGTCTAATTACACTAACTTGAAAACATTATAATTTATTAGTACTATTAATTTTAGGTACATGTAAGAATAATCATTTATAGAAATAAATACTTGTACATACAAAAATTACTACTGACACACATTAAGGATTTTTAAAACAAACAAAAAATTATGTTTACTTCTATACAGAAAAATCCATCCATAAAGCAAAATTGATTAAATTTAATTAAAAAAATTTAGTGTGATGGAGTGGGAGTGTATTTATGTATTACTTACACAACTACATGAAATATTAGTGTGATAGATATTACCTAGGAATTAATGAAAATTAATGACTAAAAGATTGAAAACCAGAAATAACAAACTGGTGAAATAATGTAGGCTACATTCACGGGATTTATTATAAGCATAATTTTATTGATTTTATTAATTTTATAAACATCCACGATTTTTGTATGATTAAAAATTAGAGAAACACATATGTTTCTTTTTACGAAAGGGTTCGCAATGTATGAAGAATAAGAATAGAAGAGTCAATTCTTTACAGAGAAATTATAGAAGCATTTTAAGAACTGGGAGTTTATTGGATAATATTGTTGCCCTGAAACTAAAAGTATAATTTCAAAGATAAAATTCTTACTTTCTAGTCATATTAAAGGTTGTTTGTTAGACCCATCAAACATGTTTAGAAGTAACTTGATTTGATCAAAATCGTATAGTATACAGGATTTTTAACACTTTTTTTTCATTCCTAATTGGTGTACGTTGCAATCTGTTCAATTTAGAACAATAAGCAACCCCATGACCCAATGAGATGAGGATGATGTGTATGACGTGTTAATGAGGTGTAGTCTTGTACAGACCCAGGCCGACCATTCCTGAGAGAGTATGGTTAATTAAACCCCAACCATTAAAGAACACCGGTAACCACTGTCTAGTATTCAAATCCGTATAAAAGTAACTACCTTTACTAGGATTTGAACCAGGAACCTTCGTCTTCGAAAATCAGCTGATTTTGGCGACGACTTTACCTCTAGTCTAGACCAACCCGGTAAACGCGGTTTTTAAACCAACCCGGTTTTTAACACTGAGTAAACTTTTTCAATTTCTGTGCTAGACCGTTCGTTAGACATTTTATAAAGTTCATTGGTTTTACATCTCCAGCAAGATTTCTATGCACACATAGGTTATGTTTAAAATTCTTTATTTTTCCCCTGCACCAAAAAGTGTTATCTGCTGGTACAATTACAAGTTCATACACATACAAAACCGTATTTGTATTATCAAGATCCGTGCTGGACATTCTGCTCGACTTAAGATATAAAACTTGTGATAGTTCAGGAACGTAACAAAAAGTGCTTATATGTACATAAAATCAATTAGGCTCTAAAATTAGCCTATATTGTTCCACAATTTAGTTAACACAGATGCAATTAATTTTTAAGTGTGAATAATTTTTAAAAATCTAAGAATGAAGTTCTATAAACTTTCGGTTATTCAAAGTAATGGGGACAAGCCGTATTCGAATAATCGATTTTTTTCGGATAATTCAGAATAATTCTTTAAGAAACAAAATGTTCATCCAGAAAATAAAATTTGTTAAGACAAGAATAAAACCCTGGTGTGAAACACTCACACGACTTTCTCTTGCCAATGCAAATAATTAACCATACAACCTAACATTAGTAATAAAACATTAGAAATAAACAAAAAACTAACCTTAAAGGACATAACATTATTTTAATCATGAGTGAATAATGCAAAATGAAAATTAACCTTAGTTTGTCTCGAAAATACGGAAAAATCACTCTTTCACGCTAAACTAGGCTCTGTAGAGAAAAATGATTTAAATAAAAGTTGTAGATCTTTTAATTTCCTATAAATTTGGTAACACACTTTGTCGTAAAATGCATACTAAGGCTGAAATCTTTAAAAAAATCAAATATGTTTTTAGAGATTTTTATGAAAAAACCAGAAAATCACTAATTACCGCTAAATTAAGCGTTATACAAAAAATGTTAAAATAAAAGTTGTAGGATTTTTAATTCTCTACAACTTATATTACTATATACATTTTTGCTCTAAAATGCATATTAAAGCCGCAATCTTAAAAAAACAATTTTTTACGAGAAAACAGCCTTTCAAAAATTTCAGGAGACATGGTGCCTACCCTATCTTGTAGAGCATAAAAAATGTAGTAAATGAGGCGATTTTTAAAAAAACATCGTAGGAGCCGTTTTGGAGAAAATCGCAAACAAATGAAAATGACACGAATTAACTACTACTTCCGGTTGACCGATTTTGATGAAAATGTTCGTGTCGGGTCCTCTAGTGGTATCTAACTTAAGTTTCAAGTTTCATGTTCGTACGATGTTCCGTTTTTTAGATATTCTGTTCATACACACGCACACCAATCGCTAAAAACATGTTTTTTGGGTTCAGGGGGTCTGAAAATGTGTAGATCCGGTGAAAACTCGATTTCGAAAAATCGATATGACAACAATACTTTCCTTCCTATATATTCATACAGGCAAGAGAAAGTAAAAATACACTAATTCGAGTTCTTTTTTTTTCAGAAAAGTAGTAAAATTTCTTTTGAATTTTCCCCAACCGTTTTACCTACACTAAAACAGAACACCACTCGTCATTGTCGCATTCGGTGGCACTTCTATACCGTACAGAAGAACATATTGTTGTTTAGGTCATCAGCCGAAAGGCTGGTTTGAACCTCTAGAGGTTTTACTAAGTAAAACAAGGAGTGAGGTGGTTTACCATTGCCTTCCTCACTGAGTGAAAAATTACGCTTATCAGCATGCGTAAAAGCACAGATTTTCCACTCTGCAAATGACACCTTCACTTCATTCACCACAGGGTCTGGCTGTATAATGAAATTCATTACTTTCAGAGGAGACAACTCTGATTAGTTTCTTTTGCACCTCTACCTCTTCTGTTCTTAAATGATTCAGTCATTTAATTGGCTGACCATGTGATAAGAAACAGAACTATTTATTTTAGCCCTGCAACGGACAGATTGAGTGTAAATAAATTGACACTCCACCTGTCTGTTAAGGGCAGAAGAACATAATAGAATATTAAACTTGCAAGAGTCGAAAAACCCCCGAACTGTGGGCGAAAGCAGTTTGTCCTAGTGTAAAGGGGGACCGTGAAACCAACATACTACATTAACGTCATATTTTATAAGGTTAAAAGTAAGATTAATCAGTAGGGAATTAATTAGTAGTAATCTAGCAACTTAGTGTAAATATTTCAATAATTAAATTGTAAATTATTAAACAATGGGAGTTAGTTCTATCACCCGACCAATACCTTACATAAAATATTTTGTAATATCTCGTCACATTGATTAATTATTGACAGTACATACTAAACAAATTGCTTAATTGTTGATAAAAATTAATTTCCCGGTTCCAGATAACCAGGAATTTACTGAAATACAATGATTTTAAAATATTTTGGTAGCGTAGAAATGATAGAATATTTTTAGACTCCAGCCAGAACCGCACGCACCAACTTCGACGTAACCGTGAAACATTTTACCAACTAGGATTGTTTTATTTATAACAAGTTTTTATTTAAATAAAATTTTCCTCGGTATTTAATTACACATCCTGTATTAAAATAATATTATTACAGTGGAAAAAACTCATCGATTTTTTTAATATAGGCCTAACAAAAAATAACGAGTTTGATAACAAACAAAATCGTCGAACTGATTTAAAAATTTAATAAACAGGACGTTTTATTCCATCTAATTGAGATGCCAATTGTCTACACAATATCAAATTCTTGTTTACAGATCACTGAATTTCATTAAAATTTTGTATTACTCGTTTACATTTGTTTCTAATCACTCAAGCACAGCTAACTGAACTGCAAAAAAATAAAAACGAAACAACAGCAAAATGTTCAATAAACAATGGTTTTTTCTTAAATTTTGTATTGGTGGGTTATTGATAACATTCTAGCTTATTCGTTGAAAAATTTACTTGCCAGTGAAAATTATTTCCCAATTAGAACAAGTTTATTATCAAAATAATAATGTTGAACGTGAAAGTCTCCGTGGTCTAGTGTGTAGCATTTCACTACAACCAATATTAATAATAATACACGTCTGTTCAAATTGTTTAAATATTTTGTTTATTAATTTTCAACTTTGTTAATTTATAAAACTGTACTTAAACCTGTGTGGACATATGGGATACAACTCTGGGGCACAGCAAGTCACAGTAACATTGAAATAATTCAACGGTTTCAGTCAAAAATACTTCGAAACATCATGGACTCACCTTGGTACATATCCAACACTATATTGCACAGAGACACGAACACTCCCACGGTACACGAAGCTATACAGAAATTTTGCACCAGTTACCAAACAAGACTTGAAAATCACCAGAATCCAGAAGCCATCAATCTCCTAGACAACAGTGGAACACACAGAAGACTATGCAGACTACACCCTACAGATTTATTTTAATATGTGATTGTGTAATTTATTTTACGATCGCAAGATCACTTCAACAAAATGGGAAATTTTATAGAGTAATACCAAGGGGTATTACTTACTCAAGATTTATACTTACAACACATCTACTCATTGTTCTATGAGAGCAGATCGTAGATTTACAGTTATTCAAAAAAAAAAAAAAATTTCAACTTATATTTATACGATGGTATGGTGGTGCAGTGGTACCTTCTTTCCTCCCGGTTCAAATACCATGAATTTGAACAATCTCTTTAATATTCTTCTTAATTTTTTTTAAATTAATAAAATTCATTTTATTTATTAAGTTTAAATTGTCACCACTACTACTTTTTAACTTGTATACAGAAGAGGCTATAAATGAATTGAAGGAAAAATTTGACGCAAGAATAAAAATTCAAGGAGAAACAATAAACATGCTGAGATTCGCCGATGATATAGTAGTATTAGCCGAGACACATTTATAAGAACTAAAGGATATCTTAAATGGAATGGATGAGATCATGAAAAACGATTACCTTCATGAAAATTAATAAGAACAAAACGAAAGTGAGTGCAGTAGCAAGACTAGTTTAGAAGAGATGGAAAATTTAAAAGTAGGCAACGAAAACATACATGAAGTTGAGGAATTCTGCTATCTAGGGAGTAAAATAACAAAGGATGGTAAAAGCACAAGTGTAATCAAAAGTAGGATTGCTCAAGCTAGAAAAGCCTTTGAAATGAAAAACAGCTTACTGACTACAAACATTGACTTACAGGTTAGGAAAAATTTCTTTAAACACTATGTTTGGTTTGTAGCATTATACAGCAGTGAAACGTGGGGGTGATAGGGGCTGTAGAGAGGAAGAGGATAGAAGCTTTTGAAATGTGGTGTTATAGGAAAATATTAAAGATTAGGTGGGTGGACAAAAAAATAATTTAGAGGTTCTTAGGTTAATGGATGAAAAAAGAAATATATATATATATATATATATATATATATATATGTACTACTATCATTTTCGCGTCCATACATTGACAATTTCCTAACAATCTGGAGTCCGAGTGCAATTTGGCGTCCGTATACGGACGCCAAATTGTAATCCTTCATAAAAACTTAATAAAAATTTATTGTGACATGGTTTTCGGACGTAATTTTTTTAAACTAAAGTACATAGTTTCGGGCAACTATATTTATTTTTTGAGAATTTTATTGTTACTCAGAGAGACACAAAAAAATAAATAAATTTTGGTACCGGATGCGAAATGGCGGTGTTTTGAAACTATTTTATACACCGTACCTTGGAGAGTTTCTCACCAGAGTGCTCTCGCTGCGCCCCTATGTAAAAATATACGTATATTATGTATATTCTTACAAGGACGTCAGTTTCACATCTGCTATCAATTTCGCGTCCACCGGTTAAAAAAATAGACAAAACAAGTTATAAATAAATATTGTGTTGTGTTAAGAAAAAAAGTTTAAAAGAATAATGAAAACAAATTTTTATTAATCATCGAATTACAATTCTTTCAAAACTCACAATCTAATTTACTAAACATTCAAATAAATATTATTCGGCAAATTATTTGATATAAGTAATACAATTAAATTAAAAATAATTATATATTTTTTGATAGAATTAAAAAACTCTCTTTTCCGATAGACGATTTTTTGGGTTGACAAACTATCCTGGAAGGAAACCGGTGCTGCGCATAGTAGTGTCAGGATTAAATTATTGTTATGGCTGGCAGGATATCTTTCTAAACGCATTGTATACGCAACGTATATTATACGCAATTTTGAAGAGTTGTTCTCCGCCGTGCTGTCGCCTTCCATACATGAGTCCATCGCACGCCGTTTTGGTTTCTTTTTTCAAATTAGGCATAAACCTACTGTCAACGAATCCATGAACAAATCCTTTAGTAATTTGTTTACGTCGTTCGTTTAGTAACCAACGGGTTGGTCTAGTCTAGAAGAAAAGTCGTCGCCGCAAGTCAGCTGTTTAGCTGACTTTTCGACAGCTTTTCTGACAGCTGATTTTCGGAGATGGAGGTTCCTAGTTTAAATCCTAGTATATAGTATAATTGGTTCTTTTATACGAATTTGAATACTAGACAGTGGTTACCAATGTACTTTGATGGTTGGGGGTCAATTAACCATACTCTCTCAGGAATGGTCGGCCTGGGTATGTACGAGACTACAGCTCATTTAAACGTCATACATATCATTGGGTCATGGGGTTGCTTATTGTTCTCAATCGAACAAATTGCAACCTACACGCATCAGGGATAAAACAAAACAAAAATTTGTTTAAGAATTTTTAACATTTTATTTCACGCTTTTTTTAACATTACACCACCTGACAATTGTCAATCAAATATTTCCTGATTACGCTTACGATGTGTAAAAAGAATGCGCATTTTGCTGTTTGCCCACTCTCACTGCAAAATGGTTCAAGTACACTTCCATAATGCTATTTCGTATCATGTAATATGTCGCCCCAATTACTAGGTTTAGCAGTTTTACAGTAAGTAAATAAAACATTAAAGAGAAAAAACTTTTTCTAAAATATAAAAAATGAAAAATGGACTAGGAGTAGATTATTATTAGCCTTGTTTTTTGCTTAAAAACAATGCGATAAAAAATTAAACTAAGAAATTCGGGAAATAGCAAACTTTACTAGACAGACCTGAACCAAGTAGGCATATTTTAATATTTATTCTGGACCGATTTTCTTTCATTATAAAATTCTGGACAGAGATTACAGATTTCAGAAAAAAAATGTTAAGGGTAGAATAAAGTACACCCATTCAGTTTTTTCCTTTTTCTCTTACAACATCTGAACAAACGACATTTTTTTTAAATAGCCGGAAAAAACAAGGGCCATGGATTTAGACAAAAAAGTTTAAATATTAATGAGTGGGTGACCTAAAGTGAAGTTTGTACCATCCAGTTCACCTCGATTTTCTCGCGAGTATGAGCTTAACAATCGTAATATTTATGGAACGTTCCGAAACAGCAGAACGACTCTCGATAGGGATAACGATAAAGTTTAAATTGAATTTCTTAGAGTATCGCCACCATTCCTAAGTTTTTCACGATTTTTTCGCTGATTTCGGCAGACCAAACAAAACAATTTACAGAACAATCCAGAACAAATGAGAGCTATCATTTAAAGTAAAAACCAAAAAGTATTGAATGCATGGGCTTATACTTGCCACTCCAAATTTTTCTTTGATTTTCTAGCATATTTGAACGGGACAAACGAAATTTTCGCGAAATGATCCGGAACAAACGAAGGGCTGTCAATCTATGTAAAAAACTTTAAAATATTGAGTCGAGGGGGATTAGTGACAGTAGCACCACCCAGTTCTTCTCGATTTCTCGCTTACTTGAAAGGAACTAAAAAAATATTTTGCGAGACCATCCGAAACAAACGAAGGTCTGTCCCTGAAGTCCAAAAAAAATTTAAAAAGTTGAGCGGGGGGAGGCCAGTGTGAAGTTAGCCCCTCCCGGCGTTTTTTCACTTATTTGGACGGAACAAACAAAAAATTTTCCGGAATAATCCGGTAGAAACGTAGACCGATCAATTTTACAAGTTAATTTTTGAAATTTTTGTATGGGGCCAACTTTGCAGTCCTGGTTTGAACTTCTACAGGTTTAGCTAAGTAAAACAAGGAGTGGGGTGGTTTACAATTGCCTTCCTCGCCGAGTTGAAAAGCTTATCAATATGCCAGGCCGTCTAAAAAGCACCTATTTTCCACCCTGCAAATGACACACCTCACGTTATTCACCACAGGGTCTGGCTGCATAATGAAATTCATTGCGCTCAGAGGAGATATAACTCTGACAAGTATCTTTTACACTTGTACCTCTTCTGTTCTTAAATACTTCAGTCATATGTTTGGCTTACCATGTGATAAAAACAAAACTAAATTTTTTTTAGTCCTGAAACAAGCAAATCGAGTGCAAATAATTTAACACTCCACCTGCCTGTTATGTGCAACCCCTTACAGTACTATTATTTTATTAAAGGCAGTTGCCTCTGAAAATCAAAACATGCATTTTATTCATCACTTGGGCGAGCAAATTTAAATCGATAATTCAAAGGATACCCACATCGAGAAAATGTTTCCAAACGGCGAAAATATTTTTACAAAAGATAATAAATTGATAAGAGAGTAGATTAGTCGATTTTTTTAAAGTAAATTCAGTACACTCGCAAATGTCCAACACGAGTCCTGAAAGTGTAGGTCAACAGAGTCTGTAATTTCCCGATACTGAAGAAGCTTACTGAAATTAATCATTAGCAAAAACAAACCCCTGTTATTTATTTTTTGATTTTTGTAAAGCTTTTGACCGTGTCCCGTATGATTTGCCCATTAAAAAATTGAGGTGTATGGTATTAGAGGGACATCAGAGGGTCGAATTGCCATCCAATCATTGCAAAGTTAAAACAAAATATACATAAAATTTTATACAAGTTAAAAGGGGAGTTCAACGAGTTAGAATTTTAAGACCCTTGCTATTTTTAATTTTTGTTAACGATCTCGCTGAATTTCTTGGCTCCTTCAATGATATATTATTTGCTGATGATACGATAATATCTTTCGAAGATGAAAACTATGAACAAGGTTTAAAACTAACGAAGCTTGAAGTAAGGTTATAGACTGGATGCAATAAATAATCTAGTTCTCAACTCAGATAAAACTGTGGCCAAATGCTTCACTGGTCGTAAGGAAATAAGTAACCAAAGTAAGGATATCTCCATTAATGACAATATATCAAAATCTTTTGTAACAGGTAAGTTACATAATTTTTAGAATTAATATTAGGTAGCAAACTATCCTGGGACAGGTGTATTAAGGAACGTATCTGCTATATAATCAAATCCTACTGCTACGCCCTAAAACGCTTAAAAATAAGGTACTTAGCGTACCAATACCTTTGAGTATTTATCATGTTTACAAATTCTGATGGATTTGTTTTTAATTTAGTCACACTTAAACTTATTCAAATGTATGTTTAAAAAATCAAATAATGTTCAAATTATTCCGTCATATAATTACTTTTTATCTGGTTTTTTGTTAAATATAATGATTAAAATTTTTAATGATCAACTATCAAGTTAACTTATGAATATGGACACTGTTTACTATTAAGAATTCGTTTCTAATCAGTTGGTCCTAGCATATTGTTTGGCTGTCTTGGTCAAGGTTTCACATAGTTTTTCTTGGCCTCTCCAAATGAATGCCTTGTCTGTCTCCTTTTTGTCTTCTGTGCAATAGTATAACCTTCCAGTTCCTTATCCCAAGCATTTTGACTTGTCAAAAATTATGTACATTATTTTACGTAACAATAAGGTTTATTTATTTCATTATTTGTAATATTGATTCCTAGATTGGGTGGTTGGTTGACGATGTAAATAAAGTACTAGAAACCAAAAGAATATCAACAAAAAGTGGCCACCATGGCTTTTACAACACTAAATAATTTAAAAGAAAACGCAGAGAAAAATATCAGGGTTTGGAAGACTGACTGAAAGTTGTTTAGCCGAAAAATAATCTTGGAAATGGCCTGTTAAAGGATAAACTTCAACGTGTACAAAACAGCTGGATACGAGAATTATTAGTGTAATGTATAATTTGTTGAAGATCAAAGATTACCATTACTTGAGGAACAAGAATAAAAATACAAACTATGACTAAGCCGGACTGCATTTCAAAAGTTGTAGAAATTTTACTGGCCATCGTACTTTTGTATAATTTATAAAATCATTTTGATTCAGTCACTAAAACATGGAAATATAAACCTAGAGAGAAGCGAGGCTTGGGAAGACCTAAAAAGAGATGAATACTGGAACAGGCCATTGAGCCTAATCCTAAGCCTAAGCCTAATCATCAGATGATGATGATGAAATCATTTGAACACCGAAAAGACAATGGGTGAATGGTACTCCATTTGAATATTGAACAAATTATGTCGCTTTACAATTACATAATTTTGTCAACTAAGTAAATATTTTAATTGCATTGTCTACTAATTGATCATATTATAGTAATTACAGTCGAACCTCCCTGATTCGAATCTGATGGAACCGGCTGATTTCGATTTACAGAGGTAAAACATTGAAACAAAAAATGTACTTAAAAATTGCGTTTTAATAAAATTCATGTAATTCCATAAAATATTAAATTACAAAAGTCAAAATTATTAATAGACCACCAATTTGATTGAGGAAAGTTTTTTACAAATATTATTTTACTTGTGTTGTTTAGGTCATCAGCCGAAAGGCTGGTTTGAACTTGTAGAGGTTTTACTAAGTAAAACGAGAAGTGAGGTGGCCTTCCTCACTGAACGGAAAAGTACGCGTATCAGCATGCAGGGCCCTTTGCAAAGCACATGTTTTCCCCTCTGTAAATGATACCTTTACTTCATTCACCACAGGGTTTACTTAATACTGTGATTAAGAATTAAGGGCATGTTTTGGTATTACAAGCTCTATTAGTACTCAAAAGCAAAAGATTATTCTACTTATAAGAACGATATGAAAAATTATTGAAAAAACGACATAAAAAACAGAGTAAAATAAAATCGGGATACGCGTAAACAGTACAACTATACCTACAAACAAAAAGTTAGGTCAGCCTACAGAAAATGAAAAATAAATTGGGTACCGAAAATTGTAGAAATTTTAACGAGTAAAATATTGCTTAATCTGAATGAATACAGCTACGGTATTTTTTACCCTGTTTGTACGAAAATCATACACCAAAGAAGGAAAGACTGCATTACTAATTTAGCCTAACTAATTTTTTTTTTTTGCTTTCGTCTGGTTTCCTCTGACTTAAATATTAACTGAATTTTCAATATTTCCTGATGCGTATTGAAGCTTTGAACTACGCTTGTTATGCCCTTATTTGGTCGTAAGGTTTTGTGACAATAATGTTTTGTAAGAAGTGTAATTGTTTGTGTTTCTGCTTGGTTTCTTCTAACTCAAAAGTTAACTGCATTTTCAGTTTTTTATAAAGCTTTTTGTAGTTTTGTACTACGCTTACTGTGTCCTTATTGTCGTGATTTAACGCATGCTTCATTAAAAATCGTGTACAATGTGTAAATTGGAAATTTTGTAATTATTTTATTAATAATGTATAAAAAAATGTATTGTTACAATATATATGACCACGAAACTCTCGAAAATTTTCGAATAGGGAGGTAATTTAATTCATATTAAGGAGGATCTTTGAAGGGGATAGCATACAATTATATTCGATTTAGGGAGGATTTCGAATGAGGAGGTTTGACTGTATTTGTAACAATTAGGATATTTTAAATAATTAACTCTAACAAATAAAAAATATACTTTCTTTAATTCTTCTGGTTTTACATTGATTTAAAATAAGTACCTATTTAAAGTACATGTCAAAATAATAAACAACAAATAATAAATTATTTTGATGACTGGATTGGATTCCGTCCGAGAACGAATTGTTTTCATACGATGGTCTTGTGTGGAGAAGTACTAGGGTGAGATGTGAATATCTAACTACAATCATTACAACACGTAGAAGTGGCAAATGCTACAGTACACGTGCCGGTACGACATGGCAACATCGTTTACACTGTTGCAGGCTATAAGTCATAATAGCGGGAACGATGCCGGACGCGAAATTGTCGGTAATTTGTACGAACGCGAAATTGTCGGTAATTCGAAAGGAGTCTGAATTGATAGCACAGTGAATAAAATTCAAAAATGCTCAATTTTCAATATCAGGACAAACCAATACCAAAACTCAGGGTGTAAGTGTAACAAATACCCTATATACTCTCATCAAAGTTGAATATACTCTTCAAATAAGCGATGTGCGAAATGCACGCTTTTTGAAAAGACGCGGAATTGTTAGCGGGATGTATATATATATATATATATATATATATATATATATTTATATATATATATGGAAGCATCTTACCAGAAGAAGGGATAGACTAGTAGGACATATCTTATGATATCCAACTATTGGTCTATCAACAATGAAAGGTAATATTGAAGGAGTGAATTGTAGGGGGAGGCAAAGGTTAGAATATAGAATTATACATACATATAAAGCAAATTACAGGAGATGTAGGGTGTTACAGGTATGTAGATATGAAACAACTTGCGGAGGATAGAACATCTTGGAGAACTGCATCAAACCAGTCGAGATTGACGGAAAAAAGTTTTAATTCCAATAATAATTATTTTTGAATTTTAATTTAAATAAAAATTCAAAACATCCGTTAGCTAATATTTAAAAATAAATTACAATTTAAATATTTTAATATTAAAATTGTGGTAATCATCAACCTCCACAAGTGGTTAGTACGCTACGCTTCAAAATGAAAGTCTTGGGTTCGATTCCCGGCTAGTGTCAGGAAATTTATTAAGAGACGTAGTAGCTGCGTATCAGAATTTAAAGCGGAAGGCCCAGATTAGTTTCCTAGCTAATATCTAGAATATCTTAAGACCGTTTAAATCCACTAACAATGTTCCTTGAAACAACGTAATGACTACTGACCAAGCTGTTCATTTTTATTTTTTATTTTATTTTTTTGTAGACCAAGGTCTACATTTTTGTGTAGTTAATGGATCTATCGTAAAAAATAGTTAACTCTGAATTGATAACAACGAAAAATTCTTTATACACTAATTGGTTCATCTTTTACTCACTAGCTTACTCAATTTTCCAAATCGGTAGGGCCAAATTCCGCAACCGAGATTAACATTTATGTTTATACTTGCGAAAACACTAAGACTATGTTATTATAATTAAAGGATAAATTCAATTATTTTAAAAAATTAATAAATTAACTCCAATCTAAATTTTCAGTTTAGATTTACTTTCTAGCCTAACATAATTTATTCTTTGTTTAATCTTTATAACAGTAGGTACTAAAAAAGGGCTAACTCTGATTTCTAAGAGTTCATAATAATATTATTTGGTAATCCATAATTTTAACAAACAAAGTAGATTCATTCCCTGATTAAAATTAATAAATTTTGTAATAAGAACTGAAAGTTTAGTCATAGGCAATACATTTGATTAGTAATCCACAATTTAATGTTGTTTAGGTCATCAGCCGAAAGGTTGGTTTGAACCTGTAGAGAATTTACTAACTAAAACGAGGAGTAAGGTGGATTACGATTTCCTTCCTCACTGAGTGGAAAAGTACGCTTATCAGCATGCCGGGCCCTCTAAAAAGCGCATAATTTCCTCTCTGCAAATGACACCTTCACTTTATTTATCCCAGGGTCTGGCTGTATAATGAAATTCATTCCTTTCAGAGGAGAAAACTCTGATTAGTGTCTTTTACACCTCTACCTCTTCTGTTCTTAAATGATAGTCATTTAATTGGCTGACCATGTGATAAGAAACAGAACTATTTATTTTAGCCGGGTAACAATTTAATGTAACACGCTTCAAACCAAACAAAACGTGGCGTTCTAACAAAATTTAGATCTTTGATAAACCTACTCGTTTTACACAGTAAATTACCTTGAAAGCCACCTCTGTGTCCCATTGGTTAGAAGGCTAGGCTACATACTGCAAAGTGGACGGTCCTAGGTTCGATTCCCGACCAGGGTCTGGAAATGACACGTTAAAACCTACCGATTCTGTACCGTAGCTCATAATTACCCAAGCAGCATTGTGAATTTATAAATAAACTAGAAAAAATACCGTACTTTCTCGAATATACACCGCGCATCCGATTTACGAAGGTACTTGAAAAAAAATTAATAAAATGAAAATGAAACTTACAAATTTATTTGTACACATTGAAAAATCTTCATAACTGAATAATTCACTAGCGAGAATAGGTACATTCTCATTGTACGTATCACAATAAACTAAAACAACTGTTGAATTATAAAAAGTAACTCTCTGTTGTCGCTGTCTTCATTACCGTCGCTGCAGAACCCAAGTCTGGCTTTTCGTCCCAAACTGTTCTAAACCATCGAGCGCAATAGAAATGCCGCATTTCAGAAAGCTTTTTGAAACTAACTCTGGCGACTCCATGCCCATTCAGTTTGAAACCACTCGCAGATTGGTTCCATATTCTAGCCTTTTTTTATTTTTCCCGAAAATGTTATTGTGCTCAGTATTTGCCATCCATTTTGCGTACAGTTCCTCCAAAGTGAATTGCTTATTTATGCAAACGTCCAAAAGTTGTAGTACAGATGTTAACCTCCCAGTATGTTCCGGTTTTTTTCGAATAGGTAAACGCGCACACCATTTTATCGGATCGATTTCGTTCGAGACGGATGCGCGGTACATTTGAGTAAATACGGTATAAGCTAGGCCTATACCTCCAAGCAACAAATGGCCTAGACACTTCAGAAACACAGTTCAGGAGATACAAGCCTACGCTTCCAGAAATATATAAAAGACTACTTAAAAGAAAACTTTACGACGCGGTCCGGTAAACTAATCGTCGAACTATCAAGAACCAGATAATTTATCTATTAAAATTTAACAGTCATTCTTTGTACTGTATACAACTACGATTATAAAACACACAAGTTATGGAATCTAAAATATAACTAAAATAAGTTACTTTAAGAAATATTTTAATAAATAATCTTACCGGCATAATTACAAAATAAAATATACTGTCATAATATACTTAATAAAAATACTGTCCCCAATTAAAATAATAAACTAATATTACAAAAACGCGCAAAAATTTATTTAAAAAAAATTGCCTAATTATAAGTCTATCTAATGATGAAACAGTGAATCTTATAATAGGGCCTAAGCCTAAAAAATAAGCTAAATAATCCATAAATAAAATCAAAGCAAAATTTAAGCACGTTAATATGCAAATTATTGTTTGGTATGCCTAAAATTAAACAAACAATGTAATGACTAAATATTGAGACAATGCAGTGCATTTGCTATCGCTTAATCAAATATGCTTACCATTTCAAATACCAAATCACGCGACAAAAATTTCTTTGTTTAATCTTTACTAAATTAAAATAAGCTTAAATAAATAGGCCCTACGTATTGTTTCGTAATGAGCTATTTGGAATCAAATTTATGATAAAACAAATATTTTCAAAAATTTATTCTTCTCATGAAACTGTGATAGTAGGCTACCAAACGATCGTCTACAATGATTTTATTTTGGAGCAAATTTTACGGGTAGCCTACTACGTTTAAATGTTGAGGGATACTGACATAATACAACTTCAAATCGCTACCCTACACTAGTAAATTTTTAACCGAGAGCAATTTTTAACCGGCAATCATTGACGTCTTTCGCATTTACGTAAGCAAATTATAATTAGTAATTTACTTTAAAAGTTTAAATAAAAGTAGGAAACCACATTTCTTGTATGCAACGATATAATAACAATTAATAGACTATTAATTAACAAATTTTAATGCAGAACAGAATGTAGTGGTTGGATCATGTGAGCAGGATGAGGGAAGATAGGATAGCTAAGCAAACAATAGGCTACAAACCGGAGAGAAGTAGAGAACGAGGACACCCGAGAAAGATATGGGCAGATTTGAAAGGTTCGGAACCTTTATACCTAATCCTTGAAAAGTAGAAGCAGAACAAATTTTCATGATTTTTCCATTAGTATTTTATTTTAAGTCTCATCTTTAGCTAGGTCATTAGCGACTACGATGGGATTTTACATGTAAGAATTTTCCAGACATTGACCGGGAATCGAACCGGACCTTCCACTTAGCAGGGTAGCATGCTAACCACTGTGCCACAGAGGAGGTCCGTATTATTTAACTTACCAACAATTAGCATATCTTGGTAATTAGGTGCTGTTTAAAACATTAGCAAATACGAATTCTGTACCACTGTGCCACACAGGAGGTCCGTATTATTTAACTTACCAACAATTAGCATATCTTGGTAATTAGGTGCTGTTTAAAACATTAGCAAATACGAATTCTGTGCTAACAATGAAAATCATATTTTTTAAACGTTATAAGTACAGTAGACTCTTAAAAATACGGATCGCGCTAGTCCGGACTCCGGGTAGTCCGGACGATGATTTTTTTTTACTTTATTTTCTGAAAATTTACAACTTTTAAATTAACAACCAGTAAAAAGTTTTCATGGGATTGGCCCGATGAACGATCATGCGATTAGCACTATAATTTGTGTGTATGTACTTTTTAATAATAATTGCGTATATAAAATGTAAGTAAATGACATTTTTTGTCATTTAGGGCCCACAGTAGTTTGCGTCGTCGGGAGCTCTGTGTTTCAGTAAAATCTATGTTTATGATTTTACGAGGCATTTTATTTAATCCCAAAACCGTACTACTTTACTTAGCACATTAGATCTACAGTACATTTAGATTTCATTTAGTTGATCGTGTAATTACTCTATAATTGAGATATATATGATATTCATGGTTTCATGTTCGAAATCCGTAACTTGCAAATCTTACAAAGAGTGCAATCGAATCTTATTACGGTACAGTAGCGTTAAGTTTAGTCAATGTTTGTGCTTCGTATATTGAATAATTACAGTACCAGTAGCCTACTGTAATTTATTAGGCCTACAGTGTTTTAAAGTTTTTACAGAAGCTCACTCTTATATTAGCAGATAAACGTTAATGCTTATTGTCATAATTATTCGCCATAAAGACGAAATTGCCAACCTCCGGGAAATCCGGATTTTTCGAAATCCGGACCGGCCGTCCGCCACATTAGTCCGGATTTCTGAGAGTCTACTGTATATTCAATGCCCATAACTGGCAGGTAGAGTTTTAAATTAATTGCACTTGATCTGTTGGTTCCAGGGCTACAAAAAATAGTTCTGTTTCTTATCACATAGTCAGCCAATTATATGATTGAACTATTTAAGAACAGAAGAGATACAGGTATAAAAGATACTAGTCAGAGTTATCTCCTCTGAGAGTAATGAATTTCACTACACAACCAGGCCCTGTAGTGAATGAAGTGAAGATGTCATTGGCAGGGTGGAAGGTAGGTGCTTTTCGGAAAACCTGACATGCGGATAAACATACTCTTTCAACTAAGTAAGGAAGGCAATAGTAAACCACTTCACTCGTTTTTACTTAGTAAAACCTCTAGAACTAGAGCTTCAAACCAACATTTCGGCTGTTGACCTAAACAACAAGAAGTTTATTCAAATATTTGAATTGAAATATCTGAATTACTTTAGAAATTTATTTCACGTCTATTAATGGAATGTTAAATTTTGGAGCGAAAACCTTTATTCCCAAAAAAATTAAATAGATGTAAGAATATTTTAGGTTAAACAAAACAGAAATAAATGCCGGCCGCATTGGCGTAGTTGGTAACGTGCTCGCCTCTCATCATCCGGTCCTGGGTTCGAATCCCACTCAGGCACGGCGTATTTTCATACGTTACAAAAAAATCATTTCATCCCCATTACGCACAGTTACACCCCAACGTCGTCGCTAATGACCTTGCAGTTGATGCGACGTTAAATAAATAAATAAAAAAAAGAAATAGCCGGCCGCATTGGCGTAGTTGGTAACGTGCTCGCCTCTCATCATGCGGTCTTGGGTTCAAATACCACTCAAGCACGACATATTTTCATACGTTACAAAAAAAAACATTTCATCCTTCACAGTTGCAACCCAACGTTGTCGCTAATGACCACTGTAGTTGATGCGACGTTAAATAAACAAAGAAAAACAAAGAAATAATAGTAACAGACGCACAGCTGTATGACTATATTTTTATAAATGCAGTACAGTGAAACAGAAGTGGAAACTGCAAGTTCATCTACTAACTGAATAGGGAAACGTTAGTTACGTAGACAGCACGGCGTCTATAAATAAGCCGTAGAGTAGGCGGGTGTGGTGTGGGCACTAAGTGGGAGGTGGGCTGTACAAAGAACATATGTTTTGATCCCTTTTAAAATGAACAAAATACAGACGCCGCCCTACCGAACGGGAAAGGGTACTCCACATAATAAAACGCTAGACCAAGGTGGAAACAATCTAGTAGTCTGGTCGTACCACAGGAAAGAGTCTGTGCAGATGCATACTTTTAACAAAATCGGTACAATTTCGTAATCGTATTATTATTTATTAGTTTATTTTAACTCATATTTATAGCTGGGTCATTAGCAACTACGATGGGTTTTAACACGTAAGAATTTTCCAAACCCTGGCCGGAAATCGAACCCGACCCTTCCACTTTGCAGGGCATAATCACTGTGCCACGGAGGAGGTCCGTATTATTTATCATCTACTATCAAGGATTAGGCTCAATGGCCTGTTCCGGCATCCATCTCTTTTTACGTCTTCCCAAGCCTCACTTCCCTCTCGGTTTGTAATTCCAAGCTCGCAGAGGAAGTCTGTGCGCTGGTATGCGAAGTAAATGATTGGACCAGTTTCTCTTATATGGGAACACCCTTAGACAACCCGCAAAAATCTCACTTCAGCAGCTTGAACGCGAGATTCATTCCTCTGTTATGATACCATGTTACACTCATATATTATGAGTGCAATATCTGCAGTAATTGCAATAACTGTAATATCTCGGTCACGTTATGCGGGGAAAACGATACGTCATCATCATCCGTCAAGGATTAGGCTCAATGGCCTGTTGCGGCATCCATCTCTTTTCAGGTCTTCCCAAGCCTTCTTGGTTCTCTCTAGGTTTATATTTCCATGCTCGCAGAGGAAGTATATGTGCTGGCATGCAAAGCAAATGGTAGGACCAGTTTCTCTTATATATTCTTACCGTTTCCCAAAGTGACTGAACATTTAACTCAGCGCGTATAGATTAGTTACGTCTCTATCTAACTGGGTACAACCTTTGACTTCCCGCAAAAATGTCATTTCAGCAGCCTGCGTACAAGATTCATTCCTCTGTAATAACACTCATATTTTAAGAGTGGTACAGTCATTGCTCTATACAATTTCAATTGGGTGTCCTGTCTCGTTTTCTTTCCTATTGTCCTGTGAATAGAACCGCATACAGCGCTGAATTTTGCCAGTTTTTCACTCACGTCATCATCTTTAAAGATGATGACGTATTATTTATTATTATTATTATTGTTATTATTAGATACCTACTGGGTTGGTCTATTGGTAAGACGTCACCGCGAGGCAGCTGTTAAATAACTGATTTTCGGTGACGAAGGTTCCTGGTTCAAATCCTAGTAAAGATAGTTACTTTTATACGGATTTGAATACTAGTCAGCAGTTCCCGGTGTGCTGTGATGGTTAGGATTCAATTAACCACACTCTCTAAGGAATGGTCGGCCTAGAAAAAACTACAACTCGTTAAAACATCATCCTTATCTCACTGGATCGTGGGGTTGCTTATTGTTCTGATTTGAACAGATTGCAACGTACACACATTCGGAATTAAAGGAAAAAATCAATATTATTATTATTATTCATCAAACATAAGAAGATTTTTTTTAAATTTTACCTTATTAAAAGCCTTATTCAATACGCTGATATAATTTACTATATTTTACTTTAATTATATAATCTGCTATATAGTAGATCCATTTGCCAACAAATACTAAACATATTTCATTAAAAATTCTGGATTATTCTCAGTTTCGCTTTAGAAAGTAAAGATAGTATTCACTTCTCACCAAAACAAAAAAATAGCTAATTATGACAAAATATAAAACAAATATTGGATGTAGGCCTATATGTGGGACATGATTTTCTCATAGCCTATTAGACTACATATTTTAACAGTAGAAAATAAACTATTGTGATTAAATTAGAATACCCAACGATACCGATTTTTGTGAAAATTGGTAAATTTTTTAGTCCAATAGTCTTATATAGACCAATCGAGCAGTTCAGAGAGTCTCAAGCGTACCAACAATCAAAGGTTATCAGTAAACATTGTGGTTGTTTAATACGTCAAATTAAATATCCCGTTAAATATTTAAATTATTCACACATGCAAATGCCTTGAAGGGTTTCCTTGTTTCATAAATTTAAACCGAATAAAAAATTTGTGGAAGGAAAAAATTACACACAAAAAAGGATAGGCGCCGAGAATCATAACGTAACATTATTCATGCCTATATGAAGTAGTATATATAACTGTACACTCCAAGTTCCATCGCAGTGTAAGACTAAAGAATATAAAACAAAGAACGCTCGTAATAGGAGAGTGAGCGAGTGAGTGACGAAGCCAGAAGAAGTCTAGACAGGCTGACTGCTGAACCTACCTCAGCAGACAGTGACAGCTCCTAAATATCAACTTATTTAAATTAACTTTCAAGTTTTCTTTCAAATGAATAAATTACATAACCAGTATGATGATGTAACAAACTAAATTAATCTTCTTTTAAAACAATTACAATCGAAATTACTTTAACATTACTTTATTACAAAAATACTACTAAAGAACACAGACATCTTTAGTCTTTTTCCTTCGTGTAATTTATTTAAGGAAATTGTGTTGTTTAGGTCATCAGCCGAAAGGCTGGTTTGAACCTGTAGAGGTTTTACTAAGTAAAACGAGGAGTTAGGTAGTTTACCATTGCCTTCCTCACTGAGTGGAAAAGTATGCTTATCAGCATGCCGGGCCCTCTGAAAAGCACATATTTTCCACTATGCAAATGACACTTTTACTTCATTCACTACAGAGTCTGGCTGTATAACGAAATTCATTACTTTCAGAGGAGATAACTCAGATTAGTGTCTTTTACACCTCTACCTCTTCTGTTCTTAAATGATTCAGTCATATAATTGGCTAACCATGTGATAAGTAACAGATAACAACAGATAAATAACAGATGTGATAAGTAACTATTTATTTTAGCCCTGCAACGAACAGATTGGGTGTAAATAATTTGACAACTCCACCTGTCTGTTATTGGCAATTAACTAATTAAGGAAATTAGAGTGAAGATAAGAACAAGATAGTATCTGCTTAATTTGTAATATCATTTAACAAAAAAGTATAATAATTTAAAATTATTATACAACAACCTTTACTGTCTAAAATACGTACACAGTGGTAGACGACTATGAACCAACATACGTTTTAAATATTTTTGTTTTTTTAAACTGGAATGTTTTTATCCCGGGATATGAATCCATTTCTATTGGAGAAATATTTTTTATTTAACAACCAAGCGAAATTACACAATCCGTAGAAAAAATATTTGACCCAGACATTAATCGTACTTTGTATTTTATGAATAACGACTAATTGTATAAAACTCGGAAATTGATGGCAATTTCTCTAAATTTGTGTTTTATTTTATTGCGACTATTACACTAAAAATCCTATTAAAATAAAATTACTTGATTTAATGCTTCTAACCTTGAGGATTTGAGGTAATTGTAAGGTGGTCGTTATAGAATAGTAAGGGCTCCTACAGTGATTTTTGTTCAGATGTATTACACGGAAATATTTAGTCTACATTAAAACTCATGGAATATGAGGCAGGAGTTATGTGTTTTAAGAAAATACACTAAGAACAAGGTTAACCTCTTAACCTCTACAATTTTTATAGCTACGAGGGAAGTTGTTGAACCCAAATTCCGTTCTCTAGACAAGAGTTTATTTTGTTTTTGTTTCCACTGCATTGAAATTCCAATAGTCTTTGTTTAGATGTTGGTTAAAAAAGTTATGAAATCCCTTACAACAATACCTTTTATACATCACAATATGCAGTCAGTATCTTGCATCGATGCCGATATTACGTAAATATATACAAGAAAAATTAATAAAATATATTTTTTTGAAACGAAGTGAACGGATCCAAAGCACTATAGTATTTTTGACATTTAACTATTTTAGGTAAGAAATCAAAAATTGGGAATAAACTAAAAGATAATTCGTAACTAGAATTACATTTCAAAATGCAGTCACGAGAAATATGAAATTTATAGGCTAAATAAGTATAAAACGTAGATAACCAGTATTCGTTGTGGACACACTCCTCAGTTGCAACGGTTTCACAACCGGCTAAGAAACATAGTACGTTAATAAAAGTATAACCCCAACAGGAAGGGAGATTTTGATAACATATGGTTCGGTCAGCTTTTTTTAAAACCAAATGAGAGATTATTTACACGCAAACAAAACGAAAACTTTATAGAACTAATACCTCTTCTTAACAGATTTTTCCTTAAAATAGCCACGAACATTTAGTGACGAAACTGCTTATTAACAAGAGAATCAAATTAAAATATTTTAGAAATAAGGATAAGGTTCGTAACACAGATAATTAATAAGAGGATTCAGAAAAATGTTTTTTTATGATAGCTATATTTGTCTCCTGTATGCCTACACTTCATATCTTTTTGGAATTTAATTTGTAAAAATGATTGACTGACCTTTTCTAAAATGAAAATTTTTACCGTAACTCCACACAATCTTGTAAAAATTAACTGATAATAATTTATAATTGCCCATAACAGACAGAGTGGAGTGTCAAATGTCAGATCAAATGTCAGTGTCAAATGAGTGGAGTGTCAGTGGAGTGTCAAATTATTTACACTCATCAGTTCGTTGCAGGGCTAAAGAAAATAATTCATTTTCTTATCACATGGTCAGCCAATTAAATTATTGAATCATTTAAGAACAGAAGAGGTAGAGGTGTAAAAGACACTGATCAGTAATCTCCTCTGAAAGTAATGAATTTCATTATACAGCCAGACCCTGTAGTGAATGAAGTGAAGGTGAATTAGCAGAGTGGAAAATATGTGCTTTTCAGAGGGCCCGGCATGCTATCAGCATTCTGTTCAAAGACAGATGATAAATAGTAAATGAAAGTAACTCGCGTACTTTTCCACTCAGTGAGAAAGGCAACGGTAAACCACCACACTCCTCGTTTTACTTAGTAAAACCTCTACAGGTTCAAACCAGCCTTTCGGCTGATGACCTAAACAACAATAATTTATAAAACAAAATAGACTTCAAAACCATTATGCAATAAAATCTACAATAAGATAGGAACAGAACTAGGTTGGTCTAGTGGTGAAGTCGTCATCGCCGTAAGTCAGCTGTTTAACAGCAGATGTTCGGAGACGAAGGTTCCGTGGTTCCAAACCTAGTAAAGGTAGTTACTTTTGAATTCTAAACAGATTTGAATTCTAAACAGTGGTTACCGGTGTACTTTGATGTTTGTGTTTCAATTAAGAAATATATTTCAGGAATAATCCGCCTGAGTCTGTACAAGACTACACCTCATTTACACGTCATGCATACCCTGAGAACTCATTGGGTCATGGAGTTGTTTATTGTTCTAAATTGAACAGATTGCAACGTACGCACATTAAGGTAAAAATAAAATAGGTAACAAAAATCCTATCATACAAATAGATTTCCAATCAGTTGAATGAGAAGATTATCTTGCATAAATAACTTGATAAGAAGCTTAACAACTGACTTATAAAAATGTTTTCACCGCGCGCCGGATGAAGAAGGCATTCGTTCCCGTCTCATTCGCCGAGTTGATCTCCGCCGAGTACAGAAGTAAGGTAGTCGCAACACAAGACTGCTTTCACAAGCACACGCACACGCACTGCAATAGAAGGTCGTGTGGGTGGTCCCTACGGAGTGTACAACTACTACTCTACTCGGAACACCGGTCAATCTCAGCACGTAACCCTTCTAGTACTACAGAGTATTGCACAGCGTGTGTACTTGTATAGAAAAAAACCACTGGTCGCATATCAAATAATCATAATAAAACTGTAGTTTAAATCAAATCTCTTCTACCTATTTCATACACATACCAAGTCTTTCATTTTATACAGTAGTTTAATTCAAACACGTAAATCGTACCATTATAAATTCAAAATACATCACTGACTCGCTCACACATCATTCCCACGTAGTTTTCACGATTCTCTAACGGCTTATTTACATTCCAAATACTTTATTGGTTTTTATGTTGTTTTTTGCCATATAAAGTTGCCGGTTTTTTTTGTTTTTATTGACAGTTATAGTATATCCCATAGAACCTTGCAGCAGATATAAACAGACTACGGGTTGAAAGTCAGTAAAAAGGATGCGTAATCATGTTTCACTCTACCAACGCCTTCAATCAAAACACCCGGCGACAGACCGGATGTTTTATAATAGGCATACTTTATGAATTCTTTCTACTGGTACTGTCATATTTTGTGTTTAATATACGTTTGAATTCTAGTAAATAGCGAGTTTTATCTGATAAGTAAAGAACATGTTTTGTTACTGGAATGGATTGCGCTAAGTTCAATCACAATTTTAATACATTTATGTTTTTATGTGCTGCACGGTTCCGAACGATAGAGTGTAGACCTATATCTTTGATTACTTCGAAGACGTTACTGGTATAAGCAATTCATAAGAATTATTTGTGGAGCTTTCGAGCGTGTACAACCCGTTATAATAAAAAAAATTTGGTGTGAAACACTCACACGACTTTCTCTTGCCAATGCCAATAATTACCAATAAAACCTAACTTTAGTAATAAAACATTAGCATAACCTCAAAAAACATAACCTTATTTTAATCATGAGTGAAAGACGCAAAATGAAATTCAACCTGTTTCGCTTCAAAATACGGAAACCACTCTTTCACGCTAAACTAGGCTCTGTAGAGAAAAATGTTTAATTATTTTACGAGAAAACAGCCTTCCCAAGAATTTCAGCAGACATGGCGCCTACCCTATCTAATAGAACATAAAAAAATTAGTATATGACGCGATTTTTAAAAAAATCGTAGGAGTCCTTTTTGAGAAAATCGCAAAAAAGTGAAAAAAACACAAATAAACTACTACTTCCAGTTGACCGATTTTGATGAAAATGTTCGTGTCGGGTGGTATCTATCGTAAGTTTCAAGTTCGTACGATGTTCCGTTCTTGAGATATTCTGTTCACACAAACAAACAAACAAACACACACACACACACACCAATCGCTAAAAACATGTTTTTTGGGTTCAAGGGGTCTGAAAACTTGTAGATTCGGTGAAAACTCGATTTCGAAAAATCTACATGAAAACAATACTTTCCTTCCTATATATTCATACGGCCAAGAGAGTGTAAAAAGGATTAGCATTTTATGGATCACCAGCAAAATACTATATTTTTAGGATATTGTACCACAAAGCACATGGGAATAAGAATCAAGGCTTTACTAAAAATATTTTTCCTAAAAACTTAAATAGAATTTTCAGTTACTTAAAAGTTCTTTATTTATTTTGTCACCGTAACGCAGGTGTAAAAATATAACTTTTGTTATTCACAGACAGGTCTAGCATCGCTTTACTATAGTAACTAGCGTACACAATGTACATAATTAACATTTTTGTTTACAGAACGTGCCTGTGAGTAGATAAACGCCCTTGCACATTCATGATGTAAACAGTACAGCACATGCTTTTGAGAGAGAAACAGATGAAGTGAGGGGCGAAGAAAGAATCGATAAAATGTTTGTGTTTCTCAGATGCACCAACAGAGTGTGACCTACTTTCAAATACAGAATCATAACAATAACAAAAAGCACTGGTTCAGTACGTATTCTCTACATCCATCATCGTAAACTTAATACATTTTAAGTACGACCACAATAAACCACGATCGTTTACTCTAATTGTCCATAAAATACAAAAGAGAATAAAATAATAAAAACCGGCAATAAAACTTTTTATGTAATAACCATTAATATTATTCTCGATTTTCACAAAACTCGTTGACGATAAATGATTAGGGAACCATCAGAAAACTATTTTACTGATTTTTAAACAAATAACTTTACTTCCTAGTGTGGCGTAGTGGTTTGGAGCGTTCAATTGAGTCGTATTGCAAAGGGGAAAGTCCTAGATTCGATTCCTGGTCTCAAACATTTAACACTGTAACGTACCAATACCAAAACAGTTGATGCAATCGCAACTCAAAACAATCTGTTAACCAATTTAGATTTTATGTAAACATGAGAATACGATGCGTTACTTATTGAATACTCGGGATTTTTTAAATATTTACAAATTATACTCCAAATTAATACTTTTCCAATCACCATGCAGATTTTACATAGTGGTCAAAATAAAAAATTATATGTAACAGAAAAATCACTACCAAACACAACTTTAACGTTGAACTACATTCTTTGGAGACCCAATTCTATGATGACTGTCACGAAAATGAACAATAAAAAAAATTACAGTAAGTCGGATACCGAAATTAAATCCGAACTTCAATAAAGGGGAGAGGGAATTTGTTTATTTGTATAAATGTATGTGATCTTATGTACTTCAATAGAACAGTCATAGTGTACACATGTTACTGAACAAAGACGGAAATATTATCAATAACCGATCATCCTTTGCTAATGAATTTAACTCATACTTTGTGTAATTAGCTGACCAGGCACTTTAGTTAATTTTCAAACAAAAGAACTGACGTAAGGAGTAAGAGGGAAATTTTTCTTTTTTCAAATTAATGACATTAAATCCGAGTCACGGTTAATCAAAGGGGGTGTGTAATTAAAAATCCTTAAGCACTCCAAATTACCTACAAAATTCACATGGAATATACCTTCAAAATTCTAAAAAAATTAAAATTCCTTTCTCCACTTTCCCTATGATATAAAAAAAACAGAAAAAAGCGAAAAAGTCATGGTATAAATGTTTATACCTATTAATTTATAAAAAATATAAATCTATTGTAATTTCGCTTCTATATTGTTCTGCTCTTTACTTTTAAATTATCTACCCAGCAAATATAATACTGTACAACCTAATTTCGTTAATGGCTGAAATGAATTTTTATTGACAAAAATAAATTGATTTGACTGAATTGATTTGTAATTTTGGAAACAATACAATTTAACGTTTTCACACTTTAATAGGCGATACTTAAAATATTAACTCCGTTTTATTTCTTGCAATAAGCGCATGACCTACAATATATTTATTTCATAGAACATTGACTGAACAGGATGGGTTATCCTTCGATAAATATTAACTTAACAGTCAACAAATGTGTACTAATAATGTTTCAGTTAGTTAAATAATTCTTTAGTTGTTAAAAAAATATAAACTATTAAGCTAAATACGCTATTCTTACAAAACTAGTCACGGATAATCCTGTAGGTCTAAACACATGATAACTTTAAGTTCCGGAAATACACGTTTTCAGGTCCCCCTAAACCCAAAAAACCCGTATTTTTACCGATGGCTTGTGTGTGAACAAAATATCTCAAGAACGGAATAGCGTAAAAAGTTGAAACTTAAACTTAAGTTTGGTAAGGTACAACGAGGGAAAATTTCATCAATTACGTCAACCAGAAAATTCATGCGATTTAGTTCGTTTACTCGAGCGATTTTCACATATTCGCAATTTTCTCAAAAACGGATCCAAAGATTCGGTTTAAAATCGCCTCATTCACTAATTTTTTGTGCTTTATAAAATAGGAAAGTGGCATATATGCTGAAATTCATGGGCGCTGTGCTCAAGTGATAATTCTATTTAAGATTGTAGTTTAAGTCATCAGCCAAAAGGCTGGTTTGAACCTGTAGAGACGTTACTAAGTAAAACGAGGAATGAGGTGGTTTACAAATGCCTTCCTCACTGATTGAAAAAGCATACTTATCAGCATGCCAGGCCCTCTGAAAAGTAACTACTTTTACACCCTGCAAATGCCACCTTCACTTGATTCACCACAGGGTTGTATAATGAAATTCATTACTCTCAGAGGAGATAACTCTGATTAGTGTCTTTTACACATCTATTTCTTCTGTTCTTAAATACTTGTCATATAAGTGGCTGACCATGTGATAAGAAACAGAACTATTTTTTGTAGCCCTGGAACTAACAGATTAAGTGCAAATAATTTAACATTCCATCTGTCTGTCAAGGGCATTTTTTAAGATTGCGGCATTAATTTTCATTTTTGGCCAAAATTGTATAGAATTAAAATACGTTCAAATTTTAATTTAAGCATTTCTTCTCTACGACGTTTAGTTTAGCGCCATTTAGTGATTTTCCATATTTTGCTTATCAGAAGCCAAACCAGCAGAGGTTAATTTTCATTTAGTGTTATCCATCCATGATTAAAATTGGGTTACGTTTTCCACAATTTACATATTTTACTCATTAATAAACATAGGTTGTTTTGCATTATTTTGATTGACAAGAGAAGGTCAAATGAGTGTTTCAAGTAAGATTTTTTAGTTTTAAGGTTGGCCACTGGTATTATAACAAGTAACTATCGCAAACAGAGTTACTCAACAATTCAAAACAATTTTCAACGAGCTGACTGACTAGTACAATAAAGCATTTAGTCAATGATTATAAATAAACGGTAACTTAACATGGATAAGGTTCATCCATAGAAAATTCAACCTTTAGAACACCAATAGATCATAATTCAACTATATATGGTAAACAATATTTAGTACTTTTGCATAGAACAATACTCAAGGATAGTTATTTAAACATAAATGTGGTATTTTACAATACCGTTTCATTACTGCCAACTATTTATGTAAAAGAAAGCTACTTTAGACCGAGATTAATGTAGACTAATTCAGGCAGATGTATAAAGCAAACCCTAAAGGTATGCAGGTTACCCCCCTATTGTTTTGTAACTTTCAAATAGTGCAATATAATAACAGTGGCAATATAATTACAATAAAAAGAAGAAATAAGGTTATTTTTAACTGAAGTATAGACTCAGGTAATCAAATTACTAAATGGTAAACAAATCAAAACGTCTTATCGAAACTATAAGAATTAATTATAATTTACAGACAGATATCAGTACGAAATACTTTAAAACAAACGATTTTAATATTCTACTACAATCTTATACACATAAATTTAGTAAACTATTAGGCATCGCCTGAATTCAGTTAAACAAATTATTATCAAATAACATGATAAGATAAAGCAAATATGCTTAGGCTACACATCTGTTAGAATACAGATAATCTTAATGTCATAATGAACTCTGATAAAAGTGTTCGTAGTAAAAATTTATTGGTAATTGTACTCAAACGAATGCAACAAAAATCTGCCTGAATTATGTACAGTACATTCATTCACCTTACGCCTCACAACAGCGCAACAGTTCCAACGTGTTTGCGCAAGGCTTACACGTACAGTACCGATACACAATAACAACATAACCTAAACTAGTTTTGTATGTACACAAAGCGCTTTCAGTTATACTTAAACAACACTTGAATCAAGCAGAATGTCATATACAATACAGAATAAGATCTAGAGTATGCATCAAATAACCGCCTTTTATTAATCACGAAAACAAAACCGGAAAAGGACAAGTTTTATTTCGTTTCATTATACACTAGTTCTCAACTTTTAGTAGCCTACAAACGTCTTCTCTACTTAACGTTTGTTAGCAGCATATGATACTAAACACTGACTACAACATAAAAACACAGCTAAACAACACAAACAAGCGTGTGAATGATATATAGTTAAGCTAAGAACTATGAATGAAGTTGAGTGAAACGAATGCTCACCTGTATAAACTGTCCCGGTAGTCCTTGCACGGAGACGACTGTCGGTGAGGTGAAAGCCTTCGAGACCGGCACTTGTTCTTGCTGCAGGGGTAGAAGATTCTGAAGATGTGTGAGTGTGATGACCTGCGGCTGTGGGGGTTGTGGTTGTGGACTCGGGACGAGGTGGTCACGTGCCGCCCCTTGGGAAGCCACCGTGCTGGTGCCCTCGGCGAGCTGCTGCAGCAGGGCGGCCGTCACGTTGTTCGCCACAACTCGGATGGGCTGGGCCTGCGACTTGCTGTTCCCGGCACCTGCCGTGTCCTGCTGCTGAGAGGTCGTCCCTATCTTGCTGCAGGTCGCGGCGAGTAGTGCGAGGGGGGACGGCAGCTGCGGCTTGATGTCCTAAATGAGGCGGGGCCACACAGAAAATGGGATGTCAGAAGTTGCGTGTGAACGGAGGTCGGCAAGAGCCTGGCCGTAGCCCGGCCTGCTTGCCGAGTCGTTACGCGCGCGCCTTGCTAGGCAAGAAAACACTCCCACTCCCCACCCATATTATAAGCCTACTACCACTCTATGTGATTGATTTAGTTTACTCACCTGACTTGTGGAAATGGGCAATATATATTCTTCCTTAATCTTCCTGGGTGGTGATGACATTATTTCATGGTTTACGGTGTAAACTAAACCGTCGTCTCATCTGAACAGACATGTATAAACACTGAACAAAACTTGGCGATCGAGACAAAAGTATGCACTTACACTGACAGCAACCAAACTCAGACTGGCGTTGTTTAACCGTGGCAGTTTCCCTCCGCCAATCAATATATTAAGCTTTTTTAGTAAAACTCTATGCGCAAACAAACCTGACAGTCCAAATACAATACATCGTTAACACAGTAAAAAGTTTCAACTCTGTTCTTAGTTGGATGCATCCACGCTCACTTTAATGCACAGTATCCTTGGAACTACTTTCTACGTGCGCGGATGAATAACTAGGCGTTCACTGCTGACAACAACGCTGCCTCTGGGTTGCGTTAGAAGCTGATTGGCAGCAATACACAATGCCCTACCCTAATGTAATCTAAATTTGCTTCTAATATTAAGGCCCCAGCCTCCATCCTAAAGTAGAGTGCGTAACCACGTGTGTTTATGAAATTTAAAAATACGGCTAGCTACACAATCTTGTGTGTACAAAGGATAGGGTGACGTATACAGGCGACTGCACTCATCTGACATTGAATTTTAGCGTAGCTTAACCTTGCCGAGACAGGTTTTTTTTAGTTCAACGAATATTTACCGTGGATATGACTACCCTTTTTTTTACTAAGCCCTTACTTCTATCTATTTCTATTTCTCTTTTAAGTAATCATTCCTTCCTGCGGACTACTAAGACTCTAATAGACTGTTACACGTTACTTGCAACACAAAATTTACAACACACTACTGACCTACTTTTGCTGTTCCAAATATGAAGCTGCATAATACATCTTTTTTTTTTTTTGTCATCAGTCTCTCGACTGGTTTGATGCAGTTCTCCAACCTGTTCTATCTTGCGCAAGTCGTTTCATATCTACATACCTGTAACACCCTACATCTTTTGCAATTTGCTTTATATATTCTAATCTTTGCCTCCCTCTACAATTTACTCCCTCAATGTTACCCTCCATTATTGATAGCCCAATACCTGGATGTCTTAGGATATGCCCCACTAGCCTATCCCTTCTTTTGGTAAGGTGCTTCCATATACTTCTTTTTTCATCCACTCGCCTAAGAACCTCTAAATTACTTATTTTGTCCACCCACCTAATCTTTAACATTTTCCTATAACACCACATTTCAAAAGCTTCTATCCTCTTCCGTTCTACAGCCCCTATCACCCACGTTTCACTTCCGTATAACGCTACACTCCAAACATAATGTTTTAAGAAATTTTTCCTAATCTGTAAATCAATGTTTGTAGTCAGTAAGCTGTTTTTTATTTCAAAGGCTTTTCTAGCTTGAGCAATTCTACTCTTGATATCACTCGTGCTTCTACCATCCTTTGTTATTTTACTCCCTAGATAGCAGAATTCCCCCACTTCTTGTATGTTTTCGTTGCCTACTTTTAAATTTCCCATCTCTTCTAAACCACATACATCATAATACATCATCATAATACATCATATTTTGTAAATATTGGAAGAAATCAAAGGAAATTTTTTATAACCGTTAAAACAATCACCTTCCTGCATTGAATGATTAAAAATTATGAAAATACTTTAAAAAAATTTGTTTGATTTTAAAAGTAGATAACTTAATGAAAAATTAAAAGATCTACCCTTTATAAGAATTGTGATTGCTCTAAAATTCAGCCTAATAAGTAATTGACAGTTTATTCTTGGTTGCTTTAGGGCTAGTCAATCTCCAAATTGTCTAAGAATTGCCAGACCGATAACCGACAAAACTAAAAATTGTTAGATTATTAAATAGATTAAATTAGATAGACCTATATTAATAGTTTCTCTATTCAGTTATACACTACTACATAATTCTCAAACTTTTTCGCCCATCATTTCGATTGAGGGTCAAACATTTTTTAGCCCTATAATTTTTAAACTTACTATCTATTAAACATCATAATTCCAATTCCTGTTTTAAGATGCGCTCTTAAAATCAGAAAATTTACTATTTTTTTGTCATCAGTCTCTCGACTGGTTTGACGCAGTTCTCCTAGTTCTCCTAGCTCCAGTTCTATCTTGCGCAAGTCGTTTCATATCTACATACCTGTAACACCCTACATCTTTTGTAATTTGCTTTATAGTCTACATTAATTTTGCTATATATTATTGTTTTTAACATGGTATGTCTATTTCCGAGTTATAACTGACATTTTTAATAAGTGTAATTAAAACGCATATTTAATCATATTTGTAAGTATTTGTATTTAAATTGAAATGAAATGACATTTATTTGTTATAAATCGGTTTTATTTGTTTTCGAACTAATGTTACATTATAGTAAGTGGCCTACTTCATTTTAGCTTCAAAATTAAGGAAAACATAATTATCCACCGTTTTTTAAAATCAGCCACCTTCTTCCTGGACCGCGTGACGCCCCCTCCCCCATTTTTTGTAAGCCTTTTACCCCCTCCAGGCTTCCAGCGCCCATAAGGGGGGCGTTATCATCCACTCTGAGAAAGTTTGCTCTAACATGTCCCAAAAGATCAAGAAATTGGCATACCTTTCTTTGTCCAGAAATTTTTAGATTTGTAAATTTTTTCCACCAAAGAAAATTGACGTTAAAATTTATAGAACATCGCGGTATACTACTCAGGATACCCAGTAATTTAGAAAAGTAAACTCCAAAACCCAACATTCCAATTTCCTAACCCACCGTAGTCGCTCATGATCAAGCTGTTGATGCGACTTTAAATAAACAACATTCGCTATATTCTGTCATATTCGCTATATTCAATGCTATATTCTGGACGGCATTTGGAAGCAAATTTCATAGGAATGCAAATAACTTCAAAGTTTTCCAGATAATTAACCAACCTATTTAATGGTCCTAATAGGCCCTAGTTTATGACTGAATGAAACCAAATGTAGTAGGTTCAATGTAATTTTATGGATACAAGTTTTAACAATATTGTTTTTGTAATTAGAATAATGTAACCTGATTATTAGTAATAATTAGTAAATGCAATTAGAATAAGTTTTGGCTATTACTGATACGGAGGTAAGCTAGAGAGGTCCCCTTTCAAACAAAATAAGGCTCTAGAAAAATAAAGGAGAATTTATTCGTCAGACTATCAAATTTATCGTGATCAATCGAAAGTCAGAAACTTTCACAATGTGATGCTTGTTTGAGATAACTTGGCCAGCATTTTACGTGCCATTTCAGAAAATAACCGAAGGTAAGCTACTTGATAAAGGAAATTTACACTAATCAGGTTTACTGAGAATAAAAAGGTCTACATAACTTACAAAACTGGAATCCTTCTCCAGATTTGGCATTTGAAGAATCTTTCGTCTCGCTTAAAAATACTTTAATTCTTGTCATGTTTAGAATTGTTAGCAACAGAATTAGAAAATTATATAAATGGTAATGACAGACAGCAGTAGACGATCGAAGTAGTCATTAATAAACCAAAAACATACATAAAAAAAAACAACAAAAAAAAATCAGTAAAAATAACACATATGCCTACTGTCTTAACATATTGTTACTATAAGCTTAAACAGGTTGTACCCATTTCGTATCTAAAATTTTTACCAGTTGACCTATAGTCAAGTTTTTAAGAGCGAAATAGAAAAGCCTTTTAACAAAACACGCCTAATATTCTGTACAGAAGTTTTCAGATTATCTTCGTGACTAGACTAAAGGACGTGTACAAATTTAATCGATTTCCTGTACTATCAATTTATTACTTTGGTTTTACTATTCAAAATTATCACTTAAACTTAGCACAGCTATAGATATATTTTCCCCATAAAAGGCAGGTGGAGTAATAAATTGTTTGCACTCAATTTGCTAGTTCGAGGCTACAAAAAATTGTTCTGTTTATCAGCATTTATCACATGCTCAGCAAATTATATGATTGAAGCATTAAAAAACAGAAGAGGTAGTGGTTTAAAAGACACTAGTCAGAGTTTTTCCTCTGAGAGTAATGAATTTCGTTATACAGCCAGACCCTGTGGTGAATGAAGTGTCTGTCATTTGTAGGATGGAAAGTAGATGCTTTTCAGAGGGCCCGGCATGCTGATAAGCATACTTTTCCACTCAGTGACGAAGGCGTGGTAAGTCACCTCACTCCTCATTTTACTTAGTAAAGCTTCTAGAGGTTCAAACCAGCCTTTTGGCTGATGACCTAAATGACAACAATCTCAAAAACCATTTGTGGTGAATGAAGTGAAGGTATAATAGGGCCTACTTTTCCACTCAGTGAGAAAGGCATTGGTAAACCACCTCACTCCTCGTTTTACTTAGTAAAGCCTCTAGAGGTTCAAACCAGCCTTTTGGCTGATGACCTAAACAACAACATATATATAAGCCTATTACATACAATGCTAAGTTATAAATAAATGCTATTGCTGAACCTTAAAAATTGACAATTTTTTTAAATAAAAATATCAGATTAGACTAATTTTTAGTCTGTGTATTTTTTAAATACTACATTTTATTTTATTTTTTAGTTAATTTTGTATAAGTTTTATTTAATTTCCATACTATGGGTAGGCCTATTCCCGAAATTGTTCGTTTTAACTGAACCAATTTTCCAAAAATAAATTAAAATTGTGATAGTAGGTACGTAAATTAAAACAGTTAAATGTTAGAGAAGTTGTACAAGTTGAAGTAGTGACATTAAATCCACCGTCTACAGCAATGATGTTAGTAGGCAGTAGTTTTAAGTTGTGGCGCCTTTAGAAGCGAGATTAAGTTTCTACACAGGGAAGTATACAACTTTGCGACGCAGTTAACCTTGGATATGCTATTCAGTGACACTGTAGAAATCAACGAGACTAATTTAAGTATTTTTACTCCACGTGGTGGGGCGTGGTCTTTTAAACACATTGCTCGAGGGTAAGAAGGGCGGTCCACTCTTCGTTTTAGCTCGGTCTAAGTCGTACAGAACGGCCTCAATTTATTCTCATACATTCACAAATCCAGATCATAACGGTGCTCTAATGCCACAACATAGTGTTTGAACATAGAACTCACTAATCAAACTGGTGTTTTATAAAACAACAGAATGTGGAGTTGTATTCGTCCGTACGTACGAGTAGGTAGACTATGGAAGTAGCTATAGGTATAATGGGTATCCCCTGGCTGCAGTGAACACAACCCGCGCTCTTAATGCCTTACAGCAGATTGTACAGCAAGCACTTTCCAACCCCACATCCATTTTTCAACTCCCACATTTCAGAATTAGGGCTATATCCCTATATTATACGAACAATCATCTTACGAAAAGGGTTCCCCACATTAGGCTACCGATATTTAAGTAAAAGGTTTCTGCGATGTATTAAATTATTGTCACTGTTTTTTTTTATGTTTATTTTTTTAAATTTTAGGTCAGCCGGTTGTCTGGCCATCAGTTGTTAGAGCAATCATGTAATAATTATTATAAGGGAAAGGAAAAATGCTAAAGACTCCCATTCCAAGTACAGGAAATGCCTAGGATTTTTTAACCAACGATTATCGGCTCAGAAATCAACCTTGCCACGAAATATTTTTATTCTATTGACCACACCAGTGACTTCCCAATAGTTGTTTTTATCGACTATAATACAAGTTTTTTTACCAAACTAATAAAACTTCTACTTAGGAATCAAACCCACCGAAAGATCCGATGAAAATGTGTTCTTTTTCAGAAAGTGCTGTAAAGTTTCTTTTCTTAAAAATTTCAGTTGTAACTGTAGGCTGCACAATAAACCTAGGGGTATACAGGGTGGTTTAACACAAGTTGTATTAAGAATAATAGCCCTACACAGAGCATAGAGAAGATTTATTTATACTACGTCCAACTGTTTTAGATATTAGTGCTAATGCAGACGATGAATGGAAGTAATAGATGAAAATGAGAGATGCAAAAATACCAGACCTGGTCGGGAATCGAACCCGGGTCCTCCGGCGTAGAAGCCAGTTGTGCTGACCATTCCATCTTTGTCACAGAGAGTAAATGGTACAAAAAAAAGAGCACCAAGAATGCACCAAAAATTTTTTTAATTCTAAAATTACTTTTGTTTGTAGAACTTTGAGAAGTTATTTCATTAGAAAAAGAATGGAAAAAGGTTCCTCAATCGCATTCATCTTAGTAAATCTGGATGTACTTAAGAACAACATCTAAGTTATAGCGAATTAAGTTAAGTTGCTCTTAGACTTAAATAACGAGTCAGATTATGAAAACAATTTTTTTAAATTAAAATTTTGTTTTAATTTAATCTATTTAATTCTGTCGTCCAAAAATTTCCTGTTTTTTACAAAAAAAAAAACAACGTTTATTAGGCAGCAAATGCTGTCATATTTAAGTTAAGAGATAATTTAATTACATTTAGTTACAGTGAATATTAGGTTATATTTTCTAATAGGGTGTAAATCATCAGTTCTGAAAAAAAATATGTTGCCACCTATAGACCTACAGATTCAGAAATAATTCCACCAAGGTATAAACCTTGTGCCTTAACTGTTAGTGTATTTATCATAGAGCACACCAGAATATGTGTGAAGACTTGAAACGATCTTTTTTTGTGTTATCACAAACCACGTGATTTTAGAAACTGATATTCCAGGGTCTCGGGTTCGATTTCCGACCAGGTCTGGCATCTTTCCATCACTCATTTTCACCTATCACCCTACATCAATAAAATTTAAATAAAACTCACAGGGCTCATAGGCATACACTGTAAAAAAAGGTCAGATTCAAAAGAAAAAAAGAATTAAAAACACTGAAAATGAATGAGCTTCAATTTTTTTTTCATTCACTACTAAAAACATCCGTTAGTCTCAGTAAAGATAGTTAGGCCTAATAGCTACTAAAATTAAAAAACCCAGTTTATTTTGCGGAAAATTAAAAGTAATTAGCTACCAGGTTAGATAACCTACCGTATCTATGTAGTCTACCAAGGTCTAATAGCAAGATTAGAAGAATTCTGTCAAGGTATTTCTAAAATTTCGAAAAATCCTATTTAGTAGGATAAATTAAAATAGACATTATTCGTGAATCAGCTACGCATAGGAATAGATAGGAGTTGGACTTTAACCCGGACCATACATTAAACACTTTTATTTGTAGGCCTATAATATTACATCCTCATTTGTGATATGGTTTTGATTGCCAACGTGCAGGATAGCCTACCGCTTATGAAGAGGTTTTTTTTATTTTCAGTTGTTTCAAAAATACAAAATTAAAAAAAAATTATAGGGCCTACTAGTAGGCTACTAATATTTTCCGAGCGACCTATTTTTACTGAGTTTATTTACAGAATTTAAAACAAATAATCGGAGATATTCTAAGCAGGCTTATTTGCAATATAACAGGATTTTTTAAATTTTAGAATTTTTCTTTCAAGTAAACGAAAGTAACATAAATGTTTTTTCACGTAATTTGCTAACATGTTACGTCTTTTCTGTTCTGTTCTTTAGAATTTATGCTACGATAGAAAGAATTAACAAAATACTGTTAGAAAAAGTAGGCTACATGAAAATAAAGAAGTGACGCATCGTTTGAAAAAATTAGGCTATTAAAGAAAGTATCGAACCTACGAAAAATTGCCAGTTTTCTGTTAGATCTGATATTAGAGATTATGCTTGAAATGCGATACTCTCGCCATCACGACTGTTTACTGGTGTTATCAAGGGTAGACAGTATTGCACTGCACCCCTGCCCATGTAGTGTACTGCATGTCGTCGACTTGTAAAGAAGGGTAAAGAGAAGGCAGGAGGAGGCGCGGTCGACACGCCTATGCGCCTCGTTTTTGGAACGGTCCTATTTGAGGGCGGAGAGGCGTACATAATTGAAATCAAAGGGAAGTACTCTCATAGTATTATATTCGAAGCAAGCAAGCATGATGGTCAGATCAGAAAACCGCCTTTTAAATCTGGCACGTCCCTTTACCCAGTCCTTCTTTCTAATAAATCAATAGAGGGCTATACTTATTTCTTCAGGAAATATAAGAGTTTATAAAATTTAATCTCAGGTTGTTATTAGTGTTCTCTGAAATTATTAGCTACAATGATTTAATATATACGAAACCTGTTTTCGATAAATGAATTATATTCAGGGTTAAAAATACGGGCTTATCAAAAGTAAAAATTGCAGGCCTACAGCACAATTAGCCCCCCACAATAACACGTTGTAGACCCATCAAAATACGTATGGAATTAGAGAATAGGCTACTGTAGATATAGTAGGCTACTAATCTAATTTTAGATTTTTTTAAAGAAAATTTTAGTATTTTTACGTCATTTAAATTTTTTTTACCAGATTTAAATTACGAAATCTTTATTGAAATATTTAAAAAACAAAATAAAAATTTAAAAACGAAGTTATTTTGAAATTGGATTTTCATGCTGGGGAACAACTACTAAACTGCTTTTATGTGACTAGCCTGAATAAAATTTTTGAAATGAACAATAAACATTTTTCAAGATTCATAACTTGCCTATAAATTTACCAAATAAATCCTACAATTAGCCTGCAAGAAACATAACATAGATATAGGATTAATACTTCTATTATTCTTATTTAGGCAAATAAGGAGTTTTCTTTCATTAGGCTAACAACGTGTTCATATTTTCCAAGACATTTTCAAATTACTGTAGAATCTGGATAAACCGAAATCAGGGATAACTGAGCAGCAAGAAACTAAGAGAAACTGCTACTACTAAGTAGGCCTACTGAAAAAAAAATCACGACTTTCTAAATTAAAAAATATTGACAACAGATTTTTATGTAGTAAGGTAATAAATCCACTGTATCTTAGTTAAAACGCTTAAATAGCTCCATAGCTACCTACGCACATTTGTTAAAGTAACCACTACCCCAAAAAAAAAATCAATTTTTTTTATATTTTTATATAAATATTTGGTCTTTTCTGAGCATTTTGATACCAAATTTATGTATTTACTCACAATCCCAATTTAATTACGAATTTTTTAAAATACCTGTAGTACTGCATGAAAAAATTGTGCCTTTTGAGTTTTCGAGGAAATATTTTGCGTAGCTAGTTGTCGTTTCTTACTTATGTTCCAAGGAAAATAAAAAATACTCACATAAGCATTCACTGCCTACTGCTGTTCTAGATTTAATCAAACCTGTCTTTGCTGATCTGTCTCGAACTGATTTATTAAAATAATGCCTTCATGGTAACACTCAAAATATAAGCGAGTCGTTCAACCATATCATCTGGAGTATAATCCCCAAATCTGTATTTGTTGGCATTGAGACCATGACATTCGGTATTCATGATGCCATTTGGTATTTATGATGCCTTTTCAACATTATAATGATGGTAATATTAGTAAGTGTGAGGTTATGAAACAATTAGGAAATAACCCAGGAGCAAATATGGTATCAATTTTGAGTAAAATTGATTCACGTCGAATTCGTGAAGCAGAAAAAATGTGTGAGGATATGAAAAAGAAAGCTCGCTGGAAGAACAGACATGTTAAGAAGAAATTAGAAGATGAAACAGTAAAGGATTCCAACCCAGATTATGGAGCAGGGCTGTTTTAAGCAGGTAGCATATGACATACTTGGTTCTAAACGCGATTCTTATCTTTATTTGCATTTTTCCGAAAATCATGATTTTTCTTATAAAAATCCCGTTTTCTCAAAAACTATTTGACCGATCTGCTTCAATTTTTTTGTGGTAATTATTGTCAATAAGGTGGAGTTACACCACTAGAATTATTGATATTTGCTAAAAAATAAAATAATTATGGCTTATATAAAGGTGTTTTTCGAGCAAATTTTTTTTACATAAATAAAAAAATTAATATTTTTTTCCTTTCAGTACATTTTGATGATTGTAGTGGTACTATTTTCACATAATGAGCTGAAGAGCCTCTCAAAATTTCATGTTTGTAGCTCTTGTACTTTTTTAGAAAATGGGTCATAAAGTTAAGAGATTTTAACATTGAATTATATGACGGGTAGTGGTGTCCTTAATTAAAGAAAACATTCCTCAATAAATTAACCAATAACTGATATTTGGTAAATCCAGGTTATCCGAATATTTATTCTTCGAAATGAGTCCGTCTGAATTATTTTTAATTACCAGGATATTTAGGTAAATGCCAGACAAAATGTTCTTAGAATTAAGAAACAGTCCTACTTTCGTTCAAAATAAAAAAGGAAAATCCAAAATCAATTTTTGGGCTTGTAAGTAAGACTCTACGAGGGAAGAATAAATAGCAATTTTTTACTGACGAATATTGAGAATAAAAGTTGTTTAATGGAATTATGCTAAATCGACCAGATCAAAACATAAAAGATTTTATAACCGTAGCACATTTCACTCCTTCCTTCTAATCTCGACAACATGTTGATCGAGACGTAGGCCTGCGCGAAGGAATCATACGTGGACGTAACGAAACAACCTGGACTTGAGGCCTAAGTTACGTCGATTGTTCTGCCTCTAAAGCAGTCAGTTTCAACTATCTGTTGAAAATAAAGTCCTGTTAGTTATAAAGTAATCTTATTAGGGCCTATTTTAACGTAGCATTCTCGAATCTGGACTTAAGGGTTGCAACTAGTTCATCGAACGTAGAAATATTATAACGATTTCATTCAAGATTCCTGAGACTCACCTTTGAAGCCCCCATAGTACTATGTAACCAATTAAATATTGTATGACTAAACCTGCCATTCATAAAATGAAAAATCAAATAATTATTATAAAACATCAAAATGTTTTAGCAACCAACCTCCTGGATAACAGCGAAGATATTCACAGACTGAAATGTGTTAAAATTAAAATATTGGATTTATCTTCTCGATTTTGTAATCCTATTAATTAATAGATCCTACTTTTACTGATTCTAAATAATAACTTAGCATTATAATCATTGTCATTATCATTATCATCCCCGTTATGATCGTCGTCCTCTTCATCTACATCATGTCTCAAAATAATTATGTACGTACAGTGTAGTTCAGGGCTGTTTTTTAAAAAAACTAATGAGTAATTTTGTTATTCGTTCATAAAATGTTACAATTCAGACTTATCAGTTTTGCTTAAAGTTTATAGTGTCTATCTACCACAAAAACAGGGACGTATGATTGGTAGAAAACATTAAGTGTGTGTGTAAGCTGTGCTAAATAACTAGCTAGTACTCGTAGCAATTAATTTTAAATATGAAAAGAGGATATCGTCGAAATGGTTTGCTTAATGATGTTAGCAGTGAATTATACAAAACTACACTAGTCAGCCCTACTCTGAGGAGACATACAAACTATTTCAGTATTTGGAAGAAATGAATAAGATTGGAAGAAAAAAATCGGTCATCCGTTTGGGAGCTACAATGCCACAGACATACAAATTAGTGATTTTTTTTTTTTTATTCTTATGATTGCGGCTTCAATATGCATTTTAAAGCAAAAGTGTATACTTATAATTAAAGTTGTAGAACCTTTATTAAAAACCTACAACTTTTATTTCTAACATTTTTTTGTACAACGCTTAGTTCAAGTCACCTTTCAAACAAACAAACAAAATCTAAAAAAAATCAGTTTATCAGTTTGGGAGCTAAGAAGCCACAGAGAGAAGCACACGTTAAACTTATAGCCTTACACCCGTGTTTTTCCGTCAGGCATTAAAAACTGAATGACGGCTATACATATTATTATGGCCTAACTACATTACGAGGAAGTACATTACATATTATGCTCTATTTTATCGGCAGAAAAATTCGATTATTTCATTTTTTAATAGAAGTTGAAGGATTCAGATATCATAGGCTTGTATCAAGCAGTTAGAAGAACAGTAAAATGCAAACCTATAAAATGAAGAATTATGACAATAATCTTTCTGATTGCATGTTTGTACACATTTCGTAATTTTAGTACAAGTTACATGCAACTACATAACGAAAAACACGGTTAATGTTTTCCTTCATGCAATTTGCTGTGGTTCGTACAAATTTAACAAATTCTAATAACACGGTAGTAATGTAGTAAAGAAAATGTTCAATTTCTTTAACATTGTCTCAACTAAAGTCTATTATAGGTTATGTTTCATTCGTTTGGCATATCTAATTTATTATTGATTAAATGAATTACATAAGCTAACGTATTTTATAGAACGCGGGAAGTTCTTTCGTACTGAAGAAGTGGAACCTTAATCAAAATCTAATAAGTTGCTTCAAGACAGTGACGGGCAAACTTTTGTAAGAGAGGGCCAGGGAAAATGAAAACTATCTAGGCGAGCCAACAAAATTTATTTAGAAGAAAAACATATATATATATAAACTAGTTTTTTATAAATTTCTTATTAAATGTTAACATATTGTTACAAAACTCAGTGTGATGGAAAGAGTATGAGAGGTTGCGCGATGAATGAAATTGTGGCAGTGTTTCTAAAAGTGTCTCAAAATTTGGTTGTAGGCTACCTAACTGGGATGAGCTCAGCGTCGAATCAAGAAAGGTAGAGGCCTCCGGCGAATGTAAAAATAATAAATAATACCTTTTTAATATTAAAGCAGGAATGATTGAACAAAAAAAGTTTACACATAATTACACAGTAATTGTTATTAAGACTTCACTTTTTCCTTATTCTTCTTCAGAGAAAAAATTTTCAGCACTTCGAGGAGGCAAAATCGTGAATTGTCTTCAAAATCAATTTCGGTGTTATAATTTTTTTCGGTTTTTTTGGTGTTATAATTTGATTTCAACTAAATTAAAACACTTTTTTCAGAAGATTCAAAGGAAAGGTAGGAGGATATTCAAACTGTTCTAGTAGCTGAAGTGACATTTTCTTATTGCCATCCAGGAAATTTTAAAAGTTCATTTTTGTGAATTATAGTCAGACCCCGTTTATAGCAAATCTTCGTCAGATTCCGCATCATTTAACCCATGGCATACTAGTCAGATATCACGAAAACCTCTTTTCTATAACAGGCTATGGAAAAATTCACCACCAACATCCACTCCCATGAGGGCAGATTTTGGTTTCCATTCTTTTACCACTTCATTTTTATAAACTTTAAACAATGTTGGGAGTGATAAACAACACACTTAACAAAGCTTTTAGAGATCTTGAAGGTCAGTGAAAAATCATTTTTAAATTTAATTGTTATGCCCTTTGTCCTTCAGATTGCTTAACACTTAAAAAAGGTTTTGAATCAGGACAGTTACAATCCAGATTCACAAACTAAGAGTGTCTCCAAGTTTCTTGCTTCCTTTTTTTTTTTTTTTTTTTTTTTTTTTTTTTTTTTTTTTTTTTTTTTTTTTGCGAACTTCTACAGCAATTAAAGCCGTCTTTCGCATTTCAATCGCCAAGCTTCCCGATCCAGCCAATCACCCTCCTGCAGATCTCTCTTGCTCATTGCTTCCATCACCTCCTCCATCCACCGTCTCGTTGGACGGCCTCTTTTCCTTCTCTCTGTTGGGGTCCAATTCCATATCCTACTGGGCCATCTGCTCTCACTCATCCTTCTCAAGTGCCCATACCAAAACAATACTTTTTTCCCAATTTCATCCAATACCCTACTTGGTTTTCCTACTCTCTGCCAGATTGTTTCATTTCGTATATGGTCCATCCTCGAAACACGACAACTGCGTCTCCAGAAGTCCATCTGTGCAGCCGCAATCCTTCGTCTACTTCTCTCAGTTAACTCCCACGTTTCCGCACCATATGTAAGAACGCTTTGTTGTATCACTCTTCCAATTCTACACTTTGTTTCTGTCCGGATATCCTTTGACCACAAAACTGAATTCAGCATTCCTGTAACTACTTTTCCCTGAGTCACTCTATTTACTATCTCCCGTTGGCTGTTTCCTTCTTTACTCAACACCACACCTAGATACTTATATTCTTCACATACCTCTATCTTATGTCCCCCTATATGCAGATCTCGTCCAACAATTCCAATCGGTAAATACTTCGTCTTTGAATAGTTAACTTTTAAGCCCCATTTCTCAAGAACCTCTGTCAGTTTCCTCATCATATATTCAATATCGAACTCGTCATTCGCTATTACTACTTGATCATCTGCAAATAGAAGGGTATACAAATATTCTCCATCGATGTCGATACCCATATTAGCACATTTTGCCTTCCACTCTTTCAAAACTTCATTCATATAAATCTTAAACAAAGTAGGAGAGAGACAGCATCCCTGACGAAGTCCTTTTGTAACCTTAAATGGGGTAGAGAGACGACCCTGCAGTTTTACAGTCGACTTTTGACCATCATATAGCTGTCTTATAGCTTCAACATACGTCTCCTGTACCCTATCTCCTAGTACTTCAAAAAGCTTTTGCACTGGTACTGTGTCGTATGCTTTTTCTAAGTCTACAAAGACTAAGTGAGTCTCCAAATTTCTAGTTAATCTTTTCTCAATCAAATGCTTTAACACAAATATGTTGTCTACACACGATCTACCAGCTGTGAAGCCACTTTGCTCTTCCATCACTTCTATTTCCTGCTCAATCCTTTCCTTCAAAATATGTCCGTACAACCTTCCCATTGAAGCCGTTACACTAATAGCTCTATAATTTTGACAATCTGTTTTATTCCCTTTCTTATGTATAGGAGTGATGTACGCTAATTTCCATTCTTCTGGAATTACCTCTCCATGTATTAAACATTTATTAAATATGTCTGTTATTGTCTGAATGACAGAGTATGGAGCTTGTTTCAGCAATTCAACAGGAATGTCTCCAGGACCAGCCGCTTTACCATTCTTTGTTTTAGTTATTGCTGCTCGTACTTCTCTAACTGTTATCACATTAATTCTACCAGTCTTAATTCGATTTGTACTAGGGATACCTTGAGTCATAAATTGTTGCCTATCCTCAGTGAAAAGTTTCTCATAATACTCTCTCCACTGTTGCAAGGAAATCATCTGCAAATTTACCTTGTTTGTAGTGTTACACTTCATACGTTTGAGGACCCGCCACGCTTCTCCACTCCTAGTTCCATCTACATAACTGTCTAAAGTTCTACAAACGGCATCCCAAGAATCACTCTTTGCCTTGAGAACCGCTTTCTTTACTTCTTTACAGTACCTTTTGTATTCTTTCCCATCATCATCAGCACGCGTAGTCATCCACCTTTGGAAGAGTTTTTTCTTTTCCTCTACCATGACTTTCATCCTCGAGTCCCACCAATAATTTGACTTTTGTCCTCCATTCAACATTTCCTTATTTCCGAGAGACTCAGCTGCTGCTCCATGTAATGCCGATTTTAATGTGTCATACTGACTCGCGACATTTCCTGACACGCCATCTTTAACTTTTCCCGCCAATCTTAATTTGTAAAGAAACTGGACTGAATCCTGATGAAGCAAATCCAACTTATATTTTATTGTCTCTATCTTTTGTCCCTCATCCTCTTTGTCATCAGATCTGACCCCACTATTTGAATAGGAGATAAACGGCAAGTAAATTTCGGCTCGAACAATGTAATGGTCTGTTGTACAAGGTGATCCTCTAAAAGCTCTTACATCCATTGTCCGTAATCTGGAGGTCTGTCTCTGGATTACATAGTCTATAATCATTTGGATATTCCTAGTTAATTGTCTCCAGGTGTATTTATGTATTTCCTTATGCCTAAAGAAACCATTCATAATTTTCAAAGACAAATTATGGCATAAGTCTATCAGCCTACTTCCACTATCATTTAAAATTTCCTCTCCAAACCTTCCTACAACCTGATCTCCAACCTTCCTCCCAGTTCTTGCATTAAGGTCACCTATTAATATTATCTCCTTCTTAGAATTTATTTTCTCTATATATTCAGCCAGGTTCTCATAGAATGTATCCTTACAATCAACACCCGAATCATCTGTTGGAGCATATACAGCAATAAAGCAAATCTTGTACCCCATAATTTCCATATCCAACTTCATCACCCGTTCATCCATTTCTTCCCAAGATTTTACGTTTCGTCGAAATTTCTTATGCACAACTATAGCAACTCCTGATTTTGCACGTCTTTCTTTATTAACTCCACTATAAAACATAATATAATCCCCAACTTGTTCTGTACCTTTTCCTTTCTTTTTTGTTTCCGTTAATGAAGCAATGTCTATTTTTGAGTCTGATAAATGCTGAATAACTTCTTCTTCTTCTTCCTTTTATCTACAAAGTCTTAATTGTAAAAATATTAATTGTCATAACATGATCATCCAGCAGTGAGTTCACTTTATTCTTCTGCGACATCAATCACCTGCTCCAATCTACTAGGACAGACTTTCTCAAATGACGATCCCATAATTCCCATAACACTGATACCCTGATAACTCTGACACTTGCTTTTATTTCCTCCTTCCTACTTCGCTTTCTTATTTCATTTATTTAAGTTTCAATATTTTATTCACAGATCCAACCAAATTACTAGTTACATCATTTGGTACAGACAATTTGACAATGTTCCTGAAAAACCACAATTCATATTTTTTAGCAACCTAATTTGCTTTCAGACATCCTAAACTGACCTTTATTCAATTAGGTACATACCTTTTACTTTGTAACTCCTGGTAGTTAGCGTCAGAGTAGTTTACCTGGTAGTTAGTTATTCCTTGAAAACATAAATTTTTAATTACGAACTGTATGTAAATGTAAGTGTAAGAACTTCTAATGAGCCACCATAATCAGAGTTTCATATTTTCACTCACAATATTGAAGTGAAAATTGCCATTTTAAAAGAAAAAAATGGCTTTAGAAATCACTTTCAACAAAAAGTAAAACAAATAATGTAGTTTTCTAAGATTTAAATGAAAATAAACAAATTTTAGGTTAAGTAAATCATAATAAAGAAAAGTGGCTTTCGACAAGCTGAAGACTGAAATCTTAAAGAGCATTGGGCACAAAGTTAAATACATTTTAGAAAGGCTTGGGTAATATGAATTGGCACTCACAACAGTATTTTATAATAGAAAACAAGCCCTATATTTTGGGTGAATACTAAAGATCCAACCAAAAAGAGACAAATTATCCAGTACCATACTTCAAAAAAATGTGTGTATTCACTTGCGACATGCAGAGGATGGTTAAACTATTAAACATAATTTGTGTGTCTCATTTAAATTCCAATACAAAGGGTGTCTGGAAAGGAAGTGGAAGTACCATTTTGTCTGATGCCATTGCAGTGTTCTGTCGTTCTGAGCATGCAGACTAGTTTTTTTTTTGTTTATTACCTCTGCACTGATGCCGTAACAATTGATTTGTCTTTTGTGGTCAATTGATGACCCCACAACTGAGGTCTGGGACAGCAAAGAGGTTATCCTTGTAAATTTCACCTGTATTTGGCACCAACTAAGAAACTTTGAGCAATTTTGGTGTCCAATTCAAAACACAAGAACAGGAATCCTCAGTCACGGAATTGTGTTGCTCTATGACAATGCTTCTTTTGTTCCATGCTGCTGGTGACTCACAAAGGCTAATTCAACAAATCAGTTGGAAGCAGTTCCCAATCACCTGTCATACACCCAAGACTTGGCATCCTCTGACTACCACTTGTTCCTACACATGAAGTGTAAGCTTGGTGGGGTATTTTGAAAGTGACAATGCAAAAGCTGGGGTGGAGTTATGGCACTCATCACTGGCAGGATGGTTCTTTTCGGGTTTGGAAAATTGGTCACCCGCTATAAGTGTCAGAGCACTGGCCTTGTACAAACATAATTTATTTTCCTAAAGACACATACAAACTAGATTCAAAAAAGATGATTCAAATCTTTGATGCAAATGTCGAACCTTAATATCACATGATTTTTATCCTTCCTTAATTATTTTTAGTGAATTTTACCATTAATTATTTTTCACTTAAGCGAAAGAAACCAGAAATCTTTAAATGAATAATCTCAAAACTGGTCAAATGCTTAATTTCCTGGTTTTCGTCCAGTTTTAAAAACAGAAAATATAAATAAATATCAGAGAAAAGTTAAACAGTACTTAGAAACCAGTTCTTGTTAACACAAATACTAAAAACAGAAGAATGAATTGATTTGGTAAACCTACAGAAATATATGTGTATATAAATGCTTATATTGAAATTTATGTTACCGTATTCTGGTGGTTAGAAATATATATTTCAATTTTAAATAATATGGCTGTTTAAAATCCTACATAGGATGTTTGATAAAATAATAAAAAAACTGAAAATAAATGCTTATAAATATAAAATATATATAAAAGAAAAAATATACATGCACTGATAAACATAACCCACTATGCTATATTTTTAACACTTTATTTTAAGTTATTTCAACTACTTGTACTACATCAGTACAGGGCTGGATCTAGGAGAGGGGCAAAAGGGAGCAAATAGACCTTGCGTACACAAATATGAATGTAAAAACTAAAATTTGAAATTAATTTGAAATCACCAACAACCTAGAGAACAGTAAACTTCTAAATTGCCTGAAAGTGATCAGTCTGGAAGGAACCCACTTTTATTCCCTCCCAAATCCTAGATCCAGTATTGTATCAGTGACAACAGTTGGTTACAGAATGTTACAATTGGTACAAGAGAATTTTTTAAAAATCTTGAAGTAAATCAAACTAACGCTTTGCAGCAGAGCTTTGGGTACGCATAGATTATATTATTAAGTGGCGCCTGGACTTTGGTCTGAGAGGGCCCCAGGGATTATCTGGGTTCGAGTTCTCTGCACAAACATTTTTCAAAACTAGGATTTTAAAGCAATATTGAACCTGTTTTATGAGTAAAACTCAGAAATAAAAGGTAAAAACACTCTTTAAGTAGGGCAATTGGTTAATGTGATTATTTGATCAAAAGCATGTGTTGGCTTCAAATTTTTTAAAACAATAAACACATGATTAATACCTTATTTAAACATAATTGTTTTAAATTATTATAACTGGTAGGGTTTATAATTACAGCAACATTCTTCAGCCCCTAAGAATAAGAACTCAGATTCTTCAATAACTCGTGATTTTTGGGTCATTAAGTAGCCATCAGGTGGCACCACCCATGCACGGACAAATGCAGTAGAATGCTGTTGATCGAGTCACAAGTAAAACATATTATTATTCTAAATCAATTTTTTTACAATGAGATAAACTAAATTCACCAATGCTTACAAATTGAATCAAACTAATTTTTTTAATAGTTTATTTAAAGTCGCATCAACAGCTTGATTGTTAGTGACTACGGTGGGTTTTAACTTCAAAAAATTTCCAGACCCTAACTGGGAATTGAACCCAGAACCTCCGTGTTGTAGGCTAGTGCACTATCACTACGCTAAAGAGGTAGCTAAACTAATTTATAACAGCATTTAAGGAATGTAAAATTAATCACAACAATATAAAAATAATTGTAATTTTATTTAACAGGTAACTATTTCTAAAGACAAATAAACAGTAATTTAAAAGATAAAGCAAATAAAAATCACAGAACCAACACAACAGTTGAACTAATATTAACGTAACAAGTTATAATAATTTTGACGTAAAGTTGTTCATAAATAAACAATTGAAAGAAAACAATCCGGGAAATCAACAATACTAATACTAATCACAAATTGTGCCCACAAAAAGTACAATGAAAACAACCTGTATCATATTACTCAAAACTGATACAGATAAATTATTTTTGATTTTTTTTTTTTTGAAAACAGATAAAATAAGTCAATATTAAACCAGTGTAGGAATTAGGAATTAACATAATTAAATTTCATTAATTCAGTTTTGCATTCACTGATTGATTGTAGCTTCATATTTGCATTTTGACATGCAAAATATTGATATCACCAAATTTCGTCAAAATTTGTTACACATGAAAGCACAACGATGTAAAACCACATACTAAATGGTGAACACTACACCAAGTTAATAAAATATTACACTTAACAAAATGAACTTTATAAAAATACAAGTAAATCAATATTTATAATTCATTCAAACTTTTAATAATTCTACTAGGTACCTGAAAACAACAATCTTACATTAATATTATTATACCTAATTTTGTGAATATTTTGTACAATTAATACCACATTGTTCCCTTTTCATTAAAGTAAGTTAAATAAATTTTTAAAGATTACTTCATAAAATTTGTAAAAAAAACTGCACAAACAATAAAAAAATAGAGCCGAATTATATTGCCCTAGGCTATAAAATACTTTTGAACACATTAAGTTAATCAAATTTTCTGTTGTTTTAAGTTCTTGTATGAAAAACATTCTGTAACAAGAAAGTACAGTTTTTTAATCTTTAGTTATTTTGTATTACAGTAAACTTCTGGTTATCCAAAATAATAGAAGTGAGCTCATTTTGAAAACTAAAATTTTCAGATAAATGACCTGATTAAAAATAATAACAGTATTCTAGTTACATTTTTCAAAAAAACTGAAATTATAAAAAATGTTTTTCCTACCGTTCAGCCCTACTATAAGAGTGTTACTTCTTGTTTCACCATCACCCATTCTACTAAAACAATGTACTACTGAGAGCTCAGCCAAATCATTATGCAGAAGAAAATGTTATGGCTTGTGGACTCATTAATAGAAGATTATGAAGTTTTTGTTGGATGATGATACACACAGCCACATACGCGCTGCCCTCAATGATTCTTTCCAGGACCATGCTAGTTCGCATTCTCCAGTATAGACACTTAAAAAAGGCCCTTTTCAGGGTCAATAACTTATAAACATTTCAGAATGTTAATTTTTTTTTTTTTTGTTTAACGTCCGACTGTTCTGCAATTACTGCTAATGCAGATGGTGAATGATGAAATGATTTTTGTAACGTATGAAAAAATGCCGTGCCTGAATGGGATTCGAACCCAAGACCGCATGATGAGAGGCGAACACATTACCCAGAATGTTAAGGTGCCAATCACCGTTGCCATCTGAAATGACACTTACAAACTGTACAGTACATACTTTGGTATGTGTGTTTATTTTCATTTGTTAATTTCTCTCAACATTGAGTTTCAGTATTAAAAAAAGCCTGCTTTTTTGTAAAAATGTATTTTTTGATCGTGATGGATAAACAGGAGTTTACTGTATAGATCTATCATTGACACTAGTAAGAAATATAATAGCATATTGAATAATTATCAATTTAAACGTTCAATTAATTATAATTAATAGCGTTATCAACCTCTCGTTGAATAAATAAGTGTTATTTATCTTTACAAAAATAGTAATAAATTTATATAAAGCTTTTATGATTTCTATTTAACACAGAATAATATTATTCATCACTAAATTAAACTTGTTATAAACTTCTGTATAAAATTTTTAACGATAATAACAATAGATAATCTAGGAAGTAAAAAAATATATAAATATAGCTCGATAATGTTTACAAGTTACGTAAACTGATTAATAGAATGATAAAAATGTTTAAAAAATTTATGACCAACCCAACCCTTAAAAGTGCAATGAATATTTACAATATATTATTTTTATCCTTATGGTAATTAAATAATTAATCATGACAGAACCGGTAATAAAACTTCAGCATAAAAATTAACAAGTAATTAAATATTCCTTTTAAAAGTTATAATTAGTAAATTTCGAAACTAAAATTCAAGATTGTCTTCCTATCACAACTATATACATTACTTCAGGTATATAAACAAATAAATAACTAAACAACAAAATTATAAACAAACTAAAAATAAATTAACAGAAAAACATTTCTTTAAAAATTTATTAACATTTTTACTATAATACATTTTCACTATTATAATAGAAACTTTCTACAAACCACCACCACTTCTTTCAACGGATATCTGTTTCTTTAATGCTTCTTTCTCGTGTTGTTCATGTTCCATTTCAGCCATTCTTGCAAATCTTGAGTAGGCAACGTGACCAGATTTAATAGCGGACATCATCTATAAAAAAATGTTTTATATTGAAGCATTTTTCTTAAATTACAATAAGGAATATTGATTTTTCTTATGTTTTTATTAATATTATAAATCCAAATATAAAATTACTATTACTGTAGTTTCCAAAGTACATAAAAGCAATCACATGGTGTAGGAAGATGGGCATGAATATTTTTGTAGTGGGAGTAAGCCCTCCACAATGATAAAATTAGAGCAACATATTTGCTTTCTTAACTTACGAGGGTGATTCAAATGAAAACCTTAAAAGTGCTATAATTTTTTAAATTTTACAGTGAACAATACCTTACAGGTCATTTTTACTTTCTCTTGCCTATATGAATATATAGGAAGGAAAATATTGTTTTCATGTTGATTTTTCGAAATCGAGTTTTCATCGGATCTATACGTTTTCAGACCCCCTGAACCCAAAAAACATGTTTTTAGCGATTGGTCTGTGTGTGTATACAAAATTTCTTTTTTTTTTTGTCATCAGTCTCTCGACTGGTTTGATGCAGTTCTCCAACCTGTTCTATCTTGCGCAAGTCGTTTCATATCTACATACCTGTAACACCCTACATCTTTTGTAATTTGCTTTATATATTCTAATCTTTGCCTCCCTCTACAATTTACTCCCTCAATGTTACCCTCCATTATTGATAGCCCAATACCTGGATGTCTTAGGATATGCCCCACTAGCCTATCCCTTCTTTTGGTACGATGCTTCCATATACTTCTTTTTTCATCCACTCGCCTAAGAACCTCTAAATTACTTATTTTGTCCACCCACCTAATCTTTAACATTTTCCTATAACACCACATTTCAAAAGCTTCTATCCTCTTCCGTTCTACAGCCCCTATCACCCACGTTTCACTTCCGTATAATGCTACACTCCAAACATAATGTTTTAAGAAATTTTTCCTAATCTGTAAATCAATGTTTGTAGTCAGTAAGCTGTTTTTCATTTCAAAGGCTTTTCTAGCTTGAGCAATTCTACTCTTGATATCACTCGTGCTTCTACCATCCTTTGTTATTTTACTCCCTAGATAGCAGAATTCCCCAACTTCCTGTATGTTCTCGTTGCCTACTTTTAAATTTCCCATCTCTTCTAAACCACTCTTGCTGCTGCACAACACTTTCGTTTTGTTCTTATTAATTTTCATGAAGTAATCCTTCCTCAAGATCTCATCCATTCCATTTAAGGCATCCTCTAGTTCATTCTTTGCCTCGGCTAATACTACTATATCATCGGCGAATCTCAACATTTTTATTGTTTCTCCTTGAATTTTTATTCCTACGTCAAATTTCTCCTTCACTTCACTTATAGCCTCTTCTATATACAAGTTAAAAAGTAGTGGTGACAAAGAACAACCTTGTCGTACACCTTTTCTTACAGCAGCCTCTTTTTCGTACCCCTCGATTCTCAAAACAGTCGTTTGATTCTTATACAGACTGTAGATAACTTTCCTTTCTTTGTATTTAATTCCTAGCCTTTTCAAAGTTTTAAACATTTTACTCCAGTCCAGATTGTCAAATGCTTTCTCTAAATCTACAAATGCCATAAAAGTAGTTTTATTTTTCTGTATCCTTTTCTCAATAATCAGTCTCAGAGCCAATATTGCATCTCGAGTTCCCATTCTCCTTCTAAATCCAAATTGGTCATCGTCCAATACTTCTTCTACTCGGTGTTCTATTCTCCTGTATATAATTCTTGTCAGTATCTTAGATGCATGGCATGTTAGGCTGATGGTTCTGTAATGTTCACACTTCTCCGCTCCTGACTTTTGGTATTGGAATCATAATATTTTTTTTAAAGTCCGATGGTACCTCTCCACTCTCATACATTCTGCACACAAGTTTGTATAATTTGTTTTGAGCAACTTTGCCACATCGTAATAATAATTCCGATGGTATGTTATCTATTCCTGGTGTCTTATTCATATTCATATCCTTAAGTGCCCGATCGAATTCTTCTCGTAGTATAGGGTCCCCTTTTTGATCTTCTTCAACATCAGTTTCTTGTTCTATCGCATCATATTCTAATTCTTTTCCCATGTAGAGTTGATTTACGTATTCCTTCCATCTTTCAGCTCTCTCTTGGCCATTCAACAATGGTTTACCACCTGCGCTTTGTAAATTAACAGCTTTCATCTTTCGTTCTCCAAAGTTTTCCCTTATTTTTCTATAAGCTGCGTCCACTTTACCAACTGCCATTTTACTTTCAATGTCTGTACATTTCGCTCTGATCCACTCTTCCTTCGCTTTCTTACACCTTTTGTTTATGGTATTTCTCAAGTAGCAATATTGCCTTTTACCTCTCTCGTCCTTTGCGTTTTTATATTTTCTTCGCTCATCCATCAGTTCTAAAATATCATTAATAATCCATGGTTTCCTACCTCTTCTTTTAGTATGTCCTAACCATTCTTCCGCTGCTTTCACTACCACCTCCTTGAAGTTTATCCACTCCTCCTCTACATTTCGCTTTCTTACACCTTTTGTTTATGGTATTTCTCAAGTAGCAATATTGCCTTTTACCTCTCTCGTCCTTTGCGTTTTTATATTTTCTTCGCTCATCCATCAGTTCTAAAATATCATTAATAATCCATGGTTTCCTACCTCTTCTTTTAGTATGTCCTAACCATTCTTCCGCTGCTTTCACTACCACCTCCTTGAAGTTTATCCACTCCTCCTCTACATTTCCTGTGTCATTACCTCTTTCTTCTATCCCTTTTTGAATACTCTCCTGGAAACCTACCTGGTTGTCTTGTTCTCTTAGTTTGTCTACATCCCACCTAGCATTTCCCTGTCATAATCCCTGTATCAAAATATGTCAATTGTCCCTGTATACAAAATATCTCAAGAATGAAACATCATACGAACTTGAAACTTGAAACTTAAGTTACATACTATTACCAGACCCGACACAAACATTTTCATTAAAATCGGTCAACCGGAAGTAGTAGTTTATCGTGTAATTTTTCACTTTTTTGCGATTTTCTCAAAAACTGGTCCTACGATGTTTTTAAAAATCGCTTGGTTTACTAAGTGTTTTATGCTCTACAAGATAGGGTAGGCGCCATGTTTGCTGAAATTGTTGGCGAGGCTGTTTTCACGTAAAAATTTGTTTTTTTAAGATTGCGGCTTTAATATGCATTTTAGCGCAAAAATGTAATAATAAAAGTTGTAGAGAATTTAAAATGCTACAACTTTTATTTCAAACATTTTTTTGTAAAACACTTAGTTTAGCGGTAATTAGCAATTTTCTGTTTTTTCTCACAAAAGTTGTGAAAAATCGATTTTTTTAAGATTTCGGCCTTAGTATGCATTTTAGGACAAAAGTTTATTTAATCAAATTTATAGAAAATTAAAAGATCTACAACTTTTATTTAAAGCATTTTTCTCTATAGAGTCTAGTTTAGCATGAAGAGTGATTTTCTGTATTTTTAAGCCAAACAGGTCGATTTTCATTTAGCATCTTTCACACATGATTAAAGTAAGGTTATGTTTTTTGAGTTTAGTTTTTTGTTTATTACTAATGTTAGGTTACATTGGTCATTATTTGAATTGGCAAGAGAAAGTTGTGTGAATGTTTCACACCAGATTTTTTGACCTAGTTTCCCTGACGTTGAAACCATATATTCAACCGCTTCAGAAGATATCATGATGAAAGAATTCTTTTGGTCGTGTGTGTCGCCAGTCGTGCACTGCAGTTTTCACCTCTTCATCACTTCTGAAATGCCCACCTCCCATTGCTTCTTTGAGTGCACCGAACAGATGAAAGTCACTAGGAGTGAGGTCTTGTGAATAAGGAGGATGTACCAGACATTGAAATTAATTTCTTGAATAGTCTCAACTGTCTTATGGGCTGTATGCGGTCGAACTTTGTCATGCTGTAGCAATACTCCATAAGTCAGAAGTCCTCATTGTTTGCTCCTGATTGCAGAGCAAAGGTGATTTTTCAGCATGTCTGGATAAGAAGTACTGGTTACCATCACTCCTGTATCCATGTAATGCTCCAAAATTACTCCATTTGCACCCCAGAAGAGAATGAGCATGACTTTCCAGCAGATGGTTAAGTGCAAATTTTTTTTGATTTCGGCAATGAGCTGTGGCACCATTCCTTGCTTGACCTTTTCGTTTCTGGTTGGTAATAGTGAACCCAAGTTTCATCGCCAACATGCGCTGTCATTCCACAATTAATTTTGATTGGTTTGACACTGTCACTACACAAAAAAATGCACCACAGATTGCTACTCAATCGTGGAGCATGTTAACAGAGGGGCAGCCATCTTGTTTTGGATGCTGCTGCCTTCTCCTGAGTTGTAGTATCACTCTACCACCTGTCTGTCATTTTGTGAAAGGAACACTACTGCCACCTACCAACTCATCACACAACTTTCCGAAATTTTATAGAACTTTTAAGGTTTTTATTTGAATCACCCGTGTATAATTTTGCAGAATCACCCTGTCGTAGCAGAAATGTCATGATCACTTTCTAGCAATTTTGAAGCATGTTAATTTATATGAAATAATTTACAAACAATTTTTTAATTACCGCTTTAAGAAATCCTTTGAAAAATAATATAAGTTTTACTTATTTTCAAAATATAGGCCTACAATTAATAAAATAAAACAACAAAAATTCTTTTACTAACATTTCACATTTCTATACAACAAAATTTTAATAATTATTGAAAAAATAGGTTTTCATTGGTATTCATAACTAGTAATAATCCTACAGTTAACTAACAATTTAAAAAATTAAATGAGTGGTCTTCTTTTGTTTTTATTGTAATATATGACTCGCTGTCCTCATGTTACTATTATTAAGAGAACATCGCCTAATTAAAGATGGACTCTGCCTAAGCACAAGCAAAAAACAACTTTTTGTTATTTTTGGTTTTTGCAATCTTTGTTTATTGGATTTGTTTCAATGTTTCTATGTTTTTGTTTCATACACTCTGATAATGAATAGTTGAAGAAAGGAAAATTAAACTAGCAATAAAAGTTCAGAGAAAACTAATAGTATTTTTAGATTAGGATTAATTACAGGCTACAGGATGCATTTTAAACATTAAGTAGTAATATAATGAAATTATATTTGTATTTGGATTCTGTAACAAAGGCAAATCTTTAAAACTACTGTAAATTGGGTTCCATAGTTTTGACATGCTATCATTCCGGGTAATGTTAATCAAACAAATCTGATGACATGCTCAATAAACACAATCCATAAAAAACTTTTATGGAATAAGATTTCACTCTCTTATTACAAATAAATTTATAATTTATTATGTCACAAGCCTCCTGGAATCTTTGTGAAGTACAAAAAAAGTTTGGACTTCATGGGTAACACAATACAAAGCTTTCAAGGCAGATGTTTACTTCAAGATTTAGCTAATTGGGTATCAAACAATTATAAAATGACTGTAAACAAATCATTTACAGCAGTTAATTCAACAAATAATTTAATCATTTTCCTGCCAGTTAACCCAATGTTTTATACTTCTTTTCTCTTTAAACAGTTTCAAAATACAGATGTGGTAAACAGGTTTTAACAACCTGAAGTTATAGAAAAAAGCCCCAAATGAACTTTTAACAACTAAGAGAAAATTATTTGTTTCAATTCAGCAGTTTCTAAATCAAAAAAGGCTTTTAAATTTTTATTTTTTAAAAATTACACAAGGACTGATCAAATAATACCAAGCCACACATTATTGCACTTTAGGGACACGAATAGTGCTACACTGTTCACTGATGTGCTTGCATTATTTATGAGATAACATGTTATTGATATGAAACAAGTCACAAAGTACATTAACTGGGCAAACTGGGAGATATATTTCATAAATATAGCACATTAGCATGCGCCAATACATAGTTAAATCTTATAATAGTAACAGTACAGATGTAATTATAAAAATAAAAACTTTAAGTTGTTAATCGAATTAAAACACAATAAGAAATCATGCACGTATTAGGAATTCATGCAAGCAGACAACAGTTAATAATAACTTATTATAATGTTAATTGAAAAAAAATATAGAAGTTACTAAAAAACTGAAGACAGATTTAAAAATGAAAGTTCACACAACCATTAGCTGGGTAACAAAATATGTAAATAAGAGTTATGTGGATTAGATATACTTAAAACCATTGATATATTATAAGAAACAAAAAATTTAATTAACTTAAATGTAACAACAAAACCATGAAGCAACACTGCTGAAAAAGCCACAATAGCTAGCTGAAAAGCAACTGAGGAATAAAATTCAAAAGATCAATTAAATCATTATCGTTCTCTATGGATTTATTAAACAAAATTACAGTAAGATATAACGATTCATAGTAATTTTGTGGTACTTATAATTAAGACTTATCAAACATCCCGATTTCTCACTCGGTTATCGAAATGTCCAGATAAGAGTAGCTGGATCCCAGAAAAATGAGTTCAATAATATTGTCAAGTAAGCGGGTTTCACTTTAACACTGCTCAAGTGCTATTTTGTAAGTTTGAGCGGAAGAAAACTTTGTTAAATTTACTCATAATTTTTGTCTAATATGTGTCAACATATGTCATAAGAACTCAGAAAAGACCTTGAATGCAACATTTATAAAATCTGTAATAAACAGCGAAATTAAACAAGTTAATAGTAACTACACCATTTACATGAAATTTTATGTTGCCTCGGTTCTTTTTTGTAAATGGAAGTCCAGCAATATAAATTGTCAAGACACGAGTGGCCTTGATGGTAGCCAACATTCTCTGAGGACAAGGCAACTGAAGATGAAGAAGAATATAAATCTTTCTCTGTTACTAATAAAGATAGCTGTTAGAAGGAACACTGAGGAACATAGATGAAGATGTTAGCTAATGGCAGATTGCTGAAGCATGTTAATGAGGTATAAAAATTGCATAAGGCATACTCATTCCAATATGTATTTACAGCTTTTTAGTTAAGCATTTATTCTGATATGTGGGTCAAAGTTCTGGCATGTGTGATTAGCCCACGCTCTAAAGTAAACTGAAATGGTTTGATCTCTACAGCTGAAGATCTTTGATTATTTCTTTGTATACAAGTGCACACAAGATACAAAATGGTTTGATATTAAAAGTTCCATAAAGAAAATGGAAGAAATCTGACCCTTTGGAATACAGAATGCCAAAAATAAAAAAACAGATTGAAAATAACTTCTAGGAAAGACATGGTGAGACAATTAAGTAAAGATTTTCTCATTCATATATAATTTTATTTTAAAATTATTTTTTTGTTTTAGTATTTTTTGGTCTAGCCACACTTTCTGTAATAAAATATTTTATACGCTTATAGTGATTAGGAGATCTTTATGAGATACATTAATTACTGCTGTGCTCATAAATTGTCGAAGGAGTTGCAGTCATCTGGAAGATACTGACAAATTTTTGTAATATTCCTGAGTTTTAGAATAGAGCGTTGCAAACAAACTACAAGTCAGTTTGTCTCAAAACATAGAAGCACCCAAAATCGCCTTTTGCGATTTTAACAAAGGCATGAACCTACTTCTTTGACATCCATCACAGAAATGACAGGTCTGAAACTACTTGTTGTTTTTTCACAAATATGTTTGAATAAATACAGGCGTTTATTTTTGGCAACCCCATTGCAAATCATGTCACATGTATGTGCCCCAATGTTATTTGTAATTTTACAAAAACAAAAAAAAATGAAAATGTGATTTCTTAAAAGGAATTTCCTTTTCTAACTAACTTCCCAATTAATTAAAAATTTTATTAATAAGTAAGGATCTTTTAGTGAAAGGTATAATTAGAATATTTAAAGCATTGTGTCACTGAATATCATTCAACATTGTTCAATCAATTTTTGTTATTTAGGAAAGATTCCAGAAAAAACATTGGTTTTAAAAGAATTTTAAAACAGCCATTTTATATACAATGATGCAATGTTAGATTACAAACCTGAATTGGATAAACTCAAATAGGATTTCATATTTTTATGTTATAAATAAAATTTACCAAATTATACGTGAGGTGTTGAAAAATTAAATCTAAGAATGGATGATTTTTACTTTGCATGTGGAAGAAAACCAAGCAAAAAACACAATTTTTAGGGTATTGCAGTATTACTATTATACTAATAATATACCTGCAAATACTCGTCCAGTTCTACTTGACCGTTCATATTTGTATCAATTTCTTTGAGAATTTCGTGCAGTTCTTCCCCAGAAACATCAGCCTCACCAAAGTGCTGTAACAATCACAGTTAGCTCGAAACATAGTCATACATAAATACCCACCACCTAAATTGCAAATTAAGCTTTGCAATACAATTAATAAATAATAATGGTTCAAAAGTAGTACGTACAAAAAGTTCTCTGTAAATACTGAATACAATTTGATTAGCTACAGAATAATTAATTTTCTAACATTAAAAAAATTTTACATAATTTTTTCCCTGTAAAGAATAACTAAACATTAAGTTGTGTAACATCAAGTTACAGTAATTGTATGAACTTAATGTATAATTTATTTGGAACACAATGTTTCAAGATTTCGCAAAAATTTTTCATGTCTATCTACAAATGAAATCTATGGTATTCAGATAAACGCATCAGTAAGACAAAACTGTTTGAAGCAGAGGCATGCAGTTAGGAGAAGCCCATGAACTGCTTCAGAAATGATGAGATGGAAAATTAATAAAAAATATTCTATACAAATGTCACAGGTTAATTTAATTTATGATTATAAAAACAAATACTTAATTGTGATGAAATGTTTATTTATTTACAAATGAAGGGTCATGGGGAAAAATGAAAATGTGTTCACTTTTTCTGAATAATTTTTACTGACATGAAAAAGTTTGATTCTGGTTTAATAAAACTTCACTAAAATTTTGACCCACTGCACACCCAATAATACTTCAATCAAAAGAGAACTTAATGTAAACACCAGTGTTAATAAATGTGTATACAATTTTAAATAAATAAATTTTCAAGTAATAAATAAAAAACTGATTTGAAAAGTAAATTTTTTACTTAATGCCCATTATTAAAATTGTATACACAAATATGCTATAAATAAAATATTAATTGACATGAACTTAAGATTAATGAATATATATACAAATGAAAAACAAATTAATGATAATTATTAAACCAATAATTTTCCAGATAAGACCATAGAATAAATTGGCAGCTCTCCATTGAAGATACAATTTGGCAAGCAATAGCAACAACAATAATTGCATTCGATTCATTTTAATTTTGTAACCCTTCTTTTACCTGTAGATAATCAGCCATTTCCAATCTGCCACAAAATTCACTTTTAACTTCATCCAAAAATGCTGACAGCTGGTTTTCTTCTAATTCAAGTTCTAGTTTCTATTACATAAACAACATGTAAATATTACAGCAATGGTGTAAAATATTATAAGGATAGAATAATGTTCAAATAAATTAAAAGAAATACTCATCATGAAGAAGAGATATGTATCTTACGCTTTTTTTGACAAATTTAACTAAATGACCAAACCTAAAATTATAAAACTTATCAAGTAAGAAATTCATTTCTTAGACTTACAAAATATAAAAAGTATTAAGGTAAGGACAATAAAAATTTTAAGTGAAGTTCTCTAACTAGAGCTCTGAAGGTACATTAAGAAAAAAACATGAGGAATTAAGTTCAACTGAATCCTGGACAAGATTAAAGTTAAAATAAATAAAAAGAAATACTCAAGATGATATCTCTTAGGCTGCAGTTACAAATGAAGTTTAGGAGAGATTAGCATGTGCGTGTGTACAAGAGAATTCCAGCAGTCAACAGTCGTATGTGTGATGTGGTTACAAAATACTGCGAGTGTGTTTACTTTTGTTCAGGAGTGAGACAAAGTTCTTTTACAAAACAATGTCTTATAAATTATTTTTATTGAAAAATAGTTATTTAAAGTATAAAACATATAGAAAAAGAAGGATAAGAAGGAATCAAATTAATTTTATTTATGAAAATCGTATAATTTATGGAGAATTTCATAATTTGTACAAATTGTGGTCCAATGAACATAGTTTTTACGTTTATTATAGAATGAGAATTGATACTTTCAATTATATTTTAAATGGAATTAAAGATAAAATCATCCCATAATTTTTTTATTATAATCTCTCTTGCTGTATTTCTTACAAGATGAATCCTACAGTGGTTTACGTTTGAGCACTTCACTAATTGACAAGTCGTTATACATAACTGAATTATAAAACAGGAAAAACGTAATTTCAGAAGCAAACTATCCACCTGTACACAGTAGTGGTTCGATTGTTTTGTTTCACTTGCTCCTTGCACAAACACGTTTGTACATGTGCGTGTGATAAAGAGTGATTCATAACCACCGTCGTTACTGTTAATGTATTTAAAAAAACCTCTCATAAACGTGCACATGCTATTCTCTTCTACACACTTCATTTGTAACCGCACCCTTAAGCTTTTTTGACAAATTTAACAAAAAGACTAAACTAAAATTATTATAGTAAAGAAAATAGAAATTTGATTTGAAGTTCTCCAACAAGAGTTAGGAAGGTACATTAAAGATAAAAACATAAGGCGTTAAATACTGTTCAACTAAATCTTGTGCAAGAGACTTACTAACAGAAATGTAATAATTTATAAATTTTGTATAGGACTTATAAAACTTTCAATATATATGTTACAAAAAACCAAAATGCAATAAACAAATTACCTTAAGACCTCTTCGGATGTCATTAATTGAAACATAACCCTTATGATCCTTATCAATGATCTGGAACCGTTTAATGTACAGCTGAATTTCTTCTTTGGTCAAGTTGATTGGAATCTTATCCCTAGAAGCTCTGTTGACCATTTGACCCATTTCATTTTGCAAAAATTCTGAGGCGGTTTCCAATTGTTTCTGTAATAAAAAAATACCATTAGACCTGAACATTTTATATGTAAACTACCATGCAAGAAGTCTTTTTATCCCAATTTTATGAAATGACTCAATGAAACATGTAATATTTTGATGTTCGGAGGTGACACGGTTAGGTCACAACAGCACACAACAGCTACGGACGCTCATAGAGAGGTTCACAAATGATGTTGTTTAAGTCATAAGCTAAAAGGCTGGTTTGAACCTTTAGAGGCTTTACTAAGTAAAACAAGGAGTGAAGTTGTTTACTACTGCCTTCCTTACTGAGTGGAAAAGTATGCTTATCAGCATACCAGGCCCTCTAAAAAGCATCTACCTTCCAACCTACAAATGACCCCTTCACTTCATTCACCACAGTGTCTGGCTATATAATGAAATTCATTACTCTCACAGAAGATAATTCTGACTAGTGTCTTTTACACTTCTACCTCTTCTGTTCTTAAATGATTCGGTCATATAATTGGCTGACCATGTGAAAAGAAACAGAACTATTTTTTGTAGCCCTGGAACTAGCAGATGTTCACAACTATATATTTTTTTAAAAATACTGCCCTTTTATCAACAAATATTTAGGGAATGTTTTCTTATCAGATGGAAAGTGAGAAAAGGAGTTAAGTAAAAGGGTGCAGAAAGCAAGTGCTTTCTTCTAAAGTGTGAGAAACTTAATCTGTAATTAAGAGGGTTCATAATGTATTGTAAGAAAATTAAGTATAATGCATATTTTGCGTCAATACTGATTTATGCAGCAGAAACAGGAACAGAGAAAGAATAGAAAATACGTGGCACAAATGACGTTCCAGAGAAGTATACTAGAAAAGACAAGACAAGACCGGGTGAGAAATGATATAATTAGGAAACGACTGTGGATGGACAACAGGAGAGATGGGCAAAAAAGCTAACATGGTTTGACCACGTCAGTAGAATGGAGGAAAGTAGATTTTTTAAAAAGACCCTTAGAGATGGATGGAAAAAACCCAGAAACGATCAAGAGTGATGGGTTAACGATCAAGAGTGACAGATGGGTTAAGTTTTATGGATGTATTGGGAAAAACATCCGATGCCAAGAGAGTAATACAGGAAAGATGGTTCAGTAACAGAGAAAGGTGAAAAGGATTTGTGTTGAGCTCAATAGAGGAAACTTTCAAGAGGGATACAGAGGTTGATGATGGTGCTCAGGATAGACAAGTTGTAAAAACAAACAAATATTATACCTTTTTCTCATCTTCACTCCATTTCAATTCCTCAGCCATAATATCAACGATGCCAGGAAGTGCTTCTGCAGCGGCTTGCACGTTAAGGAAAGCCAATCTAAGTCTGCGAGCAATCATGTCAACAGCAGTTATACCGTATTCTCGAACACCGTAGCGGATCTAAACATATCAGAAAAAGTGTTTGAATTATACTTAATTTTAACAATAAATCAGCAAAACTCTCATAGAAATTCTTACTATATGATGATTTCATTACATCTAATTTAATTTTTTTTTTTTTTACAGTGCGTATAAATCCAGGTTAACATTGACATTAAAATGCACACCTAACAGCAAATTAGATTCTTATGTAGCAATAAAGTGATTTGAAAATACATATTTCTTAATACATGGAAATAATAAAACTAATTGCTAATGTTGGAAGTTGAGTAGGTATGAACAACCTTAGAATTTGTAATTTTTGTTACACAAATCCACTTTAAAATAAACTAACTTGAAATGTGACAACTCATGTGCACTTCCTTCGGTGAAATTGTACCGTTTTTGGAACTGATTAGTTCCTTCTTCCTTGTTAATAACAAAACAAAAGTTTTAATTTCGCCAAAAGAAATTTTAATGAACTGTTAAATTTCAAGTTAATACGTTTAATTCTAAAATGGAGACACTTTCACCTTAGCAATTCAGTATATTACAACTAAGCCACCATTACATTCATTTGCTTAATTAGTTTCATATTCTGTGCATTAATTTAATAGATTGGAAATAAAAAAATTTATTGATGCTATGCAATTATACAATATCATACAATATTGATGCTATGAAGATATGATTTTACAATTTATGGAAAACGTGAATTTTAGTCAGAACTGACCTCATTTATTTCTACTTTACCAATTTAAATTCAGTATTAATTTACAATCAACAAGGAATAAAATACACCATTATGAACTTTTTTAAGTTTATTTTATGTAACATCAACTGCTTGATTACAAGCAACTTCCGTGGGATGTGTGTCTATGGTAGGTTTGGAAACGTAATCATTTCCAGAACCAAGTCAGGATCGAACCCAGGAGCTTCTATTTTGTAGCTTAACCACTAACCACTACACCATGAAGGGAGTCACTCTTACAAACTATAATACAGTCGATTTCTATAGTAAGTACAGATCTCCTCATTAAAAACGACCATAATTAAAACTACTTATAAATTGTATAAATAAAATTTTAGCAGACTAACTGATGTGCACAATCTTAAAAATTAATGAAAAATATTAAATCTACGAAGTGATACTGTGATACTAAACTGTAAACAGAAAAAAACATTATTGCATATAATAAAATTAATTTCGATAAGCTGTGTCAAATATAACAGGTCTTGACAGAATTTTTACTATTATTTTAGAATTTTAATTGCCAATAGTAAGCGAATAAGAAACTACCACGACTGTCTAAGACATACGAGGTGTGGCTATTAAATAACGAGACTGACGTAAAAAAATTTATTTTAATTTTATACATAAGCACTTATTGTCACCTTCAATATACACTCCTTCTCTATCCCTACAACGCTCCATGCGAATTTTCCATTGTTGGAAACAGTGCTGGAAGTCATCTTCTGTCAGCTCCTTCAGGACATGTGCCGCTTTCTCTTTTACAGCTTCCACAGACTCAAATCTTGTCCCTTTTAATGCAGATTTCACTTAGGAAACAGGTTGAAGTCACATGGTGCAAGATCTGGTGAATAAGGTGGATGTTCTAACACTGAGATGCTGTACTTGGCTAGGAACCTCTTAGCAGATAACGCAGAATGAGCTGGTGCATTGTCTTGGTGGAGAACCCATGATTTCTCCTTCCACATTTCAGGGCGTTTTTCCTTACTCTTTGACGTAGTTTAGAAAGTACCTCAAGGTAGTAATATTGATTAATTGTTTGACCTTCAGGAACCCACTGAAGGTACAGAATCTCATGGACATCAAATAAAATCATCATTGCTTTAAATTTTGACTAGTTCATTCGAGCTTTTTTGGCTCTCGGTGAAGTTCGGCTCTTCCAGTGCATGGATTGGCACTTCGTTTTCAATCATAAGTAAAAAACCACGTTTCAGCACATGTTATTATCGTTTCCAAAAAAATTGGGTCATTTTTAATCGTGTACAAAGTGTCAATACAAACATTTTTGCGAGCTTCATTTCAAAAATTTTTGAGTGGCACGTGTCCTGAAGCAGCTGACAGAAGATGACTTCCAGCACTGTTTCCAACAATGGAAAATTTGCATGGAGCGTTGCAGGGATAGAGAAGGAGTGTATATTGAAGGTGACAATAAGTGATTATGTATAAAATTAAATTTTTTACAATGTCAGTCTCGTTATTTAATAGCCATACCTCTTAAATACCAGAATTGCATAGGACAAATATTAAACTACATGTCCAACCACTGACTAAAACTAGTAATGCCAGAACCTACACCACTACATAAGACACTGCATTTCTTAACATTCATTTAATAAAGGTTGGGATGTATGGGATTGTACAGTACAACCTAAATTCATTATTACACTTTTTCTAACACAAATAATTGGTGGCAATTTTTTAAATTGTCATCTATCATTTTGTTTACCCATCCATCCGTCCATCTCACGCAGATGTCAAAAACTAAAAGAGATAGCAGCCAACGGTTTTTAGGTTCATAATCTAACAAAAAGTTACTGGGCCTGGATTGGGTTTGAAGTTCCAGTTTTAACCAGAAGTGACCAAAACCGAAAGTCACACACAGATGTCAAAAACTACAAGAGATAGCAACAAACGGTTTTTAGGTTTGTAATCTAAACAAAAAGTTAGTGGGCCTGGATTGGGTTTGAAGTTCCAGTTTCGACCAGAAGTGACGTAAAACCGAAAGTCAAGAAATCAAAGTTGAAATTTGGAAACAGAAATAGTGTTATTCAATTCCTCTTAAAGAGTACATACAGAAATCATTGGGTTTAAAGTTCCGGTTTCAACCGGAAGTCAAGAAATCCACGTTAGAAATTACAAGAGATAGCAACAAACGGTTTTAGGATTCGTAATCTACACAAAAAGTTAGTGGGTCTGGATTGGGTTTGAAGTCCGATTTTGACTGGAAGTGGCCCGAAACCGGAAGTCAAGAAATCAAAGTAAAAAATTTGGAAACAAAAATAATGTCATTCAATTCCTCTTAACGATTTTTTAAAAATTTTATGTCTGACTGTTTTGCAATTTCTGCTAATGCAGACGGTGGAGAATGATGTTAATATATGAGAATGAGATGAAAAAATGCCAGATCTGATCGGGAATCGAACACGGGACTCCAGCGCAGAAAAACAAGTAGATACAGAAATCACTAATAGTAATCACATAGTCAAAGGTAAGCCTTTATATAAATTGCCACCAGCCATGACTCATGAAAGGGATTTTTATATTTCTGTTAATATCGTTCTATTACTGATGTAGCTTTTAATTTTGGAACATTTCAAAGCAATTACCATGCACTTTAAAGCACAACTATATCTAAGCATTAGATACAAATCCATATTTATTTCCTGAAGATAATAATTTTTTGTACTATATAAATTAAGTAAAAAAAATTAGGCTTCCATATAGTGGTGTTGGGGTTCTGATAAAACATAAAAAGAAATAATGGTATAAATTAGTGGTTATATTGTTTAATTTTCATCATAAATCCTAAAGTGATACTGCATGTTCTATTAATACTATAATACTAATATACACAAGCTGTGAATTAAGTAAATTTTATTTCTAATTTTATGAGCTTGTGAAAAATTTACTAAATTTCATTTTATATGATTTTTAAGGTGATGCTGCAATCATTTTAAAGTGCAGTAAAAAATTTAAAAAATGTGGTGGATTTCTTTTACAAAATAATGTCTTACTTACAAGTTTTAATTTTTACTAGAATCCTTTACAAATCCTGGAAGATGAAAATAATTTTATATTATGGAGAATGAATATTAATTTCTTCAAATCCTGTGTTTATATTATATAATGGTCAATATTAGTAATAATCTGTTCGTTCCATCACAGGGGTGGAAGAGATCATAGTTTCAAAGAAGTTGTCTCCTATAATATTGTCAGAGCATCAAAACTATCCCTGTTACAAATTTGACTCGACTGCATGATTTTCCAACAATGACATGATTTTAGTTCATACACAGTCATTACTAATACGGCTCATCTTATCTATTTTTCAGTTAGATTTAAGCAAGACATTTTTCGCACCTCTACAATTTAAAAAAAATGTATTGTTATCTTTCATTATTAAAATATTCTTGGAACACTAAAGGATGAGATTCATGAGCTACCTGTCCACATAAGACTATTTCTGATGTATTATCATACATTGTTCTACTTGTCCACTCACCTAATCTTAAGTTACAGACATTACAATTACTAAAATATTTAATGTAAAGCCTCAAATAGCAATTTAACAGTCTAGAAATATGTAAAACTGTAAAATACCAATTAAAAGGGAAATTGAAAGGACGTTTCACTAATCAGTAAAGTTCAAAGAGAGATCATATATGATTAGTTGTCACTTTAATAATTTACGATAAAATTTTTTACATAAAATAAATTTTTGGAATATTAGAATTTTATTTGTATAATGTACATTTAACAGCGCACACTTTTCAATGGTTCTGATCCACTTATAAATTCTGATCTACTTAACCCTTGTGGCACGTTCGAAATGAACACAAGGCGAATTTTATTTATACAAACAAAGTACATTTTCTATACACTTACCAAAAATATTACAACAATATAAATAAAAAATGTTTAGTACAAATAATCAATCATGATGTGTTACAAAGTAAAATTAGTTACTGATATTTAAATATATACCTCAGCGTCAATGTATGGGAACTCGGGATGTAATTTTGTACCAATGATAGGCCAACGCTTTCCAGTAAGAGCAGCTAATTTTGCAACAGCAAAAGCTCTGTCACCATATGAATTTGAAAGATGTTGAGCAACTTCACACTCTAAACCGAAATCCTGTACAAGTCTGATATACATTGTTGGTGTCCAACCATGAGCACCTTCAATTAAAAGTCCATCTGTTCTACATGGTCCAGCGTGGGTCAACTTACAAGCTGTCAACAAAACAAAAAGAAGCTACAAACACTTACTCTTTATAACTTATTATAGTGACTTATTTCAGAGTGGCAAGAGAGCATGCACTGCCAGGCCTGAATGATCAAAAGCGTTCTGCGGGGAGTGCAGTGTACACTGTAAGACCAATTGTGAGTACAAATACCTTCAATTTTGAGTTTTTCTGCTTTAACTACTCTTTTGTGTAAAGGCTATACAAAGACAATCAAATTTCAGGTTTTGCTTGAATTTCTGAAATTATTTCTTCAAATGATAAACCATGTACTTCCTGAACGCTGTCAAAATACAAACCGGTTTGACTCAATTGCACACGATGCTGAATGCAAACAGTCACGCTCTTTCCTCCACTGAAAACACTTGACTAGAGCGTGCACTCAGTGCTTACCCTAATGGTTTAGATATACTAAAGGCCATAAAAGAGCAAGCTGTTCAACCATCAAACCAGTTTGGCATACAATATTTTCAGCAAACAAATGAGGAAAAATCTATAGAGAATTATTTCACTTAGTACAAAAATAAGCAATGATGAAGCTACTTGACAAATGCATACACAAAAAATAACAACTCGTAAAATTTTAGTAATGCTATCAACAAGTTTCCAACCCCCTCGCCAGTTCTGGCACTGTAGTAGTTGATTAGTTCACCTAAATGGTCACACTGGCCCTGAAAAAATCTAAAACAAGAACTACAGTTTCCCGCCAGTTTTCTGTTTCATTTCTTTTCAACTTTAAAAATAATTACTAAAAAACTCAAATGACTAAAGACAGTGTAGTTATTTTTTTTGTTGAGTACTACATTATGCTACTGTAATGACAAGTACAGCAAATGATGATTGTTACAGTCTGTGGGTTATAAATTATAAAAACAGGTTTAAAAGTATAAGTGGTAACACAAAAATTTTAAATGATGTATATATTATAAAAATATTATAATAAACGAACCATAAGCTATCGTCCATTTTCCTACATCCATTTACATACTTCATTCATCATTTATATAACTTTAATTTTTAGTTGTTTAATATATGACCCTTTTACGAGGATATTTTTTAAGGAACTTGGTTAATGTTTCTGTATCAAATTTATGTACGTTATTTTATTTCAGCAATTTTAAGGCAGTGGTAAGAAAAATTCAGGGTATTTAGTATTTTTGTAAAACATTTTAGGTTATTTTGTGTTTTTTGTAATAATCTATTAAACACCAAATGGAAAGACAGATAGAGAAAAAACAAAAACATTGAAAAAATTTAACAATTTAATTCATAAGACACTTTTTAAAATATAGCTTATTAAAGTTTAATCATTTTTTTAAGTATTTTGTGAGTTTGACCTAAAGTATATACATCGTCAATAAAACTGGAAAAAAACAAAATGTCAAACCATAACACTCCTAGTTTTCCCCATTCACTCAGCAACTGACAAAATGAAGCAACCTTCTCATAGTAGAAGCTGATTTTCATGTTTATGTTAATTCTCAATGATTTTTTTAGCAAATATTAAAATACTGGACATTTACTTTTCCCAACCCATATGATTCCCTAGATGATTGAAAAAACTGGACCGGCTGGGAAATCCTGAATATATGTTAACTCTACTCTAGATTACAGTTTGCAAGAGTTCAAGTTTCATCTATTGTAACCGATTAGTTGCACCTCACTGCACACAAGCAGTAAACACTTATTTGATTATAAAAACAAGCTGCAGTTTTTTAACCACTATATACTTCTTGACATATTGGAAATTCATTAAAAACCATAATTTTAATTTTTTCAATATTTAAGGATTAAATTTTTCAAATAAATACCTTTAACAGCCTCATCGATTGCATCAGCAGCCATTGATCTGTATGTTGTCCATTTGCCACCAGCAATTGTAACAAGATTTGAGGGACTAACATGCACAATGTGATTTCTAGCTAATGATTGTGTGTCTGGTTTATTTGGATCTTGAATTAAAGGCCTAATACCACTCCAAGCTGATAACACATCTCCTCTCCTGACTAAACAGAAAAACAACATAAATTAGAAACAATTTTAAGTATTATAAAAAAAAAGTATAATAAATTCATCTAGAATCACCCTCATCTCTCACATCACCTATCTAGATCACATCTAGAGTTGTAACTCAGGAATTTATTCCCACACAGGGACTCTAAAACTCCCTCAACAAGTTCAGAAATATAAACAGAAATTTAGAACCTCTAGCAGACCAGATGAGGAAAAAGAGAATTTCTTTCTTTGGACATCTCTTGATGATTGACTCCACCGGAATCTCCACATAAATCATCAACTTTTTCTTTAACAGAAAATCTCAGCCTCACTGGATCAAAGAAATTGAACATGACATGAACAAAATCTAAATCTCACCTAAAGAGGTCTTTAGGTGTACATTTCAATCCATTTCTAATTTCATTTCAGGTGAAAAGAAAATCCGGAAACTATCACAAACTGAACAACACAAGACTTTAACAGAAAAGACAGATCAAGCGAAAGAAAATTGTGTATTCCGACAAAGAATGCCAGAAGAGATCACAAGGAAGGATTGAAGGAATACTGGAGAAGAATCAAGGAAACAAATATCTGGAAAAGTACTCCAACACAACAAAAATGAAATAAGAATTTTCCTTCTTTAATGAAATTATTTAGTCCTATGTGGTTTTAAAAAGAAAAAAGAATATACAACAATATGCTGTATGCTAATATTTTTTTTATCAAATATCCTTATGATTTTCTTTAAAATTGTTTCATTAACTACATTTTTTATGCTTTACAACACACAGTAAGTGACAAGTCTGCTGAAATTCATGAGGAAAATTCAAAAATAACAAAACCTAGAACTTTTGTTTCAAATGTTGTTTTTCTATAGTTTAGCAACAATTAATGATTTTTCCATATTTTGCTCATCAAAATTCAACAGTTTGATTTTCATTTAACACCATCCACTAAAATTAGGTTATGTTTTTCATTATTTAAATTGGCAAAAAAAAGTCATGAGAGTGTTTCACACCAATTTAACAAAAATTTGTTAGTCATGGCTTTAACCACATATTATACTTTACTAAATAAGTAAAAAAACTTTAGATAAAAGGTATTACCTTCAACATCTGGATTAAGGTAATTCTTTACTTCAGTTAAAATGAACAAAATTTCGTCTTCAGTTGGTTTAGGGTGATGAGTTAATTCACATGGTAAATCAGTTGTACCCGCGATAGTTTGTTTTTGCCACGGCAAAAAGAAGATAACACGTCCGTCTTTAGTAGCTGGATCAAGTAGACCCATCTGATCAGGGCTGAAATAAAAAAAGGTAATTACAAATAAAAAGTAGGTTAATTAGATAGCCTGTTTCATTTTATACAAATTTAAACATTTCCTATCCATTTTATGTATTAAAATTTTTGTATCAGTTAAAAAGTTTGGTATCATAATACAAAATTTGTATTGGTACCTATTGTATAATTCTAAAATCCATGTGTAATACCTTATCACGGTCAATACCTTATTGTATTAAATACTTGGTATTTTGTGCACCAGCAAAACCATTCATTCCCAACCTTAAAATTTAATATCTCATATTTAATATAAATTAATTAACATGATAATAAAAGTTTATTTATGTGCATCCACATTGCACAAAAACTTATAGATCGACAAGCACATATGAATCATGGATTCTAGTACCATATTTATGTTCAAATAGTTTTTAAATACTAAAAATACCTGTTTATCCTGCTGGATTTTACAGATGTGTTTAACATAAGAGCTCAACAAACTGTTACTACAGTTGGAGCTTTTTCCTTACTGGAGAAATGGATGGTAGAACAGTAGTTAACAAAACAATAGTACAGTCTAACCAGTCCTTAACGAACCCTGGAAATAACAGAATCCTGTCTGTAAGGAAAAATTCTGCTGGTCTCACGAACTTACGATAGTAAATTACAGTAAATTTACCTGCACTTAACGGAAACTGTCCAACGCAGAAACGGAAAGAAAAATAATGTAATTATGGAAAATTTTTATTAAAGGAATTGTTTAAAAGAAGAACGCTGCAAGAGAGGAAAACATTCCAAAAAGCGGCTCAGAGTTTATATTTGTGGATTTAAGTTGGGTAAACTTGAAAAACCTTTAGTCATCAGAAAAGCCGACAAACCACGACATGTTTAAAAAACAAGGATAAGAAAAATCTTCCAGCGAGTGGAGATCAAAAAATAAGTCGTGAATGACTTCTTTGATCATGGAAGTGTGGCTAACAACATTTAATGCAAAAATGAAAAACCAAAATAGACATGTACTTATGTTTCTCGATAATGCAGTGCATTTAAATTTTAAAATTGTAGCAGTACTGTACTTTCTTTTTTATAGTACAATACTTAATAACTACGGCAAAAACCAAAAATATTCGGCTACTTTCAGTACCAAAAGACTACAAGACATCACAGGACTTTGTAAAAATAAGCAATGTACATTCGTTTTAGCAACTTGTATACAACGGAATCCTGTCCCTAACAAAAAATTTTCCCGATCCACTGCAATTCTGTTAAAAGCAGGTTAGACTTTACATACAGGTATGTGTTCATGGGCATACCCAGTGAGAGGCATAACAAAAATAATTAAATGGTTATAAAGTGATGATATAAAAGAAAATTAGGTTGGGTGATGGTGAATAATCAGTTGTTTACCACACTGAAATGGTTTAAAAGTCGAGAAGTATCTAAAGGTCTAAAATACTTACATCTTTAAAATGTTACAACCTGAACGACCATGGCTTGCACACCTCCTAGTTTTGATCCTGGATACACCCAATTATGGTCAACACATAATATGCAACTTTTGTAGTATGCGTACTAATATTAAAACAGTTCAACTTTTATTTCATAATTCAAACCAAAATGAATTTCTAAATAAAATCATACCTGTAATAACCTGGTAATACAATATGTGTACCAGAGCTAGGAGCACAAATTTGTCTGACACTTGGTTCATCCATTTGTCGGATTGAGTCTGTAAATGGACCAGTAGCATTAATAATACATTTCGCCTTGACATCCCATTCATTACCAGTCATTTCATCCTTTAAAGAAGCTCCGTTTAATTTACCGTTTTCATCTTTTAATAATTTTGTGACTTTTACGTGGTTGGCAACGGTTGCTCCGTGTCTTGTAGCGGTTAAAGCAATATTTAAACACATTCTAGCATCATCCTGTTGTCCTGAAATTATAAACATTACAGATATTGAAAGATAACAACGTTACAACAGAATATGAAAATACTAATACTAAGTTCATTCATAAATTTATGAGCTAAATTATACAATTTAAGCTAAGAGAATGTGAAACGTGTCCAGGAGCATAGGCGTAGTCAGGATTTTCTCAAGGGGGGGGGCAAAATAAGTTAAGTTTTTATTTGGACATATCTAAAAGAAATTATTAGTTGAAATGCTACTCAAACCTACTTAAATCTTATTTCATCCCTACAGGAGTTCTGGCTAACTCTTGACAAAATTTCTTTTTCAACTTTACCTTTAGCTTCCAGAACCCTCGTTTTATGAATACTCATCATACAGAAACCCTCAAGCCAATTTTCTGTCACTGTTGACCGTAATCAAGTTTTTACCCTGCATAAGGTGTTGAAGGATCTTTTGATAGTGCATGTTGCGTAGAGCTATTCAGGCGAGATAAGTAGTGCCTATTTCATTGATGGGTAGAACAGTTGTGTTTCTTTAACTAGACAGCTAGTTCTATCTCCTTCAGTTTCGATTTTGGTACCTATTTCCTTTCTATTGGTTGTACCAAAGTTCAGCTTCACAACTGACTCACTAACACTGATTGCAGCGCTTAAATAGGGAACAGAAACAGAAAAACAAGATGGTGTTTTCCCGCCATGACGGTAACTTGGTTTCTTGTAGTTTCTTGTCAATACTATTCCTATTTACCTATAAATTTTTCTTTTTGTTATACTAAATGAGTTGTGGGATGGGGGAAAGCACCCCACCATTGCTACGCCTATTTTCAGGAGTACAAGAAACCTTTCAAAATATGTTGAAAAAATAAATAAACAAAATTCTACACAATAAAAAACTACAGAAAGTGGACATGACATTTTGAATGAAAGTATTTTACTTAACATACATTATCACCTCAAAAATGTAAAGTGAGGGAATTGTAAACAATTTAAGCTCCTTAAATAGTAGTCTACAAGAGGTGAAGTAGTTAGCGCCCACCAAACTCCCAATAGCTTTATTTGAATTTTAAAAACCCTATACATGTTACCCATACCTGAATTACCTGAAACTAAAATACCATAATTGATATGAGACAGAATTAGACCATGATAAGATAAGATCCAGTATAATATAGTACAGCATAGTATACCAAATGTACACAAAGCTGCCTTGACAAAAACTACGATTTATAGCCAAGTGTTATAAAATAAATATACCCAATGTAAGAAAACATAACGATAAAGAAACTAGTACTTTATCATTCTAACAATATAAATCCAATACAGTTTAACACTTCAAATCCTATAATGAAATAAATTTTAAAAAATAGGCCACTTAAAATGTTATTAAAATATACCATTGGGTTGTAAAAACTTGTTCATCTCATTAAATAAAGAGCTAACTTATAAAAATACAATAATAATAATAATAATAATAATAATAATTTTTATTATTATTATTATTATTTATTTATTCCCATGACATTACATAAAAAAGAAATTACCATAGTACAAAATTTCTTACAGTAAACTACTATCCTATTACGCTAGAGGTGGTGGAAATTATCCCATCCAACTATGGACAAAACCATGTACAAGGACGGGTTAATAATGATAATAATAATAGGATAATAATGATTTATTATCCAAAACATGAATGTTAAACCACTAATTACCCCCACTAAAAATGGCACCACTGTATTGAAAGATCAGAAACAGTAATAGCAAAGTTAAATAATCATATTGAAGAATAAAATCAAAAAAATTATGAATAACATCAATTATATTGCATGCAGTCAAGTACAGTTAAAAATTCATACTAACCGTCATAGTAGACAAGCGCTCCAACGAGAGAATCACCACGCAACATTGGGAACAACTCAAGTGCAGTCTTTTTTGATAAATAGTACGAGCTTTTAACTGTTTTTGAACCGGCAACTAAATCGTATGCTTTAATACCAACCCAGTAATAAGGAACTTGCCACCATCTAAAAATAAAAAAAAAATATTGTGTTAAATATGTTGATGAGAAGCAAGATATACATATATTGAATGATATATTTCTAACCACCAGAATATGGTAACAGAAAAAACTTACCAAAGTTTATAGTGCTGTCGTGTATCTTGTACACATCTTCGGTAAATTTATTTTTTTTACGAGGGTAGGCTGATAAGTAATGCACACATGCTTGTAGAAGACAACTAAATAAACTTCAGTAGCGCGCCTGGTGGCATGTGGAAGTACTATTTCTCCTCTACAAGCCTGCGCAGTTTGAAGGCGTTGCTTTCATTCAGTTTGTTTTGAGTAGTGGAAGTATGGCGTCGTGTTCTGGTGCTATGTCAACGAGAATTAAACAACGCGCTGTTATCGAATTTTTAACTGCTGAGAAAGTGAATCCTAGTGAGATTTATCGTCGTTTAAAGGCTGTTTATTGTGACGATACTGTTGATAGGTCTACTGTGAATCGTTGGGTAATAAAATTTCGTGATTGCCAACCTGGAAAAGCCTTAATTGTTGACAAAACACGCAGTGGACGACCAATCACTGCCTCAGACGATAATCGTCGCAAACTCATCGATGATTTGATTCAAAATGACCGGCGAATCACTCAACAGCGTATCGCAAACCAAATTGGAATATCTAAGGAACGTGTTGGCTTCATTATTGAACAATTGGGATACCGTAAAATCTGTGCACGATGGGTACCACGCCGTCTGACAGACGAGAATAAACAGCGTCGATTGGAATGCTGTGAACAACTTTTGAAGCGCTACCGTGACGAAGGAGACGACTTTCTTTTGAATATTGTGACGGGGGACGAGTCATGGGTTCATCATTACGATCCCGAAGAAAAAAGGCAGAGCGCTGAATATCGTCATCCACATTCTCCTGTTGTGAAAAAGTTCAAAACACAACCGTCCGCAAAAAAAATTCTTTTGACTGTGTTTTGGGATGCTCGCCGAGTTTATGTGACTGATTATCTGGAACGAGGGGCAACGGTAAATTCTGCTCAGTATATACAGACTCTGAAACACCTCCGACGTCGAGTTTGTCGTGTTAGAGGCAACCTGGCGCCAATAATTTTGCAACACGACAATGCTCGTCCACACACTTCGCGTGCAACTGGAGAGGCTCTGAGAAACCTGAAGTTTCAACCAATTTTACACCCTCCGTATTCTCCCGACCTTGCGCCTTGCGATTTTTATTTTTTTCCTCTACTGAAGAGAGACCTTAAGGGTAATCATTACAGCTCGGACAATGAGGTGAAGGCAGCTATTGCGTCCTGGGTTCGAGGAAAGTCGGAAGAATTTTTCAGTGACGGAATGAAAAAACTTGTTAAACGTTGGGAGAAATGTGTAATGCTTAACGGTGACTATATTGAAAAATAAATAGATAATTTGGTAGGTTAAGATTTGTACTTTAATTTGTTATTTACCCCATCTTGCTATTTCTTTTTGTTCGTCTTCTACAAGCATGTGTGCATTACTTATCAGCCTACCCTCGTAATTTTTTTTTTACCTTATCTGTTTTTTTATCATTCCTTATCTACCATGGTAGGTGTAGGAATTTTAAATTATGATGTGAAAATATTTAAAACAAAAAATTAATTTACTGAAGATGTGTACAAGATACACGAAAGCGCTATAAACATTGGTTAGTGTTTACTGTTACTGTACTCTGGTGGTTAGAAATATATATTTCAATTTTAAATAATACAGCTGTTGATAATCCTACATAGGATGTTTGATAAAATAAATATAGAATAATATATATATTTTTGTTTTATAGGGCCAATTTTAGACATCGTAAGGAGACTAGATGTTTCTGGAAGCTCTTTTTGCAACCCACATTTGACGAATTTGTTCACTGTATGTTTTCTTCTTTCTTCTATCCACCTGGTGTTTTGTTTTTGCTCTTCATGAAAGCCCTTTATGACAGTAATTAACTGTCAGAATTTGGTTTGGTTCATTAAGTTTTCCAGTTTATTCCGGTTTTCTTAATATCCTTTCTGATTTCTTTGAACCATTTATCTGACACCTTGCATATAATATAATATATAAACATTAATGCAGACAGTGAAGGGTGGTAGATAAAAATAAGTGATAGAAAAATGTCAGGTCTAACCAGGAATCGAACCCTGGACTCCTAAAAAAAGCCAGTTGCTCTGACCACTACACCACGGACTGGTCATGAGAAAATTATGATAAATAATAATTATTTTTAGTAACAAGAACAGCCATACAAACTACTGGTTTTTTGTTTTGTTTAAACGTATTATTTTTCTCTAAAAAAATTTGTTTGTGTTTTTTTAGTCCTAACTTTACTTAGCATCAGATAATGACCTGTTTAATTAGAAATGGTACAGAGAGATGTGCTCTTCTGTTCAACCCTTGCCTGGTAAGTCATTCACAGTGGTATACTATTTAAACCGAGCTTATAAGCCATGTGTAATTTCCTTTATTTATACTTGTTTTTGTAAGTTATCTGTTACATAAATTAAGTAACAATAATAAACAAAAATTTTTTTATAAACTGACTAATTGGGTAGTTAAATACTTATGTACTTGTTTAAACATATTTTGTGTATTTTTACTTTCTCTTGCCTATATGAATATATAGGAAGGAAAGTATTGTTTTCATGTCGATTTTTCGAAATCGAGTTTTCACCAGATCTATACGTTTTCAGACCCCCTGAACCCAAAAAACATGTTTTTAGCGATTGGTCTGTGTGTGTGTGTGTGTGTGTGTGTGTGAACAGAATATCTCAAGAACGGAACATCGTACGAACTTGAAACTTCAAACTTAAGTTACATACTACTACCGGACCCGACACGAACATTTTCATCAAAATCGGTCAACCGGATGTAGTAGTTTATTCGTGTAATTTTTCACTTTTTGTGATTTTCTCAAAAACTGGTCCTACGATTTTTTTAAAAATCGCCTGGTTTACTCAATTTTTTATTCTCTACAAGATAGGGTAGGCGCCATGTTTGCTGAAATTCTGGGTGAGGCTGTTTTCACGTAAAAACATTTTCTTTTTAAGATTTCGGCTTTAATATGCATTTTAGCGCAAAATATTATATAATAAAAGTTGTAGAGAATATAAAATTCTACAACTTTTATTTCGAACATTTTTTTGTATAACGCTTAGGTTAGCGGTAATTAGCGATTTTCTGTTTTTTTCTCACGAAAACGTGTGAAAAATCGATTTTTTTAAGATTTCGGCCTTGGAATGCATTTAACGACAAAAGTGTGTATAATAAAGTTTGTAGGAAATTAAAAGATCTACAACTTTTATTTAGAGCTTTTTTTTGAACAGTGCCTAGTTTAGCGTGTAGGAGCGATTTTCCGTATTTTTAAGCTTAACTGAGGTCGATTTTAATTTTGCGTATTTCACTAATGTTTTTTGAGGTTAGTTTTTTGTTTATTTCTAATATTTTATTACTAATGTTAAGTTTATTGTTAATTATTTGCATTGGCAAGAGAAAGTTGTGTGAGTGTTTCACACCAGATTTTTTTATTATTTATTTATTTAACGTTGCATCAACTGCAACGGTCATTAGCGACGACGCTGGGGTGTAACTTTGTGAGGATGAAATGATTTTTTGTAACGTATGAAAATATGCTTGTGCAGGCTATTTTTTTTTTTATTTATATATATATATTTTATTTAAAACTTTTTTTTACAAGCAAATTTATGCCTATTTGGTTTGTATATAATTATCATAAAATCAAATAATACAATAAATCGCCAGAGAAAATATGACTTTTGTTTAATTAACTTATACACAATGAAAAAATTAATTCATTAATTATTATCAAAATGCTGCCAATAAAATTATGAAACCTATTTAGTAGAGTCTCAAGGCTAATACTTAAAAAAAGAGCACAAAAAATTAACTACAATAAATCAATAAAATTTGAGAAAGTAAAACATATTCTGAATAGTTTAAAATATAAATGTCAAATTTAGAAATGTACTTGACACTCGAACGACAATGTCAAGTGATAACACTGGTTGTAACAGGTTAACTAATTGATCTTATTTTTAAATTTGAAAGAAAACAAAAACAAGATAAATATAATACACGCTATAGTACAATAAAATATTTACAGATGAAATAATGTCAATAAATTAAATCTAATAAAATGTAGACAAGCTGTTATGATTATTATTTAACTAGATATTTACACAACAGAAAAAGCTTTTAAAAAAATACAACCACAGAAGTATAGTTGACAAAATTAAAAGCAATTAGCACAAAATATACAAAATTAATCCCTTTATTGCACAGTTAATAAAAAAATACTTGAATATAATATTTTTTGATAAACAAAAAATATTTTTAAAAAATACAAATTTAACTGATAACATGGAGTAAAATTTAGTAGCTTTTAAGAGGATCTTATCTCATTTTTAAGTGTACTGGTTTATCCATTATTAAAAAAAATAATAAATATGGTTATACTACCGTATTGAATGGAATATAATTTATTTAAAAATTATCAAGCACTTAAATGTTTACATTAAACTTCAATAATCCATAAAATGTTAATTTGCAAACACACAAATAGATATCAAATTAGGCTGTCAAATTTTGATAGCTTTAATCATTCTCGCTAAAGGATTAAACAAAAATGTAATATTATGAAACAATATTCCTTTGCATAGCAATTTTATATATATTTTTTTAACAATAACAAGGATTACGTTGGAAGTAAATCTTTACCTAAGAATCACAAAATAAAGGAAAAATTTAGTTTTGCTTTTGAACAAAACAGTTCTGGATTCAATTTTTAAAATATTCTTTATTTTCATCGCTACACTCTCTTCCAAATTACAGGAACTTTTACTTTGACAATTAAAAACAATTATTGAGTGTTTCGATTGAGTACATTTTTAACCATAGAATAAATAAGAAAAAATTTGAAATAAAATAAAAAAATTTACAATAGATTTATTTGAAGTTAAGCTATACCATAACGAAGAAATATTTGACCTGAATTAGTCAATTCATTATATTTTACGTGAAATTCATTTATTATAAAAATTTAAGATAAAACTTTACAGCTTTGTAAATGATGACACTACGTAAAAAAAATCTTGTTTCTGAATGTCCGCCTAATAAAACTGTTAACTGTTTAATATATATACATACTATCTTTTCATAAAAATTTATATTATGCAATTAAAAGTACTTTAAACTTTACTTTTTTTAACACCCACATCCACTAAAAATCTGTATGTATCCTCTAAGAATGGATGAAAATTATTTTAATAAAAGACTAAGTTTTCATAGAGAATATCTTTTTTGTACAAATACAAACCACTTTTACTGATTAGCAAAAATGTATATGTTTATTTAAAGTTGCAACAACTACTTTGGTTATTAGCGACTACTATGTGTTATGATACAGAATCAGTTTTAACGAGTAATATTTCCAGAACTTAGCAGGGAATTGAACCAACATAATCCCTTCTCATAATCCCTTCTACTTTGCAGTGTGCAATGCAGTCAGCACTCTAACCACTAGGCCATGGAGGGAGCCACAGTTAACTGTATTATTCGAGGTGGAAGAAGATTTAAAGTGATCTTAACACCTTTATCTACTATAAAACGTAAAATTAAGCAATATACATCCTTTTTCATGCAATAGTGCTTCATCTACATCACTGAATACATTACTTAGTCAAGAAATATGCATAAAAAAATATATTATATTGTGGAATACATTTTTAGTGATAAATTTAAAAGTAATAGAAACTCATTTATTATGATATTACTTTACAGAAAAATTATTTTTAAACATAATTTATGCGATAAGTACAGTATATTTAAATTCAAATAAAATGTTAAACAAAAAGCTTATCAAATCATTACATTTTAACAGATATCAATATTTGTTTAAATTATTTTTTATGACATAAGTAAATTTAACTAACATTTAAAATAAATACTTTAAGATCGGCTATAAAAAGTAAATACAATTAATCAAGTAAACACAATGTTATTGAATTAAAGAAAACGTTTAAAAAAATTGATAAATGAACAAAATTATTCATAAGTACAATTATACAATGATTATGGGACAAATACACTACAATAATATTATGTGACAATAATAAATAAACAAACTGTTGAAAGAATCCATACGTATTCAGATTAAATGAATATTGTTCTCCTCTAGAAGTCAGGGCCTTCCCTAGTACAAAGCAGTGGTTCTCAAACTTAGTAGATCCACGGCTTCCTTGATCTACAGATATATTCCGTGGCACCCTTATAATGAACCAACCATTGTACAGTACAAATTGTAATTAAAACAAAACAGCCATTGTACAATACTAATTGTAGATTTTTGTCATGTACATTACACGGGTGATTCCATTCCCAGAGAAGGAGTTAAGAAAGTAAAACATATAAAAAGAAAAGATTGCATATACCGGTATGGAGAACTGTTGGTTTAGAGGTATCCCAGGCAAACATAAATCCATCCTAAATCATGAACAAATTATGTGTATCTTCGTAGACAAGGGAGAGAAAGAGAAAACCAAGACAATATTTTCACAACACTAAAAAATTTTTGAAACGTTTCTTATTAACACTTTCATTATATTTTCAACTTAGAAATTCTATCCCTGGTGCAAGCTTGTCAAATTGCCCCTCCCTAAAGGCGGCCCTCTTTGAAGTTGTTTATAAAATTAAACAGCTATGATCCATAAAAATAGAGGATAATGCTATAAGTAATTCCTATTTATACCATTAAAACCAAAATCATGTACAGTAAAATCTTTCTATAGCGGAATTGAAGGGACCATGAGGTACCGCCGCTATAAAGAGAGTTCCGTTATAGAGAGAGCGAGTAATTAACGGTGGGAGGGAAGTTGGAGTACTAATTTTTCTGTACAAAATAACTTATATACGTATGTAAATGGTGCATGGAATAAGTTTTTGAAAAACTACTGAATAGGTAACTTTATGACGAATGTTTAATACAGTAGATTACTTCAATACAGTGAGATATTTAAATTAATTACATAAAGTGTAGGTTATTAACTTAACAAGAAATTTGGATACAAACTGGTTTTATTAGATGTTGTGTTACTAATGTTTAACAATAGAATTTCACTTTTCGTATTGAACTTTTTTCAATAATCATTCATACAGTACATACCGTAATAGATAGCCTAAAATTAATTAGCACTGAAACTCGTTTTTCACTGAACAGTAATAGACATACATACATACAATTAAAATCTAATAAAACATAGGCTACACAAACACAAAAAAATACACAGTACAGTATATTTTTTTTGTTATTAAGGAAACAATAACTGTGAAGTACATTTCATTTCGTAAAATAAGTTGTAAATTTTGTTTCGTCTTCAATTCATAAAACATGTCTTAAATCTCATTTTCAATGTTTAAAACTTGTAAAGTTTCATTTACATATTGGCAATGACAGTACGTGTAAACAACAAGAATAGCGTCTAGTGCCTGTTTACTTGAAGGGACAACATTTCTGTTTCCATTTCATCGTCATCTTCACTTTCTTGCTCGTTGTTTTGGGCTAAGACATTTTCGATTATTGCATCATCGCCAACATCTGCTGAAGTGGCTAAGTCATTGTCTGCCCCTACATAGGCATCCAAATCCATATCCTGAAGATATTGTTTTGCCGCTATAGAGAGATTTTTGTGCCGCTATAACGAGAGTTAAATACATTATCGTAGTATACAAAAGGGTCGGGGTCGGCAAATAATGCCGCTAAAGAGAGATTTCCGCTATATAGAGTTCCGCAATAGAGAGATTTTACTGTATTACTAAAAAAAAGTACTTACTGATAAACAGGTAACATAATAGGTAACGGCCTAGTTAAATGTGGAGCTGATAAAAGCATATTAGATCTCTCATGTAAAGCTTCTTTTACCATTTTATATTGTTCAATATCTAAATTCATAATTGCTTTTTGAAGGTATCTAACACCACCGTGGATAAGCTTTGTACTTCTACTACTTGTTCCGGATGCAAAATCATCTCCTTCTACTAACGCTGTTTTAAGGCCTAGAAAACAGAACAAAACCAGAAAAGTATTAAAATATTGTATAAAAAAGGTTAGGTTTTTTCTAAAAGTGCAACAGATGACAGCATCAGTTCTGTAAAAACAGCAAACCAATATCTCATTTCAGTTTCTCTGAGTATAGACAAAAACAGTCCACTTTCTATGGTCTCAATAACTTCCCACGCTTCACCACCAAGTGTTCCCCCAGTAAAACATATAGTTCCTCAAATGCAAGCAAAATTAGAAATGTAGAAACTATGATTTACCTAAAAAAAATATACAATCTGTCTTCAGATAGGTTTGAGTTAATATGTTACAGACGAACTGAAAAAATTACTTAAATTTTTTTTTAAATCCCTAATGTGTGTACATTGCAATCTGTTCAATAATTAAATAACACTAAGCAACCCCATGACTCAATGAGATGATGATGATGTGTATGACTTTTTCAATGAGATGTAGTCTTGTACAGACTCAGGCTGACCAATCCTGTGAGGTATCGTTAATTGAACCCCAAAAATCAAAGTACACTGGTAACCATTGTCTTTCAATAACAACTTTACCACTAAACGAACCTGGTGGGATTACTTAAGTTAACTAGTTTTTATTATTCCATTTTCACAATCCCCAAAAGGATTCAAAATAGATTTACATATGTGTACGTGATTATACAAGATTTTAATTATATCCATAACTTTTCCAGCATTTAATCAAATTATTTAAAATATTTTATCATTTTTTTATCTTTTTGTGGCAGGAACTATTTTAAATTTCATACAACCACACAGTTTTGATGGCTGCTTGTTTCTGGATCTATTTTGCATGAATTTGAATATGGACACCCAGTAGTGTTTAGTCACAAATGACTGTTAACTGGTTACAAAACAAAATCATACACCCAACAAATTTTTTAACAACTGAGACTTTTTTTTACCAGCTGATTGATTGGCTTGGCCTAAAGACCTTAAACTCAGTAAATATTTTCAACACGTTTCTCAAATTCTATTGTACAAACTTATTAGCTTTCATCATGATTAATCTCAGTTCGAAACAGGATTTTTCTATTACTAGTTCTTTAATATTAGTACTGAATATTAATGATACAAAGCACCTGATAGTTATATGTAGGTATAGCACCTGCAGTTCCTGTTACCAAAACAAAAATACCAGCAAAGCAAAGAAAACTATTATTCCCGCTATATTCGGTTCTATAAGAACTACAGACACAGGCAAGTCATAGGAAATTGAGCATTTAAAAATGTTTACAAATTACAATAAGTGCATGAGCATAAAAACTTGTTACAATGAAACTATACCAAAACTAAAGTATTGAGTATGACGACATAACAAAAGATATTTGTGTACCATGTTTCAGGATTCTTATCCTTTATTTTTTGCACAACTTTTGCTACAGTATGAGATATGATCCAATACAAATAATATTTTTATTACTAGACTATTTAAATTTATACCAGTACTTATTTTTGAAACAATTAAAAAAATTAATTAAAAAAAAATACGCGCCTTTATTGTATAGATAACAACAGCAAGGACACTATTATTAAACTCAGATAACATTATCTCAATGCCATTCAAAACATGAAAAAAGTATCCAGATATTTTTATTAACAATACAAAAATCTAATCATTGTGGAATATTTAACCACTCTAAAAGAATGAAGTACTTAAAGCTGATGAATGTGTTTCAAAAATATTAATTTAAACTGAAACACAATTCAATTTTTTCAAAATTTACGAATGAAGCCATTAAAAATCAATGCAGAAAATTAAAAAAAAGCTTTATCATACTAAAAAATTAATCCTCAATTCAAAATAATAAAAATCAACGTTATTATAAGAGTTCAAGGATTTACACCACAGTTTAATATTGATCACCACACATATAATAATCTTACTAAAAAATATAAACAATTGATAGCTAATAAATACTGATAAAACATTTTGCGACATGATACTGTCAAAGTTAAAGCTATGTATTTCAGTTTATTATTTGCTAATTTCTTTTTTAAACTGAACAAAAAATTTTTTATTATACCATGTTTACTAAAATTATCCAACCATCCTATTTTCTTCGTTTAATTACATAGCAACTACAAAAAAACTAATGCAAGTACAATAAAGTAATTGGATAAATGTGGTGAAAATATTTTACATTATTGACGAATAACACATAGAAATGTTTGAAACATATAAGATTTTTGTAGTATACTAATATAATTAACCCGCAATTATTATTATTACTAGAATGAAATAAATAAAGTAAGAAAATACTGCATATTAATGATAATCAGGGTTAATGACCTTTAATCAAGATCAGATTTAAAAATTTTATTATAATGTAACAAGACAAATTACTTTAAAAGTTTACAGATTTCGTTAAAAACTGGTCCAATACTTCTGATGGAAAATACTCTATTTCTCCCTTATTATTATCGGCTTTCACTTCAAGAAAACTGATTTAAAAAAAACTGTATGTATGATGTACACACAACATCCCAACTACTTTGGATAGAGATCAGTTCAAATAACTCGAAAAAATTTGCACAATAACAAAAAATAGCCAAATTTAACATTAAACATGTGTTATCGGAATAGTATAGTCCAACTACTTATATTAGGCACTTCAGTACATAGAGCAGCCCAACAATCACGTACATGAGGAATATTTCATAATCAATCAAGGTTTTTGGCATTATAACAGCAAACAATTTATGATTTTATGCAGCCAGACAGTAGTGAAATTATAAAATTTTCTTGTAATTGGTAATGTACTAAAATAAATGGTTTTCTAATAAGTGATTGTAAATACTGTAAATAGCCTACATCTTGTATAAAGAACGTTTTTTTTTTATTCCCAACAATAATTAAATAAAATATTTGTGTTTAGATCTATTGAAATAATTTTTAATTATAGAATTACTTGATTTTTATTTTCAAACACATTCAATAAGTACATAAAAAGCATGTTAAAAAATTTGAAATCAGTTTGGATTATCAAACATTTTGAATTAGCGTTGTTGTTTTGTGTAGTGAAAGCCTATTTTAAGGAAAATATTTATATGTAATTAAAAGAAGATAAGTTTAATGATCAATCAGTGCAATTAAATGCCCTGAAAAAAATTAATCTAAATACAAAATTATACAATAGCCTTGATGAATGATTGGTAATATTCATTTCAAAAGTAATTTATGAATTCACAGTTGCATCAAAACTTGTAAGAAGTTATGTTTCACAAAAAAAATTTAAATTTATGAAAAACGTGTTGAGAAAAATATCTGAAATGGATAATCAATTTACAAAAAATAACTACCTCTTGTTACGGCATCCAAGGCACATCCGGCTCCCGTTGCACCTCCTCCAATGATAAGGACATCGAATGATTCAGTCTGAAGTGTTTTAAGTTGTTCATCTCTAGGTGGTAGTGGCCTCTTTGCCTTTATTTTCTTTCCTTGTTCTGCAGCTTCAACAGCTGTGGCCTTGACAAAAACAAAACACATAAATAAAATAGTATGTTATAGTTTCAAATACCATGCTTAAAATTTTTACATTTATATATATTCAAATACACTTGAGAAAATAATAATTATAAACATGCAATAGAATGGAATAGTCAAGAGGTTTTGGAAAATCATCCAATGCTATAGTTTTAGAAGAATGAAGAATCTATAGGTATCCTCACAAGTTCAGATACTGTGATCATGTTTATTATTCTACTGTTTTAATTCTGACATGTCACCAACAAAGTTATAGATAACAGTGGTTTAGACGTACACCTTCACACATTTCCATGAGAGATATGATCAATCTAGGAAATGATAATAACTTTTAGCAAATCTTTGTTAACAATTTTGTATAACAATCCAAAAACTACAAAAAGGTATGTTTATAAGGTGTTCTAAAACTGTTCTAAAGTTATTGTATAATAGAGAAAGCAAGGGCCATCAGCCATCAGTTGAAGAGATAAAGCAGAATTAAGGCTGCTGAAATGGATTACCTAAATGAATAAAAGGAAGTAAGGAGGGTGGATTTAGACTCCATTGGAAACAAATGAGGTTGAATTCAAAGTATGATTTGTCATAGCTTATATAAAACAGTACAGCCAGAAATGGAAGGAATATATTGAAAGAATGTCTTCTGACAGGATTGCATTTTAATCCTTAAGTTATACGAGGTTTGATCAAAAAATAACAGGAATTTTTGTTTTTCTTAAAAAAAAAATGTATTTTTTTATCTATATCAATTATGTCCACCTCCTCAGATATAATACATTGGTGCCAGCGTTTTTTCCAATCTTGGATGCAATTCTGGAACTCACTTTTTGGTATAGTTGTCAGCTCCTTTAGTGATATTGTTTTTATACCATCAATGGTGGCAAAACGTTCTCCTTTCATCATTCTCTTGAAATCTCGAAACCATGGTTTCGAGATTTCAAGACTATACCCTTATACCCATGTTTCATCACTTATTATGACCATTTTCAGAAATTCTGGATTAGTGTTGACTTCAATTACCAATTCTTGGCTGTATCCACTCGACGTTCTTTTTGTTCGAAATTCAGTAATTTCGGAACAAACTTTGCTGCCACGCATTTTATGCCCAAACCATCCGAAAAAATTGCTTGACATGATCCAAATGATATACCGACCTTATCAGCAACCTCTCTGATAAGATTCTGCAACCTTCAAAATCATTTTCCTTACTTCTACGACCTTGTTGTCGGTTATTGATGTGCTAGGGCATCCAAGGCGGTAGTCATCTTCAACGTTTTCACGGCCATTTTTTAACCATTTGTACGACTCGTAAACTCTTGTTTTGTTCAAAGTAGATTCCAAAACCCACTGTCAACATTTTGAACGTGGTAGTACACTTGATATCATTTTTCACACAAAATTAAATGCAAACTCTTTAATCCACTTTTTTCAGTAGTAACCAATCGCCGAGCAATTGCAAAAACGTGTACTCTTTTGAACTACTAAATTCTGTACATTCAAAATGGCTGCAAATGCGAACATATGTTTTAAACAGTTGTACCAACAAGGTAAAAACTATTTTGGAAATCAAATGTACAAAGCTCGCGAAATTTAAAAATTCCCATTATTTTTTTATCAAACCTTGTTGACTAACTGGCCACAAAGATACACACCTGCTTTTTGAAAAAAATAGTCTCAATTTTAATGGAACAAGAATAGGCAGGATGGCTTTACAATGGAGTGAAAAAGTAAACTCATTAAAGGTATAACTATAAACTTAATCAAAATTAGGGAAAATTTTTTAACAGATTTTGGACAGGTATGACCCAAGGTCGCAAGAGTCATATTTAAGTCAATTTAAATAATAATCAGTGAAATCACATAGTAAAATTATGTTTTATGTGAATGAATGATGTAAAAAAATCCCTTTTATGAGATTACGCGTCTCATAGCTAGTGGCAATTTCTAAAAAGGCTTACCTTTAATTTGTAAAAGCCATTAGTGATTTCTTTGTCAACTCTTTAAGAGGAATTGAATCAAAATATTTTTGTTTCCAAATTCCAACTTTGATTTCTTGACTTTCGGCTGAAACCGGAACTTCAAACCCAATCCAGGTCCACTAACTTTTTATATAGATTACGAATCCGAAAACCGTTTGTTGCTATCAATCGTAGTTTCTGACATTTGGGTGTAACAGATGGACAGTCAAAGGAAATTGATATATGATAATTTTAAAAATTGGCACCAACAATACAAAAAGTCAGTCACTCAATAATTGCAGCCACCATATACTGGCAATTCTACAATTTTTTATGATTTTCCAAAACTCTCACACTTTCTACATCCATTTTTATTTTATATTGTATACAATTAAGCATTGAATTGATAACTACACTTAATACTACCATACATATCACTTATGATTTACACTTGAATAAAATTCAGAATCAGCAGCTTGTACTCGTGTGTAAATTAAAAATGAGATCATAGCTAACAAGTCAATAAGAACATGCTATTTTACTTACTAATTAGTACGTAAAATTCATTTATTAACATCACACTATGTTAAAATAATATTTAAAAAGATGTACCAACAAGTCTTATGTTATCACAAGCGTTTTTTTTATAACAGAATTTTTTTTATTACAGAAATTCAGATTGCTGTTTTATTAACTTTGAGTATTACAATTAACATCTCCATTATTCAGTTGTCAAACTGTAGTTACAAAGTTAACAAGTTTAAAACAAATATCCTTGAAAACTTGATTATTACGATGTTCTCACTCACACAAGAAGTATTAGCACTGAATCGTAACAGGAAATTTTTTAACCAATATTTAGTTAAGGTAAAAGCTCTGATAAAAAAATTATCAATCATAAACAATAGAGACAAAATTTCAAAAAGGCTATAATGCATATGAAGAATTATAGATTTTTAGTTCCTATGCAATGCAACTTAATTATTCTATTTAAATCATCAGGATAAAGCAAGATTGATTTTTGTTTGTTTTACATCTGACTGTTTAGCATATTAAGGGTAATGCAGATAATGAAGATGAAAATGAGTGATGAAAAAATTCCAGACCTGTCTAGAAATCAAACTGGGACTTGATATGGAAGCCAGTTGTGCTGACCAATGTACGAGAGTCATTCAGAAAGTAAAGAACGTTTCGATCTGACACGCCACATAGTTCCCCCACTACCTCCGCTGCCGAGTCATTGACCTTCCACTCACCTTGGCCCAGACTGGCGCTAACAGCAAACCAGTACAGCCGTGTATTATTTGTAAGTCTTTAAAATGTGTGACAAAATTAATGATCCTGCAAAGGGTGGGTTCGTAGTGCAATATGCTTTTATAATGCAAAAAGTGTGCAACCTACCAAAATTTACAGATAAATAACAGGGGTTTACGGTGACGTGATGAACGAAGCATCAGTTTGAAAATGGAACATTAAGTTTGCATGGATTATTGTCTAACGACATTATGCTTCTCCACGATAACACATAAAGACATTCTACTGCATTAACGAATAACTTGCTGCAACAGTTTTGATGGGAGCTTTTTATCATCTTCCTTTAGCTTGGACTTAGCCCCAAGTGATTTCCATCTGTTTCCCAAACTGAAGGACTTTTTGGACGGGAACCGCTATGGAACTGACGAAAGAGGGTGTTAGTGAGTAGTTAAACAACTTGGCGGCAACTGAGTATCCATAGGGCATAGCAAAATTGGTGAAACGGAATGACAAATGTTTAAATTTGTACGGCAATTACATAGAAAAATAGTTGAAGTAACAGGTATGCTGTAAAAAAAGTTTTGTTTGGCTATAATAAAAATATTTCAAAATAAAGAAAACCGTTCTTTAATTTTTGAATGATCCTCGTACCAAAATGCAAGCTGATGAGGAAGATTAGAAGCAATGAAGATGTGGGTACAGAGGTGAATACAGAAAAATCAACGAGAAAAGATAATTACATACTATGCATTATTAGGAATAGAATACAAAATAGAATTCATGGAAAATTTGAAAAAGGTAGGAGAAATCTACCAGATTCAATACAATACACAATCGTTTCTTTGTGAATACTGTTAACGTTCATACGATGGGTGAGATGAAAGGAAAGTCCAAGAAACCTGAACTTAGAAGTGTTCATGAAATATAACACTTAATAAGTACATAGATACGAAAATAATTTTAACTGAAAGGAACATATTGTTGCAGCAACCGAGTTAGCTTTACATTTTGAATGAATGAATTTAACATAACAAGTAACTTTGTTGCAAATTACATGAAAAACATACTTTTTTGTCAATTCACATAAAGCAATACCAAACCCAATCAATGGTAAATATGTTCTACAACAGAAAAAATGGCATTTCTTATGGAATATTCAGAAAAAAGAAACAGGATCACTTAAGGAATATTATTGATCCCCATGATCAATGTAAACAAAGCAGGCGGATATAAGAAACAATGAAATAGGTTTCACCTAAATACAATACATCAAAGTACATAATCAGATGTTTGGTGCCTTTAATAAATTTTGTAAAATATAAAATAAATTTTGTTTAACAAATTCACCTAAATATATCAAAGTACATAATCAAATGTTTGATGCCTTTAATAAATTTTGTCATTTTCACGAACATGTTGTGTAGTATTAGAAAAAATTGATTAAGTGAAACAACAAAAATCAAAATTTATGGTGAATATTAGTCTGTATAGGATTAATTTGTTGATAAAGGAAACAAATCTGCATTATGAAAACTCCATCTAAATGCTAACAATAGAATTAATTTCAATGAAATTATTTGAAGCCAGTGGTGGTTTATGCCTTCAAAAATAGGTGAAAAGCTGTAAAAACCGAGAAAACCTAGCATTATAGGCCTACTAATAAGTATCCATGAAATTTCCAATTCCATGAAAATTAATGTAAATTAATTAATTAATTTAATTATTTTATTTATTATTAATAATTTATTATAAATAATAAATATTATTTATTATTTTAATTATTATTATATATATATATATATATATATATATATATATATATATATATATATATATATATATAATAATTTATTATAAATAATTTATTTATTATTTTTTTAATTATTAATTTATTAATTAATAAAAATTCCATGAAAGTATCAATGAATTTCACTATGCAGCCAGACCCTGAGGTGAATGAAGTGAAGGTGTCATTTGCAGGGTGGAAAGTGAGTGCTTTTCGGAGGGCCTGGCATGCTGATAAGCATACTCTTTCAACTCAGTGAGGAAGGCAATGGTAAACCACCTTACTCCTCGTTTTTACTTAGTAAAACCTCTAGAGGTTCAAACCTTCCTTTTGGCTGTTGACCTAAACAACAACAATAAGTATCCGTGAGACTCCCTAAAGTAAAAAAAAATTGTAATGAAAAACAGCTGTGACACCGCAAACATAAAAAACTAATGTACACGAATAGAACATGCAGGTGCAGTAGGCTGGTCGACCCGCCGCAATCTCTTCGCTATTTAGGGATGGACGGGGAGAGCTAGGCATGCATATTTGCCGCGGACATCTCTGTTGTCATGGCAACCTGCTTGCGCTGGAAGAATAATCGCAGCCACCTGTCTAACTCTTCATTTGGGGATTTATTATGTATATTAAAACTATTACAAGGGTTATTTAAAACATTAGAAAGTGCTCTAAGCAGATAAAATAATTTTATGTACTTTTTTACACGACACTTCTTCATTTATTGTAAAACAAAAAATAATTATAACACAAATAATACTTATTTTGTGAGAGAAATAAATCTTTATACTATCCACAAAACAGGTAAGGCTCTTCACCTACTTCACCTGAATAGCTGCCGCGTTTGAAGGGATTACAAATAAATTTCTGTTATAAAGTCACTACTTGTTGTAGTCCACAAATGAACAATCTTTTTGTGGAAGTAAGTTGAAACATATTTTGACTGCAAAATGAAAATAAATGCATTTAATCAGATTAAAAAATTCTGATGGTTCCACTTACATTTTTGTAGTACCTGCACTTACATCTTATGCAGTGGAGACCACCTTCTGAGATTTTTTTTTTTATAAAATTATGTGTTAAGGTTAACCCAATACATTCTGGAAAAACAAATACAAAAAGAATAATATTATCAGAGGTACTTACAAAGAATGGTTTCTCTCCAGTTAAAAGCCATGTTGTTAAATAAGCACCCGTACTGAAAGTGGCGCCACCAATAAGTAACTTTCGAAAACGTGACGAAGCCATCTTACTATGCTTTTAAACTGCAACAAAAAATAAAGAGAACATATTTTAAAATATTTCAAACTCATAAATTGTAAAACCGAGTCAATAAGAAAAATTGTAATTCCTTTATAGAAAGTTTTAATCATCTCTTAATTCAAAGTAAGACAATATAATCAGGAAAATTTATTCACCGATTAGTAAAATTTTTACACACCATAAAAGAAAGTAACTGCCCATAATAAACAGGTGGAGTGTCAGATTATTTCCACTCAATCTGTTCGTTGCAGGGCTAAAATAAATAGTTCTGTTTCTTATCACATGATCAGCCAATTGAATTACTGATCATTTAAGAACAGAAGAGGTAGAGGTGTTAAAGACACTAGTCAGAGTTACCTCCTCTGAAAGTAATGAATTTCACTATACAGCCAGACCCTGTGGTGAATGAAGTGAAGGTGTCATTTGCAGAGTGGAAAATATGTGCTTTTCAGAGGGCCCGGCATGCTGATAAGCATACTTTTCCACTCAGTGAGGAAGGCAATGGTAAACCACCTCACTCCTCGTTTTACTTAGTAAAACCTCTATGGGTTCAAACCAGCCTTTTGGCTGATGACCTAAACAACAACAAAAGAAAGTAAATGAGATGATATAAGAGAAATGGGCTTCATCACGGAAAGAAGGGTAATACTTTTCATTGGAATTCTGCCAAGTCTAATCATTAAAAACCTGGATAAGAAACATTTTACATTTGGCGCTGACAGTAATATTAAAAACAATTTTTTTTACAACAAATAAATATACACAGTGGAGCTATACCCAGTGAATATACGAGATATATATGTTAGATTGAAAACTATTACAAAGTGTAACATTCACGTATAAAGGCCTCTCCAAAAATGTAAAATAAATCACAAATTTGTAATTATAACCTTCAATATGAAATGGGAATAAACACAAGAAAAGATTTCAGTTATAAAGCAAACACTTTTCAAACAAAATTTTTATTACACATATATTTTACTTTTCATTTTGGGATTTGGTAACTTGTTAATTAAAACAGTTCATAATATTGAATAATTTTATTTTCATAAAACTGTTGAATTTTTTTTATTTTTAAAGCCACGTATGACTACATACGTTCATTAAAGAACAGAAATCTTATTTTGATTTTTGTTGTGTTGGAGTACTTTTCCTGACATTTCTTTCCTTGATTCTTCTTCAGTACTCCTTCAATCTTTCTGATCTCTTCTGGCGTTCTTCGTCATTCGGAATACATAGTTTTTTGTCGTTTGGTCAGTCTTTTCCGTTCACGTCTTATGTTATTCAGTTTGTGGTAATATCCGGATTTTCTTTTCAGGTCTTCAAGTGATATTTGGATTTCATTCATGCCCTGTTCAATTTCTTTGAACCTGTGGGGCTGAGATTTTCTGTTTAAGAAAAAGTTGATGATTTGTGTGGAGATCAGACAAATTCAATTCTCAAGAGATAGCCAAAGAAAGAAATTATCTTTTACCTCATCTAGTCTGTTAGAGGTTAAATGAATGCAATTTTTTTACAAAAAAATAAAAAATACAAATAATGACAATATAAGGAATGGGGAACAAAAAAACATTATTATGACAACTGTCAGTAATTTACCAGCCGATGAAGACAAGTGTAAATACATGTATTACATGATTAAAATTAATAAAAAACCTTTTATTTTTACTTAAAGTAAAACATATTATATTATACACGTGCCAAATTTTAGGGACTAAGAAGATATTTCTTTTTGCATAAAATGCAAAAAAGGAGACCAGGAATTCACTTTATCCGCCAAAGAACACTGTAAAACCTTGACCATTTCGAATTATTACATTACATGAGATTTTATAATAGGTACAAACATTTAAAGAAACACCTACACTAAGTTTTCAATAGACATCATTTTTAAAAAAAACCGACAAACTAATATTTTAGAGAATGAAAATACGTGCATTATATTTTAATAAAATATTAAATCTGGATTTAACAAGATTATTGTTACTTTATTAGCGATAATTTAAAGGTACTGTGGATAATTAAGTAACTAAAATAACCATTTAAGAAAAAAAAAACAATCGAGAGAATTTTTGAACGGTAGAAAATAAAAGTGAATATTTGCGTAGATTTAAATAGTTAAAAACTAACTGGCAGTTTACCTAATAATAGTTCTGACCCTGGATGACTAACAACCTTGATCTTCCCCACAAACTAATACTGTAATACTATTAAGTATTATAACGACAGTAGTTTTCAAACGGGGCATACACCCGTTAACCTCGTTAAACATCTGTACCGGTGTACTTTAATATGAACTTACTATTTTATAAACAGCGGGAGTACATAAAATAAGATTTTCAATAATAATTCCTGTCTGTTATAAAATAAAGTCCGCAAAATAACATTCATACACCATAATATACCCATGACCTTGATAAAGGCGCTTTTATACTTAACAGGTAAAATTCAGTAAATAAAAAATCTTTAAAAAGTGGAATTAGCATTCCCTCTCTAAACTAATCGGTCTATAGCGAAAAGCAGAAGTATATTCAAAACGTCATTTTCTTCTTAAAAGAGTCGGGAGGATTAAGGTCATCACTCTAAGTTGTATTTGATAACTTAAAATTCAAGGTATAAAAATAATTAAAAAACGTATTATAAATAATACACGAGAGTCATATTTACAAACGAATTGGGATAACTCCGTTGAATTTTTATGAAGTCCGGTGAACGAAATGTTAAATTTCTACAATTAAATTTCTACGCGACGTTTTCTACAACCTATCATCACCTCTTCTCACTAATGTAAAACCCCTGTTCTAACATGTTCTCTTGAACTCAGTGGGCCTGCTACGGTTGTTTAAGAATATAATATTGCCCAGAATACATAAATACTGAACTAGGGCCCCGGTGACGTATTAAATAGTTAAATGAATATTAGTAAAACTAACAAAAATCAAGACCTCTGCTTTATTCACCATATGTTCAAGATATATTTGAAACTGTAAAATTCTTATCTATAGACTACTTATATTATAAAGGAAAGATTTTTAATTTGCAACAGGTCAATTTAAAAGAAAATTGAAGCAATCAAACCAATTTAAAAAATTCTTTCACAGTTGGAAATCGTTGAGCTTCCTGAGTAATAGGCTATAATGGTGTATTGTTAAATTTTGGAAACAATTTTGGGATTGATAAAATGAAGTCATTTTATTTATTTGTTGTTGTAAATGTTAGTTCTTTTATCTACCTATTGTATTGTATACCATCTATTCTATACAATATAATATTATGTTATTGCAGGTACCACGTACAGTACAATTCCGCTCTTCAATGCTTCATCATCATTCATCTTCATTCTTCTGTTATTCTATTATGTTATTGCAGGTACCACGTACAGTACAATTCCGCTCTTCAATGCTTCATCATCATTCATCTTCATTCTTCTGTTTTCTTTATTTTTTTTTTAAATTATTTATAGGAAAGACATCCAAAATATAACATCATATCTGATTTCTGCATAGTAAGTTATGTAAAACTACCAAAAATCAAACGGATTGTACTATTTTTTTTAGAAATAGATTTCACATACTTTTTTCTTTACACATAACTTTAGTTATTCACAGGTACTCCTCTTCCATTGGCAATTCAAACTGATGCCAACAAAATTCATGTTTCTAATAATAAAATTTACAACCAAACTAACTGGTTTTACTTGTACAGTCGTAATTTTTTACTTTCAACGAGTAAAGTTATGTGAGAAGTTAAGCGCTGAAGTTTAGTTTCCCGTGAAAAGCAGCGAGTACTTAATATGGATAAACAGGTAACTATGGATAAACTCCTACACAAAAGACCTACTAGCAAAAATCGTTTTAATTTTCCGATAAATCATACATAAGTACTCAAAAGTCACTGTGCAGTGTTACAAACAAAGACAGTCAACCACGGCGTACTCACCTTTTGAATTTAAAAGAACTACTACAGCATTTAGGAAGGAGAGACATGAACTTATACAAAAACAAAAACTTTATTTTAAAATATAAAAAACAACTTAATTTTGGAAGAAAAGATTTGGTTTCTACGGACAAATAAAACGAACGAATCCGGTCAGATTAACAAGGAAGACCTAAAATTTATTAAAAACAAGAAAATTGTAACCAACTATAGATGAGGAAAATTGGAAAAGATTCGGAAGAATACAACATAGTACTGAAACAGTATTAAATAGATATAGATTTAGAAAACTAGGTGAAGAACCTAGAGAATTCTAAAAACGTAAAACAAGAAAAAATAACGGGAACAACTTAGTCGGAAGAATGTAAAGCAGCCCACTCGCAAGGAATGTTTGGGCATGAAGAAAAAACTGATTTTCTTAATTAATAAAACATTACACAAAAATAAAAAAAACTAACCTCAATAAACATAACCTAATTTAAATCATGAGTGAAAGACGCAAAATGAAAATCAACCTCAGTTTGGCTAAAAAATACGGAAAATCACTCTTTCAAGCTAAACTAGGCTCTGTAGAGAAAAATGCTAGAAATAAAAGTTGTAGATCTCTTAATTTCCTATAAATTTGATTATATACACTTCTGTCGTAAAATGTACATTAAGGCTGAAATATTTTAAAAAAAACCAATTTTTTACACGATTTTGTGAGAAAAAGAACAGAAAATTGCTAATTACCGGTAGACTAAGCGTTATACTAATAATGTTTGAAATAAAAGTTTTGGGATTTTAAATTCTCTACATTTTTTGTTATATACATTTTTGCGCTGAAGGGCATATTAAAGCCGCAATATTAAAAAAAATAATTTTTTACGAGAAAACAGCCTTTCCAAGAATTTCAGTAGACATGACGCCTACCCTATTTTGTAGAGCATAAAAAATGTAGTAAATGAGGCGATTTGAAAAAATCATAGGACCCGTTTTTGAGAAAATCGCAAAAAAATGAAAAATTACACGAATAAACTACTACTTCCGGTTGACCGATTTTGATGAAAATGTTCGTGTCGGGTCCTCTAGTGGTAGGCTACCATATTCAAGTTTCAAGTTCGTACGATGTTCCGTTCTCGAGATATTCTGTTCACAGACACACAGAACAATCGCTAAAAACATGTTTTTTGGTTCAGGGGGTCTGAAAACCTGTAGATCCGGTGAAAACTCGATTTAGAAAAATCGACATGAAAACAATACTTTCCTTCCTATATATTCATACAAGGAAGAGAAAGTAAAAATTAATAATTTCGATTTAATGATTCCTAACAATCTAATATTAACAAACTTTTTCAATGAAGTAAAATACATATACTGTATTTACAACGATTTGCATTATGTAAGAGCTGTAAAAATACGTCATGAGTAAACACTGGTATACACCGGTTGTACAAAAGTCGTCACTAAATAAACACGTGATAGAACACTAAAAAGGGTATCTTAACACGTTAATAACAAACACAATGAAAAAATCTACAACTAAATTTGACAGTGGACTTGACAATCGAGTTCTTCCTTAGTTTTGGAAGGTCAGGAAGAGAGATAAACATAAAAATAGGCTATACTCGCAATAAAATATCACAGTTCACCAGACTAGTAAACAGTCTTAACAGTCTTATTGCTCATACAAATTGATAACCTACAAAACTTTCATCCGACCTTTTTAACTTCTTTAAATTCATTATCGTAATAAAAAAATAATGATGATAAACAAAATTGTGAGTAAAAATGTACGAAAATAACATTTAAATGTAATAACAATTTATCAGACGAAAAATTTCCTACAACGTATTTTTTTTAGAAATTAATTCGTGAATAAGACAAGTTATCACAGTTCTACAAAGTTATCAAAAGGCTAATGTATTTATCAACCATTTATTAATACACACCCATCAACCCTTTATCACCACAAAAACAGAAAAATCAATACATGACTTGATATCTTATCAAGTAATAATAATTAAAAAATTCAAGGTAAACATGAAACATAAGCACTATAGCTTCTTCAAACATTACAGTAATAAGTATCAAATGAATTAAAGCTTATAAAAGTAATTACCAATATTCCAAAATTATTATTAATATTTAATTACCAATATTCATTCATGAGAAAGAAATACAAAAAATCTCGTGTGAAACACTTACACAACTTTCTCTTGCCAATGTAGATAATGAACAATATAATTATGTTTAATCGTGAGTAAACAATGTAAAATGAAAAACATAACCTAATTTTAATCATGAGTGAATGTGCAAAATGAAAATCAATCACTGTTCGACTTAAAATACGGGAAATCACCAACTGACGCTAAACTACGGTCTGTAAAAAAATGGTTGAAATAAAAGTTATACATTTTTAAATTTTTTATAACTTTAGTTATGTACACTTTGTCGTAAAATGTTTACTACGGTCCCAATCTTACAAACTACCTTTTATACAAATTTTAATAAAAAAAAAGAAAATCACTAACTGTTGCTAAAATAAGCGTTGTACAAAAAACCGTTTCAAATAAAAGTTGTAGATTTTTAAATGTTTTACAACTTTTATATACATTTTTACTTTAAAATGCATATTAAGGCCGATATCTTAAAAAACCCAATTTTTTCTACGAGAGCACAGCCTCCCCAAGAATGACAGCAGACATGGCGCTTACCCTATCTTGTAGAGCATACAAAATAGTAAATGTACGTAGTACAAACGTAGTAAATGTAAAATTTCATATTGAAGTATAAATCATCTATTTTCGTGTAAAATAGTTCTTCGTAAAATTACGATAACTTTTGAATAGTTTTTTGAAAGTTAATTAGGATACTGACTTTAACACAACTAAAAATACATAATTAAACATTTACGACGATATGGAGACGTAATAAACAACTGTTATCTTTACCTTTACGAATAAAATACCCCTGAAATGGAGAAAAGACTTCAAATACTAATTTAGTTAAAAAAAAAATTTTTAAAAACTATTCTCAGATCTTGGACCTCTACCCGTACAAAATATGTCGGGTGTGATTATCAGCGACTACGTAACAGGTCGTGGCTGTTCAGCTACCTCTAGAAATCACCGCTATCTACCGCTAGAAGTCACTGTTACGATTCTAGATTTCAGCCAGATATCAGCCTGTATAAATAATGTTACTAGCATACACAAAGCTATGGGAAAGAGTTAAGCAGATCCCACCAAAGTTAAGTAAGGCCAATAACGTGGAATGTTAAAATCCGTTAAAGATATATTTCCGTGTATTATTCAGCCCTCTGCATAACCCTTTCGCTTAGAAGAATGTTTCTTGACCTTCCGGTCTAAAGCTACCAAGCTCAATAACAGTAGCGTAATCACAGAGTAGATGGAACTACTCCTAACCTCCTTTATATTCGAAGAGCTAAGAAGCCGTACCGCTGCAAACAACCACTATGTAGCACTGGAATCGGATACTTGACACCATAAAGTATCTGAAGGATTCAATTACTGGTTCGAAAGAACAGATAGAAGGAGATTGCTAGTAGAGAAAAAAATAACTATATTGAACGTTCTCTTAAGTTTTCAATCATACAAAATTACAAACATTTTCCCTCATCTTTTGAAATAATACACTAATACACTTTTTTAAAAGCATTAGGACTGCTTCCGTAGCGTAGAGGTTAGCGCGTTAGCCTACCACGCGGAGTTCCCGGGTTCAATTCCCGGCCAGGGTCTGGAAATTTTCACAAGTCAAAACCCACTGTTCTCGATGCATCTCGACCTACAGTTAGTCGCTAATAACCAACCAGTTGATACTAGAAATATACATACGCGCGCGCACACACACACACACACACACAAATATAAAGCATTACAATAAAATATTTTTATTAATTTGAATTAAATATAAACCACCACACAGGGATAGTAAGAACACTTACTACGCACCTCGAAATCTGGACCTTACCGACCATCCAAAGACATTTCCACAATTTGCCGGTTTTGATCGCTCAAAACCCTTTTCGGTGCAGGAGAACAAGCCTGGAAGTTTATATTAATTTATCATTAATGAATTTACAATCAGGACGCCTCCACGACCTATTGGCTAGAGCACTAGACTGCGTTGCACACAGCTAAATGCAAGGTCCCGGAATCGATTCCCGGCAGGAGACCGGAAGTCCGGGGTTCGATTCCCGGCTAGGGTCTAGAAATTGTTGCAAGTGAAATCCCACCAATGACGTAACGTAACCTTAGTAATTGCTGATGCTACTATTTATACCTACTAAAAAAATTAATAAGTTAATACTAAAAAGATAGTGATTTGTGTGAAACAATTTTTTAAATAATACAAAATTACAATAGCTTTAAAATATCTGATGATTTTTTTATGGCAATGTCAATAACTTTACATAAAATATTGCACTGTATTTATAAAAAATAAATCTCATATTTTAATTAATAAAACAATTGATTTGTCTTAACTAATTAACTTTTCTTATGTTCAAGGCAAGAGAAAGATGCCGGTCAAAGCCAGATGTGTAATGAATACATTATTACATATCCGACGAAGGTTAAGTTCCAAGAATAACGAAGCAAAAACCTGTTTAACAATTAATTTACATTGGTCAAGGAAACATATGCGACAACTTGTACCTTAAAAGAATAAATGGCCTATATTTATTTCGTCTTATAATAAAGCATTAAAAAGTGACTGATGTCATAAAAATACATTTGACTACAAATTTAGTTCGATTTTTTAGCTTGTCCACTGCATGAAAAATACGTACAAGATACTACACTGCCAAATCACAACGATATTTTAAACACATTCCAATAATAATTAAGAAACTGGTCACATATATAAATATTTTGTAACAAGTATCTATAATAATAATATATATAGACAATTATTATGTAGATAAAAATTACCCAAATCTGTAACTGATTTTTTTTAACTAGGAATATAACCCAAAATAAAATGGAAGTATCTGACCAAAACTATTTAATATAACTTACTCACTATTACAGTTAAACAACCTTCCAGAAATTATGGAAAAATTAATTTTAAGAATTTGTAACGGTAGTTTAAAGATTATTTAATTCATTGAAGCACCCAACGAAATAGAAGTCTTATTTGGTATTAGAAAATTTAAATTTATTTATTAATTTTTTGATTTATCGACCGAGATCAGAAATGATGGAGGTGAAAGCAAACGATCAGCTGGACCAAAACACGACGAATAAAAATTATAACTGGGAATAGGATACAAAAGAAAATCCTTTGCAAATTTGAACAAAAGAATAGCGAAACAGATCAGGTACACTTTAAGATAAAATTATGTATTTTTTTAAATAATGAATCATTTCGATGGTAAGATACTGGGTAAAATAAGAAAGGGAGGACGAGGAACGAGAACTTAGAAGTGCTAATAAAAAATATGGAATTTGATAAGTACGTAGATAAGGAAAAAAATAGTTACTGAAATTAATTCGAGGTTACAATAATAAGGTCGAACCGATAAAATACGAACGAATGAAAGTTATTTCAAAGTAACTTAATTTTTAAAAAATATAGCTCAATGAATAAAAAATTAAATAATGTAGTACAGTAGTTTCAAACGATGGAATTCACGTGAAGCCACTTGATATCAAGTGAGAGTTAACATGTGCGACTTATCTTTTTGATTGAAAGGTGACGTAGCTTCTTACCATATGTACGAGTATTCTCCTCTCCTGTCTTGACAAATTCACGATTTGAAGGTAAAAATCATCTTAAGTCATCATTAACATCGAAAATCTGCCTAATAGGGACACAGATTTAAACAAAAAGTAAGAATTGTTGACAATCACGGGAGTCACCAAAAGAGCACTACGTTTTACTGCAAATATAAGAACCGTTCAGCAGTTTATGAACATTTTTGAGTTATATTTCGATTTAATTTGTAGACTCTTTATACAGGGTGTCTCACGAGTAACCCGACAACTTCTAAGGTGGTTTCCTCTCATCAAAATAATGAAAAAAGTTTATATAAACATGGGTCCGGAAACGCTTCGTTAGCGAGTTACGGCTAGCGAAAGATTTCGCCCTGGGTTCAGAACATACGCCTAAATAAAGTCATCCTAGAGGTCTAGGGACCCAATTTTATGAGTAGATTTGATGGTTCATATGTATTTCAACCCGAAAAATTGAATAAAATAAGTTCCAGAACCATATCTCCAGTAGTTTTGTAATATTCAATGAAAAACGGACAAATCGGTGCATAAAAATACGTTTTTTTAGGTTTGAAGAACAATAACTGTGTTAAATGGCTAATAAATGTGTAAATTAATTTTAAAAAACTTGTAGAGATTTTAATTCTGAAGAGAATGATGTAAAATAGGCCAATAATAAACAAACACAAAGTTTAAAAAATGTATGTTTAATTAAATTAACACATACGAAAAATAAGAAAGAATATTTTTTTTTTAAATTCATAACAGTGCTGTTCTCCTTTCGCGGTAAATAGTGGGTTGGTAATGTAGGGTTGTGATAAAAAACTCATGGCTGTTAGGCACAACTTTACAGATTTAATAAATTAAACATTAACAAAGAAAGAGCATAACAAGTAAAGCTTAATAAACTTATTAAACGGATGATCTAAATCATAGTAAATACGAGATAACGTTCTGGATTTTAATAATATTTCACATAATGCTTGGTTTCTTTAAAAATCACTTGACATTAATCAAGTACAGATCAAAAGCAACGGGTTGTCTCTTGTCAACAAACAAAACCAGAAAAAATTCGATTAAACCACGCCAAGAACAACATCCGTTATAGGGACTAACAACATTTTAGAACATATTTTTAAGATACAGATTGACTCGCACTTTTCAACTGCTTGTTTTTAATAGCGTTCAATGACTAATGCCTGAAGGAAGGCGCGTATATCACCACTCAATGAAAATTCGCTTTACGTCACATACTTCCGCCAATTCTAAAGCATCATCACGCAGTAAATAAAATAAAGCATGCAATACAATACGCAATTTAAGTGCTAGTGAGCGGTTAACTAAAATTGATGGTCCCATACGTTGTTAAATATATGTATTTAATAAAATAATATACTACGGAAATTATTATATTTCGTAAAAAAATTACTGAAATTTACGACAAATGTTAAAATTTTAATTAAAACATTAAAATTTATTTATAATTTCAGTGGTAACATGCTGGACTTCAAAATAAAAGATTTCACGTTTGATTCCCGCGAAGAGTCTAAAATTTTGCGATGTTGTTTAGGAAAGGCTGGTTTAAACTTCTAGAGGCTTTACTAAGTAAAATGAGGAGTGAGGTGGTTTACAATTGCCTTCCTCACTGAGTGGAAAAGTATGCTTATCAGTACATCAGGCTCTCGGAAAAGCATCTATTTTCCACCTTGCAAATGACACCTTCACTTCATTCTCCACAGGGTCTAGCTATACTGTATAATGAAATTCATCACTCTCAGAGGAAATAACTCTGACTAGTGTCTTTTACACCTCCACTAAAATTTAACAACTTACAAGCCACTGACGGTGTTTTACTAATAATAAAACTTAATAAAGATTAATTTTCAGAAAGTGATTGACGGAATAGAACACGGGTTTTTCTAATTCGTAATTTTATCTCCTTTTTTGAAGAAACTAGTAATTACTAATTTAGGAAAGTGCAGTACACCAGTCGAACATATTAGCTAAGCAACATAATTAATTAATTAAAATGTGCTGTTTATAGTCAGCAAAATGTTTAAAAAAATCAACGAGACGATAATTTTTACAATACGAAATTAAAACTGCTCAGCAAAATACGATTAAACCAGAAACATGGCCAGTAATATAGTCAGATAGCTTATTAAGTTAAACTTGCTGTAATAAATTTCAGTCTTGGTTGCTCACTGGACTTCTAACCCGAAATCTTTAAGTCGATTCTAAACAACTAGGTTTGGGATAATCTCAACATTATTTCCCGAGAATATAAAGTAATATCGCTAATTACCTCGGAAATTAATTAGTGCACGCAACTCAAAGCTAAAAAGCTACAAAAACCCAATTACGTAAACAATTTAAAATTATCTTATGTAATTAGAAGACAAATAAAAAACTAATCATCAGTATAAAATATGTTGATTCACTTTAATTTTTACGCCAATATATAAAAAAAACCGCGATAATAAAAAGACAAGCGGTCGTATCTCATTTTACAGACGCATAAAAAATTGAACAAAAATTTTTTTAAGTAGAATATAACAAAAATAATATAAAAATCTTTCAGAAGACTGAAAAAATAAAAAACTGATTCAACATTTTTAGTAAGATTTAAAAAAAATTATTATTCTGAATGACACACATTTTACAAGTTGAAACTTTCATTTGTTTTTAGTTTTTTATTACTCTCAATTGCTCATATTCTGTACCCCGACGCACATTCCAAATATGCCAGTTTATAAAATCGACCATGTTTGCAGAACTGTTAAAGATATAAAAGTTTAGTAAAGGAGTCCATCATAAGAAAGTTTGACAACGAAATGTCAACACCAGTCAATTCAATTTCTTTAAATAAACAAAAAGAGTACTGTAACAAGATCGAGAAAAGACGGGATCGCTCACGAATCTTCCAGAATTCCATTCATAAACATAGTTAAGAAATAATAAAATAACAATAACTTACACAATAAGATCAGTTTTGTAAATGACAGTTGTAACCATAAAAGTGTCTATTCATTCATAAGGGTTGAAATAACTATCATAAAGTTCAGGTATACTATTGTGTACAGCTATTTTTATGAAGTTGTTTATGAGGTTGTTTACGTTTCTATTTACAATAGTTGACTTGTTAACAAAGATATTTTTTCTAGCATTCATTAATAAAGAGTTATTTTTGTACTTGAGTAGATTCCTCTACTTTGTTCTGGAACGATCTTTGTGAATGATAATAAAAGGAGGCCCCCGGGCGGCGGTCCAGTCAGTATTCGTGTGATCTTTGCCGAAGAGTATCGGGTGTGTATTTACAGGTTATACATCCGAGTATTGTAGTGATTCAAGGTTGTTATACCGTCTCTTTGTTGTGTGTGTATTGTAAAGTTAATGTGTAGTTTTGTGAATTCAGTTTGTGTTGTATGTTAGTGTAATCTATAAAAGTGATTGTAAGTAGGCTAAGTAAGTTATTAAGTTATTTATTGTTTGTTATTTATTTTAAGTGAATCATTAAATCATTTATTGTGTTATTTAATTGTTGTTTAGGTCATCAGCCAAAAGGCTGGTTTGAACCTGTAGAGGTTTTACTAAGTAAAACGAGGAGTGTGGTGGTTTACCATTGCCTTCCTCACTGAGTGGAAAAGTATGCTTATCAGCATGCCGGGCCCTCTGACAAGCACATATTTTCCGCTCTGTAAATGACACCTTCATTTCATTCATCACAGGGTCTGGCTGTATAATGAAATTCATTACTTTCAGAGGAGGTAACTCTGATTAGTGTCTTTTACACCTCTACCTCTTCTGTTCTTAAATGATTCAGTCATTTAATTGGTTGAACATGTGAAAAGAAACAGAACTATTTATTTTAGCCCAGCAACGAACAGATTGAGTGTAAATAATTTGACGCTCCACCTGTCTGTTATGGGCAGGTTATTTAATTATAATTAGTTTAATCATTTATTTTGTAATCTTTTAGTCTAATAAATATTTGTAATTGTAAAATTTAGTGTATTAATTATTTAATAACCTAGATCCCGAATCGGACCTTAGCAATAAGTGTCACAGTACTAACCGATATCATTTTATTAACCGACTATTTGTTAGCATTTAAGTTGCTAATCAGTGGGTTAGTAACTTATCCACTGATAAATTTTCAATATTTAGCTGTATTACTTATTGTTCATACATGAACAGATTGTAATTTTTCATTTATGTTCAAATAAAAAAAATTAAAAAAATTAACCGACTTCAAAACGAAGGAGGTTCTCAATCACTGGCGTGAGCTTTAAAAAAATACTAATTAATCATTCAACGATTTATCAGATGTATCGCAATACCGGAGCTTTATTTAACAAAACTGTGATCTTATTTCCCACTAATTCTTTTTAATATTTCATCTAAGAAAAGTCACAAGTTTTTCACTTTATGCCATGATAAACAGCATTCGATAAAAACTCAAATTTTTTTTAAATCAAACGGTCATCAATTTCAATCTCAAACACAAACCTCTTAAAACAATAAATAAACGTAAAAACTCAATAAAAACAAAGCTAAAATTTTTATTTCATTACTCAATAATGACCCGAATGAAATATCGTATTTTTCTTCATTTTTTGGCACGGTTTCCAGGCAGAAACGTCAAATTAGATACTGTTGGCGATATACCAAATTCTTCATATTCAAACCAGTAAAAAACAAAAGTAGAAATACACAAATTTATATAATAGGCTTTATAAATAAAACAATTTTATTTACGTGTAGTGGTTTACCACCTTAAATACAACAATTTTAAAATAGTAAATAATTTTTTAAAAGTTATTAATTTACGTCATAAATAATAAGTTATAACATAGAAAATAATGTCATGTTCCATTTAGAAACAGCATGATTTTTTAACTATTTAAATTAAGCTAATATGAAGTCTGAATTTTTATTTTATTATTTAAATTCAAGGTAATTTTACATTACAATATTAAGATCTTCTAAAGGTCAGTTTCAAGAAACCTAAAATAATTTGTAAAAAATGCAACCCAAACTTACAAAAAACAGGTAGGAGTTGACATAACATTTAAATTCTTAATGACAATTACGTCCATCTGGTTCCGCAATATAAGACTAACCTGGACCACCTGACCGAAACAAATAAAATTTCTTGTCACATAAAATAATACAAATTGTACATGACAAGTAAACAAATTTGGAGTAGGAAATAAGAATGTGAAAAACACTACACAGAATGTGAAAAGGAGGCTGACCGACCAGGCATTCGATTGGAGTGGCCAAGAAAAACTGTGCGGAAACCTAGACCAGGACAGCCAAAAATACACCAAAACTGATAACAAATTATTCCAAATAGTTTTCAGTGTTCATCAATTCAAGTCGACTTATTAATTTTCTATTAAATAGTTCACACTTTCATTAACAAACAAAACAACAGATAAGAAACAATTACATGAAAGAACAATAAAAAGTACTTATAAATAGAACAGCCAATTAAAAAAATACACACAATTTGAAACACATTTTTTTAACTTAAGTTTATTTTTATTCTCAACTATAAAAACATAACCACCTACATTGAATCTAATGATATTTTTTACAAAATAAACTAACAAAAATACGAGTAAAAAACTCATTAGAAAAAATATGTAGGTACACGATAACTTGCCTTTGTATTTGATTAGAAGGAAAATATTTCACTACTACGAACTTACTCGTGATTAGGCTAGAATTATAAGAAAATGATTTTATTAACAACATGCACGATTTAAAGTTTATTAATTAAAATAAATTAACATTTTAAATTGTAAATTCATCATATAAAGTCTGCCGACAAAATATGTTTACAACTTTAAAACTTAAGATGCCAATTCATCTTGCATAAATTAACAAACAGGCGTGGGAAAAACCGAGACTAATGAAAATAGAAAGAATTGATCTTTCGTGGAAAAGGAAAACGTATGAGTATTTATCAGTTGACCGTAACACGCAGGTGGATTGTTAAATTATTTGCACTCGATCTGCTAGTTCAGGCCTACAAAAAAATAGTTCGGTTTTTTATAATATGGTCAGCCAATTATATGACTGAAGCATTTAAGAACTTAAGAGGTAGAGATGTAAAAAAACACTAGTCAGAGTTATCTTCTCTGAGAGTAATGAATTTCATCGTACACCCTGAGGAGAATGAAGTGAAGTTGTCTTTTGCAGGGTGGAAAGTAGATGATTTTCGGAGGGGCGGGAATTATGATAAGCATACTTTTTCACTCAGTGAAGAAAGTAATGCTTAACCATCTCACTCCTCGTTTTACTTAGAAAAGCCTCTACAGGTTCAAACCAGTCTTTCGGTTGATGACCTAAACAACCAACAACATTTATTAGTATCCATGCGTTTTTTTTCAACAGAAAACAGAATCAGAAATTGTGCACATGATCAGAACTGTGCGATGTGTTTCAACAGATAAATATTTAAAAAGAATCCTATCTTGTCTTTAACGTTTAGATAAAATAAGTTAACCAAAACTGCTCTCCAATAATTTTTGAAAAGAAAGGTTTGATCCTCCGAAACACAATCGGGGTTAACCGCTTTGAGTACGGCCTTGAAATGAAACCATTTGATGTAATTACACCAATTAATATTACTGAAAAATACATCGTACATTACCGAACGTAGGAATATTGTGTACGCCTACGGGGAAAACACGTAATTCATTAATAAAAATAAAATACAAGGTCATTATGAGTCACACCAATTGTGTTACGTAAATTAATTCCTTCATCGAAAACTTTTCATAAAAAATTTAAGTAGATTGCACACACAATTTTCCATATTTTAAAACAAAATTAGAAAAATTTAAACATTCTTTTTACTACTACAGAACAAAATGTTGTAGGTATATTTTAAACTGCATCACTGAAAGGTATTTAGTCACAGTGTACACGCTGTATTGTTATTGTAGTATTGTGCAACGAAAATTAGTTATGCCACATTAACTACAAAATACTACTTTTATACACTATAACTAATGTATACAGGCTGTTTAAAAATACATTAAACAACTTTAACTTATAAACAGTGATAAATACAAAATCTTATAAGTCCATTCATTAGAGTACAAGATCCGGCGCTTTAAATTTACATTAATATACATTTAGAATCATCAAAATTGAATAAACACCGTATACATAAATATACTCAATTTCCAATCGCTATTGTATTACACCAGATTTATTGCAAATTTTCGAATATTTTTGAAATAACTATACTTCTTTTGGCGCGCCAGGACTGTGTTTTTTTGCACGGGAAAAATCTTTGGTTTGCCGTCACATCACGCTCGGCTATCTTCGGTGGGAAAAAGGTCGGTGGAACGGAGATAGCCGAAGTTGCGTATATACTCCACTCCAACTTACACACACACACACGCGCGCGCGCACGCACGCACACACACACATTTTGATAAACTACCCCGCGTACGACATGGTTTGATTGGTTTGACATCACCAAACCACTGCATCAGTGCTTTGTACATTTTAAGGTTAATAAACAGTTCTTTGATAATGATTTTGGTCATTTTTGTTATATTTGTAAAGTTTGTGGATTAAAAATGACTCGAAAAATAACAATTCTACTAATAATATTCAGTTAATCTGCTTCACTGAAAGGTATTTAGTCACAGTGAACACGCTGTATTGTTATTGTAGTATTGTGCAACGAAAATTAGCACGCACACATTGCTCTTAAATAGTGACATACAAGAAATTAAGATAAGCAATATTTGTTTAAAATCAATTTACAACACAGTTTACATTATAATTTAAAATTGAATTATATATTTTCTAACCACCAGAATACGGTAACATAAAACACTTACCAATGTTTATAGCGCTTTCGTGTATCTTGTACACATCTTCAGTAAATTAACATTTATTACAAGTCAAAATTTAAAACTTCCTGCTCCTACCATGGTAGATAAGGAATAGTCGATTCTTGTATTTAAAACAGTCTTGCCAACTTAATCAGTTGATTGTCGTATTCAATTTGTGTGTTCATTAATTTTTCCCTGCTATTGTATTTATAAATATAATATTTTTCCAATTTATTTATTTTACAATTTTATTTTAAAATTTATTTTACAAAAACATAATATTAAGGCAAATGTAAATGATAAAGAAAAAGAAAATAATCAATTTAATTCATGTGGAATTTATAAAATTAAATGTAATGAATGTAATGAAATATATACAGGTAAAACCACCAGATCTTTTAAAAAACGGTTTACAGAACACTATTCTAACTATAAAAAAGGAAATCGAAAATTCTCCAATGTAACTGAACACATGATAAAAAATAAACATAATATGTCGAATATAAAAAATAATCTAGAAATATTAGAAATAAATAACAAACAAAATGAAATTGAAATTTTGGAAAAATATTATATTTATAAATACAATAGCAGGGAAAAATTAATGAACACACAAATTGAATACGACAATCAACTGATTAAGTTGGCAAGACTGTTTTAAATACAAGAATCGACTATTCCTTATCTACCATGGTAGGAGCAGGAAGTTTTAAATTTTGACTTGTAATAAATGTTAATTTACTGAAGATGTGTACAAGATACACGAAAGCGCTATAAACATTGGTAAGTGTTTTATGTTACCGTATTCTGGTGGTTAGAAAATATATATTTCAATTTTAAATAATACGGCTGTTTAAAAATCCTACATAGGATGTTTAATAAAATATAATTTAAAAATGTAATCACATCTGTTGGTCAGTCCTGCAACTGCTGATTTTGGTCCATTTAAAAGACCTTTTAAGTTATACGCCTTATCTTTAAGTTTAAAATTTTAAATATGATTTTATATTCTTAAAGAAGCATAAAAATCCATCTTCAACTGTTTGAAAGTAACGGAGGTTTCAGATACTTTCTTAATATCCTGTACATAATAAAAATTTATGTCCACCAATTATTTTCAAGCAGATCAATCATGTCCCAGATTAATATACCAAAATTTATTTTCCTATTTAAGTTGCATCAACACCTTGGTATTAGAGATAAGTGTGGGAAATTGAACGGTTGATTTGAACCGGACCGAACTCAGAGATCTTCCACTTTCTAGTCCAGGGAGTGGCAACTACGCCACGGAGGTGGTCAATGTTGTGTACTGAATATTATGAATTAAAATGCTTTCTTCATTTCATTAAAATATTACATTTTTATTGTTATAATACCATTTGTTTTTTAACAATAGATAAACTAATAATTCCACTAAAGTATTAAAAACAATGTCATAAAATTAATTATTGATACCAATTAAGCAAACATATTTCCAATAAACTGTATTTATTAGAAAACAGCTAAGTAGACAAGGCATACCTTAGGCTAACTGAGGTTGAAAAAGGAAAACCACAGTGAGGCTTAAGTTGTTTACAGCAGACATAAGTCCTTTACAGCCAAAATGTTTTTAGATACAAAACAAACAAAAGTGCGTATTCTTACAATTAAGTATTTTTTCATAAACTATTAGGATTATTGAGTTAATTAGCGCCTAAACCTTGAACGAGAACTGATTAAAAAAAACCAAATATAAAAAACTTCATTAAATTACAAGGTTTTTTAGATAAGTGATAATCATTTATGTACGTATCATTTGTCTACTTACGTATTCAAATTTTATCAAATTAACAAAAACTATGGAAAATTTCAGTCCCAAAAATATAATAATTAGGAAATTATTTTTTTTAAGAACGATGCTATCAGTAGTCATAGAATCTAAGAGTTCCCATGGCAAGCAAAATATGGGATTTTTGCAAATCAAACAAATAAACCTTTTACATCAATATTTCATCAATACACTACATCAATATCACTGCTGCTTTTACATCAATATCAATATCACTGCTGCATTAACTATTTCATTAACTTTGCTATTATATTAAATTTTAAGGGCCTCTAATTTAAGGAATAGTCTGGTCAATCATTCACTGAAAATTGTTAACGGTTGGGCGATTTAGTATAGCGACCAGTTACTACCACGCATTAATAAATAATGCTGGGTGTCGTTCAAATTCATGGCAAAAAGAAAAAATTAGTAAACGCAGTGATAAAATCGGAAAACTGCTCAGGTAAAAATAAAAAAACATGTTAAATTTAGGTATTTCTAAAAGTCGCATCAACAGCTTGGTCATTTACGATTAATATAGGTAAAAGACACAATATCAGTAAGTTTTCACTAATCATTTTTTGACCCTGGCCTTCAATAGAACCAAGGAGGACCTTCTACTTTGCAGTCTAGTATGCTAACCATGACTCCATGGAGGAGACCTTTAAAATAATTAACATACAGGTAAAAACACTCCACAAAAATGTTTTTGATTGAACTAAAATTATGAATAATACAATATTGAATAAACTTTAAAGAGTTGTACAGGATATAAAGTTAAACTTCAAATATTTTTATGTAAAATAAAAGTGATATCGTTGTTACTTTACAAGTTACTACAGTTACAAGGTGACCTACACATTATTGAGGGCTATTTCATTTCCTCCGTTAAAGCTCATATAAAAATTATAGGAAATGAAATACTAATTTTTAACAATATACTACCAAATCAGTCATCTTACAAAAAAACCACTACAGAAAATTGGCTGTACTTTATTTAAAAAAAGAACAGGTTTTACATTATTCTACATAATTTGTGTTGGATTCATTTTGATAGACACTGACATATTTAATAATATTAAAAAGATTAGAGACCAAGAAAATTCTCTGGGGCTGTCCATTACACAAATAGTTTTGTAAGACCATGGTTTTTATAGAATGAGAACATTTTGTTTAAAAGAATGTAAGTATTATACTAAAATACCCACACTTAAAGTTAAAACTCACACTTTTTTAAAACACTTAAACTTTAGAAATGCCAACAAAGTGAAGATGGAAAAGGCGGGACTAAAAGCATAGATAATTGCCAAAGAATAACGTGAGATTTCAATTTAGCCGTGTAACTTACAACCAGACTTACAGACATGTAAAAAGTACTTAACAACTTTTAAAATATATTTTTTATATTATAGGGTATCACCTAAAATTTAACCAACTACATTTTGTGAATTTTATAACATGTAAATAATTTTCCAGATCTGCGGATTAAGCAAGAAATGATAAAAGAGGATAAATAAGAAGACTGAAATAGATTATTTTTCTCTACGAGTAAAAATGTATTCCAGTTATAAATAGACCATCCTATGAAATTATAAATGCCATAATTTCTGTACTAATTAAAGTAATTATGTCATTAATATTTTACAGAAGAACAAATATTTAAATTCAGTAAGATTACAAAATCATAAAACTAATAATTTTTTAATTTTAGTTTTACGGCCGACTGTCAAGCATATTAAGGCTGTTTCAGGTGATAAAGGTTGATAGATGAAAATAAGTGATGAAAACAATGCTAGAGCTGACGAGGAATCGAACTCATGACACCTGGCATATAAGCCATTTGTGCAGACCACTACACCAATGAGCAGACTAGACTATTAAAAAAATTGTATGGCAAATAACATCTTTGAATCTCAATCTCCTTTTTGAGTTTGGAAACTCATTATGATATCTTCATAAGGATATTTTTGTGCCAGTTCAACTCAAAATTTATAGTCTTATGAAAATCTGAAGCAGTAGACAAGAGCCTAAAGCTCCAGCTCTGCCTATTTTAAAATCTAACCCTATGTATCCCAATGAGTTTTAATTTTATAGGGTCAACTATGTGGAACAAACCAATATTGAATTAAATCAGTTATTATCTGGTTTTCTCAGGAAAATTACAACTGTGGCTAACATAAGTGTTGGGAAAAAATATTACATGGGAAAGTTGTATGCAGTAGAGTAAGAACAAACTAACCATTTTTCATGCAGTTTTCCACAAAAAATTATAAACACCGGTTTATTTAAAAGCCGAACAAAAACACATTAAATACTAAAGTAGTAGATATTTAATAATCTTAAACTTTTGTTATGAGCTTTTTGCCTTAAAGTTATGTCTTTAAAAATCACTGCTTATAAAGCAATAATTTGTTAAAAAAAACAAAAATTTTTGACTGAGAGAATTTTCTCAAGAATGCCCCATTTATTCTGGTTTAATGAGCATAGCAAATTTGGTAATTGAGTGAAATCAATAAAAACTATCAGAGCCATTTTTAAGAAAATTAATTATTTCAAAAATAATTTGCATAGAACTAGAGTAGGTAGTCTTAGTTTTGGGGATACATGGCTAGGTTAATTCCAAAATCCCTTACGGGATTGGCAGAAAAAACCTCAGTAGCCATCTTGACTTCAAGATGCACACATTAATGCATGTACATAAACAGATGATCATTGTTCTAAAAACCACTTTTTGGCTAGAGAAGGCAACATAACATGAAGATACATTGAAATCCTGTTATAAATAAATCATGCAACAATGTAGTACTGTTTCACTCTAAACTTCGGACAGAATGAGGGAAAGGAAAAATTATAAGAAAGGAGAAAAACAATATTCCAAAAAATGTATAATTTAAAACAAACAGGAAACCAGAAAAACATTTTACTTTTAAAATCCTTAATAAATGAATGAAAGAATTTTACAAACATAATCTTATCTCCCTTTGCAGATACAATTATTAGGAAAACAAAAAACATAACTAAACTTTTTTAAACGCAGATAAAAATCATACATCACTGCTCCTTCATTCCCTAACACTTATCATCAATCATGCTTTGACTACTGTAGAAAAAACAACGTATCATTATGTATCTACAAAAATGCAGATAAAAAAATACCTTCCTCAGTTAAGAAAAGAAAAAAGTATTGTTCAGGCATCATTTAGAATCACTTAAGACCACATTAAGTAACTTTAAACAAGTCACTTGACGCTTGTTTAAAAAAGTACTGAATTTATTCAATTTATAAGAAATAATACCTACAATTATTATACAGTGATTATTTTAATCACTTATCAGAACTGTCTATTATTTAGTACATTCAAATATAATTTTTCAACCATTTGAAACACATTATGTGTAACGAAAAAATACCTAACAGAATCTCAGTGACTACCTTCATGGTGGTACTGTAACCTGGTGAAAACTTGATTTCAAAAAATCAACATGAAAACAATACTTTCCTTCCTATGTATTCATATAGGCAAGAGAAAGTCAAAATAGAATGTTGGTATGGTAACAATTAAAGTTTGGTAACTAGAAACTTCATACTACATTGCTGTACAGAGGTTTTATGACAAAACCATAAAAAGTCTCATGGAAACCTAACATCATAAAAACATTATATCTCATAAAATTTACAATAACATTCATAGGGAACAGTTGAATTGTTGTAAATAATAGAATACATTGACATACAAGGTGGCGCAAAAGTCACTTGACACTTGTTTAAAAATGTACTAAATTTATTACAGACAAAACCTACAATTTATTTTTTATGTTGAAATTGCTTTCCATCTTCAATAATCCATTTTGTTAAATCTTTTGGAAACACTGTTATACACACTACAACAAATATCTGTGTCACTATCCAAATCATGGGATGCAGCTTAGATGTAATCTTTCAGTTTATCAGTAGTACTGTATTTGGCTTTCTAGAAAAAAAACAAATTCCTTGATAATACCCCAAACGAAAATACTCCATTAGAGTAATATCTTCTGAACGTGGAGGCATGTAAATATCTGCCTGTTGAACAATCATTCTTCTGTCAAACGCCTCACATAAATAATCGCGGACTACAGTGGCATAATGATCATGAAGCATCATAATTTTGGAAATTAATGTCTTGAATGTTTTCAGCACATATTATGGTCCTGTTAAAATTGCCAATATTTTGTAATACCAACATCATGGACTAAAATTATTGAATTGCATTTTACTTTTTGTCAATTTTTTACGTAATGTCAAGTGACTTTTGCACCACCCTGATAGTTGTGCTAAAATAATAATTTTTACAAAAGATGTCTACACATTTCAACTAATGATGTAGATTTCTGCAGTAGACAATGTTAAATCCACAACTTATTATGTACTTGAATACATATTTATTTCAAGTTTTATATATCTTACAAAAAAACAAAATGACTATGATGTAAAAAGAATAGCAGAAACAGAAGCTGTAATAAATCCTCTGCCTTTAGATAGAGAAAAGTAATCATCCAAGAGAGAGGGAGAATGAAGAAGCAAAGTAAGTGAGAGAGGGGGAACTGATTTATTTTTAAGAGAGTTGGAATGACAAGATTAAATGGGACATTGTAAGGGGAAATAGTGGAAGTGAATTAATGTGAGTTAGTAGAGGGATTGTATTATCAGAGAGTGAAAACTTGGAAAATACAATTCGGGTTATTACAGATACAGTAAGAAACTAATTGGTTTATTGACAGATTTAGTTACATTACATGTTTCACATACTGTATGATGTCTAGTACAAACATGATTTTTCTTTATTATAGCATTTGTTCTAAAGAACTAGGGCTTTAACCAAAATCCAAAATGCCATTCATTCCTATTTTTAACACATTTTTATCTCTTAGATTCCTTTTCACCATAGCTCTCAAACATTATCCGTCCACTAATTTCTAAATTGTCCTCGATTCCTTCTTAGCTGTTTTCATTTTTTGTAGATGACAAAACCAAATGAGTTGGTCTTCTTCTTCAATGTTATCAATTAATCAAAACTAGCTTAATGGACCCATGTAAATAAATTTGCACAATATTCTTGGGTTTCAAACCCTTGTTGTTTAGGTCATCAGCCGAAAGGCTGGTTTGAACCTGTAAAGGTTTTACTAAGTAAAACGAGTAGTGAGGTGGTTTACCATTGCCTTCCTCACTAAATGGAAAAGTACACTTATCAGCATGCCGGGCCCTCTGAAAAGCACATATTTTCCACTCTGCAAATGACACCTTCACGACATTCATCACAGGGTCTGGCTGTATAATGAAATTCATTACTTTAAGAGGAGATAACTCTGATTACTGTCTTTTACACTCTACCTCTTCTGTTCTTAAATGATTCAGTCATATTTAATTGGCTGACCATGTGATAAGAAACAGAACTATTTATTTTAGCCCTGCAATGAACAGATTGGGCATAAATAATTTGACACTCCACCTGTCTGTTATGGGCTTGAAAATTAACTCAAACCCTTATCATTACATAAATGATTTAAGTTAAAAACAAACTTAATCATTCTTTGAAAAACAGTGAGTAATGACTAAAGCACAATAGTATGATAGTTTTGTCCTAAAAAGAAGAGTTTTGAACTAAAACTTGAAATAGGACAACATTAACACAATGGCTAATACCGACTGAGTGTATGTTGTGATGAGAAGCAAGATTACATATTTCCTGTATGCTCATGGAGTATGGCTATGGAGGGATAAATAAGGAAGAACCGGATTAAATTACCACTACGTTGTAAACAAAATTTACTGTTTTTCATTTCATAAAATGGAAACTCATATTATCATGAATTTCAAGTTTAGAACTTTTGGTAAATCAGAAAAAAACTCTTTAAAACCATGTAAAAATTATAAAAATCCATTTGGTAGAACTCTGTATTTAGGAGTTAATAGAATTTCCATTTAAAATACACTGAAAGCCATTTTTCGTTTTAAACATATAGATTTTGTGTCTCGCTTCTTTTCAAATTCTTCATTTATAACTTGATTTAGCAGAGTCAACTGAAAACCTCTTCTTCAGAAACACATAATTCCATAATCTGCTATTAAATCTTGGTTGGAAAATCCAAACCTCTGAGCAAATAATAGAGAAGCTTTCAACAAAACAATGGAAAATTTTCTTTGTAGTACCACATGATATATGATTACACCACAAAACAGGATGTAACATTCTGATGATGGCCTTACCTTCGCCAACTTTTCCAAAATAAATTTCGCCTTATTATGAACCAACACAGTACAGTACAAATTGTACATTGTACACTACATTATCATCATGTATGTTACGCAGGTGATTCCAATCTCAGAAAAGGAGAAGAAGGTAAACGTTTAAAGGGGAATGATTGCATATGCCAAGGCACCGTGCCCCTGGGTGCCAGAGTGCACATTTTGAAAATTGCTGTCCTAGAGTATTATCTGATGTTAAAAGTGTACAAGATATTAATAGTCTTTAAATGTGTGCACAATTATTGTTTCAAATAATAAAAATCTAGTGTGAAACACTCACACGACTTTCTCATGCCAATCCAAATAATGACCATTATAACCTAACATTAGAAATACAAAACAAAAAACTAACCTCAAAACATAACCTTATTTTAATCATGAGTGAATGATGGAAAATGAAAACCAACCTTAGTTTGGCCTAACAATACGGAAAATTACTTTGACACTAAACTAGGTTCTGTAGAGAAAAGTTCTTAAAATAAAATAAAAAATTTTTAATTTCCTATAAATTTTATTATGTACACTTTTGTCGTAAAATGCATACGAAGACCGAAATCTTATAAAAACAACATTTTTTACAGATTTTCATGGAAAAAACCATTAAACTAAGGGTTATACAAAAAAATGTTTGAAATAAAAGTTTTAAATTGTCTAAAACTTTCATTAAAATACACTTTTGCCCTAATACACGTTTTAAGGCCACAATCTTTTTTTTCTATGAGAGAACACTCTCCCCAAGAATTTCAGCAGACATGGCGCCTACCCTATCTTCTAGTTCTAGAGCATAAAAATGTAGTATATGAGGCGATTTTTAAAAAAAAACGTACGAGTCGTTTTTGAAAAAATGCAAAAAGTGAAAAATGACACGAATAAACTACTACTTCTAGTTGACCGATTTTGATGAAAGTGTTTGTGTCAGGTCCTCTAGTGGTAACTAACTTAAGTTTCAAGTTTCAACTTTGAATGATGTTTAGTTCTTGAGATATTATGTTCACACACACACAGATCAATCGCTAAAAACATGTTTTTTTTTGTTCAGGGGGTGTAAAGACGTGTATATCCGGTGAAAACTCAATTTTGAAAAATTGACATGAAAGAAATACTTTCCTTCATATATATATATATATATATATTCATATAGACAAGAGAAAGTAAAAATATATTTAAATAAATTAAATAACACATTGAAAGGGAGACTGGAATAGATTACATAAGTAAACTGGCTTTACTTGTGACCTAGTTAATGATATTTAATCAGTAAATATATCCCAATCAGTCTACATTATATAATGCAAATTTTATAATAACTAGTATCAAGGCCACTACCACTGTCACAGGTCACTCACCTTAATGACAGTTACGTATCAAAAATAATTCATTAAATTATATACACATACTATATATTTACAAATCAAATTTAGTAAATATAATTTACTACATAGTATATTGATTAATAATAGTGCTGGTGAAATAACCAGTGCAATAAAACAATACTAATCACAGTACAGGGTTTAATTATACAATTGTGATCTGGCTATTATCCATGTTCCCCTTCAGTTCCTCATTTTGGCACAGTGCATACGAACACCTCAGTTTATTTTAGAATAAACCCATTTCATTGCGCAACATTAATCATTTGTTACTAAATATATTTTAAATTGAGGTAATCATTAATATTGCATATTTATATTTCTAATATTATTAATTTAAAAAAAATTCTGGTGTGAAACATTCACACAACTTTCTCTTGCCAATGCAAATAGTTAACAATATAATCTAACATTAGTAATAAAACATTAAAAATACATAAAAAAAAACTGACCTCAATGAACATAACCTAATTTTAATCATGAGTCAAAGACACAAAATGAAAATTAACCTCAGATTGGCTTAAAAATGCGGAAAATCACTCTTTCACGCTAAACTAGGCTCGTAGAGAAAATGCTCTAAATAAAAGTTGTAGATCTTTTAATTTCCTATAAATTTGATTATATACACTTTTGTCGTAAAATGCATACTAAGGCTCAAAAAAGGCGAAATCTTTAAAAAAATCGATTTTTCACACGTTTTCATCAGAAAAAAAAACAAAAATCGCTAATTACCGCTAAACTAAGCGTTATACAAAAAAAATGTTTGAAATGAAAGTAGTAGGATTTTAAATTCTCTACAACTTTTATTATATACATTTTTGCACTAAAATGCATATTAAAGCCGCAATCTTTAAAAACCATGTTTTACGTGAAAACAGCCTCACCAAGAATTCAGCAGACATGGCACCTACCCTATCTCATAGAGCATAAAAAGTTCAGTAAATGAGACGATTTTTAAAAAAATCGTAGGAGCCGTTTTTGAGAAAATCGCAAAAAAGCGAAAAATTACACGAATAAACTACTAAGTTACTACTTCCGGTTGACCGATTTTGATGAAAATGTTCGTGTTGGGCCCGGTAGTGGTGTCTAACTTAAGTTTCAAGTTCGTACGATGTTCCGTTCTTGAGATATTTTGTTCTCTCTCTCTCTCTCTCTCGCACACACACACACACAGACCAATCGCTAAAAACATGTTTTTTGGATTCAGGAGGTCAGACAACGTGCAGATCCGGTGAAAACTAGATTTCGAAAAATTGACACGAAAACAATACTTTCCTTCCTATATATTCACATAGGCAAGAGAAAGTAATACATTTACATATAGTAAAATCCCATTCAACTGGACTTGATGGGGTTAAGCCCAGTTCATATAACAAAAAATCTTGATGAACAAGAAAATACAATTCAAGTAATTCATGAACTATCTTTACTTTACCTATTATTCTGAACTAAAGTGTATGAAAAACTTTGTAATGAAAAATACTACAAAATAACTCTTATTTATAACAAAAAATTTATTTTAATAAATAAATCATAATAAGGGCACCTCTGTGGCCCAGTAGTTAGCATGCTAGACTGCACATCACAAAGCAGTCCCAGGTTAGATTGCCAGCTAGTATCTGGTATTACATGTTAAACCCACAATTCTTTACGGTAGCCCTTGGTACTTGCTAATAATTAAAGCAATTGGATATGACTTTTAATAAATAATTAAAAAATAAATTAGAATACAAAAATAACGGTAGGCCTACTCTATTTTAAGATTTTACGCACACAGTATAACAAACATGCTCCTACATGTACACTAACACACATAATGAAATTGCTCTTCACCAACTTTTAACACCAACTAAAACTCTTGATTTTTGCCTGTTCTCAAAAAGTATCCTGGCAGCAGCTACATTTTTATCATAAATTTACATTAGCATAACTTCAAAGAGAGTTTAATGAATTTACTGTTATTATAAGCCTAACATTGATCTATTTTTCTATGAATAGTAATTACAGAATAAAAATTAATTATCTAATTACAGTTTCACGACTTTAAGACAAAATTATTAAAATTAGTTCTGATAATGCGGAAGTTCAGATGAACAGGATTCCAGTTGAATAGGGAATTACTGTAACTTCTACGCATGAAAAAATGGTCAACACTGCCTTCTACACCAAGGGTCCTGGGTTCGATTTCAAGCCGATCTTGCATATTTCAATCACTCATTTCTATCAACCATCATCTACTGCCTGCTTTCGCATTAATGTACAAAACAGTCAGAACAAACAAAAAAAAAATAGATTAATCGAATTCTTGAAACATTCAATACCTATACTTTCAGTTTCTTAGATAACAATTCTATTAAATGGTATCAAAGCACACCATAAAAAAGTCATCTTTTGGTGCAGAGATTTAAAACACGAGATTATGTCAAAGATCAATGCAGACACAGTCTGGAAATCACTGCACATCATTTACTAATAGTATATCAAAACCCATCCAATCAGATAATGATCACTTATTATGTGGCTTTAATAGATGAAATAAAAAAACATAATGCTTTATCTTAGGACACAGTTTTAATATATTGTAATAAATATTAATGAACAAGATTAAATAACATTAACTGCATAATAAAAATTAAATATGCCATTTAAAATTCAATAAATGATTCATGACACATTTTACGAAACAACAAAGTATTTTTGTTAACTAGTAGATCTACTATTTATTCACCTAATGTTACCGCTGTTCAATAGTTAGAGGTCAATAAATCAAGGTAATTTTAGTATAAAAAAAGTATTTATCACATTACTCTGCCCAAAATGTACTAATGAATGAACTAATTAATAATTTAAATCACATTTACAAAACTAATATAAATAAGAATATTCCTGATTGAGACTTTACACTATCACAATACAAATTGAGAATCTGAATGCAGTTTTGTTATACTGTACAGATGTTTATCAAAAAGAAAAATCTGGTGTGAAACACTCACACAACTTTCTCTTGCCAATGCAAATAATTAACAATAAACCTAACATTAGTATTAAAACATTAGAAATGAACAAAAAACTAACCTCAAAAAACATTAGTGAAATACGCAAAATTAAAATCGACCTCAGTTCAGCTTAAAAATACGGAAAATCGCTCATTCACGCTAAACTAGGCACTGTACAAAAAAATGCTTAAAATAAAAGTTGTAGATCTCTTAATTTCCTATAAATTTTATATTATACACTTTTGTCGTAAAATGCATTCTAAGGCCGAAATCTTAAAAAATATATTTTTCACACGTTTTCGTGAGAAAAAAACAGAAAATTGCTAATTACTGCTAAACTAAGCGTTGTACAAAAAAATGTTTGAAATAAAAGTTGTAGAATTTTACATTCTCTACAACTTTTATTATATAAAGTTTTGCGCTAAAATGCATATTAAAGCCGCAATCTTAAAAAGAATATGTTTTTACGTAAAAACAGCCTCACGCAGAATTTCAGCAAACATGGCGCCTACCCTATCTTGTAGAGAATAAAAAATTGAGTAAACCAGGCGATTTTAAAAAAAATCGTAGGACCAGTTTTTGAGAAAATCGCAAAAAAGTGAAAAATTATACGAATAAACTACTACTTCCGGTTGACCGATTTTGATGAAAATGTTCGTGTCGGGTCCGGTAGTGGTATGTAACTTAAGTTTTAAGTTTCAAGTTCGTACGATGTTCCGTTCTTGAGATATTCTGTTCACACACAGACCAATCGCTAAAAACATGTTTTTTGGGTTCAGGGGGTCTGAAAACGTATAGATCCGGTGAAAACTCGATTTCGAAAAATCGACATGAAAACAATACTTTCCTTCCTATATATTAATATAGGCAAGAGAAAGTAAAAAGTTAATGACTTTAGCGCAACAGTTTAACTTTTCATAATTTTTATCACTAATTTATTTCATCAGCAGTTAAAAACATGGTCAGATTGCATGAACAGAAATTTTTTCAATCTTTCATTTACTATACAAAATGAATGGTTCAAAAATACTTTAATTTAACATTTTTTTTAAAGTTGCATAAACAGCTTGATTATTAGCAACTATGGTGGGTTATGAACAAAACAGTGGGTACTGACTTGTTATAATTTCCAGACCCTAGCTGGAAATTGAACCTGGAACCTCTGGATTGGCTTGTGCGCTAACAATGCTACAGAGGCAGCCCTTAACATTTTTTTTACAGTTTATTTAAAGTCACATCAACAGGGTCATTAGCAATAACTGTGAATTTAAATACAGTAATGGTGGGTTTTAACATGTTAAAATTTCCAAACCCTACCATTGAACCCGAGACCTTTCGCTTTGTATGCTAGAAAGCTAGTTACTATACCAAGGAGAAGTTCACCCTTAAATTAAATTTTTTAAATTAAATTTAAATTTTATATAATGGGGTACTTAAATACTTTAAAAAAATATACTAATATTATTACAGTATAAATGAAATTTATCACCTTACCTTTGTTGGCTTATATTTAAGTTTAAAAACCTTACGCATGTTTTGGTGGTACCAACTTCTTCAGAGCATATTTTAAAAAAATAAAAATTTAGAACGGTTTTAAAACTGAGTTTTAATCTAAATGACTGAATGGAAGCACAGTTCTAAATTTTTATTTTTATTTTTATTTTTATTTTTTTTAAAATATGCTCTGAAGAAGGTGGTACCAAAATGCGCGTAAGTTTTTTAAACTTAAATAAGCAAACAAAGGTAAGGTCATAAATTTCATTTATACTGTAATTTATATTAATGGTTGGCAGGATGAATTTCAAAAATTTATTTATACTATTATCACTTTTGTCTTTTTATCAGATGGAAAAAGTTTGCTTTCAAATTATAAGAGAAAGTGTAAATATTAACAACTGATCTTTAATAATAAATTAATTTTGTTATTTAGTTCATCTTAAATCAGAAGAGCAATTTAGTCATCAACAACTGCTGAAGTTTTTGAATTGGTGGGTTTTAATGTCATTCGGGGACCACAGCGAAGAATCAAACACACAGAGCCTTGGGTTTCCGGTTTAACACACTGTGCTAAAGAAACGGCCTAGTTAAATCATTAACAATTTCAAAAGTTAAGACTAAAAATTAATTTGTAGTAATAAGTAAAAGATAACATCGAAAGGAACTAATCTCCTGAAATGATATAATTATTTAGAATTATAAGATCTTCTTTTACATGCCTGTGCATGAAGCGAAAGAAATAGTACACATATCAAACTGATAAAAAAACACTAAAAAAATATTTCAAGACAAAAATAATACAGACAATTCAGTTTAAGATGTTAAAAAACCTTATCCATTATTTGGCACCAGTATAAAAAGCAGGTACACTATTTAAATAGCAGTACAATTTATTTTTTACTAATGTTGTTCTTACTACTACAATTTTTATGTTTATTTTACAGTACTGAAATGAAAATTTTTTTAGTTTTAAGACGAATCAGATATCTGAGCTACAATTAAATATTTGATGTCTACGAAGAATAAAAAAAATTTTAATTTAAACGTATCACTAAAGATATTTATAATATACCAATACAATTTTACAACTCTCAATAGAATCACATAAAACATTTTATCACTTCCTTCATATTTTCTTACATCATAAATTATATAAAATGACAAATCAACACCCTTATTGATACCAAGATAGATCATAAATTTAGTTTTTTTTGTTGCAAGCTTTATTATATATTACTATTAATTATTTCCTCTAATAAAAACCTAAAAAGTAAAAATATGCCTTTTCGTAGATTATTATTTACAACTACCAATTTCATCCAAAAGGGCTTATTGCTAACCTTGAAGTCATTCTGCAAAAAATTGGGTTTGTAAACATCACTGGGTAAATAAAATTAATTAATTATTATTAGAATATTCGTGCATGAGTTTTCGAAATGTAAGCCTACATCTTACAGAACATTTATATAAATCATATTATTTTGGTAGGGTAGTTACCCTTTTTTTACTCATGAAAGCCAGCGGTTGTAATTAAATTTTTTTATTTTTCCTAGATATCACTAATAGAATAGACATCCGATTTTTAGAACTGTAACACTTCCGGAGTTATCATTATCATCATCATAAACAAAATGAATTAAGCCGCTAACCAGTTCTAATTTTAAACTTAATCTACTATTTTTTAAAGTAGTTAGGATACCCATCTCTTCCAAGGTCATCCACCAACACCACATATTGAAGATTGGGTATAAAAATAATGTATTGCTTTAGGGATTATGTCCTCCTTTCATCCCTTTTGGGCAGTGGTAAATGTTTTGTTTTTTTTCTGTTTAACCTCTAAGGAACATGAGGTGAATTTCAGCTCTCTAGGTAATCAGGAAGTTAAAGAATTACTGATAAGTGAGTGAATTACTCAGTCAGTGAGAACTTTCACCATTTTATATGTACATTGATACTTATGGGTACCTATACAAAAATACCATACACATACAAAAAATTATAATAATGCCAAACCAGGCAATAAATATACATAAATATCATGATCTGTGCAAAACATTATCCAAAATTATATTAAAATTAAATTTTAGTCATTTTTAAATATAAAAAAATAACCAATAATTATCAAATCAATAAAACAGTCAAACATGCTCAAAAGTATCTGATTAAATATGCCTACTATAAAAAAAAATTAATTTACAAATAGTGAATAATCTGGTTAGTGATTTGTAATGAAATAAAAAAATTCAAATTAATGAACAAAATACTAAACAGTAATATTCATAAGTCACATACTAATAAAAAAATTAATGATTTGTTGAAAAATAGAAGTAAGCAGATATAAATAAACAAGATTTAGTAGGAAATATGTATTCAGACAACAGACATAATAAAATTATGAATACATTTGAATGTTAAGGATAAGAATATTTTAACTAGTAATTTTAAATACAATATTGACTTTGACAACAGGGATTATTATTTATTGAAAAATCTGGAAACAGATATTAAAACAAATTACATTTATGTAAATGAAAATGAAAGAAATACTCACTAATGGTATTTATTTGTTAGTAACATGAATGTTTCTTAATATAGACTCACAAAAGAAAAATCTAATGAATTGTGATCAATAAATATAAAGACTGAAAATTTTTCAAAAAATATTAAATTTTACCCATCTCACCTATAAAAAAGCTTATTCTTTGAAAGATGCCTTTTTAAATTTCACATTATTAAAATGTCAGAACATTGTTACAACAAAAATGGCCATGACAATAATCACAAAACACAACTACTTTTGAAGATAAGATTGTTCACATTATTGTACACAGGTTTTTACTTAGATAAACTTGACTAATGAACTACAATAGCACCAGACAATTCAGATTCTTAAAACATATATTTGTTCAGTAAGGGATCCTAGAAAATATTGTGACAATATCGAAGAAGAGTATGGTTTGAGAAATTTCTAGTACTCATAAAAAGTTAAAGAGTAGATAATAGAGTGAAAAAGGAGTGTATAATAAGGTAGGGTCTTTGTTGTACAACTATTTGTGAAAGAATCGGTTGGTTACCTGTAACACCTTTTATCCTATTGTGACTTGTTTACAAGAGTTAAGATTTTTCCAGTACTAATAAAAAGATTTTTGTACTTTATTATTTGCATCAAAATTCTCTGTTTTTCTGGAAATATCCCTTTGATCTACCTATATAAAGAGACCCTCAAGTGCAGTCAGTGAGTTAGTATTCGTTTGATCTTTGACAAGTGTTTATTGCGTGAGCTATCGGTACATTGGATCAGGTCAACTTGTCCCAGGCATTGGTTAACTATTGTTATACCATCTTATTGTACATATGCATTGTGTATTCAGTTTTATTGTGTATGTGCATTCTATATAATTGATTTTAAGTAGTACCAAGTGAATTATTACGTCATTTATTGTATTACTTCATTATAATTAGTTTATTATTTATTTTGTAAATCTTTTAGTTGTAATAAATACTTGTAATTGTAAACTTTAGTGTATTAATTATTTAATTACCTAGATCCCGAAACAGACCTTAGCTATAAGTGTCACAATATTATGTAGTACATTATCATGAACAAAAGACAATGAATTCTATTAACTTCAATTTTTTGCAAAAATAAATATACTATTATAAGGGGAAAGATCTATGAAGAGATAACAACCAGACTATGTAATGCATATTGACTATGGGCAACTTGGCAGAAATTATGCATGAAGGTTACAAAAAAAATTAACTATCATTAAATAATAAGAAAACAATTTCTTTATTAAAAAGTCTTGAGAAATCTACAAACTTATTAAATCGAAAATTTACAACTCGCTAGCAATTAAGCCGAATTGAATGTAACTGCGCAGTAAATTATCCGTTCAAAAAATTCATCTTGAAATCAGTTAGCACAATGAAATTACTGAACAATACATACTGAAAACATATCTCATTTTACTAAGTTTAAGTTCATTATATAAAGTTTTCTAAACTTTACCCTTCAAAATATACCTAATAAACAAAACTAAACACAATTACAATATCTTTGTCATAAATCACTTTGATAAACTGTTCACAAAGTGCACATATAATCATCAAACTTTAGCATGTCCTATGATCATGCAAGCCATAAATTTAGAAAAGTAAAATTTTATAAATTTTTGTATAACTAGATACCTCACTAATTTCACTGGGTTTCATGGATCATTATTATTTTTTTTAAAAGTAAAGTAGTAATTAGAAATTGGTGTAGCGGTTAGTGCAACTGGTTTTTATATCACGTATCACGGGTTCAGTCCCTATTCAGGTCTGACATTTTCTATCATTCAAATTCATCTATCACCTTCATCATAAGCATAAGCCTTAATGTGCTTTATTGGAAATTAAACAACTAATTTTCAAACTTACAGGTTCAGATCAAATAAATAAACTTGTTGTTTGTTTAGGTCATCAGCCAAAAGGCTGGTTTGAACCTGTAGAGGTTTTACTAAGTAAATCGAGGAGTGAGGTGGTTTACAATTGCCTTCCTCACTGAGTGGAAAAGTACACTTATCAGCATGCCGGGCCCTCTGAAAAGCATATATTTTTCACTCTGCAAATGACACTTTCACTTCATTCACCACAGGGTCTGGCTGTATAATGAAATCCATTACTTTCAGACAAGATAACTCTGATTAGTGTCTTTTACACCTCTACCTCTTCTGTTCTTAAATAAACTTACAAAACCAAAATTCAAAATTAATAATAATTTCCTGTTCACAAGTGTTATCAAAATTAAACAAAAATTTAAAAGTAATACATAAGTAATTACAATACTTTTCTTACTATAGTACACAAAAATAAAATCCAAAATGCACAAATATAGTTTCCCATGAAAATTAATCATCATACCTGGAATTTGCCGGTAACTTTCAGATTATATTCCGCGGAACATACCGTCGCTGTCAATATGAATTGTGTTTAAATAGTACGTAGTATACATGTTTGAGTCGGTACTGAAAATTTCAGTACAGAACTCAGTTTTAAAAAAACTAACACGCACTGTGACATCTTCTGTGGTGTCACTTAACCCAAAATTTGTACATTTCAGTGTTCTTGATGTGTTTAGTATTGCAATGTGTAGTGAATGTTTACAGTGACATGTTTAGTGTTTTGAATTGGTGTTTGTCAAATCAATACATATGGTACAAAAACATATCAAAAAGTCATTTTCTTCTTTTCTTACCTTATAATTGAAACTTATAATTTTTATTCCTAATTTGTGTACGTTGCAATCTGTTCAATTTAGAACAATAAGCAACCCCATGACCCAATGAGATGAGGATGATGTATATGACGTGTAAATGAGGTGTAGTCTTGTACAGACCCAGGCCGAACTTATAATTGTAAACAAATTTTAACTATTTATTAAACAAATATTTTTTTATCCCTAATGTGTGTATGTAGCATCTGATCAATTTAAGAACAATAAGTAGCCCCAGGACCCATAGAAAAGAAGATGATATGTATGAAGTGTAAATGAATTTAGTCTTGTACAGACTCAGGTCAACCATTCCTGAGAGAGTATGGTTAGTTGAATCTCAACCATCAACAAAGTACACCGGTAACTCTTGTCTAGTATTACAATCCATATAAAAGTAAGTACCTTTACTATAAGTATGTACCTTTACTGTATAAGTAAGTACCTTTACTAGGATTTGAACCAGAAACCTTCACCTCAGAAAATTAGCTGACTCCCAACAACTACTTTACCACTAGACCGACCCAGTGGGTTTTGAAAAGAAAGGTTAGGTAAGAATATTAACAGTAAAATAACTTACGGGTAATATATTACATTATGGGTAATACATTTATTAATTTTTCAATAACTTATTCAATACAGTGACCTTGATACATAATAACAGCATACAAATAAGTATTAAATTATGTATAATTCCTTGTAATTGCACTATTGTGAATTCAAAACTTAATATTAAAAAAAGGAATGTATTTATAACATTGATTTTGTAAATAACCAAAGACTTTATTTTGGCAGGTGAAAAACAACATCTGTAAGAAAGAGTTCCTGGCCGGCTTAAGGTAAATGATCACTTAAATGATTTGGTGGGTTGTAACGTAAGTTATTTACATTAAACTGTGGTAAGAAGAACACCATTAATTTTAAAGCAATCCAATAAAATCAATTTACCTTTAAAAATGTTAAAAACATCTCTTGTTATAAATCAAATACAGCATTAAAACTGCATTTTAACAAAGACATGAATTAGGAATACAATTTAATATTACAAAAACTTTCTACAAATCTTCAGCGGTAAATATAGGATACCTTAGGATAATGACGGTAGAAAAAAACAGTACAATCATTAGCATGTTAATGCATGCATACTAGTACAACAGATTCTTATTTAGGGGGGGGGACGTTTACACAAGATTGTTTTGCAAATTTTACTAATGCAGTGTGATAGATGGAAAATGAGTGATGAAAAAATACCAGACCTAACAGGAAATCGAATTGAGGACCTCTGGTATAGAAGCCGGTTTGCACTTACTACAACACCACGTACAAGTACAACAGATGATCATTGCGTATAATGTTACTACCTAAATTCTCCTGATTAACAGCAATATACTTATTTCAACCAAAGCCTGTTTGAAAAATTACATTCATTTATTATTTTTTTTTTTTTTATTTTTTTATTTTTTTTTGGTTTAACGTCCGACTGTTCTGCAATTACTGCTAATGCAGACGGTGATGGATGAAATGATTTTTTTTGTAACGTATGAAAATATGCCGTGCCTGAATGGGATTCGAACCCAAGTACAATAATACCCAAATACATTAATTTACATACAGTATTACCTTATTCTGAAAATAACTTGTAGCTTCAAATTTCAAACAAATTGACACATAACGAAAGGTTTACAGTAATTGCTAGCAGTAAAAATATAATAAAATTAATTTTTAAAGTTTTATAATTATTAACTAAGCTATAGAAAAGTCATTAATGCAATTAATAGATCTGAGTAGCTATAACTGCTTTCGGATTTTTTTTTATAAATCATGCTGAAATGTTATTAAATTTTCTAAGAATATTATAAAGATTTACTCTTATAAAAATTTTAAATAACTCTTACAGTAGGTTATGCCTACTCACTGATCATTTAATGGCATTCATCATGCAAAATTTATTGATGGCATACCAAATTTTAAAAGTTTATACATTATTTTTTAAAAACAATTATTATTTTAAGTAATCGAGTAACTAATGTTTTTAAAAACTAAAACCTATTATTTATTATAAGTTTTTCATTAAAAAGAATCTACTGTTTTCGAATTTGAGTTGTAAAATTAAAAACAAAGTTAAAAGAATGATCTTGAAAGGTCATGTAATAATGACATCAGGAAGAAGATAAAGATATTTAAAGTACACAATGTGCTCCAATTAAAAACTATAATTACAATATTTATCTATTTAATTACACCAAAATATAATATAAATTAATAATAATTTCATGATCGGCTGAAAAATCAGATAAGATTTTCAATTTTTTTAGTCACCAAAAAAAAATTAATTTACATAATTTTCTTGAAAATTTGGAGTAGCTATATTTAATTTTTGTAAGATTATTCTTCCTTTAATATGTTTAATTAGCTGTAATACGCGCTAAACTATCTATTGGGGTTCACTCAAAAAGTGGGCTATCTATTTTCAATATTTTTTATCTGACTGCATAATTTTAAAAAATTATAAAAAAATTATGGTGTATCATCTAAAAAAAATCCATAATATTAGGAAATAAAAATAATATAATATATTACAAATTTTTATGAATACCCTTAAACACTATTAAACGTATGGTTAACAATTTGTAGTATAAATTTAAATTTGATAAAATTGTATTCAAAAGTTTTGGGCGAACATATTACATGAGTTATGAGTTTTAACAAGCCATTAAAAATTGTGTTTTCAAATAAACTGTACTTTAAATCACTGACCATGCAATGTAAACTTCATTTGTTTCTGTTTAACATTTAAATATAAACTTAAAACATTTAACAAACTTTCTTGGAAATGATCATAAAATATGTAGAAACATTTTAACATTAGGTTTTAAAACCGGCATCCATAAAAACATTTTACAAAAATTCTGCATAGACTAATACCTGCCTACCAGCTAACGATGCCACTAGCTAACGATGCACCAACAGCAAAAGTCATTACCAACTACTTCTTATTAGGGATGTATTAACTATAAGATAGGATTCAAATCTGAGCTAGAAGTCTAATCTGGAATCTTCGCCTCGGCAGTCTATAGATTGAATCATATAGGCATTCAGGAATTAATGTATTAGGTTTATATTCCATAGCAATTAATAATTTTACAAATATAATGAAAAAACTTTCCAGTAAAGATAGCAGTGTATAACGAGACATCAGTACTTTAAATCAACTGAGTTTGTGTAGTTAACACTGAAATTATTCATTATCCTGACAATTTTTCACTTTTAGTTATATGGTATAAAGTAAGGAATGTTTTAAATAATTGACAGCTAACTTTGTTAGGTTAATTGAATCCGTATCATTTAAAATATCATTTTACCATAGTTTTTATCATGAAACAGGAAAACTGTTATTTAATCTCTCCCAAGATTTACAGATAACTTTATTAGTCACTCAATCACACCTTATTATCTATCTGTAGACTAATAAATTAAAACTATAGTAGCTCAAGTGAGAATTTCATTCCTCCATTAAGTACATAAAAGACATCAGTACTACACAAGAAGAACACGTGCTGTAAACCAATTGGTCACAAAATTTTTTTACTGTATGTACTAAATTATAATTTTTGGTTAAATAAATATTTTGCAATATCATTTAAGTTTCAATTTCACAGTATTTTAGTAACAACTTAACTACTGGCAATACTGACATCACATCTAATAAACCAGACTCATTATTGGCCACAATTTCCAAAGGTTTTAGTAACTTCCATAATACTAATGTAACATTAAAAAATTGAGATATTTCTTGAAGTAACCATACTTGCAATAATTTTTTTAATGCTTCATATGTGCTTCCCTGTCTACAAGACTTTTAACAAAAACTGTCTTTTATCATTAGTTTGTCTTGACAGACAGGTTGCTCAGGGTAGAAGTTTTAATGAAGAAAAACAGGTAAACAAGTCCGAAAACTGGCTTCAACGACTACTTTACTTTTAAAGTTTTAATTAGGTCCTGAATCACATAATAATTTGTTTTTAATTTTTTAATAGAGGTCCCTTAACATTAAGGGTAGTTTTTTTAAATAGTAGTGCCATGGATCTCCATAATAATAGAAATAATTTCCTAAGAATATAGATATATTCGTTAGGTTTACACTTGATTTCAATATTAAAACTGTTACTTCAATTAAAAATATTGTCTACAGTAAATTTATACGGTTTCATTAACCTCCAATTCATACACCTGTAAACTGAGATGCACATCTACGAATTAAAAAACAAAAGTAATACACTTTACGTCATAAAACTTCAATTCTATTGTATTTATACATCGAACTTGATAGACTTATAATTAAACATAACGTAAGATTAACTTACCTTTTTTAATTACGAACGTTAAATCGACAGGTAAAATATACTGTTCCAATAAAGTTAAATAAATGGCCTTCAATTCAAATTACAGTTACGAATAAACAATAAATTTTCGTATCGAACAACACATAATTATTATACAACAAAATATTTTTTAAAAATTTACCGGTACACTAGCACTACAAATACGCACAAAATAATACAATAAACTACGACCAAAACTAACCTATATCACTCTACCCGCTCAGCAGGCAGTGTGTGAATCAACCAGCTGAAGGGTAAAACAGCAGACAGATATACGAAATTATGCGAAAGTATAAAACAAGAGAGGGAGAATTGGCAGAATTAGAGTGGGGGGGATGAGCGCCTTACAGCATGTGAATTTGAATGTAATCGTGTCGTAATCTCATAAATGCGTTTTTATGTCAGTCGGTAGCTTGACAAACGACGGACGGCGAGTTCGGAAATATAACCAGAGCACGTGAAACACGAGACACATCATGACGTAATTGCATGTAAGATATCGCACCACCACTCAGCAAAATTAAAAATTTCCGATAAATGCTACCAGTATAACATAAAATACCGAAAGCGAATGCCCCCAGAAAATAATTATCACGTGATTATTTTTTTAAATAAATTGCGTCAATTAAAAAAAAAATGTATTACGTGCACCAGGTAGACCTCAAACTGTGACCCTATTGACTATTTTATCCGATCTTTAACATTAAAGGTCAGTGTTCTTTTATTATTATAATCTGTCTGGCAATTATCGAAGCCTGTCTTAAAAAAAAATATTAAAAAATAATTTAGCTCTCTAAGAGCCTATTCCCTTGCTAAACACAGTTGCGAATTCTAAAAGGGATTGGCTTTAAGGGTAGCCATCTGTTGAAAACTGAGACCAAATAAATTGATTTAAAAAAAAATACAGGGCGCAATGTAATCGCAAACAGTAATGCAGTCATCCCTTTAACAAAAATCAAATTAAGTTCTATAAACAGCATAACATTGAACAGACAATTTTAGTAACTCGGGTTTAACTGTATTTTATACCTACAGGAAGAAATAATTAACAAGGGTCATTTTGTACACGACTTGAAATGTACCTGCTTTCAGTCTGTGCCATCTTGAGACAAGTAGGCCTACTTCTAAAAGGAATTTCCAGACAAAAATCTATACTAACATTTTATCAGTATGTCTACAGTTTGCTCATTTGAACTACCTACAGTATTTTTTATTTAGTTCCAGTTTTTCTTATTCCTGGTCCTTTGGGCCAGCCCAGTCAGTCAGCTGGTAGAAAGTCGCTATTAATTGTTAAGTAACATTGGTTGGGCAAGCACTTTGTATGGAAACCAGCTGATAGCCATCCTGAAAAACTCCACTGTGGGTCACTGTTCAAGAATTCAAGCCAAATTATATCAAAAATATAGCGAAAAGCAGCGATCTAATTGGGTAGTTGTCAATAAAGTACAGTTCCTGATAACAAATAAAACCTTAAAAAAATCTTATTCCTTTCAAAAATCAAGTCGTTATGTTACCTCTAAATTCGATGGCAGAAATCCTGCTCAATGAAACAAGTTCACTACTCGTAAGTTGAATTTTTGGTTGTAGTACAGCCTGTAGGTGAACTTTATAATACTTAATAACATATAAGGCTTGGGCGACTCATGGTGTAGTGGTTAATGCAACTGGCTTCTATGCTATGGAACCAGTTTTGATTCCTGGTCAGATCTGGCATTTCTTCCTCTGTATATCACCTCACACCATTACCTTTGCCCATAACAGGCAGGTGGAGTGTTAAATTTTTTGCACTCAATCTGCTAGTTCCAGGACTAAAATAAATAGTTCTGTTTCTTATCACACGGTCAGCCAAATTTATGGTGTAAGACACAAATCAAGAATTATTTCCTCAAGAAAGAAATGAATTTCATCATACAGACAGACCCTGTGGTGAATGAAGTGAAGGTGTCATTTGCAGGGTGGAGTAGATGCTTTTCGAAGGATCTGGCATGCTGATAAGCGTACTTTTCCACTTAGTGAGGAAAGGTGGTAAACCACCTTACTCCTAGTTTTACTTAGTAAAGCCTCTAGATGTTTAAACCAGCCTTTCAGCTGATGACCTAAACAACACTATTATCTACGGTACAAGCCAGTGCTTAAGTAGGCATCATCACACAATACAAAAAAAAAAAAAAAATCTGTTGTGAAACACTCACACGACTTTCTCTTGCCAATCCAAATAATGACCCGTATAACCTAACATTAGTAATAAAACATTACAAATAAACAAAAAACTAACCTCAAAAAACATAACCTTATTTTAACCATGACTGAAAGAAGCAAAATGAAAATCGACCTCAGTTTGGCTTAAAAATACAGAAAATCACTCTTTCACACTAAACTAGGCTCTGTAGAGAAAAATGCTTTAAAGAAAAGTCGTTGATCTTTTAATTTCCTATAAATATTTTACTATATACATTTTTGTCGTAAAATACATACTAAGGCTGAAATCTGAATAAAATAGATTTTTCACAAGTTTTTGTGAGAAAAAAACAGAGAACTGCTAATTACTGCTAAACTAAGCATTATACAAAAAAATGTTTCAAATAAAATTTATAGGATTTTAAATTCTCTACAAGTTTTATTATATAAATTTTTGTATATTAAAGTCGCAATCTTAAAACAACAATTTTTTAACGAAAAAACAGCCGCACCAAGAATTTCAGCAAACATGGCGCCTACCTTATCTCGTAGAGCATAAAAAAAATTGTAAACCAGGCGATTTTAAAAAAAATAATATGACCAGTTTTTGAGGAAATCGCAAAAAAGTAAAAACTACATGAATAAACTACTACTTCCGGTTGACCGATTTTGATGTAAATGTTCATGTCGGGTCCGGTAGTAGTATGTAACTTAAGTTTCAAGTTTCAAGTTCGTACAATGTTCCGTTCTTGAGATATTCTGTTCACACACAGACCAATCGCTAAAAACATGTTTTTTGGGTTCAGGAGGTCTGAAAACGTGTAGATCCGGCGAAAACTCGACATGAAAACAATACTTTCCTTCCTGTATATTCATATAGGTAAGAGAAAGTAAAAAATGGTTTTCAAGAAGTTGGAAAGTATTTTACGAAGTGAGACCAGCTTTCTCTAAGTATGTGAATAAATTTTACATGGCGAATGACATTCAAGTAGATTTGAAGTACATTACATTAATTTATTTTATAGAAAATTTCTAGTAAAATAAAATTATTATGAATTAAAACAAATGTTAATTAAAGAACAAAGACAAATGGATACTTTGTAAAAAGTTTGGTTAATTAAAAATGATTGTGACTTATGAAAATATAAATATGGCATAATTGCATCTACGTTTATTTTAACTAAGTAAGAATGCAAATAATCATTCAATAGAATTACAATTTTTTAAGTTATTCTAGGAATTTTAACAAAATTAAATACAGGACGAGTCATAAGTGAAATGACAATTAATTTAGATATAAAATATTTACAAATTGAACATGCAAAATGTGGTCCATGTATTTTTAATAGGGTTCAGATTGATCTTACATATAGTGTTCTAATGAATGGATTTGAATTTTAACAATGTTGGGAGGTTGCTTATGGGATTTTGCAAAAATCTGAAAATAAAAATTGGTTTAAGCCATAATGATATTTGGAAAAACAAAATAACTGAATTGGTTTTGATGGTGCTGCTGTTCTGGAGGTGATGTGAAGTTTGAAATCTCACAGTCCAATTTTTAGACCAATACATTCGAGATTTTGAAAAGTAAATAAGAATTTTATAAAAATGAAAATACTTTATTTTAACACATGCTTATTTTGGGAATTATTGTATAACCTGTCACTGTTTACAATTCTAGCGATGATAGAATCCATTATACTGCGCTAATTTGCTAAAAAGTGTTCAAGTACTGTAAATCAGAGCGGCTTACTAAATTTTTGAGAAAAAAAAATTCTAAGCAACTGAATAACAGATTTGATGATTTTACTACTGTAGTAACATTGCAGTTTGATTTGCCACAAAACCTGATCTACAAAATGTTACGTACAGTTTGGGGTAGGTACATCAGATAATACAAGCCCATCAAGTTTATTAACGCAAAAATCTATTTTAGGATACTGATGTCACTCAGGATTGATTATGTGAATTTATTCACACGTCAGCTGTTTATTTTTAATTTATGACAAAAAGTGCTTGGTAACATAAAGTTAGCTTACCTGCATTACATATTCTTCTTTGTTTTCAGTACACGTATTATGCCAGCTCCACAAAGAAGCATAAATAAATTTTGAGATCATGCGCAGTGTTGAATGTTCAAGACCCTGAATCAACTTTGTCTCTTATTATTCCCACACAGTGCTGAGATCTAAAACCAGCCATTTAGTGGTTTCATCTTTCTCTTTTTTGTCCAATGTTTTCATACATTAAAGCATATACAGACAGAGAAGGGTCAGCAAAGCAAGGTAATTTAAAGCGGTAACAGCATTATACGTCATGTCACATACAAGAAAAATGATGATCTAACTGATACCTCATACAGTAGTTACACAGTAATTTGCAGGTGAATTTTCAAGGTACTTTTTATTTATTTTATTTGAATTTCCCCTGTTTTTTAGTTTGTTTGACAGTTTCTGAAATTAAAAACTATTTTTAGCAACTAAGGAGGTGATGCTCAATTTGAGGAATGCATTTATATTTTTTTACGGTACTATTTTATCAAATATTATTTGTGTAGATATTTCTAACCGCTGTGTTATAATTTATTATTAAAAATATGAATTAAAAAACAAAGAGTAATATGGTAAGCAGTAAACACTCACCAATGTTTTGTTAAGCACTTTCATGTAATATTCGAGATTTTCGAATGGTCAAAGTTTAAAACTTTCTTTTTGTTACCATGGCTGATAAGGAATAGTTGATTTATTATATTTTAAATGGTTTTGCCAACTTAATTAGATTGTTGTCGTACTCAACCTGAGTTCATTCATTTTTTACTATTTCTGTATTTATAGATATATTTTTTACTGTACAAGGAAAGGACCCGAAGAGTAACGAGACTTTCTCTATAGCTTTTTTATTTATCCCCGATTTTACACCGAAATGTGATTGCCTTCAAACTACTCACCATTAGATAGTATGCACTTGTCCATCCTTATTTCACTGTTCAAAAGCATTTTTAAACTCTCTGATTGGTATGTCCTTTAACATGTTCAGTGCAGCTGCCACATTTATGTGGCATATTGAATAGTCCCAGGGTGCAGGCCGCCACAAAAATGTGGTCCGTTATACAGTTTTATAATCTCTTCCTTCTGCGTTCAGCTAGGATAAATTGTATTTCTTTTATTGTTCAGCCGTAGAAAAAGATTCATTCTATTCCAGTATACCTTCAGCCTTTAAAGAAACGTCATCAGTTTTTTTTTTGGCGGAATTTTAAAAACTTATATATTTTCTTCTAAGTTTCGAGTTTTACAGACTGTTTTATTTGTTATTAGTTTTAAATAAAGTATTTTTATTTATTATTGTTCTGTATTTTTTATTATATTATTTTTATTATTCAGTTTTAGTGATTGTTTCATCTATACTCTTATAATCAGGCAAGAAAACTTAATTTTTTGCAAGAATTTTCTTTTTCTAGTCGTTCTAATAATGCTATAAAATGTTATTTCATTACATTATATTTGTTACAATTACGCAACATTTACTATACCTAGTAAATATTAAGTGTGGCAAAATTTTAACTAAATAAATAAATATGTGTATACGAATGTAATACCTAAATGCTTTAAATATTTAAGTAGGCCTACTTTTTCGTACATACAGTCCAAAAGTTAACTTTTTTTAAAGAAACTAGTAGGTATTAATTTTTTTTAAAAGATAGCCTCATTTAAAAATTGGTTATAGAAATATTTTATAAGTGTTTATTTTAGGAGCCTATAAGGCGTGCACAGTCACACAAAGCGGCAGGGTCATTTACTTATAAAAGTATACTAGTAGGCTTATTCAACTCTTTTCTTAGGTGACCCCATTTTTGGAATTTCATTTTTACCTGTCCACGGAATGACTTACTGCCATGGGAACTGAAAGGGTAATAAAATATTGTTGAAAACAAGTGAAAATCGTAAAGTCGTCACAGGTATCGATATCTGTCTGTACTGTAATAACACTTACTTTCAACTTTTCAAAAACCTTTGGCCACACCGAAGTTATTCAGCTAAGAGTGCCATAATGAACTATTATTATCCTTTTATTCCTTAAAATATTTAATTTTTTCTCATAGTTTTACATGATAAAAGCAAAGTACATTCAGACTTTTAAATTTATTTTGTAACTATACTTTTATGTCTGTATTTTTAAAACTACAAACAAATACATTTATCTATATTAAAATAAATAAACATACACGTATAAATAAAAAATATTAAATAAAAGTATTGAATGAAAATACACACAAAAAATTGTAATTGTAGAGAGAATATGAGAATATGATGCGCCGTGGACTTGTGCGCTTTCTGTGTGCAGGGAACATATAAATGTGGCAGGCGAGTTTAACATTGAAATACGGTTCAGCCACAGCAAATAACCTCACTTCAGCCGGGCCGCAGTGAACATGTTAAGCCCTCCAGTGATCTTTGTTTCACTTCTTCCACAGTCCCAAAACGTTTCCCTTTCATGTCCCTTTTCAATTTAGGGAATGGAAAGAAGTCACAGGGATTCGGGGTCATTACATTATTGCTCAGAAACCGCTTCACAGACTATCAGTAGGTGCATTGTCATGGTGGAAGAACCAGTCCTCTGTGTGCCAAAGATCTGCCCTTTTCTTCCTAATGCTTTCTTGCAACCTCCTCAGTACTTTCATACAGAAATATTGGTTAACAGTTTGGCGAGGAGGAACAAACTCCATGTACACAACACTTCCGACATCAAAAAAATAAAATGGGCGCCCATAACGAGGTTGGTCTCCAACCGAAATGCGAAAATCAGTCGTAGACCCAAGCTTTACTCAATGCATCTACCTTGTAAGCTCTTTGGAGCATTGCAAGAGTTTCCGCAAGAGGAAACAAAATTTTACCACCATATGTTACTCTCGGGCATGCGCCATTTCACAATTTCACTGAAAGGGGAAATCTTGTTTCTCTTAAAAATTCATTGCAGACAAATGGGTGATCTCACACCACTTAATGCTGATGCAGATGATGAAAGGTGATAGATGAAAACAACTGACGGAAAGGCCAGACCTGGCCAGGAATCAAACCCAGAATCCCTGGTGTTACAATGACCAGTTGCCAGTTTTCCAACCACTTATATACATAAGTGGTTCATTTTACAAAACTTGGCACATCAAATTCTATAGAGGTTAATTAAATGCATTACAATTTCATTAAATTTTGATCAACCGTCATGGAGAATATGAAATCATGGTTTCCACAATACACCTTCAACCGTTTTTTTTTTTGTGTGAGAAGGATTACAAATGCATTAACTGGGAATGTTTTCATTGATTACAATGTGCTTAGAACATTTTTGAATGTAAAATTTTCCAGACTTTGGTCAGAATCGAAGTGCCCTAGAAAATCAGCTTAGCAATCAAGAATAGTATCCTAACTAAGCCATCAATGTGGCCTTGGTTTAATTTTAACTATCATAATCTTAAAAGTCCAGTTTTAAAATACAAATACTCCATTTTCTGAAACTTTACAGGAGAAAAACTAAATGAAACTTTTACAGTTCCCATGGAGATGGAAAACAAAATGTATCCTTTAATACTAATCACTGGAGTTGTTGACTGAAGTAGATAGATGTAATTTCTTTATCCAACGACACAAACATTTATTTTTGGCCTAAAAATGGAGTCAGCAGGTTAACATCTTAATCAACTAAGTGATTTTAACTGTTTTTGCTATTAATATGGGATGAACTCAGAATTAGATTACAATACAAAGGTGGTTGATCAAGGGCTGGAGAATAAACTAGTAAATTTAATTTACAAATACTTATTTAATAATCAATGAATAAGATAACAGAAAAATACAAAATAAACTAACATACCTTTCCAACAACAATTTATTATATTGCATTTTCTTAATAATACAAATTATTAAATTTTATTAATTAAATGCAAATATTTAATGCTAAGTCTGTTTCAGAATGTATAGAAATTTGTTCTACAAACACAAACAAAGACAATAATTAACAAAATGTAATAGTGTTTATAAACTAACTTAAAACAATGGAATTTGTAATTGTAGCAACAATAGAATTTGTTGCTCACCAGATATTGTGAATTGCAACAAAAAATTTAACTGTTTTGATTAAATTTGATAAATAACAAGATTAATATGGTACATATAAATTATATTTTGTAGAAAGAAAATAATTATACAAAGCACATATTACAATTATTTATATCCATCATACAAAATTAACTATCTTGTGTAAAATAACACCACTGTGGCAGTCTCTAGTATTACACATTATTAACATATTCTAACCTACTGAGTTGGCAAATTAAGAAGAACATTTTGGCCACTTGGTAAGTATGCTACTTGACGTGAACGAGATAACTGGTAAGCAATATCTTCAGCCGCTTCAATACGTCTAAGTTCAACAAGACCTTCACCTGAATCTCCAAAAGATTTTGCTAATAATTCAGCAGCAACTGCATCACCTTCAGCAGCAATAACCGCAGCCTGCTTCTGTTGTTCAGCCTATTAAAACACATAAGAAATTAGTAAAATGTTTAACTAGCTTTCAAGTCTTTATGATTGATAAGCAAGAATAATTAATTTCATGTATTCTGGCTTTTTTAACAGAATTATGTAGGGGCTTGTTCCACAAGTGAGAATTAAAAGTACAGTTTTCTCTCTCTAAAACAATAACCGAGGGACTAAGCATTTTAATCGTTACGTAAAGAGGAACCAAGATTTGAAGAAATAGGTTTAAAAATAAAGTATTACCATAAATTCATATACAAATACCCAGCATCACCATTCTCTGATTCTTAAAATTCAGCAATGCGAGACTCCGATCCAAATAATTCTACTTTTGTTCTGACCAGAGGTACAGAATGATAATTATATGGTTTATACGCTGAGTTGAAACCACTGCAGCATGACACGATCCAAATTTTCATGCTGAGGCTTCCAAAATTTCTTCCTGCTGCTTCCCTTTATTTCTGCAACAAGCTACTTCTTTCTATCCTTTCAGAAGTTAGCTACAGTTGACTGGGAGAGCCCTGTTCGCTGAACATCATCCATTTGTTTCTTGCCTTTCTCTATTGCTCGATTCAACGATAACTTTTCTTTAACATTGAGCACTTCATGCTTTTAAGAAAACATGCTGACCGTTCACGCATCGAAAAACAAATGAGACTGTACAGTAGCACCCAACAAATCATTCCTCAAATGAGAAACAAAATATGCCAGGCAACTACTTTGCTACTCAGGTAGTGTGCGCGCAACAATACAAAGTGGACAGAAACGAGTAGAACTACCGATATACCATCGTTATAAAAAGTGAGCAATATCTGTATAGAGAAAGAATAAATACATTAGTGTTATGGCAAACCAAACAATTCTCGTTTATTTCATCATTATAGGGAAAATTGTTATAGAGATTACTGTATTTCAAAGAAATCCCATTATCTTCTTATAAAAACTTTCCCTCCTGCTGCAATCATGAACAATATTTTAAAAATATACAGAAAACTGTTTGTTTTCTGAATTGTCAAATACTACGTTTTTCAACAGTAGTGTAAGCCAATTTTATCTTAGCGTAGTTTCTCTGCACAGATAGTGGGGTAGGACAGTATTGGAGTTGAGGAGAAGTTAATTGAGAGAGAATGAGTACAAGAGCATGATAGTGTACGGTTGAGGAAGCATGCGTACACCTCTGTTCAATTTTTGATTTAATTATATTGAAATACAATGTTCATAGTACTCGTACAATTCAAAAATACTAATTAAGTGCACATTTGTCAACACATCAATATTAACACACCAAAGGTTGCTACGTGAGAGACTTGGACTGGGCTATTCTTTTTCGTGTTGTACTCCCACTACACCAATTACCTCACCTACCATGCCACAATCTACATTACTATACACTTATATACACTAAGTTAAATTTGACACCGTAAAGAAGCTAGCCTTTTTAATTCGATCTAGACAACTAACATAAATTACGCATTTAAAGGTAATCTTTACAAATAAATAAAAACATAGAAATGTACATAAAAAAAGAAACTATCTCTAATTTTGCAAAGTTAGGTCGACTCAATTTCATAAATTTATACACACAGGGTTGAACAAAAGGCATGAAGGTTAGATTTTAATACAAAATGTTTACAAAAAAATAAAGACTTTTAGGCCAGAATTGAGAAATTCCAAAACATTAGCAAAGTAATAACTGTTTATACCATAGCTTGAATAATCAGTATGAAGAGTGCAAGCATAAAAATAAATCAGAGAATGATATAAATTGAACAAAAACACAAGTATTGTGATTAATAAATTTCTAAAATCGTTAATGTACTAAAACTTCTTAGATTAATGGAATGAAAAAACTTTTAGTTACCTTTTCTACTAAAAATCTTGCTCGTTCAGCCTCTTGTTGGGCGACCTGTTTTAATTCAACAGCTTGTGTAAATTCTTTCCCAAAGGTTAAATGTGTCTAAAAAACAACAGAAAGTAACAAAATGTGAATATTTTTTATAATATAGATTTTCTACAAAGTGAAAAAAAGTTGCAATAAGCAAAGACAGGTAGTGAATGAAGACAAGACAAACAGTGCCTCTTAATGTGACAGGAAATTTTTATATACAGGAATTTCTTGCTATTCACGTGGTTACATTCAGCAAATAGCAAACGGGAATGTGGGGGTTACGGTCAAAAAAAACTAATTGCCAAAAAATTAAAAACTAATTGATAACCAAAAATGTTGTATTTTCAGTCATTCATATAAAGTTTTATACGAATGTATGAAGATATATTTTCTGAAAATTTTAATAAATGTTCAATCTTATATACTTTGATGATGGTGGATCCACCAAAACATGTCAGAAGAAAGTAGGATTTAAGATAAAAAAAGAGTAAAAGCAACATTATTTATTAATATACAAATATTTTAACCTCCATTTTTTTAATGTTATACATCTGACATACAAATGTAACTTTTGCTAACTAAAAAGTGATTTCTTTTGCACTTCTTTAAATGTTTTCCTTTTTAAATGAAATGTACCCCATCACCACTCATTTAACTCTTAAAAAACCTTACCAGTGAGTCAATTTTCACCACTTTTAAGTGATCAAGAAGTTAAAACTTTTACTTAAAGTAAAACTAGGAAGTGTTTTTGTAAGCTACAGAAAGGAAAAGACATTGACATATCTAAGAAGAGATGGATTTAGATATAGTATGTGAATTCAGAACAGGCCTAGCCTTGTCATAAATAATAATAGGCCTTGTCTTGTTTGAAAGAAGACAAGAGAGTAGAGCGGTCACCAAATAAGCCTGCCGATGTAGTGGCGCGAACAGTTCGGATTCAGTCAGTAGATCGTGTCATAGTACCGAACTGCCTATTAAATCACATGCGCTGAACGATGTAAATTATCATCTATTAGCAATGTTAAAAACAATCAATTTTGCGCGCTCAAGAAAACCGGCAAGTATATTTGGCATCTGCTCAAAGTTACAATGATTGTAGACAATCCATAAAAGCCAAATGGACTGGTAAGCTAGTTTCATTTCCACCAAAACACTGCTTTCCTCAAAGAACCACATCTCCAAAAATCTGGTGTGAACACTCACACGACTTTCTCTTGCCAACCCAAATAATGAACAATGTAACCTAACATTACAAATACTAAACAAAAAACTAACCTCAAAAACACGACCTAATTTTAATCATGAGTGAATGATGCAAAATTAAAACCAAGCCTTAGTTTACCTTAATAATACGGAAAAAATCATTTCAACACTAAATAAGGCTCTCTAAAGAAAATGCTTGAAATAAAAGTTGTCGATCTTTGATTGCCTATAAATTTGATTATATACACTTTTGTCGTAAAATGCTAAGGCTGAAATCTTAAAATAAATAAATTTTTTACAGATTTTCAAGAAAAAACCAAAAAATCACTAATTATTGCTAAACTGTTATACAAAAAAAATGTTCAGAAGAAAAATTGTAGATTTTTAAATTGTCTATAACTTTGATTATATACACTTTTGCTCTAATATGCATTTTAAAGGCCACAATCTTAAAAAAAAATTTCTACGAGAAGACAGCCTCCCCAAGAATTTCAGCAGACATGGCACCTGCCCTATCTTGTAGAGCCTAAAAAAATGTACTAAATGAGGTGATTTTTAAAAAAATCGTAGGAGCCGTTTTTAAGAAAATGCAAAAAAAAAATGACACAAATAAACTACTACTTAAAGTTGACAGATTTTGATAAAAATGTTTGTGTCAGGTCCTTTAGTAGTACCTAACTTAAGTTTTCAGTTTCAACCTCGTACAATGTTCCGTTCTTGAGATATTTTGTTCACACACACAGACCAATCGCTAAAAACATGTTTTTTGGGTTCAGTGGGTATGAAAATGTGTAGATTCGGTGAAAACTCAATTTTGAAAAATTGGCATGAAAACATGAAAAATGACATGAAATATATGCTTCCTATATATTGATACAGGCAAGATAAAGTAAAAGTTTGTTCAATAACAGAATAATTTAATTAAAATACAATAACTCAGAATGATAAGCCAACTTACAATTGAAATATCATCTAATATGACACCAAACTGTGAAGCACGTTCAACTAAGTATTCACTGACTTTTTGTGAAACCAATTCTCTCTGCGTAATCAATTCACCAGCATCAAATTGTGCCTAAAACAAGCATAAGCATTGCATTTAATGAAATTCACATGATTAATTAAGTTACCTGAATAATTTACAAAAATTACTGAAAAAGAACTTAATCAAAATTGACAAACTTGTAAAATTCTGCCAATAACAAAATATATGATGTAAATATTAAAAAAAATTATTACTTTATATTCTTAATGCTGGCTGCATTGGCATAGTTGGTAACATGCTCGCCTCTCCTCATACAGTCTTGGGTTCGAATTCCATTCAAGCACAGCATATTTTCATAAGTTACAAAAAAATCATTTCATCCTTCACCATCTGCATTAGCAGTAATTGCAGAACAGTCTGACGTTAAAAAAAAATTATAATCTTAAAAATTATTGTAATCTAAACAATTAAATTAAAATCATTAACTTCTCTTTAATAAATTGAAAAGGGAATTTCATTCCATTAGAGGCTAGTTGGTGCTTTGTTCTAAATTTATTCACATTTATATCGTTTTGAATGTACACAAAATCTATGTGCATAAAGGAGTGATGCATGGCAAGATTTACCCAAGCCCCCATATATGGCATTACATTTTATCTTTAAAATAAAAAAATATTCTGTTCTTGGTAATCACAAAATAATATCTTATTTGACTTGTTTGGTGTAGGGACATTTGGGAAGTTAGTACTTTTATCTATTAGTATTATACCATCTATAATATTATAATGCAGTCAAGTATTGTGTACAGTGCCGCCTTAAAATATAACATCATCCTTTACTCCTTTCAATTTTTTTTAAAAATTATTTACAGGACAAATATCCAAAAAAACTTTTGTCACATCCAAAATCTGCACAGAAATTTATGTAAACCTTCTAAAAATTAAAGAGATCATAACATTTTTTAATGAGATTATTACTTATTTTCCTTACAACAAACATTCAGTAATTCTCAGGTTGTATTTCTCCCCTTCCACTGGTGGTGATTCATACTGATGTCATAGTATTCCTGTTTTTGATACTAATTGGTTATATTTGTATAGTAGTGATTCAACTTTCAACATGTAAGGTTGTCCAAAAAGTTTCACCGTTAAGCGAACTGAGTGGATAGTTGCTAGTATAAATTAAATTTACTGTCAACATTTTACTACTTATCAAATTTCACAAGAAGTACATGGAAATTTTCACCTTAAAAATGTATACAGTAATTTTCGTAACAGTAATAATATGTTTCATTCATTAACGCCCTCCCCTCAAAATTTTACTGCCATTATACATTTACCACTAATAGTTTGTTGGGGCAAAAGCTATAAAAGCTAACAATCTATAAATACCTTTCGTTGTTGTAAATTGAAAGTGTGAAGTCTCTTAAAATAGTACTTCACTATAAAGTTTTTTTTCACGTAAGCTTAGTCACCATACTGACCTTCTTTACTTGTTTTCGTGATAAGTACACAACCACCCCGCTAATTCAAATTAATTTGGACCAGGACCTGTTTGGACTACCCGAAAAACTAACAAAATTTAATCCAAAAACTGATGAAATACAGGGCATTTCATAATGTACTTCAGGGTTACAAAAATTCAGTACCAAAAAAGTATTTCACTTATAAGAATGAAACAAATACTGTACAAAAGAGCACTTCAAATAGTTTTTTCCACATATTATGGGCAGTTAGTTAACTGTTTGTCCGCTAGGCGTAGACAGTAGAGAAAATGGCTGCCACGGGAAGCGAGAAGTCGTTTTGTGTGTTAGAATTTCACAAGTCAAAGTCAGTAATTACTGTGCAGTGTGCATTTTGGTTGAAATTTTATAAGGATCCACCAAGTGACAATTCAAATCGTGCATGGTACAAACATTTCAGTGAAACTGGTTGCTTGTGCAAGTGGAAATCAACGTTTTTTGTGTGATCTTTCATGAGGCAGCTTCTGGATCGTTCTTTTTTACAGAAACAACAGTAACTGGCATGGTTTACTTGGATATGTTACAATTATGGCTTATGGCTCAGCTACTCAATGACTTCATTTTCCAGCAAGATGGTTGTTCTGCCCATTTTCATAACGAGGTTCAATGGTACCTTAACACAACATTACCTCGGCGCTGGAAGGACATGTGTCTAAAGAACACCAACACATTACGCTGTGGCCACCAAGATCACCAGACCTCATGCCATGTGACCTCTTTCTCTGGGGTTATGTGAAAGAAAGTGTTTATCCCACCAATGCCGAACGATATCGCTGAGCTGAAGAATCGCATAATCAATACAATCAACTTTATCGAAAGGGACATGTTAGAACATGTTTGGTAAGAGCTACACTTTCATGTTGATGTGTGCCATGTCACTAAAGAAGCACATATTGAACATTTATAGATGTTTAAAACTAACTGTGCAAGTCCCTGCATCGGCCTGTACGACTTTCATTTAGGTAAGTGAAATAGTTTTTTTGTATTGCTTTTCGTAACCCTGAAGAACATTATGAAACGCCCTGTATGCAACACAGACCAACTCATTTCACATTCAGAAGCAGATATACTGGTGAATAATGCATAATAATCACCAAAGTTTTCAGCATTATGACAGCAAACAATTATTGATTTATGAAGCTAGACAGAAGTAAAATTGTATGATTTTTTTGAAACTGGTAATAAACTAGAAGAAATGTTTTACTAGTAAGTGATTTATATGGTTAGAACATTTTCTATGAACAACTTGGTTATGTTCGTTTTCTATTTTCATTACACATTTAAATTCCTATAAAATTTAATTGACATATTTAGAAGCCTATTAGAAATATGTTTTCATTACAAAATTACTTGATTTTTATAATCAAACTTGTTTTATGTATAAAATAAACCATGTTAAAAAACTAGAGATCAATTTGGATTATCTGGAATTTCCAATTAGCAGGGTCGTTGTATACCTTTAAATATAAAATAAGAAAAGCAGCCCTAAATTCAACAATAATTAGTCATTAACTTGAATAAGATAATGATACTAAAAAACTTACAACTACAGCTTTAAGAACTTCAGTGGTAATTGATGGTAGAACTCTTTCTTCATAATCAACACCGAGAGTTGTGTATATTTTTGGTAGTTGATCGGGTGTTGGTCTAAATAAAATCCTAAGAGTAATATTGACATTTTGTAAATCTGTAAAGAAAAACATAAATACATCTTTTAATATTTTATTTAAGTCAAATCAATAACCACGTTTTTAAAGATACAAAAAATTTATACACAAACAATAAAAGTGTTTAACGAAATCAGCAATCCTTTTGAAATTAAAACAGGCCTGAGGCAGGGGGATGGTCTTTCCCCTATGCTTTTCAATCTTGTGTTGGATAGGATCATGAAGACATTCTCAGAACTCAGCAAGAGTGCTGTTGGAATTGGTGCTGGAAAGGGAAAAATAAAGGTGAATTGTTTAGCGTTTGCTGATGATTTGGCTTTGTTGGCGAATTCTGAGGAAGAGGCGATTTCTCAAGTTGAGGATCTGAAGATAATAGCCGAGAAAGCAGGTCTGTAAATATCTTTCTCCAAAACCGAAATAATGACGAATTTGAAACAAAAAAATAAATTCATGGATACTAGATTTGGAAGAATTAAATACACAAGTAGCTTTAAATATCTTGGTGAAGTGATCAGTTCGAATGGTTCAGATAAAAAAGCTTTTCAACACAGAAAGATTGTTTTTGAGAGACTAAGGTTCCTAACTAAAAATGTCTACAACAAGAAGAATCTGTCCATCAACGCCAAATTTAAACACTATGATACGGTTGTCAGGCCAGTAATACTTTATGGAACTGAAACATCAAATGTACCAAATCTTGAACAGTTTTTGAGAATAGAAAGGAGAATCTTGAGAACGATACATGGCCCAAATAAAACAGACAATGGATATAGATTGAAGTCAAATGAAGATATATACAAAATAAAGAACGGTGGCGGTTTTAAAACTTTTGAAGATCTTGAGACGGCAATTCGGAAGAAAAGATTAAAATTCATAGGACACATGATGCGGATGGATCCCAGTAGATTGAATAAACAACTTTTTGATAAATTCTGGAATTATAAGAATCCACCGCCATACATAAAACAAGTAAAAGAAGACCTCAATAGAATAAACATAAAGATAGAAGACTGCAAGGATAGAATAAGGTTTAGAGGGAGGATTCAATCAATAGAGTCACTTGTGAGTGTCAGGAAGATTAGAGAAAACATGCGCTGGACGGAGGAACGAAGAGCGCAACACAGCAAGAACATGAAGCAGTATTGGAGGAGGAGGGAGCCACCAAACTAGATTGATATTAGCATGGTCTATTGAAGGCCTGTTCGAAAAAAAAGAAAAAAAGTGTTTAAATTAGTCCATGTAGGAGTAACATCTTTTATGGTCTATTGATTTAGATGCATTGTAGTTTTACAATAAAAAAACCGTACATCTATGAAAAGATAAATTATTTACACAGAATCATACATTTGATTCGGATATCATGTCTTTTGGTTTTGTAGAAGATTTTTACTGACTGCAACAGCTGTCAAATAAAATTCACTACGATCATGTTGGAAGTCAATGTAAAATTCCCCAATGGTCCCAAAAAAAAAAAACAGTCATGAGCACTTTTCAGGCACCGAGACGGATTTTAGCATATGAGGATTCATCTTTGACATCGATAGTGACCTTGATTTCTATACTTTTAAACTTGTTAGCCCAATCAAACACTGAGTTTGGGTACAATCACCAAACTGCTTTTAACTGAGTCAAAACCTCTGTAGGTTTAGCACTTTTATTAGTTAAAAACATAACAATAACACATTAAGCAACACACAATGGGACCTCTTGCTCAGTCATGGCTGCACTGGTGACAGAACGGAGATGTATAATGTACCAATTAAGTTCCCGCATTCTTAATTCACCGACCTTAAAAGTGAAACTCCTGCCATCTCACTCAGGACGGCCTGACACGGTACACAAAAAAAGTCTAATTAATATTTAACCCACCCTTGTAATATTTGTGCTTACCATTAACAAAATATGATTGATGTATTGACAGACAATTAATTTTTTATTTGAAGGTTTACTCAGAACTTTCGTTTAGCAATGAATTCTTTATAAATAATTTTAATGCTTGATATTGTTGTATATGTACGCATTTTTGAAATATACATTTCTAACCACCAGAATACGGTAACAGAAAACACTTACCAATGTTTATAGCACTTTCATGTATCTCATACACATCTTCAGTAACTTAGAATTTAAAAAAAATTTTCACATCAAAATTTAAATGGTAGATCCTGATCTACCATGGTAGGAGTACGAAGTTTTAAATTTTGATGTGAAATGTTTTTTTTAAATTTTAGTTTACTGAAGATGTGTAAAAGATACACAAAAGCGCTATAAACATTGGTAAGCGTTTTCTTTTACTGTATTATGGTGGTTAAAAATATATATTTCAATTTCAAATGATACGGCTGTTTATAATCCTACATAGGATGTTTAATAAAATAATAGTATGCATTTTTATGTACACCAAGCAGAAGTATAGTGTAATCAGCATGGGCCCTAGTACAGATCCTTGGGGGACTCATCATGTGATATCTCTTTTGTCTGATTTAATCTGTGTAGACTTTCGGTAGCTTGTATGCTTCATTTCTGCCATTTGGGTTCATCCTGTTATTTAGCTTATGAACTATTCCCCTGAAATACCCTAAATCCCCAGCACAGCTATTGTTTTACAATTTAAAAAACTTGGTGGCTTGCCCATCTGTTTTCGCCCCTCCCACTCCTGTGCTTAGGTACTATTCCTCTATTGTTGATCCAGCTGTTAGTCATCGCTGATACTACTCCAACTATGACAAAGAGGCAGCTAGAGAGCTGCCTATTTGTCTTTGGAACTCTTCCTCAGCCTTCAGTTGGTGCACAGAAATTTTTTTACTATGTACATCTGTTATTTTTTTAGTTATTAAAGTATTAACAAATTTTACAGACACAAAGTAAACAACATGAACTATGTGGAGTAGCCTGCAGAAGAAAGGACTCAAAAATATATTTATCATACACACAACTAAAACGTAACAACAACAAAATGAATTAATTACAAAAATGCAAACAATCTACATAGAAGTCTATGAAAACTGAAACACTATTATTCATCATCAGTAAAGAATTAACAGCATGCTTCTCCAAATGACATTTTATTTGTGTTAATTATTATTAGGGTATGCTTTCTGCTATTTAAATCATTATTGTTCAGTTTACTAGTTATCTGTTTCTTATTTGCACAGTTTATCAATAAATGATAATTTACAGCATACAATAAACTTTGCAAGCATAAGATAATAAACCAAATATTTATTTCAACTCTGTATAATAAAAAAAATCACAGTAACGGTTTTTGAAAAATGAAACAAAAAGTAAATTACCTTTGCTTCCTGTTACTACAGGTACATTTCTGGGTCGCGAACGAATGTCGAATATAATAGGCCTTTGTATCCACGGAACAAAAAAATGTGTGCCTTCTCCAACAACTTGATTTTTGATTCCCATAAAACGGTCAAAAATGACTGCTCTATGGCCTCCATCAACTAAAAATTAAGAAAATAAAGTAAATTAGATTTTTAAACATCAGCTTTCATAAAATAATCTTATCAGACCTAATTATTACGAACAATGGCTATAAAAATTACAGATATGATACTTGTTCGAGTGTACAAAAAATACAAGATTATCCAGATTAATATGTGATAATTAAATCAATTTCACATTAACAAACCATCACAAAAAAAACAACACTGACCTTTTCAATATCCTTTCTGTTAGGCTATAAATTGTTTTTAATTTATTATTTTGTATTGAATTCAGCAACAAAACTGATTACCCATTATTACTTATTATTATTACTCAACATTTCAAAAGTAGATGTGAATACAATACATAATGAGAATGTTGAAAGAAAAAATTTACTGCCTGTCTAACGTTATTTTTTAATTGTTTTAAACTATTTCCCTGTACGTCAGATTTGTTGGGAAGCACGTTACATGATACCTTTAATCCAATATTTTTGCACACTCTTCTAACAACAATGGTTGTCTTGTCATGTCTGAATCTCTTATTATAGCCTTCAATGAAACAAAATAATGATGACTTATATTGAAAAGGTGCTTAACACTTTCACTGCTGAACACAATTTCATACCTAAGCTGACAGAAAAAAACTGCCATATACGTTGTAACCTTTATATGTGCAAAATTTACGTAGTTAGCACGGTGCAAAGAAACAACCCGCAGGCAACTATTGCATGTAAAGTAGCGAAAGTGCTAAATAAACTTATCTGAAAGTCTTGAGCTAAATTCTTAGAAGGGCCAGCAAAATTTTCATACAAAAAAATCACATTGTTTCATGGCCCATTGTAGTTATAAATGAATAAGGCATTTCAAATTGATAAACTATAATAAACACATTAGTAAACAAGAGTTCCAGTTTATGTAAGTATAGTTGAATTGATTACAAAATAGGAATGGTGCTCGGCAAGAGAGAGGGAGTAATATGCCACGTTGACCGCCTGGCTTGGCTGAACACAGCAGAACAACCACGTTTGATTAATATACACTTCTTTCCTCAATAGATGTCATTATTATTGTAATTACCTTCATTTTTTTTAAAATAGATGTGAATGGGAAAGTTCTGTTTATAAATTATAACCTCACTATAAGAGCAGGTGACGAGACAGCACAGTAAGCAGCAATACACGCAGTTTGGTTGCAGAGCAGTGACTGAGACTAGAGCAAAGGTGTGGCAACAGTGTACGGAATTCTCATAACTGATAGGCCACCAGTCTTGCTCTTCTCTCTGCCTTCCGACCGGTCCCAGTCCTATTTTGTAATCAATTCAACTATAGCTACACAAACAAAACTGCATGGTCAGGTGTTCTATTTACTAACATTACAATTAAAGGCAAATTTGTTCAATATCTAGACTACAAATAATAATTATACATTTTTCAAAGCTGATGAGCTCAGAACATACGCATTGCCTGCTACCCATTTCATAGCTAGCCAATGACTTGCCAGCAACGTTGCCAATTGCTCTCGTAGCTCTGTTATATATTTTGTCAGCGATTTTTTTTGTTCTTTCAATAACAATAAACTATGAACATACAACCAGCTGATTATATAAAGTATTACACATTAACATGCTCTATAATCAATGTGTTCAGTACGAGATGCAAGACACGAGTGAACTACTGCAGCTCTTATATGCATGCGCCCGTAATGTTTGCCAGGCTGAAACATTTGTACAATCTGACAACGCTGGCAAACGTTCTGATTGGTCTAAAAGCATGGAAAAGCAGAGCTCACCAACTGTGAAAAGCATTATACATATTTACCATTATATAATGCTGAGTTAACAACACCACCAGCTAATGCCAAACCCACTCCAACTTGTCCAATTCTGTTGAAAAACTGTGCTGCCATATTATTAAGTTGTAAAAATTTCCTATAAAAAAAACAAAAAAATTTAAAAACTTCATAGAAAATTCAATCGTTCTGAAATGAGATTTCACTCATTTTAAAAAAACATTTTGAAACTCAATGAAATACTGTTAAATATTACGACTTACACCACATAAATGAACAAATTATACAATTTTTTAATATAAAAATACACTTAACTAAAATGTGAGTTCTACAATTTCAATAAACATGTTTTGGGCAGGCTTAAATTAATTACGCAGATAAGAAGTACCTAATTACCTAAAAAAATCGGATATTTTAAATCATTAGCTATTAAAATAATAATTTATACTGTATTTTCTCAAATAATGAAGGTTGTAAAAGTCACATTGTGATTAGCAAAGTACATCAAAAAAGTACTAAACTGATAAATTTTAGTTGAATTTAAACTCAGCAAAGTTCAAGAAATGGACAGTTTAGTTTAGTAATACATGTAGGTATTCCATCTTTCAGTATCTTCAGTGTACTAACCTAATCAAACAAATTTAAGTAGGCAAAGAACTGGTTGACAAATACACCTTGCACTCAAATTAGGTCTCCAGACTAAAAGAAAACTGTTTACTCTCTGAAATTTAGACCCAATGGGACAATTTGACAAAAAATGAGATATGTAATACATCTGCAACGTTGACAAGTATAATGAAAATTAGGTCTTGAGAACTAATAACAAAATACATTTTGAACATACACTTAACTAAACGCTTAGCTACACGAAGATAAATCTTATTTACTTGACTAAATAAACATAAATTCTATTTATCATCAACTTTTAAGGACTACCTACAAGCACACAACCGGCTAACGCATATACTGAAGATCTGATCGCAGTTAATTAATATCAGCAAAGTAGGCCTAATTAATGAAATGTAATTAAACAATAAAGAAATATTAATTATTCATATCGTATGGTAATTTAATGAGGTCCTACATGCTGATAATCTGAGAAAAATGTAAAAATTAAGAAATGCTGACTGAATTATTGCATCATGGTTACAAAGATTAATTGATGTTCAAGAAATGTTTGTAATTTATTATGAATCCGTAATTTACTAGACAAAAAAACAAAGCAGTACAACTATGGTAAAACGTTAAAATGCCATGAATTAAAGTAAAATGTACTTACGATTAGGATGAAAATTTTGATAACCTTAGTTTTCTTACAACCTCATGCGGTAGAACAAGGCAACCAACACAATGAATTAAAATCATTCTATTCGCTGAAATGTTAAAAGTTTTATTACAAATACTTAAATACCTTAATATAAAAATTTATTGGAATCTTAAGAATGATTGATTTTGTTATTTTAGGTTGATGCATAGTATAACGCACTATTTTCTATTTGTTACATAATATATTACAGTAATATGTACAAATATAAATATTTTACCTGTATAAATACTAAGTCTATTTTCATTTAATTTTTGAACCAAGATTAGATATTTAATACTTCTATTTGTAATAAATAAATATCGATTAGAATATTTTTGAAGCAGTTTTTAAGTTGGTACTTATGGAAGAACTCAAAACGATTTGTATGTTGCGGTTTGTTGAGTTAGATTAGTCAGTTATGATAATATTTTAATAAGGCAATATCTTTAGGTGCAAATGTTATAATGAAACAATGGTGTGTAATTGTACTGACTATATGTGCTTGTTTCAAACTTTCATTAAGTGCTATTCAAGAAGATAGTTTTTCGGAAGAACTTCTTCTTAAACCCCTCCCCAGTGGTCATGTTTATTCGTATTTTCAGTTTACGACATTATGGGATACAAATTTTGATGTAAATAATTGTAAGTTAAAAATTTCAGTAGTTAACATAATATTAAGTAATTTTGTTTTTTGTACAAATCGTTGAAGAAAATTCGGTTTCTTATAACATAACCTCAATTTGCTTTTTGTTTCAGTCGATCATTGCCATCTCTTTCCGAGATCTCTGGGTGAAGTAGTTGGTAGGTTTAACTTGCAAGAACTTCACATAAGTTTGACTGGAGGTTTATGGAGACATGAATCGTGGGGGTATCCTGTTATCGATGCTCCTCCAGGTGCAGAGGTGTGGGCTTGGTTTAAACATGGAACTGCAAAGTAAGTTATATAAAAAATTACTATCGAATTATTATTAGAATTACATCTACAACTACTTCGTTATGTAAATTTATGTATCTATTTTATGTTGCAGTATTAATAAAAATTGGAAGGAGTTGACTGCAGCATTATCTGGTCTTCTTTGTGCTTCTCTTAATTTCATTGATGCATCTAATAGTATAAGTCCAGAAATCAGTTTTAGATTGACTGGTGTCGATGATTTTCATAACCCATTAAATTCATCACAGTTACGCTATGCCGCTTTACCAAGGGAAATTGTGTGTACTGAGAATTTGACTCCGTGGAAGAAGTTACTACCCTGCGATTCAAAGGTTTGTTAAAAAATTTCTTGCAACCCTATATACTGTGTGAGACAGCCTATCTTGGCATACGACCTTGTGTATGCTGTATAGTTCAGCCGCTCTAAGTTTGCTCCTACTGTCAACAAACCAAAACCAGCTACTACAGGGTGCACGCTAGAGTCCGTGACTTTATGGATGTCGTATTCCTATTAAGTTAACTTTTTTTAAATTATAAGTACTTAAAGTACTAAAAAAATCAGTCGTGATAAGATGTAGGCCTAACAATTTAATTTAGAAAAATACTTTTAAAAGTATTTTGTATTTAAATATTTTTGAAATTATTTTGTTGTTACTTTTTAATCAGCAAGTACACATTTTGATATAATGCGCATGCTCAGTGACGTCATTATTTGTTTACATTAGGAGTAAACTTAGAACGGCTGAACTGTACTTTGCAGGAGGTGTGGAAGTCATCCATTTCCCAAAACATGAATCGCACTTCACTGTTCTTTTAAAACTATCAATGCACGCTGTTTGCATTCGAGTAAATTATAAACTGATTATGTCATAATATATCACACATAGAAATATAAACAAAATAATAATTAATAACATTAGAACGTTCATGTTATTTGATTTTATTACTGTGAATAATATTTAATTATAATTTATCAGATGTAGTGACGATATCGTGTAATTCCTTTCTCTTGCATTTTCATGGTAGTTTTCTAAAAATGAATGTTTAGGTCTACATGTGTTTTGTATTACTGTACTGCAGGTACTTTAAGCACAAGTGTTAAGTGTCAATTGCGTGGTCCTTTTTATTTTCTCTTGCCTATATGAATATATAGGAAAGAAAGTATTGTTTTCATGTCGATTTTTCGAAATCGAGTTTTCACCGGATCTATACGTTTTCAGACCCCCTGAACCCAAAAAACATGTTTTCAGCGATTGGTCTGTGTGTGTGTGTGTGTGTGTGTGTGTACAAAATATCTCAAGAACGGAACATCGTACGAACTTGAAACTTGAAACTTAAGTTACATACCACTACCGAACCCGACATGAACATTTTCATCAAAATCGGTCTACCGGAAGTAGTAGTTTATTCGTATAATTTTTCACTTTTTTGCGATTTTCTCAAAAACTGGTCCTACAATTTTTTTTAAAATCGCATCATTTACTCAGTTTTTTATTCTCTACAAGATAGGGTAGGCGGCATGTTTGCTGAAATTCTTGGTGAGGGTGTTTTTACATAAAAAAAGTGTTTTTTTAAGATTACGGCTGTAATATGTACTAATATAGCGCAAAAATGTATATAATAAAAAATGTAGAGAATTTAAAAACCTACAACTTTTATTTCAAACATTTTTTGTATTACGCTTAGTTTACCGGTAATTAGCGTTTTTCTGTTTTTTTCTCACGAAAACGTGTGAAAAATCGATTTTTTAAAGATTTCGGCTTTAGTACGCATTTTACGACAAAAGTGTATATAATAAAATTTATAGGAAATTAAAATGTCTACAACTTTTATTAGTAGAATTTTTTTCTACAGAGCTTAGTTTAGCGTGAAAGTGTGATTTTCCGTTTTTTTTTAAGCTAAATTGAGTTCGATTTTCATTTAGCGTGTTTCACTCATGATTAAAATAAGGTTATGTTTTTGAGGTTAGTTTTTGTTTATTTTGAATATTTTATTAATAATGTTAGGTTTATTATTAATTATTTGCACTGGCAAGAGAAAGTTGTGTGAGTGTTTCACACCAAATTTTTTTAATTAACTTTTTCAAACAGAATATCAGAAAATAAAATGTTAATTGCAAGTTCAGTAGTTTTATAATTAGTGTGCCGACTGAATCAATTTGTAAGATTTTTCAGTTAATATAGACCTAAATCAAATTTAAACAGTAGAGCTACTTTATGTAAATATTTAATTTTATTTGTTTGCAATTAATTGACCACTTGTATTAATCAATTTATTGTAACAAAACATAACAGCATAGGTATTAATTAAATTGAAAAAAATGAATCCATTAGTTTTAAGTGAAATTTTTGAGATGCTTTGGTGTTTGTATTATGTGGAGTTAATGTTTTCGTAAAGACTAGTATGGTGATGGCCACCGTGCGCCGAGCTGGAGTTCCACACATGTAAGATGAGATTATTTTCATTAAAATATCTTCTAATAGTTCTTTCAGTCGTTGGGGTGTATGTTATGTATAAAACTATTTGGACCTTTTAAAATTTTAGTAATTTTAAAAGGCTAAGCACTATGGAAAATCTATTGTGTTTGTGTGTGTCTGTGTTGAGTCTCAGTGTGCATGCCTTGACAATGGCATGCACTGAAAATTTTTTTTCTGTGCAGAGATTTAATATTCTGAATAAAATAGACTATCATACTTTTCAGTTTGATTATTCCAGATCCCCCTTAACAGTTGGCAACTTAAAGTTATTCATGATATTGTTTGTGCTTTGTTTTCCAGAAAGGACTTGCTACTTTATTAAATGCTGGATTCATTCATAATACAAATTACCACTCCCTTGGAATTCATTTACGGCAGATATGTAAAGTAAGTTTAAACTATTGTGGTTATATTTTTTTTCCAGGAATTTAATCTAATGTAATTACACGGCAATAACTCAGAATTTTTTTCTTTGGATGTTATCTTCTTTTCTTTACAACCACTCAACATTCTCTCAGAAGTCACTTTTGTCTTTATTCTGAGAGGTTAAGTTTTAATTTCCTACCCTTTTCTCACCTGAGTTCTGCAGGACTTTTCAATCCAATAGTTTACTTTTAAATCCTATTTTATCACAATAATCATTTTGGGTATGGACATTATGAAAAACATCCTAAAATCATGTTGTATATTATTACAGAGCTAAATTTTTGTTGGATTTAGTTTGATATGATAAACGGAAAACATATGATAGAAGTGTTCTCTAAATAAACAATAATGGCAATTAGGAATTATAAACCATGCATTTCATATTTCCCCTTTTGTAAATATTTTTTTTTTTTTTTGGTTTAACGTCCGACTGTTCTGCAATTACTGCTAATGCAGACGGTGAATGATGAAATGATTTTTTGTAACGTATGAAAAAATGCCATGCCTGAATGTGATTCGAACCCAAGACCGCATGATGAGAGGCGAGCACGTTACCAACTTCGCTTTGTAAATAAGCATTTAAAGTTTTAATAACTAATGGACTTTTAAATACAGGAGGCCCTGGATACTCCGAATTAATAAATTCCACTGCTGTTTAGATTACGAAAAATTTGGATTATTTAAAGATTATTTTAACTATTATTAATTATTTTATTTATTATTTTATTATTATTTAAGATTATTTAGTTCAATTTAAAGGAACAGGATAGACTATCAAGGGGAGTTTTGGAAGCCAAAAAATTTCCTGTAACTTTCTATTTTTATGCAAACCGCTTTTATTACTGTATTGATACAAAAATTGTAAAAATTAATTTTACTATGGTTTTAATTAAGTAATCAACTTTTTGGAATTGGTATTGGTGGTATTTTAATTAAGTTCTCAGTGTTTTTTTTTTGTTTCTTGAAGTTAGTGATTTTTCTGTTGCGTCTTTTCGTATTTGAGCCAATAAAAGTAGTTGGTACGAATGTCATTCTCTGTTGCCCACTAAATACAAATATTAAAACATTTTATTACGTCTTTGTGTTTTATGCTCTTCGTGCCTAATTCAATTTCATTATCATCGTAATCATTTTCATTGAACTCGATACAAACCTATACTGTATAGTACTTAAAATATTAATTCACTGAAGAGCACTGTGATAGAGACATGGCATTACTGCAACCTTTTTTTTGGGAGTTCGGATTATCTAAGTTATTCTGTTTACCAGTTATTTTCTCTTTTGGGGTCTATGTCTATGTTGTCCACATTCCTTGACACCCAATTTCAATTAACATTGAACCAAGTGACATGCAGATGAAAAATGTGTTAGCAGCTGACTGGTTTCTGTGTGGCCACGGTACCAGCTCAGCTCAATGCTCCTGCACTGCTTGAACTTCTAACCTGCTTGCTGTCTGGCCTTGACAGACATAGGTTGTTCATTTTTACTTTCTCTTGCCTGTATGAATATATAGAAAGGAAAGTACTGTTTTCATGTCGAGTTTTCACCGGATCTACACGTTTTCAGACCCCCTGAACCCAAAAACATGTTTTCAGCGATTGGTCTGTGTGTGTGTGTGTGTGTGTACAAAATATCTCAAGAACGGAATGTCATACAAACTTGAAACTTGAAACTTAGGTTACATACCGCTACCGGACCCGACACGAACATTTTAATTAATATCGGTCAACCGGAAGTAGTAGTTTATTCGTGTAATTTTTCACTTTTTTGTGATTTTCTTAAAAACTGGTCCTACGATTTTTTTTTTAAATCGCCTAATTTACTTATTTTTTTATGCTCTACAAGATAAGATAGATGCAATGTTTGCTGAAATTCTCGGTGAGGCTGTTTTCATGTAAAAACATTGTTTTTTCTGGATCGTGGCTTTAATATGCATTGTAGCGCAGACATTTTTATAATAAAAGTTGTAGAGAATTTAAAATTCCACAACTTTTATTTCAAACATTTTATTGTATAATGCTTAGTTCAGCGGTAATTAGCAATTTTCTGTTTTTTTCCTCACGAAAACGTGTAAAAAATCTATTTTTTTAAGATTTTGGTCTTAGTATGCATTTTACGACAAAAGTGTATAAAATAAAATTTATAGGAAATTAAAAGGTCTACAACTTTTATTAAGAGAATTTTTTTGTTCAGTGCCTAGTTTAGCGTGAAAGAGCGATTTTCCGTATTTTTGAGCCAAACTGAGGTTGATTTTCATTTTGTGTCTTTCATATATGATTAAAATTAGGTTATGTTTATTGAGGTTAGTTTTTTGTTTGTTTTTAATGTTTTATTACTAATGTTAGGTTTATTGTTAATTATTTGCATTGGCAAGAGAAAGTTGTGTGAGTGTTTCACACCAGATTTTTTATCATTGCATGCTATCTGGTAAAAAAATTATTATGATAAACAATTATGTATATTCACACATTTTTTATTTTTTGCAGACTAGCACTGATTGTTCTGAAACAAGTATTGAATTGAAACAAACCGTTTCATTAGTTTATGATCTAGTCATACTTGAAGGAGCAACTCATGATTGGTCAATACGAAAACTTTTTGGAATTGGTATTGGTGGCCCTTGCCCTTTAGCAAAGAATAGTAATATTTATGTAGATGTAAGTTTAAACCAGGTATGTTTATTAAGTTTATTCATTGCATGCTATCAGAACCATGTAATAAAGTACTAAGAGTGTTATTGCAAGTAAACACAGTATTTGTGAAGATTTACTATTTGTCATTTTTCTTAATGAAGTTTAGTGTGATTAAGTATAAATAATAATTGTTTTATTTTCTCTTGCCCTATGTGAATATAGGTAAGGAAAATATAATTTTCATGTCAATTTTTTGAAATCCAGTTTTTACCAGAAATACACATTTTTGCCCTCCTAAATAAAAAAAAACACTTGTTTTTGGCAATTGGTCTGTTTGTGTACAACATACCTCGAGAACAGAATACAAAGTGGAATTTGAAACTTAATTTAGGTATAACAAGGAAGTGGTTTTTCTAAGATGGTGGCCTTAATATGCATTTTAGGGGAAAAGGGTATATTAAAGTAGAAAGAAATTAAAAACCTACAGCTTTTACTTCAGGCATTTTTTCCTTTATAACACTTAGTTAACCATCAATTAGTGATTTTTTTGTATTTTGTTCATCAAAATAAAATTGGTAAAAATATTGGAAATTTAAGATTTTGACCTGTGTAAGTGCATTTTACGACAAAAGTTTATAATATAATTAAAAGACCTGCAACTTTTATTTCTAGCACTTATTCTGCAGAGCTTAGTTTAGTGATTTTCCATTTTTTTTAAGTTGAATAGAGGCTGATTTTCATTTAGTGTCATTCACTCATGATTAAAATTAGGTTATGTTTTTCATATTAGATTGTTTATTCATGATTAAACAGGTTATATTGTTCATTATTTACATTGGCAGAGACAGTCATGTGAGTGTTTCTTTCACTCCAGGTTTTTATTTTTAGAAAACTCAAAATGAATCCAATTCTACTAACAAAACGAAGAATCCAAATTTATTGAATGTCTAGAAGAGTGTACATTTTATATTCAGTTTGATGAGTAAATCATAAGCCTATACTAGAATTAACGTTAGCTATGTCGACACTTTTTCGCTTGGGTGGCTAAGTGCATGCATCAAGGCACGCCCGAGATGAGTCAGAAGTAGCAGATTTTCATAGCGCACGGCGTAGCGCAAGAAGTTCTATCAGCCTTGTATTTCTGAGCGTTTCAACATTCAATTTGTAGTGTTTTATAGTGCGTTATGAAAGAAGTCCGTTGGGTTTGAAGACCTCTATCTCAAAAACAACCTAACGCAAAATTTTGAACCTTACACCAAATTAAAACCTGTTCTTTTCTGCGTTAATTGGTTTTATTTTTATAATTATTTTTTTAAATTAGTCGGAGATACAGCAATTTACACATAAAAAGTACTCAGTTTTTAGCCGGTTTTCTGTTTATGTACTTTTTAAATGTCTGTTACTACGTCCAGGCTTTATATAAAAAAATCGCCGTTTAAGTATGCTGAAGATCAGAGTTTTCTCTATAATATTAATATTTTAAAAGTGAAATTGGCCATTTTTTTAAAAAAAACATGCTATTTTGGCTCCACGTATAGATAGGGATATGATTTCTGACCTAAACCATGCATTTTTACTACAGTAGGTAAACCTTGATTTCCTACATTTATTTACTCGTGTAATCACTAAATATGCCACACTAATTCCTCCTAACAGAATAATATCATCTTCATATATCTTGAAAACACAACAGAAGTGAGGCACGAATGGCATGCCTCTAAGTGAACGTTGAAGCACAAGTTGAAAATGAAACCACACGAGTGTGAACATTTGCACATCTTGGGACATTTATATTGTGTATAAACAGTATTTAAAATGTAACTGTGGTTTAAATTTTGCCAATTGGATTATAACATATTGCAGTTACAAAAGGTACATTTTGTAATTTTGACTTCAAATAGTTTACTGAAGACAACTTAATGGTCTTGAAAATACATCACTTTAGTTTAGAACTGGACTGGATTTTAGATTTATGTGAGGAAGATATTTCTTAAGTTAAACGTAAAGAAATATGTAAATTTATTTTGTATTCATAAAAATATTTATTAATTTTTCAGACTGGTTCTGTTTTTCAATTATCACCAATACCAGAAAAGAAAATAACGAGCACCCGAGGTGGTCATACTAATGAATATGCTGTTTATGATGTCAAAGCTATTGGTGATAAGTTATTTAACATAGCTGCATCTTATGATAAAACTCGTATTTACAACTTAAATGTTCCCCCAGTTATATTTGCCAACAGATATATTATTGGTAAGTTCTAAAAAAATGTATTTAATCATTTTAAATTGGTGTAGTTGTATATACCAATTATATTTAGAAAATATGAATTATTTTAATAAAAAAAATACAATTTATCTTTTTTTTTATAAACTAAATCATTTATTTACTAAACAGATTAGTTTCCAAATGTTTTTGCAAATTATGATCTTTTTCCAATGGGACCACCACTACAGCAAATGGAAACTAACACCTCAGATTAATGTGCATCTGGAAACTGGAACGTATTTTAAGTTTTCAGTTTCTGTTGTTAAGCAAACCCTCCCCCTTAAGCACAGAATAGTAGTACAGTGAAACCTCATGAATTTGAAGCCGAAGGAACTGCTGAAAAAATTTGAATTATTACTAAAAATTATACATAGTTACAAAAGTATTTACAAGTTTTTAACTGTGTTTCAACACCAAAATAAAATAATACAATAATACTGTATATGTAGGCTATTAATCGATTAATTGTAAACTAACTTAAAGCTAACTAAAATAAATTTTAAACAAAAAGTACAGTGTGGGCCTTCTTAAAGTGCACTGTAAAAATCTGTACATTACCATGTATTATTGTTGAGGAGAAAAGAACTATATAATTTTTGGCTGCGTCTCACAGTGACATCGTATTTTCCATATACTATCTTCTAACCTTCTGGTCAATGGAAAACTTCATATCCTACATTCTCTTGTGCATCAAAATACACCTGTAAACCTCACGGCATTTTCATCGCTTCCTGGCTGTCTGGCACAGGTGCTGGTTCGGTGTCTTTTTCATTGTTGCTCTCTTCCCTTTGGTCATTTTCCATACCTTCCTGCCTACTCAAAACTTCATTAACAATGTCAACGGCATTTCTCTCACTGGTAACGATTACATCGTCATCTACGGCAACAAACAAGGAAAAATGGTATGGTAGGGAATTCATTCCATTATTGTTCAGGTTCATTTTCATCAGGTACATTTACCTACATTTCTGTGTTCATTCTGTTTGCTAAACTTGGAATAACGAATAAAAATTTCTAATTAACAAAAAATTGTATTTTAAATTACGAAGTTAGATTTAACATTAGTATATGTACAAAATGAAGGGAACAAATAATTTCTTTGAATGAACAAAAATTTAGAATTACCGATGTTTCACTGTAATTTTTAAAATGTAATCAGAAGATGATCTCCTCAGACAAGATGGTGGATCCATCATCACGATAGTAAAAAAATATATTAATAAGAAGAATACAGGTTTGTGAAAGCTAATAATGTATGTTTTTAAAGTTTTATAACTTTTTTTTATGATAAAACCGCAACGACTTAAGAGCTGTAGCAATTTGTCCCATACAAACCTGTTTAACATGTAACTTACTGTATTATTTAATTTTTTTGTGTTTCAGGTTATGGACAGGAACGTGGTGGAATAGTCACTAAAATACATAACAACCACTGGACTCCAATAACTGTGATATTTTTGGAAAACATTCCTTGGTTTATGCCTATTTATTTTCACACTCTTCTGATTAAGACAAACGGGAAAGAAATAAAGCCATGTAAGTTAATTTTGCTCTATAAATGATTATGATTTAATTTCTGTATTTAATATTGTTAACTGTCTTGTTTTGATGTGTCAGCGGTAGATGTACATGTTGTTTCTCAATTTGTGTACTAGTATGTTTATTTATAACAGTGGTAACTTATCTAATGCAGCAGCTTTTGTAGTATTAATACATAACGACTTACACACATTCAGTTTGTAATTTCAAACATTACAAAATAACGAGATTAATTTGGGGATTTCCTATCAGGGAATCATAAATAAACATGTCCTGAAAAACTGTTTTGACATTTTTCACTGAGGACTGAGCATAGTGTAAGTGGTATGACTGATTTTGATAGAATATTTTTTATGTTTATTTTTCAATTTTGTTATCTTTGACTTTGAAACGTAAAATGAAGGAAGTAGAGAATTTTTATACACAATATTTCTGTATAGTCTGTTAAAATTTATGATGAAAAACTATTTTAATGGATTTAGTGCATACGCAGGGTTAATTGTTTACATTTTACCTGATTTAAAATTTCTTGAGATTAACCAAGTTTAAACCTATTTGACTTCCTATAGTGATTATGGTTGTTCGTTATGTAGTTTTAGCTTTACCATATATTTTTATAGAATTTGAAAGTGCTTGTTATGCTAAAGATTAATTTATGATATAAATTATTTATTTAATTTCAGTGGTAAAGCGATTTATACCTGGAAAAGAAAGAGTTCGGCCATATTATCTGGAGGTTGTTGTTGAATTACAACAACGTTCTGTTACAGAAATTTCGATTGAATTTGATTATATGTTTTTAAAATGGCAAGAATATCCTCCTGATGCTAATCATGGATTTTATGTAGGATCTGCAATCGTTACCGCAATGTTACCAGTTGCCAGGAATTATACAGGGTTACCACAAGATGGATCTCTCTTTTCATCAAGGTACGTATTAATGAGATTAGCACTTGTGCTGAATAATGTTAATTTAACAGCTTAAAAGTTCTAAGATTAACACGCACAACCCCACTAAAATTTGGGGCAGATCTGTTGCCATGTGTGGGCTCATTGCTCTCCGCTATCCCCATTCCTTTTTTTGAGCTATGTACACATGTATTAGCTGTATGTACACATGACAGTGGTAGTGATGGGGCTTATTTAACCCTTTCCACTCAACTGTCGGATCTGATCCGACATGATAGTTTTACCGTTCCACTCGTATGTCGGACTCCATCCGACTCTGTTTTCACAGCTGATTTTGTATGAAAATATGCGTTAAACAAAGTTGCTGTAATGTGCTGGCCTCTACGGGATGTTTTAAAAATTAATTCTTGTAGTTTTCGATAGTTGACTACTACCGATTATCGATATAAACGGAATTAATTGAATCGATGTCACCATAACAAACTAGTAAATGAACTAACCTAATCATGAACGTGCTTCGTTTAGTTTGTGGTATTTCGTGTCGCTTTAAGATCTGTTAATGTTTTTTGGTAGTTTTAGGTATCAATTTCTAGTTAAATAGTTTATTACTTTCTATTCATAAAATAAATACAAGTGGAGGGGAATCACAGTGCAAACATAATACGAGTGGAAAGGGTTAACATAACAGGATTAATAACATGGCTACTGGATTGAGTCAGTTATTGTGATAACAGGTTACTAAAAACACCCTGTTAGCTGTTACTTTAAAATATCGTGATTCAAAGTCGTTCAATAAACTGATGTACGATTGATGCTTGTCTGACTTATAACTGCATAAGACTGTTAAAACTAAATGAAGTTATCAATAACTTCTTCGTCAAATAACACCACTTTTAAGTTTAACTTTTTTATGATACTGTAATACAAACACAAGGTGGCAAATCTTACTGAATCTCTCGTGAACACAAAGTTAAGACAAACAGCACTATTTCCTGTAACCAAATACAACCACGGCAAACAAAGCGCAATTTTTTGCAAACACAAGCGTAGCCTGTCGCACTGAATCTTTTACAGGCACACAGCAAAGGTTTATAGTTACTATATCAAGCCGATAAGTCAGCAACCATGCATCTGTAAGCCAATGGGATGGCAGGATTAAAGCAAGTCAATACTTAAAACAAACCTCCAGCAAGTCATGATGTTGTTGCATGATGGTTTGTTTGACTACCATTTTCTGTACTAATAAACCTTTGTACCAAAAATCTACTTGTTAGTGAATAATTTAGTTCACTTATTTACCACATATCTCGCGCTAAAACCTATTACTACATTGTATTGTAGTTGGGACGATAAAAGTGTTATTTTAATAACAGTTATAGAATTCTGTAATCGAGCAGGCTGTTATTTTCAGTTATATGTTATCAAAATATGTCCATCAATGTGTGTGTTAATGACACCAAGTAAATGCATGCTGGATTTGTTCACCATTTCTGTATTCACTGTAGTTTACGTGTTTACCTCTCAATGAATTACAAAATTGTCTTTATTCTATTTCTATTTATAATTTATAATTATTATTCTAATTTTAATTATTCTATTTTATATTTATAATAATGCACAAAAGTCTGGATCAGAGGGGTCAATACAAAAAATAGTTTCAAACGAGCTGCTGTTTTTTTTGAGAGCTTCTCTAAAATTAGGGAAAAAGTCCCCTTCATGCACCTCTGAGAGGGCTGAGTGGTGAATTAAACTAGGGACCCGCGGCATATTAGTCTAGTGTGAAATCTGGATTTTCCATTAATGGTAGGAGGACTGAAGCCCTCAAGTCCCCTTTGGCTATGTACCTGCATGGAATAGTCACTGAACCACTGTATTTAGTAAGAGCCCGCCAGGCAAGGATGACTACCCTGAAAATTGAGACGAAGTTTATATAAACAAGTGGCTATCAGCTGATGATTAAAGTCTGCAGTTTACAGATGAATAATTAGTTTCCATAATCATGCTAGACTCCAGCAACTGACGGGGGGTGGGGGTGGCATCAGCTTCTTTCTCCTGAGTTGTCGCTCGCAATGTTTATTCTCATAATAGGAACGTAATTTTTTTATTATTTTAATTATGGCTGTAGTACTTAAGTTGTGCAATAAACTAATTAATTTTGTTTTCAGTTTCAGTGCATCAAGGCAGGGATATTTTATTCAAATTCGTACAGAGTCGTTAATAATTAACCTTCCAACACCTGATTTCAGCATGCCGTACAATGTTATATGTCTTGCATGCACTGTTGTGGCACTTGCATTTGGACCTATTCATAATATAACGACTAAAAAGTAAGGGTTATTATTTATCTACTAATTTTAGTCTAGTCATTTTTTTGTGATGACCAACACTAGAAATAAATTGGGGCTGTTCACAGGCATTTACTTTATTTTTGCAATCTGTAATAGGTTTGGTTAATAAATACTATTTTTATTCTATTGTGTTATTGTTCATAAAATAAATACGTTTTATAATACTTTATCTTTGTAATCTATAATCGATTAGGTTTATAAATTCTACTTTAGTATCTTAAATAACACTGTTAGACACAATTCATTTGAGTTTCAGCTGTCAAGTTATTCATTCATTATGTCTGAAACGTTTTAAAAATGGGTTGCATTCAGATCATAGATGGTAATGAAAACTAGGATATTTATCTTTGCTGTCTTTTTTGTTTTTGTTTTACATCTGACTGTTTTGCAATTTCTGCTGATGCAGACAGTGGACAATGGTGATATAAGAAAAATGAGGGGACCTTGGTGTAGAAGTCAGTTGTTCTAACCACTATGCTAGCGGGCCGATCTGTAACAATTAATGGTCTGGTCCTTTAACAATGCACCTTAACTTAAGTAGACATTTCTTATTTTTAGATGCCATGGTAAATAGAATCAGTTTTTACTTTCTCTTGGCATATATGAATATTATAAAGAAGGAAAGTATTGGTTTCATGTCGATTTATCTCAAAATTGACTTTCACCGGAAATAATGTTCAGGCCCCCTGAACCCCAAAAAAAACATGTTTGAAGCGATTGATCTGTGTGTGAACAAAATATCTTAAGAATGGAACAATGTACAAAGTTGAAACTTAGAACTTAAGTACCACTAAGGGACCCAACACAAACATTTTCATCAAAATCGGTCAACTGGAAGAAGTAGTAGTTTATGCAATTTTCTCAAAAGTGGCTCCAATGATTTATTTTTTAAATTGCCTCATTTTTTATGCTCTACAAGATATGGTAAGCATCAAGTCTGCTGAAATTCTTAGGGAGCCTGTGCTCTCGTAAAAAATGTTTTTTTTAAGAACCTTAATATGCATTCAAGGCAAAAGTGTATATAATAAAATTTATAGTAAATAAAAAAAATACAACTTATATTTCAAGCATTTTCTTCTGCAGAGTCTAATATAGTGCAGAGAGGTTGATTTTCATTTTGCATTGTTTATTAATGACTAAACATAGGTTATTTAGGCTATGTTTTATTTTTTATATGGCAAGATAAATCGTGTGAGAGTTTCACACCTGATTTTTTAAAATTATTTGTGTTAATTTTTCAACCTTGATGATCATTTTACAAATGATGTGGCAGCACTTTTAGTAATTATAGGTTAATAAATATGATCCGTAAATAATATAAACAATTGTTCATTGGTTAGTCCATTTGAAATCACCCTGATAGAATAAAATTTGCTGCTCAACATTTTTTATTGATTTCTTTTACTAATTGCTCCTCAATACTAGGTAGTTTTGCAAAACTCTGGTTCCAGAGTTATAGTGCTTCAAAATTGGCCAAAAATAGTGTTATACCCACACTAAATTAACAATAATTAATGGTAAAAATTAATTTTCCTAATATTCAACATTAAAGAAATGTTTTTCGATAAATCCAATTCAGGCAATAGAAATGCACAAAACAAGTCCTACATTAACCAAAAATAAGATGGGATTATAAAGAAAATAAACTATAATTAAAATAATTATATTTTTATGTTAATAAATAATAATTTTTTATCAAAATTTGTTGGGAATTTCCTTTATTTTTAAAGCAAAGTAATTGGTTAATTTTAACTTCACAGTTGTGAATTTTTTCTTACTTTCCTCACTACTTACGTGATGAACTATGTATGAACAAAATCAATCTGATAATTTTGGTTTTTATTTTATCTTGTTGATATCTATAAAATTAACAGAGTTAGAAACATTTACACAAATTTTGTATTCAGTGAAAACACAGTTCTGAAAGCAAACTTACAAAAACCGCCAAATTAAATTATAAGCATAAAAAAAATGAACCCTAGTTTTTCACTCCAAGTATTAGTATTAACCCTAGTTTTTCACTCAACTAGTATTGGGAAGTAACTAATAAACAATCAAGAAAATCAAATATGTTGTAACAAATTTTATTTTATTGGGAGATTTTTAAATGGAAATCTGTTTAATAAAATTTCTAGTATTTTTTTTCATAGAATTTCTGTTGTTTTAGGTTGCATATGATGAAAGTTGATAATGAAAAAGGAATCGGTGGTCACTTCAAATGGTTTAAATCAGCAATAAATAAACTGAAAGGTAACAAAAAAGAAAACGAAATTGCTGATGCTGATAGTTCGCAAAAAGAAGATTCATCTAAGAAAAATAAATGATAATATAATTTTAGGTTTTGTATAAATTAATATTAATAATTAGGTACCAAAAATTAAATTTAATACCATGTTTTTTTTAAATATTAAAAGTCATTACATTCTTTTCATTCAGTCACAGTATGTTATCTTTTTTATAAATTTTATTATTATTATTATTATTATTATTATTATTATTGTAAAAATATTTGATTTTTCTCTGACCTGTTATTGCAGCTGCTATATCACTTGTTTTTTTTTACCTTTTTTTATATAATCCTACTTTCTACTGAAATGTTTCGGTGTATCCAAGATCATCAGAGTATACAAAATTGAAACTAAACTCGTTTTATAAATTTATTGAAATTTGCAGAAAATCGTCTTCAGTCATTTGTTTAAAACTGTTAATATTATTTCATAATTTTTAAATTTGACCTGTTCATTAAAAATATCTTGCCTGTGTTTATTCAATTTTTTTGAAACTATGATTATACAAATATAAAATGTAATACAATTCTCATTACTGCATTCGATTTCGTATAATATTTCTGTATGATATTTTAAAATATCTTTTTAATGTTTTTATGATCTGCTTGTAATCGTTCTACATACTTAAAACAAGTTGATGTAGCAACTGTCCAGTGAAAAATTTGTTTTTACTATAGGATTCAAAGTAGGCTGCAGGATGGATTATTAAGATTTACTTTTATCAGGGCGTATTTATTGTTATTTGACAAAGGCTTCAGTTGTTTCAAACTTAGTGTTTCTTAATTGGGCTAAAGGATCCTTCAGTAGAACAGCCGAGTGACCCGTGAGTCCTACTGGTGAGATCCCAGCTGAAAAATGGACCCTTGACAAAGGCTTCAGGTGTTTCAAACTTAGTGTTTCTTAATTGGGCTAAAGGATCCTTCAGTAGAACAGCCGAGTGACCCGTGAGTCCTACTGGTGAGATCCCAGCTGAAAAATGGACCCAGGGATGAGTATCGATTACGAGGGAAATCAAATACAAAAACAATTACTGAAGGCAATATTTTTATTTTTCAACATTACTCGTTACAGTATTTATACATAATTGATGGCAGATACGTAATACTCTATTTAAATTATTACCACAATGGTAATAAGTCCCAAAACCAGGGTGCCTTGGTATGACTTTAACATTACACATAACAAGTTACAACTAAATGAAGACTGACTGCAAAAACGGCGGTCTAGCAACAACATTTTTATCACTACAAACCATTGATTGAACTTCTTAGGATGTCATGTCGGTGTAGGATTCACTCTATGAGCTGTAAAAGAAGAATATAAGGGCACAGATATAAATTAAATATTTAACATTTGCCATTATGAAACCAGATTACATTGACCTGTGATTGGTTACAGTTTACAGATGGGAAGAGAGGGAGTATTGTACAGCTAACTGTACATACCAAGCAGGTCGTGGTGGATATTTCATTGACGTGAAACTAAAGCATTGTTGGTTACGAAGTACCACATGTCAAAGATGCCAGCTGCGTCGCCACTTGCCGTCACCATTGATATCTGCGATGTCAAAGGAAAGCAAAATGTTTTGTTTTTACCATCGTTGTCATTAAGGATACTGGTATTTGACTCGACTCCAATTGGTAGTTCTAAGTCAAATGACCTGAGCACGCTGCAATGCTTCTTCTCTCTACTGTTCATATTTTTAGTTTGTGCACCCGAGTTTGAAATGAATTTTCTTGTGAACAGATAATGCCAGCTAAATAAACAATACACTGATTTTTTTGGATCAATTCTACATAACATACGTAAATATCAAATTTTTATACAAAACAACCTAAATTTTAGATGTTTAGTAGTGAAACAAAAAAAAGAGCGCGTTTTAAACCGAAAAGCACCACTTTATTAACTTATGTGGTAACGGTTTGTCCAATTGGGTTCAAATTTTCCAGTAGCATTTACCACAATGTTGCAAATATGTGTACCAAATTTCCACTTGTCAGATTTTTTTTGTATTTATTTAGCTTTTTGTGGGGCTTTGCAATCTCCAGATGTATAAGACTCACAAACATGGCAAAAAGACCAGATGCTCCAATTGAAGTTCATTTTTATGATTAACCATATGTTTCATTACTTTTAGTTTTAAAAACACTGGTGGACAGTGCGTGGAGTGGAATAGAAATTTTTTGTTATGTATGAACAGTTGTGGTTTACCAGACTAACAATAACAAACCATTTCTATTCCACTGCCCGCACTGTCCACCGGTGTTTTCAAAACTAAAAAGTTCTACTCAAAAAACCATTTGGCATTGTTTTTTGAAACATGGTTAATCATGAAAATGAACTTCTAATCGAGAAATTTGTGTTTGGAGCTGTAAAAACAAAACACTTAAGGTTATACATCCAGAGACTGCAAGGTCCCACAAAAAGCTAAATAAATACAAAAAATATCTGACAAGTGGAAATTTGGTACACATATTTGCAACATCGTGGTAAATGATACTGGAAAATTTGAATCCAATTGGACAAACCGTTACCACATTATAAGTTGATAAAGTGGTGCTTTCCGATTTAGTGTCAAAAACACGCTCTTTTTAGTTTCACTCCTAAACATCTAAAATGTAAGGTTGTTTTGTATAAAAAATTTGATACTTACGTATGTTACGTAGAATTGATCCACAAAAAAATCAGTGTGTTGTTTATTTAGCTGGCATTATCTGTTCACAAGAAAATTCATTTCAAACTCTGGTGCACAAACTAAAAATACAGATAGTAGAGAGAAGCAAGAAGCAAATGCAGTGTGCTCAGGTCATGTAACTCGGAACTACCAATCGGAGTCGAGTCAACCGCCAGTATCCTTGATGGCAACACTGGTAAAATCCCAAACATCTGGTGAAGATGCAGCTAGCATCTTCGACATGTGGTACTCCATAACCCACAATGCTTTTGTTTCACATCAATGAAACATTTACTGCTCAGCATGTATTACCCTCAGACAACAGATATTTATTTAGCAGTAACCACACAATTGTTAAAGATGGTACTAGTGGCTCAAAGAATACGTAATACGAGGTGTGTCTAGAAAGTAATACAATTTTTTGTCCAAGGCATCATGACGAGGGCCTTTGTCACAATGCCTTGGACCACTTCAATCAATCGACCCAAAACTGATTCCTTTCAGGGTGTCTAAAGCTGTGTCCGGACTGTACCGGGGGAGGGTGGCCAATGCCCAATGAAGCATGCTACCAAAACCTCGTATAGCCACGTCCGAACTGTGGTAACATGCTTCATTGGGCTTTGGTCACCCCCCCCCCCAGTCTGGGCACAGCTCCAGCCGACTTCCAAAAGGAATCCAGTTTGGGTTGATTGAAGCCGTCCAAGGCATCATGATGAGGGCCCTTTATGCATCCTGGAAGGCTTCACGGGATTCTTGACAAGGGCCTTTGGTCACAATGCCTTGGACCACTTCAATCGACCCAAAACGTATTCCTTTCAAAGCGGTCTTAATTCTTGCGAAGGGAGAGAAGTTGGCGAGAGCCATGCAGGACTGTAGGAAAGAAGTTGGTTGGAGCCACGTCTGGACTATTGGGGAGGTTGCGGTAGCATGCTTCATTGGGCTTCGGCCAACCCACCGGACACAGCTCCATCAGACTTCTTTCCCTTCTGGAGAATCGAGACCACTCTGAAAGGAATCCGTTTTGGGTTGATTGAAGTGGTCCAAGGCATTGTGATGAAGGCCCTTGTCAAGGATCCCGTTGAAGCCTTCCAGGATGTGTAAAGGGCCCTCGTCACAATGCCTTGGACCACTTTAATCGACCCAAAACGGATTCCTTTCAAAGTGGTCTTCTTGAGAAGGGAAAGAAGTTGGCTAGAAGCTGACAAAGCTGTGTCCGGACTGTAGAGGGGGTTGGCCGAAGCCCAATGAAGCATGCTACCGCAACCTCCCCAATAGTCCAGACGTGGCTCCAACCAACTTCTTTCCTTTCACCACGAATCAAGACCGCTTCGAAAGGAATACCTTTTGGGTCAATTGAAGCCGTCCAAGGCATCATGACAAGGGCCCTTTATGCACCATGGAAGGCTTTAACGGGATCCTTGACAAGGGCCTTCATCACAATGCCTTGGACCACTTCAATCGACCCAAAGTGGATTCCTTTCAGGACAGTCTCGATTCTCGAGAAGGGAAAGAAGTCGGCTGGAGCTGTGTTCGGACTGTAGGGGGGGGGTTGGCCAAAGCCCAATGAAGCATGCTACTGCAACCCCTACAGTCCAAACATGGCTTCAGCCAACTTCTTTCCCTTTCTAAGAATCAAGATCGCTTAGAAAGGAATACCTTTTGGGTCGATTGAAGCCATCCAAGGCATCATGACAAGGGCCCTTGTCAAGGACCCTGTTGAAGCCTTCCAGGACATGTATCATGCATCATGGAAAGCCACTGGAAAAAGTGAGTAGTTGCCCAAGGAAACTACTTCAAAGAATATTAAACTGTGGCTATGGTCAACCTGGTGAATCTTCTGATCGTCCATCAAAAATTTGAGAACAAGCTTGGCACACACTTTCCTCATGTGCAATTGCATCTGGATACCCAACTGATGGTCAGACTTAAAATAATTGCACAAACCGGTTGTCCAGAGCAGGGACAGTCGGTCACCTCTTCCCAGCCTTCCTTGAACGCTTTCAACCACTGCAAAACTTGTGAGTATGATAGAACACTATCCCTGTAAGTTTTCACAATCAATTGGTGCATCTACACAAGAGATTTGTTCACTTTCTAACAACACAGGACAACATTATTGCATAACGTTAGCCAGTGACGATTCCATTGCATATTCTGACACCGGTATTAAACAAGGGTGCGTAGAGTCAGTGATCCTGATGCCCCAACCGTAAGTACCAGCAAAAAAAAAAAAATTGTATTTCTTTCCAAAAACACTTTGTATATTACACACATGAGCCTTGGTCAACACTTCACTGATGTACAGTTGAAACTAAGTACTACTCATGTGCCAAGCTTTATTTCCTTGATACAAGTTGAAGCATTCAATTATCCACCAGATGTGTGGTCAGCAGTGAAAGCGTTAATAAAGAATTAAAATTTTAATAATGAGACCTACTGGAAGAGTCAATGAAATAACTTGTCCTATGAAGATAAAACTCTAGATTCCCAACAAACATGTAACATTATTTTCTGATATTTATCTTACACAAGGTATGGCAATTAACTAACCAGAGTAATTCTGCTACCAGCAAACAGTGAGCACGCCCTGGCAGGATTGAACTGTGCCTGTTGATGCTTCCCTGACCCTGAGCCCAATGGGCACGTTTGTACATCACTCAATCTAGCTGTAGCAATCACCTGTTTAAGTCTTAGCGCTGAGGTTAACATCGAGTTAATGAGCTGACCTCAAGTTTTTTGTGAAAATAGGAAAACCTGCTACAGAAGCTCATTAATGTAAAGGAAATGTATGGAAGTGAATGCTCATTGTGCACAGAAGTTCTTGAGTGGTTTAAAAGATTTATGGAGAGATGTGAAACGAATGAAGATGGTTTGCACCCTGGAACCCTCAACATCAAAAACTGACAATGCAAGGAATTGTCTACATTCACTGAGAACCCAAAAGTCACCCAATCAATCAACATTATTATGTCAAGGTTCTGGCTACCCTTCATGAATGAGCAAAAAGACAAAGACCCAATTTGTGAAGAGCAATTACGGGATACTTCACCAAGACAAAAAGCCAGCCCATTCTACCTAGTCTGTCAAGGCTTTCTTTGTGAAATACGTCATTACCTTGGACCACCCACCATACTCACCCGACCTGGGCCTCTGTGATGTTTTTATTTCCTCAGGTAAAACGGGAGCTTAAGGAGACAAGACTATGACTATGTGGAAGCAGTGAAAGCAAAAGCAAAGGAGGGTTAAAACAAGCTGACAGAAGTGGACTTCCAAACTTAAGGAGATAAACTTTGTAATGTGATCAATAAAATGTTTTATAGTTCCAGTCTGGTTATTTAATTGCCACACCTCCTAATTCAAAAAAATGTTTTACTCACATTGTTTCGGTATCATTAGTGAATCTTTATCACCAACTGTAACCTCATGAAGATGGTTGTGAAATAGGTACTGCACAAATAAATTCTTCTCTTCTCCTACGCATGGATCGTAGAATCCAGGAAGTTGACTCTGCAAAATTACAGGTTTTTTGTATTAAACTAATTTTCACTAGCCAGCACAAAGTATAAAACTGCATTGCTTCCTTTTAAATAAATTAAAAGGAATCTGAATCAACCCAGTTAGTCAGCTGATCCAGTTTGCTAACATACAAAAGTACCACTGGGTGTCCCCATTCAATTCAAAATGAAAGAAACTTCTTTCAACAAAGCAGGAATCAAGTAGAATTGTTAAAAGTAAAAATGGTTGCTGATGAAAAAAAGGAGTAAAAAAGTTTCTTAGATGCCTTAACCTAAAGAAAACAAAAAGTAAACTACGTTATAGAACACAAGTGAATTTATTTCAACCCATCAAGGCTAACTGAAATACAGTAGATACTCGCTATAAATAAAGGACTTCAAATTAGAAAAAACCCACAACAATGAGGATGAGAATGAGCCACAGAAACCCAAACTTTCTAGTGTACGATATGCCGTTGAAACAGTGTTTTTGTACATAGATTTATCAGGCGAGCACGATCTCCAAAACTTTTATGAAAAATGGCAATTTAAAGAACTTGCTAGAAAGTAACACCAGTCCGGCACTCGTTAATAAACAATTTTCCCCATCACTTCAATCTTCAATATCAGCGATTGAAATAGTTTTTTCTTTTTATGTTAATTTCCAATTTTAATTTCAATCGTAAAAGATACTCTGATGGAAGAATAACATAGTGTGTAAAAAATAAGGATTACAGAACTGTATTACCTTTTCTCAATCTGCACGTGTTTGATTATTTCACCCGTTTTGTGGCATCAACATACGTAACTTACTACTGTTGCTATGACGAGTTTTTCATGTTACTTACTGCTGCTGACTATAACTGTGGCACGTAAGAAATATTTTAATGTATTTAATTTAATATTTAATGATTACTTTATATTGGTTATTAAACATTTAATCTGGCTACAATTTTGACTATAGCAAAAATTAACAGCTAAAACAAAAATTGCTGCTCTGCTTGGTTGTATTTCAATATAACAGACTTTTGCGACAATGCCTGTGTCCTCCCCCATTTAGTCAGTTATAACGAGGACCTACTGTGTTTTATTTTTGAAGATTTTTCAAATCTGCTGTTTATTATCTTCGATAAATATTCAATTATCATTTTAACAGTTATAGCATCAAGACAATAAATAGATAAAATGCTCTATTTTATAAGTTTAAATCCTGGCCTAGTAATCTAATTCTATAGTAAGGATCAGAACTTTCATTACTCTAAGAGAGTGTGGTACCCTTGAACACTATTTTTTAATCCACAGAAGTAAAATAACAGGCATGTTTCAACAGATTATACGAACTACAATAGTGGAGTAGTATAAAAATTTCCAGATGTATCATATGATGTTGAAAAAGTTCTTGCTTACAAGTATGTTCATTGACACCAAACATTAACAGTTTATATGTCATTTTCATCCTTTTCTTTTTGACTTAAGGGGAGTCAGATGACCCTATCCCGCCAATTTTAAATTGTTGAATTTTATGTACCTTTTTCTCAGAAAATATAAAAGATATCAATATGATTTTTATTTGTTTTTTTATTACACTTTTCTTAAGACTTTCCCTGGAAGTTAAAAAAAAAAATCATAAAAATATCTTTAGAAGTTCTTGAGGAAAAAGTACATAAACGGTAAAATTAAAAACTTTCAGGAGATGCATTTAAAGTTAAAAGTAGCTTAGCTTAGACTACTACAAAACGTAAACCTATTTTAAGTCATTCAAAAAAATCATAAAAATATCTTTAGAAGTTCTTGAGGAAAAAAGTACATAAACGGTAAAATTAAAAACTTTCAGGAGATTGCATGCAAAGTTAAAAGTAGCTTAGCTTAGACTACTACAAAACGTAAACCTATTTTAAGTCATTCAAAAAAATCATAAAAATATCTTTAGAAGTTCTTGAGGAAAAAAGTACATAAACGGTAAAATTAAAAACTTTCAGGAGATTGCATGCAAAGTTAAAAGTAGCTTAGCTTAGACTACTACAAAACGTAAACCTATTTTAAGTCATTCAAAAAAATCATAAAAATATCTTTAGAAGTTCTTGAGGAAAAAAGTACATAAACGGTAAAATTAAAAACTTTCAGGAGATTGCATTTAAAGTTAAAAGTAGCTTAGCTTAGACTACTACAAAACGTAAACCTATTTTAAGTCATTCAAAAAAATCATAAAAATATCTTTAGAAGTTCTTGAGGAAAAAAGTACATAAACGGTAAAATTAAAAACTTTCAGGAGATTGCATTTAAAGTTAAAAGTAGCTTAGCTTAGACTACTACAAAACGTAAACCTATTTAAGTCATTCAAAAAAATCATAAAAATATCTTTAGAAGTTCTTGAGGAAAAAAGTACATAAACGGTAAAATTAAAAACTTTCAGGAGATTGCATTTAAAGTTAAAAGTAGCTTAGCTTAGACTACTACAAAACGTAAACCTATTTAAGTCATTCCAGCTCCATGCAGGGTTGTCTGGGTCTTCGGCTGCTTCATAGTTATCTTCCAACTGCCTTTTTACTAAAGTAGAGCTTTGCCAGCCCTTTTTCTCCAATTCGCCTTTAGCTCTCTCAGCCTTTGCTTTGTCAGGTTTTTCAAGTGCACTAACACAGTCATACACTCTTTTGGAACAATACCTAGCTTTGCTAAGACTTCATGTCTAGCTATGTTTCCCAAATTAAAACAAGTTATAGCTTCATACACACCAAACTCAAGTGTGTTCCACATCACATTTTATGTCCTTTTTGGAATTTGAGACCAGATCATCTTATTGAGCGACACGCACGGATTTTGTGTGCCGCTATGTAAACATTTCTTCAGAAGTTCTTGGGAGGCTATATCTTTAAAAGAAGGCTTTCTTTCAGACATGACAGTTACATGAAAATGTTCATCACGATTGTAACTTTCTTGTTTTCTTATGCTTTTAGGAATTTTCACCAGCGACTTGCTATTTTTGTGCTAAGTCCATGCACTGCATTGTTTTAAAAACCCTCATAAAAAATTAACTACTCATCACAAACATATAAATTTGGTATCAAATTAAAAGTAATAATTGAAGGAATTGATACATCAAGAAATCTCAGAATCAATATTTTTATCAAAATTAACCATCCGACTCCCCTTAAAACATTCTGACTCACTAAAGATAAATAAGTTGTAAAAAGTTATTAAGGGTGCAAAACAAATTTTTTAAATTTAAAAACGGAATCCTAAAAGTCCAACATCCAATAAAGTCTAAAGTTCATTTGTCTTTCAACTATTTATCCTGATTTAGGTACCTAATCTATTACACTTAATTAAAATTTAAGTGACTTCTAAGTTTTTAGTGGAGAAAAATATATAAATATAAGGAAAAACAAACCGGATCGGAATTGGGCATAATCATCACAATACAGTTTGTTAAGATAAATATAACGAAAAACATATATGTCATTTCATGCCCTTGGTAATACTCGTAGACTACTTCAATAGTAACTCCTAATGCTATACATAATTGTGGAAGAAAATAAAACTAAATAGCTGTGGACATAATATGCAGATACAATCTAAAATGAAACCAGACAAAAACTCCTATCATAACAATACAACATCAACTTTTTTTGTGCATTTTCTGACTGAAAATATTACTTGAAAACCGGCAAGGGGTTAAAAGTACTAGCATCATCAGGAACTATAATTACTTGAGTCACGAGTTTGCCCTCGTTTGCAACGAGGGGGAAAAGCATCAGTGTTCATGCGCAACTGCTTTAATTTCAGTACAACAAACACAACAACTTTACTATACCCAGAGCATATACAGTATATAGTGGAACCTTTTGTCGGTTAACTGTACGAATAGAACTGTTTGTTATCGTAAACAGAAATATTAGTTTCTCGAAAACATGGGTAGACTATTCACAGTGCTGAATGAAATCTAATATGCAGTGTAATATAATGCTGAGAAGTTGAAACTAAACAAAAATGCCTTTTCTTGCCTCTTGACAAAAGCCATGAGTGAGTGGTTAACTAATGTGATGTTCCTCTTTCCACAATTCAAAAAATAAAGAAGGAAATTAAAGACGTGAAGAAGATATTCTTCAACAGTTTTGTTGAGACCTGGTAAAAAAAAGGAAATGGTTAGGTTTATACTACTGAGACTGATAGTAAAAACACCGGTGACAGCGATAGTAAAGAAGGCAGTTTTCTAAGAATGAATCCATTTTTAGAAAATTGTGTTCCAATGGAATAAGGTAGCTGATAATTACATTAAATCAAACATATCTTGTCATGTAGTTAAGCTATAGGCAATATTACTGGTTACAGTAATATGCGATTTATGAAGAAACCGCATATTTCTGTGCATAAACAGTTTTCTTCATACGGTTTATGAAGAAAACATTTTCTCGGAATAAACCACAGCTTACAAAATGTATGTAGAAACTGCACAGTAGTGAAATGTACGAGTAGTGTCTCACTGTTGAGGTTGGTAACAGTGTTAAATTTTCTCTTCCCTTCCTCACAGCCCCAGCCCATCCATACGCAAAAGGCAATCTCGTGACTTCAGTATCTATACCATAAATTTTCTAGTCTTCTTAGAATTAAAAGTATGTGTAAGCAATTACCTTTGAAGCTTCATGAAGAATTAATTTTGAATCTTTGACTAGGCACTGTAATGGTATTCTAACGTCAATAGTTTCATCTTGTGGAGGAACGGCTGGTTCACCAGACTCATTAGTAGCCACTAATCTACCATAAATAGCTTTTACTATGACCAGTCCTTTTCTTGTTTCTTCTTCACTACGTATTCGAGAGAAAGTCGCTGACATCAATTTAATGGCAGCAACTGCTTCTCGTCTTTTCTCGGCCATCCTTAAAAACCAAACAAAATAGATAATTATTAGTTGATAACTGCCTTCACAGAAAATATAATTTCATTATTATGAACAATATTGTTATGGCAAGAACATTCAATTTTGGAGGCAGTTGTGTGAAAGTGAAATCTATGAATTTTTGAAGCTTCAACATTTACAATTTGATAGAAAATACAATTTATTTTTGAAATTCTATTAAGAATTAAGAACAAATATTCTGTGGACTGTTGATTCAACATTGGATGTAATAAATAACACATTTTTATTTACATTCTACAATACAAAAGCATATCTGGTATCTATTCAAAGTGATATACTACTAATTTTCCTTAAACAATGAATATTCAAAGCTAAATTCAATCAGTTCAAAAAAAATGAAAATAAAACTGAAATATTTTTACTTTCTCTTGCCTATATGAATATATAGGAAGGAAAGTATTGTTTTCATATTGATTTTTCAAAATTAAGTTTTCACCGGATCTACATGTTTTCAGGCCCCCTGAACCCAAAAAAACATGTTTTTAGCAATTGGTCTGTGTGTGTGTGAACAGAATATCTAAAGAACGGAACATCGCACGAACTTGAAACTTAAGTTAGATACCACTAGAGGACCCGACACGAACATTTTCATCAAAATCGATCAACCAGCAGTAGTAGTTTATTCGTGTAATTTTTTACTTTTTGCGATTTTCTCAAAAAACGGCTCCTACAATTTTTTTTAAAATCACCTCATTCACTAAATTTTTTATGCTTTACAAGATAGGGTACATAGGCGCCATGTCTGCTGAAATTCTTGGGGAGATTGCGACTTTAATATACATTTTAATGCAAAAAAATCCTACAACTTTTATTCAAAACATTTTTTTCTATAACGCTCAGTTTAGTGGTAATTAGCGATTTTCTGTTTTTTTCTCACAAAAATATGTAAAAATTAAATTTTTTTAAACATTTTCAGCGTTAGTATGCATTTTACTACAAAAGTGTATATAATAATATTTATAGGAAATTAAAAGATCTACAACTTTTATTTAGAGCATTTTTCTCTACAGAGCAGTAATTAGCATTAGCATTCTACGTCTGCATTAGCAGTAACTGCAGAAGTCGGACATTAACCAAAAAAAAATTTCTCTACAGAGCCTAGTTTAGCGTGAAAGAGTGATTTTCCGTATTTTTAAGCAAAACAGGTTGATATTCATTTTGTGTCTTTCACTCGTGATTAAAATTAGGTTATGTTTAATGAGGTTAGTTTTTTTTTTGTTTATTTCTAATGTTTTTTTTTACTAATATTAGGTTATACTGTTCATTATTTCCATTGGCAAGAAAAAGTCGTGTGAGTATCACACCAGATTTTTTTTAATATATATTAATTTTATGTGATGAAATAGAACACTTACGTAAAAGGACTGACACAAAAAATAACACCAAAAATTTATATTTTGTTGCAATGCAAACAAGTTAAAAAAAATGTAATAATTAAATTAACATTAGTTAAACTGTCTAATAACGGAGCTGATGACTTTGTAAAACATACGTTCTTTACTTAAAGACTTATTAAAACTTAGAAGCCAACATCCGAAAAACATACTTTATTAACACCTCAAATACAGTCTCCTGAAATAAAATCAATTATTTACAAATGAATTAATTAAAATTTCTCACCTCTTCTTATTTGCTTCACGCTGCCTTTCTTTATCACGTTTCTGCTGTTCCGCAACAACAGGATCAACTATGAGTTTTTTAACTACAAAATATACTATAAGCGGAGTAAAGGTTGAATAAAATATTGGACTTGGAATTACTTCTTCACATACATGAATAGGGAATAAATATGTTTGATTAGCTCGAGTCAACCTAAAAATAAAAAAATCCAATTAACATAAAGAATTACAAACTTTTAAATTTCAGTAGGTTTTCCTTAGTTTTCATCCCAATAGAAGCACTTGAGTCATTCCATGTCATAAGGTTTTCAAGCTAAAGAGCTTGATGCTGTTTCTTTTGCTCCTACATCCGCTTCATATTTTTTGATCTCTTTTTTTCATACTTTTTGCGGTCCTCATTTTCTTTATTATGAAGTTGGATTATTTTCTTTTCTTGAAAGAGAGTTGGGTAAGTTTACTTTTTTAAGACCATTTTTTCTTATTTTAGGATTATTTCTTCAGTTATGTTTCAGTAACATATTGTTTGAATAAAAACCATTAATTCAAAAATACTTTTAGTATGCTAAAAATATAATTCAAAATTATATATAAAATAGTAAAATGAAATTAACTTACTTCAATTTTAATGTGACTCCTGAAGGGACACCAACTGATACGGCAGCAGATAATGTACTATGCTGAGAAATTTTCTTTTCAGCGCCGTATTCAAGAACAGATCCAAAAGTACCTACTCTGTGAAAAAATGAATACATATGTTCAAGAATGGACAAAACAGAATTTATAAATTTTACTCTTGATAAAACCAATATCAACAGTAAAATTTTCAGATGTAGGCTAAATACCACAAGTCAAAGAAAATCAAATTCTTCTATTCTCAATGAGCTTCGGCATTTTTTCACCCATTGTTTTCATCTCTTTCCTGCACCATCTATGTAGCATTAATGTGCATAACTGTTGTGCGTAAAAAACAGCTACAGTGCTCTCTGTTCCTAAAGTGCTATTAAACTGCAGTTATTGACATATCTCCCTCATTTATTCTGATTTTTAGAGACTACTTACTGTGTTTTATAAAATTTGAACAAAAATCAACTTGATTTAAAAAAGAAAGCTTTCTTTCAACCCACGTCTTGAACAACACATTGGGACACATCAATAAATTGGAGAAAATGTGTTTGGTTTACCTTTTTTTAACTACTACTTATATTTGCTACTTTTTATTACTCTTATACTATTTATTACTTTTTATACTACTACTTTTTTTATTACTCTCAGAGGAGTAAAACCTTCATTAAATATGAATAAAAAATAAAAAGTTAAGCTCAATAGTATCTGGATTTACTCTTTTTCATCAAAATACACAAAGGAAGAACGTTTTTATAAAAAACCAAACCAAAACGATACATTCTTATGATCTGGAGCATATCATTAAAAAAGTGAAATATGGTTTTCAGTAGACTAATGATTAAACATTGTGCAAGCTACGATACAATTGCTTAACAAAACGCCTCATACTTTTAGATGATTCAACATTACTATCACCTCTGCCCATGTGCAAATTCATTTTTATTAAGATTTAGGAATACTAGTCACAACAGCTGTAATTAAGAACAACAGTTAAATCATGTAAAACCATCCTGAATAATATAGTTAAGGCATGAAATATGCAATTAATTTTTAATTTTAGCAGAAACTTTTAAAAAGAAACACATTTAAAAAACTTATTGAGTGTTCACACTGTACTCTCTCTCAATCACAAAATTGTGGCGCAACAATTCAATGTTTTTTACAAAGTATTTGCTGTACAGCAATTTCAATTTTCAGGTTTACAAAATATTCGCAGATACAAATTTTGGAATAAAAATTAAAATATAGATATCACTGCATATTAAAGAACATATATCTGTCTACATATATTCTCTCTACCTGATATGTATTTTTTTTTTAACCGATATTATTTTTTAATTGAAATTGTTGATAATACAGCCAATATGCAGAATCAGATAAATGGTTTCATGTCTACAATATAGGTTTTGAAGAGTAACAGATAATAATGTCACTGAGTAATCAATGAAATGTTTTATAATCACAGCCAATTTTCTTTCCATTAAATAACAATTTTTATCTACTATTTACTAAAAGTAAACAAATACAAGTTATACTTGAAAGATTACCTTTAAAAATGTAATTAACAAACTGTACAAACAACAAATCTCTCATAAACATTTACAATCAAAATACTTTTATAGAATATAATTAATTGTCATGGCGAACTGAAAAGATTTTTCAGTAAATTACCTGGTTTCAACTGTTTAGATAATCAGCCAAAAGGTTGATACCTTTGCCTTAAACCTGTAGAGGTTTTTACATAGTAAAATGAGGAGCTAGGTGGTTTATGATTGCCTTCCTAACTGTGTTGAAAAGTATGCTTGTCAGAATGCCAGGCTTTCTGAGAAGCAAATTTTTTCCTCCTTGCAAATGACACCTTCACTTTATTCACTACAGGGTCTGGCTGTATAATGAAATTCATTACTCTCAGAGGAGATAACTCTCAACTAGTGTCTTTTACACCTCTACCTCTTCTGTTCTCAAATATTTCAGTCACACTGACCATGTGATAAGAAACAGAACAATTTTTTATAGCCCTGGAACTAACACATTGAGTGCAAATAATTTAACACTCGTGTCTTTTTTTACGTCCGACTGTTTTTTGGAATTTCTGCTAATGCAGACAGTGGAGAATGATTATATATGAAAATGAGTAATGAAAAAATGCCAGACCTGACCGGGAATCAAACCCGGGACACTGGCGTAGAAGCCCTGTATGTTATGGCCAGCGCTATAGTTTAATATCAAAATAATAAATCGCACAGGTTCATAGAAACTGGAGTTTACAAAATTTAAAAAACCTATAAAAAATAATTATTACCCACATATTTGTAACTTACTTGACAGCACCTCTCAATTTTAACTCATTTGATTTCAATTTATAAGCGTAATTAAGCGAGAGAAAAGAATGTGGAATTCCAAGTTGAACCATAACATTAAAATGAGAAGTTTCTGTATTTCTAGCAACCGATGTAGACAGGGATGAAATGATTCCACCTCTCCACGTCATGTAGCCCATTGTATGTTCATCAAGGCGCATTGCCAAAGCTGGAAAAATCATACACAGTCAGTACATACATAAGCATAAAATTTCAAAAAGTAAAAATCAAATTTAATCACAGTCCCTCCAGAGACAATCAACTATGTGTTATATATAGTGGACAGATGACTTGAATGCTAGTGTGAGACGAAGTGGGGTACGGGGAAATTAGCACTGTTCACAAGCCTACGTCATTGTTGCTATGACAAACCACCGCTGTACTATTCAACGTGCTAACATTCAATTTCAGTCTTTTTTTAACATCAACCTGCCACTGTATTGTTGCTATCTACCAACACAATATTTAGTTTCAGTATGTCTTGAGCGTCATTGCTCTAGTGCTATTAGTATTTACACTTTAAGCACTTTTCTTTTAATTTTAAAGAAAGTAGGACTACCTAATTATTTTTTGATTATCCATGGAAGCAGTGTGAAAGCAAAAGAAGGGACAGACAATTCACAGTGAAGCTAGAGAAATGATAATATACATTATTTGACAGTGTGATGATGAAGCTAAATTTAAGTATGCAGTCAAACAAAGTAACTTGTGGGCCACAAATTATGTAGGTGTTTCTATAAGAAGCATCACAAAAATACGGAAAGAAGGCGTTGAAGCTAGTGAATCTTCTTTAAGCACTCCTGGTAAGAAGAGAAAAAGTGTAATTTGTTTTTAAAATTCATAAATTTGAAAGTATGTTTGTCTACAAGTATTTCAATATTTACGTACGCCTGTACATCGTTTCTAATATTATTTCATTCAACAACGAATATTAGCACTAATGATTTATTATTAGGCCTATTATTATGCATAATTTTGTTACAGCCCATTCATTTGATGATTCATAAGAAACACTCTATTAATGTGTTTCTTATGTGGGTTATGTTTTACTACACTAAGTACTTATTAGTAGCTGCCTAACACACTGCAGCTGATATCTTTAGAAAAGACGATGGTACGGTAGTGCCAGTGTATGCGCGTTGCTGCAACCATCACACGCTGCATTCCTTAGCCTTGCATTCAAGTCATCTTGCCACTATAGTTTCATTTGAATTTTGTGAATTTAAAACTTTCCCAAAACATCTTTGTGCTATCTTATGACTACATGAATATGAGGTTTGTTCAAAAAGTATCCAACCTTCATCTGGAAAAAGCTTATTCATTCATCAACATGTCTTTCAAAGTATTCTTCTTGGGACTCCACACATGTAGTCCGAGCTCCTACCACTTTTGAAATCAAGTTCGGAAAGTCTCTTTTGGAAAAGACTTTAGTTGAGCTCTGACATTTTTGTCAGAGTTGAGTTTTTGGCATTTTACATAATGTCATTTCTGGACACAAATCATTTTAAGTGGCATCTTCAAGTAAAGGAATAACCAGAAGTTATGATAGTTATAACAAATTTAAAGCTAGTTTTTTGTGCAGTCTTAACAAGTCCTGAAAACTTTCAAGACGCAATTGGAAAAATACATATACCTAAAGAATCTAATACTTACATAACTCTAACCCAGACTGAATTCCTTTATTGGTAAACTGAAGATGCGGTATAACTGTTGCTATTATGGTTTTCGTTAAATACCGAAAACATTTAAATGTAATTAACGGACCATTACCGCCACTTAACTCCAATTCAACCCATGATTTATCTGATAATATTCTTCTGGCACCAACACTAACAGTACCACTACCTAAAAAAAAAACAACAAACAAAAATTGAATACGCAAACACTAAAAACCTCCGACCAATGTTATCGGTTATCAAAATATATAATAATAATACAACACATAATATCAATTAACGAGCGACTATTGATTAGATATAAAAAAGCACAAATATTGAAGTAAATCATTCATCTTCACTTTTTCAGAAACTACAAAAATGTTCAAAAAAACTGAAAAAATATTAGTTTAAATATGTTATTGTTTAAAAAAAAATTAGTTAAATATTTTAATGTTATACTGGTTAAATTTTAATTATTACTCAAAAGTATTGTTTATGTTGTGGATATTATATGCTTAACAGCTTTGGGTAAAAAATTAACAGGTAAAGCCTGATTTTCATAAGGAGAGCGCTGGGCAAAACGTGTATCTGAATTAGTATAGTCTTGTATGTACTGCAATAGTGCAGTGTATGTAATCAACAATGGAATGGCATGCCTACAAAATAAAAAAAGTGTTGTCAATTTTCAACAACACTCTGACTGTACATCTAACTGTAGGTCGGAGGGGTATGCAGGTTCGAAGTCACGTACGCGCATGTGTGTAGCCCAGTGCTCACAGCAATTGGCTTGGCCTTTACTTGTAAGCAATGACGCACAGGAACACAATTTTTCTGTTTCAGGTACAACTATAAATTATATATTTTTTATACAATATAACGTGTCACTTTGATATATGGAGACAGTTTGTACTTGCACAGATATGTTCCAGTCAACCAGATTTTACAGTACTGTATTTCTAAGAATAAAATTAGCTCATTTTGTATATTGCCACACTTAGCATCTTGAGTACTGTTGATTATTCCACAAATTTCTGTGTGGGTTAACTCGAGAAATTATTTACAGCAAATAGATAATTTAAGGATATATAAACAGTAAATAATTAAGGATAAACAGTAAAAAAAGATAAGACAGTTACCTGAACTGTTGTGCGTTGATAAATTACCACTCAGAGTCATTGTATCTGTCACTGTTAAAGGGGCTTCTATAGACTGCGACAAAGACATACCAGTTACTTCTATTGTTGGAAAGACAGTATCCTCTCTGTGGAAAAAAGTAACTATTTAATCTGTGTTTTTCTAAAAGTGTTACTTATTAAAACTGTTAAAACACATTAATAAAGACATTAAAGTAAAAATTCATTACATAAATATACAAAGGTTCTCTTTGCAGATTACAACAATAAATTTATTACTTTCCACATGGCTGGGATACCAAAATTATATCAGCTGACAATGGTACCGTTTATAAATTTACTATTTTATATTTTATTACGTCTTTAAATTTTATTTTTAAAATCACATTGAGATTCTGGATTTTCATTCTTTCTTTTTATTCGATTATTGGTTAGGTTGTTTGAATATTCTTAATTCTTCATTTCGTGTGGTAATTTTATGTTTTGTTTTGAACTTTGGATGTTCTGAATAGATTTTATAAAGTTTTATATTCTAGATTTCTATTCTTTTGTCCGTATAGTTTTATTTTTTTGAATTTGAAAAGGTTTTTGTGTAGGTCTGTCTGGCTAGCTTTGTTTAACCGTTGTAAAGACTTTCTATATATTGTTTGTTACTTACTAGGACATTGCTCCGTGTGGTGTACGTGATTTTGGGCACGTTGCCTAATATCGTAAGATCTAAGATTTTTATTTTCTGATTGGCTGACTGGATCACGTGACTGGTCTGTGGTGGTTGAGTTTCTTGAAGATGCTAGTCTGTCTCTTTGTCGTGTTTAAAACTTTAAGATGAATGGTTCTGTGCTAACGTGGATGGCAGATGTGGCTATATTAGTTAATTTATCATGTGCAGTTTAAAGTATATTTTCGCTTTTTTTTATTATTAAAAGATGTCTTAATTAAAGTTTCGTTTTATATATAATTATGAATTTATTTGAACAGAAATTAATTTACAGTGTTACGGAATGTTGGAAAAATTTTACTGCACCGCCGCTTACAACTGCTGTATACAATGATTTAGCAGGAAAAGTAATACAGTAAATTCCATATGAAAATTCTAAAATTAAAACTAATTTTCCAATTACAGGATCAAATAAAATCTGCAGCAATCATTTAATAACACATCCTTTTACTATTTATACATACATAACATAGATGTGACTATATTAGTTAATTTATCATGTGTAGTTTAAAGTATATTTCCGCTTTTTTATTATTAAAAGATCTCTTAATTTAAGTTTCTTATTATATAAAATTATGAATTTATTCGAACAGAAATTAATCTACTGCGTTTATTAATCTATTAATGTATTCATTAAATCTATTAATCTACACTTACCTTTAACAAAAATAATAAATAAATTCCTTTATATTTTGATGAACCAAAACAATCTAATAACAACTTTAAAATAATACAAATATTTAAAAAAACTATTTTTAATGAACAACCACAAAATTAAGTTATTGATAGTGATACTTCGTAAGGCATGTATGCAGATCTTAATCATGCAAGTAATAATATACAAAAGTGAAGAACACTGCGATAAAAATTATAATAAAATGACTAAAACACTTACAATTCGATGTAATCATCTTCATATTGACTAAATAATTCAGTTGCATTGATATTTACAGTAAATGTTCCTTTGGGATTAGTTCTTTGTTGCAATCGCCTCTCCTCCCGCTGCCTAGAATCATACAAATTAATTTGTTAAAACTTTTAACACAAATATAAAAAAAATTAAAAAGAAACAAGATTATTGCAGTACTACTACAATCCAAGATGTTTTTTTACAGATTTTTATGAAAAAACTGAAAAAAATCACTAATTACCGCTAAAATAAGTGTTATACATAGAAATGTTTGAAATAAAAGTTGTAGATTATTAAACTGTGTACAACTTTTATTATATACACTTTTACACTAAAATGCATATTAAGGATAAAAAAACAGCCACCCCAAGAATTTCAGCAGACATGGCGCCTACCTATCTTGTAGAACATAAAAAATGTAGTGAGGCGACTTTAAAAAAATCATAGGGGGCCGTTTCTGCAAAAATTGCAGAGAAGTGAAAAATGACACAAATAAACTACTACTTCTGGTCAACCAATTCTGATGAAAATGTGCATGTCGGGTCCTCTAATAGTACCGAACTTAAGTTTCAACTTATACGATTTTTCAATCTTGAGATATTTTGTTCCACACACAGACTAATCGCTAAAAACATGTTTTTTGGGTTCGAGGGGTATTAACCCGTTTGCTGCCACAGTCATTTTCATTACATGATTTCATGTGCCGATTTATGTTTCACCATTTTTTATTGTATTTACTCTAAATATATGTACCAAGTCAAGATTTTTGCAAAAACAGAGACTTATTAAAAAAAAGAAGAATACAATGTTTACTGTGAGCCGAGGTCAAAATAGTAACAATAGGTTCACTGCCGGCTTTTAAAAAGAGATACGAGACCACGCTAGGCAGACCAGAAGCATATACGGAGTCAGCACAGGGAAAACACACCCGACTCCGAAGGGTGTGTGGACCCGGCAGTGAAAGGGTTAAAACGTGTATATCTGGTGAAAACTCGACTTCAAAAAATCATCATGAAAACAATACTTTCCTTTCTATATATTCATATAAGCAAGAGAATTATTTACACTCAATCTGTTAGTTGCAGGGCTAAAATAAATAGTTCTGTTTCTTATCACATGGTCAGCCAATTAAATGACTGAATCATTTAAGAACAGAAGAGGTAGAGGTGTAAAAGACACTAATCAGAGTTATCTCATCTGAAAGTAATGTATTTCATTATACAGCCAGAACCTGTGGTGAATGAAGTGAAAACGTCATTTGGAGAGTGGAAAATATATGCTTTTCAGAGGGCTTGGCATGCTGATAAGTGTACTTTTCCACTCAGTGAGGAAGGCACTGATAAACCACCTCACTCCTCGATTTACTTAGTAAAACCTCTACAGGTTCAAACCAGCCTTTTGGCTGATGACCTAAACAACAACAAGCAAGAGAAAGTAAAAAGGATCAATTATGGTGAGCGTGAATGTAAAATTGATCTGACATGAAGACATAACTTTCCCTACCTATATTTTCCATAAAAGGCAAAAGAAAATAATAAAGATAAAAAAACAGCCATTATTAGAGTGCTAATAAATGTACAATTTTCCATTGGATCTTATTTCAAAATTGAGTAATGTTTCTCAATTAATTACTTACATTGAACAGTTTCACAAATTTGTGTTAATACAGACAATTGGGAATAATATTTAAAAACTAAAAAGAAATATAGAACCTAAAAGAAATCTATGGGTTAAACTGTGACAGGCAAATTACCAACATCCACCACTACTGAGTTGGTCTGTTGTGTTTATTGGTTATGTTAAACTGTTATACTATTTTAATAAAAATGACTCAAATAATACCTAACAACAGTAGTAGGGAAACTCTTAAATTATGTACTTAAGGGGAGCAGACCATTTTCATTATTCATATACCTGCAATATTAACTTAGGTTGATTTTTTGTAGGAACCGTTTAAGCTACAAAGCTGAGCTTTGGTACACCTATCTACATGTAGTACATTTTTACAAATTTGTACCAGAGCTTTTTCATTTATCTTCATCCAATCTAAAAATGATTTTATTCTCAAAAAATGTTCAAATGTAGCCCAAATTTTTTTATGAAAAAGACACCCAAAAAATAAAAACTCCAAAATTTTTGAAATACCTCTGGAGTAAATACACACCTTAGTACTAAAATGTAGTGTGCAAAATTTCACACTCCTAGGTGGGATGGTTCCTAAAATAAGTGTACCTAAAGTCAAAAAATACAGTATGTGGCAAATGCAGTAGTAAAAGCATAATATCGTAACAGAAACACCTATTGCCTATTGGAACTAACTTCCAAACAAAAACACATCAATATTTGCTCTACGGCTGATTACTATGCATTCTAGAAATTATCGTTTTTATGTAAACCCGATCTCCGTAATGTTAGAGCAGTAACATGATTATATTTCATCTCAATTTACAAGAATGAAAAACGTGAAAAAATATCGAAATAAACACTACGTACCCCATCAACGTAAAAACATAATTTTTCTCAACAGAAAAAGCAACGAATGTCGTGTTATATATCAATTTAAATAGGGGAAAACGATCCATCAATATATAGTAAAATTGAAAAATAAATATTTTTTATTAAAATCAGTCTGCTTCCCTTAATAAGAAATACAACAAAAACCAATGAAAGATACCTTGCTAATTGTTCATATTCTTCTCTAATTTCCTGAGGTGTTTTTGTACGCTGGACTATTTCCCATCCTTCAGTCTCTAAACCACGCACACCTAAACTATCATATATTGCTCGTTTATGAGGATCACTTAAGACTGTTAAAAAAAAACAGAATAACATAAATTAGAAAGTTATGAAATGGCAATTTGGCGATTTAATAATTACAAGAGAAGAAAATTAATCAAAAAAATTCAATCGCTATGAAACATGTCATCCACTGAAATCTTATTATTATCATTATTTTCAACCAACAGATAAAAAAAAATAAAAACACTAAGGTGTTATAGACGTATAGAGTACATACTGAACTGGCTGACCTATACTACGAGGTCATTCTTGCCAAAGCATGTTTTTTTAATAGCGATGACTGGAAGATCCACTTCAACTACTTATAAGTACCCATAATGCTTTTCACCATTGACAAGCTCTCCTGTTCCACATATTTAGACCAATCAGAATGTTTACAGTGTAGTCAGACTGCATGATACTAAGTACAGTTGAGCCATTCTTAGTTTGCTCCTACTGTCAACAAACAAAAGCCACCTACTACAGGGTGCACGTTAGAGTCTGCAACTTTACGAATGTCGTATTCCTATTAAGTTGACTATTTTTTTTAATTATAACTACTTAAAGTACTAAAAACATCAGTCATGATATGATGTAGGCCTAACAAATTCATTTAGAAAAATATTTTTTATAAAGTATTTTGTATTTAAATACTTTTGAAAGTATTTTGTTGTTACTTTTAAATCAGCGTGTACGCATTTTGATATAATGCGCATGCTCAGTGACATCATTATTTGTTTACATTAGGAGCAAACTAAGAGAGGCTAGACTGTAGTTTAATATCAAAATGTATCAGCCAGACAAACATTATGTGCGTTTGCGTTTAAGAGGCACAGTAGTTCACTCGTGTCTTGCATCTAGTACTGAATACATCGATTACAGAGCGTGTTAACATGCAATACTTTATAATCAGCTGGTTGTATAATCATAGGTTTTAATTGTTATTGAAAGACCAAAAAAATGGCTGACAAAATATATAACAGAGCTACCAGAGAAAGTATTGGCAACATTGCTGGCAAGTCACTGGGCTCGCTATGAAGTAGGTAGGGGGCAATGCATATGTTTAGGGCTCATCGACTTTGAAAAATAGTATACATAACTTTTCAGTACCGCTAGCACTCACACAAAGTTTCTATGATGTTACCAGAAGATTTACCCGCAACACACTAAAAACAAGGACAGCAGCACTTAATGATTTTTTAATGAACATGAGATGGCAACTTATCTACTACTGCAGATGCAGACAAAAAACTTACTAGCTTCTCAAATAATACATTTAAATAAAATATAATATACTCACTTTCATATGCTTTTTTAGTTTTATTAAATAGTATTTCAGCTTCATTTTTGTGTAGAGGATCTGTATGTTTATCAGGATGATACAAGCGACTAAGCCTTCTGTAAGCATTATTTATTTCATCTTTACTAGCCTGAAAGAAAAAATCAAAAGCTACAGAATTGATAGTAGAAATGAAAATATAACCTAATATATGTACGATATTGCATCACAATTGCTTGTATCTAATCGCATCAAATTATACTTTGCAATTCAAGACCTAAACGAAAAATATATTTCTTGAGACCTTAACGAAATATATTAATCGTAAAAAAAACATGTTGGTAATTACACCTACACCTAGTCTATTGTCGCACGTATCGTGACAGCGCCCCTAAAATTACAATAACCTACACAATGTAAACTTTACTTCAAAAACAAACATACTGCAACTCAAGATTACTAACAGAAACTGTGTAAATTAACCTAAGAAATAACTAAAATAATCCTTACTTCTTTAGATACATTTAAAAATGTGTAATAATCTTCTTCAATTAAAACACTCCCTTCTTCATTATCGTCATCATCCATTTGGTATGGACTGTATTAAGACAATCAAAAAACTAAAGTTCTGATCTCTGAAGATCAAATAAATTAAAAAAAATCTTTCACAAGATTATTTCACGAGTATACGAAGTGTTTTAACAATACGAAGCAGTTAACCTAAAAAGTCGACATTGATAAAATATTCAGAAAATCGATCTTCTATCGATAGTTATAAATTCTGATATTGAATCGGATCGAAGAATCGACTTGTTTCATTCGTATATCGAACTCATTTCGATGCATTGTGTTATATTTCATTATCAGCTATCTAGCCACTCTCAGCGATCCAATAATATTGTTAGATTAAAGGACTGGGCTGCACGTAATAAGCGGAAGGTTCTGGGTTCGATTCGATTCCCGGATAGGGTTTGGAATTATTACACTTGAAAACCCACATATTCTGTACCGTAACCCGTAGTCCCTATTATCCAAAGTTGGCGAATTTAAATAAACTAATGAAAGTTTTGTCTTCAGCTCGCGGATGCCGTTTCTTAATTAAACAGTGTGATAAAAAAATTGGAGCGAGTGCCAGTTTCTACCGAAGTAGTATAGTAAATCCCCGATTATCCGCGGTGCCACGAAAAAAATTAATTGCGAACATGAAACCCCAATTTTAATCCGAGCCAACTACAGCTAAAATACAATACTCTCTATAGTGTGAAGGTCGAAAATTACCGACAGGTTTGTTGTGCATCGAATCCCACAGGCCTTCTCGAATTTTGTGGACGAGTAGCAGACTATTATTGCTATTTTATTTCAAGACCTTCGGGCCAGCCCAGTCAGTCAGCTGTAGAAATCGCTATTAATTGTTAAGTAACACTAGTTGGGCAAGCGACTTTGCCCGGTGACCAGCTGACGGCCATTCATGAACAAACTCCACTGGGGTCCCTGTTCAGAAATGCATGCCGAATCACGTGAAAAATACAGTGAAGAAGCAGTGATCAAATCAGGTGGTTGTCAATAAAGTACAATTCCCGATAACAAATAAAAGCTAAAAAAAAATTATTTCAGTCAAAATCACCTGTTTAACAGCTGATTTTCGGAGACGAAGGTTCCTGGTTCAAATCCTAGTAAAGGTAGTTACTTTTATACGGATTTCAATACTAGACAATGGTTACCGGTGTACTTTGATGGTTGGGGTTTAATTAACCATACTCTCTCAGGAACGGTCGGCCTGGGTCTGTACAAGACTACACCTCATTTACACGTCATACACATCATCCTCATCTCATTGGGTCATGGGGTTGCTTATTGTTCTAAATTGAACAGATTGCAACATACACAAATTAGGAATAAAAAATTTCAGTCATGGCTTACGACTCTTGTTAAGGGAAGCACAACATAAAATAAACAAATGGTGTTTACAAAGCAAGAAGCAAAAACAAGTGACTAATTTTTTTTTAAAAGGTGTAACTGAACACATTTAACTATGTACAGTATTGTTCTTTAGTTTAGTAATTTAGACGTAGCACAAAGGTTTCTGCAGTATTATACATATTTGAAACATTTCAAATATTATGTTCTTTGTACAATAAAACATAGTTTTATGCTAAATATTTTTTTTGTTAGCACCTCATTTTTAGTCTATTCACGGGTTTCCCGGAATTTTCGCTATTTGCAGTGCCCTTCTTCTTCTTCTTACTATCAAGGATTAGGCATAAGCCTGTTCCGAACTCACAAACCATCCTGCATGTCTACAGAAACACGAGACATTCCAACCCTTACATCTCGACTACTGCCATTTTCTTCGAGGTCTTCCCACCTCCCTTCTTCCAACTGAAACATATTCCGTCACTTTTAGAGGTATTCTCTCCTCTGGCATCTGTTCCAAATGTTGCCGCCATTGATTCTGGCGACATGTGGCTATTTGCAGTGCCCTTGCCACCCAATTCCGGATAATCGAGTCTTTACTGTATAACAAACATCCTATATCTCTGGATTAACTGTTACTGCATATCCTCCTAACTACTGATGTTGTCAGCTCAACTGACTTCTATGCCAAGGTCCCCGGTTTCGATTCCCAGTCAGTTCTGGCATTTCTTCATCACCCTTCATTGTCTGCATTAGCCTTAAAATGCACAACGGAGGGATGTAAAACAAAACCAGAACAATACATTTCCTGTTTTCAAGAAGTCACAGTTCCAAGAATATGAATAAAACTAAGTTCCATTCTAAAATATTGTTGTGGTAGTTAAATTTCAGTGAATGTTTCTTCTTCTTTACAAGAAAAATTATACCTTTTATTCAGTGTAAAGGATTTTAGAATAGGTATCATTAAAGTTGCTATAACAATTACACATAAAAATATTTTACCTTTGTGAAACTACTCCTAAGTAGTAACTGACCAGATGGTTAATTTCCCAGACACCAATTTGGTGAAGATCAACAAATTCTGCTGATAAAAACAAACATTATCCCTAAATAGCACACTACTTTCACATCACGTATCGGTAGTCTCCTACTCTGGTCTGGGAACTAAAATTTCTATTCCCCTAAAACTCACATTTTATTCACAATGCAAAAAAGTAGGTACTTAATTCCCAAGTACCTATTTAAGATTTTTGATATAGTACTTGCGTCATTAGTTTGCCTTTGGTTTTAATGAGGAGAAAGGAGGGAAAGCAACCACAACTGCTTTGGTATCAGTTCGCTAACACAACAACATAAACTATACCCAGAGGACATACAGTATATCGTGGAACCTTTTTATATTAACTGTACAAATATAACTATTTGTTTAGTAAACCGAAATGTCGATTTCTTGAAAACATCATCCAGCTATTCACAGTGCTGAACGAAATCTAATATGCAATGTAATAAAATGTTGAGAAGTTAAAGCTAAACAAAAATAGCTTTCCGTGTCTCTTAAAAGAAAAACCATGAGTGAGCGACTACCTTCGGTGATGTTTCTTTTTCCACAATTCGAACTATACAGAAGGAAGTTAAAGACAGTAAAGAAGATAATTCTTCATCAACAGTTTTTTTTGACACCTGGTAAAAAAAAAAAACGGCCAGAACATAGGAATGCCTCATTAGACGGCTTTCACAGACGTTTGGTTGTCAAAATTATGTAGGATCTATATCAATAAAAAAGTGATGCCGACATTTGAAAAGTTATTACCGGTTTTAAAAGAAAGGTTAAATTTCAGTTGGAAACTTCGTAGATTAAATTTTTTTTAAAAGAAATGGGATTTAAGTGGAAAAAGTGTCAGTCACAACAAAGTATATTGATTGAAAGGCAACATCTAGTTAACAAATGGTGCAATTGCACGGTAGTGAAATTTAGTGTCTCACTGTTGAGGTTGGTAGCACTGTCAACTTTTCTCTTCTCTTCCTCACCGGCCATCCATACGCAAAAGGTATTCTTGTGACTCAGTATCTGTATGAATAGTCTGAAGTTAACTTAGTACGTTATGCCATTGTTTTATATCATGTTAATTAGAGGTAGATTTAAACTCACCTTCCAACTTACCCATCAACAAGACACTAGTTTCCAATGCAATAGTCTTGCCATTTAACCAGCTATCTGGTTTTGCAGGCCATACCAACATAAGCTACATGAATTTCCTATTTCTTTTTTCTGGTGAACCAATGTAGATGGTTAGGAACTGAACACTTCATGAAGGTTTCGCAAGTGTGTAGAAAATTCTGTTTAACTGAGCTGGTACATTTTTCTCCCCTTTGGTCTTTAACAATCTATACTAATGTAACAAAGAAGTAATACCTGTTTGAACAAGGTAATCTCAGAAACTACAAAACTGAAAATTTCACTGTTGGAAGCTTACTGAGTAACATAGGCTATATGGAATTACATATTTTTTGAAAAAATTGTGACTGGTAAAATGAGTCATTTTTTATTTTACTTGTTTGGTAAGGTTAATTCCATCTATTCTATTATTTCTTGTATAAAATGTATTGTATTAGCCAGTAATTTATTAGGGATGGTAGAATACCGCCATACAACATATGACATAATTCCTTTCTCCAAAATTATTTGTGGAACAGATATTCAAAAAATGTCAATAACAGGCAGGTGGAGTGTTAAATTATTTGCACCTGATCAGCTTGTTCCAGGAGTACAAAAAATATTTATGTTTCTTATCATATAGTCAACCAGTTATATGACTGAAGCTTAAGAACAGAAGAGGTAGAGGTGCAAAAGACACTAGTCAGCATTACCTTCTCTGAGAGTACTTCATTATATAGCCAGACTCTGTGGTGAAGAACTGAAGGTGTCATTTGCAAGGTGGAAAGTAGATGCTTTTCAGAGGGCCTGACATGCTGATAAGCATACTTTTCCACTCTGTGAGGAAGGCAATGGTAAACCACCACATTTATAATTATACTTAGTTAAGCCTCTAGAGGTTTAAACCAGCCTTTCGGCTGACAACCTAAACAACAACACATTAAAAAAATAATACAGGACACAATCTCCGCATAGAAAGTTATGTAAACCTTCCAAAAATCAAGGAAATAATACCACTTGCTTAAGAAGTAGATCTCACATACTTTTACTCATAAGACATATTCAGTTATTTCTCCCCTTCCACAGGTGACTCACACTGATGTCAACAAGTAAGGTTGTATAAGAAGTCAAACATTTAGTTTAGTTTGCTGTGAAACCCAGTGGGGGGAGAGCTACTAGTTTAGAATAAATTTACTCCTTTATATGTGTACCAACATAACACACAGTAACAGGTTTTATTGAAAGTTACATTAATCTTAACACACGTGATACAAAATTAAAACAAAATTACAAAAAATATTGTGAATGTTTATTCCAGTCTTCGTTTCTTTACTAATGATCCCAGCTGAAACAAAAAATGAAGAAATAAATTAAGAATTTTTATTTTTTGACCACCTGATAAGAAAATTAATCAGAACATAGTCATTATGCTCAAGATTGTGTTATGTTAACTCTGCATTATCAAGCAAATTTCAGTTGTTAAATTTACGATTACATCACAGTAATTTAAATCTTAAACTAAAAATTTGTTAAGGATATAAAAATTCAAACATTAAATCTTGTACTAAATGTCAATATTTTCTGGCTACAGGTAACTTTGAACATGGTTTGTATAACATCAAAAAAAAAATTTATTCAAGTTACTATCAACTTCCTTGTTTAAGAAGTCACAAAGTGTAATTAACAACAATTCTGCTACAATTTATTATTATTAAACAAAGACTAAAGCAACACTTGTTAACCTGAAACAAAGCAGACAATACTAAACACTAACATTACAAAAAACAATTGAATTAATGAAAACCTACTTTATAAAGTCAGTAATGACAATGAACAAAAATTGACAATAATTTTAACATGAAATTATGATATACTGAAAAAATCACAAATTAAGTTCTCCAATGATTCATCTTAATGATTCTTGAAAACATTTAACGTGGGTGCACTGACGACACTTTTCAGAAGGCTGTTTCAAAGATTGACCACATGCAGCGAGAAGAAATTCTGTTTAGCAATTGACCTAAAACAATCCTTTAGAAAAGCAGTTGTGTGGCTCCAAGTGCTGGCGTACATTGGAACTGAAGTTGAGTAAAAACCATTTATTATTTTGAATGTTTCAATCATGCCCCCCTCCTGAGGATGGTATGCCAGAGTAGGAAGATTTAATGAACAAATTTTATTTTTTGTTTAACATACGACTGTTTTGCAATTTCTGTCACTGCAGACGGTGGAGAATAATGATTATGAAAATGAATGATGAAAAAATGCCAAACCTGACTGGGAATCGAACCCGGTACCCCGGTGTAGAAGCCAGTTGCGCTAACCACTACGCCAACGGGCCAGCCAAATGAACAAATGGCTTTGTTTATATGAAAGGAGTTGAAACACAGACACTATCTTGGTTGCACATCGCTGCACCCTCTCTAGCTGGTCCACATCACCCAAAAAGCAAGGCTCCATACTGCCACAGCAAATTCAAATTTAAGGCAGATATGCAGTGTAAATCCTTACAAATAACCCCTTAAGCATAGGGTGGAAGGCCCTAGTCACTAAATAAAGGGTGCAATTTTCTGGCTTGACTAACTGATAAAAGTGATTTATCCATTTTAAAACTGTTGAAATGATGATACCAAAATCATTAACTAAGTTTACTGATGGAATCATATTTCCATAAAGCTGCCAGTAATGGTCAATATTGTTCCATCCCAAGCCCAAATATAACATTTTGAATTGTTGAGACTCAACATCCATTTGTCTGACCAAGCCGAAATACTGTCAAGATCAAAATGAAGATTGGAAAATGAGAGGTCACAGTTATAAATTTTAAGATCATCAGCAAACAAAGCCTGACGAGATCTCAATCCAAAATCTTACAGATGTAAATAATAAATTAAAAGGGACTTACACACATCCCATGAGGGACGCCACTCATAACTGAGAGTTCATTGGATTCGGCACCTGGAAGCTTCACATAAACTTTTGTTTTAAGAAAAACCCCTTAATTGACTGGAGTAGTGGGACCCGTATTCATAATGCTTTAACTTGTACAATAATCTTGAATTTGTGTTACAAAATAATCTCTAACAAGTAAAATTACACTAATGTCAAATACATTCTTACCAAATCAGAAATTGCAGGTAAATTCATAGTTTGGTCCATAGTACCAGTATTAATAGCTGAAGCTTGTGCTGAAGAGTTTTTACTAGCCGAACCACTTTTCATATTGCGATGTTGTGGAAATGTTGGCATCATTTTAGGCTCACATGCTGAAAAAATAATTACTTTGTTGAAATAAAGTTAAAAAGTTAAACAATTGAACATTGTGAATGATTCGAATCTAACAAACAAGATAAATCTAACAAACACCACTCTCTAAAGCCAAACAATTAGTAATGGATGATTATCCAAGATCCATTATTTTTCATAGTAAAGTAGGCTATAACCTACATTTTAACAAGAAGAGTAGCAATTCAGTAATCAAATATTTGACTGTACTTTTAGACATACATTCATAAAGGAATAATGTATAATAATAAACTATAATTATAATAATAAATAATGTAAAATAATAATGACAAGGACTTTCTAGTTTTGGAATTAACAATGTTTATATTGAATCCACTGAAACATGTTAGATAAGGAAAATAGAATCTTAGAAAAAATAAAAATTATAGTTATAAAAAAATTAAACTATTTTTACATTAGCATTAATTATAGGCTGCAGGATGCATTATGAAGATTTATTTGTAAATCTTCATGGGGGTTAAGGTTCAACTAACTAAACTATTTTAAAACATAGAAAATACATCCTTTCAGTTACACAAATTTGCTGTAACAGAAGTTTGCGTCAATAACTGATTCTAAAACTCAGTCAGTTCAAAAAAATACTGTTAAAAAAAATTTTGAGTTTCAACGAAGTTCCTTATTTGATAACCGTATTTTTGAACAAAACCTGGAGATTAATTTTACAGACAGAATAGGCACATTATTATTAGAATATTATAAATTAAATTGATTAACAGGTTATGTAAAAACATAAAGGACCAAGATAAAAATTAAAACCTAAATTTACTACACGCAAATAAAAAATAAATTTATGCAGATATAGAGTAAAGTAACTTACGTAGTGGGGCTTCCTTGAAATAAGAACTTTGTAAGCATTCTTCAGCAGTAGCTCGTTTCTTTGGATCATACATAAAGAGGAAATTTAATAATCTCAAACCAGCAGCAGATAACCAAGGAAACTTCTGCTTCAAATTGTTGTATGGTTGTGCTTTCAAATTAAAATTAGCAAGTGCAGGTAACGCTGAATATTCTGGCCAGATTGCATCTGATGGTGTGCCAAGTAAGTCAACAATTAACTCTAACTGATGAATCTCTGATCTTCCAGGCAAGAGTGGACGGTGGCCTTCAAACAAATTTTATCTAGCATTAATATTGTTATTGATTAAAGATTTAACAAGGATAATATGCATTAAAAAGGCAATACATATTTAAATATAAAATTTTTAACTAGTGGGAACATAATCACCTTCATAAGCTACATTGCAAAAAATTGTAAATTAAACCGATATTAGCATAATAAAGTTGAGTAATTAATAATTTGTACCAATAATTTAAAAATTATATTTTTAGACAAATTAAAAAAAATAATTTAATTATTAAAAGTTGCATCAACTACTTGGTCATTAGTGACTACAGTGGATTATGTAACATTAACTGTGGGATTTGACACATGAAAATTTGTAACCCTGGTTGGGAATTGAACCCAGGACCTTTGCGTGGCAGGCCAATGTGCTAACCACTATGCTAAGGAGGCGGCCACAACAAATTTAAATTAATTTAAAACATGAGTAATACCATTTAACTAGAATAGAATAAAAACAAAACGCATTTGACTCAACATAACATTTTTAAAACAGAGTGGCATAATATACTGAGCAATTAAACTTAACGTATCATGTAACTATAAAATTCAGTCAGGTGTGACCAATTGCTCTTAAGTACATAGTAAATTAATTGATATTTAGGTGGTACAATTCATTTCTTCTAAAAAAACAATAAAAAAAATTTCCTAAGTAACAAATTGTACATATACCTAACTGAAGAAAATAAAACACATTGTTAACAACTGAAATTACACATGTTTAACAACAAGGGACGTTCAATAATTAACGAGAAAATTGATGTAAAGAAAAAATGATTCATTCAGTGCCAATTAAAGTTATACTAACTTCCAACATAGTCTTCATTTAGACACTTGTACCACAATTCTGTAAGCCTCCTGATTCCAAAATGGTAGAAGTCTTTACGTTGCGGTTTGAACCATTTGTGTACTGCTTTTTTATTATTGTGAGTCTTTATCGCATATAAAGTCTTTGAGCGGGCCAACCAAATGCAAATCAGGACAGGGTGATATTTGAGCTGCAAGGAGGATGTGGCAATGCCTACCAACCCAACTTCTTGAGTAATTTGTTTGTTGTCAAAAGAATCACAACTTTTGAAAGAGCGCCCTCACGTTTTTACCTTATTCTGAGTTACACTTTCGGTTGGGACATGTTAGAATAATATTTTTTACAATACATTTTGTTTTTAAATAGTCACAAAATTTTGTTCCCAGAAGACCATCAATAATTACTTGAGGTGTACACTGTTTTTTTTTTTGCGGGTGAATGTGGATATTCTCACTCAAGATCTTACCAATTAGATTTGAGCTCTAAGTGGTGCATCCATATTTTATCACACGTTATAAAAGGTTGAGTATATTTCTGTCAGATAGCATCCTTCATACAGCAAAAATCTCATTACTGAACATTTGTCTTCTAGTGTACACGTTTCAAACAAAGCTAACGTTTTGAAATGAACAAACGAGGTTACGTTTATACTAATTATGATCAAACAGCTGATTAACAAAGTTCCCAAAGTTCGGATTAACAAGTTACCAACTTCACCCTCAAAAATTCCATTGGCACTGAACACACAGGTTACCTCTGCATTAATTTGCCTCCTTAATTATTGAATGTCCCTCGTACTATAATGAACAAAGTAAAATCCACTTAAAGTACATTATTTCAAATGCACTTTAAATATAATACAAGGCTGATATCAAATATTCCTTTTTAATGAAATGTAGTTGAAACAGTTGTGAAAAATTGTTTATTAATAAACAAAACCAGTATCAATTCATTAGTAAAACAAAAAGGAGCATAACTAGATATTCATACGTCGTACGATCCATAACAAAAAAAGACTGATTGTGGAAACATTACGAGGTGTGATTAAAAAAGTACGGTGAATGAATTTTTATAGCAGCTAATGTTGATGCTACATCCATTAGAAGTAATAAAACAGATAGCCTGATTCTTTGCGATAGTCAGTGTCAAGTTTAAACAAGTTGCAACTTGTCAGTTGGCTTCCAGAGCTGGAATAGTGAGCTCATGTTTACCATGTTTGTTGCGCATCATGGAATTTGAACAATGCATGAGCATTAAGTTTTGTTTTAAGTTGACAAAAAGTGCCAAAGAAACTCATGAAACAAATTTAGTGTATGGCAGTAATGTGGTAACTCAGAAGACTGTTTACAAAAAGTGGTATGAGCGATTTAAAAGTCAAAATGAGTTGATTGACAATGAGAAACAGTTAGAACATCCTTCCACCTTAAAAACAGCCAAAAAATGGCAGAACTGGATGTTCAAACGGGTGATTCTGTTCGAAAGCTTACTGAAGAACTGAACATCTTGTATGGGTCTGTGCAAAGCATTTTAACAGATAATTTGTAAATGAGACAAGTGAACACAAAATGTGTTTCCAGACTTTTGTGCCTTGTGCCACACCTCGCTTCTGATCCATGATTTTTGGCCGGAAAAATATTTTTGTCAGTCCACATTTGCCATACTCTCTGAAATTGCAGTATGAAATTTCTGGCTCTTCGTAAAAATAAAAACCATGCTGAAAGGAAACTGTTTCAACACCATTCCCAACTCTGAGAGAGCCAAAGCAGAACAGCTGAAGCATTCCAATCATGGAATCAGCATTGGGATAATTGTATCGATAACCAAGGAGAGTACTTCGAAGGAGATTAATTCAATTTGATATAAGCTTATTACTTTGTCCATGATAAAATTATTCACCATATTTTTTGATCACACCTCGTAAATACTGAAGAAATAGTTTCTAATACAAAATTATGAATTATTTAAAACAGTAACAAGTTTCATTATAATTTGTCACAATAAACAACTAACAAGAATATATGTACATAACCCTATTTTATCATATCATTTTTTCAACAAATGACTAAATGTGAGTTATGAAACAGGGCAGATTTTGACTTGTTAAAATTTCCAGAATTTCTAAACATCGACATATTTTTCTTATATAACAAATCAGGGCATGGATTAAAATAATAATGGATTAAATGTAAGGATAGGAAACAATTAACAAGATCAGGATGATTTTCTCCTGCAGTTGAGATGGAATGCTCTTAAAAGGATACTACAAGATAAAATAATTTTTTCAAAGGACTCAGAGGTATCAAACTCAGAACCTCTCATAAATCAGTCACTTAACCAAACTCCGTAACAAAGTATAATCACAATTAATTTCAGCAAAATAAATTAAAATGATATTTTAAATGACACCCAATTTAAATTAATTTTATGGAAATGACAATTACAATATAAAATTGACTCGATATTTTAATACCAACTGTTTTGTACACTACACTTTTAACATTCTAACTTTAAAATTCTTTTAGTTCAAAATGACTTTGGAAATGAAATATCAAACAAATTTTAATAAAAAAAACGTAGCAATAGGAAATTGGGTAAGTCAAGCCATAAGTTACTAATTCTTAAAAGAAATGAACTTTATTGAAAATGTGTTCTAGGAATTACCGCAAGTGGGCAAGCAATATTGGTACTTCTTCAACAATACGGAATAAATTTAACAGTAAAATTATCATAATAATGGTTAACTAATCGTAAAAAAGTACGATGAAGCAAAATTAAATACTTTTTAAAAGAATATATTATTTAAGTAAGTATTTTAAAAAATATTTATACCCTGATATTGTTTTTATACCTTTGAACTGGACCCCTTGGTTGGCTGAATTAGATAGGTTAGAATCATTGTTGTCCGTTGGTGACACAGGATCTAAATATACAATTTGATCATCTTAGAATTGCAACCACACACAAATCACTACAAAAAGAAAGTACTTAAACAAAAATCTGTTGGCTAATCCAGGGGCTAAATTTTGTAAAATTTTATTAAAATAAATAAGAAAAACGAATTACGTTATTATTTTGTGGTTTACAAATAAGATCAGTATGTATTGAAACATAAATAATCCCAAAAATAGTAAGCAACTTGAATGCCATAGATGTAAACAAAGTTCACTTGTATATTTTAACAATAAAAATGCTATACCACAGTTAAAATAGTAAAGGCATATATTAGCAAGTATCAGAATTAAAAAAAGGAAATTACTAAAGCACTAAAATAGTTTAGTTTAATTGACTGATATAAACTACTTAAATCAACACATAGTCCATCTGTGTAATAATAAAAAAAGTAATGGTGCATGTCATCGCAATTAAAGGCAATCACTAGTTTGTTCTATTTGTAGAAATAAATTAAAACACCAAAAGAAGTTTTAAAATAAGCACATAACTTGCACAGAAATAAGTTTAATACAGTTAAACCTCTCAAAAGCGACCACCACAATTTTAAGAGTAAATTGGTCTTTTTGAGGGATGGTTGCTTAATAGGGGTTTATAGAAATGTTGGCGGCTTTTTTTTATTAAGTCTTGTAGGCCTACGTTACGTGTTATGCGATAAAAGGGCCTTTTTCTAACCTCATTCACAACCAAAAGTGCTCAGTGCACTGCCTTCTTTATTTCATCGTTTCAAATTCAAATACAAAGACATTGAAATAAAATATTTCAGATCTATAGAAAAAATTGGGAAGTGTTCAAAAACACCATTTCCCTAAAAAGGGCGTATACCAGTATGTGTTCGTTTTACATAGACCTCCTCAATTGGTGTCCATCTACAGTATTGAAAATTCCCTAAATCTTGTAGCTGTAAAATTTATGGTCGCCCGAAAACGCCTTTTTACCTGGCAGTTGTTGGTTGGAGTGAGGGGTGGTTGCTTAATAAGAGTACAGAATACATTGGTCTTATGAGTAATAAAATCGGTTTCGCAGATATTCGGTCGGAGAGAAGGGTGGCCGCTAAATAGGGGTGGTCGTAAAGAGAAGTTTAACTGTATAATAATTATTTTACATTGCACAGTTTTTTTAATACAATTCCTAAATAAAACCATACAGTGGTTCTTATATTAACAAAAAACTGGAAACCTTTACAATTGTTTAATAATGTAAATCAAAACTTTTGTTTTAGTATAGAAAAAATTAAAATAACAAATAAATTAAGAAACAGTAGGTAACAATACTGACCAAGAAGTTCACCTAAAATGCACCCAGCAGCCCACATATCTACAGACGTTGTTTGTGTACGTGCTTGCAACAAAAGCTCAGGAGCTCTGTACCATAATGTAACAACCTTTGGGGTCATTGGTCGTACTGGTAATCCAAACCATCGAGCAAGACCAAAATCAGCTAAAAATGAATTTAAACAAAATTTATTTTAATAATGTAAAATATCAAATCAAAATCTACGTCTAATCAAATACTTTTAACATTTCAAACTAAAATTTACCCAGACTACATATATTTTAATTCAACAACCAGTTACACTTTATACAATTCTCTTTTTTGGTTTTTTATTGTATTAATATTTCTCTGCACTTCTCACTAGTCCTGAACGTAAGTATTTATGGGAAAAACTATTCCACAGATGTCAAAGTCCTCCGAAAAATTGGAAGAAAGATAATTATTAATAAAACAAAGACAATAAGAAACAATGGAGGAATGTATACATAAAGAATAAACGATAATAGTAAGGAAACCAAATGGCTCAAATTAATACAAGAATTAGGTTGGTATGGGCAGTCTGTAAAAAACTTCAATGGGTGCTGACTAACAACAAAATACCAGAAAACCATATTGACAAGTGTACAGCCAAACTTAACTCACAGATCCCAAACCAAGACTTCAGCTAATGGATGGGAAACTTCAACGAGGCTTAGAATCAAATTGCTGGATATGAAAGCAGACACCCGGATGAAAAGAAAAACAAAAGTGCCAGACACCATGGAGTACACAGCTAAACATAAGTGGGTTTCACAGGCCACAATTAAAGACAGAAGGGTCAAAGATGGAAACTATTGTCTAGCAATGGCAATTATTCTAGGAAAGGTGGGAAGATGACTTGAACCAGATCAGGGGATTGCACTGGAGAAGAGCAGCACAGGATGAAAATGGCTGGAAAAATTTGGGGGAGTCCAATGTCCAAAGTTGAATGACTTGAAAGGCTAAAAATGATGTCACTTGCCAAAGTTCAGAACTATACAGCTTTGTTTCTATACATACATTTTTAAAACAAATTGTGGCACTTAGCTGGGTAAATTATTGACCATGCTGCACTACAGCATTCCTCTGGCTTGATTGAAACAGATTACAAAACTGCTTTGACAATTAAATCCGTAACTGTTTTTGTACCCAACTTTTCCTGTTTATCAGTAACCACATAATGAAAACTGCAGATAATATTAATATCAAAGGCAAAGTTTTAACCGAATTATGCCATTGATACTTTCATTTTGTTTTTCTGCTAATACACAAAGTCCTCAAAATAGTGAAAAATTTTGTACTTGCCAATGTTGGCCATGAGAACTATAGCAATTAAAATACAGTATTATAATGTTGCATGGGGAGAGATTACAAAATTTTAAATTTTTAACATCACGTTTTCTTTGCTTAATAGATACTTTGCAACCATTTCATCAATTTAAAAAAGAGTAATATCATTTAACAAACAAACGACACGCACCTATTTTCACACAGCCTTTGTCAGTCATAAGTAGATTAGAAACCTTGATATCACGATGAACGATGAAATTACGATGCAGGTATTTTAATCCCTTTAGAACTTGTAGCATGATGCATTTGACTTGAGATTCTGTGAATGGTGCTTGCATATTGTCCAATAAACTAGCTAAATCCTGTTCACAATACTCCATTGCCAGAAAAATACTGAAAGGAATTAAAAATTCATTAAAAACTAATAAACAATTAAAATACTGAGTCTTATATACATAATACTGTATTATTATTTTATCAAATATCCTATGTAGGAATTTTTAACAGCCGTATTATATCTGTTACTGAAATATGTATTTTCAAACCACCAGTAATCAGCGACTGAAAATGTGTATGAAGTACACGAAAGTGTGATAAACATTGGTAAGTGTTTAATGTTTTACCATATGGTGGTTTGAATATATATACAGTATTTCAATACTGTATTAATACACTCTTCAAGCGGTTTGAGTCTAACTTATTATCACACTAAAATTCAAAATAATAAACTTGCCTGTCTAAATTCCTTCCAACCACAACTTCTTTCAGCTGTACAATGTTTTCATGGCGACAGAATAAGAGTACAGCAATTTCTCTAAGTCCACTGATTGGCAGGCCATCTTTCTCATGTTCCATACGCACCTTTTTTAAGGCTACTATTTTATCTGATTTAGTATCACGAGCTCTATCTGCAAAGTAAAATAAATTTTATATTAGTTCCAGAGTAAAGCAAATTATTTTGAAAATGAGTACACCTACAGTGAAAAAAACTGTGACAAAGCTGAAATAGTTTGTATAAAGTGTTTTAATATTTAACATGTAATAAAAACAATTAGATTAAAAATAGTTCACTTTTATTAGTTAAATCATTGAAAATAAGGGAACTTGTGTGAGGTTTACTACCTAGATATCAACCATGTATTGAAATTGATGAACTCTAAATAAGTTGGTAAACCTGATCCGTAGTTGTCTATTTCTCCTCAATATAACTTTTGGTATTGTCATGACAAACTGACAAAAGTGTGTATGCATTGATGTTTTTATATTGCAACTAAAGATGGATACATGTTATCCGAATGGACTTTTTAATCAGGTGAGAGTCATCTATTGTGTACTTGGTGGTTTTTTATATTATTAATTCTAAACAATACACAAGAAATGTTTAACAAAATTACAAACATGGCAATTAAAATACAAATGTACCAAATTTAATTTCAATCTTCTTCTTCTTCAGGTGCCTACCCATTTCAAATGTTGGCAATCATCACGGCAATTTTTACTTTGTTGCACTGCAGTGAAGCTCTTCAGAGCTTTTTCCACACCAAGTTCTCTGATTTTGAAACCACGGCATCCTTCATTTGCCAGATCCTCTTTTACCATATATTTTCCTCTACAGATTGGCTTGAAGTAACGAATATCTGGATTCCTTCCTCATGATATGTCCCAAGTATCGGAGCTTTCTCCACTTCACAATGTAAATGTTTTCCACATCTTTCTTCATTCTCCTGAGAACCTTAACATTGATAAATTTCAAAAGTAACTTATATTGGTTAATCTGTACATCTTTCTATTATAATAATATCTATAAAGGGAGTTTAAGAGGAACATTACCAATTTTTATAAACTATTGTATTGAGTACACAACAATTAATTTACATATAATTACCTTATGATTATGAAAACAATCTGAGCAAACATTTGAATGTTGTTTCATTAGAATAATTATTCACAAAATTTAGTATGATCGTTTTTTTAACTGTCAACTAATGACCACTTTATTCAACTGTATCTTCCTCCAACTTTGATCTTTGCCCAGTACCCCTTCATGCTTTCCCTGTTTTTCTCTTCCTTCTTTCTCAGTCCAGATCTTTCCTGTTTTTTAGCTTTGGTTTTTCTTTGAAACCTTGGTACTTTTGCAGCTTCCTCTCAAACACATCACATTCCAGGATGTCCTGATATGTAATCCCACACTTCTTGAGATCTCTGTCCATCTCACTGAATCACACCCCCTTTATTATGGTATTTTAAAAGTACTTCAGGATTTGACTGAACAATCTCACTGGGCTCAATAATTTAATCATTTTTATGTTTAAACAATCAGAAAGTTTGTTGAGTAATGTGTATAAATTATACAGTAAAATCCTGAAAAATAGACTCAGAAAAATCTCGGATGTGTTATTATTAGAAGAACAAGCCGGCTTTAGAAAGGGCAGGTCTTGCATTGACGATGTTTTTTCTTTAAAGCAGATAATTTCAAAACGAGTTGAATTCAATTTGGAGACACACCTTGCATTTGTAGACTACGAAAAAGCGTTTGATAAAGTTGATAGACATATCCTGTTTGATGGATTGGTCAAAAGAGGCTTTCCAATACACTTGGTGGAAGTTATAGAGAGTTTGTATCATGGAACAGCTGTCATCTTGAACTGTTCAGGCTCTCTCACAGAGGAGGTTCGTACAAATATTGGTTTGAGGCAGGGCTGCCCGCTCTCACCAACTTTATTTAACATTTATGCTGATGATCTCTGTAGAAGATGGAAGCAAAAAGTCCACCCAGGCATTTGGATAGCCCTGGAAGTCTTTATCAGCTCGTTGTGGTTTGCTGACGATCAGGTGATATTGCAGGAAACAGAAGATAATCTCCAGAAAGCATTACACCAATTGAATCTTCTCAGTGCTGAATATAACATGAAGATCTCATTCAGTAAAACGAAGGTGATGGCTTTTGAGGGAAAAGATCCAATTCAGTCTAAGATAGTTCTTGATAACAAAGTCCTGGAACAAGTATCACATTTCAAGTATTTGGGGTGTGATATCACATATGAAATGTATCAGGACTTGAGCATGAAAATAAATAGATTCCAAGCTATCTGTGGAACAATCAACAGGACCTTGAGGAACAAAGCCAGAAGGGAAACGAAAATGAAATTCTATAAAGTTATGGCTATCCCCACTCTTTTATATGGTTCTGAAACCTGGGTACATAAAAAGAAGGAATGGAGCAGGTTACAGGCTGCTGAAATGCGATTCCTAAGAGCAGTGAAGGGTTGTACTAGAGAAGACAGAATCCATAATACTGAGATCAGAAAAGAGCCCAACATACCCTCCATATGGCAGAAAATCGAGGAAACCAAACAAAACTGGAAGGATCATGTGGAGCGCATGGAGGATGGAAGAATTCCCAGGGCAGTCATCTCCTATCAGCCAGTAGGAAAGACAAGTGTGGGCAGGCCTCGTAAGAGATGGAATTGATTAATAAAGGAGTTTGCAGTCGGAACAGGCAATGTGCCTAATCCTTGAAGGAAGACGACGACAATCAGAAAACCAAAACCTATTCTGATATTATGATGAGCTACTCTGATCAGACATCAAACTATACAACATTTTATTTTCTGATAATATCACTGAGATGGCATTCTTTAACCTATATAGCATGATATAAGATAATTCATATCCAGCGTGTCTAAACAAACTACTAATAGATCATGAAAAAAATTACGCCTAGACAAACATTTGTTAAGTTTTTATTTTTTTGCTTTTACATCTACTATTTTGCAAATACTAGCTAATGCAGATGATGAAGGGTAACAAATGAAAATGAGCGATAAAAATGTTAGACCTGTCCAGGACACGAAACAAGGACTCCTAGCATAGAAGCAAGTTGTCATACATTACAATCAGCAGTAACACTAGCACTACAAAAGTAGATATTTCATTGGTTTTTTCTTCAGCATAATTACCAGTATGAAATATAACATAACTGCAATGTATATCATCAGTAAAGAATTAAAAATAATGTTTAAAACACTTACATACGATACCATAAGTTCCTTCACCAATTCTGTTAAGCTTCTCAAATTCTGACACTGATCTACATCGGCCCAACTACAAGAAAAAAACCAAATCAGTTTTATTACAGTAATAAAAGTTTAATTGTGTGCGCATTCCACACCTCCATCATCCAAGAACCATAACAAACATGCCTCTATTAAGACATTTTGTAAGAATTCTGTTAATAATATTGATGAATATCATTTAAATAATACTTTTTTAAAACAAAGTTCAACAAAAATTAAAAATTTAGCGCAATTATTTGTCAATAAAGCGGGAAAGAAGAGTGAAGAAATTAATTATAAAGATGGGAAGAGATTTTTTTGGTTCAACGTTCGACTGTTCTGCAATTACTGCTAATGCAGACGATGAAGGATGAAATGATTTTTTGTAACGTATGAAAATATGCTGTGCCTGAATGGGATTCGAACCCAAGACCGCATGATGAGAGGCGAGCACATTACCAACTGCGCCAATGCGGCCAGTAAGATGGGAAGAGAATGATAAGATAGAAAAGAAATAAAAAAATAAAATTATACAACAAAAAATAAATAAAGACAATAAGCCTTTTGTAACACAAAAACTGTATTACAATAAACTATTTATTCATTACCCATTAATTAGACTTATTTACAAAGGCTGACCCACCGTGTTGGTCTCAACACGGTCGCCGCTGTGAGTCAACTGATTTTCAGACAAAGGTTCCAGGTTCAAATCCTAGTAAAGGATGTTGCTTTTATACGGATTTGAATACTAGGCGGTGGTTACCGGTGTACTTTGATGGTTGGTGTTCAATTAGCTCTCTCAGGAATGGTTGGCCTGGGTCTGTACAAGACTACACCTCATTTACACGTCATACTCGGGATAAAAATCATCATAGGGACAAAAAAATTTGCAAAGGCTCTAAAATTAGGTACTGGTTAAATTTTAAATGTAAATGAACAACAAAGTAACCATGATATGTCACAAATAACTAATATGCTTTTCACGGTTGATGAGCTCTGCTGTTCCACACGTTTAGACCAATCAGAACATTCGCCAGCATCGTCAGATTGTACCTGACAAACGTTACGCGCCCATGCGTATAAGAGCCGGAATAGTTCACTCTCGTCTTGCATCTCATTCTGAACACATCGATTATAGAGCGCATTAACATGCAATACTTTATAATACCGTGCGTTCGGAAAGTCGCTGTGCACTGGAATTGTGACTATGGATTTATGAAAATATGTATAAAGAAATGACTAAGCATTTTGGAAAAAAATTTATTCAATACCTTAATTACATTGTTAAACCGTGATTACATTGTTTATAGAAGGTGTTCGAAATGACCTCCATTGGCATCAATACAGCATTGCACTCGTTTCATTTTGTTTGCAAACACCTTTCGCAACTGAAGAACAGTGATTCCTTGAATGTATGCCGTTATTGCGGCTTTAAGTTCGTCAATCGTGTGTGGTCTGTTCCGATACACAGTTTGTTTCGCCGCACCCCATAAAAAGAACACGGGGGGAGTCAGATCAGGAGATCTTGCAGGCCACAAATTCTTTGAAATGATTCGTTCACCAAACACGTTGCGCAGGAAAGCCATTGAGATGTTAGATGTATGTGCTGTTGCCCCGTCTTGTTGGAACCAACCATTATTCATTTCCACTTGTGTTATTTGATGCGTAAAGTTCTCTAAAATATCAGAACAATAACGTTCACTATTGATTGTGTTTGCAAAAAAAATTGGTCCAACAATACGTGCTCTACTCACAGCAACCCAGACTCCAATTTTTGCTTCGTGTAAGGACTGTTCATGTAAAGCGCAAGGGTTAGTTGTCGACCATACTCGAGTATTTTGTGAACTTATATAATCACGGTTTAACAATGTAATTAAGGTATTGAATAAATTTTTTTCCAAAATGCTTAGTCATTTCTTTATACATATTTTCATAAATCCATAGTCACAATTCCAGTGCACAGCGACTTTCCGAACGCACGGTATAATCAGCTGATTGTATGTTTATAGGTTATAATTGTTATTGGAAGACCAAAAAAATGGCTGACAAAATATTTAACAGAGCTACAAGAGCAAGTATTGGCAACGTTGCTGGCAAATCATTGGCTAGCTATAAAATGGGTAGGGGGCAATGCATATGTTCAGAGCTCATCAGCATTGAAAAATAGTACAATGCGTATAGCACAGGTTTTTATATAACTGTTTGTTACAATTTAACTAATTATGGTCACATAACATATCATGACTGAAGTCTAGGTAAAGTTAAAAAATAATAAAACATACCACATCCATTTCAGGTATTTCCATAGGTTTTCCGGTTAAAAAAGATGTAAGAACACCCTTGCGTGTAATAGGTGCACTGGGATCAGGTCCATCAGAAGGTAGCTTATCATCACTTCTTTTCTCATCCGGCTTTTCCTTCTCAATTACTCTTTTTGGAACAGGAGGTACTGAAATGATAGACAAATATTACAGAATTATATTTTATACAATAAATTTCACTAACCTTTTCAGTTGCCTTGATCCCTAACTATTTACTACTTACATGTGTTTTGGTGGATCTACCATCATTAGAGTATACAATATCATTCAAAACTTTAAATTTTTTTATTTCAAATCTATTAAAGATAATGAGTATTTTATTAAGGACACAACCCTGATTATAAGAAGATAGAAGTAATATATCGGTAAATCTGTATACCAACTACGCACAAGCCAAGACTTAAGTAGGTATCACTAAAAAAAATTTTTTTTGTTTAACGTCCGACTGTTCTGCAATTACTACTAATGCAGACGGTGAAGGATGAAATGATTTTAGTAATGTATGAAAATATGCCGTGCCTGAATGGGATTCGAACCCAAGACCGCATGATGAGAAGCGAGCACGTTAAAAAAAAAGTGCACGATACTTTTATAAATTAAAAACTAAACAGATTGAATGAAAATAATAGTTTATTACATTTATTTCTTCAAATTAAATGCGTATAAATCCAATAATTAGTAAATTAAAAAAAGACATTTTTGAAATTAAAGAAAAAACCATTTTAAACTTAAGTAATTTCTACAAATTACCATATCCATGGCCTCTTATTAAATAATAAAAATTGAATTCCTCGGGCACAGATTAACACACCTTATTAACTGATTGTGAGTTATGAATCAATCAAATATAGAGTACTTAAGGTCCTGATAATCCAAAATTCTCAGCGTCTGTAATAATTTTCACAATAACACCAAACATGTATTAAAAACAGACGATTTTATTACAATAAATAATACAAAATTACACTTTGTGCTAATAACTCTATTGTCTGTCTTAAGCGACAGCTCATCATTTAGAAAGAAATAATTTAGTGCAATATTATAAGGTTATCATTATTAATTAGAAATAGGCTGGGTTATAGAGTAGTGGTCAGAAAACTGGATAATGAACCAGGTGTCCAACATTCAATCCCAGGTTGGTTCGACATTTATTCATCATCAGCATTAGCACATTGTGCTAATGCACATGTCTAGTCTGACATAAACATCCTTGGAAATTTCATTAGTCTTCAATATTGATTGACGTTATACAATCCAAAAACAACCTTTTCTGGCTTTTCATAATTTGTTATAAGAATATTGATCAATAACAACTTGTATGTCGATGCTTTGCTTCTCTTTTAAGTCATCATAACAATGCATTTTTTGAAAAAATAACTAAATGTACTCCCAAATTTCTGAATAAATTCCAGTTCACTTTTCTTTAATGTGTCTTAAATATATCAAACCTTCTAGTTTAATTCTAATAACTATTTACTGACTGTAAACTATTTACTGACTGTGTTCAAGTTTTGTATCGGCAATACAAAAAAGTGAGGTTATAAATTAATTCGATACAAACACATCAGAAAATAAATACAGCAGCATTTATTTTTAATTTTTCATAGGCTCCAGAACCTTCTTTATAAGTAATGGGGAAACGGTCATGGTAAGTTTTTAAAGAAACTCAGTAACATAACTTAAATTTACACCGGCTTTTACGTAGAACGTCAAGAGGTTTACGTAAATAGCTTTCATCTCAAATTGTATAATAAATGTATAGTTACTTCATACTTTAGATAACAGAATACATGAAATACTGAAAAATGCTTACCTTCGATACCTTCCATGACAAAATATTGTAGAAGCGTTCAGTAATATTTTATGATACTTTGCTACTCTTCGATTCGTGTTTTATTTACTATTAACAACTTCTGTTTATCACTGCCGTTATAATCTCAACCACAACTTCGTACAAAGCGAAGCTGTAGGTTGCAGCAACTTCCTTGAACTAATTAATACTTTATATAAAAGACTTTGTTATAACAAGAATAGTCCTTTATGCATAATTTAATGTTCTATTTAATGGTTTATTTAGTCGGTACTGATTCTATGACTGATAATCCTAATTTCAGAAATACACAATAAATTTTAATTAACGTCGGTTAAAAATGCACATTTTCTTTCAGCTCATCCATTAAAAAATTGCGGTTTATTCAAATTTGCGTAACATAATTCGGTGATTCAGTTTTAACAGAATTTTAATCCATTGATCATTAAACCACTGTTCGTAAATAACTAACTTTTTTACTTTCTCTTGCCTATATGAATATATAGGAAGGAAAGTATTGTTTTCATGTCGATTTTTCGAAATCGAGTTTTCACCGGATCTATACGTTTTCAGACCCCCTGAACCCAAAAAACATGTTTTTAGCGATTGGTCTGTGTGTGTGTGTGTGTGTGTGTGTGTGTGTGTGTGTGTGTGTGTGTGTGTGTGTGTGTGTGTGTGTGTGTGTGTGTGTGTGTGTGTGTGTGTGTGTGTGTGTGTGTGTGTGTGTGCGTGCGTGCGTCTGTGTGTGAACAGAATATCTCAAGAACGAAACATCGTACGAACTTGAAACTTGAAACTTAAGTTACATACCACTACCGGACCCGACACGAACATTTTCATCAAAATCGGTCAAACGAAAGTAGTAGTTTATTCGTATAATTTTTCACTTTTTTGCGATTTTCTCAAAAACTGGTCCTACGATTTTTTTAAAAATCGCCTGGTTTACTCAATTTTTTATTCTCTACAAAATACGGTAGGCACCATGTTTGCTGAAATTCTGCGTGAGGCTGTTTTTACGTAAAAACATAGTTTTTTAAGATTACGGCTTTAATATGCAATTTAAAGCAAAAATTTAATTAATAAAAGTTGTAGAGAATTTAAAATTCTACAACTTTTATTTCTAACATTTTTTTGTATAACGCTTAGTTTAGCGGTAATTTGCGATTTTCTGTTTTTTTTTCTCACGAAAACGTGAAAAAAAATCGATTTTTTTAACATTTCAGCGTTAGTATGCATTTTACGACAAAAGTGTATATAATTAAATTTATAGAAAATTAAAAGATCTACAACTTTTATTTAGAGCATTTTTCTCTACAGAGCCTAGTTTAGAGAGAAAGAGTGATTTTCCGTATTTTTAAGCCAAACTGAGTTCGATTTTCATTTTGCGTCTCTCACTCATGATTAAAATAAGGTTATGTTTTTGAGGTTAGTTTTTTGTTTATTTCTAATGTTTTATTACTAATATTAGGTTTATTGTTAATTATTTGCACTGGCAAAAGAAAGTCGTGTGAGTGTTTCACACCAGATTTTTTAGTTTACTTAAGGCGTCTAAAACTTGGCTATTAGCGACTACTTTGAGTTTTTACTTTCTCTTGCCTATATGAATATATTGGAAGGAAAGTATTGTTTTCATGTCGATTTTTCAAAATCGAGTTTTCACCGGATCTAAACGTTTTCAGACCTCCTGAACCCAAAAAACTTGTTTTTAGCGATTGGTCTGTGTGTGTGTGAACAGAATATCTCAAGAACGGAACATCGTACGAACTTGAAACTTGAAACTTAAGTTACCGGACCCGACACGAACATTTTCATCAAAATCGGTCAAACGGAAGTAGTAGTTTATTCGTGTAATTTTTCACTTTTTCACGATTTTCTCAAAAACTGGTCCTACGATTTTTTTAAAAATCGCCTGGTTTACTCAATTTTTTATTCTCTACAAGATAGGGTAGGCGTCATGTTTGCTGAAATTCTGGGTGAGGCTGTTTTCACGTAAAAACATAGTTTTTTTAAGATTACGGCTTTAATATGCAATTTAGAGCAAAAATTTATATAATAAAAGTTGTAGAGAATGTAAAATTCTACAACTTTTATTTCAAACACTTTTTTGTATAACGCTTAGTTTAGCAGTAATTAGCGATTTTCTGTTTTTTTCTCACGAAAACGTGAGAAAAATCGATTTTTTTAACATTCCGGCGTTAGTATGCATTTTATGACAAAAGTGTATCTAATAAATTTTATAGGAAATTAAAAGATCTACAACTTTTATTTTAAGCATTTTTCTCTACAGAGAGTAGTTTAGCGTGAAAGAGTGATTTTCCGTATTTTTAAGGCAAACTGAGATCGATTTTCATTTTGCATCTTTCATATATGATTAAAATTAGATTATGTTTATTGCGGTTAGTTTTTTGTTTATTTCTAATGTTAGGTTTATTGTTAATTATTTGCACTGGCAAGAGAAAGTCGTGTGAGTGTTTCACACCAGATTTTTTTTGGTTAAGAAACGATGGGTTTAAACTTTGAACAAGTAAAAATTCCTAGACCCTAGCCTGGAATTGAACCCAGAACCTTCCACTTTGCAGCATGGCATCACAGTCAAACACATATTAGAATGTGTTAGTACTTGACGGAAAAAGTACAGTAGTAATCTTCTGCTACAGTTTAGCGCTACCACGCTAAACACTGGGCGGCCTTGTGACTTCTGTTCTGATAATTAAACTAGGTACCCAACACGAACCATATCTTCAACGTATTTTAAATACACAACCTTCAATAATTTTTACTTTCTCTTGCCTATATGAATATATAGGAAGGAAAGTATTGTTTTCAACTCGATTTTTAGAAATCGAGTTTTCACCGGATCTATAAGTTTTCAAACCCCCTGAACCCAAAAAACATGTTTTTAGCGATTGGTCTGTGTGTGTGTATACAAAATATCTCAAGAACGGAACGTTGTAAAAACTTGAAACTTAAGTTACATACCCTTACCGGACCCGACAAGAACATTTTCATCAAAATCGGTCAACCGGAAGTAGTAGTTTATTCGTGTAATTTTTCACTTTTTTGTGATTTTCTCAAAAACTGGTCCTACGATTTTTTTTAAAAATCGCCTGGTTTACTAAATTTTTTATTCTTTACAAGATAGGGTAGGCGTCATGTTTGCTGAAATTCTGGGTGAGGCTGTTTTCACGTAAAAACATAGTTTTTTTAAGATTACGGCTTTAATATGCAATTTAGAGCAAAAATTTATATAATAAAAGTTGTAGAGAATGTAAAATTCTACAACTTTTATTTCAAACATTTTTTTGTATAACGCTTAATTTAGCGGTAATTTGCGATTTTATGTTTTTTTCTCACGAAAATGTGTGAAAAATTGATTTTTTTAAGATTTCGGCCTTAGAATGCATTTTACGACAAAAGTGTATATAATTAAATTTATAGAAAATTAAAAGATCTACAACTTTTATTTAAAACATTTTTCTCTACAGAGCCTAGTTTAGAGAGAAAGAGTGATTTTCCGTATTTCTAAGCCAAACTGAGGTTGATTTTCATTTTGCGTCTTTCACTCATGATTAAAATTAGGTTATGTTTATTGAGGTTAGTTTTTTGTTTATTTCTTATGTTTTATTACTAATGTTAGGTTTACTGTTAATTATTTGCACTGGCAAGAGAAAGTTGTGTGTTTCACACCAGATTTTTTTGATTTAAGCTAATTACAAGTAAATTCATAGCATCGACTACCCAGGCATTGTCAAATTCAGTTTACCTTGTTCAGCCATTAGATTTTTACTTTCTCTTGCCTATATGAATATATAGGAAGGAACATCATGGGAAGGAAAGTATTGTTTTCATGTCGATTTTTCGAAATCGAGTTTTCACTGGATCTACAAGTTTTCAGACCCCCTGAACCCAAAAAACATGTTTTTAGCGATTGGTCTGTGTGTCTGTGTGTGTATACAAAATATCTCAAGAAAGGACCATCGTACGAACTTGAAACTTGAAACTTAAGTTACATACCACTACCGGACCCGACACGAACATTTTCATCAAAATCGGTCAAACGGAAGTAGTAGTTTATTCGTGTCATTTTTCACTTTTTTGCGATTTTCTCAAAAACTTGTACTACAATTTTTTTTTAAATCGCCTGGTTTACTCAATTTTTTATTCTCTACAAGATAGGGTAGGCGGCATGTTTGCTGAAATTCTAGGTGAGGCTGTTTTTACGTAAAAACATAGTTTTTTAAGATTACGGCTTTAATATGCAATTTAAAGCAAAAATTTATATAATAAAAGTTGTAGAGAATTTAAAATTTTACAACATTTATTTCATAAATTTTTTTGTATAACGCTTAGTTTAGCGGTAATTTGCGATTTTCTGTTTTTTTTCTCACTAAAACGTGAAAAAATCGATTTTTTTAACATTTCGGCGTTAGTATGCATTTTACGACAAAAGTGTATATAATTAAATTTATAGAGAATTAAAAGATCTACAACATTTATTTAGAGCATTTTTCTCTACAGAACGTAGTTTAGAGAGAAAGTGATTTTCCTATTTCTAAGCCAAACTGAGGTTGATTTTCATTTTGCGTCTTTCACTCATGATTAAAATTAGGTTATGTTTATTGAGGTTAGTTTTTTGTTTATTTCTTATGTTTTATTACTAATGTTAGGTTTATTGTTAATTATTTGCACTGGCAAGAGAAAGTTGTGTGTGTTTCACACCAGATTTTTTTTTTGTTAATTACGCCAAGAAGATATAAAATGTAGCTCTAGAAAATACACAAACTGTATGAGATCTTAATATGCAATCAAAGGTCAGCATCACATCATAAATTGCTAAAACACTTATTGTGGTAAATTTTTCTACAATACTATTATTAAAGATCAATGGCCGACTTCCCTGTTACAAATCATTAATGTTCCATAAACAGTTATTGTTTGTAGAAGACGTCTGCGTACTTAGGAATGTAATTGCCATTGTGAAGCAAGACAATTTTGAAATCTAAGATTGTATAATTCAACTTTCCTTTTACATCCTGTATTGTGATTCCCATAGGTGCAGGCATGCAGCCAGGATTTTGGTTTGGGGGGCTGAGTCTGAAGATTTTTCGGTTTTATGTCCGACTACTATGCACATTACGTCTAGTGAAGGGTGAGAGATGAAACTGAGCAATGGAAAAATGAAAGCCTGAAAAATATCTAAACTTGACTTTCCATTCTTGTCTGCAACATAGACTTCATTATACCAGGTAGGTACAATGAAATGTTACATAGATGAAGTTTGTTTCCAAATTCCAATTTTTGATTTCCGGTTTTGGACCACTTCCGGTCGAAACCGGAACTTCAAACTCAATCCAGACCCACTTACTTTTTGTGTAGATTACAAATTCTAAAAACGTTTGTTGCTATCTCTGGTAGTTTCTGACATCTGGTTATGACCAATGGATATAAGATATTGATAGATGACAATTTCAAAAATTGCAACCAGTCATTAACAAACAATGTAAAATGAAAAACATACATCATTTTAATCATGACAAAAGAATGACGAAAAATGAAAACAATCTCTGTAAAACTTAATATATGGAAAATCACTGACTGACGCTATACTCTCTCGCTCTGTAGAAAGAAAGCTTGAAATAGAAGTTATTGTTTTATTTCCTATATTGATTACATACACTTTAAGGCTGCAATCTTAAAAAAAACTTTTTTTACCTGGAGAGCACAGCTCTCTAGCACCCTAAATAGGGTGCTTACCCTATCTTGTGAGCATAAAAAATGGTGATTTTTAAAAAAATCGTAGGAGCTGTTATTGAGTATTTTTTGTTTTGTTTAACGTGACTGTTTTGTAATTGCTGCTAATGCAGGCAGTGAGAAGGATGATGATGAAAAAATACCAGACCTGAGCGGGTATTGAACCTGGGACCCTGGCGTAGAAGCCAGTTGCACTAACCTCTACGCCAATGGGCCAGCCAGAGAAGATAGCATGTATAAACTACTGATAGAAGATAACATGCATGAACTAAATAGGGTGCTTACCATATCTTGTAGAGCATAAAAGATGAGGTGATATAAAAAAAAATTGTAGGAGTCATTATTGAAAAGATGGTATGAATGAACTACTACTTCTGATTGATCGATTTACTTAAGTTCAAAGTTTCAGCTTTGTACAATCTTCCGTATTTGATATTTTGTTCACACACACACAGATCATTGCTAAAAACATGTTTTTGGTTTCAGGGGACCTGAAAACGTGAATTTCCAGTGAAAACTTGGTTCCAAAAATCAACATGAAAACAATACTTTCCTACTCTCTACATATATTTATATAGGAAAAGACAAAGTAAAAACGAAACAGGGAAAAAATTAAATAATACTCGTGTATAATTATTATATCTTTTATTATATTACAACAAATATATTACAAAAGATAGTTAATGTTAGGTATTGATAAGACTGAGAAATACACAATTTAAATAAAATAGTAAATGATAAAATATATAAAGTACTAACTTTTATTAATACCTAAATAACAAAACTGTTCTAGAACTCAATTAAAAAATTAAATTAATTTTCATTTAAAAGTAAATTCATATCAATATTTATAAATTATTCTTATAAACATCTGAAAATTTTAACAAGTAGTATAGATTATTTATTATTCATTTGTTTTAGAAATACCTTTGTAATAAAATTCACAAAACAGTACCTAATTATTTACACAATTTGATTACAGCTTATAAAAATGTTACAATATGCAGTGTGATCATAAAGTTCCAACAAATTTACCAGATACTGATTTAATATATATTACAACCATCTCATCTAAAATAGTTTTTCGACAGTTGTGCAACATGTTAGAAGTAGACCTCTATTACAATAAGTTTAAAGTAAGTTGCTTACTATCTACAAACCCCTGTTGTTGTTGTTTAGGTCAACAGCCGAAAGGCTGGTTTGAACCTCTAGAGGTTTTACTAAGTAAAACGAGGAGTGAGGTGGTTTACCATTGCCTTCCTCACCGAGTGGAAAAGTATGCTTATCAGCATGCCGGGCCCTCTGAAAAGCACATATTTTCCACTCTGTAAATGACACCTTCACTTCATTCACCACAGGGTCTGGCTGTACAATGAAATTCATTACTTTCAGAGGAGATAACTCTGATTAGTGTCTTTTACACCTCTACCTCTTCTGTTCTTAAATGATTCAGTCATTTAATTGGCTGACCATGTGATAAGAAACAGAACTATTTATTTTAGCCCTACAAACCCCTATAACCCACATATAAAATTCGCAAAATAGACTTCTTAATTTAAAATTTGACGACTTGCAGTTCGTTTGATGAAATTTTATAATCTTTAACTGAAAAAAAAAATGCAAGAAACTCGTAAAATTTCAAATTTTCTCAACGTATTTATATTTTTGACTTTCTTTACCCTTAAAGTAATTGCAACTGTAATACTTCTGGATGCCTTATTATTATAGCAATAACTGAGTCTCAAGAGACGAACTGCGCTGCCACTATCAACTGGGAGATTTCTTATAACAGAATATTAATGATTACTAACCAGAAGATTAAAACAAATACTTTTATTTTCTGTTTTATCTTCACACACGCCTAACGGAGCATGACGGAAGAAACCACAGAAAGAATGTTAAAAATATCAAAGATGAATTTTGTTTAAAGCCATTTTAACTATCGCCTGACAAAAATTAAAAATTTATGATTGAAAATCGAGGGAACAGTAAACATTTGACAAAAATCTAATTAACTGAGAAATAGTTACATCAGTTTTCATAGTTATGATTAATTTTTAATGCCATCTTATATTTCCATTGATTGTTTTTCATTTCAGTGAAATATTACAAAATTATTAATAGTGCAGATGATTGAATTATCTCGGAAGAGATAGGTATTCCAATTTCTTCAAGAAATAACAGATTATGAAGTTTGAATTTTGAACCAAGAAAGAATCTGTATTGTTTATTATGATGATAGTGGCTACTTAAACAACTTTAGAATTAAGTAAATACTTAAACAACTTTAGGATTAAGTAAATACTTAAACAACGCAAATATTCAAGAGTACAAATTAATAGTTCAGTTACACCACAGCAAGTTGTTTTGAAATGTTAAGAAAACTACTAACAAACCAAATATCACAAGATTTAAACCCTACTTAAGAGAAATATTATTACACAACTTCAGAGATTTAAAGAGATTCAACAGCAGACTCGATAACACAGATTTAGACGTTCAAAACTAAACAGTTGATTTTACTAATGAATAGTGCCCTAACATTATTATCATACATCTTTGTAGAACTCATGCAAAACATATTGGTACATACAGAAAAATATTTGTACTGAATGAGGAAGACGTTACAAAAAGTGATGTTATAGATTTATGTACACTGGACAATGATGAATTCTCAAAGAAATTTTCAAATAAATATCATCGAAACAGGGATAAATAACTAAAATGTTAAACTATTTAATACTAAAAATCAAATTAACACAAAAAACACTATATACGTCTATTACATTTGTAAGCATTGATTTCTGTTTTTTATAAATTTGTTGAAAAACCAACAACTGGAAAAAAATTACATAATATTGTAAAAATAACTAGAATCAGATTCACAGTAATGCGAGCTTGCATGTAGGAACTGTAGTTGCCACACTTAATGGTAGCAGTGTTTATTATTACTGCTGTGTGAAAGATAAAGTGATTAAATTATTAACTCATCAATTTTTCTTGTTTACTTCATAGCATTATAAATTCACATGTATCAATTTAATTATGTTTCCTAATTGTAAATGATAAACATGGCGAGTTACTCATGATTTTATTGGTTATCGAGGTATGTAAACATCCAGTTTCGTTCTGCATGTTTTATTTTTCATACTGATTATTTTGAGAAGCGATAATTTTAGTACTAATATGATTAAATACTTTTTGATTAAATGGTTAACATAAATTTATTTCCTCATTCTAATGTTTATTAAATATCATTTTTATTAATTTTGTTTTTTGTTTTACGTCTGATTGTTCTGAAATTTCTGCTAATGCAGATGGTGGATAATGATGATAATGAAAATGTATGATGCAAAAATACCAGACTGGACTAGGATTCGAACCCGTGACCCAGCGAAGAAGCCAGTTGTGCTAACTTTTATTTATTTATTCATTTACTTGTTGAACGTAAATAAAAACTGTTAGAATAGTAACTAAAACAAGATGGTAGTACTGACAGGGAAAATTATCAATGAAAGGGAATTACAACACTGGACTTCATGAACATATGAATGATAAATTAGTGAAGACAATGATGACTGTGTAAAGGTCATTTACTTGCCCTGAGAAAATTACCTTGACTAATGTAATAAATCAAGTAAAGTGACAAATCTGACAGCCCTGTACTTGTAGGAAAACTTGCATTACTGTGATTCCAACCATAAATACAACAGCATGATAAGGCTCTAGAATGCGGACTTTAATTTTACCTTTTAAATTTTCAAAATAACTGTCCAATACTTTTTAACGTTTCTTTAATAGCAAGAATTCTCTAGACCACACTGCAACCCAGAATAAATTCACCTAAAATTAAATCACATTTTAAATTGTTTTACATATGAAAAACTGCTTTATTTTTAAAATACATAAATAAATTCATGGAAAACTTAATCTACAAACATAATTCGGTTCACACATTTCACTTTTACTTGATAACCATCACTAGACTAAACCATTAATTTGTCACACATAAAAGTTGCTGCTCAGGTAGTTGTTATATGGTTGTAACTGATCATAATTGAGATATCTGTATTAATGCCGGCATATAAGATTGCATTTGTGCATGACAATGCACAAATGACAATCCAGTGATGGCTGGATGAGGTACGCGGTGCAATAGTCATGCCTTTCTAATAACATAGTATTAGTATAGTAATGCTCAGAGCTGATTATTTGCACGTCATCACATTGTGAATGACTGCTACGACATATTAAATTATATCAGCTGTTTCCATTAATTGTTGTATGATTCATCATTTTTACTTTTCCTTGCCTGTATTTGTAAGCCTACGCATACAAATGTCAACAAAAGGTGTAAAGCAAATGGGAATTAGAAAAAATAAAAAAAGTATGCCTGCAGATAATAAAACAACCAGACAGGTAAAAAAGTGTGTTACAGTACACTCATGAAATCACAAAAACTGATTAAAAGCATGGAATTACGAATGTTCTACGTACAAGATACATATGACAAGTGACAACTAACCATAAATTGCAAGGAGCCTAAACAGCTTGTACGTTCGGGCATAATTAGTGGATATGACTCACTGAAATTCATGCACCGATGTTCTGTACACATTGTACTGTAATAACTACTCTGTTATGACTGATGTGCGTTTACTGTTGTTAATCTGTCAAAATGTTTCATGCCTCTATCTTGCCACTGAGAACTACATGTTGGCCGTTGCTAGCCCATAATGGTTTTAATAAAACACATCAGATTGGCCCCAATAAGCTGCATTATGGACCAAATAAATAAAGTACTAATCAATTTACAATGCCGCTTTGTATTTGTTCTTTAAAGAACTGTCCCAAAAAACCGGCTGCCCTAATTAACCATTGGACCAGTTATCCGGAATCGACTGCATATAATTAACATAGCGCCATAAGAACATATTCTATGTTGTACTCATAACAACTTTAGACACAGTAGTTGTATGAAGTAAAATTATTCAAGAAGCAACAGTAAGGTTTTTTTATTTGTACGTACTATAACCTCTTGAGCGGACTAATGTTTTTAGCTATCGTAGTACACATGTTCTGCAGGTAGCAAATACAAGTGCAATCTTATACTCCGGCATCAATACTTGAATAGCTCCCAGCAAAATGGTTGTAACCAACAATTTTTTGAAAAGTGATTTTCAAGTATAAAATTTCTATTCTGATAATTGGCCCCAGTTATCTAAAGGTAACTATATCATTGTGATGATTCATAAGTATGCGTTCTTCTTTCAAATAACACTGTGCTATTATTCATGTAAAATTTCCAAAACAAAATTTTGGTTCCCCTGAAAAATATAAATTTTGTAGGTTAACAATTTTCTTTTTGAGAGGTATTCAATATCATAGTCACTGAAGTAACAATGCTGCATCAGAGTTTAAAAAAATATAAAACTTTTTCTTATTCCATGTTAGGACTTGCTGTAAATATGTCACAAAGTTTAAATTTTGTAAGATAATGTTGATGTCATCTGTTAACCTTACCACTCATATTTTGATATAGAAATAAGCCTACCTGCTTTAGTCATCTATTTACAAGAAAAATTTAGTAGAGTCTCTACATTTGGCAATGCATTAGTTATTTAGTACTGTATGTTAATTACGTTAAAATAACAAATTTCATTCACTATCATTAGAGACAAGTGAATAACATCATTGCGAAAGCAGCAATTGTGAACACGTAAGCACCTAACATAATATTACAATTCAAAATAAATAAAATGTTTTAGAATAAAAAATCCACAAGTTCAATAACTTAAAAAATAAACAGTCTTTTATTATGTGTCTAAACATGACATAATATAAATGGAATGGCACTATAAACCCATAAAATTTGTAAATTTTTGCCATTTTAATAAAATTGGGCTACAGGTTAAATTTTTACTTTCCTTATTTTAATATAAATTCTTCATTCCTTTTTTTTAATGAATCAAATAAAGCAACATTGCTTGGAGTTGTTAAAAAATAACACGTGTTATTAATTTTTAACATTTTGTAAAAAGTTTTAAGAGAAAAATAATTATTTGTATAAAAATAATATCAGAAAAAATACCAAATTATATCAGTGTTTAACAATTACAATATCACAGATTCCAAAAATATAATCCTGAAGTTAATTATTTTTCTTTCAACGTCAATAACATAATTTTGTAATGTTAAACAAACTATTTAAACCCTGTCCACATAATTTACAAAACAGAAATATAGCAATCTCTTTATTCTTCGGAAACTATTATTAACGTTCACTATTAAGATTTTGATAATACTTAAAAACGAAAAATAAAAAAAGTTTTTGTTTTGAAAATCCAGTAACAGCCCTTTTAACACTGGATCCTAAACATCCAGACTTTTGGATTGATCTTTAGATTTTTACCTAACTGAGCTAAGATGACAATTCTGATGGAGACAATTTTGTACATAGAAATAATAAATTAAACCTTGCAGGAAATATATCAACGCTAGAAAAACTGATAGACCATAGAAAAAGTCTTGACATAACAGTCCATGAACTTCCGACTTTCAAACTCTTCGTTAATGCAAAGCAAGAAAACACATATATTTTTCAAAGCAAAACACGATCATTTTCTTTCAAAAATTTTATAAAACAATACAATAGTCTGTAATATATGACAAAGCCAAAAAGAAGAAGAGGCTGCTACATTTTAAAGATAAAATAATGTATTATCAGTAAATAAAAAAAAATGTAAAAGGATTATACCAAAAATATTAATTATTAAATTCTTCAAAATACAAAAAAGGTAAATTGATTTCCTTAATAGAATATAGTACACAGATTTAATTTGTTCACACAACATTAAGTTAACACATATTGTAGTGTTAAAATAGTAATTTAAAGTACGAATAATTTAATTCAATTAAATTTTAAGTGTTTTGTAGTCATCACTTCACCAGATGATTCCATCATCCATTGGCAAATAATACTGATAATAAATTGGTTCAGTAACAAATTGCTCAAAATGACAATGCTGATGTTCAGTAATTAATAACTTACATAAAATACAGTCACTCTTAACAATGGATGTTTTTATGTTATGTTATGTAAATGTTTTTATGTATTGTTTTATACATTAACATATGTAAGAACTGAGTTCCATATATAACTCAAGTTAAATTACACATGTAACTTAATATATTATGTCTATAAACTATGTACTATATACTATGTATTGATCACGTAAATTAACAATGTAATAGTTGAAATCAAATTGTGATCGCTGTGGAGCTGAACATTATGCAACCTGTTTTACAAAAAAAAAAAATTATCAATACAAATACGCATTGTTATTTTTATAACATTAGTTTTTATTTACTACTTTATTTCTCTGAATCATTAAACCAGTAACCTATTCTTGCTTAATGTAATTTGCCAAATAAATGGCATCTGTTTTTCTTTGACTAATAAAAACAATTTTTTAACAAATTTATATAGTATTAATTCAAGCTAACGTTCATTGCCGTAATCTGTAGTTAGAAGTTATATCGGAAGACAGTTTTTATACAAATAAGGTTTATAATAAACAACTCTACGTACCTTATTTCTACCATGGGTCTTTGATTATGTTACCTTCAAAAATGAAAATAATTTTAACAGGCTGATGCATTGCATAATCTATTATTTTTTTATACCTAATGAGTCTAAGTTGCAATCTGTTCAATTCAGAACAATACACAACCCCATGACCCAATGAGATGAGGATGATGTGTATGACATGTAAATGAGGTGTAGTCTTGTACAGACCCAGGCTGACCATTCCTGAGAAAGTATGGTTAATTGAACTCCAACCATCAAAGTACACCGGTAACCACTGTCTAGTATTCAAATCCGTATAAAAGTAACTACCTTTACTACGATTTGAACCAGGAACCTTCGTCTTCCAAAATCAGCTGTTAAACAGCTGACTTGCGGTGACGACTTTACCTCTAGACTAACCTGGTGGGTTGCATTGCTAATGAATTAAAAATATTCTAAATAATTGATCTGATGACAAAAGGAAAGTGTGATTTATATTTTTTTAATTTTTACATAAAAACTTATAATTAATAAAATAAAATTATTACACATATACTGGAAACAATATTGATAGAATACTATAACTTAAAAAGTAACTAGTCGTACAAGAAATTGTTTTTAAACAACATAACACAGTGCTAATCTTTAAGATGCAATGAATCCAAAGTAATGGAATGCTCTGTGTATTGTCTTTCAAGACCAAATTTATGCAAAATAAAACATACATAATAAAAAGCTGCTACAAACTGAGATCTAACAAAAAAGTGAAAGATGAAAACAAAAAAAAACACAAACATATTAAAATAATAGTCCAAGTATATTAATAAAATCATATTTAACAATAAAATACAGTAAACCCTTGGTTATCCAACCCTTGGGTTAACCGACCTGGTCAAAAAAAAAGCTAATTTGAAAATTTTTTTACTCGGCCATAATTTAAAATTATTAAGTACCAATTATTATCATTTTTGTATTTAGCACTTCGTATTTACTATTTATATTACGTTTCTTTTTATTTAACATTGTGTAAAATTTGTTTTCGAGTTTAAAAAAATAACCATTATTATGCAATATAGCATAAAATTTTTATTCTAGTCACCAAATAACGAAACTATACTCAGTTCATCGTAAGAAAGATTTGTTGAGTAAACAAACAGCGATTATCGCATCAGCTGCTACAGCAGGTGATTCGGACAAATATGCGACACTTTTGATGAAAACATCACAATGAGAACTTATATGCGCTTTTAATTATATTATACAGAATTATACGTCAGGTATTTTAATACATAGTTTTAATAGGCAATTGTAATTTTTTAATTCTTTTCTTTTCAGTTTCCATTTTATTTGTACTATTCATTGATACCTTAGTTCAGAAGTAAGGATAATCACTTCCACTCTGACAAGTGTTGAATTTTTTTCTAACAACTTTAACACATTTAAGACGATTGCCTTTTCACCACTTCTTAAATACTTTCATTTTTGAGGCTTGGTAACTGAAGATTCTGATACATCAATCATTACAATTAGTGAAGATATTTTAGCATTGCAAAACGAATGAAAACGAAGAAAGTGATAGTGACGACGAACCAGAACAGAAACTTCCAAACCTTTAAACAGTACAAGAGATTGATGAACTTGTTAACTACGTTGCCTAAACTCCAAACACAGATTTCCAAAAATGTTATAACAATTTTCATAATTCCAGAGAAACGTAATATGTAAACAAAATACAGCAGCTAAAAATTCACTAGCCCATTTAAAGACCTTCCTCTGATTTAGCAGCACACTGCAGCCTTGACAAATAGGCGTTGTGGCTATATTACAGCAAATCACTAATCTTCAGTTTGTGTATATATGAAAAATTGTGCACTGTAGATTATTTTATGTACTGTAAACTGATATTTAAAAAAAAATAATTCTGTCTAATCAATAATATTATTTTTTTTGTTTAATTTAGCTATATATTTATAATTTGTAGGCCTATAGTTTTCTTACATGTTTACATACCATATATATTTTCTGTAAATAAACAATTTTAGTTTTTTACAAACACATAATAATTTTCAACAACATAATTTAATCATTTATAATCGTTTAATGTTAAGCTAGTTATGCAGCTAGTTACACAGCTTGTAGCTGTGTTAAGTTAACCTCCTCGCCTTGTTTAACCGAAATCAAAAAAAAACCTCAGTTTATCCGATTCTCTGAGTATCTGACCCGACTCCGCCCCAATTAGGTTGGATAACCTAGCATTTACTGTACATTTAATTTATTAATTCTTTCCACAGTAGAAATTTTTTAATCCAAAATTGATGAGAGTATGTAATCTTGGATAATCCAAAAATGGTTTCTTCCTAATAAAAAAAGGTACAGAAAAAATATGGTACATCTAAAAATGATAGTATAATATTAGCTTTTACTAACTCCTAATTGATGTTTTAATAGTCTTTTTATTTATCTAATTAAAATTAATTACTTTGTTACAATTCTCCCTGAAAACGTCATCTAATTTTAATCATGAGTAAATGTGGCAAAATGAAAATCAACCTTCATTGGACTTAAAAATACAGAAAATCATTAGTTGCCGCTAAACTAAGCATTGTAGAAGAAAAATGTTTGAAATAACAATTGTAGCTTTTTAATTTCTTATAACTTTTATTACAAACACGGTTGCTCAGAATGCATATTAAGGCCGCAATCTTTACCAAGGGAGCACAGTAGTAAATGAGGTATTAAAAAAAAATTGTAGGAGCTGTTTTTAAGAAATTTTCAGAATAAACTACTACTAGTGATTGATCAATGTTGATGAAAATGTTCTGTATCCCCTTATTGTATCCAACTTAAGTTCCAAGTTTCAACTTTGTATGATTCCGTTCTTGAGATATTTTGTTGACACATGAGGGTGCACACCAATCGCTAAAAACATGTTCTTTGGGTGAAGAGGGGCCTGAAAATTTGTATTTCCCGCGAAGAAATCAATTTCGAAAAATCTACACGAAAACAATACTTCCCCCTCTCTATTTAATATAGGACAAGAGAAAGTAAAAATGTTTGTAATATGATGAAGACGGATCAACCGAAACAAGCGAGACTGAAAATAAATAAGATGATTGAATACAAGCTGCTAAATTTATTACAAAGATTTATTCATGATGGAGAAAACACTTTAAGTGCATTTTACCACAATTTAGAATTGAGAAAATATAGAAAAATCAATGATTCATTAATACAAACTAATAATATACAGTAGACTATGTTCTGTACATCAAGTAAATATAGAAGCAAATAATGTTCAAAAATATCTGATATATTTACAAAATGATGACAGAATCTCAGGTACACTTCAGCGAAACAAGCTTAGCTAGCAGACAACAACCTGGTTCCATGGTAAATAATATCAAATGTAGCTCTGAGTCTGAGTCAAAGAATGAAACAATAGCAATAAGAAAAGTTGGAAAATCAACAAGAAAACCACAATTTGGATAAAAGCGTTTCCACTGCATATTTGTTCATCATATTAAATTTTTGTTAATAATAAATATCTTAACAAATTCCCTTTGTTCCAATACAAAATCACAAGTAATAAGATAATTTCTATAATACAATGTTATACAAAGAGTATAAAAATGGGTAGTTTCATAATTTTTATAAAATTTTATATTCTAAACAATAAATTTTTAACTAGATTAATCAAAAGGAACATTTCTTATTTATTTTTCATTTGCGCAGTTCTTCTAGTAATTCTTCCGCAAAATAAGCCTGTTATAAATATCATGCCAATAAAAGTTATCGCAACAACTGTAAAATATTTTCTCGATGGTGAATTTTGAACTGTTCCATATAATTCTCCTAAACTGTTAGGAGCAGAAGAAATCTAAAAAAAAGAAAACATTATACAATTTTCAAAACTGTTACACTGTTAATTATAAATTATATACAAAAAGTATTTAAGAAAATGAACAATTTATAACAGTTCATAGTCACGTATCTGCTCATAACAGACAGGTGGAACATCAAATTGTTTACACTCAATCTGTTTGTTGCAGGGCTAAAATAAATAGTTCTGTTTCCTATCACATGGTCACCCAATTAAATGACTGAATCATTTAAGAACAGAAGAGGTAGAGGTGTAAAAAAAGACACTAATCAGAGTTATCTCCTCTGAAAGTAATGAATTTCATTATACAGTCAGACCCTGTGGTGAATGAAGTGAAGGTGTCATTTGTAGAGTGGAAAATATGTGCTTTTCAGAGGGCTCGGCATGCTGATAAGCGTACTTTTCCACTCAGTGAGGATGGTAAACCACCTCACTCCTCATTTTACTTTGTAAAACCTCTAAGTTCAAACCAGCCTTTCGGCTCATGACCTAAACAACAGTCACGTATATATTTAGCGTCTGTTTTTTCATCAGACAGAAAACTGGAAAAAGAGTTGAGCAAAAGGATGCAGAAAGCAAGCAGTTTCTTCTGAACTTGTGAAAATCAGTCTGGAATCAATAAGTTCCAATGCCTAGTAAGAAAATTATGAACAATGCATATTTGTGCTAATTCTGATTTAAGTAGCAAAAACATGGAAAGGGAAGGCAGAGAGTAGAATGCGGCAGCACAAATGAAGTTCAAGAGGTGTATATTAGGAAAGACAAGAAGAGGTAGACAGAAAAAAGATGTAATTAGAGAACAACTGGGGATGGACAGACAAAACAACAATGGTTTGGCCATGTCAGGATAAAGGAGGATAGACAGCCTAAAAGGATGTTGTTTTGGAGACAGAGGGAAAAAGACAAGGGGTAGACCACGAATGAAGTGATGGATTCAGTTATGGATGAACTGAGAAAAGATGTGTGCAATGCTAAGAGAGCACTGTTAGGAGAGATGGTTCAGTGATAGAAAGAGGTGGAGGGAAGTTGCGTTGGGCTTGACTCAAGAAACTTGGAAGAGGAATAAAGAGGATGATGAAGATGTCACTCCCATGTACATTAGCATCAGTTCTAGAATTTTCAAATTTTAATGATGAAATTTTAGACGTAAAACTTCTTTTGTAAGCAAGTGAAATCATCAATCTAGCTGAATGGGCATTCTGATTAACAGGCAATTTCACTACAATTCATTCAAAACCCTGATGGTTGACTTACAAAAACCAACAACTTCAATTGTTAAATTTTATTGTAATCTGGCATCATCCTCTATGGCCATTTGGTCAGACACAAATTCAAAAACTACTAAATAGAGTCTACTCTTTGATGCAGAACTAGCTACCTTTTGTCGAGCTATGCCAATTGGTTCAGACATTGCTCAATAGTACTGACTAGAGTTATGAATGATTTATTTTGATAACTCCATTAATAACAACCAATAATTTACTGAACCAGGCTGAAGAGAGGCCAATTAAATCAAAGTAGAATTCAGATTAAGTACGTAACACTACTAATTTGTGGAAAATATAAAAATTACATTAACATAGTAAAACGGACATAATAAAAACAAAATTCTTATTTAAGAAATATGTGTAAATATCGTTACAGATGAAATCCTCTTACCAATCTATCAGCATTTTTAAACATATCCATTCGTTGTTTAAGCATTGTCTGACAATCAGCCTGAAGGAATCTGGTTTTGTCACTGTCAGCAAGTACTGCCATTAAACACTGAATATCTACAATAAACAACAAAAGTGTAAAAATTATACAACAACAGTTCAACAAAATCACTAGATTAATATTTTGATAGGAGGGCGGCCAACAAATGAAAATTGAGTCTGCTAAAGTATTTAATGCCACTGAAATTTTAACTCAATACAGAAAAATTTCTAATTAAAAAACAACCTGGAATCAATTCACTTTTTTTGGTATTCACATTAACCCACAAAATTAAGTTCAGCACAGGTAAAGGTTGTTCAAACATAATGAATGAGTTTTTGAATAATTTTTTAAAAGTCAGCAATGTATTGAGAACTATAAATACCAAATTAACTGATAATAAAAACAAATTTATTTAGGACAATTCCAATGACATCGACTAACACAATGTTATGATAAAAATTGCATGGTATAATCTGTTGCATTCAAGGCAAGTTATTTCTGTATTAGAGCAGTTCCTTGTTCAACTGGATTTGATAGAACTCGGCCTGGTCTTCATAATAAAAAATAAAACATGATCTAAGTAACCTATAGGCTATAATTACTATCATTCTGAACCACAGAAACTAAGATAATCTTATAAATAAATATAAATTGCAGTACCTACATAGTAAAAAAAACATATTAGAAAATAAAAATACCAAAAGGCCTACGCTAAATAGTGCACCCAGTTTAACTTAACAAGCATTTACATATTTCCAAATTCACAAAAAATTCTGTTCATTGACCTTTAACCCTTGAGTGCTTATTTGGAACCGTATATTCAAGTGTCTGGGTAGTTGTGAGCTTTGAGCGGCTGTATTAATAAAGCTATCAGGGCATATGATATCTCAAATTACGCGCACTGAAACGTAGTCAAATTTGACATAAAACACTATCTATTTACTTATGACAGTGCTGGTGAAGTTTGCCAACCTAACGTTTGGCTTTACTAATCTTTCAGATAGTGTAACTTTGGGAATATTTCATCTTTTGGGTTGGTAAAACTGTTGATCTAGTTTAATGGATATGTGTTATTATCTGAAGAGAGATCAAACGTTTATGCTGTCGCTGAGCTAAGTTATGCGGATGTTTATGAGAGCGTCAATTTGTTCTTTCTTTCTTTGCAGTGACACATGAACCTTCTCTTTCACCACTCCTTCCTTTACTCCTTTTACTGGTGTAATTTTTGTATTTTATAGTAAACTATCCCTGAAGCCTTTTATCAATAACAGTTAGCCAACGTATCTGATTCATTCATTAGCCTTTACCAATTTTTCAGATAACGTAACTTTTGAAATACTTCATAGCGACCATAAAGCGTAACCGATTTTCATGTTTTTATATTCACAAAAACTGTATGTATTATAAGAAGCAGCTGTAATTTTTTCATAACTTTTTATCAGTAATGAACTTAGCTAAATGGATTTATTCAGGAGCGTGTTTTGACATTTATAGTTTACAATAAGCGCGAAATGCGGAGCGGCGGAAGAGGGTTAAAAACATTAACTAGAACTGTTTTTTTTTGGTTCATATAAACAAGCATTACTGACATAATTTTATTTTAACTTAGCCAGAAATTATAAACTCAAAAAAAATTATGTTTATTATTTATTATACTAACAAGACTATATTTCAGTAAAAACTAATTACAGTTTTTCCAGGATAATGATGACTCATTAAAAAATACTCTAAACATCAGTTTAGATGAAGGGGATAAGGTTAACTGGGAGATAACCGTATTTTTCTGAGAAGAGAACACAAAAAAACAGTGGTCAAGAACAAATACTCAGTATATGGTAATCTCCCATTTAACAAGTAATTTAATGATGACAGTAATTGAACTGCACAAGAAGGTCCAGCAACTTCTTTTAATTAATTCTATAGTATTTCCTTAACAACAAAGTAACAATCTTGGAATTTAATAAACATGATGCAATAGGAAAAAGATTATAAATCTATAATATAAAAGGACAACCATGTCCAGGGTGATTCATTTATAGATCAACGCACAGCCGAAACTACTGACGCTACAGACTTGAAATTTGGATGTTAGCTTTCTTATGTTGTGTAAGCGCGCACTAAGAAAGGATTTTTCAAAATTTTGATTTTAAAGGGCAGAAATAGCAAAAATTCCCCCCCACTGATGCGAGGCTGAAGAAACAACGCGAAGCGCTACGCTTGCTGCTGGTTCTCCAACCCACATTTACCCCCTCCATAGGCATATTCCATAGCATCCAGTATTACAACGTAAACAGCAGATCAATTACAAAACTATAGCTATTTTCCCAGAAGTTGAATTGACTTCAACACCGATTTTAATCTATGTTTTACTTTTGTCACTCCGGATGTTGTACTGTACATAGTGTTTAATCTTTTAACCTAACACTGGATTTACATTTTAGACAGAATTAATTCCAGAATTGTTGTAATTAGCATAATAAGTGTTATGTTTTTTTATGCTTTATAGTATTATTACTTATTATGCAAGATACGAATGTTATTGCTTAAGTCACACAAAGTATTTGACTGACATTGTAAAAATGATTTTTGCAACCGAACAATTAAAATTTAATTAAAAAAAAAATTGTCTCAACCAATTCAATAAAATGCATAGGATAAAGTTATTTTCTTAAATCTAACTTAAGTTTAAATAAAACAACAGTTACTTATGTAAATTCAGGAAATATGCTAATCTCTCTCTTTTTCATTTTTTCACCATAAGGGTCGATTAACACACATCCGTCACGTCACGTCTCAGTTCTGTCATTCCGAGAAGTATCAGTCACAGAAAAATATTCTTTCTTGAAAAATTAATGACATTGTCTACACTGAGCACCGGCACCGTCCCGAATCCGGTGCGTCAGTCTTGTCGCCGTCACCGAACCGTCAAAACGATATTTTTTCTCGACGATATTTTATTTTTTACGGACGTGTTTGTCTCTGTAAAATGACTGAATGGAGTTTGACGGAAGGAAAACTGACGTACATGTGTGAATACTGTCATCATTTTTGACTTCGAGCGGCCGTACCGGTTCCGTTTCGGAATGGTGACGCGATTGATGTGTGTGAATTGTTCTTTATACGTAATTCCAAAAAAATTATATTTGTGACTTAGCAAATAGGTTATTAGCAGATTATAAATCAGTTATTAGCAAATTAAAATACAGAATCATAGCCTTAAAATTGCATGGGCGAAGCCACGACGGGGCGCTATCTATTATATAAAAAGAGATGTCCTGATTTATAGATCATTTTAAGTTTTCTAAACTGTTGTTAAGAAAGGATTTTGCAAAATTTTTATTTTAAATGGTAGAATTCGCATAAATACCTTCCCATAGAAATACAGAGAGTATACTTAAACAGCTGATTCTTTGTTTACGTTTGCGTGGGCGAAGCCACGCGAAATTAACGTGCGAATCAACGCACAGCCGAAACTACTGACGCTAGAGACTTGAAATTTGGAAGTTAGCTTTGTTATGTTGTGAAAGCGCGCACTAAGAAAGGATTTTGCAAAATTTTGATTTTAAAGGGAAGAAATTGGCAAAATTCCCCCCACTGATGCGAGGATGCGGGTCAGCGCGAAGCGCTACGCTTATGTTCTGGTTTTTCTCCGACACACATTTACCCCCCTCCATAGGCATATTCCGTTGCATCCAGTATATACATTCTTATCGTACGTTTTTATTTTTTTTACCATAAGGGTCGATTTACACACATCCGTCCACGTCACGTCTCAGTTCCGTAATTCCGAGAAGATAAGTGTCAGTCACAGAAAAATATTCTTTCTTGAAAAATTAATGACATTGTCTACACTGAGCACCAGCACCGTCCCAAAACCGGCGCGTCAGTATTGTCGCCGTCACCGAACCGTCAAAACGATATTTTTTCTCGACGATATTTTGTTTTTTACGGACGTATTTGTCTCTATGTAAAATGACTGAATGGAGTTTGACGAAAGGAAAACTGACGTACATGTGTGAATACTGTCATCATTTTTGACTTCGAGTGGCCGTACCGGTTCCGTTTCGGAACGGTGACGGTGACGTGTGAATCGTTCTTTATACGTAATCCAAAAAAAATTATATTTGTGACTTAAGTTATTAGCAAATTAAAATATAGAATCATAGCCTTAAAATTGCATGGGCGAAGCCACGACGGGGAGCTATCTATTATATAAAAGAGATGTCCTGATTTATAGACCAACTTAAGTTTTCTAAACTGTCGCTAAGGAAGGATTTCGAAAATTTTTTATTTTAAATGGTAGAATTCGCAAAACACTCCCATAAGAAATACAGAGAGTATACTTAAACAGCTGATTCTTCGTTTACGTTTGCGTGGGCGAAGCCACGCGGGACCCGCTAGTCTATTATATAAAAGGACAACCATATCCTGGGTGATTCATTTATAGATCAACGCACAGCCGAAACTACTGACGCTAGAGACTTGAAATTTGGAAGTTAGCTTTGTTATGTTGTGTAAGCGCGCACTAAGAAAGGATTTTGCAAAATTTTGATTTTAAAGGGAAGAAATCGCAAAAATCCCCCCCCACTGATGCGAGGATACGGGTCAGCGCGAAGCGCTACGCTTATGTACTGGTTTTGCTCCGACACACATTTACCCCCTCCATAGGCATATTCCGTTGCTTCCAGTATATCAATTCTTATCGCACGTAAATAGCAGATCACTACAAAACTATAGCTATTTTCCCAGAAGTTAAATTGACTAACAACGATTTTAATCTATGGTTTACTTTTGTCACTCCGGATGTTGTACTGTACGTAGTGTTTAACCTAACACTGGATTTACATTTTAACCGGAATTAATTCCAGAGTTGTTGTAGTTAGTATAATAAGTGATATGTTTTTTAAGTTTTATAGTAACGGGTGATTCAAAAAGAGCGCCGGTTTTTAAACGGCTGGTAAATTTTTGTTTATCGGTTGGCAACATTGTTAGACCTCATTTCTATTTCGGAGAACATTCCGATTGACGATTCAGTTGTAGTTTCTCTTGTTCGCAGTGTAGTACTCTCGCAGTCTGTGTCTAACCATGGAGAAGTTTACTATTGCACAACGAGTGTTAATCGTCAAAACATTTTACCAGAGTGGAGAGAGTTATGCGGCTACTGTCAGGCGACTTCGCGGTACTCTAGGACGTAATGACGCACCGAATGAATCAACAGTTTGCAGGCTCATGAAAAAGTTTTTTGAGACGGGTTCAACAGTCGACCTTAAAAGTTCTGGACGTCGTCGTTCTGGCCGAACTGAGCAGAACGTTGTGTTGGTTCGTGATAGTGTGGCTGTTAGCCCAGCAAAATCAATACGTCGCCGTTCTCAACAATTGGGTTTACGATGTTCTTCTGTACGGAGAATTCTTCGGTACGATCTCCAATATCACCCGTATAAAATTCAGTTGACGCAACATTTGAAAATGGCAGACCACCAGAAGAGACGACAGTTTGTTGACTGGGTATTGAGAAAACGGCAGGATGATGACACCTTCGCAAACAAAATTGACGCATTGTGACTTTCATCTTTGGGGTCATCTGAAGTCATTGGTGTATGCCAATAAACCCCGAAACATCAATGACTTGAAGGAGGAAATTCGACGGGTTATTGGGCAAATGGAAGTCGAAACTTGTCGTGCAGTAATATCCAATTTCATGGACAGAGTTGACGCGTGCCAGCGCAGTAGAGGAGGACACATGCATGACATCATTTTTCATACATGAAATCGGAAGGTAAGATGAACTTGTTGATGTATTTATTTTCAGTTTTTCAATAAAATAAATCTCTTAATTTGATATATCAAAACCGGCGCTCTTTTTGAATCACCCTATATTAGTAATTATTATTCAAGATACAGATTTCATTGCTTAGGTCACATAATGTATTTGACTGACATTGTAAAAATGATTTTTGCAACCGAACAATTAAAATTTAATTTAAAAAAAAAATGTGTCTCGACCAATTCAGTAAAATGCATGCGGTAAAGTTATTTTCTTAAATCTAACTTAAATTAAAATAAAACAACAGTTATTTATGTAAATTCAGGCACTATGCTATTATAATCCTTCTCTTTTTTTATTTTTTTACCATAAGGGTCGATTTACACACATCCGTCCACGTCATGTCTGAGTTCCGTAATTCCGAGAAGACAAGTATCAGCCACAGAAAAATATTCTTTCTTGAAAAAATAATGACATTGTCTACACTGAGCACCAGCACCGTCCCAATACAGGCGCGTCAGTATTGTCGCAGTCACCGAACCGTCAAAACGATATTTTTTCTCGATGGTATTTTGTTTTTTACGGACGTATTTGTCTCTATGTAAAATGACTGAATGGAGTTTGACGAAAGGAAAACTGACGTACATGTGTGAATACTGTCATCATTTTTTACTTCGAGTGGCCGTACCGGTTCCGTTTCGGAACGGTGACGGGTGAATCGTTCTTTATACGTAAATAAAAAAAATATATATTTGTGACTTAAGTTATTAGCAAATTAAAATACAGAATCATAGCCTTAAAATTGCAAGGGCGAAACCACGACGGGGAGCTATCTATTATATAAAAAAGATGTCCTGATTTATAGATCAACTTAAGTTTTCTAAGCTGTCGCTAAGAAAGGATTTCGCAAAATTTTTATTTTAAATGGTAGAATTCGCAAAAAAACCCTCCCATAAGAAATACAGAGAGTATACTTAAACAGCTGATTCTTCGTTTACGTTTGCGTGGGCGAAGCCACGCGGGACCCGCTAGTGTGTAAATAAAATTTCTACATTCAGAATAATTTTTTCTTATAACAACTACTATCACAGAATTTGGAGGTTAAAAATTACAGAGAAATCCATTTATTTTTATGGAGATAATCCTTACAAAAACATTGTCACATTGTGGTTGTTCTGTTTGCCCAAGTAGTGTTTTTGTTTAAATAATAATTGTAGTTGATTTTCTCCTAGGTATTTAAACTGTGAAACTACTTTTAGTTCTTTGTTATACCTTCTCCTTCTTCTTTCTCTCTCCCCATGTGCCTTACAGCGTCGGGGTAGTCTCGGACAACTTCCTCCATTGTACTCTATCCGCCGCCAATCGTCTCATTTGCCCTAGGGCCATGCCTCTTTCCTCTCCCAATCTTCGTATGTGCTCATCATATGAGTATCGTGGACGTCCTCTTTTCCTACTCCCGCCAACGATCACGTTTGCATACTGCTTGGCTTTCCTTTCGTCATCCATTCTTTGTATGTGACCCCACCATCCCAATTGTTTTCTATCTATTACTTCCTTCACATCCTTCATTCCTATTTCCTCCCTGATTCTTTCACTTCTTACTCTATCTCTCAATGTCTTCCCAGCTGTCCTTCTATGGCACTTCATTGCAACTGCCCTGATTCTGCTCATTTGTTGTTGCTTCAAGGGCCAGCTTTCTGCACCATACAGGACTATTGGTTCAATAATACTTTTATAGACCCTGTTTTTTACTGTGGCACCCACTTCTTTTTTTCCAAAAATACAATTTCTGGTTGCATAGAAGGCCCGACTAGCTTTAGAGATTCTATTTCTTAGTTCATCATCTATTTTCCCATCGTCCCTTACTACTGTACCCAGATACTCATATGACCTCACCTGTTCCATTACCTGTCCTTCCACATCTATCCTAATTCTTTCACCCTCCAAGCCATTAACCACCATCACTTTACTCTTATTGATATTCAGCTTTGTTATACCAACATCATTAAAATAAAAACCAATAAAAGTTAACTTACGTCTTCCAGCACCCTGTGGTACATCATTACAATATTTTGTAATATCAACTGCACAAGCTCTTTGTAATAATGGATCAACATGAATATCAGCCTTTGTTTCTTCAATTAATCCAGCAACTTCAATTTGGCATTCTCTCCTTTCAATTTTATTATTAAGAAGTGCAACTTTTAAACATTCTAAGACAGCACCAGAACCTAAATTATCATCAGTATTACTGCATGTCTTTCTTATATCTGCTTCACAGACTGTTCTAAGAACGGGGATTAACTGGTAATTTAATGCTGCCTCTCTTAGGATTATTGACATCTGCTGTTCGCATTCTAAGCTTAACTTTCGTTTAATAAATTTTAACTGCAAGTAAAACAAAAACATGTCATTTAAAAACAATTCCAAAGAATAAATATTTTATTAATTTCTTTCATTGTCATGACAAGTTGACGAAAGTGTGCACACAATATATTAATATGGCAATAATTATTTTTAACTGCTTGGGTAACAAAGATCTTTTGGTAATTTTTTTAGTTTATTAACGTGGCATTAACATCATAGTCATTTGTGACTCATATGCTTTTCACGGTTGATGAGCTCTGCTGTTCCAGATGCTTAAACCAATCAGAATGTTTGCCAGCGGTGTCAGATTGTATTTGCCAAACATTACGCATGCATGCGTATAACAGCCGCAATAGTTTACTCGTGTCTTGCATCTCTTACTGAACACATCGATTATAGAGCGCGTTAACATGCAATACTTTGTAATATAATCAGCTGGTTGCTGATAATTACAATTGTTATTGAAAGACCAAAAAAATGGCTGACGAAATATATAACAGAGCTACGAGAGCAAGTATTGGGAACATTGCTGGGAAGTCATTGGCTAGCTATAAAGTGGGTAGGGGGCAATGCGTACGTTTAGAGCTCATCAGCCCTGAAAAATAGTATATTTTGGGTTTGAGTGTGTAATAATTCTACAGACCCTATCCAAGAATAATATCTTTTAATAATAAATGAACCACATTTTTGAAGAAAGTTGTTCAGTTGCTCTTAAAGCCACGGGTGGAAAGTATATAATTTATCTTCATAAAGATATTAATTTTATAATAATTAAAGAAATGTTCAATTATGAATATTGTCTTCTCCCAATTAGGATAAGGTTGAGGGTATTTGAGGACATGATAGAAGGATGGCCTTGCTCGCTCATCTGAGAAAGTGGTTTGGTGTTATCTTGATGGAACTCGAGTAACAGTAGATAAAGTTTGTATCACCATGATGCCTGCTAACATCCAGACCATCGATGACAGCAAAAAAGAAAATTATTTTCATATGCTATCCTAAAACGTGTTTGCAGTAACACACAATTTAATTTCAGCAAAAATATACAATGTCTGCCAAATAAATAATTCATTGAAAACAATAAAAATGCACATAAATTCTGGATCATAATTGTCATTTTATATTATCTGATTACTTAATTGGATTTTTTTAGTTTCTTCTAAGTTAATAAACTGCTGTAACTGGACAATACAAATTGGAAGTTATGTACCACACAACAATTACCTTAGAACACTAGGAATTGATCCTAAATAAAAACTATATGAAACTAAATAATACAACTTTGGAGCTGAAACTTAATACCATTTAACAGCAGTTCAGTGTCAAAATAACATACAGTAATTGGTAGTTGAATAACACTATGCCGCTACACCTTGCCAGTTTGAAAATATTAAGATTCGGGCTTTTATGAAAACATGAGTTGTGATTTTTACTCAAAGAAAGAACGACCGGCAGATAAAATGATTTGTGGACCACAATGTGGCTAGACGTTCAATAGAAGATACTTAGAAAGAATTACATGATACGACTTGAGTCAAGTTCCCTAGATCATTTAAATTTTAGTTGTGACGATTCAAAATCATTGACAGCTGGCTTTGTTTATGTGTTGGTCTGAAGTAAATGTAAATAGACCCAGCTGGTGGAAATAAAGAATAAAAAAATAATTTAATTTTTAAGAAAAGTTATAAAACAAAATATGGTTGCTAGGGGCTAGTAGGTAGCTTAAAGAAATAGGATTATTATAAAATGATTTAGTGGGGCCTGGAGATATAAAAGGGAACAGTTAATAAAATAAATTAATTGAATAAAACCTATAATGATTTGATGTGAATAATGTTTTATTGAAGGAAAGTAAGGGGCAAGATAATAATAATAATAATAATAAAATCAAACTTGAAAGCTGTTAAACAATAAATAAAGAATACAATAATATTTGATTATATTACAAATTTGGCATCCAGCTTGTGGGGAACAGAATCTGTAAAGAATCTGTCAAAGAACCTATGTTAAAAAATATGTAATAGAATATGTTAAAGAATATGTAAAAGAATATGCAAAAGAATATGTAAAAAATCTGTAAAAAATATGTAAAAGAATCTTATTGACGGAGCTGATGTTGACGACATGCATATGAATCAGGAGACAAGAATTACTGGAGTAACAGATGTAGGTGACAATAGTTATAGTAATAATAGTAATAATAATAATGATAATATATCGACAAACATGTTACAACAGCTCATGTTGTTGGTTACTAAACAGGCTGAAGAGAATAGAAATTTAATAGAAAATTTAATCAATAAAGTGGATAAATTAACAATAGACATATCAGTAAATAGTAAAGATGATAAATTATTGACTGAGAATATTAAACCAGATGAAAATAATGATATAGGAGAAACAAGGGAAAATATATTTAAAAATGAATCAGTAAGTAATAAAAATGATGAAATATTAACTGAAAATATTAAACCAGATGAAAGTAATGATATAGTAGAAACAGAGGAAAGTATATTAAAAAATGAATCAGTAAGTACTAAAGATGATAAAATATTAACTGAAAATATTAAACCAGATGAAAATAGTGTTGAAGTAGTAACAAGTAGTTATGCCAGTGCCAGTCAAAACGGTTTAAAATCGCCAGAAGGAAAGAGAAATAGTGTAAATCGAAGGGTATCAATCTTAAATGAAACGGAGGATGATGAATAAATACCAGCACAAGTTAGCACTAGCAGCAGTTCAACTTATAATTCTGATGTGACAAGGAAAGGTAGCGGCCGTTCAGCCGGGAGTGATGTGCAGGGCGAGAAGAAAAGGAGTGGCCTGGGAGTTAAACAAATACCTGGATCAATAGAAAAAGTAGAATCTGAAATTGTATTTAAAAATGTACTCCATAATATAGAAAGTGATGGTCGGGATACAGGTGGAGGTTTGTTGTGTATGTATGTGTTTGTGTTTGTTTGTATAACATTTTCATGATGTTTATTTGAACCTCTATTTTCATTGACTAACTTTGTTGAAGTTTTTTTTTATGACTGCTTGGTTCTACTTGTGATTTTGATTTGTTTTTACCATCACAGTCTTTTTTCTTTTGTTGAGTTGTAATTAGTTTTTGTTTTAGATACAAGTAATTCATGCTTATTGGAATGTTTTTTTTTGTACATCACATGTTTTATTCTTATTATTTGAGTTTTCTGATTTCACAGATTTAGATTTACTTTCAGAGACATGTTCCTATGGTTTTTCTGTGAACTTTCATGACTTTTATCGGAATTGTTCTCATCAATATGTTTATCTTTATTATTTGACTTCATAGTGCTTAATTTTTATCATTTCCAGAGTGTGGTTCAATAATTTTATTAGTATCCATTAAATCGTGAAGAACGACAGTATTTTTAACACCAATACTTTTAGTATCACTTGTATTTATTTTATGTATAAATATTTGGTAGTTCACAGTTCCTATTTATCAATTTATTAAGTTTTGTTCTATTAATCTTTTGTTTAAGTCTAAATATTGTAAGGTTGTTTAGCAACTTATATTTCAAACATTTCGGCCAAGTTTTATCATATTTAAATTTATCAAACAAATTCAAAATTCAAATTATAATTTTGGTTAAATTTTTCTGTTTTCAAAATTTAAATCGGGGGTAATTTGTGACGATTCAAAATCATTGACAGCTGGCTTTGTTTATGTGTTGGTATGAAGTAAATGTAAATAGGCCCAGCTGGTGGAAATAAAGAATAAAAAAATAATTTAATTTTAAAGAAAAGTTATAAAACAAAATATGGTTGCTAGGGGCTAGTAGGTAGCTTAAAGAAATAGGATTATTATAAAATGATTTAGTGGGGCCTGGAGATATAAAAGGGAACAGTTAATAAAATAAATTAATTGAATAAAACCTATAATGATTTGATGTGAATAATGTTTTATTGAAGGAAAGTAAGGGGCAAGATAATAATAATAATAATAATAAAATCAAACTTGAAAGCTGTTAAACAATAAATAAAGAATACAATAATATTTGATTATATTACATAGTTTTACAAATGAACACCAGAGCATACTGTAACAAATTTATTAAATTTACTTAGCAATTAAGCAAAGCATATTATTTATTATTTACAAAAATAAATAAATAAATAAAATACCTGAAGGCACTTGATAACTTTTCCTTCTAGTTCCATATTTGGAGACTCTTTATTAATGACATCAAAACAAAATTTTTTAATTTCAACTTTACATCCTTGTTGTAAAGCAGGATTTAAACGATAATCAGTACTTTGTTCAATCATTCTGTGTACAACAATCTTTTTACATTTTTGTTCAAACTGCGGTTCATCTTTATATTTCTGAAAAAATAAAATTTACAATGTACAAAAATATTTAATGGTATTTCAAAGTAAAATTTTAAACAACTATTAAACAGATACGGTTTCTGTAACAAATTTCATTAACACTAAACATGCTGGTGTTCTGACATGTTGCCTCCAACCCAGTGCTGGCCATATTTGAAAATTTTGACACAACAAAACATTTTTACTTTCTCTTGCCTATATGAATATATAGGAAGGAAAGTATTGTTTTCATGTCGATTTTTCAAAATGGAGTTTTCACCAGATCTACACGTTTTCAGACCCCCTGAACCCAAAAAACATGTTTTTAGCGATTGGTCTGTGTGTGTGTGTGTGTGCGCGTGTGTGTGAACAAAATATCTCAAGAACGGACATTGTACGAACTTTGAACTTAAGTTAGATACTACTACCAGACCCGACACGAACATTTTCATCAATATCGGTCAACCATAAGTAGTAGTTTATTCGTGTAATTTTTCACTTTTTTGCAATTTTCTCATAAACGGCTCCTACAATTTTTTTAAAAATCACCTCATTTATTTAATTTTTTATCCTTTACAAGATAGAGTTGGCACCATGTTTGCTGAAATTCTTGGAGAGACTGTTTTCACATAAGGGTAATTTTTGTATGAGGCAGTTTTTTTAGATTGCGGCTTTAATACGCATTTTAGCGCAAAAATGTATGTAATAAAAGTTGAATTTAAAATTCTACAACTTTTATTTCAAACATTTTTTTGTATAGCGCTTAGTTTAGCGGTAATTAGCAATTTCCTGTTTTTTTCTCACGAAACTCATGATTAAAATTAGGTCATGTTTATTGAGGTTAGGTTTTTGTTTATTTCTAATGTTTCATTGTTAATATTAGGTTATATTGTTAATTATCTGCATTGGCAAGAGAAAGTTGTGTGAGTGTTTCACACCAGATTTTTCTATTTTAAGTTACCAATGAGATTCTTTTTGAATTTCAATACTCAATTCTTTGTGAAGAAATTATGAGTCATATAACAATGTTGTTTTTACTGTTATTTTTATATTTTGTTTAACCAAAAACTACGTTTTTGTCCAAAAAAAAAAAAAAATGAAAGATGATACCATAAAGGTTAAAATCTGAATATACTAATTAAATTACTATAAAAACTAAGTAATTACTGATAAATAACGAATAAATCACAATTACTTTCTTCTAAACAATGTAAAATATCACTATCATCTAAAGCCTTGCTAGGAGATGCCATGATGAACGAAATAACCAATAACACACAAATAGACAACAACAACATGATCTTGTCGCTTCTAAAATTACTGTACAAAAATAGTACAAGGATGCTATCTAGTGTGATAAAAGTTAACTAATATGATGAAATAAGTGTTTTAAAACATCGCGAAACATAATACTACATCTTTATATACAACACAGTGCAGAAAATACAAAGCTGCCCTATTACGTCTTCCACATTTATTTCTAGATTTCCAAAGCTGTAGTATTACAGCTTTAGCATGGTAAATGTTAAAAATACCGTCTTGTAACAATCTAGCTTCATAAAGTAAAACAAATATGCTATCTGTATTCTGAAAAATAAAACCACAGTAATCAAATTGAGTTTTAAAAATTTACCAAATAGGGCTTCAAAATTTCAATAAAAATTACTTACCTTAAGACATGGAAGAACTTGAGATAAATCAGTATGACTGCAATACATCATTATCGTTTGTTTACAATTATTTAATAAGGCATAGTCAGTTGAACTGTCAGCAAGATCATGTAGTTCAACTGCAAATATATGCCGATGACACTCTTGGCTCAATTCTTTCTTTTTCAGTCTTAAACACTCAAGAACCTAGAACAAAATTTAAACAACAAATACAATGAGCTAAAATTCGTAACTAAACAACTGATCTAGACTGATAATAACAATGTGTAATATCTATAATAAGAATGTGTGTAATTTAGTACCACACACCAAGGGTAGACTGGTATAAAGGTAATTTGATACAATCACCATTTAAGTTGCCACATGGTTATGAATGAATGAGTGCTAGCAGAAAGTGTTGGTATATATTGTAACAAGAACTTTAGAAAAACCTCTTCATACAGTAATTGGTAAGAGCCTATTGTAAAGTAACTGTTATTGTCAAGTTAAGTAAGTAACGATTGTAAATTGTTAGTGATATAAGCATAATAACTAATATTATAATTTAGATTTTGTGAATAAATAACTGTAAATAAAATTTATACAGTAAGACCTCCGACTTACGCGAGGGATGCGTTCCGCAAAATCATCGCATAACTTGGAATGTTTAACCTTAAAACATTCACTAAATTGTCTGTACCATTCAAATCCGCTAATTGTCCATAGTGTTGATTCACTAAACCCAGTCATTCCTTTTCTGTTCTTTGTTTTTTCACCCCTTTCGTATCTTTTAACAACGTCTAACTTTTCCTTTAAAGTAATTGCTTTCCGTTTTTTAACAGTTATTAGAACTCATATCGTACACTAAGTAACAACAAAAACAAGAAAATAAAAGACCTGCAAATTGTATCAATTAAAACTATGCAACCTTACATGACCGATATTTTTAACACTATACAGTACTAATTTTCAATTAGAACAGAAGTAAATAAAGATAAAATTCCAGTGTAAAAATGGGAAGGGCAACTACGATAACGGTTTCGAGAGCAATTAGCAAAAAAAATCATATATGTAAACATCCATACAATAAGAATAACTACAGTACTCAATTTAATACATTATGTTCAACAAAATCGCACTAACGTAAATTCGCGTTAGTCGAGGTCTTACCAATTAATTACACCCATATCCTGAACGAACCTAGACTTGTGTTACAGTACATTATCACCTCTAAAATGTAGAGCAAGGGAACTGTAAGCGATTTAAGCTTCTGAAATAATGTTTTGCTTCCACCATACATCTAATAGCTTCCTTTAGAATTTTAAACATTCTTTCCATTAAAAAATAAATCTTTATAAAACAAGCTTGCAATCAATAATGTATAAATATTTTATTTTACAAGTGCTTTCAGCTGCCTTGATTATTTACTTATTCCTTCATTATTTACTTATACTTGATTCTGTGGATCCACAATTATCAGAGTACATAAAACATCATTTAAAATTATTGAAGTTATAGAAGTAGTCTAGTCACTCATATAAAACTCTTTCCATACTACCCAGAAAATAATTACCTCAAAATAAAAAAGTACTTCAAATATGAGACAGAATACGATCATAAGCTAGATGTTTTAACAAATTTATCATATTTGTCTGACTAGATTTTTTTTCAATTACCATTTACCCATGACTTCGCATATAAAAATTAAGAATGGCTGTGTATGTACCAAAAACAGAATCAATGCACTATCGCAATTGGGATTTTTAAACTTATTCTTCATACCTTCATTACAGTTCAAAAACGGAGGATGATTTTGTGTATTACTTTCAGATAAATATAAAACTTAACTTATTTCATAAATAACACTCACCACAGCATTTCCAGGATTAATGTTAGGGCAATGTTTTGAAATGTCATTGTGACAAGCTTTGCTCAACTTAGGATCAAAATTAATATTTTCCCGTTGTTGTAGCAATTGAAACTTTAATTGTTGTCTGCATTCCTTTGGTATATTATGTCTCACTTCCGTAATGGTATCATTTCGTACATTCTAAAATCAAAACAACAAACGTAAGCCAAACGATATGATTTCATTAGGCTAACATAAAGGAACTTTAGCTCATGTGATATGAGACTGAAGTAATTTTGACAGCCTAGTATAGTGTTGAAGTTACTAAAAAAAACTTAGATATGCAATCTTGTGGTAAAAATTAACTTAATAAGTTTTCTCACAACTGCCGAGATATAATAGCAGAAAAATTTATTACAATATGACAAAATCAAATAAAATATATTTATTAACAGATCATAATGACTTTAGTCAATCAATAAACAGGCTGTAACAACATTTTCATTGTACTCCAATTATTATCAGTCCAAATTTCTAATAAGTTACTGGAAGGTGGTGAAAGTAATAAAAGCAAACAGCAGTCAGAATTCTCCTCCTTTAAATATTCCATAATAAAATATAAAAACTTGCCAGGCGATAAAAAAATTGGATCAATTTTTTCTTGTACGTGTTCTGTGAACTTGATCATTATAGTCGTAAGTAGGTTCTGGAACAACAAAAAATTTTCCAGACTAACCAGGAAATGAACCCAGTATCTTCCACTCTTAGTCAAGCACACACAATATTAAGCCCCGAGGAAGCCAGGCCAAAAAAAAAAAAAATTTTAGTGAATTTATTAAGGCTTGAAACCTTGAAACATTTGTTGATAACATAATTTATAAGACTTGCCAGCTATTAAAATTGCCTTTTTTGATGAGATAAACGTCAGTGTTTCAATGCCCTTTACTGTGAATACTTGTAATTCAAACAAAAGCTCAATCTAAGGCCACCTATGTGGCCCAATTGTTTGAACACTAGGCTGGCACAGGACACAGCAAAGTTTAGGATTCGACTCCCAGTTAGGGGCCTGGAAATTAATACTATCTAAATCTACTGACTCCAAACTGTAACCCAGGCAGGGGCATTTACTGTACAGTTCTAAAAAATGCACTGTCATTTCTTCTGACCAACGAGACGCCATTTCAACGAACTACACACAACATGACACCAGTGTAGTTGGCAAGTCGCAGGCCAGTCCATTTTTCAGTGGTGGAGGGGGCAGGTTGACTACTACTCAGGAAGGTCGACCTGTCAGCTACATTTGCTGGAAACTTGCTTCTATTTTAAGACAGTGGTGACTATACGGTGCAGGTTACCTGCATCGGACTTCTTTCTTTAAGTAACCTGCCTATTTACTGGCCTCGTCAACACGACTTTAGTATTACTTAAAATATTCTGCGGATAGTCAGATACTTTTGCAAACTTTTTCATGATAACTGGGTCAAAGGTTCTTCAGAAATTGGTAGATACACTCACAAACAGATACCTCTGTGTTTTGATATCGGTTTAAACCTTGCAAGGCTTATTAGTATTTCTTTACTTTTACTTTAGTAATAAACAAATTTAATACTATCATATTTTATGCAAGCAGGCTAAAGATTTTTCAAATTAGCATAATATGAGAGCCTTGTTCATAATTTTTTTACGCAGTACTATACAACTTAAGTAACCTAGTACAAAACTGTTTTAGTCATCCCTACTTTACTGTGTTCATCTAGAGTAGTTTTATGTTGTGGAGGGGATGTACAATTTCATTGTGGGTGTAATGAAAGGAATATGCCCAGTCACTGCTGTCCCCTTTCCACAATACTCATGCCACACTCATTCTAACAAACAGCTCAGCTTCCTCCATATGCTACCAAATTCCCCTACCTGTGTGTCCACTGCCCTAGGTTATCTGTTTATACCACAATAACTCAATAATTAAATCTATTTACAACAATAAAAAGTTCATTACAGTAATAAAATTAAATTTTACTTCTTTTAAATGGCCCATTGTACAAGTTTGAACAATATTGTAAGACCTATAATACAAACTATTAAGCCTTACAACCTATTTAAAAAAAATAACCCATGTAAAATCCATCTCAGTCATTACATATGTACTTATCTTATCAGTGATTTATCAGATTTATTTACAGATAACTTGAATAACTTGATTATTAAATAATTACATTTTAAATCATGAATGTGGATTAGGCAAAAAAAAGATACTGAATGTTAACTAGCAGACATTTGCAAATTAATTCCCACAATAATACTAATTGATCTGTAACAACTAATTTCAAAATTACATTAAAACTTATTGTATTATTTCGTGATGTTTTGTAACAGTGTTATTTATGAAATAAAATAGGGCTATGGACCTAAATAAATAGTAACCATCACCTTATGTATTTACTTTGAAAAATCTTGTTACAGCTTTTAAAAATTTTCATTTTCAAATTTTTGCACAATCCTGAAAGTTACCTCTTTACAACTAATAAAATTGAAATCCATCCAGTAGAACTGTGTATTTAAGGACAAACAAATACTCCATTTAAAATATATTGGACCAGATTTTGAATTTTAAATATAATTATAACAGGCAAATTAAAGAAAAAAATTCTCACCTCGCTCAGGCAATAAACTACATCAGCTTTGGTTTTTGCTCTTGGACAGTGGCGCAACACTGAATTGCGACAAGCCTTTTCAAACTTCACAGTGAAATGATAATCTTTCAACGTTATAAGTTGAAAGTGTTCAACAGCTGCTCTGCATTTATACTGAGATCTCACATCTGGTTCATTCTTATTTTCAATTAGACAATCCATTACATTTCCAGCATCCCTAGACTGAAATTCAGCCTGAAAAAAACAGTAAGATGAATGATGATTAATTCTTAAAATTTGAAAAATAAAACATCCAAAATATAATGCAAATGACACCAAGTCTTAAATGCACTGAAAATAACAAACCATTCTTTAAAAATTTCTTATTTCCTTTTACAATAACATAGAAATAAGTTGAAGTCCTCAAACGGAACTTATAAAATTTACATAAGATAATACAGAATTAATAATATGATGTACGAGGGCAATCCAGAAAGTAACAGACGTTTTGGCCTGGTGTGGCAGTGGGCGGAGCTAGCACCGCCATCTTGGCGTCAGAGTGTTTCTACATTCAGTATGCAACCAGGCGTGGTAGCTAGAGCATCGTGCGTATTGTACTTTTTATACGGTAGAGTTTAAAATGAGCACTGCGATTGAAAATCCCGCCAGTTGTGAAGTGCGTGGTTACTTGTGAAATGGAAACCATGTTATCGATCGTATCGTAACTGATGACGAGACTTTGGTAAACCACGTCAACTGTGAAACAAAACGGCAGTCGATGGAGTGGGCTCACACGCATTTGCCCAAGAAACCGAGGAAGTGTCTGCAGACGCTATCAGTAAGAAAAATCATGGCTACTGTGTTTTCGGACGCTCATAGAGTGATTTTCGTTTATTTTCTTAAACGAGGCCAAACAATCAATTCAGAGAGGTATTGCGAAACACTCAGAAAATTAAGACGCGCGATACAAAACAAGCGTCGGGGAAAACTTAGTGGGAAAGTTTTGTTTTCCACGACAACGCCCGTCCACTTACGGTGAAACATACTCAAGAGCTCTTGGAAGGTTTTGGATGGGAAGTTTTTAATCATTCGCCATACAGCCCGGATTTGGCGCCGAGCGATTACCATCTGTTCCCAGCGATGAAGACATGGCTCGCTACGCAACGCTTTGACACTGACGCTGAACTCCATGCCGGTGTAAACCAGTGGTTGAACTCGCAGGCGGCAGATTACTACAAAGAGGGCATTGAAAAGCTTGTACCACGTTGCGATAAATGCCTTTATTTACTTGGCGATTAATGTAACAAAATAGCTTAAGAGTTAATCTTCAAAATGTACGTAATAAAAATTGGTTTTTTTACTTCGTTTATTTTTTATTTCAAAACGTCTGTTACTTTCTGGACAGCCCTCACATAAGATGTACAAGGGAATATTATAATTACCTCACAATGTTTTTCTATAATACCGTGACAAGTAGCCATTATGATAGGATTCAATTCAATATTAGAAGATTCAACTTGTGTAAAATTTGACACTTGAGTTTTGCATCCATCAGAGAGACTGAAACATACATAAGTAATTTATTTCAGAAACAACAAAATAGTTAACTTTATTTTTCAAATATATTGTACAAAATTACGTGGAAAATATTTCACAGATACATTCTTTAACAGAAAGACTATCATTATCAATTATATGGAAAAAACAAAGAAAATAAATTATTGCTTTATAAAATTCTGAAAATATTAATCACTTAACTATAGAAAAAAGACATTTAACATTATATTTAAAAAATGTTACATACAACATAAGTAAAATGTTTTAACTGCACGTCATTGGTTTGAATTGCCAATTTCGAACCAGATTGCAAAAAAATTCTTTTAGCACAGTCATCTGTTTTACTTGTAAATTTTATATTACATAAATTACAACTACCTCTATAAGGAATGCAAAAAGAAAGGAAAACTCACTGTTCTAGGTTATCTTGTAGACAAACCATTTCTTCACCCACACCAGTTTTATCATAACAAAAAGACGCCAAATCATTTACACATTCCATTTCAATTTCTGGTTGCAACTCAACACTGATTGCACGTACTCGCATTACTCTGTGTATTTCATCTATACACCCAGCTTTCAGCTGAAAATTAATAAATAATGATTAACAGATTCAGTAACATGAAATAAAAAAATATTCAGTGTATCATACCTTATAAATTATTGTTTACTATGATAAACAGAAACATTAATATAAATAAAAATTGAAAACATTATCTCATTTTCAAACAAAAAAAAAATAAAAAAGTATTTAAAGAATTTTAATTTACTGAAGATGTGTACGAGATATACAAAAGGGCTATAAACATTGGTAAGTATTTTCTGTTGCCGTATTCTGGTAGTTGGAAATATATATTTCAATTTTAAATAATACGGCTGTTTATAATCCTATATAGGACGTTTGATAAAATAATAAATATACAAAAATAAATAAATAAAATCTCATTATGCACATTTATTTGAAAGTATATCGGTTTCTTTATAAAAAAAAAAAAATAAACAGCTGTTAAAATTATCAGTGAACTTTTCAACTTTTGTTAAAGATAACTTAAGAAATGGAGGAAAGCTACCATTAAGATTATGGTAAATTTTACAGATTAGTCTGTAACTCCTGAAGTGGATACAACATTTTATAGCTTAACTCATTTTAGTAACATAATGATCACAATAGACATGGGAAATTTTTAAGGCACTAAGCAATACACTAAAATGACTGAAGACAGTCAGGAAGAGCCTTGAAGATAAAAATAAAATGAATTAAACAAATGAGAGATTATGCATTTTACCAGATTTCTCACAGAATAAAAACAGTAGAAATAGCAGTAGAATACATGACAGAAGAAACACCTACAGTAAAAGAATGTTGGGAGAGTCGGTTGTGAAAAATTTTCCCGAAATACAGTTACTGTATGTCTATTTTATCTTAACATAATTTCTACACAGGTAATAGGGTAAGCTGGTATTGGAGAAGGAGAGGATCAACGAGAGAAAGACTGCAAGAGAGAGATAGCAAATGAGTGAGGAAGCATGTATATCTGTTAAATTTTGTTTTAATTTAGAGCAGAATACACTATTTGATCCAATATTTTTTTTATTTTGACAATTTAATTTATACATTCAAAATCATAAACAATACAGTAATTTTTATTAACTTACAAAATAAAGCATTTGCTGTTTACCATATTACTATATTAAAGATATATAAAGGTTTAAAGAAAATAATATAAATTTTGATTATCAGTATAATAAGGCTGTTGAAAATACCAGATAAGATGTTTGATAAGACAAAATAAAGCATAGAGCTAGTATTACTAAATTAGCCTATAATAAAATCCATGTACCATTCAAATGGTTTAATTCCATTCTGTTCATCTTCATAATGTGGGTAATTTTTTGCATTTTAGATGAAAATGAGTAATGAAAACATGCCAGACTTGACCAAGAATTAAATCCAGGACCCCTGGAAATGATGCCAGTTGTGCTGATCACACCGTAGGCTGGCTGAAGCGCAAATCCCGGGTAAAACTGCTGGTTAGGGTCTGCAAATATTACACATTAAAACCCGATTACTTACCGTAACCCACAGTGGTCACTAAAAACCCAAGGATTTGATGTGACAAACAAACTAAACAAAAAAATTAAAAACCTCATTTTATAATTTAATAAATTAAATTTTAAAATAAATCATTACCTTAATAGTATCATGACCAAGATAAACAATTCTATAAAGACATGGTAACACCAATGGTCCTCTATCTGGGTCCATGCTAGTTTCATCATGCCAAGAAGTTTTAGCATGGCAATAAAGTACAGCATCATCATGACATTGGCGATATAACTGAGGATCTAATTTATAATCACGAGCAATAAAATACTGAATTTGTAATAATGCAGTCTCACAAGTGTCTGTCATTAAATTTGTACCAACGTGATCCATCAGACATGAAATAACCCTAAAAGATAAAATAAACAAATATTCACAGACAAACATAATTTTAGAACTGTAATCTATACTAATATTATAAAGACAAAGCGTGTTTTATGTGCAGGCTAATTTCCAAAATTACTGAACTGATTTTCATAAAATTTTGACAGCATATTTTGTATTTATATTCAAAAAAACATTTTATTTTTAAAGTTTCAAAAATGATAACCCTAAAGGCTCTAATAAAGATTTTCATAAACATGTATGTGTGTGTGTGTGTGTGTGCGCGCATGTGAGTACATATTGCTGTTAAAGTTGATAAATAGCTACGTCCACACTCGTGCAATGTAGCTTGCTACATCGCATGCGCTTCAAGGCATGCCATTTCATATCCCCACTTGTCTGAAGAGCTTTATCTAAAAAAAAACAAATATTTTTGAACACTACACTAAATTAAAGCCTGTTCTTTCCTGCGTTGATTGGTTTGACTTAGAATATTTTATTTTGAAACTAGTTGGAGATACAGAAATACACATAAAGAATACTGAGATTTTAGCCGGTTTTCCATTAATGTGGTTTTTAAACGTCCGTTACTCCGTCCAGGCTTTTCATAAAAGAACGGCGTTTAAGTACGTTGAAGATCAAAGTTTTCTCTGTTTGAACATTTTAAAATAGAAGTCTGATGTTCCATTTCAAAATTTTCAAAAATTTTTTTTTTTAAAAGAAAGGTGTATTTTGGCTTCACGTAAAGAAAGGGAAATGATTTTTGGACTGAACCATGCATTTTTACAGCAGTATTGTGCCATGTATCGTATTTTGCATTTGTAACTAGAAATAGATATGTGGTGTTAATAGAAAATTCTATTAGCCTCTAAAATTCTTGAGGGGAGACTGAGCTCTATAGCAGTACCCGCTTCGAGTATAGTCGTTTAGAAAAACAGACTGTTGTGTTTTTCCTGCTGCAACTCATTCTGTAGCTCATTTTGAATTATTTAATGATGTTTTTATGAAAAAACATAAACTCTTTGCTTGACATAATACTGTTGTAAAAATGCATGGTTTAGTCCAAAAATCATTTCCCTACCTTTACGTAGAGCCAAAGAAGCACTTTTTTAAAAAATGACTGGCATATAAAGCGGAACATGAGATTTAATTTTTAAAATATTTATATGGTAGAAAAAACTCTAATCTTAAATGTACTTAAACGCCGATTTTTATGAAAAGCCTGGACGGAGTAACGGACGTTTAAAAACCACATTAACAGAAAACCGGCTAAAAACTTGAGTACTTTTTTGCGTAAATTGCTGGAGTTATCTCCAATTAATTTCTAAATAAAACTATCTAAATCAAACCAATCAATGCAGGAAAGAACAGGCTTCAATTTAGCGTATTGTTCAAAAATATTCATTATGGTTTTTTGAGATAAAGCTCTTCAAACGAGTGCAGGAAGGTGGTATGCTTCTAAGTGCATGCGACATCGCAAGTTGAAAAAGAAAGCGCACGAGTGTGGACATACCTATTGGATTTGATGATTGTGAGAGATGTACGCGGGGGAACTTATCAAAATATCGTTTTGTGCGTGCATGTGTGTGTACTATTGTTGAAGTACAGTACAGTGTGTAAGTATAAAGACTATCGAGAGACGTTTACAGGGGAATTTATCAAAATATGTGTGTGTACGTTGGGGTATAAAGTTGACTAGCAGCTACACAATATTTCTGTTACATATTTATTAAAAACAAAATTGATTATACATGTTTTTCAAGCGAAGCCGCGTGGGGAATGCTAGTAAATTACAATTACACAACTAGTAATAATTTATTAAGTTGTTGTGATTGGTAAGAAAAATTTGTGTGTTTCACACCAGATTTTTAAATTTCAATGAAGTTTTTATAAAAAATTCTAAGACATTAAGAATTCTACCAGGAGAACATAATGTTAGAAGATGTGTTGCTAGGAAACAGTTTCTCAAATCTATTTTAAAATTTTAATTCACAAAAAAATTTTAAGATATTAAGAATTCTACCAGGAGAACATAATGGTGTAAGAGGTGTTTTCTCACATTTTATTTTAAAAATTTTAATTCACAAAAAATTCTAAGACATTAAGAATTCTACCAGGAGAACATAATGTTGTAAGAGGTGTTGCTAGGAAACAGTTTCTCACATTTTTATTTAAAAAAATTTTTAATTCACATAAAAATTCTAAGACATTAAGAATTCTAACAGGATAGCATAATGTTGCAAGAGGTGTTAAGTAAAACAGTTTCAAATTGTGATGTGGGTACACTTAAACGAAAAATTTTTAAGTCATTAAGTATTTCACCAGGAAGATATAATGTTGTTGGAGAAGTTGTATAGAATGCTTTTCAAATCTTGTTGTGGACATTTAACCTAAAAAATTTTAAGACATTATGAATTCTACTAGGAAGACATAAGTTTGTAGGAGAAGTTGAATAGAAAAGAAGCCTTTCCTATCATGTGGGCATTTTTAACCTAAAAAATTTTAAGACATTATGAATTCTACCAGGAAGACATAACATTGTAGGATAAGTTGAATAGAAAGCAGCCTCTGGGAAAGTACATTTTCATAACCTAAAAAAATTCTAAGACACTAAGAATTTGACAAGGAAAGCATAATCTTGCAAGAGGTGATATGTAGTAACAGCTTTCATGGTCTGGGTTTTATCTAAAAATCCTAAGTCATAAGGAATTCTACCAGGAAGACATAATGTTGTAAGAGGTGTTGAATTAAAAACTGCCTTTTTTGTTTGTTTTACATCTGACTATTCTGCAATTCTGCTAATGCAGATCACAGGTAATGATGATAATGAAAATGAGTGATGAAAAAATATCAGATCTGACCAGGAATCGAACCCAGGACCCCGGAGTAAAAGCCAGTTGCACTAACCACTACGGCAATGGGCCAGCCAAAAACTGCCTTCTAATATTGTGGAATATTATATTTAACCTAAAAAAGATTAAAATGCTAAGCTCTAGAAATAAGTGTATTCCAAACCCACATCGTAAACTATGTCAATTTCACTTTAGGTCGGCTAATGTCTCGTTTCCCTTTTGACATATACAGTTTAAATTGCAGAAGTATCCTTTAAGCTGACATCCTTTCCATACATTGTCTCTAATTTATCCAGACTCTTTTATCTTCTCACTAATTTATCCATACTTTTTTATCTTCTCATTCAATTTTTAGATATCCAATTCTAACCTTACATGCTCCTTTTTATTTTATCCAATAGAAGAGAAGAGTTCACGGGTGTAGAGTTCACAAATACAGAGAGAAATGGGAGGAACATTTAATACAAATAGTGAAGATAGATGAGCAAAATGGGCATTAAAGCTACATACCTCCTGGACGAAGAAATGTAGGTAGACCGCGAAAAATATGAGCATAGAAGTCGGAACAGGTCGGAAGGCCTAATCCATGACAGGAAGAAGATTAATATACAAAATTTTGTCATAAAATCAACAGGGAAATTCCAGGAACGATGAAAATTTGATTGTTGCTGCACAGCCTACAGCCACAATCTTTTACCATGAAAGCACAGCTCCTCCCACCAATTTTAACAGACAGGCCACATACCAATCTTGTAGAGCACAAAAAATATAGTATGAGGTAATTCTAAACAAACTCAAAGGAACCGCTAGTTTTTGAGAAAATTGGAAAAAGGAAAAATTGGATGAATAAACTTTAACTTCTGGTTGATAAATTTTGATGAAGTTCGTGTCAGGTTCCTTGTGGTAACTTGAACAAGTTACAACTTTGTATGATATTATGTTTTTGATATATTTAATGTACACACACACACGCACACACAGACCAATCAGTGAAACAGTTTTTTTGGGTACAGGGGACCTGAAAATATGTATTTCCAGTAAAAATTAGGTTTCAAAAAACTGACAAGAAATCAATACTATCCTTACCTATATTTCATAAAGGGCGAGAGAAAGTCAAATATCGGCTCTAAATTTGCCAGATGGTGGGGGTTGTGAAGGGCCCTATTCTCCAAACAAATCATTAACATTATCACGGTTACTATACTAGACGGTAGCGGTCACGCGCAGCTGCTATGAGATATAATATGATAATGACGTAATCTGGTCCCCAACAACTTGGCTGGTGCGAAGTGACTGTGGGATTATTGCATTGTTTTTATAACCATAGCTGCTCACGTATATTTACACGGGAAGTCAATTATTTTAGTTTTAATAATTCTTCGTATGCGGCCTGAAGTTTTTCTCTAAGTAACTTGTTTTCTTCTTTTAATTTGGCGTTTTCACGTTTTAAGAGATCTGTTTCCTCTGACTGCACAATATTCAAATTTGGCGGTTCTTCATTAAAACGAGGCCTACCTTTCTCTACGGCTATCCCTTCATTTTATTAACTGCCTGTGTTATAATTGGAGGATGAGTTTAAAATATAAACTTTCTTACTAACGTATCGTTTCTCTGCTCAATTTTTACGTTCACTACAAGTTGGGTTTACTGGACGTGGAACGGCACTACAAATCGGCAAATTTAAATAGTGAACTGAATTCGTCTTTAGGACACGTCTTAATAAAAAATATAGCAACTCAGACTTTAAATCACATACAAAATCCGATTCGTCGAAATGTACTGAAGACACGCGACTACTACCAGCAGAAAATGAATCGGCCCACTTGCAAGCATTTATCCACTTCAATCTAGTTTCATTGGCCTTTGGAAAACGGTGAAACTAAATGCCCAACTCCTTCTGGTGCCTATTGTGATTAGAACACCCAGCAATTGCACAACACACCATTATTAAAGACTAGTAAAGTATTACAGACCTATTAAAACTAGTAAACATCAAAGACCGACACCATACACATCGTGCGTCGGCTGTCGCTGGTGACCAGATAATGTCGGGGGGGGGGGGGGGGCTTGTCACTGCGCTTATTGTTAATGTTTAGTAAAATTACCATGAACATAATATTAGATAGTATTGCATAATTTCCTTACAATAGAATTACCTACACCCTCCAAAACAATATGTTACTTACTTTTTAATTTTGCTCAGTGGGTTAGCAGAATATTTTTACTGGACTTTAATGGACTGGTGGATGCCTGCTTTTTAAAGAGTTAATGTTTATTTCATATTTTTCCTTACAGGGTTTTTCAGAAACTATAAATTTGTATCAGCACTATTTAAATGAATTATGCAACTGGAAAATAGTAAATTGCAATACATTCATATTTTTTTGTTTTATGTAATTTTGTATAATTTACCAGGTTTTTTTACTTAACCTGACTTTTGTACAAGTAACAAACATAAAATACACACTGAACACCATTGGATTTATACATAATGTGTAATTAGTATCGATGACTTTGATATTTCAGTTACAGAATAAATCTATTCAAACACTCATCCAGACAAGTAAATTACATGCATACTCATTCATATTACAAAAAAAAAAAAATTAAACATTACCTAGCTTCTCCACCTCGAACATTCTGGCATGCGACGTCTACCACATGCTTACAAGCTTCATTCAGTACAGGATCTACTTGCCAGTACTCGCCTGCATCTGTTTCTTTTATTAACTTTTCTAACTGTAACAAGAAGTAATAATTTAAATAAGTTAAGTTATGCCATTAACATGCCCAAAATGGCAGGTGGAGTGTTATTTTAATTGCACTCTATCTGTTTGATCCAGGGCTAAAAGAAATAGTTCTGTTTCTTATCACATAGTCAGCCACTTATATGACTGAACTATTTAAGAACAGAAGAGGTAGAGGTGTAAAAGAAACTAGTCAGAGTTATCTCCTCTGAGAGTAATGAATTTCACTAAGCAGCCAGACCCTGTGGTGAATGAAGTGAAGATGTCATTTGCAGGGTGGAAAGTGGGTGCTTTTCGGAGGGCCTGGCATGCTGATAAGCATACTCTTTCACTCAGTGAGGAAGGCTATGGTAAACCACCTTACTCCTCGTTTTTACTAAGTAAAACCTCTAGAGGTTCAAACCAGCCTTTCGGCTGTTGACCTAAACAAACAACAACATGCCATTAACACTTTATAAATTAATCGTCCTCCATTGTTCTTCAAATAACCAATACAACAAAATAATACAACCACCACACAAGAAAGACAACAAAAGCTCTCCGTAATTACCTAAACAGAACATTACTAAATTATGACATTCTGACAAAACTGGAATTATCATTATTACAACAATTGTGGCTAATCATTACTATCATTGTTTCATTATAGCCAAAATGAACAAAAAGCCTACTGAACAATTTCAGTTTTAAAATAACAGAAGGTTCTGGAACTGCTTTCTTAAAAAGCATTCATAAAATTAAATTATTGATAGTTATGTTGATATAGTTACAAAACGGATGTAAGCTACCAAGTTTTCAGCAGTGTATACTTCTTATATTAAAACTTAAAATGTTGTTGGTGTGTAGTGTTAACCTGCTATCTCCATACCCTGACATTCTATAAAAGAGCTAAAAAAAACTAAATGAGACTGGTGTAGTTCCCTAGGAGAAAAAAGCAAAGATTATCTCATCACGCCATAATACTTATTTGATAGTTTCTTAGTAGATAGTTATAATTTTTTTTTGTTCAATTGTACCCAAAATCACATTTTGGTCTAAAAATGGATTTAGCAGGTTAACACTCTTCACCAACAATATGTTAACTGTAAACAGAAAAAATATAAACAACACCAGAAATAACTATTTAATATTTACATTACACACTTTAGGAACATATAAAAACATCATTAACCTAATTAAAAAGTGATATCATTGAACACTTACAGCTCTCTGACATGGATAGGAAACCCTAGTCTTTTTTCTCTTGTACCTAGAATGATCTAAAAGACAATGTATTGTTTTTCCAAGTTCTATATCACCATCACAAAACTTATGAATATCTTCAGAACACATTGCAACAATTTCAGGTGACAGTCTGTAATCTTCAAGAAGAAGTTTTCTGTGTTCAATCATTTCAGAATGGCATTCATGACTTACTTTACTGCCTGTAACAAAACCAACAAATTTTTAAAAAATAAATCCTTAATTAATCTACAAAAAAATCTTATTTGTATCAATGGCAAAAGTAAATTATTACATGTATAGATATTTTTTTCATGAATCATCTTTATTCTTCTTCCAAGTTTCTTTGGGTCGCACCCAACAAAACTCTTCTCCACATCTCTCTATTACTGAACCACATCTCCAACATTGCTTTTTTGGTATCACGTCTTTTCCCGATTCATCAATAACTGAACCTGACACTTTACTCTTGGTTTGCCTCTTGATCTTTTCCCCTCAATCTACACGTACAGCATTCGTTTACAGAATCTACCCTCATCCATCCTACTGACATGACCAAACCATAGTAAGTTTTGTGTGGTCTGTCCACTTTTATTTAAGGATGTTTACTTAAGGCTCCATCAAAAGCTTGGTCATTAGCAAAAATACTGTGGGTTTCAGTACTGTAACAGTGGGTTTTAAAGTGTTAAAATTTTCAAACCCTTGCCAGGAAATGAACCTGTGACCTCTGCATTGTAGGATAGCGCACTACCACTACACTGCGGAGGCGGCCTCTGTCCAATTTTGCTTTAATAAATAATAACTAAAATTACTTAAAACAGCAAAATTTTATGCCAAAGTTTTTGTTAAAGCTACACAATCTATGAATGAAAATAGAGTAGTATATTAGTTGATTATGTCAAATGGTACAGACAAATTTATTGAATACATTGCAAAAATCTGTCATTCAATTTACAGAACCAATTCAAAAAAGTTTTTAAGCAGTTTCTCACCATTCACCACAACTTAAATACAGAAACGTTAACTTCAATTATAAAATACAATAAATATATTTATTGACAATAACAGCTATTAACAATCAGCCTTAAACTTTCAATAAAGTGAACAATGACATCTGTGAAGAGGATGTTCACTGACACCCTTCCCATTTTTACTTTCTCTTGCCTATATGAATATTTAGGAAGGAAAGTATTATTTTCATGTCAATTTTTCGAAATACGAGTTTTCACTGAATATATGTTTTCAGACCCCTCTGAACCCAAAAAAAAAACAAGTTTTTAGTGATTGGTCTGTGTGTTTGTGAACAAAATATCTCACTTGGGCACGGCATTTTCATATGTTACAAAAAATCATTTCATCATTCACAGTTACAACCCAACATTATTGCCAAGACCACAGTAGTTGATGTAATGTTAAATAATATCAGCGTGATGTTAAATAAAATCGCCGATGTTAAGAACATTGGTTAAACAAGTTGAAACTTAAGTTAGGTACCACTAGAGGACCTGACATGAACATTTTCATCAAAATCAGTCAATAGGAAGTAATAGTTTATTCATGTAAATTTTCACTTTTTTGCGATTTTCTCAAAAACGGCTCCAACAATTTTTTTAATAATTGCCTCATTTACTACTTTGTCATTGTTCTACAAGATAGGGTACGCGCCATGTCTGCTGAAATTGTAGGGGAGGCTATTCTTTCATAGAAAAAAATGGTGTTTTTAAGATTTTGGCCTTAGTATGCATTTAACAACAAAAGTGTACATAATGAAATTTATAAAAAGTTGTACAACTTTTATTATAAACATTTTTCTCTACAGAGCCTAGTTTAGCATCAAAGAGTGATTTTCTATATTATCAAGCCTAACTAATATTGGTTTTCATTTTGTATCATTCACTCATGATTAAAATTAGGTTATGTTTTTTGAGGTTAGTTATTTTGTTTATTTCTAATGTTAGGTTATACTTTTCATTATTTGCATCGGCAAGAATAAGTCATGGGAGTGTTTCACACCAGATTTTTATAATTACTAACACATAAATTTTTTGCTGTCTCAAAAATACAAATAAGCACTATTCAACAAATTATTAATACTTACCATTTTTTATACTGTTCTCTAAACAAAGAAGTATTTGAGCTAGACGAACTGCTTTATCGTCGGAAACAGATCTTCGACAATGAAGTTGGCGTATAGATTCTTTACAGGCTCTAGCCAAACCTTTACTAGCACGATAATCTTGAGATATAAGTTTTTGGTGTTTAAATAATTGAAGTTCACACTACAAAAAAAATCATATAATATTCATGAGCACAGAATAAAATTCATAATTAATTATCGAAATTAATTATATATAAATTAAGATTTAGTGAACAAAAAAAAATTATGTTTATTTAAATCCGCACAATATTTTGGGATAGAAAATTTTTATGCAACTTTTATTAAATATAAAATCAGTCTTCAGTGTCAGAACAATTAGCTACATTTATGTGAATGAAGATACTCTTAATTCTATTTGAATTTTAGAATCTAAATTCTCTGAAGTAAAATCACTAAAAAGATGTAACAATATTACTCATTTTGAGCTAAAGTTTCTAAGTTCAAATAGTCTAAACAAAGTTCTCAATGTGTCAAATTAATTACCAAGCAAAACTAGAAAGAGTATAAGTTTTATACACTTAAAGGGAATGAGATTCAGAAAAACAAAAACTTATATTATCAGATTTTAACACTCATATAATTTTATATGATCATTTTCTGTCATGTAATTCTGCTGTTTCTGTGTTCACGTCCTTTTAATATTTGCTTGTTTTCTAAGCACCCCAGATTTTCCAGAATCAATAAATTACATTGTAACAAATACATAATAGTAAATATATTTACTTTCAGGTTCTTCTTAAGACATCAATTCTAGTATTTTTACACAGGGACTTAAAATATATGCATGACCTTTTTAAGAAAACATTGTCTCTTGGTGACATTTTCAGCAAATTTTAGACATTTATTTTTAAAAAACCTGGTATATTCCAATCAGTAAGTCCCCATGTAAGGAACTAAGAAAACAGTTTAAAAAAAGAAAGAAAAATTTAAGTCCTACTTTGTACAGGTCTTGAGAAATGTGACAATAGGTTGACATTAAGCTGTGTAGGAAGTCTGACTTTCCTTAAATTTCATTTATTCTACGATTTAAAAGATTGACCACAGGAACACAAAAAGATCATGTGATCATCATCAACCACGGGTTAGGCCACCTAGAATTGCTCTTCAACAATCAAGCAAGGCCCTTCCTTTTTAGCGGTTGATATAACCACGCTTGCAATGGAAAACAACTTTTAGGTATGCAATAAAGCCAACCTAAAAAATTCTAACTGCGTAAAAATTTAGGTTAAATTTACTATCAATATAACAAAAAAGAATTTTATGTACTTAAGGTTTACACAAACATTTAAAATTAAAAAAATCTGGTAAAATTAATTTCTCACCAAATAATTATAATTATTTGTTGTTAAACAAACTACCTTCAAAACAATGGATGGATTAATTTTATCTAAAATTTTTTACCTTATCAGACATTGATCTATCCATTTTATGCTGCATAAGACATTTGTACATTTGGCCAGTACCAGGTTTCACATCATGACAGAACCGTTGTGTTTCTTCGCTACAAGCAATATACAGCTGTCTATCAAATTTAATATCATTCGATTGGAGTTGTGAGAAATGAAGTACTTGAGTTTTACAATTTTCTTCTAAACTTTCTACTTTTTGTTGCAAACATGTTATTGTTTCGCCTTGAGAAAGAGTCTGTAATAGATAAAACAAAATGATAAGTTGCAATATAAAGTTCTTAACACCCGACACTAGTATTCCTAGTATTTTCTTGGAGAATATAATCAAGTAGTAATATAATTGGAACTGTTTTGTGGACTAAAATTGTTATCTTAGAGGAAATATTAATTATTTATTTTCCCTTTTAACTTCTCATAAAAACCAAGAAATAAACCAGTAAAAATATACGAATTAAAATTATTGTATCAATTACCGGAACAAATAAACCTTGAAAGATTAAAAACACTTGAAAGAAAAACAAAACTAGCTGCCTCCATAGCCCAGTGGAGTGCTAGACTGCAGTGTACACTGCGAAGTGGAAAGTCCCAAGTTCTTTTCCTCATTAGCGTATTGAAGTTATTACACGTTCAAATTTCACAATCTGCACTGTAACTCATAGCGATTGATGAGACTTTAAGTAAAGTAAACTTGATTGAAATAATAATTTTAATATAAATTAAAAATTGGTACAACCATTCTTGGAATAGTCAATACGTGTGCAAACTCGTGTATAATGACTGAAACTACTCGTAATTTTACAAAATCAGAATAAAATTGTAAGGAAAGTGCCAATCATGAACATACAAGTTTATGAAACCAAAAATTAGGTATTACTTAATAGTAAACTGAATTATAATTTAAATTCAACAAACTCATCATAATATCGCACCCCTGTTGCAATACTGCCATAAGTAAAAAAAAATGAATTTTTGTTTTATAGTACCATCGGACAGCTGATACTTCATTTAATATGCTGCAGTAATGCCACAAGTCAAAACGAACTCTCAGCACTGTGTTTAGTAACTTGTGTTACTATTGCATTTAAATAAATAGAATGTAAAAATGCTGCAATACTGCCACATTTTGATTTGTGGTACTATTGACTTTAGTATATTTCACTACTCTTTCCGCAATACTGCCACATCTTGCTTGTGGCAGTACTGCCGTCGGCCATTTTGACAATTCTACACAGTGCATTGTGGTCAGTTGGTGTTGTTACATTGCGTGTATACATTTAAAAAACAGTTATTATTTTGTAGTGTAATTATTTGGTTGTAAAATGGATACATTATGCCCAAGAGGAAAGTTGATGTTAGATCTTGTAAAGGAAAAACATACTACAAATGAAAACATCGCAGTTTATTTTGAGGGAAACATACAAATCACAAAACAGTAAGCAAAGATATAAAAAGTGATATCCGAAATCATATTAATAGTTTCCCCAGGGTAGAATCACACTATCTTAGAGCTCAAACTTCACGAGAATATATTGATGGGGGGTTAACTATTGCATCTATGTATAAAATGTACCATGAGTTAAATAAAAAAGAAGGCAGGGCAGTAGGAAACTAACGTTATATTCTAAGATCTTTAACACTGAATTTAATGTAGGATTTTTTGTTCCTAAGAAAGATCAATGCTCTGTATGCACTGCATATAAGAATTGTAACACCATGGATGATTCCGTAAAGGAAAGTTATGAGAAGCACATAAAATTGAAAAATGATTCTCGTAATGAGAAAGAAAAAGATGCTTTGAAAGCAAAGCAAGGTAGCATAGTTATGGCTTGTTATGATTTACAAGCAGTGTTGCCATCTCCTTGTGGAGAGGTTTCATTATTTTATTATAAGCGTAGATTATCGAGTTATAATTTCACTATTTATAATGTTGGATTAAGTAAAGGTTTTTGTTATTTTTGGAGTGAGTCAGTGGCCCACAGAGGCTCTAATGAAATTGGGACTTGCGTCATGCAATTTTTGTCAGAACACTGTCAGAATAAAGATGTTGTATTTTATTCTGATAACTGTATTGGGCAAAACAAAAACAAATTAATTGTAGCTATGTATTTGTACTGTGTGATGCATTATGACATTCCTTCAATAACCCATAAATATTTTGCTGTTGGTCATGGACAAAATGAAGGCGATAGTATGCACTCTACAATAGAAAAACAAAAAAAAAGAGCGCTTAAATCAGGTCCAATATACATACCTGCGCAATGGGTTACAATTATTCAAATGGCTAAAAAATCTGGACAGCCATATTCTGTTAAGGAGCTTGAAACAGATCATGTTAAGGATTTGAGAAATTTATCACAACAACTTGGGAGTAACTATACCACTGATGAAAATTATCACAAAGTAAGATGGAATGATATCAAAATCATTAAGGTGATGAAGGGACTTCAATATGCCTTTCAGTATAAATACTCTTACGATGAAACCGAGCCTTTTAAAACTGTCTGTATACGTCGCACTACACGCGGTTTAAATCTTGTTCTTAATAATGCCTTTGTTAATGCACCAAAGATAAGTGTTGAGAAAAAAAATGACTTGATTTCACTCTGTGAAGCGAATGTTATACCAAAGTCATATCACTCTTTTTTTTTATAATCTCTAGTGTTTAAACATTTTAATTTTAAGCTATTATTGTAGACATTTAATAAATTTGATGGCATACATTTCAATTTCTTCTTTGTCATACTCATTAGATATTTTATTAATTAATGTTTAATGAACTAACAACATTGACCAAAAAATTGCTTTTCAGGGTTGTATTTTTATTTTGTTGGTTCTATTATTGTATTAACTAATGTACTGAAACATAATATGATTGTTCTAATATTATTAATGTGAACTTAATTAGTTTTAGTTACAAAGTAAGCATTCATTATGTAAATCACAAGTTGTTTTAAGTTAAAATAAGAACATTTGTCTTGGTGCAAGACTGCCACATCTCAAATTACTTTATATAATTTTACATAATTTAAATTTTATGTGACTTTTATTTCTTTATTTTGTGTAAATTATGTTTGTAATATATTTTTTTATTGTATGGGATATATAAAAAATATATATATGTATTTAGTAATATTTTGTACATTATTTTCTCCCAAGTCCAAACTTTAAACTGCTCTCCTGAACAATTTACTGATTTCCACTTATGGCAGTATTGCAACAGGGGTGCGATATACAAAAAGTACAAAATTTACAAAAAATCAATAACAAATTTATAGTATAAAACTATTTCAGGGAAACATAATTGTGTTAAATAAAACTTGTACAATAGAAAAAATTCAATTCTAACATAATCTAATTAAATTGTTGTTGATGTAAACATAAATACCAGGTGTCCCATGAAGAGGTTGCAATTTTTGAATTAATATACTGGACGCATCACCCACTCAACAGACTGGAAACTTTAGTTATAATAAAGATATTTGAAAAAGTACCTTTGAATGTTATTTGGTTATGATTAATCAAAACAAAATGATGGAAAATAATTTTATGCGTGTAACCATTTCAAATTGGTGATTTGTTACAATGTTACTTAAGTAATAAAATGAAAGAAATGTGAAAATGATAAACTATTAATGAACACAGTTTGTTTCATTAACCTTTATTCGAACTGATGTCCATCAACAGCTATACACTGATAGCAATGAAACAAAAATGAGTCATAAACTTTTTTGAAAAATTGCTGAGGTATCAACAGTATCATTTTTGATATTATTTTCTTATTCTGCCATTTTGCTTTGATAAATCATAAGCAAATGAAACTCAAGGGTACTTTTTTACATATCTATTTATTATAACTGTAAAGTTTCCAGTCTATAGAGTGTGCGATACATCCGGCATATTAATTCAAAAATAGCAACCTCTTCCCGGGACACCCAGTATATCATTCCTTCAACAACGCAAGTATAGAAATACTAAGAATTTTTCCCTTAACACACAAGAGAACTTTAATATTCCATAGAAGACTTGGTTTAAGAGTAGTTTAGATTACAGAATAGTTCAGTATATCAATCATAATGAAACATGAAAGATACATTTTAAACTATGTACTTACTGAGAAAGAAGACATTTATTCACCTAGTAAAAAGAAACAAATCAATAGTGTATTTTTATTATAATATTAAACCAAACGAAAACAATAATTTTTATAAATAACGTAGTAAGGTAATGTGTGGTACATACATGATAAAAATTAAGTAATGAGTACATTTTGCAGGTCAATAAAAAATAAAAACTGAAACTACTACGCTAATTTTTTGCAAGCATTAGTGTAGATACTAGAGTTTATGGTGACCTTTAACAAACACAGTTGACTCTATGGTGTGAATGTAGCAAAAATCAACTGAGCAATGACTACCACGCAGGAGAAAACTATGAGCATTCTGTGGTTTCAAGAAAACCAATTTGTTATTACTATTCAAAAATATTTCCATTTACACACTATGGGTGTACAGTCCAAGTAAAAACTCCAATAAAAATTGGTATCACTACATAAAAAAGGTGCTGGCAGGTCTCTTATCTCTGAGGAAATTGTTGATCGAGTAAAAAAAACCTGGATAAATTGACCTATCACATGAATTTAAATTGGGAATTCAGCTATCCATGATTAAGAAGGATCTAGATAAGCCACTAAAATGAATAGTTCAGCATTTACTTCCAGCACGATGGTGCTCCTCCACACTGTTCATGAATACCTCTATGAAAAATTTCCTGAACTTGGATAAACCATAATGGGCCGATTCTATGGGCACCTCAGTCCCTGATATTACACTGCTCAATTTTTCCTTTGAGGTTTCGTCAAAGATACGGTGTATACAACCCAGGTTGGTAACATTAATCTTGATATAATCTGTAATGTATGGCAATAAATTGAATATCATCTGGACACTTAAAGTGAAAAGTGCTCATGTGGAATTTGTTAAGTGTTGTAAACAAAACTGTTTTGAATCTGCCTTTACAATAATATCAACACATATGTAAGCACATTGTTTCGTTTTTGTTTTATTCACCTACGAAATATTCCAATAATTTATGATCATCCAGTATTTTCATACAGGTAAGATATTATTTTTGTTTTCTTAAAAATGAATCTATTCTTACATTAATTTGAACAATATTTAAATTAATAATTTATAAAATCTACTGTAACTCTTGAATTTATTTATAAGTGTAATTGAACACAATTAAATGGATATTATTATTGTTATTGATACAATACTGTATAATAATAGGTTAGAAAAACAAATTATAAAACCGCTTTTAACAAAAAAATTAACAAATAAAACCTTATTTATCAATAGTAGTGACATCTCTTGAAATTCATTTTATAATAGTTCTCCTTCTTCTTATTAGGCAATAATAAATGGTGTGTTTGGTCGCAAATAACCTTACAGGTAGACCAATGAATAAATGCATTATAAAAAATGGTATTGAGTAGCAATTGGACAGTATTTCTAAAACTCAAAACGTTTGTATCATGTTCAGATTAGTGAAGCTCTAATGTAATACTATGACTGCAGAACATAACAATCAAGTTAATCCAATAATGCTTATTTAACTAAGCACTTTTATATGCATAAAGATTAATAAGTAGAACAAATTATAATGGAAATAATTTATAACAATACACTTACATCAGAATTTGATTGCATTCGTCCACATTTTAAGTTCTTGATATCATTTTCACAAAGTTTAGTAAAGTCAGAAATTAATCTGAAATCACTGAAAGCAACTAAACTGATTGTATGTATTAAATTATGACACTTAATATTCTTAATTAAGTTATAATTATCTAATATGCATATGAGATAATGTGAATGTGTTTCAATATTACTTTGACAATTTTTACTTAAAAGATTTTTATCTTCATCACCACAAACTGAATCAATAGTTCTACTGAGATAATCATATTTCATAAGATTTTCGGTTCTTTCCCATATCGCATGTTGACATTCTGGTTCTAAACTAGATATGACATCACTCTGTAACAAACCAGTAAAAAGATGTACAACTGAGTAAGTAAATTAAGTTGTTGGAAAGAATCCAAATAATTTACTGATTAATATAACAGCCTACCCATTATAATGGTTTCTATTGTTTAAAACATGTATAATTCATTCAGTAATAATTCACTTATTAATACATCGTGGCATTTGACGTTAATCATGGAAAATTCAATTTATTTTCATAAAATTTATCAGGATTTCCCTATTGCCAACCAATTAATACTTTTAAAATATTAACTGATAATGAATTTTAACTTCGTAATCTGTTGATTGATACACTGGAGTTCAGTTTGTATCTTCATTAATGCTAAATATTATCAGTTGTAGCCTTTTTAATAAAGAAATAAAACAAAACTCATTGTTTTGATGACAAGAAATATAATATAACAGTTAAATTTTCTGATCTGATTTATGACAAGGAATTGTAATTTTTATCTACGTGTATAATATGGTCAAAACTACAAGGTAAAACAAAAATAATGGGATTTAAGGGTAATTATCTGATTAAGAAAAAGATCTTAGTACATTATACCATCCTGGAACAAGTTCCTCAATTTCATTACTTGTGATGTTTTAGAGAAGAGTAAAATCTGAACAAGTTTCTTAGGATGGGCTACATGGAGCCATAAACAGAACTTTGTAAAATAGAGCTTTGAAAGAAACAAAATTAAGGTTTTATAAAATTATGGCAACTCCTATTATTATGTATGGAAGTATGTATGACATGAACAACTATGAATTCACATAAACAGAAAATCCAGATAGTAGAAATGAGGTTTTTGAGAAGGATGAAAAGATGTACTTTTTTTTATTAATCCCTAATGTGTATATGTTGCAATCTGTTCAATTCAGAACAATAAGCAACCCCATGACCCAATGAGATGAGGATGATATGTATGGTGTGTAAATGCGGTGTAGTCTTGTACAGACTCAGGCCGACCATTCCTGAGAGGTATGGTTAATTGAACCCCAGTACAGTTTTAAACAAATTTTTTTTATAAAAATTTTAGATGCTTAGGTAGGTAGTTCACAGTGATTTATAAGTAGTAAGCCTACAGTTTAACATGTACTATGCGTGTTTTAATGTACAGACATGCTGGCTACGTGTGATGGATTATGGATTATGTTACAAACTATTGTGCAGTAATTATGATTAACAATGCTTATTACAGAAGAGTGTGAAGATTGCATACAAACATAATAATAATAATATTATATAATAAAAAGTATAATCGGATGCCAGCCATGGTAATTATAGTCCTAGTAATTTTTTGTTGCTTTTAGAAACTTAATATTCATACCCTTATTTTTAGTTTCAATTACTTATGATTATTGTATAGAATAATAAAAATAAACTATGCTGTAACCAACTACACCACATTGGCGTAGTTGGTAACGTGCTTGCCACTTACGCAGTCTTGGGTTTGAATCCCATTCCGGCATGGCATATTTTCACACATTACGAAAAATCATTTCATCCTTCACCGTCTGCATTAGCAGTAATTACAGAACAGTCGGGCGGACGTTAAACAAAAATAAAAGGAAATATAAAAATAAATTCACATTTTTATTAATAATATTATTCTACAGAAGGTACGGTACAGTCTTCAAACAGAGATACATAACTTCATCACATGCAGCTGGATTTCAAATTGTAGATAGCCTACTTGATGTTCAAAAATGAGACATTTGGACAATACTGGAATAGTGAGATAGAACATAATCTTACACAAATGTTCAAAAGTATGGCGAGTTCCATTAAATCACTGTTATACTGAGAAAAAGGTTACACGCAACAATATTTATCCTATTACAAAAATATTACATTTTTCAGACTCATGACAGCAGCAACATTACTTGTCTTTTACCTGTTTTATGGTGTTTTAAGTGAAATAGCAGCTGTATAAGTCAGTGAAAAATTTAACATTTTTATGATAGAATTGAATAAAGGCTGTAGGATGCATTATAAAAATCTATTTATAAACAATATTTAAACTGATTTGGATGACTGTTTCAGATGGTGTGCTAACAACATTCAAAAGCTGAAATTCGCACAGTGGAATTCCATTGAAATCTTAGAGAGCACCTAAAATATTAAATTCATACAACAAATTTATACTGAGCGTAGGATATCTGGAACAAGTCATATTAGTCAAGACTAGTATGACTCATGATCAAGCTGCAGAATAATATTTTAACAAAAGTCTATACCAAATAATTCAAGTAGTAGTCAGGATGATAGAGTTTTATTAATATCCATCTCAATTTAACAATTAATTTAGCCTCTTCTAAATTGCAGGAATACAATATTAAGTACCAGGCTGCAAGTGCATGTTAGCTACATCAGACTTTTCCTGTATTCATGGAGATACATATTAGTTCTGTCTGTACTAAATGTATGTTTTAAGGCCAGATTCCAACACCTGATTTGATATTTACTCAAGAAAAATAGAACCATATCTTACCTTGTATGACTGGATACATTCCAAAACTAACAAGTCTTCACTGTTTACTTTTAAGCTACTACATAACCTGTATAGGCTATCTTTACAATACCGGTTATTTATTAATAAATTACCGTCTAATCTGTTTGGAGATTCTTTATTTACATGCATATTAATAATGTTATTGTCCAATTCATTCGGATGATTTCTATTTAAATTATTGTTATTATAACTATTTTTAAGAGAATCCCTATCGGCAGCAATGTTGCCGACAAGCAAATTAATAAATATTTGCAAACAAACGTAACTTAAAATATTATTATATTCCATTTTGCACCAAATAAAATTGATCGACTAATTAAGAAAATTTGACGTCACCAATATATTAAAGCAATGCCTACGGTCACTTGAACAATAAAATTTCTGTTCATTATCGTAAACAAACAAGCTTAGAAGTTAACCAATAACTGGCAACACTACACTACACTACCCTACGGCTTCTAAACAACACTACTCAATGTCACGAAAATTAGATAAAACAAAGTCTTATCTTTATATGCACTTTTAACAACATCACGAACAATGCAATATCAAACTTTCTTAAAAATACTTTTTTTTGCAAGTATCATAAAATAGCGACCTTCCCAAACTGCAACTTCCCGGAATATTATTTACTTATTGTAGCTCTTCTTACAGCTGTTTTTCAACTTTATTCCCCCACTACATACGTACAATAGTCGCGTAGTTTAGACAGCGAAAATTCGTTTTTCATTGGAATATATTATTTGAAAGTGCTCATCCCACCTATTGCATTATTAAAGTAAAACTATATTAATTTAATGTCGTTCATAATGATTTATCAGAGTATTGATAGCGGTGCTGATGAAAGGTCACTCTAAATGTCTGTCCATCGGTTTGTCACAGAGCGAGGAGCGGGAATTCAAATATGGCATTACCACAGCATTTCAAAAATATCGATGATTATAGCTCTAATTTGTAGTTGCTTAATGTAACAGAAAAATTGATGACATTAACAGAAACGGTTTCAAACCAAATTTATTACCATACAAACTGTAGCTGATCTAGATGTTTGGACTGAGTAAAAAGGAAACGGTGAAAAAAAGTAACTCCATCCAGGAGGCTAAAATAAGGGAATATAAGACATGTCAAGATAAAAACTGATAAGCCTAAACATTAACACTTCTGTTTGTACATGTTCTAGGATATTATTACAAATAATGACATTCACTCTTCTATCTTCCCTTACATTGTTTATTTTTGAATCATAATTCTGAAATTTCTTCCTATTGCTTGTTAACATTAATTCATTTAGGAATTGCACTGCATACTCAATGCTATGTATTTACTTCGAGACCTCTATAGTCACGAGTTTACCCTTGTTTGCAACGAGGGGTAAAGGGGGAAAATCATCAGTGCGCATGCCCGACTGCTTTGATTTCAGTACAACAAACTTAACAACTTATACCATACCCAGAGCATATACAGTATATTGCGGAACTTTTTGTAGGTTAACTGTTAGTTACAGATATGTCGGTTTCTCGAAAATGTGGTTGAACTATTCACAGTATTGAATGAAATCTAATATGCAATGTAATAATATGTTATGAAGTTGAAGCTAAACAAAAATGCCAATCCGTGCCTCTTAACAAAAGCCAAGAGTGAGCGGCTAACTACTGTGATGTTTCTCTTTTCACAATTTGAAAAATAAAGAAGGAAATTAAGGACGTGAAGAAACTATTTTCAATGTTTGTTGACAGCTGGTAAAAAAAATAAAACGGTTAGGTAGAAACTAAAGAGACTGATAATGAAAACACCGGTGACAGCAATAGTAGGCCTAAAGAAGGCGATTCATTCGTAATTACAGTAAATCAAACATTTCTAGTCATTTAATTAAGCTACTAATAGGCAATATTACAGGTCATATTTATTTCTTATAAGGTTTATGAAGAAAACATTTTCTTGGAATAAACCACAGCTTACAAAATGATTGTAGAAACTTAACCTACTGGTTTAAGGGTTGAGGTAATTGCTCCTCCTGAATCTTACAAACAAGGAAATGACCATACACTCAAAACAGAGGAAAAACTACAAAAAATAAATCGTTTTGAAATCTTTATTTGCTTTACCTTAAATCATTCTCAATAAAAATATCATAAATCTTAACAATATGGTCTAGCCCACAGCTAGCCAACTGTAGAACACGGTGATCAACTTTTGTAGATTCCTTTCCTCCAGCTTTGCCCAACACTGGACGAAATGATAATCTTTTCACAGCCAAAGTGTGGCCAAAACTGAGCAATGAAAATTAAGGAGAAATAATACAACACAAAGGAAATCCTTAAACAGTAAAATAACATGTACAACAAAACAATTAATTATTATAAAAAATAACCACATTTCCAAATTATTTAAAGTTGAATAAAAAATAAAATAACACAAAAAATCCTGAATAAGCTAATTTTGAATGGTATTTCAACAAGGGTTGCTACAAGACAAATAGTCCAGCCTCTCTTAGTTTGCTCCTAATGTAAACAAATAATGACATCACTGAGCATGCGAATTATATCAAAATGTGTACATGCTGATTAAAATAACAACAAAGTACTTTCAAAAGTAATTAAATACAAAATACTTTTAAAATTATTTTTCTAAATGAAATTGTTAGGCCTACATCACATCATGACTGATGTTTTTAGTACTTTAAGTACCTATAATTTCAAAAATAGTTAACTTAATAGGAATACGACATCCGTAAAGTCAAAAACTCTAGTGTGCACCCTGTATGAGGTGGGTTTTGTTTGTTGACAGTAAGAGCAAACTAAGAACGGCTCAACTGTAAATACAGTAATTTATTTATAGGACAATTTGAGTGACCAATGCGTAGTTCCAGAAGTACACAAGGAAATAAATTTCATAAGTAATGATCTTTTTTAATTTTGTAGCTTGTCAGTAAGAAAATAAATCCTCCGGCCAGTATTGGACTCTTAACTGCTCAGCAGATATCAAGAATAGAAGCTGTTGAGAAGAAGATATTAGACATGAACTTGATGTGCCAGGCGTGATATCAACTATTAAAACATACAGACCAGAATAGTAGTCATTTGTTGCTGATGCCAGATGATCAAACACACACGTGTTTAGTTACAAGCCAACCAGACAATGTAATATTGGACAACCTCAGAAGAGATGGACATCCAAACTTTCTCATGGAATAGCGATCACTAAGTTTGAAGAGGCCATGAGACTTAATCTATATTACTTATGATGATGATCTTTTTCAAGTTCAGTCCACCTTCTATACTATTTTTCAGCATTAATGAGCTCTGAATGTACCATTGACCCCTACCCATGTCATAACTAGCCAATGACTTGCCAGCAACGTTGCACATACTTGCTGTCATAGCTCTGTTACATATTTCGTCCGCCATGTTTTTGGTCTTTCAATAACATTATAACCTATGAACATACAACAAGCTGATTATATTATAAAGTATTGCATGTTAATGCGCTCTATATTTGACGTGTTCAGTACGAGATGCAAGACATAAGTGAACTACTACGGCTCTTATACGCATGTGCGCATAATGTTTGTCAAGCTGATACATTCATACAATCTGATAATACTGGCAAATGTTCTGATTGGTCTAAATGTGTGCAACAGCAGAGTTCATCAACCGTGAAAAGCATTATAGACAATTTCACATGAAATCTGCGATAGTGAACGTGTACTGTCTAATACCACAAATAGTATGCGATAAATAAAAATAAAAATAGAAAAAATGGGTTTACTGAGAAATTATATAAATAGTAGATTATATATGAATATAAACTAATGGAATTTTATAAAACTAAACAAAACTTTTTGACAAATAAGTGTTTTAATCACAAATTGTCTGAAGTTAATTTTATTTATTCAAGTTTTTTTAAAACCTCTAATCTGATGTAATACAGGAACAAACATTCCATTAAGAGTTGGTATTACAAAGGGTGGATAGCTGGAAGATCCTTATTTCCATGAAATTAGTCCAAATATTTCTCTCCAACACAACAGTTTGTTTTTTGTAATATCTAAGATACTTAAAAATAAATGGGGTGCTTCCTACTTTTTCTACAATAACTCAAGAGTTCATATTTTTCTTAATCATTTATAATCAAGAAAATTATTTGATTCAATTTATAAAGCTTGGCGATTGGAAGATGAGGTGCAAGTAAGGATGATACAATATAATATATATATCACTCTAGATCAGCTAAAAATGTTAAACAAACTCTAAAATTCATACTGGTTATATCCATAAATTGTTTAATACTTCATATGTGAGTAATAAAGTAAGTACTACAGTTGTCATAAATACGTGCAGTTAAGAATGTTTATACACAAGATAAGAATATTGTAGACAGTAAAACTAAAATTAAATAATCAATATTTTTTTTATCAAGCATGCGTGTCATAATTCACAAGTCAATGTAAAGAACAGTCACTGTTTATCATACATAAATAGACATAATTCATTATCTTGCTTCTAATTCTACATAATATTTCTCTGATAAAAAAGCATCAGTTCACTACAAACACAAAAAAATAACTGGATACAACTGTAAACTGAACAAGTCACAATTACAACTATGCGTGCCATATATCTACAAAAATGCTGTAAAACAGAACATTACATTATACTAGTTATGTAAAAGGATACTGTCCATCAATTTTGAAACATAATTGCCATCCATTATCAGTGTTTGGTAAAAACTTGTACAAGATAATTTCACCACTTTCTAAACCAACCGACACTAAATATTGGTTTTCTTTTGAAATAAAGGTCGGTGCAAAAGCAAGACTTGTTACAGATGATCCAGGCAGTTCAAGTGGTTTTAACGGTTTCTGAGTACATGTTTCCCACATAACTACTTTTCCATCTCTTGAACCAGTACCAAAATATATACCATCATGAGTCCAACCACATGTCCAAATAATACGAGAATGAACACCAGTTTTCTTATCACTCTTTGCTAAAAGACAGTACAACATAATAATAAGATACAGAGTATAAACACAAAATACCTTTACAACAATATAAAATACATTTTATGGTTGTTACAAGTGTGCATTAAACATTTAGGTGACATAACAGGATTAGAGAAAATTTAAACTATTGCTGTTTATTCAGTGCTACCTCAGTGGGAATTTTTTTTTAGTAAACATCCTTAAAAAAATCTTCTAATGATTTAACCCTCCATGAACAGAAATAGTTTCATGTCACAGACACATTTAATTATGGGTTTAATAAGGTTACCTATGCATAAGCCTTGGCATATCCCTGATATATAGTGATATATTTCCCATAACAGACACTGGTGCACCCAGCAAAGACACAAGTTGTGTTGACCACTACAATAACGGGCTGGCCAAATGTTTTAATAAATAAATAATAATTAATAAATTCGTTAAAAAATACTTATTGTAAGTCTAAAAGAGTTTTGTTATCTATTAATACACAGATCACAAAAGAACATGGAATAGACATTACAATAACATTCTTTGTAAAATCTACGTAAGCTTTAATATATTTCATTACTCATAGTAGAATGTGAATTACAGTCATCTTCCTCTAAGATAACAATAATAATAAAGTAATTATTATTACTTCATTGACAGCTATGAACATACAGCATGCTACATGAAATCACTGTTATACATTAAAAATTCAGAGCAGAACATTTGAAAACGGGCATTTTATAGCTGTAATGGCCTAAAAATTTCCTTCTTTCTGTATGCTCTGCTAACATGTTAATATGATATTAGTGTAATTATATAATATCAAAAAATAATTAGAAAAATTTAAAACGTTTTTTCAGCAACTTAATGACAGTTACAATTACCAATTGTACAAAGTACAAATACCAATTGAAAAAAGTTTATCAATGAAAGGTAACATAACATTTTCCATAAAAGCACCAAACTAAATTTAAATTGCCAGACAAATACATTGTGCGATATCATTTTATATTCATGCAATTTTTCATAAATCATACAATCATGGCCATAAAATTTTTTCATAATTATTTACAACAGCAGGTTAACAGCTGGAGTTACTTTCCCAACAATGACTTCATTTATCTAACACAAAAAATTCTAAATACACATAAAGCATCTGTTATATAAAAAAAAAAAAAAATTTCACAACCTTTTCATCAGCTTCCTTGATTCTTATGATCTACTAAAGCGTGTTTTGATGGATCCAACATCATTAGAGTATTATAAAACAGTATCAGAAACTCGTTTATATAGATAACCGAAGGTGCTACATTTTTTGTAGGTTTTTAATTCATGTGATATTTTATCTGTTGTGAATGAAGTGAAGGTATCAATTTCAGGATGGAAAGTAGATGCTTTTCAGAGGGCCTGGTATACTGATAAGCATACTTTCCACTCAGTAAAAAAGGCAAAGGTAAACCACCTCACTCCTCATTTTACTTAGTAAAGCCTCTAGAGGTTCAAACCAGCCTTTCGGCTGATGGCCTAAACAACATATTTCATTTACTCTGATGATTGCAAACCCGCCGAAACACGAGTAAGTAGATCATAAACATAAAGGGAGCTAAAAAAATTGGTGAAATTTATAAAACAAAATTTTATACAACAGAATAGATTTCAAGCTGCAGGTTGCATTATAAATATTTATTTTTGAATAAAAAATCATCAGTATTAAATTAATTGCTTCAAGTCTACTGAACAGGTAAACATTTGAAATTTCAAGAAAACCAGAATATTTTGTACTATGGTTACTATAACCAGTAAAACTAAGTACATACATCAAGAGTAAACCTAACTATCCAAAACATATTGAGGTCATTTTAATTTGTAACAATATAAGGCAAATAAAGAGATGACTGCAATAAATAATATTCACAGGCACAAAATGACTTATTCTTTCAAGAAAATAAGAAGCTTTTGTTTTCTGTTTCATTATTATTCCAGCAGCTATCTTAAGGCATGTTTTTTTTTTTAGTTAACTTAATGTTGCATTAACTATTTTAGTTATTAGCGAAAGAACAAAGAGCTTTAATGTGTAAAAATTTCTAGACCCTAGCTGAAGCACAATGAATTCATAAATATTAAATATTCTGCTTTTCAGTGAGCAGTGCAATCTAGTGTTCTAACCACTAAGTCATAGAGGTGACTCATTTTAACGTAAAAGTAACTCTATTGTGTATCAATTTTATTATTGTTTTGTAATGTAAGCTACAATTAAAATTTAACACAAAATATTTTTTACCTAAAATTTTATAACCATTATCTGTTCTTTTAAAAAGTGACCAGCATCTGTCTCTGGACACAGCTAAAAGAAGCACATCATCTGGTGAAAAAGCAAGTTGCGTAACAGTTAACTGATGACTCGTTAATGTCTGAACTTTCTGCCATTTAGATGTTTCCCTAAAATAAAACATTAATTTTTTTATAATACACAAATTATTTCAAACATAAATTAAGAAGTGCATGCACTAACATATACCTACAAAGGTACAAATATAACACAGAAACAATGTACAATCAATTAGAATACATTTGGAATATGAGCTGTATCATCACATCAGAGAAGGGAGTATAAATTATTTATTCAAACATATACATTCTAATTACAACTGATAATTATTTATTAATTAAAAAATTAAGCTAGATAAAAAAACCATCAATCTGATTTGACAACCTACGGGCTCGGACTACAAAAACCTTCACTAGACATTCACGGCCAACGACAAACACTATAACCACATACTCACACAACATGGCGATAAAATAATTATCACAATTCAATAGTTCTTCGATAATTATTTATCACATTTTACTACATAAGATCAGAATGACAAAATGACAATGCTTTCATTTCATGGGTGTTTATTACAAACATTATTAACTGACATACTGACCAGCTCAGTAATATTATTCTAACTACAATAACTAAAAATCTGGTGTGAAACATTCACACAACTTTCTCTTACCAATGCAAATAATGAACAATATTACCTAATATTAGTAATAAAACATTAGAAATAAAAAAAAAACTAACCTAAAAAACATAACCTTATTTTTAATCATGAGTGAATGATGCAAAATGAAAATCTATTTCATATAATGAATTTATATAATAATTTCACCAACCTTCTTATTAAACTGCGTCACCTTAATTTTTATTCTTACTTACACGTGTTTCGGTGGATCCACCATCATCAGAATAAATAAAAAAAATTGAAACTAAAAATTTTTTATCTCACTTATTTGTATAAAACTGATTTAAAATTAATTTATTTTAATTTATCCCTTCTCATATTTACTGTAGATAGCAGCAGCAGTCAATATCACTTCATCATTCCTAAATTTGACCTGTTCATTCAAAATGTCGTGCTTTTGCTCTTATAAATATTTATACACATGGAACAGCTCATATTTTTCAATTTTATTTTTATTTTCTATATTACATTGTTCTATTATATTAAAATGTTCATCTATTTTACTAAATTTATGTTTTTCTTCTTTTATATGATTGGTATAGTTAGATATAATGAAGTCACATTTCAGTGCTTTTTTATGTTCATTATACCTCACTTGAAAATTACGACTAATCATACCAATGTAAACTTTTTTACAATCCTCATTACCACAATCTATTTTATACACACCCTTTTTATTGCTTATATAGTGTTTCATTTATATTATTTTTAATTATATTTGTGGACAGTAGTTTTTTATTATTACATAAGTATGTTATTTTATAAAATTTATTTAATGTTTTGTATAACTTATTATTAATAGTTTTATTATATTTTAATGCAATAAATGGTTTTTGTTTTGTTTTATTGTCTAATAAAAATTAAATTAAATTAAGAAAATTAAAATTAAATTGAAAAATTTTAAAAATTGAATAAAATGAAAATCAACCTCAGTTTGGCTTAAACATACGGAAAATCACTCTTCCACAGTAAACTAGGCTCTGTAGAGAAAAATGGTCTAAATAACAGTTGTATATCTTTTAATTTCCTATAAATTTTATTATATACAATTTTGTCATAAAATGCATACTCAGGCTGAAATCTTAAAAAAATCGATCTTTTTACACATTTTCGTGAAAAAAAAACTGAAAATCGCTTATTACCACTAAATTAAGCATTATACAAAAAAATGTTGGTTGGTAGCACTGATTGTGTTGGTTAAGCATCGCGGTTTCATGGCTGTGAAAGATTTATAATTTTATACTTAATTAGCCAAAATTACACTAAATAGCAACACTACAATAGAACACACTACACTAGCAATACACCACACTACACACTTACACTAGCAATAGAAGATAGTGTTGAGTGTTGTTCGATGATACTGGCGGATTTGTGGCAAAAGTGGAACGCTGTGAGTACAGTAATTGACTTATTGGTGCTGGAATGGAGGTTATGTGCTTGTTATAATAATGATGGACTATTGAAGGGAAGCACGTCAATTCTATCAAAATTGGACTTTGAACTCGGGCTTGCCACTGTGCTGCGGGGAGATATTAATTCCCTCGGTTCTCCAAACAGGTGGCCGGATAAATACTTAGTTTGTGTTTACGGACCAGCTGACGTTATCTATAGTTGAGTACGTTTGTAGTTGGGCTGTTATCTCTATGTGAACTGAATCGACAAAAATAAAGGAGAAGATGAATTCTTAATCTTTCTTCAGTCGTAAAATAGATAACATTTATTTTAACAATTAATGTTCTTCATTGTTATTGATAAAGGTTCATAATATAAACAAAACCGTCAAAGTAAATTCACCGCGGTTTATTATAAGATAATAACAAATAATAATATTTAATTATTTTTACTCTATTATTTTACTTTCAATAATATTATTTTTATTTTAAAATATGCTAATATTTCAAATAGCTATTTGATGATTTAATTTTCGTTTCATTTATGCCGGTTATCAGTGCGTATTAGCATTTAGTAAAAAAAACCCTTCGAGTTTACTTTTTAGTGATAGCCTAACATTCTATAATGGATAAGAACGAAATGCTACAATTGTTGGAAAAACTGAGATGCGATATTAAGCAGGATGTGAGGCAAACGATCGAGGAGGAGCTTAGTAAATTGAATATTCAAAAAATACTTAATGAACAAACACAAAAAATAGAAGAGCTGGAGAGGCAAAATCACGAACTTAAAAACGTTGTCGCGGAGAAAGAAAAGGCAATAAACCGTTTGGAAAGAGGTAATAATCTGATTTTTTACAGCATAAATGAGGTAAAAGGTGAGATGTTTGATAAACTCAAGGAAGTCGTATTAGATATTTGCAATATGATTAAGATTGAATTAAAGGAGGCTGACATTAATTATGTAAGAAGACTGGGGGCATTAGGCACTACTGATGGAGTTCGGCCTGTGGCTTTGTCCCTCGTCTCCAATTTAAAAAAGATGGCGATTCTTAAAAAATCTACAGATTTGAAGGGCACGAAGATAATAGTTACGCATGATCACGATAATGAAACAAGGAAGAAACTTAAGGAAGTGATAAAAATCAGAGATTGCCTTAGAAAAGCCGGACAAAATTCTCAGTTAAGGGGACAGGGTCTCTTAATCAATGGCAGGTATACAAAATACGAGGAACTTGTTAGGGCTTATGATATTGAAGCAATGGAGGAAGCTGCAGTTGAATCAGCTGCTGACCAAGTAAAAAAAAGGAAGAGTTAACAGGCAAGGGATTCAGGGAGCGGCAGGTATTGCAGACTTTTTTCGTCCCCGAAGTGGATCGACGACGTCAATTGGGTCAAAAAACGACTAATCCTCTAAAAGCACTCACACGCATTGCAGCTTACAACGTATCGGGTTTAATGAATAAAATTTATGATAGTGAATTTATAAGTTTTCTCCAATCTTTTGAAATTTTTCTCCTATTCGAAACCTATCTGTTGGATGAAAATGACTTCAGTATTGCCAAAAAAATTTTTAACGAATTTCTACTTTTATGGATACCGACGTGTAGAACTTCATCGTTTGGTAGAGCTAGTGGAGGTAATATTTATGCAATCAAGAGAGGAATTACGAGTAAAATCTTTAAATTTAGTTGAATTTCAGCATATGACTGCATTGAAGTGAGAAATGATGAAATTGTATTTTACATAATACCCACGTATTTAAACTGCAATCACTGGGCTCGGGATTTTGGGATTTTAAATAATGTATTAAAAGAAAATGGAAGTTTGAATTTTATGGTAATGGGGGATTTTAATGGTCGAATAAGTAACAAACAAACTATTCCGAAACACTATGTTGATAACTCAAGCTGCATAGAATCGTTAACGCGTAATTCGAGAGATGTTGTGTTGAACTCCAATGGAAAATGTCTGTTGTCGCTGAATGGTCGCACTGGAGATGATAAGGAGGGTGAATTTACTTTTGTAGGGGCTCAGGGTTCATCAGTAATAGATTTTTGTGTGGTATCGCCAGGAGTATTATCACTCGTGGAATCCTTCGGCGTTATTGGCGTGCCTTATTCGGATCATCTCCCTATCGCTGCGAAGTTGAAAGTCGGAAATTCAGTTGAGAGTGAAAAAAATAATATAACTCTGCCTCCTAAATTGAAATGGAATAATAGAGGGAAAAAGCAGTACCAGAAGGAACTTGATAAAATAATGGGAGAAAGAACAGGAATTATTACGAATGATAGTGATGGTAGTAGGCCTATAGAATACTTTTTGCAGGCTATTTATGGATGTACAACACAAGAAGATAAGGCTCGCAATTGGAAATCGTTTTTTAAAAATGAATGGTATGATTTAGAATGTTTTAAAAGGAGAAAACGAAAGTTTGAATTATTGCGTGGACTTAGGAAATCCAACTCGGATTACTTGAGAAGGCAGTATTTGGATTGCAGGAACCGGTATAAAAATCTGTGTAAGGAAAAGAGAAGGAAATATTGGGATGGTTGTATTGGCCAGATAAATGAGGCAAAGAATTCCGATGACTTTTGGAAGGTTGTGCGTTGTTTTAAGAAGAGGAAATTTGTTTTGAATGAGAGTATTGAAATAACAGAATGGTACAGGTATTTCCAGAATCTGCTGAACCCAGTGGCTGGGGCCGGTACAATTTCATACGCGGAGCCTTGGATTGAAAATGAGATGGACGCTGACTTTGAAATAACAGATCTGAGAAGGGTATTAAAAAGGGCGCGGGACCATAAGGCTCCTGGGGATGATAGAATCGCGTATGAATTTTATAAGAATGCTTCATATACTTTTTTGGAGGGGCTATTGAAAACATATAACAATATTTTCAGAAAAGGGAAGATTCCAGAAAACTTTAAGAGATCAATTATCTTTCCAATATTTAAAAAGGGTGACTCGGCTGAGGTATCAAATTATAGAGGAATTTCATTTGGTAATTGCATTGGTAAAATATTTACAGGCTTGTTGTTGGACAGACTGCAGGAATGGATTGAGAAATATGGGATACTGAAGGAATTTCAAGCGGGCTTCAGAAAGTTTTATTCCACAGTCGATAATATTTTTACGATTACGAACATTGTATCAATCAAGCTAAGCGTCAAACGGTAAAAAGTTTTTGCTTTCTTCGTGGACCTCTCAGCAGCCTTTGACAGGGTGGACCGCAGGGCATTATTTTACAAGCTGTCCAAGACAGGAATCTCTTCAAGGATGATCAAAGTATTGAAGGATCTGTATGAAGGTTCTACTGCAGCGGTGTGGAATTCCCGGGGGTTGTCTGACAGTTTTGAGACACGAAATGGAGTTAAGCAAGGATGTCTGTTAAGCCCCTTGCTGTTTTCCTTGTTTCTTAATGATGTTGATGAGTGTATGGATGACGGAGTTAGAATAGGAAGAGTTAATATAAAATTACTAGCATACGCTGATGATATTGTGCTATTGGCGTCAGATAGACTGACTTTACAAAAAATGATTAACAGTTTTAAGGAGTACTGTGACTTATGGAATCTTCAGGTTAATCTAGCCAAGTCAAAAGTTATGGTGTTTAGAAATGGTGGCAGACCAGCAAGAGGTGAGAAGTGGTGGTTTGGTGAAGATCGAATTGAAGTTGTAAATAATTATAAATATTTAGGCATAAGATTATCCTCATGTTTGTCAATGGAAGAACATTTTGCAGAAAAAGTGATCAAAGCTAAATATGCACTTAATCGTTTAGTATTGTTTATAACAACAGGATTTCGTTCAATAATAAATTGAATCTGTTTAATTCTGTGTCCCGAGCAATTTTATGTTACGGTTGTCAGGTGTGGGGATGGAAAGAATATGATAAAATTGAGGCGGTACAATGATTCTTTCTGAAAAGAGTGTTTAGTTTGAATGACAATGCACCGAATTATTGTTTGTTTTTGGAGACTGGACTGCAGCCTTTATACCTACACACCATGAAATTGCATTTAAAATACATTGAGAAATGCCTGAATTTAAGTCCACAGAGATATCCAAATATGTTACTTAAGGAAATCATCGAGAGAAATATAGCTTGGCAAAAGGAATGGAAACGAGTAAGTGATCGTTACAGTATCAATTTCTCTTTCTTTTCAATAGATGGGCTAAGGGTGGATGATATTTTGAGAGGAATTCAGTCCAGCTGGAACGATGCTATCAAAACGGGCTGGCATTATAGTAGCACGCGAGTACTGACCAGCCAATTGAGGTTTGATTTGGATTATGTGTACGGGGAAGACGATTTTATTCTGATAAGATGGTTTTTCAAAGCGAGAATGGAGCTTATAAAGTTAAATAAATACGACTTTAAGAAAGATATTAAATTATGCTCCCTGTGTAACAAAAACGAGGAAGAGGACGTAATGCATTTCGTTGCTAGATGCCCGGTTTTGAAGGAATTTAGGAAGAGACAATTCGGAAAGTTAGAGCTGCAAGTGGATGAAGTTGTGAGGTGTTTGAATGGCGAAAACTGGGAAAAAATAGCTTACTTTTGTAAATATGCCTGGAAATACAGATATGAATTGGTTCAAGAGTTTAATTATTAATTTAGTGTATGTAATTTCTGATACAGCAATACATTAGTTAATATAATTTTTATTTATTTTTATTCATTTTTTTTTTATTTTTCTATATTTTATTTTGATTATTAGTTTAAATAGTAGTTTATTAAATGGTTATTATTTAAAAAGAAAAAAAAGAAAAAGTGTGATCCAACCTCTCAGACGGCTACGGCCATGAGTATTGTCTTTTAGAATTTAAGGGAAAATATTGTAATAGCTCAATTGTAACTGAACAAAAATAAAATAAAGACCTTTATTATTATTATTATTACAAAAAAATGTTTGAAATAAAGTTGTAGGATTTTCAATTCTCTACAACTTTTATTACATACATTTTTGTGCTGAAATGCATGTTAAAGCAGCAATCTTAAAAAAACAATTTTTTAAAAGAAAACAGCCTCCCCAAGAATTTCAGCAGACATGATGCCTACACTATCTTATAGAGCATAAAAATGTAGTAAATGAGGCGATTTTTAAAAAAAATTGTGGGAGCCGTTTTTGTGAAAATTGCAAATAAGTGAAAAATGACACGAATAAACTACTACTTCTGGTTGACCTATTTTGATGAAAATGTTCGCATCGGGTTCAGTAGTAATACCTAACTTAAGTTTAAAGTTTCAACTTTGTACAATATTCCGTTCTTGAGATATTTTTTTTCACACACGAGACACACAGACCAATCTCTAAAAACATGTTTTTTGGGTTCAGGGGGTCTGAAAACGTGTAGATCCGGTGAAAACTCGATTTCGAAAAATCGACATGAAAACAATTCTTTCCTTCCTACGTATTTATATAGCCAAGAGAAAGTAAAATTATCTTAGTCTTAAAAAAACAAATTCAAAAACAAATAAATCATTATGGGACCTAAAAAAGTAATACATTTATTAGTTACCAAAGTATAATAGACGCATGTTCAGCATTGGTAGCTTTGCAAGCTGACGCAACAAAACTGCCATCATGAGTAGCAGCTAAGGTGTACACTTCATAACCATGTCCATAAAGTTTCATTACTTCAGGCCACAGTGTATTCTGTCCCAAATTATCATCTGTAGGAGGGGCTAAAAAACAAAAAATACACGTTCTATTAAAATTTAATCATATACAACATAGAATATAATAATAAGAATAAAGTTGTTTATGAATGCCTAAAATTACTAAAACTACATCTAAAATTACATTGTAAACAGCAGAAACAATGCTTCACTACATCAATTATCCCAATGAGAACGGAGATTTTAACGATCACGCGGACTGTTATTTTACGCCTAATAACAACTCTTTTATTTCACTCAGTTTCATAGGCGCAGTTGGTAACGTGCTCGCCTCTCATCATGCGGTCTTGGGTTCGAATCCCATTCAGGCACGGCATATTTTCATACGTTACAAAAATCATTTCATTCTTCACCGTCTGCATTAGCAGTAATTGCAGAACAGTCGAATGTTAAACAAAAAAAAAAAATTCCTAAAAATTTCAAAAGATTACCAATTATTTAAAAAGAATTTGCTATTAGAACAATGTTTGAACCAAATTTTTCTGTTTTCATTTACGACCAGAATAAAAATTGAAAATTAAAAAGAAATATTTTTTTTTTAGTAATATCAATTTACGTATGAAAAAGTGTCACTAAATCAATAAAAAATACATAAACATATGTTTAGCTATATACATAAATAAAGCAATTCATTGTAAAAATAACAACGTTTAGATATTGAAAATTGATAAGACGCATTCAAAAGATATCACACTTTTTCTTCAACAAAGTAACATGCTGGCTGAAAAAAATGAGGAAAAAATCACCTCAAAATAATGTGGTCTCTTTTAAATTTTTATTTTCTCCTCTTCTATGAAAGTTGTTATCTCTTTTCCGCACGTTGTTTTGTGTATTATCCTTTTCTAAACAGGATAGCATATTTCAAAATATGTTATCATTTATTTTGACGCTAATTGTAAGGTTTAACCGAGGGATGGGCGAGACGGGTAGTGTTAACCTTCTTTGTTCGATTTTAGAGTCATAAAATTTGTCGCCGGCACTTCTAATTTATTGATTTCGATTGTTACATTTAAAGCTAACTGATGATGTCATTCCCAAACAATTACCTTTTTTTGTTGAAAAGTTATGGATGAAAACGTTCAAATTTTAGTACTGGCTTGTCAAAAAAATCTTTCTTTCAAGCAACACCAGATCGTCAATTTTCATCGTACAAATATGCAAGATACATCAAACGAAAGAGGAAAAAATTCTCTATTTAATAATAATAAACCTGTTGGAAAATATTGAATAGTTACGGAGAAAATTGAGTTTAAAGAAAGGTGATGACGCATGGGTGATTTCTGACCTCCTGGTTAGCAAGGGTTATCATACCAAATTGTAAATAGCCATGTAATAAATACAGGGCGTTTCAAAATGTTCTTCGGGGTTACGAAAATTCACTACAAAAAAACTATTCCACTTACCTAAATGAAAGTTGTACGTGCAGATGCAGGGATTCAAACAGTTTTTTTTAACATCTATAAATGTTCAATGTGTGCTCCTTTGGTGACACGGCATACGTCAACACGAAAGTCTAGCTCTTGCCAAACACGCCCTAACATGTCTCTTTCGATAGAGTTGACCGCATTGATTATGCGATCCTTCAGCTCAGCGATATCGTTCGGCATTGGTGGCTTGAAGACCTTGTCTTTCACATAGCCCCAGAGAAACAAGTCACATGGCGTGAGGTCTGGTGATCTTGGTGGCCACAGCAAAAGTTGTTGGTCTTCCTCAGACGCGCGTCCTATCCAGCGTCGAGGCAGTGTTGTGTTAAGGTACCGTCGAACCTCGTTATGAAAATGGGCAGGACAACCGTCTTGCTGGAAAATGAAGTCATTTAATAGCTGAGGCATAAGCCATAATTGCAACATGTCCAGGTACGTCATGCCGTTTACTGTTGTTTCTGCAAAAAAGAATGGCCCATACACTGCCTCACGAGAGATCGCGCAAAAAACGTTTACTTTCGGAGAATCCCTAACGTGTTCCACATAAGCGTGTGGGTTTTCACTTCCCCAAACTCGCACGTTATGACGATTTACTTTGCCGCTGATATGAAACGTAGCTTCATCGCTGAAAATTATCTTCTCTAGAAAACCTTCATCCAATGACACCTTTTGCTGTAACTCTAAACAAAAATGGAGCCTACGTGTTTTATCTCCATCAGATAGATGCTGCAGTAATTGAAGATGGTACGGTTTGAATAATAAACGTTTACGGAGAACTCGCCACACTGTTGTTTTCGGAATTCCTAACTCTCTGCCTGCAGACGCAGTCGATTTTGACGGGCTGCAAATAAAACTTGCACGCACACTGTCAACACTGGCATCTGAGGTTGATGGACGACCAGTTGATTTCCGCTTGCACAAGCAACCAGTTTCGCTGAATTGTTTGTACCATGCACGAATTGAATTGTCACTTGGTGGATCCTTATGAAATTTCAACCGAAACGCACGTTGCACAGTAATTACCGACTTTGACGAGTGAAATTCTAAGACACAAAACGACTTCTCGCTTCCCGTGGCAGCCATTTTCTCTACTGTCTACACCTAGCGGGCAGACGGTCAACTAACTGCCCAGTACCCGTGGAAAAAAACTGTTTGAATTGCTCTTTCGTACAGTACTTGTTTCATTCTTGTAAGTGGAATAGTTTTTTTGTAATGAATTTTCGTAACCCCGAAGAACATTTTGAAACGCCCTGTATAATAAATCAATTTTTTTAAAAATCTTCATTCATACAGGAATTGAGATTTAGTACACTATGCAATTTATGTAATTTTTTCAAGAAAAAAATAAACTGATTTTGGCTTTGAAGAGACACGGCATTATTTTCCTCGACATTCTTTATAAATCTGCTATTGCAGTATACTAATTAATTTGTCTCTATTAACACATGTTTTTATTATACATCAGTAATCGACGAGTGTAAGGCTGTTTAGAAGCAAAAATGGTTGAGCACACATCTTACTTCTAGATAATTAAAGAATATTAGTCATAAAGAAATCATTATTAAAAGAAATACAATTTTGAAATACCTTTGAACTGTTGTGGAACAAAATATGCTTCACTATATTGTTCCCTAGATAATTTATCCTCTTCTGATTTCTGTTGATTCTGAGTGTTGTAAACAGCTCTATTTGATAAACCTAATGCTGGTACAGCAGCTCCAAGTGGACTTTTTAGCCCTGTAAAGTTTTTGGAAACAATACAATTCAAACACATGGCTTGTTGCGATAACAAAAATAATTATACATAAAATTATTAGTACAAACAATACTAATATTTAATTTTAAAACCTTATTACTTCACAGAAAAATCTTACGAATCAAAAATCAACAACAAAGGAGGAGATTCATCAAAGATAGATTCTTCTTCTTAGTGTGACAACTCCATCACCGAAGATTACCTGCAACTCCATTTAATTATCATATTAGCTCATTAACATGAACCACGTCAAAAGAAAGTGTGTACTCATGTTTCTCCAATCAAAGCTACACAAACACATTCAATGCGGCCCGATAGATGTAAGGTCATTCGTCGTGACAGAACAATACTTCAACGGTAAACTGGCTCGACGCCATTATATCATATACAAAAATTTAATTATTTTTGCCATACTTAATATTTACTACAATTAATTTTGCATAATTGAGTAACTGTAACGCAATAAATGTCACAAAATAATTGTTTATAATATTGTTACTATGACTAAAAAAAGAAAAATTATGAATAGAAGCTTAAAAAAAACTACTAAAAAAGTCACCAAAAAAATAAAACTCAATCCTATTAACAAAAGGATTAAAAATAAATTTTCTTATGTGATTATAAGAATGTAGATGAAATGATATAATCTATATATTTATGTAACCTAATAATCAATAATATACAAAAATATTTAATCTTAAAAAAATTATTTATAAATAACAAATAAAATTGCACGGAAAACTTCGAACTGAGTTGTAAATATATCGGTTTTGAAAATTCCGTCAAAAAAAACCTGTGACGTCAATTCAAGAACTGATTGCATCATACTGGTATGGAATGAACCTTTTCCTAGGACTGCCCAATAATAGAAATACTAATCACCCTGACTGAACGTAGAAAAAAAGAGATAATAAAACATATAGATCGGGCGCATTTATACGTCCACCAGTCACCTAGTAGTGTTCAATAAGCCGCAAAAATGTGCACCGCACTAACATGTTAAAAGAAAGAAACGACACTTCATACACATACATAAAATTTCACAAGTCACAAACGAGCAGAATATATCTATGACAAAGGATTTAATAAATCTAAAGCCCCACTGACTATACTATAGTAGATGAACGTAATAATAAATTCTTCCAGTAGTAGGTGTGTAAGGACTGAAAATTGAATATACAAATATTAACGAACCGACAATACCTGTAATTGAAAAATTATTCAATTAAAACAATTTCATTTTGAGCATGTGTTCATTAACATCTGTATACACTAAGTTAGTCTCTAAAAAGAAACAAAAAAAAAAAACAAAAGGAAGTTAACCTTAATATTTAATTTTGCACTCTATTTTTGTACTTGAAAACGTAAAAAGTGGATTCTGAAGATCAAAAAATAAAATACAGAATTTAAAAAATTAACTATAAGTCAAAAACAATCACAGTACCTTGATCGTATAAGTTTTCAGCTTTCACACAGCAAAGTCGTTCAAAATTCTCCAAAAAATTCTTTGTAGCAGTGAAAGCTCGTATAACTTTCTCTTCACCACCAGAAACAAAACTAAAATTAGGCAGAGGAGCAATACATGCCATATCGTAACCATGAACTTGAGGTCGAGCCATTTCATGCCATGTCCCCTGAAAATTGAAGGTAAAAATTGTGATTATAAGACACAAACAATAAGATATGATACAAGAACAAACATAGCTTTGAAATAATGCAAAATAGTAACTAAATCTGATTTAGTAGTCTACAAAACCAAACACATAACTACATCTATGAAAACTAAAGTATACAATTATTAAAAATTACCTTATTTTGAATCCAAGGTGCATGTAAACGAGTGGTTTGGTCAAGTGATACAGAAAGTAGATATCGTCCATAAATAGCTTCCCAAGCTAAATCAACGACACCATTAAAATGGCCAGTGATACTTATACCAGGCTCCCATAAATCCTAGATTAAAAGAAGTGTATTAACAACACTGAACAAATAAGTAAAAAACACTCTAAAATATTGATTTCAAAAAATATACTACACATATTACTGTCAATTTTTAACATTTTCATTTTTTCAGAAATAACAAATAAATTAGTCTAATTCACCTGTGATCACAGAATATAGTTTACACAATGAATAATGTCCATATAGTCAAGTTTTGTTGGATACTGGCAAGATAAATTGAGCTCTGGTTCCCACATGCGGAATTAACACATTACCCGCACCTCCCGTACAGTCAGTATAACACACAACAAATCAAAAGGTTACCATCATACAGTCATACAGTCATCGTAACTCTTTGTGTCTCAGTGTCTAGTAACTCTTTGTTGTGTATAGTTTAAATGTCTCTGTATATGAAAGAATAATTTTAAATAATAAATTAACAGATATGCATGATTGATTAAATTAAATAAAGTTTAGAAACAATGAATTAGTCATTACAAAAAAATATTTGTTAATAAAAAGGTGAGGTTATGTTGTGATCAAGTAGAACAATATGCACATTAGGGCAACAAATGTAGGCACCATTGTATGGTAGCGAAGGCACAAACTTATAACAAGCAGCAACTGTACAGCTGCTCTTGTATACCCACTGTCAGCGCTCAATTTATCTTTCCAGTATACTACAACAGCCAAGCTAGCAAAACATAATAAGACTTTGAAACTGCTGCCTAAGTAAATAAAAAAGTGTACAGAACAACTAAAAATCAAAGTACTTACACCTTCTGTTCGTTTCCAAATATGAATTCCACCATTAAAACCATGAACCAATAACTGCTTGCCTTCAGGACCGTAACAAGCACCATAAAATCCAACACCATTTCCACCAATTTCTCCCATACGTGCAGTTTCCAGCCAAACGCCTGAATGTTCTTCCGGTGCCCACACAGCTAGAGTTTTATCAAGTGAGGATGTTAATAATTGCATTGGTTGTTTCTTTCTTCCATCATCTGTAACGTATACCACAAGACTTAAAATATATTCTTCAAAAGCTTTGATAACAATTATTAAACTACTTTTGAGAACATTATACTGTGGACAATTCAAACTGGCACAACTCTTGCTCTACTTGTACACACAGTTCCGCATAAAGTATATCCATAACCTATTCTTTCAACAAGGTTTACAAATTATTTTTTTTTTTGTCATCAGTCTCTCGACTGGTTTGATGCAGTTCACCAAGCTGTTCTATCTTGCGCAATTCGTTTCATATCTACATACCTGTAACACCCTACATCTTTCGTAATTTGCTTTATATATTCTAATCTTTGCCTCCCTCTACAATTTACTCCCTCAATGTTACCCTCCATTATTGATAGCCCAATACCTGGATGTCTTAGGATATGCCCCACTAGCCTATCCCTTCTTTTGGTAAGATGCTTCCATATACTTCTTTTTTCATCCACTCGCCTAAGAACCTCTAAATTACTTATTTTGTCCACCCACCTAATCTTCAACATTTTCCTATAACACCACATTTCAAAAGCTTCTATCCTCTTCCGTTCTACAGCCCCTATCACCCACGTTTCACTTCGTATAATGCTACACTCCAAACATAATGTTTTAAGAAATTTTTCCTAATCTGTAAATCAATGTTTGTAGTCAGTAAGCTGTTTTTCATTTCAAAGGCTTTTCTAGCTTGAGCAATTCTACTCTTGATATCACTCGTGCTTCTACCATCCTTCGTTATTTTACTCCCTAGATAGCAGAATTCCCCAACTTCCTGTATGTTTTCGTTGCCTACTTTTAAATTTCCCATCTCTTTTAAACCACTCTTGCTGCTGCACAACACTTTCGTTTTGTTCTTATTAATTTTCATGAAGTAATCCTTCCTCAAGATCTCATCCATTCCATTTAAGGCATCCTCTAGTTCATTCTTTGCCTCGGCTAATACTACTATATCATCGGCGAATCTCAGCATTTTTATTGTCTCTCCTTGAATTTTTATTCCTGCGTCAAATTTCTCCTTCACTTCATTTATAGCCTCTTCTATGTACAAGTTAAAAAGTAGTGGTGACAAAGAACAACCTTGTCGTACACCTTTTCTTACAGCAGCCTCTTTTTCGTACCCCTCGATTCTCAAAACAGCCGTTTGATTCTTATACAGACTGTAGATAACTTTCCTTTCTTTGTATTTAATTCCTAGCCTTTTCAAAGTTTTAAACATTTTACTCCAGTCCAGATTGTCAAATGCTTTCTCTAAATCTACAAATGCCATAAAAGTAGTTTTATTTTTCTGTATCCTTTTCTCAATAATCAGTCTCAGAGCCAATATTGCATCTCGAGTTCCCATTCTCCTTCTAAATCCAAATTGGTCATCGTCCAATACTTCTTCTACTCGGTGTTCTATTCTCCTGTATATAATTCTTGTCAGTATCTTAGATGCATGGCATGTTAGGCTGATAGTTCTGTAATGTTCACATTTCTCTGCTCCTGACTTTTTTGGTATTGGAATCATAATATTTTTTTTTAAGTCCGATGGTACCTCTCCACTCTCATAAATTCTGCACACAAGTTTGTATAATTTGTTTTGAGCAACTTCGCCACATCGTAATAATAATTCCGATGGTATGTTATCTATTCCTGGGGTCTTATTCATATTCATATCCTTAAGTGCCCGATCGAATTCTTCTCGTAGTATAGGGTCCCCTCTTTGATCTTCTTCAACATCAGTTTCTTGTTCTATCGCATCATATTCTAATTCTTTTCCCCTGTAGAGTTGGTTTACGTATTCCTTCCATCTTTCAGCTCTCTCTTGGCCATTCAACAATGGTTTGCCACCTGCGCTTTGTAAATTAACAGCTTTCATCTTTCGTTCTCCAAAGTTTTCCCTTATTTTTCTGTAAGCTGCGTCCACTTTACCAACTGCCATTTTACTTTCAATGTCCGTACATTTCGCTCTGATCCACTCTCCCTTCGCTTTCTTACACCTTTTGTTTATGGTATTTCTCAAGTAGCAATATTGCCTTTTACCTCTCTCGTCCTTTGCGTTTTTATATTTTTTTCGCTCATCCATCAGTTCTAAAATATCATTAGTAATCCACGGTTTCCTACCTCTTCTTTTAGTATGTCCTAAGCATTCTTCCGCTGCTTTCACTACCACCTCCTTGAAGTTTATCCACTCCTCCTCTACACTTCCTGTGTCATTACCTCTTTCTTCTATCCCTTTTTGAATACTCTCCTGGAAACCTACCTGGTTGTCTTGTTCTCTTAGTTTGTCTACATCCCACCTAGCATTTCCCTGTCCCTTCTTCAGTTTTTTAAGTTTAAGCCTGCTATCCATTACTACTAAGTTATGATCACTCCCTATGTCTGCACCTGGATAGGCTTTACAGTTCATAATCTGGTTTCTGAATCTTTGTCTAACCATTATGTAATCTATTTGGTATCTTCCCTTGTCACCTGGCATCATCCAAGTGTATAACCTCCTTTTGTGATTCTTAAAAAGTGTATTGCCTATCACTAAATTATATTTGGAGCAGAAATCTACCAGCCGACTCCCTCTGTCATTTCTCTTCCCTAGACCATATTCTCCGACTATCTTTCCTTCTTTTCCTTCTCCAACTACTGCATTCCAGTCTCCCATAACTATCAAATTTTCATCACCCTTGACATATTTTATTACTTCATCTAATTCCTCATATACTTGTTCTATTTCTTCCTCTCTGTGTGAAGACGTAGGCATGTAGACCTGCACTATAGTGGTAGACTTTGGTTTCGTATCTACTCTAACCATGATAATCCTATCACTACACTGCTTATAGTAAGTCACTCTTTGTCCAATTTTTTTATTCATTACTAGACCCACTCCGCCCTGCCCTCCGATGGCTTTAGTGTTAATAACCCTATAATCCCCGGACCAAAAGTCTTGATCATCATCCCAGCGTACCTCACCAATGCCTACAATATCTAACTTCAACCTATCCATTTCCCTTTTTAAATTCTCTAACCTACCAGTTTGTTTTAAACTCCTAACATTCCATGTTCCAACTCGCAGAATTTCAGAAACTTTTATTTTTTTGATGAAGTCCTCTCTGATAGTCCTCGCCCGGAGATCCGAATGGAGGACTAGTTTATCTCCGGAATGTTTTACCAGAGAGGACGCCATCATAAATTTTTCATATTTTGAAGTTCTCGAAGTTCTTGAAGATCTGCATATACTAAGTAAGCCTAACCAGAATCATACATGAAGGAGTTTCCTTACGATAATTCTAGTCAGACAGAAAAAGCTGTAGTTTACTGTTGCTTTCAGCTTTTTGGTTGGCAGACTGAGTGCCCCAAGCCACCATCTGCCAGGGTGGAATGGGCAGCCCTTCCAGTTCCGTTCACCATGAGCTGATCAGCACGTTATCGTGCTGATGAGCGGTCACATGGTTACTAACAGGCCACACAACGTGAATGTATGGATAAGACACTAGCCTTCTATCCCGGCTGGTTCCCTTAAGCCTTTTGTAAAAGAAATTAAGGGGTCTCCTTCCAATTAACGACAGAAGCCCTTTATAGCCCTTACAAATTATAATGTACGCAAATGCCTACAACCTTATTTCAATGTACAAACATACAAATAATTATTTCATTTTAAAATATGTGTTTAATTTGTCCCAGTAAAAATGTAAATTATAAATTACAAGAACTAAACTGCAAAAATTCACTAAACTATACTCTACAGACACACACACAACTAACTAAACAAATTGGTCTGAATATAAATAATGAACAGAAAATCATATGAAAACAAATTAGTCACATATGTTCGAGAGATTATTAATAACAGTGAAAACAAATTGTAGTGACCGTCCAGAAGTCGCACATTACAGTAGCGATTGTATACTTTTGTGATTGTACCGTCGTTGCATGGCAAGGGGCGAAGAGTGGAGTAGATAAACATCGAAGCTGCTTGTGCCAATTCAAATTGTCCAAGGTATACTACTATAATTTTAACTCACACCTCAAGACTTTAAAACAAATCTGTGACAATTTTAAGTAACTCAATAAAAAAATATTTAAAAACAACTTTTTTTCTTAGTTTTTGTCCCAATGGGAGCACTTATGTCATATGATGTCCATTAGATCTTCAAGCTGTGGAGTTGGCTTAAGCTACCTCTTTTGCTCCTACATGCGTTTCATTTATTTTTGATCTAGTGGCTCTCATTTTTTTGTTGTGAAGACATTGGCCATTTTTTTTTTTTTAATAGAGGAATTGGGTTAGTTCATTTTCGTCTCTTTTCTCTTTCTCATCTTTTTCTTCTCATCTTTGCATCATTTCTTCAGTTATGTTCACGTCCTCCTAGATGAACTTTATTTCCTGAATTCATTTATTTTGGGTCTCGTTTGAGAGTTGGTAGTTTAAAGCTTTTAGTGAGTCTTTTGTTAGGTAGTTTGCAGAAGGGGTCATAACAGAACTCTCTTTTTTACTTTCTTTTGACTATATGAATACATAGGAAGGAAAGTATTGTTTTCGTATCGATTTTTCCAAATTGAGTTTTCACCGGATCTACACGTTTTCAGACCCCTGAACCCAAAAAAAATGTTTTTAGCGATTTGTCTGTGTGTGTGTGTGTGTATACAGAATATCTCAAGAACAGAACAGCGTACAAACTTAAAACTTAAGTTACATACCACTACTGGACCTGACACGAACACTTTCATCAAAATTGGCCAACCAGAAGTAGTAGTTTATTCGTGTAATTTTTCACTTTTTTGCAATTTTCTCAAAAACTGGTCCTACGATTTTTTTAAAAATCACCTGGTTTAGTAAATTTTTTATGCTCTACAAGATAGGGTAGGCGCCATGTTTGCTGAAATTCTTGGTGAGGCTGTTCCACGTAAAAAAATTGTTTTTTAAAATTGCGGCTTTAATATGCATTTTAGCGCAAAAATATTACTTATTTTAAAATAAAAATAATTTTTAGTATACAATTTGAACTATTTTTAAAATCTTAAATCATATCCAGATAACAAAATTTACCTCCAATAACAGACGGGTGCCAATTTAATCCATATATCCATCCTTCGTGACCTGCTAACACACCTTCAAGTATAGCTGCTATGCTAGTGTTACCAATCTCTATACTTTGTTTTTCTTGTTGCAATAATTCTTCATTATTATCATAATAACTGTTTAATTTTGTAGAAGTTGTAAATCGCCAAAGCCGAACAGTAGCATCTTGAGAAGCACTAGCTAACATAGTTTCTCCATAATCTACCAAAACAAAAAAAGAAAGTATAATCAGTTATGTTAGTTGGTTCGGTATCACCTGCTGTTTAAGTACATACGAAACTATAATTTCAAAATAATTATTTTAACAAACTATAATAAAGGTAAATTAAATTATTTTATTAATTTTGGTACGCTAGTCAGAATTCTCCTGAAGACCGCAACCATACATGGAGTTACGGAATTTGTGTAGTGAAAGTAACCCACATAAAATTTGTCTAAATGTGTTGCTTCAGGAGCATCTAATAATGCAACACATCAAAAAGACAATGACATTAATTGCACAATCTTTAACCCAACCATGGCAATGTTAAATCAGATAATGAAAATAATTACGTTCAACTAAATCCAAAATTATGCTATTTTGTAACAACATCAAACACTAAAATAACTCTTTTTAAAAATAAATTAAGAAAACAAAGAACATTTAAACAAATGTCATCAGTGGATACACATATTATTCTAGAATTCAAGAATGAAACTAACAGTAGTGGGTACATTTGCCTTCACTCCTACAAAGCTCTTCAACTGAACAGCCACTAAAACATTCCAACCATATCGCAAGAGTATGCAAACCACAACTGGACAAGCAGTGGCCTGATAAGTGGTTGATCCTATAAGAAACTCTTTTGAATTCAATTCATAAATAAATAAACATTATTGTCATGTCAAAAAATACATGTTATACAATACGACAAGTAAAAGGAAAATTGTGTGAAAACATCGATCAGGACAGCCAACATTACTAATACTGACAAAAAAATATCGAACTTCAATTAAAAAATATATTTATATAACAGAACAATTCAAACAAAATTTTTTATATATTTTAAAAAGGTTGAACATAAATTTCCTGAATTTAGATATTAAATCTTAAGAAAGTAGGAATAATATAAATAACTTCATTGAAATATATATTTCTAACCACCAGAATATGGTAACAGAAAACACCAATGTTTATAGCGCTTTCGTGTATCTTGTACACATCTTCAGTAAATTAAAATTCTTTAAAAATTTTTTCACATCAAAATTTAAAACTTCCTACTACTACCATATGCCATATTCCTTATCTACCATGCTAGGAGTAGGAAGTTTTAAATTCTGATGTGAAAAAACTTTTTAAAGAATTTTAATTTACTGAAGATGTGTACAAGATACACGAAAGCGCTGTAAACATTGGTAAGTGTTTTCTGTTACCATATTCTGGTCGTTAGAAAAATATATATCAATTTTAAATAATACAGCTGTTTATAATCCTACATAGGATTTTTGATAAAAAATAATAACTTCATATATATGTTAACTGAGAATGTACACTGCTGACACACCACATTTAGTGTATCCTTTAGCAGCATAAAATTTATTTTTTGCATAACAGCCAATACAATCATAAACTTGAAAAATAGACCTTACCATTTACTGTAAAGTCCAGAGCTCGAACCCAATCCTCATGACCACTCAACTGGCCTTGTTTAACAAATAAGTTTTCTGTGTTTGACTGAGAAAATATAGTAATTTTACAGTCGTCAAAACCACAAGCTAAAACAAGATCATTTTGTTCACTAAATGTAGTAATAGCAACAGATAAACATATTCCATTTGCCGGTATTTGTAATACCTGCAAACAACTAACTGCATCTGAAAAAACAAGAATGGAAATAATTAACTATTGAAAAATTTGCATACAACATAATTTATTTAACTACTTAACAAACTGTATATTCCAAAGAGAAGTTCACCAATAACCTTATACAGAAATCGTACAGAAAACTTCAATATAGAAATTGAAGGAGAACTCTTCAATTAATTTATAGAATATCTCATTTCTAACCCAGATCTGAAAGTGCTTTCTCAGATCCTTCTCTACACACCTATCAGTCACCTTCTGTGCTACAACTTCTATTTACTGTTCTAACAAAATTTCATGTTTCCTGATACTCCAACTTTTGTACGAGCTGAGAGTATTCTCTCTAGAAATCTTCCTCCAAATTAGTAGTTCACAGATTCACTTACCTTCCTCTTTAAACTACCCAATACATCCTCTCTTTCTCACACTCTACTTTTTCCTAGACTTTACATAAATGTCACAACACAGTCACCAAACAGATTACAAACCACTTAGAGTTTTGTGGATTCATGAGCTAGAGGGTTCCATTTTTTTGTTTCTTCCTTCAACTTCCATAATATTTCTGCCATGGTTTGTAAGTCTTATGGCAATGGATAAATTTTTAATGTTTTTAGTATAACAAGTGACAGAAAAAATAATAATACAGTACAGACAAAAGAAAATTTTATCACAGATTTATCATGCATCTCCAAAAATCATAAAAAATATAAATATACATGAAACCCTTTGGTGAGCATTGACTTTCTGGAACATCAGCTTGCTCACTGTTGTTTGAAGCATCGATGTTCCAGAATGTCATCAAAATAATATCAACTTTTCAGTGTTTCTAGGTATAAGCTGCTTTTTGTTTTTAAATATTGTAATAGGATTGTTTTTACAGTTTGGTTAAGATATCATTATATCACACATTTTTTGTGCCAGTTGCAAGTCTGTTAACATTATGTTGTGTATATATGATATTCTAACCTAACCTGATGACAGTATTTTCTGTTGCTTTCATGTTGTTGCAAGTTATTGAGCATTATAATTAAAGTTGGTATATAGTCTATAAGGCTAATAACACACTTATTTATGTAAAAAACGAGCTCCAATTATTATCGTGCATACCCTTGACTTAACCTTAGTGTCACGATTGTCGAATATACAAATCGGTGAAAATATCATGCATGGCGAATCAGATTATGAAGACAATGATATCGACATATAATATAGAAACACGTAAATTTAGGATAAATAATAATTTATAATTAAGGTCGGAGAATAATTTTAAAGACAAATTATAAATTAAAAACCTAACCCACCAGTTTGGTCCAGTGGTTAAGTCATTGCTGCGAGTTAGCTGTTTAACAGCTGATTTATAGAGACAAAAATTCCGTGGTTCAAATCCTAGTAATGGTAGTTACTTTTATATAGATTTGAATACTATACTATTTTTCAAAGCTGATGAGCTCTGAATGTACACATTGCCCCCTTCCGACTTCATAGCTAGCCAATGAATTGCCAATACTTGCTCTCGTAGCTCTGTTATATATTTCATCAGCCAGTTTTTTGGTCTTTCAATAACAGCTTAAACATATGAACATACAACCAGCTGATAATATTATAATTGCATGTTAACGTGCTTTATAACCAATGTGTTCAGTACGAGATGCAAGAGACGAGTGAACTACTCCGGCTCTTATACGCATACACGCGTAATGATTGTCAAGCTGGAACATTCGTTAAATCTGACAACGCTGGCAAACGTTCTGATTGGTAACGCATGAAACAGCAGAGCTCATCAACCGTGAAAAGCATTATAGATAGTGGTTACTAGAGTACTTTGATGGTCGGGGTTCAATTAACCAGACTCTCTCATGAATGGTCAGTCTGAGTCTATACAAGACTAATCTCATTAGGTCAAGGGGTTGCTCTTACTGTTCTTAAGCTGAACAGATTGAAACACACATCAGGGATAAAAAACACCTTCCTCCCAGAGTCAATATGAAGGACTAATATATTGCTCATCAAAAGGGTCAACCTCACTCATTCAATACAATACCTTCATTTTGTCGAAGCCAAATTCTAACAGTTGAATCAGCAGAAGCGGTGACAACAACTAATTGTAAGTTGTTTTCTACCCGTCTATACAATGCATCAATTATAGTGACAACATTATCATGACCTGAGTAAACAGAAAATACATAAAATAAATAAACCAATATTTTAGAAAGTATAAAGAAATTTGACATAACATTTAATAAATATTATTTTTCAATAATTGTAATTAGTAAACAAGTAGGACTTGTCGAATAAACTGAATAATTTTAATATATTTGTGGAATGATACATAAAACGTTGGTTTATAAAAAATGATGGTGATACTTGTAGTGCTACATGGAAGTGAAGTGTGTGCTTTTACGAAGCAGTAACGAAGTAGGTTCGAGATGGCAGAAATGTGGTTTCTGACAGTGGTGAAGGGCTGTATCTGGGAAGATATGCTAAGGAATACGATACATACAGGATAAGGTGGGCAATATTATCCTGAATGAGAGAATGAAAATTCATTAAATGAACTGATGCAGCCATTTAGAATGGATGACTGAGGACTGTTTGCCCTGTTTAGCCCACACGTATAAACCCACCAGTAAGTGGATTGTTGGAGGGCCGAGAAGGAGATGGTTTCCATAACAGGCTGAGCAGCCGAATTCATGAGTTGGAGAAGAAGGTTTGGCCTCTCCACCCAAGACTTATGAGTGGAATAAGGACTGTATATATGAGTCTTGTCAGACACGCAGAGTCAATGTCAGCTGACTGGGCTAGATCAAGTTAGGAATGAAGAAATGCTTAAGAAAAACAACATTTTTATTATAAGATAAAATCAAAGAAAGAGAACTTGCGTAGTATGGTAATTTATGATGAATGGAGTAAAACAAGGTTCATGGAAAAATTGGTTATGGGTTCCAAATAGATGAAGGAAGCAAGGATAACCTAATTAGGAGTAGATGGATAGTGTAGTAGGAGGGGTGAAGATGAGTCTTAGGACTAAAAAAAATGTTTGATACTTTTACATTAATGGGAGGCCACTCTGATTACTAATTTAAACTAATTTCCTGCAACTGATTCTCAACTCTAGCCTAAACACAATCAAAAATGTTAATAATAAACAATATCGTCGAAGGATCCGTAATTTATTCACTCATTGCATTACCACTTTAGACATTGCCAGTTTTTACCACTTTAAAGTGAATCATGAATAGCTTCATTGATCCAGAAACCGGAACGCACATGCAGACCACCAAGCGGTTGTGGGGCAGTGCTAAATGGCGAAACAAAAGACATCGCGGGGCGGCTAGACACCATTTGGAGTCATACCTGGTCGAGTTCCAGTGGCGGCTTACAGCTGGAGACAATTACTTTACCGCAATTTTGAATGCCATAAAAAACTTCAATCAACTTATAATTTAAGTATATCAGTGTTTACAGAGTAAGTATGCATTTCAGTGATTTTCCAACTGAAATCAGAGTGCCCCCCGTTAGTGTAAAAGAACCAAATGTTCAATAGGAATAAACAACGTTTTGGGTTGTGGTAAATGTCCTAGAGCCACAGAATAATCACTGTGATGATAATTTATTTACTTTTAGACAAGTCCAGCAGGGTAATTTGAATTTGTTGATTTGGTGTGAAAATGTATTTTGAAGGATGCATTACCTGTCAGTACTGAAGTTTGAGAATAATTGTTGTGGCTATCCGGCGACCATATAATTGCTGTATTATCTGATGAACCAGTAACAAGTTCACTGTATCTTATTTTATCAGATAGACTGTTTTTTACCCATCTGACACAATTCACTCTTCCTTTATGACCTGATAGAGTGGCAACGACACCCACATTTCCTCCGTAATCCTAAGAAACGTAAAAAGCAAAATGAACAAAAAATGGAAATCAACGAATTAAAAGCTGTTTACTAATACCATAATACTATGTACGTCAAAACTGTTGCAAAACAATGCTGACAAGTCGGCTATATAGAAAACTGTCGAACCTTACCAGTGCATCTACAGAGAGGATATAGATGAAAATAAAAGTAAACTCTGCTGTCAATATAAAATTGGCACAGATGTTAACTTAACAGTACAGAAACAATGGATTTGGTGAAACTAAAATGTCCAGCTGCTTCTACTAGATTTTCTATTAAATCTGTTACTAGCTGAACCATTGCGCAAAATTCTTTTAAAATATTTGTCACAGAATGTAATTTTAAATATGTACACTAAAGGCACTAAACGTCTACAACTTTAATTTAGAAATATAAGTAACTGGTTTTGTTTCTTGTTTGACCACATTGGATCACTTTAATCAATTACTTCTTGGATCTCTTTTGAAGTTTTTGTTCCCAGTATTTATTCATTCTACTGGACCTTGCTTTTCTTTCTTTGTTCGAAAACACCCTTTCCATATATTTTCTAGTTTTAGGTTGTAATATCGTCCATCCAATGGTTAACTCGCGAATGTGCAAAGTCTCTGTTTTACAGGAAGGCAAAAAACAAATTCAATGCTTTCTTCTTTAACACACTTCGTGTATTTTCATAACTATACAAAGGTAGTATCTCCCTAACCGAACAAGATACATATTCGCGAGTTTACTACAACATGCGTTGGGTTGTATACATCAGCCTGCACTAACAAACTCATATTCACAAAATCTGCACATTCGCAAGTTTACCATTGGAGGGACGATATAGTGTGTTTGACTTTTCGTATTTTAGTGTTGTCTAATTTACATTTTAAATCTTTCAATGAAATTTGTATTTCCTCTATATCCTTTTTAACTTCCTTGAGCCATTTTATTTTGTATAATTATATTTCTTATAAAATTTCTTTCTACAATTCAAGCCCATAATGAGAGGGCAATTAGTACGGTTTCGATCTTTTAATTTAATAATTAACATTGCCCATAACAGGGAGGTAGAGTGTTAAATTAATTGCACTCGATCTGTTGGTTCCAGAACTACAAAAAATAGTTCTGTTTCTTATCACATAGTCAGCCAATTATATGACTGAACTATTAAAGAACAGAAGAGGTAGAGGTGTAAAAGACACTAGTCAAGAGTTATCTCCTCTGAGAGTAACGAATTTCACTATACAGCCGGACCCTGTGATAATGAAAACAAGGTGTCAATTGCAGGGTGGAAAGTGGGTGCTTTTCGGAGGGCCTGGCATGCTGATAAGCAAACTCTTTCAACTCATTGAGGAAGGCAATAGTAAACCACCTCACTCCTCATTTTTACTTAGTAAAACCTCTAGAGGTTGAAACCAGCCTTTCGGCTGTTGACCTAAACAATGGCTGTTTTGAAATATTACTCAAAAATTGGATTAATTTAATATAACACAAAATAAAATAACTAACTGGTTTAATGGAAAACAGTCAAGTTAGTTTGTCTTTATACACTAACAGTTCTATGATAGAAGTTTACAGCTTCTGCCAACTAAATATAAGTTTTGATTTCCTAGTAAATAGAAAAATTTACTTTTTACTAACACTAAATAGTGGTCTATACAAGTAGTTTGGTAATTAATAATGACAGCAGCACAACCTTTCAGCCTCAAAAACTAGCCAAGCTTATTAACATCACATAACGCAATGTTTTGATTCAGTCACTTATTACTGCTATTTCCTACAATCATACCTCCAGTAGATTGTTTTTTTTTTTTTTTTTTTGGTTTAACGTCCGACTGTTTTGCAAATTGCTGCTAATGCAGACGGTGAAAGATGAAATGAATTTTTTGTAACGTATGAAAAAATGCCATGCCCAAGTGGGATTCGAACCCAAGACCGCGTGATGAGAGGCGAGCACGTTACCAACATCGCCAACGCGGCCGGCCTCCAGTAGATTGTGACAACTCTGTATATGAAATAAGGATGTATTCAGAAGCACTATAATATTTTCACAGTTGATGAGTTCTGCTGTTCTACGCAATTAGACCAATCAGAACGTTTGCCAGCACTGACAGATTGTACGAATGTATCAGCATGACAAACAATACGTGCAAATGCGTATAAGAGCCGCAGCAGTTCCCACTCATGTCTTACATCTTGTACTGAACACATCGATTATAGAGCGCATTAACATGCAATACTTTATAATATAATCAGCTAGTTGTATGTTCATAGGTTATAATATTGTTATTGAAAGACCAAAAAAATAGCTGACAAAATATAAAACAGCTCCAAGAGCAAGTATTGGTAACATTGCTGGCAAGTCATTGGCTAGCTATGAAGTGGGTAGAAGGTAATGCATATGTTTAGAGCTCATCAACTTTGAAAAATAGTATAGGTACCCTATCATATTAAATATTAGTAAAATTTTCCAAATTTTTTAGCTTACTCTCAACATTTACATACACAATTTCAAATTATTAACGATTGTTAAAAAAATAAAAACCATTACATCTAGCCAATAAATTTGGCTTCAATCTGGTTTTGGTATATATGCTGGCTAAGTCAGTTGGCTTATACTAGGTGGATAGGGCCTTAGTAAGATGACCAGCAACACTGGGTATTTTTATTTTTATTTATTTATTTTAATGTCGCATCAACTGCAACGGTCATTAGTGACGACGTTGGGGTGTAACTGTTTACAATGGAGGATGAAATGACTTTTGTAACGTATGAAAATATGCCGTGCCTGAGTGGGATTCGAACCCAGGACCGCATGATGAGAGGCGAGCACGTTACCAACTGCGCCAATGCGGCCGGCACTGGGTATTTTGTTCACTACAGTTTACATTAAAAAAATATGCTGTAAGCAGCCAGTAAGATGGGTAGTAGCAAAAAATCTTCTATAAACAAATCAGTTTAAAAATTTGTTTCTTGTACTGGGTAATTTACACAAGAAACTACCAAGTACATAATTACAAATTAATAGTACTAGAAATGAATGCACGTATGTTTGGGAAGCTTCAGCCCTTGCTCCAAAATATTTGGAATTAAGACTATCTGTAATTACAGGAATGGTGTCGGTTTCATTACATTAATTTTTATATTGACACTCTCTACTCGGTCTTATCGAATGTAGTATGTCCAGAAACCTTGCCTTATATAAATCTCCAGCGCACTCGATAATGTAATATATTTGCAACAAGGAAAATAACGACCAACAGGTTAGAAAAATGTGAGGTTAGGATTAATCTACTCAGATGGCAACAATAACATATTGAAGGAATAATATACATTACCTGAGGTTTGTACAAAACTACAACATTACTGGCTCCATAACAAATTAATCCATTCGTACTCCAATCTACGACCTGTGGAGTAGGATTGCAAGCGCATGATGTGTAACACGTTTGAAAGTACGATTCTTTTATCACCATTGCTATACCTATAAGCCTTACTTCATTACTAATTACTCAATAAGATCGATGCACTAAATGTCACCCAGGAAAATTAATATAAAACTTTGACCAAAACTTTATTGCATATACCGATATATTAACTCTAAATAACTACGTATTGCACAATCAATAAACAAACATAACCTTTATAGCACGCTTCTACAGAAAATTCGCAGTAAAGATGTAAATCGAAATTGAATCGTTCTTTATGTATTTGGTTCGCAATGCTGTATGTATAAAATAGTATATACTACAGTATTTATACTGCCATATTATAATAATATGGTACTGACTGTATAAGGGTGATAAGTAATGTATAATGTTAGTGTACGTGTAATGTTTTAAAAGACTTCAGGTAAAGGACTTTTGCTTTAGTCAGTAATTTCTTACTCGTCCTTCCATCATAGGTGATCGTAGTTCAGCTACTGTGAGACATGAGAGCGTTAGCGAGCGCTGTTATTTACCATTTCCTACAACACGTTATACTGATTACGTCATTTTATTAATTTCTATAAGTGTTCTGCAAAGGTAGCTCTTTATTTTTTGAACGACAACCCCTCTTTTTGAAATACAGACCACCGCGGCTTCCCACTCATTCGAAAGTCACTTTGAATCATTGCAACATTAAACCGGATGGGCGCGTAGCGTTTTGTGGTGACCAGCTACAAGTGAACAAATTCCATTGAGAGTCTTTTCAAATAAAAATTAAATCTCTGAACGTTAAATTCAGTCTGCTTCAAATAAATAAACAGTAGCTTTTTATTTGAAACTAAATAAGCATTTTCTTATGTAATTTACAAAAAATGAAGCTTAATTAAAAAATAAGTACATCTAGACCATATAGAAAATAAAATTGATTAATTTTATGACTTATGTAAATTAATTGACACAATTGATCGATTGAATTTAAAATGAAGTTTCACCCAATGATACCAAACAATAAGGAATGATTTTATACGTACCAGCTCCAAGGGGGATTGTTTTGTTGTATCCTACTGTTACAGTTATAATAATAAATATTATTTTATAGACAGCTTATAACGATTGAAATATCGTTCTTTGCACCATTGCTATTCCGGTAGCCCTTCAATTTGTCAACGATGTTGTTTTCCAAAGACGAATATGTGTTTATTCTTGAGGTTTATTTTAACTATACATCTTACGAACGAGTAAAATACGAGTTCAGTTAATATTTCCCAATGCTGCTGTTCCGAATAAGTCGATAATCTTGGCATTGTTAAATTAATTTCGTGAAACTGCGAATTTCGGTACAAGATCACAAAAGCACAGCTCAACCATCAGTAATTAACGTGGAAATTCTAGATATAAAATAACGTTTAACTTGCTCTCCCAAAAAATCGCTCAGGAAGTTATCTTCTCAGGTTGGAATTTCACTATACTACTGCTTTCAGGGCTGCTAAAAAATTACAATTGCATGTCTACCGCATCGTTGTCGTACACGAACTGCAAGAAGTAGACCACGGAAAACGCTTATAGTATTAGTTTTCTTGTTGATGAAAACGGTATTGAGGTGTTGGGTCGTGTTTATTTTAATGATGAGACGTGGTTTTATTTGAATGACTTTGTTAAGTCAGAACTATCAAATGTGGAGCACAGAAAATCCTCACTTGTTTCACAAATTACACCCACGTAAAAATTAGTATTTGGTATGCGATCTGTCGGCATCTGTAGTTTATTTTTTGACAAACCTGTGAATAGTGTGGTTTATCGCGATTTAGGTACAGTAATCCAATAGTATATTGCAATGTCAGATTTACAAGAACGAGAATGTTGGCTCCCACAGCATAGCGCAACTTGTCATAAGCCCTAATGCCGATTACACCCTAAACATGTTACGACATTTTTTTGGACATCGTTTGATATCGAAAGGGTTGTGGCCTCCAAGATCCCCAGATCTTACACCAGCAGTCTTTTTGTGGTGGTATTAAAAATTGTCATTTTAAAAAACAAACATCGTACACTTGACGAAATGTAGGCGTAAATTGAACGTGAGATTTCTAACATTGATGAGTAAACGTTGCGAAAAGTGGCGAAAGTGTTACGAAACGGGTAGTACAATTTTGCTGGGTTATGCAGAATCATTTTCAATATTTACTGTAAAGTTATTAATGGTAAGTTCATTGAAATTTGAATATTTTAGCATAAAATAATATAATAAATATTTGATCATTTTACTGTTTTTGTACTACATTCATGTCATCTAAAAATGAGAGCGTACTTTTTGAAACACTATAGCCTATATTATTTTAAAAGGAGGTATAATTAATTATATCGTTTTACCCGCAATTCTCTCTGACATAATGTTGGTCATCTTGAGTAAATATTTTAAAACCCGTTCAACCTGCAGCAGGCAACACTTAGTACCTGTATGCAGGTTAGGAAATCACACTATGTTTTGAAGGGGTAGCCCAGTTCACGACAACCCACAATACATCTTTATATGGGTGGTTGGGGACAATGAATTCTGGAGGGGAAATTATGGTATGCAACACATAATGCACCTATGAAATATTTGTTGCATACTTTTAAGGCTTACATCTTAAACATACCTCTTGTTCGAACAATCATCTACGTTTGTCTATCTGGTTTGAAAGACATACATATAAAATGTTCATCATCATAATCTTCTTAATCCCTCTTAGCAAGTTCTCTTGAGTTGACTCCAAAACAAATTTTACCAAATTTTTTATTTAAAAAAAAGTTAGATTGTAATTTTCATGAAATCCTAGACAATACCTACTGTTAAGGCACTTTATTCATGCTGTACTGTTCTCAGATTCCCGCTACCCAGCATTTCAAATTCCTAAATAAAATAGTTCCTGTGACCTCATGCATACGTCATTCTTCCTACCCCTACCACTGCTCTCTATTACTTCCGTCTTTCCCAAACTCTGCACTTGTAATCTAACATTGAACGCAACAAGTTGATGCAATCTGGTTCCGGTCATAAGGGCGTCTTATGGCCTTTCTTTGTGATGAAAGCCAGGCGTTGGCATTCATTTCATTTCGATCTCTAAATGAGAACTCTTATTGTGCTTTTTTCATTTGTGTATTGTGAATTTATAACTGTTTAATTTGCAAATTATGTTCAGTGATTTTCAATCTATCAACCGCGTGTTAGCGACATTGCGAAACCACATTCAAGGCTTAATCAAGGTAAGTGCAGATATTTGTTATATTTTCTGTTATTTACTAGTGCAATTCCTGTAATTTCATGTTCCTCAATTCATTCTATTGTTCATTTTGCCAGTCGTTCTTAATCGCCTTAAACTGCCCATTACAACCAATCAATCGTTTAGTTGTGATTGCCAACTATCTTAGAAAAGCAATCTGGTCCTCCGCAAACAATCGTTTTATTTGCTATTTCACTAAATTCAATAATTATTCGTCGTGGGTAATTTTTCATTGTCTTAACATCCAAGGTATCCCTCGCATCGGATCCCTTGACACCTACTAAACATGTTATAATCACATAATACATGTTATAATCACTATTCATGTTATACTTATTACTTTAAGATTTCTGAATAAAAGAATAACAAAAAATAAAATAAAATAAGCTACTGAATTCAAGAACAGGGTTTCAAACAAACAAATTAATTACATTGTACTTACAAACATTCAGAGTTTTTAGTTATTTTTTCATTCAGTCATTCAGAGTTTTTGTAAGATAAACAATGGTAAATAAGAATCTTTGCAGTGGAATGTGGTAATTACAAAATAATCGTAGTAACGTAGTAACAACACAATGAATCTGTCAATGTGTGATCTCAATGGTTTTTGTTTTTGCACTTTGTGTGTACTTTTATTCTATATTTCTATTGGTAAATGTTATCTGTTTATCTTTCAATTATTGATTTTTCACGGTTTCTATTTCTTTTAAATTGTTTGGTAAGAAATATTTCAGATAGATGATTTGTGAAAATGAACATTTGATGAAGAAAATGACACATTTTGTTGGAATTAATAAGAAGTAGGTTTGGTTGACCTGGTCGAGGATTTGTACAGTTCCCTTGGCTATGCCAAGTGAATACCTGGTCAGCTCCTCTATTTTTTTCTTAATTTTTTAGTTTAGTCACATTAACAGCTTGGTCGTTAGTGACTACAGTGGGATACGTAACGGTGAGTTTTAACTTGTGAACATTTTCAGACCCTGGCCAGGAATCGAACCTGGGACCTCCGCGTGGTAGGCTAGCGCACTACCACTATGCTACGGAGGGGGCCAGCTCCCTTCTTGCATTCTGTGCAGTAGCATCCAAAAATATTATTTTATAATCATCTATAATAGGCTTCTCATATAATTATAGATGACAGTCTGGCAACTTTAATTATTGATATTACTACATTCAGCATAGCTAACCATACTAAGTGACAGTATGGTATGGACATCATGATAGAATGGCAGTGGACTTGTAGCCCCAATGATTGTTCCTTTTCTACCCAGAAGATAGAAGGTAAATTGGTCACCCTTAGAAATGAGGGTACAGGTAATCTAAGAAAATATCCCAGCAAAGAATCTCAAAGAGGAAAACTGGGAAGGCAGGAAGATATGTGTTGTAGGATGCGGGAAACAGCAAATTCCATAGGACCCCACAAAAAATTAAAGTTAATTATGAGATTACTTAATGTTAAAGAGTATTATCCTGTTATTCATCTACAATAAGATAATTTAGGATTCAGAAAGTGCAGTATTACCAACTAAAACATACAGGTAAGGAAAGGTTTAATTAAAAATAACAAATAAACCATATATTATAATAAAAAATCAACTTTAATGAACAAAATTATTGTAATACAAATATTTAGGGGATTTATTTTGGGAAGGGATTTCGCTCAAAATAAAAATAAAAATTCCATAAATATTATTTTATAATCATCTATAATATATAAATGACAGTTTGGCAAATTTAATTATTGATATTATTACAACATTCAGCATAGAAATAAAATAAATTAGAGCCAAATTGTTTGGTTTTTTTATTTTAAACATTTAAAAATTTAAACAGCATTAATAAAACATAGTAGTAATTATAATTTTCAACACCATACATGATCAATAATTAATAGATCTGTCCTAACAAATTTGTAAAACACCACATTAAATATGGTATTTTCATTAATAATTGATTTATTTTATAAAGGAGGGTAAACACATGGCCTTTTAAAATATCATACATGGCAGGAAATATATAATTCATAATAATATTAAACATTGGCGAATCACTGACTGACTGATAGACTGAATACATAAATAATAACTTCTTATTTATCTCGGTTTACTATTTACAATCGGTTGAGCTCATTAATGGTTTTTGGAGTCATTATTATCATCATTATTACATTATATTAAAAATAAATATAATAATAATAATCACCATGAAGTTGTGTAAGTGAAATTACAAGCACAATTTTTTTATTATTTATATAATTTATGAACTACAAACAAATCAAAAACATTAAAAATAAAACTAGTTTATAAATTAATTGTAATTATGACAATAAATCTAAACCTTATTTTTGTAATAATGAAGAGAAGGTTAATATGTTAATGAATCAAAAGTAAATAACAAAGTAATAAAAGTACAATGAATGAGTTTCTTAGAGATTATTGTGAATTTGTTTTTTTTAAGAACCTTACTAAAAAATTTAAAAAATAACCATTCACAATAGTCCATCACGCTATAAAAAATATTTTTGAAACACTTTTAATTATGTTAAAGGAAATGAAAAAAGTTATTTAAATTTGTAAGGACAAATCTTACACACTCTATAATCTTTACAGATCTTTGCCAATAAAAAGTTACTTGTACATAACGACATCATGTCAGTTTATAGCTACTGTTATAACTCGTGCTTTGTAAGCACTTTGGGAGCTTTTAATTAACTCTTATTAACATCAAAATTTTGTATTTACTATTAATAAGGTCAAGCTGAATTTTTTGCATTTTCACAACTTATATAGAAAGTTACTTTTAACTATGTTCAAATATACAATATGTGTTAAATATATCTATCAAGGCAGGTTTCCTTGTATGCTCAACTTTTAAACAAAGGATGCTTACAACTTTTCATACAAGGAATACAGTTGAAACAGAAGTAAATGAAAATATTGATGGAAAAGACAGATTTAATGTCATCTGAAACCAAAATTCTGAGAAATAAAATTTGTAAAAAAAATTTTAATATCTTGAGAAATAACCAGAAAAGTGAAACTAAATTCTCCTAAAACGAAAGAGTAAGAAAAGTCTTATTTTGCAACTTAAGTTTCCATATTAAGACATTAAAACACAGTAACAAAACCAGTATTCTTATTATGTAAAGTGATCATACTAATGTGATTATTATGTACTGAATTGCAAAGGAGAAAGTCTCGGGTTAGATTCCCAGCCTAGCATTTAGAAAATGTTAACTGATTAAAACACAATGGTAATGCATGATAGTTCACCAAATGCACTGGTGATGTGACTTCAGATAAAAGTATAGGTAAATGATATTTTATTTTTACGAAACTCATTCAATTAAAACAATACATTTGTTAAATGAAAAACAAACAAAAGATGGTAAGTCAATAAAAAAAATTTACCTGTCCTGTATGTGATTAATAAAAAAATATTAATGCAATATTAAATTGATGCTGTTAAATTAAAAAAATAAAAATAAAATTACCAATAATTTGACTTAAAAAAAAATATATTTATAGGCCGTCCACCTTAAACACTTCCCCTAAAACTACAATTAATTTTAATAATTTATTTACATACATACACAAGTTTCAAAAAGGATACATTTCAAGTAAAGATATATAATATATATGTATATATAAACAAAAATAATACAATAATTTTTTAATACATTTGAAATGTTTCCTTAATTTTCATTAATATTATTGTTATAATTCTATTTTTACAAATAAAAAATATCATAAATTTATAACACAGTATTTGAAAAAAATTGTATTTAGTGAGATATTAACCAAACAAAAAACATACTATAAGCCAGTATCAATAAAAGCAATGTCCATCAATATATTCTACCTCTTTTTGTTAATTTAATTAAAAGTTTTGCTTTCCAAGAAAACAAACTTGGTAGAAGGCGCAAATATATTATTAAAATTTAAAGTTAGTTTTAACTTTTGTAATTGATAAGTAAAAATACCTTGTTTCCCGAGTAGAAAAATTACATGTTCGCAGATGCTGTGAAACTGCATTTGCAAAGTTCAGATTTGAAAAGCTTAACATAATTTCAAATTTTACGGCTACCTGAATTTTGTGAACCAACTAATAATTTTATTACAGCCTTGATAAAAGTCAGTAATGGAAAAGTAAATGATGCATTGTGTCATAAACTAATCACAGAAAATTTGCACGAAATTTACAAAACTTAACAGATAAAAAAATAAATTTTATTCCTGAGAGCGATTGTTAATAAAACTACATAAAAACCAATAACATTGAATTAGGTTAGAAATTTGGAATAACGACCAAGGCAGTTGATAATAGATAAACTAAAAAAATGTTAACAGTAAAAACATGAGGGAGTACTTCATACAATCAACCAGAATTGCATATAATGCATTGCTGTCATGTCTAACTTAAACACAACACTTCAAAAATATATGAGAAAGTTTTCTTAACTTCACTAGGCAATGATCACTGTCATTTTTCTCTCATTTTCCTTACCAGTTTGTCATCATCCAGTTGGATAATATAGGCTTCCCTTGTTTACCTTCACAATTACCCATTCTGTGTCCTGCTTGCTCGAGTGACATTCTGCCACAAGTTTCAAATTATATCTCCACTATGTTTGTGGATTGCCTCTAGAAGAGAGTTGTACAGAGTGGGCCAGTGCCTTTTATTCTGTTACTACAACAGATAGCAGCACTTTTTTGATATAGAATAATACATGTTAGTTTTCTGCATAACTGTTACCATTAGAACGCTGAATATCACTAACCTCGTATAGTTATGAGGGAATGTTCGTATGGTTACCATGTGCTCATATGCAGATAACAGCGTTAACCATCAGATCATAAAAATTGTGGTAAGTATTGTAATAGAACATACTTAAGTTAATATTTTTAGTTAATTACATTTTGATAAATTGAGAAATTGAATTCCAGGAGAACATTTAATTTCAGACATGTCTGTCAGCCATAATGGCCCTTACTGCACAAAAAGCCGAATTAGAACCCCCCCCCCAAAAAAAAACAACCAGAAAAAGGAAATAAATCAAGAAAGCTTGACAAGCATTTAAAAGAAAACAACACTTCCAATAATTGAAATAGTGCTAATAGCAAACAAGCAACACTGGATTATATGGAATGAACAGTTTTTAGAGTACTGAACATTATTGTTTGGTATGGGCACATGAAAAATGTGCTAATGTTGAGTAAGCCACTTACAGCACATTTGGTTTCTGTGAAACGTGAGAGTAATTTTATTTTAATATTATTTTCTTTTTAATTTAAGTAGTTGTATTTTTGGTACTCAAAATATATAAATTTATACTTTACATTTTTAAACGAATTCAATTGCCATTTTAGTGTTGCCACAAGCTGCTTTACATTTATTACTTTAGTTTTCTGGTAAATATTCTCATTTGTTACTCTTGGTCTTTCAAATTTATATTCAGCATCATGGATCTTGGATGCATCATGCATCATGGATCCTTTTGTCTTATCCAGGCTCTCCGTCAGGCTTTTTGTAAAGGACTATGTTTGTGCAATGTATGAGAGGATGTGGAGTTCACAGTAACTAAAAATCATTATAAAGTGGTTAAAAACCTACTAAGATTCATTTTGTTGTAGGCTAGTTTAAAAAAATCAATGAAGATCTAAAGTTTTGTTGCTATATTCACTACTTTTAAACAAAACAAAGTTTTTTGGTAAATATCTCACAAATACCAATTACTTTTCAAACATCAGTTTAACAACAATATTTTATTAAAACGATTATTAATAAAATTTTTAATGTGAAACTAATAACACATGAATATTTTACAAAAAAAGTATTTGAGATTATTTTTATTTATATTTGGCACTTACGCCAAGGACGTATCAATTTTATTTCCTATTTATGCATATACATAGTATAATTAAGAACATTAGAACAAATAAAAATTACAACTGAGATCAGGGTATATTTATTAATATAATAATACACATTAATAAAATAATAAATAGGTAATAAAATTAAATAAATACACATGAATCACAAAAAGATTTGAGTATTGTGGTATCTATTTTTTAGGTCCTTTTCATTATTGTTCACTTTAATTTGATCATTTTTCATGAAAATTTCATTCAATTGTTTAGACACATTCATTATTATTATTAATTCTCTTTATTAATATATTTTTCTAAAGTGTTGAATACGCAATCTCATTAACACTTTGTTTCTACTGTTACTATTCTGTTTATTTATCAACAGAATTATTTTTACATTTTAAAATGCTGAAGTACTTTTGGAATATATAATGAGTATTTTTTAAAAAGGCATGTTATATTTAATGCAAATTTTATTCAATCCATTTTACCCAATAAATCAACATTTCTTCAAGATTTTGTACTTGTGCATTAAGTAAGACTATAAGTTTACCACAAAAACTCATATTATTTTTTAAGTAACTAAGCCTATTATATTATATAATCTCATCAAAGTATGTTAATGAGCACTGTTCTTTACTGTAATCGAAATCAATGTGCATGATCTCTGAAAATGCATTTTCCACGATGGGCAATGGCTTATTTGAAGGAAGACAGAATTTAAAATTGAAATACACGGAGAGAGTTACAGACTAGTGAGAGAATCACAATAACTAGATGGAGCATTTTCAAAGAATGAAGAGAGATACAATTCCAAAATGGATTCTCGGATTTAGGGCTGAAAAAGAAGAAGCTTACAAATATCTCTATGAAGCTGCGAGTAATTTACAGTTTCTAGAACAAAAAAATGATGCAGGATCAGACTAAATGGCCTATGCCAAGAAGAAAAGTAAATAAGCAAATAAATTCACATAAATCAGACAATTAAAAAAATTATATGATATGCAATGAGCGATAAAATTAATAAAATGTCTATCTGTGAATGCTTTAGATTGTATTAAATTCAGATTGTATTTGTATTAGATTGTATTAAAATTAATATTAACAGAATTAAAAATTTTACACAATTTTTCCCCAAAAATGTGGAAAATCAGGACTTCATGAAATGTACTTACTCTTCTAGTCCTGGTGAGATTTATATTTTATTAATTCATTTAGAAACTGTACTCACAAGTAACCTCCACCGAAAAGAATACAGTGTCCACTTAAAAATGTTAATTTTTAAGCACTCAAAGCAGAGTAAATTTTCATTGGTCAGATGAATAGCATTGGTTAGCTTGATTGGAGATTTTAAAATAGGTTAATATTTTAACTAAAATGTAAAAGATCATTTACAAGAACAATATTTTAGTATTACTAAGATGCTGATACAAAATCAAGTTTGTTTACTCTGTAAAAATCACAAGATAGTGTTTGATATTATAGTTGTAATTAAAACACAAGTAAGAAAAAATACTGAAATATAGATAAATTATAAAAACAGAGATTTAATATATTTAAAATGTTACATACTGCTTACAATATGTTGTGTGTATTTAACAATAAATTTGAGCCATGTGTGAATGAAATTTTCATGTTTTATTTTATAAACAGACAATGTATTAATTATTATATTATATATGACATAATTATTAATTCATATTATAAATATTATTATCAAACAATTAATAATAATTATTAATTAACATTACAGTATTATTTATATTTTAATTATACATTTCGATAATATAAAAAATTAATCGGAATTGAGCTGATACAATAGTCAACCAGTTTATTTACAGTCAGGTTAACTACCGTTTATGTACACTACTTTGGTACGATTTCTCTTTTCGACTAGGCATTCTGTTGTAAGGTACCTGAATTAAAGCACCGCAACAGTTTACATGCTGTTTTTTTCCATTTATATTTAAATTGTCCAATAAATATTTACACATCACATAACATGCAAATGTAAGACTTGGCGTATCAAGAATGAAAAAAATCACTACACATGTTATAAAACACAAAACAAACAAATAAAACAATAAAAGGTATACAAAATAAAATAACATCATAGAAAACTTCATACGTGAAAACCATTTTCCCTAAACTCTCTTAATGAGTTCTAATAATTTAATGATAATTCAAATCTTTCCATTCCTCACAAAACAAACAAAATAACACTATGTTGCGGTATTAAATAATCTACATCTTATAAAAAAATAATTCCAATATAGAACTAATATTTTTAAACACATAACAAATGTCTATCTTCTGAATTAAAAGTGTTAATCTTTATATTGTACCACATAGGTTAAAATTACTGTTTTAATGTTAAGTTGATCAATATTGATGCAATAAACAGTATAGTTTGTAACAGATGATTTCCTCATTTGCTTATTTTTCAACAGCTGTTAAAAAAATTAAGTAAAACACATAAAACTTTTTGAAAAAGGAACACGTTTTATAATTTTCAAACTTTTAAAATATGATGTAGTTTATCCTTCTAGATTTTTCATGACAATCTTCAATACAGTAGTATCTCGACTTATGCAAGTTTAATTTATGTAATTTTTATTTTTTCAAGGAAGGTACGGTACGAAAAAAGAAAGTAAACATATTGAAAGTATTGTATACATTAAACATCATTTTCTATTTTGTTTTACGTCTAATTATTTTGCAAATTAATGCTAATGCACATGATGTAGGGTGATAGATAAAAATAACTAATAAAAAAAATACCCAGGAATTGAACTCAGACTCCTGGCATAGAAACCAGTTGTGATGGCCAGCTGACCATTAGGCTAGCCAAACATTATAATACAGTATTGATACATGAGCAGTGCACAGTAAACTGCACCATTTATGTTCGTCAGAACAGGGCCAAGTTTACAATCATATAATAAAAAGTAAGAGTTTAATAAACAAAATTTCATAAATTTTCATTAAAACTTAAGGAAAATAGTAGGCGTAATGTTTAGTTTACTTAACGTGAACTCAGGATTAGCACAACCATACAGCCGCCACTTAGATAAGGTGCTAGAAATTGGGAGGTGGTCAGAAAGCTTGGAGCTAGCAAAATGCCAAAACTGTATATTTTACACATAATAATTTTTTTATTAATTGCATAGTACAAGTAGCTTCATTTTCACCAAGTTTAATCATTATAGTACAAACCAACTCTTCAAATAGAGTTTTTTATAGTGACTATTTATTTTATCGCTTCCTGCCCCACTGATCTCACCACATCAGTTGTGTAGCTGCTGACTCCAACGCCTTATTTCTGTGTATAGGGCAGTGGAGAGAAAAAATTCAGATACAGCTAGCTGTGAGAGGGGATGTACATTTGAATAAAAGTCTATAGATATGGCTCTTATTGTACTGTTAGCCACTACTTAAATATGTCTTGTCTACAGTGCTAAGTTACCTTGCATAAAATATAGGCTTGAAGTGCTAGTTTATAGTTTGCCGTAATGTCTTTTATTTACCTTCCTTGTAGATAAATTAGATTAAAGGCAAAACACAATCTTTTCATTTATGTTAAATTTGACTTTTGGGAGATTGATATGGAACACATTGCTTGAGTACGTCAACATTCTACTGTACTGGAAAAAAGGTTCAAACAAACTAAGAATTTACTTACCATTAATACATAACTTGCACAAACAACAAAATTATGCGAAGAAAATTTCCTACTGTGATATAATTATAAGTACATATACTGTTTACAGTGTGGTTTAATACAATAATTATAAAATATTTGCAGCCAGAATAATAATATTAAAAACCAAGATTTAGATAACAAAATTATGGTTCTTTAGTACTCAATTAAAAAAAAAACTTCTGATATGTTTATGAATGAAAATGTCATCATTTGCGGCAATTATTTAAATACTATTACAAAAAACTAAAAACATCTAATATATAAAATTACTGTCAAATTAATTTTAAAAAAATCATAAAATTTTCAAAATTTACACATAATTAGAAAATGTACATATAATACCAATTAAAAATAGATATTCAGAAATATACACTACACATTATTATTATCATTATAATTATATTTCTATACATACAAAAATTATTTACATTACAGTCTTATAACATACACATATGAAACATACATTTACACATTCATACAATAAATTTTTTGAAACAAAAAATACAAAATTAAAGTAAATTTCATTCATTCACATTTATGTACAATATTTTTTACATTATATACATATTTATTCATGAATACCTTGTAAAAAATTACAAAATAAAAAACTTAACAACATTAATTTGAGTTTAAAACATTGTAACATTACTAATTAAATGTGATGACAAGTTAAAATACCAGGATAAAAGAAAAACCATCTAAATGTCTTTGCAATTTGTATAATTGTAAAATAATATCAGGAGTACCAAATTATAAGTAATAATTTTTGTCTTAATTAATTAATGCCTTACACAAAAATTTGGGCGTCTTAAACTCTGTTTCAGTCGCCACCTCTTGGTCTTATTTTCTTTTTCTTAGAATTAAAGCATCTTCATTTGGTTTGCTGTAATATTTTATTAAAAATTCAGTTATTAAGATAAACTAAAACTCTGATAAATGCTTTCTGTCATAAACCACCCTTAAAAGTGTGTACTTATGTTTGTCTCTAAGTTTAATAAGAAATTTTGTTGCATCTAATGGCACATTGCAATAGCTTTACAGAAATATCTGTAAAGATGAATATTTTATGTAGAGACTGAAATTCAATGATAAGTTGAATTAGTCTAACTATCGTAGTTTATTACAAGCTTAAGTTCAGTTATTATTGGCTTTAGCTAGGAGACAATTAAGGAAGGTGAAAGTATTACAAATAAAAAATTAAAGTAAAGAACCAATCATTGAATTAAAAATACCTTAATGATTCAATGTAATAAAAATAGAATAAAATTACATTATTTTTAAAAGTATTAAAAATATCTAATACCACACTGTAGACAAATACATTAAACCACAAGAATATAATTTAATATCTTCATATTAGAATGATAATATACAAATAAGTAAATAAAATACATTCTTTATTTAATACCACAACATACTAAAAATAAAATAAAACAAAACAAAATTTAAAAACACACACACAAACATAAAAACAATTTAATCTGTTGCAGGCATTGACTCATAATATTACGGTTGAGGTACCAACTTTTTAAGACACTTGCACAAAAACTTGTTCATTTCACACCAGTCACGCTGCATGTTTTCATTCAATTTATTATTGTTAACAGTGTTTATCACAAGATTTTGTAGTTTATTTTTTAATTAATAATTATCATCTATCACATTTATCACCAACAGCACTGAACTGAAATGTTATCATTTACATTAATAATACGTTGAACACAAAACAGTTTATTGCATTTGTAACATAAAAACAGATAATAGCACAAGCTTGGTTGGGTAGAAAATCTACTTGTAATTCAATTTTTATGTAGTAAAAACAAGAGATAGGAACTTTTCTTGAAATGTGTTTGTTTTTTCTTTTGTAATACATAATTAATTCAAAAGATATTGTACTCACACAAAATCAAGTAACTTAAAATTTATTAAGTTAATCATTTAAAATACAAAATATTGATTTTATAACTTCAAAATGGAATTTTTAAAAAGCATATTAATAATAAATGTAAATGATATTATGATTCAATTTGTTAATAAAAAAAATAATTTGAAAAAATTTAAGTAAATTTTTCTGAAGAAAATGATACCGTAGCCAATACTCTTAGGCTATACTTATTCAGAAAGCACTACCAAACTTGCTGTCATTAATTTACTCTCTACAGAACCACATCCTTAGCTGTTTGATTTTTGAAGCAATTTAATGTAATGTCAAGATGTTTGCTTTTACCCACAATGAAGTTACAATACAACAGATATTTAATTATTTTTTTGGTATAGCATCATTATTGACGTAATGATTAGTCAATCAACAAGACTATACAAAACATCATTTAAAAAATTATTCTTGTCAAATTGATATTTAAAATTTAATAATTTTATATAATAAAAATGATAAAACAAATGATTAAAATTATTTAGGCCAGTTAGTAAAAAAATTGTCAATTAAAATAGTGAATTCCATGAAACCTGTTTTTAAAATTAATGGACAAAGGAGATTAGCCAATGTATTGTGAACATTTGTATTTCTTTGGTTGCTTTCCATTACAAACAAGAGTGAATTCTTTAGATTACAACAAAAGTTCTGTTACATCTTCTAAATATATTATTAAAATTTGTAGACATGTTTCACTATAAATATTTAGAAATTATACAATATTTTCTTTCAAATCATATAAATAAATTAATAAAAAAATATTTTTTCATAATTGAATTGACTAATCTTTTAGAAATATTATTAATGATTTCTACAGTAGTATAAAAGTACAATTAAATTTTCAAAATGTACTGCATAGAAAAAATGGAATGTAAATAAAGGAACAATATGTGTATTGAACATTACAAGATATTGGAGACAAGATGACAAAAACAACATAATTGGTCATCTATTTCTAATTTATAAAAATTGTAATTAGATTTTAAACAAATTATCTAATTATTATAAAAAGAATTAATAAAAAAATTAATTAGCTTTAAAAAAAGTTTTGTTGGAATGCCTATTAGAATAAGGTTTGCGTTAGCAATATTTTATTTGACCTTCATTTTTTACAATTAATGATTAAGTATTAAATGCTTTCACTGAACATTGTACATATTGTAATTCGTTACAACCATTATTTAAATTTTCATAAAAAGAACTGTTTTTAAGTTACATAATGCTTAACTGTAGATAAAATGTTGTGTTTAATATAACAGACCATCTCTTGTATGCCGAAATCAGCAAACAGGAAGGCTCTGTCACACAAGATGGCCCTCAGTCTCCATGGCATTGTAGCTGAATGTTGAGAGCATTGGTGGTGGAGCTGACAGTACTGTGACGTCTGGAGGAGGCACCCGAGGAGGATGTGGTAATGGGGGTTGGGCAAACTGTACTGGTGGAGGATAGGCGACATATCGAGGATCCGATCCCACATTGTAATATGTTCCATCGACTACTTGGCCACCTGCACAGTCACAAACTGAATGCTACAAATTAGCAGCTCTTTGAAATATACTAAAATTATCATAATGTTCCAAACTTATATTAGACAACTTTCAGAACCATATAACATAGAAAAAACCACTCCTCGTTTTTACTTGAGTACTACTTTTACTACTGCTACTTTTACTTCTACTACTTTTACTTGATTTGGATATCATGTGTCCATCATCAGTTGTAATAAAAATATATAAATGCATGATCACATTTGTCAGCTTGTCATGACAATACCAAAAATGATACTGCGTGTTAACTATAAGATCAAGTTTACCAACTTATAGAGTTCATCATTTCAAATTTTATTTGGTGGCTTGTTAATGTATATTTATAAATAAGAATTTTTCCAACTGAGCCTTTTTTAATATTATTATTATATATACTTTATTATTATATACTTCCAAAATAAGTTGGAGAAATTGTATACTTATAAATACAAATTTAAGTATAAATTAATAAACCACTAGATGAAATTTGAAAATGATGAACTCTATAATTACAAAAATTGAAATGAAAATGATTACAATAATTTCTTTAATTGAACTCACTTTCTACTGCTTTACTCAATATAATTTTTGGTATTGTCATGATAAGCTGATGAAATTGTGCATGCATTAATATTTTATTGCAACTGATGATGGATGCATGATATCTGAAAGAACATATTAGCTTTTTATTCATGTAAGAGTCATTTAAACTGTATTTTTTGTACATAATTCTTAACCATACACAGGAAAATGTTTAACAAAATGCTCACAACAAATGTTTTTTCTTATACTCAAGTAAAAAAAAAACAGCATTAAAAAAATCAAAGGTAAGTTTTAGCAAACCACCACTGCTTTTTAAAATTGCTCAAAATTATAAATTCAATGTGTAGATAATTTTGTTCACTTTAGTTAACAGGAGATTTTAAAAACTTTTTAAACCTTTTTCTAAAACAAATAATTCACCTGACAGAATCTTCAGAATCCAGCATCTTCAACAGAGACAATAAAAATTATACAAAATCCTCTATGCTTATTCACAAGTGCATTGTACATAAAAATATGCAATAAGAGGACATGGAAAAGTATATTATGGTGAGAAATTAGTCTCAGAGTAAACAATAATGGTGAATTTGATTTGATTTCTTTCCACTGTACAACCTCAGATTTTCATCCTTACTTCAGTGGTTCATATTCAGCTAATATTTGGTTTAATTCCTGATTTTTTTTTTATAAACTGGTGAATAATCCATTTACATAGATAAAAGTTATATTTACAAATTTCCTTTTTTATTTCCCATTCACATGAGTCTGTGAGGTGAATAAACCTACTGCCTTTGCAGCAAATTATGAACTTTCAAGAATAAAATTATCCATCATGAGACTAAATACTCACCACTGCCATTGTGTGTAGCGTATGTATTTCTATGGAGGCCGATTGTCTCGGCTTCTTTGATTTGATGTTGCATTTCATATCCAGGATACTGAAATGGGTATTCAATTTGTTCTATTAAATATGTACTAGCGGCCTGTTTTCTTGCATCCTCCTGCACAAAAAGAAAATAAACACATTGTACATTAATATTGTAATTCACAAATTTCTTTGAACTAATCACAACAATAAAATTATAAAAGTAATATTAACAGTCTACTGTCAACGAGTACACTGTACATTCAGTACACATATTGTGTATCAGAGAATTCTAAAAAGAAAGTGTTAATGAAATATAAAACCATTAACAACATGCAGGCTACCCCGATATTGTAACACAATAAACTACAAAGTGAAAGGCTGCAATATAATTTCTGAATACAGCCTGGATATTTTAATAAATTAAAACCAACAATTTCATAATCCACTACAGTCTTTAATAACTTAGCTGATGGTGTACTGAAATAAACAAACACTTACTCAACAAAACAAAATATTACTCCGTAACTCGTGGTTTCAATTATCTCAGTACTTTACATTGATATTCGTAGAAAAAAGTGCAACAAATGTATTCAAAGTTTGAATGATTTGTTATTTTACTCAGTAATATGTAAAAGTAGATGTAAATGTTCTCACCAAGTAATATCTTATTGATTTCAACTAAATATTTTTTAGATGAATTGTTAGGCTAAATGTAGGAAAATATCTGGTGTGAAACACTCATATAACTTTCTCTTGTCAATGTAAATAATGAAAAATATAACCTACATTTAGTCATTAGTAAACAATTTAAAATTAAAAATATAACCCAATTTTAATCATGATTTTTTTTTAATACTTAATGTGTGTACGTTGAAATCTGTTCAATTCAGAACAATAAGCAACCCCAAGGGCCAATGAGATGTGGATGATGTGTATGACGTGTAAATGAGATTTAGTCTTGTACAGACCCAAGTTGACCATTCCTGAGAGAATATGGTTAATTGAACCCCAACCATCAAAGTACACCGGCAACCACTGACTAGTATTCAAATACGTATAAAAGTAACCACTTTACTAGGATTTAACCAGGAACCTTCATCTCCAAAAATTGGCTATCACACAGCTGACTGACGGCGACGGTTAATCATGAGTGAATGACATTAAATGAAAATCAACTTCTGTATAACTTAAAATATGGAGAAATCTCTAATTGACGCTAGACTAGCACATGACTAACAAAACTATGAATTGACACTTAACTAGGTTCAGTAGAAAAAATGCTTGAAAAAAGTTGTACGCTTTTTAAATTTGGATAACTTTATACACTTTTCGTCATAAAATGCACATTAAGATCGTAATCTCAAAACATCCCACTTTGTTACCGATTTGTCTATTAAAAGCAAATTAAGGTCACAATCTTAAAAAAACCATATTTTACCTCGAAAGCACAGCCTTCCCAAGAATTTTAGCAGACATAGTGCTTACTTCATATTATAGAGCATAAAAAATGTAGTAAATGAGACAATTTTACACAAAACTATAGGAGCCATTTTTGAGAAAATTGCACAAATAAATAACTACTTCCGTTTAACCAACTTGTTTTTTCGTGACGGGTCCCGTAAAGGTACCAAATTTAGGTACCAAGTTTCAACTTCTGGCCACCTCTGTAGCATAGTGGTAGCGGGCAAGCCTACCACACGGAGGTCCCGGGTTTGATTCCCGGCCAGGGTCTGAAAATTTTCACTAAGTTAAAAACCCATAGTTACATCCCACCATGAATGTTATTGAACGAGCAGTTGATGCGACTTTAAAAAAATTAACAAAAAAAGTTTCAACTTCATACAATATTTTGTTCACTTACATACACACAGACCAATCACTAAAACATTTTTTTTTAGTTCAGAGGGTCTGAAACATATATTTCTGGTGAAAACTCAGTTTTGAAAAACTGACATGAAAACAATACTTTCCTTTCTTATAAACTAATATAGGGCAAGAGAAAGTATAAAATCACAGAAATGTATCCTTAAACACTCAAATAATAAACTTAAAACTAAATTTTTCTAATTATAAGATATGAATTATGTTGCATGTTTAACATTGACAAAAAATTGAAAATTTAAAAAATTATACTTACAGTATATTCAGGGTTGCTGTCAGAATAACTTTCACTTTTTTCAGAAACAGAACTTAATGTTTCACCAGTGACAGTCTCATTGTAACTACTTGGAGCATACATTTCAATAGTGGCAGATTTACTACTACTCTGCTCACTAACACCTGTAAAACAATAAATGGTTTTTAGGTTATAAATCTGTAATATTAAGAACAATGCACAAAGTACTTGACAATTACGTTGGACTGTGAGTAAAACCTCAAACCCGATCAATATAGATTTAAGTTTTCTGTATTTAAGAGAAACAAAATTTTATCATCAATGTTAAATCGGTAATACTCGTAATATAATTTTTCAGTTATAATTTATTAGATCCTCTTTATTGAAAATGAGATGGGCATTAATTATTGTGTAATGCCATAAATATGAGACATGTCCAAAAAGCAAGCACTGTTTTGAAAAAACTGAACATTTTTTTTCAAGCAAATTTTATTTTTACATGAAACAGCATAACTTGAACTATTTTCAATTTATTTTCTACCAATGTTCAGACATTTATAATAGTGGGTAATCATTTTATCCAAACCTTTCTCAAAGAAACATCCTGTCTGTGATGATAGCCATAACTCCACAGCGTTTTTCGCATTGTCTCACTTTTAGTTAGTAACAATCTCAAGCAAAACAGTTTTTAAAACTTGGAGAAATTCATATGAAAGTGCTGATATCATGAACCATCTGTTCTCATTAATATTCTCATCCATTTTTCTAACCAAATCATCATTCACAAGAAAAGCCCGCCCACTCCATGCTTCAACATGGGAATTTGTCTGTCCTACATTGAACTATGTAATCCACACTATTCCATCACTGGAGTGATGACATCGCTGCAGTGGTTTCAGAACAAAATGGTACGTACTTTCTGGACACGCCTTGAGTTATATAAAAAAATTAACCTACTTTATTACTGTGAAATAAAAAAAACTTGCAAATGCAATAATGAAAATGCCACATAAATAAAGATGAAACAAAAAAATATACTATATATGTTACAAACTTGGTCACAGATTTGTTAACTGATATTATGAAGGACATAAATTATTTTATTTATTTTTATAGAAAGTTAACATAATGAAGATATTTTGTACTGGTTAAACTATCTGACAAAAATGAGGTAACTACATTGTTGGTATTTTACTTTATAATAGAATTTAAATCGATATAAAACTGAAACAGTACTGGATGAGTAAGAAAATTTGTGTACTAATTTGTACCTATAAGTGTTTAAAAAAACTGGGAATTATCATACAAGTTTGAAATATACAATCAGTCTTATTCCCACACAAAGGTGAAAAACAAAAAAAAAATCATGTCATAATCAATAAATTCCTGCACTGTATAGTAGCTATTTTCATTTAAACAAGATTTTTCACTCCGATTTCAATTTTTTCAATTTTAGTTGACTATAAACAATTTTTCTGGAAGATGGAACAAGAGTTTTCATCTCAGAAATTATAATTTTTTTCATAAAAAGACAGTTAACAAAATTTGATAATTAGAACAACACCTGCTTATAAGATACCTGTGAGACTTTTCCTTCAGTCTAAAGTGTTTTACTACCTTGCCCAAGTCGAAATCGATGAAAAAATAATAAGCAAGGTACCTCAAATTTTTATCCACATTCACAACTTTTATCATTAACACTTAAAACAAAATAAAAAATACTACTTAACACTAAATATTAGTAACTTTACTCAAATATTACAGTTAGGCTAAAATAATTGACATTTTAATTAATGTACTACGTGAACACATGGATTATCGTTACACAATTAATTAGTGATTCTATAATTATTAAATTAAGAACACAAACTCAAAACAATTCACAACACAGTATGTATAGCATATTGATATACTAAAACAAATCACAATAGGTTAAAAAACAAATTGACACTGGGAATAAAATAAATAATAATGGAACAAATCTGCAGGACCTGTATCAGATTAACAACCAACTATAAACTAAAAAAAAAAAAATGAAAAAAATGGATGTTACAGCAGTGATAAATCAGGTAGTATTCAATGTTGTAGTTACAATTGTTTTGTAAGTTAATGTTTGTAAGTACTGTGAAAAAAGTACAACAGTCTTGTTCATTGTTTACCAAAAGCACAGTAATAACTGGTTTATGAAATCCAAACTCTTAAAGTATCAAATTTAAACGGACACAAATACTGTGAGGAAATATTATTGTGGTTTAGTTAATACATCTAAATAAAATTTTATCATTGATAATACCTGATGACACATTGGTAGATCGTGCACGCTTGCGATAAATGAAACAGACAACCAATGTAACGTTTAATAAAAGAAGTACTGCAGCTGTAATAGCGACAGCCATTGTTAATACAAGTGGAAGTTCTGCATTAGCTATTATATCCTCTGGTATACCTAGAATAATTAAATAAACAAAAAAAATAATGAAATATTTGAACGCACCTGTAATACGTTTGTTTGCTCTCCGATGCAGGCAACAAGCAACCAATAATACATTGAGCAGGAGAACGGTTGCACCAAGGACAGCACCCACCACCAGCACCATGCTTCCCCCACCATTGCTGGCACCTTTTCCACGACTTGCCAGAGATGGAGGAGCGACACCTGTTAGTATAAGCCCCCATCTTAGCATTTATGTTAGTTTTGACAATACACTTTACATATATACTACAAATATTAAACTAATCACATTTCTACATTGATATAAATTGTAATTTAACAATGCAATTAAGTCAAGCAACATTCGATATACATTTAATACACCAAGAGACAACATAGTTGCACAAAGGGAGAACATTTTGATTTCAGAACCATAACTACAGTTTTAGAAAAATAAGAATACAATTTTTGAATATTAGTGTAAAATGAAAAAATTGCTTCTGAATATTATTATAGAACTGAGAAAGATTTGTATGACCGACAGGAAACTGCTTTGCTTGTTGCTTCAAAATCACTCTAATTTAAAAACATACAATAAGAAAAATACTTCTGGAATTATATGGGAAAAATTAACGAAATTACTGTAATCAAACTTCCAAGAAGATACTGATATACTAGGAGGTGGTGGAGATTGTAAAGAGTATGTTTGAGAAAAGTAGGGACTGTGTGAAGACAGGAGCGGGTAGATCAGAGTGGTTTGTGGCACGGAAATGCATTAAAACTCCTCCTGCTCATTATAACCATGGATGGAATAAACAAGAGAATGAAGAAGAAGCTCAAAAATATATAGTGAATTTATTGTTAGGAGACTACTAGGTTATATGGGGAGAACATTGGAGTTGTTGAATAAAATGACTGTAAATAGTTCGGAATTCAGTGAGGATTCAGTGCGGTGTAGAAGAGATGTGAGGAGAGAGGACAGGAACAAGGCATTAAGACAAAATGCCTTAATTAGACAGTAGGGTGCTTAAGAAAGTTAAAGAATTCACATGTATAGGGTAAACTGCTTAAAAGAATGCTAAACTTGGAGATATTGGGAAAATGATGGGAATCATTTCCCAGGAAAGCAATGGAGGTGAGATGATTAACTGATAGATAGAGGTGGAGAGGAGATGTGTTATGTCGATCTAAGGAAAATTGGAAGATAAAGAAGAAGATGATAAACTATAATCAAAAGCGAAAAATTCAATGGTTGATGTAAAGGATCAAGCGAAACTAAATATTAACTTCCTTTGGATCTATCTGTGTTATAAAATCATTGTAAGACTTGTACGTGCATTAAAATTACGTTATTAATTCCATCCAAATAATTTATTAAGTCAATAACACACTAAAAGCATTCCATTATAGGCTAATTATTTGTAGATGCTTCATTCAAACTCTAACCTAAGAACACTAAGATGAGAATTAAATTTGTAAAAGACTAAAATTAGTATATTCTGGTTTGTAACCTACAGAATGCCTTTTAACTCCCAAAATGTGGTTACTGATTTAGTGTTCTCAGATTAGAGTATTAGATTAGAGTATGTTAGTTCAATTAGAATTATTAGTAAGTTAATTCCTTTTCATGCAAATGTTCAAACTTGCAAAATTTTGTTGTACACAAAACGAATTACATTAAATTATATTATTATCATTCAAAGAATTAAAAACCACAATCAAAGTGATTATGCATTAATCTTTAAAAGCAATCACTCATAAAAATACCAATAAATATTTAAAAAGTACATTATTATGTTTCACATGCTTTTGATGTACAATTCTCCTAAAACGATATTAGATAAATTTTTACATTCAGAAAGAGGTTTATACGCGTAGAAGTCTAGATATCTTACTTGATATGATTTTTTTAAACAGTTGCATTAAATTCATGCATGAAAAATAAGGATTTAGAAACGAACCAAAAATCACTTAATTACAAGAAAACACCTACACAATTATAATAAAGTTTATTTTATTAACCTCAAAAATAACTCGGCCTATAAGAAAAATAGGATTGTAAAATTCTGTATGATAAAAATTTAAATTATAGATTCTGAAGATTTAAATATTTTTATTACTTTTAGATGCCTTAACTATGCCCATAACGGGCAGGTGGAATGTTTAATGATTGCACTCGATCTGTTAGTTCCAGGGCTACAAAAAAATTGTTCTGTTTCTTATCACAGTCAGCCAATTATATGACTGAACTATTTAAGAACAGAAGAGGTAGAGGTGTAAAAGACACTAGTTTGAGTTATCTCCTCTGAGAGTAATGAGTTTCATTATACACCCAGACCCTGTGGTGAATGAAGTGAAGATGTCATTTGCAAGGTGGAAAGTGGATGGTTTTCGGAGGGCTGGCATGTTGATAAGCATACTCTTTCAACTTTGTGAGGAAGGCATAGTAAACCAACTCACTCCTCATTTTTACTTAGTAAAACCTCTAGAGGTTCAAACCAGCCTTTTGGCTGTTGATCTAAACAACATGCCTTAACTATATTCTAATTAACTCCAAAAGGAATGAAAATGTCGCAGATGTTCTGAATACCTGTTTTGTATAAGTACTTATATTTTTTAATCCCATAAGAAATAAATAACATTCATGCAAAAAAATTACAATACCCCTTCAAATTACAATATAAGTACCCCTTCAATTGTCTCTCTAATTAATGGAACGACCCAACAACCCAAATTACTCTTACATTTGAAGTTTTGAACCCATTTTAAGCTTGTATATTTGCTTTCAGAAATCATATGCCAATGTCTATACATTAGACCAAGATCGCATATCATGCTAATACATTGTGAATATGTTTTGTAAATATCAATTTACTAAAAGATGTATGAAAAAGTATCAAACTAGTAACTAAATAGTGCTGAAAATATTTTTTTATATGTAAATGTATAAATGACAGTTTATATGAACTTTTTCACCTAACCTGTTAGTCTCAACTGGGTCAAATAACAAAAGTAAAATTTAATTAACAGATGTAATTTTTACAATGCCTTTTATATTTTTCTTTGCTGGTAAAACATGCAATCAATGTCTACTTAACATTCAATTATTTCACAACAGAAATAAGATTTCACCTTTGTAATAGCTCTATTATTTAATTTAACAAAAAGAGGGTGATGTATTAATTTTTGCCCTCTTTAAACAAGGGAATCTTGTTTCAGTTGATTATAACGCTTGTTTGAAAGTTAGTTCACTTGTAATTCAGAATTTAACATGCTTTTTCTTGTTATAAACCTAAATTTTATCTTTTTAAATGACTGTAAAATAATTTTTACAGGCAGAACAAAACATATTTATAAGCATGCACATTTAGTAAATACTGACTAACGAAAAACATGCTAGATTTTGTTTTACATCATAGTAAAAAATATTTGTAAATGGTAAACAAAAAGAGTTTGTATTAAGTTACATCCACTAATGTTTTAACATTTATTTAATTCTTATAAAGCTGCCATATTTTTTTTTGGATATATCTGCTTAAATTTGAACAGTTTGTAATGACAATTACATATAATTAATAATTCAACTATGAGTATCATGGAATAAATATACAGTTATGTTATCAGAGTATAAAAAATATAATTTGTATTAATCTGACAAAAAATAATACTACAGTAAGTGCTGCTTACTGTGTTGACTGGTTAATGTGATCAGTTGCTCATTACGATCAAAAGCAAAAGAACAAAGTCTAATCATAAAATTATTCGTAGTTTTTTTCAGTTTCTATGATTACATAATTTTATTCCGTTGTTTATAATGTTCAAGGCTTATCAAAAATATATAAACTTATCTTCATCTCACATTAAATTATCAAAGGGGAGGTTGTTTTATCTAACTTTATTCTGAATAATTTTTGTCTAAAGGGAAACCAGTCATAGAATTCTTAGGTAGGAATAAAGTGCATAAGCCTTTGGTACAATAAATCCATACATTGAAAACATCCCCTTTCTTAATAGGACAGATATGTGATTCAGTAAACAAATAAAAGAAGAAAATAAAATGTTTTACAAAAATAGGAATGACTGTTTTGCATAGAATCATTGGCCTATCCATTAAGCCTAACCTTAATTTGGGAGCACGTTTCAATTTGCCGTTCAAGCTGTTACTGACACTTTTTCAGATAATACCATTATCCTGCTTAACACAATTAAAAATTTGGAGTACCAACATGATCATAATAAGCAGCAACTACTGCTGCTATAAAATATTAGAGAGTGAAATGATAATACTGAACTAACTGTACTAGTGGAATTTTTGACAATGAATTTGTTAAAAATATCAAACAAGATATTCAACCAATGTATATTATAAATTAAAACAAAATTAGTTAAAGAACTGCAACAAATTTGTAGAAACTTACTTGAAGTAGTAGCCTTTACAGTATCTGGTAAATATCTGCTATCACCCATTCTATTCATAGCCATGATGCTGAAAACATACTGGGTAGCTAAATTCAACCCTGTCACTGTATATTTAGTTGCATTTCCAGCATCTTCGTACCTGAAAACAATTCAAAATCATATAACTTCATAAACAACTTTCATTAAGGCTGTTTTACAATTTACAAGATTATTTTTTTGGTTGAACTGTTTTAGGAAACCATATGGAAATGGTCAGCGTAGTAAAGGCATGAAATCTGCAATATCCCGGTCATATCATGCGAGATGAGCGCAGGTATGAATTACGCCAACGCATTCTGCAAGGAAAAATTGACCAGGACGCAAAGACTTTCATGGTTGACCAACTTGAGGGTATGGTTTAACAGGAGCTCAGAAGAACGCTTTCGGATAGCTACCAGTAAGGTAAGCATTGCCATGATGGTCGCCAATCTTCGGAATGGAGAGGCACAATGAGACAAAAAGAAGATATGGAAATAATTCCTAGTTTTTTTCCTACATTTTTATACACACATAAACATCGACAACCTCCAAGTATTTGAATTAATTTGATGCCAGTAAATTATATTAAAGTCAACAAATTATAGAGCATTAATAAAGATCCTGCTTCAGAAATGAATAAACGAATAATTATAATGAATCCTTTTACAGTCACTGACAACGTATTTCATGTTCTATGTACTAAGCTAATTGAGCAATGACAAGATATCTTGAAAATGTGGATTAAACTTTGGCATACTGTAGAATGATAACTATTTCATCGCACTTTGTAATATCATGTATCGATTTCATCAGATTAAAACAGGGAATTCTTTTTGTATTCTTTTTGTATTTTTGAAACAACAAAATATTTGTATCCCCAATGCTTCAAAAATAGAAATAGAGTAAAGTAAATATAGGAAAATATAATTACCTATAATTAACATTTGAATTGGTAACTGGTCGAAATCTTAGTCTGTAAGTAGCTGGTAAACCTCCATCAAATCCTGGAGTCCAACCTAACGTTAATGAATCATGAGTCACGTTAAGTACTGTCAAACCTGATGGAGGATCAGGTTTTGTTGTGACTATCAGTTGTACACTTGATGTAGCAAAACCCAGCTCATTTCTAGCAACACATTCGTAACGGCCGTAGTCACTTGTTTCTACATTTCTAACTATAAGAATAGATTCATAGCGCACAGGATCAAGCTGTAACAGATAATAAAAGTAATTTATAATTCAACATACCAATTAAATTTAATGTATCAAATAGATGCAGAACAAAAAGTGCCTAGTTTATAAAAGTTAACAGTAAGAGACAAAAAATATCAATTAATATTTTATGATTCTGACAATAACACAAGTGTTTTTATACCCGATTAAAAAGACATAGCCTAGGTTTAAATTTTTGTTCTAAGGTATTTCTCATTTCTGAAAGTTAATGCTATCCCTAATTTCTCTGGTCAGTCTCTAATCCATCATCCAAACCACTTTTTCTTCTATACAGTTCTTTCTCGTGATTTCTGACCACTGTTCTCTATCAAACTTTTCCGCTTCAAAAAATTGCTATTACTATTACTTATTTTCAATCGTTGGCCAACCATAGTTGGAATAGATAATGTCAAATAACAAATACATAAAGAAATATAAAATACAAATAAAGATACAAACACAAATGAATTAAAACTTAAATTAAAACAAAGGCCATCAATCATCATTACTCTGCACCTCGATGTGGTCATTTAAATTTTGTCGATTGAATAAGAGGCTTTTCCCGTTAATAATATTCTCGATTTTTTCTCAAAGTCGTTATAATTTAAGTTTTTAAGGGACTCAGGAAGCCTATGAAAAAATGTGTAGATATTATTTTGGAGTTACTTTGGCAACTGCTCAGTCTACTAAAAGACACAACTAGATCATCCCTGCTACGAGTATTGCAGTCATGAATATCTGAAATTACTTCATATTTACTAAAACTTTTTTTGACCGAAAGCATATTCATAAATATGTATAAGCAAATAACTGTCATAATACTATATTTTCTAAAAATTGGCTTACAGTGCTCTACTGTTAAAACTAACAGTTAAATAAAATTATGATGGATCTGCAGCCTTCCAGTTTACTGAATATTTAATCTACACACATAATTTCTTTACAACGAAAAATATAATCTTTTGAGATTAGTTGTACCACAATAAGTGTTTCTTAAATTTCTGATCCCAACGTTCTGTAGATCTAGATATTAATAATTTCAAATCGTTAGTAATTTAAAGAAACCGTCAATAAACTTTTTTTGAGGTTATACAGAGTAGTTTTTAGCATACCATGAAATTATTATAGTGAAACACTGCTGCACATAATAGCTATAAATTTGTTTTAAAGACACAGAATATTTTTATATTTTAGTAAAGAAATGAGAGATTAAAATTTCATTTCAGATACATACCTGTGAGAATTTAAATTTATATTTTTGTGGTGTAGTGGTAGGTATTGTTGTTCCTTCACGTGTCCACGTGAAATTTAATTTAGGTGCTCCTGATCCTTGACATACCAAGCTTCCATTATCACCACGATTACTAGCTGCTTTTGAAAAACGAGCAGACAAATCCATTTGAGGTTTATCTAAAATTATAAAAGAAAATTATTAGTTCTATATGTTTACTACAGAAGTATTAGAAAATTAAAATACAAACGTAAAAATTGATTCAAGAATAATGAGTCATTAGGCTACTTACGTTTAACAATTAAAAATGTATTTCCAATTGACTGATTCCCTAGGCCATTGTTTGCAATGCACTGAAAGTTTCCAATATCTTCTTTTGTTACACTACGTATTGTAAGATAGGCTGTATTATTCCGAAAAAACATTTCCATTCTTTGATCAAGATCTTGTCGATTTTCCCACTTCCACGTTACATGTTCTTCACTTAATGGATTTCCTTCCACTTGACACCACATTTCACTATCACCTCCGGCAGTAACTACTACTTCTTTACTGGCATCAACAATAACTGCTGGATCTAAATGAAAAAAAAATCAAAGTTTAGTTTCTATTTCTTGAAACAATAAATCTAGTTAATAAATTTAAAGAATAATACAGTTTGATACCCATTTTATAAAAATTAATCTTGATATTTCAGCGCTGAATTGAATAAATGTGAATAAAATACATAATTTTATTGCAATTTAGTTTTTAAGTTCATACTTTGCACTAAAATTTATCACAAAATTCACATATTAGTGTGAATAAATTCAAACATTTTATTCTAACTTCGCTTATATTCTTATCAAGAAATACAATATATATTCTGCACTATTGCCAAATTTAACAATATTAGTTTAACACATTTTTCATTTTTCAACACATTGAACTTTAGATATTCTAAAACATGTCTAATAAACGTAATATATATTGCTTTAATATTTTACTATAATTTAAAATTTTACTATATTTTAGACTTTTGAGACTTCATATTCAAAATAAGATAAATTTTCTCCATCTTTAGGTCTTTGGATGTTTTATTAATAATACTAAATGTTTAAAATTTATTAGATTCTTACACTGCACTGAAATGTTGACACTTATGGTTGATGACCCTTCACTATTAACAGCTTCACACGCATAAGAACCAGCATCACTACGATTTAATCGAGTAAAGTTAAGTACATTATTTTCTATATGAAGATACAATCCAGGAACTAAAGGAGCTCGATCTTTTGTCCACGTGTAAGATATTGTTGATGGACGCCCAGACGCTTGTGTAGATACAATTAGACTTTCACCTTCTATCCCAACTAATTCTGTGTCACTTAATTCTGTGAAAACTGGTTTATCTGTAAAAAAAAAAAAAAATTTAAGTTTTAAAATGTTATCTCACGTCTTTATAAATTACTCTATAACAAAGATATTAAAGAATATTTCAACATTCGATTTTATAATATAATTTTGTTTGTGTATTTTGGCGTAAATGCATGTAATAATTATAAGAGCAGACGCAGCACATCTTAAATGAACAAATAAAAATTAAAAATGATGCCGTGATATTGACTGCTGCTGTCATCTGTGCAAAGTATGAGAAGCGATATAATTGAACGTTTGAACAGTTTTATAAAAATGACTAAGATTTAGCATCTTTTGAACAGGTTTAATAAATTAGTATCAATTTTTGTATTTATATAATCTGATGATGATGGATACACTGAAATATGTAAGTGAGGAAAATAGAATAATAGGTGAAATAAAAATTTAAGCAGCGAATGACATTTGGTGTAATACTATATGAACTGTCAAAGAAATAACTTTTTATTCATTTAATAAAATGCATTATAAAATATTTTTTAAAAAATGGTTTGCAGAACACTACTTGAAGTTAAAAAAAGGAAACCGAAAATTCTCCAATGTAACTGAACATATAAATACTATGTCATGTATAAAAAATAATCTAGAAATATTATAAATAAATAACAGACAAAATGAAATTGAAATTTTGGAAAAATATTATATTTATAAATACAGTAACAGGGAAAAATTAATGAACACACAGATTGAATATGACAATCAACTGATTAAGCTGGCAAGACTGTTTTAGATATGAGAATAGACTATTCTTTCTACCATGGTAGGAGTAGGAAGTTTTAAATTTTGATGTGAAAAATTTTTTTAAAGAATTTTAATTTACTGAAGATGTATACAAGATACACGAAAGCGCTATAACATTGGTAAGTATACAATATTTATGATATTTTAAGCTCACAAATTAAATGTGCAATCAAAATCTTCTAAAACTATCTTTTATTAAACTTACATACAAAACCACAATCATCTAAAATTATTTTATTTCCTCTTCTGTAATAATATTGTAACCAAACTCATTAATTACATCATCTTGTGTATACTTTTGTATTTTCTATTTTTTTTTTTAAGCCATGTAGGACTACATAAGTTCATTAAAGAAGAAACATCTTATTTCAATTTTTGTTGTGTTGGAGTACTTTTTCTGATGTTTCTTTCCTTAATTCTTCTCCAGTATTTCTTCATCAATCATTCTGATCTCTCCTGGTGTTCTTCGTCGGAATACACGATTTTCTGTCATTTAGTCGGTCTCGTCTGTTCAAGTCTTGTGTTATTCAGTTTGTGGTAATTGCTAGATGTTCCTTTCACATCCTCAAGTAAGATTTGGATTTTGTTCATATCTTGTTCAATTTCTTTGATCCAGTGGGGCTGAGATTTTCTGTTTAGGAAATAGTTGATGATTTGTGGAGATTCTGGCTGAGTCACTCCTCAAGAGATAGCCAAAGAAAGAAATTCTCTTTTTCCTCATCTGGTCTGCTAGAGGTTCTAAATTTCTGTAGATTTTTTCATTCAGGATGAACTTCCAAATCCTATCAGTGAAACATCTCTTGTTCAAGCATTTTCTTATGATCGTATTTTCTATTAAAGTAAAGCATTGTTTTAAAAAAATCTCTTTCTGTTGAAACCTGGTACTTTTAATCCACCGAGTTTACACATTACTACACATAATGTAGTAATGTGGCACAGATATGAAGATGACATACTGGTAATATTGGAAAAGACATATAAAAATGAAGAGGATGTTATTTTAAAAAAAATTAAATACATTTGATGATAAATTACACCACACTATGGAACTTGAAAATAATAATAAATTAAATTTCATGGACATACAATTAATCAAGGGTAATAGTAAAATAACAACAGGTGTATTTCGTAAAAGTATATTACCAGTAACAAATATAAATAAGTCATCTAATCACCCATACTCACATAAAATGGCAGCTTACCATAGTATGATTCACAGAGCATATAATTATATAAAAGATAAAAAACTACTAGAAAATGAATTAAGAACAATAAAATTCATAGCACAAAAGAATGGGTATCATGAAAAAGAAATAAATAAAGTAATAAATAAAATTAAAAACAAACTACATTTTAAAAATAACTTGAGAACCACCCTTATATTAGATAATAAAATAAAACATAAACCATTTATTGCATTAAAATACAATAAAACTATTAACAATAAATTATACAGAACATTAAATAAATTTTATAAAATCGCATACACATGTAATAATAAAAAACTACTGTCCACAAATATAATTAAAAATAATATAAATGAAATACTAAGCAATAAAAAGGGTGTGTATAAAATAGATTGTGGTAATGAGGATTGTAAAAAATTTTACATTGGTATGACTAGTCGTAATTTTCAAGTGAGGTATAATGAACATAAAAAAGCACTGAAATGTGACTACATTATATCTAACTATACCAATCATATAAAAGAAGAAAAACATAAATTTGGTAAAATAGATGAACATTTCAATATAATAGAAAAATGTAATATAGAGAATAAAAATAAAGTTGAAAAATATGAGATGTTCCATATTTATAAATATTTAAAAGAGCAAAAGCAGGACATTTTGAATGAACAGATAAAATTTAGGAATGATGAAGTGATATTGACTGCTGCTGCTATCTACAGTAAATATGAGAAGGGATAAATTAAAATAAATTAATTTTAAATCAGTTTTATACAAGTGACTGAAGATGTATCATCTTCTGTAAATTTTAAATAAATGAAAAAACTTTTAGTTTCAATTTTTCATTTACTCTGATGATGGTGGATCCACCGAAACACGTGTAAGTAGGAATAAAATAAAGGTGACGCAGTTTAAAAAGAAGGTTAGTGAAATTATTATATTAATTCATTATATGAAATAGAAATATTTCAAACTGCAGGATGCATTATAAAGATTTATTTTTGAATCAAGGTTATTTAAACTACATGTTTTAAAACATACTGAATTTCTTTGAAAGAGAATTCAGTCAGATAACAATAACTTTTAGTTATGTTTAATGTAAGATAGAAAAAAAAACAGAAATTTTTTCAAAATATGTAACTAGGTACTTAAAGCTTATTTCTTTCATATTAATTTTTGATTACAAAAGAAGCTGTGATTTTCCTGAAAACCTAGATATAATATAAATACAGTACTTACACAATATATTCATGGTAACTGCATCGTGCACTGAACGTTGAAGAGCAGCATTAGTAGCTTGACAAGTATAAACAATCCCATCAATATCTGGTGTAACATTTAATTTCAATTGAATCGACGAAACCGTACCACCATGTAATCCAGGTTTAGATGTATTTGTGATACCTTCAGATACAGGAATACCTTCACGCCACCAACTCAATTGTGCTGGTGGATTGCTTGAGCTAGCATCACAGATTAACGTAGCGATTGTTCCGGCACGTAATTCTTCTGGTTCTTTCCTAATCCGCACATGTTCTGGTGGAACTGGAAAACATTTTTAAATAATCGAGTTTAGAACATAAATAATGATAAAGAATAAAAAAATATAATAAAAAATGGATTTATAACCACAATAACTTCCAAAACTTCAATGAATCTACAAATCAATTAAAATATAGGTACTACTTTGTTTTTGAAAGTTTCTAGTCAGAATTTACGACCACCAAAAAACAAATAATTATTTACCACAGAATTGATGTAATTTTTCTGAAATGCAATATTAGACTTACATTTTATTTTTTTCATTAAAGAGATTCAATCAAATTTCTGACAAATCTCTTTTCTTGTATTTTAAGTCAATGAGAAACAGCAGAACTATTTTTCTACAAGTAAATATCACTAGCTAGAGTTTATTTAATCCACAATAAATGTGGATTAATAAAAAATTAAAAAATATTTTGCAGGTTTGTTTTTATGAATATATTAATAATCGATTTACTTCACATTTTTTATAATTTTCATCAATCAATGATCTGAAAACATCTAAATTACACAAATATGCAACTATACAGAACCTTCCAGTGCATACGTTGATTCTTCATGACTTCCTTTTAACAATGAAATTAACTCAGAATGTACTGAGGATATAGGTAATGCATTTGTATTTTTAAATGAGAGTTTTACAACAGAATGATAAAAAGTTAATAAAATGAAAAAACTATGACAAAAATAATATAGAGAAAGAAATAGGTACATCACAGTAGATATTGACATTTTATTTACTTTATTGTAGAAATTATTTTACAGTGTTATAACTGAAGAAAAGTTTACTTACAATGCACACTGAGAGTAACACTCTCAATTAATGGTATTTCTGCAGCAGAATTAGTTGCTTCACATCTGTAGATAGCTTCATTATCCGTAACATTTGTGAGAATTGCAATTTCAGATGATACAGAACGATCATTTTCTTTAGTTTGTGCTATTATCTAGAAAAGAAAGATAAATTTATAATAAGTATGTTCACTTAAAACTACATTTTCAAGTCATAGTAATTTACAAGTTTCATTTGTTCTTTCATTTTGATTTGTTCAACTGATTTCATAAATATACTCATTTATTTTGAAGCCAAATTCATTAATGAATCAGGAGGATCAATCCTCTGAAACTATATTAGCAACAACTCTAAATAGGTCACTTCACAATTTCATGTGAAAAATCACCAGTTACTTATGTAGATTTTTAGATTTGAACACTTTTTAGACCTGAACACATTTTTGATTTGTGATTTAGTTTGAAAACAAATTCTTTACAATTTCAATGGAATCTTAACACATTAGATTTCAGTTCTTTTTTTACCAAAAAACCCCAAATTAAAAGTACTTATAAATTAAAAATAAAACGTATATTTTATATACTTTAATTTCAATTTTAAAATAGAAAGAAATTATTATTTACCTTTTTGTCATTTTTGTACCAGGTGAGTGTAGCAAGAGGATTTCCTCCAGATGATATGCATGATATCCTTTGAACTGTCCCAGCTGGTATATGCACACCTTTTGTGTAACCACTAATGATCGGCTGACCAGGAGGATCTACATAATGAAAAAATAAAATTCTAATTATTTAAAAATAAAAATTTTTAATCCAAAAAATAAATAAGACAACAATATTATCCATGAAGAAATGTTTTTATTTCATGATAACCATTTGATACAGCAATCACTAAAATCACATGAGCTAGTAAGATGGTAACAGATGACATAAGCACATGTGGGAGTTGACACGTGTCTATAAGCAAATATGAACCCTTGCCTTCTTCTGCAGTCAAATAAAAAGATGCTAAGTCATTGGACTTGACAAAAGAATCACAATACTTGCTGAAAGTACAAAAAAGTCAATCTGAATTACTACGTAGAAACTCTATGTTGTTTAGGTCATCAGGCTCGTTTGAACCTCTAGAGGCTTTACTAAGTAAAATGAGGAGTGAGGTGGTTTACCATTGCCTTCCTCAGATGCTAATAGATATATAAGCACATTTGGGAGTTGACACATATTATTATGTTTGTAAGCAAATACGAATACTTTCCTTCTTCTGCAGTCAAATGCAAAGATGCTACATCATTGAACTTGACAAGAGAATCATAATACTTGCTGAAGGTACAATAAAAAGTCAACCTGAATTACTACTTACTGAATTATTTACATATAATTAACAAGAATTACTACTTACTGAATTATTTAGATTATAAATTAGTATAGTAACGGGTGATTCAAAAAGAGCGCCGGTTTTTAAACGGCTGGTAAATTTTTGTTTATCGGTTGGCAACATTGTTAGACCTCATTTCTATTTCGGAGAACATTCCGATTGACGATTCAGTTGTAGTTTCTCTTGTTCACAGTGTAGTACTCTCGCAGTCTGTGTCTAACCATGGAGAAGTTTACTATTGCACAACGAGTGTTAATCGTCAAAACATTTTACCAGAGTGGAGAGAGTTATGCGGCTACTGTCGGGCGACTTCGCGATACTCTAGGACGTAATGAAGCACCGAATGAATCAACAGTTCGCAAGCTCATGAAAAAGTTTTTTGAGACGGGTTCAACAGTCGACCTTAAAAGTTCTGGACGTCGTCGTTCTGGCCGAACTGAGCAGAACGTTGCGTTGGTTCGTGACAGTGTGGCTGTTAGCCCAGCAAAATCAATACGTCGCCGTTCTCAACAATTGGGTTTACGATGTTCTTCTGTACGGAGAATTCTTCGGTACGATCTCCAATATCACCCGTATAAAATTCAGTTGACGCAACATTTGAAAGTGGCAGACCACCAGAAGAGACGACAGTTTGTTGACTGGGTATTGAGAAAACGGCAGGATGATGACACCTTCGCAAACAAAATCATTTTCAGTGATGAGGCGCACTTCCACTTAAACGGTTTTGTTAATAAACAGAACTGCCGTATGTGGGGTTTAGAAAACCCTCGCGTGGTTAATGAAAGGGAAATGTATGCACAGCGAGGGACAGTTTGGTGCGGCTTTTGGTCGGGCAGTGTCATCGGCCCTTACTTTTTTGAAAATCAAGAAGGACAAGCCGTGACAGTAAATGGAGACCGATACCGTACGATGATTAGGGAGTTTTTGTGGCGTCATTTGGATGGAATGGACATTGACGAGTTGTGGTTTCAGCAGGATGGTGCCACCTGTCACGCTGCACGAGAAACAATGTTGTTGCTCCGTGAACGGTTCCAGGATCGCATCATTTCTCGTAATTCCGACCAACAATGGCCACCAAGGTTGTGTGACTTGACGCCTTCTGACTTTCATCTTTGGGGTCATCTGAAGTCATTGGTGTATGCCAATAAACCCCGAAACATCAATGACTTGAAGGAGGAAATTCGACGGGTTATCGGGCAAATGGAAGTCGAAACTTGTCGTGCAGTAATATCCAATTTCATGGACAGAGTTGATGCGTGCCAGCGCAGTAGAGGAGGACACATGCATGACATCATTTTTCATACATGAAATCAGAAGGTAAGATGAACTTGTTGATGTATTTATTTTCAGTTTTTCAATAAAATAAATCTCTTAATTTGATATATCAAAACCGGCGCTCTTTTTGAATCACCCTATACAAAAGAATTTCTTGAATTACTCTTCCACAAAACTTTATACAAGAATTACATGATCGATAAATATTTTTATTTTCTCTTGCCTATATGAATATATAGGAAGGAAAGTATTGTTTTCATGTTGATTTTTCAAAATTGAGTTTTCACCTGTCTATACCTAATAAGTTAGTTACCACTAGAGGACCTGACACGAAACTTTTCATCAAAATTGGTCAACCGGAAGTAGTAGTTTATTCGTGTCATTTTTCACTTTTTTGCGAGTTTCTCAAAAACGAGTACTACAGTTTTTTTTAAGTATTACCTCACTACATTTTTTATGCACTACAAGATAGGACAGGCGCCATGTCTGCTAAAATTCTTGGTGAGGCTGTTTTTCCGTAAAAAAATTGTTTTTTTTTTAAGATTGCCACTTTAATATGCATTTTAGCGCAAAAATGTATCTAGTAAAAGTTGTAGAGAATTTAAAATCCTACAACTTTTATATCAAACATTTTTTATTATTAATGGTTAGCTTAGCGGTAATTAGGGGTTTTCTGTTTTTTCTCATAAAAACGTGTAAAAAAATCGATTTTTTTTAAAGATTTCAGCCTTGGTGTGCATTTTACGACAAAAAAGAATAAAATCAAATTTTTAGGAAATTAGAAGATCTACATCTTTTATTTACGACATTTTTCTCTACAGAGCCTAGCTTAGCGTGAAAGAGTGATTTTCCGTATTTTTATGCCAAACTGAGGTTGATTTTCATTTAGCGTCTTTCACTCATCATTGAAATTAGGTTATGTTTATTGCAGTTAGTTTTTTTTGTTTAAATCTAATGTTTTATTACTAATGTTAGGCTATATTATTTATAATTTGCATTGGCAGGAGAAAGTTGTGTGGGTGTTTCACACCAGATTTTTTCTTTTAAGATACAAATACATTGAAATTAAAGATGAAACTTACATAAAACATTGATTGTATGTGTGCTGACCACATTCTCAGTCAATTGCATGTTTAAACCATGACATATGACCACTAAAGCTCTTTTATCAGGCCCAACAACAGCTGTTGTGTTAGATATAGTCGTTGAGCCACCTTCTGCAGCAGTAACTGTTCTTTGAGTTGCATTTTTAACTTGTCGTCCCCCAATCATCCATTTAACTTCTGCTGGTGGATTACTGGGAGCTGTTATACATGTTAATGGAACCGTATCACCAACTCTTGCTTCAGTTGGGCCAGATATGGTGACATGTGATGGTGCAACTAAAAAAGATAAAATTATCATCATTAATTCATCGCTTCACTCGAAGATCTTGTAAATGTAATAAAAGAAAACTACTTGTTACAAACTTGTCTAATATGGGGAAACTAATTTCTGTATCCATCCTCTACTTACCTTTTGGATACAGTATTAAGGGGGACTCTACTGGAAATTGAAAGTTTTTTCTTTTAAGTTGTTCTTTTAAGTATTACGTTATTCAATAGGAGTTTTTAACTGGGATGTGTTGTGGCATGGCGTGAAGTCAATATTTTTATGTACTTAGTGTAGTAGTGGTCGAACTCCTATATGAAATACATTGCTTATGGACTTTCCATACTGCATTCTGAACGTGAAATCAACTATAGAAGAGATAAAATGAGAAATTATGTAATTAGAGAATTGGGGACAGACAGCCTGATAAGAAGAGTTGGAGAGACAAAGCTATGATGGTTTGGTCATGACAGCAGGACGAAGGAGGGTAGATTGACTAAGAGGACTTGGAAATGGAGGAAAAATACAAAATGAGCAGATACAGTTAAGGCTGAATTGTTTGAAAGATGTGATTCCAAGAGGGGAATGGAGGAGAGATGGTTTAGGGACAGAGAGAGGTAGAGAGAAGTTGTGTTGCACCCAACCCAAGGAAACTTAAAAGAGGGATAAAGAAGATGATGGTTATAACTACACGATTCACTAGTTTGTTTAACAAATTAAAACAATTGTCAATACTGTTTTATACTATAACTGTAAACTTACATAATGGCAATAATGAAAGAAAATGTTTCTATCTACTACGTATCTTGAGAATTACTAATATCTACAATCATTTTAAAAAAGTCAGTAGACAAGTATAAAACGGGATTCAGCAAAATGCCCAATAAATTCTTGATTGCTATAGATTAGGTCTTATTAAACCAATTCTTTTATTATTAATTTTTAGGGCAAAGGTCATTAGCTCAACCTTGTTGTTAACATTCATGCATACTATATAAATTATGAACAATGCTGAATTAAATATGATACAGAACTGAACTGGAAAAATGTTATGAATTTTATAATAAAATCATGGTAAAATTAAGCCGTGTTACTCCAGGGATTACTGTACTTTTGAATGCTGTTACAAATCCCTATACAGTGGAGACATGAATGTATGTAATTAAACAAATGAAATTTGTTTTTTAACACTCATCCACAATTAAAAAAAAAAATCTGTATTTTAGTATGACAACATGTTGTAAAAATATTATTCAAAACACAATATAGTGAAGAAGAGTATAAAATATAATTGTGTATACATTTAAATCACATTTACAAAATTTAAAAAAAAACAACTATTATTGTATGATAAAATAAATAATATTTAACAGATTTACTTACAAAGAACAGTTAGATCAACTTCAGCCTTTAACGGTGCATGACTCATAATATTAGAAGCTTCGCATCTATATTTAGCCTTATTATCACTAGAATCAGCTGTGAATGAATATATATTTTCCGAAAGACGTCCAGCTGTACGATACGCCATTCTAATCTGTTCGCCATTTTTATACCATATTAATTGAGCTGGAGGATTTCCACCTCTCGATCTACAGACTAATTCTACAGTTTGACCTCTTCTTATAGTTTCACCTTCAGTGTACCCTTCAATATATGGTGGCCCAGGTGGATCTGTAAAAATAAAAATATGCACAATTAGTACACATTCTGCAGTATTAGTTACACATTTATTGTACATTTATTTACTACTTATTACATTTTATATTGCTTTCACAGTAAACTGGTTGGAATTTACCAGAACTGCAGACATTAGAGCCCAATAATTTTTTTCTCTACATGAGGGGGTAAGTTTGATAGAATGTCAGCTATAAACTTGAAAACTGCTCAACCAAGTTTAATACGAGTTTAACCAAATTATTCTCGGTAACTTCACAAATTTTCTAGACCAGTGGTTGCAGGCCGCATTGGCGTAGTTGGTAACGTTCTCACCTCTCATCATGCTGTCTTGGGTTTGAATCCTATTCAGGCATGGCATATTTTCATACGTTACAAAAACTCATTTCATCCTTCACCGTCTGCATTAGTAGTAATTGCAGAACAATCGAACGTTAAACCAAAAAATAAAAAAATAGACCAGTGGTTACCAACTGGTGGACTGGAGCTTGGATCTGAACTGCCGATTCATTTTTTGCGGACGACGAGCCCTAGAGAATTATTTTTTTATTTACGCAGATCTTCTTATTTTCATGTGTGATGTGAAATTTTTTACGTTTATCTGTGTGCATGCTGAGAGCAACTGGTGATGTCAACACGGCGTATACCTGAGTTTCTCTGAAGAGAGTTGATGCTCGTTGAACAAGTTCATGACTGTGATCAGGCTGAAAGCAATTCATGATACCACCACACTACAAAATACAAAAAAACTACAACTTTTGTACATGGGCCAACAGTATTTTAAAACTGTGTTTACATTTTATTGCTCAACCTTTTCAAAATCAACTATTTATTATTAAGATTCAGCATGATTGCCATATCTAAACTTTTAGTCAGCAAGGTAAGCCTATGTAAAAAGTAGGCTGGACCAAGCAACTTTAAAGATTCCGAGAAGTTTTTTTACAGCTAAAATTTTCAGCAATCTCTTATTTCATATTCTTCTTTTTCTTCCATCCGACCTCATCAAAATTTTTAATGAACCTTCATCAAATTTATTTGATGAGCAATGTTCTTAGCAACAAAAATTTATACGCATAACTTGAGGAATTCCTGAGATAAAAGTACAAACTAAAATTTTGAGATTTAAAATTAATGTTGTAGCTGAATTATTTTAGGCTTTCAAATTGTCAATACACAGTTTTAGTTTAGTTCCACATAGAGTTCACTGTTATTTATGTATTACCATTATCCATGTACATTTTACATTCAAATCTTACTATTATACAACAAACCATTAGTTTATGTATTCGAAAAAACATATCATTTGTAAATTTTGACTGTAGCTTTATCATGTTCTTTGGAGTGTCACAGACTGTGTAAATACAATTGGGGGGTGTCCAGGGAGGAGAGCCATGACCAGAAGCAGCTAATCTTCAATTACATATTGCTTTTATATATAATTTAAGATATTTATTAAGATCCCCATAATTACTGCTAGTTTGATCAGAGGATATGGTGACTGAAGAAACAAAATTTTTTGTTAAGTTTTAAAAAAAAAATTGTTCATGAAATTTGTAGATCCCACCAAGCAACTTTAATAAAGATTCCTGGAAGTTTTTTTGCAGCTGACATACTCAAAAATCTCTTACTCTGGGTTCTTCTTTTCCTTTCTTCATCTGTCCTCTGTTAGCTTTTGCTCTTGGCTCAAGTCCTTAAAGTACATAAACTGAAGTCTGTTTGTTTTACATCCCATGTCTTCTTATTTTATTACAATGTTTCCAACTGTATGAAAAAATTTATGACACACCTAAGATGTATTGTTAAATGTAATATCCTGGAAGATTATTTTTATTATTAATTTCTCACGCTTACTGTGGATATATCTGTAAAATTTAATCTTCATTCCATATCAGTCATTATTAATTCATTTGTTTGTTTTCCTGGTAATAAGTAAGCAGATGTTTAAACAAATTTATTAAGTGGTATTAAATATCCACTCAATTACAGTAACTATTCCTACAAAATTAGTCTGGCTATATAATTTTATTTAATTATTTTTTTTATTATAATCCTACTATTAATTTATTAATCTGTTAGCAGTGTATAAATACAAAAAAAATTGTATCGGTCTATCAAGTTAATTGTATATAAATCTTAAGTCTTTGAAAACATTCATCTTGTGGATGAAATTTTGTTTGTTGTAACAAAGAACCACAATGACTACATTAAATATGATTGGCCTACCTGAATCCTGAATCCTGAATCCTGGTTGAGAGGGCTAAGAAGCCCTATGATGGCGACATCGTGTTAAGGAACACCTGGTCGCTCGGGGAACAATATAACAGAATAATTGCAACCTCAAGAAATTTAGGGGGAATTTTATAGTTTAAATAGGAAATAGGATTCTGGTTCGTGGGACATTGGAACTGGGACTTGAAAGGAGGTAATTTATTTTTAGAAGTTATTTGTGGAAAATTTAAATTAAGGGACAAGTGGGTTTAAGAGCGGCTCTTTTATTTTATTTTATATTTCAGTGGCCTTTTTTCAGTTTTGTGGGAGTCCTATTATCTTGGGGAGGGGAAGGCATGCATTTTACTGAACGTGGACTAAAGGTATAATTTAAGGTAGGGGTTAGTTTATGATTTCAGGGGAGACAGAAAGGGTAGAGTTTGGCATAATCACTGGCCTTTTTATGTTCTGAGTGTTTATCAATTTAAAATGGCGGCTCTTTTCACCGTAGTGGAGTGATTATGCATACGAACATGGGGACAACTACCAACTGGGGGGAGTGAGTCATACAAGTAGAAGGGGCATGGGCAAATAAGAGGAATACAGGGCAGAATAAAAATGTGGCAACTCTAAATTTTGTTAAGAGGAATACAGGGCAGAATAAAAATGTGGCAACTCTAAATTTTGTTAAGTGCTAGTGATGTCTAGAAGCTGAGTTTGAAGCGCGCGGCAATTGAGGCGGAGGCATCTGCCGTGACGATACGGAATAGCATCATCGGCAAACAGTCCAAATTGGATTGAATCACGGACAGGAAAATCGAAGGTGTGCATAAGATAGAGGATGGGCCCAAGGACTGAGCCCTGAGGTACACCCGTGGACGAAGGGGTGAGTGGGGACATGGCCATGTGGAATTGAGGAATAGTGACAGAGACTTGGAATTATCTTCCAGTAAGATAGGAATGGAGTAATCGGACAGTTGAGGGGGGAAAGAATTGTGCCAGTTTGTAAAGGAGGCCCATATGCCAGACGCGGTCAAATGCAGCCCGAAAATCAAGCAGCACAGCCGTCGTGTCACAGTAAGAATTTCTGGCATCCACAAGTGCCGTGACGATGCGGAGGAGTTGGGTAGTTGTGGAGTGTCCTTGACGAAAACCAAATTGCTCGGGGGGAAGAACAGATTCAACAACAGGACGCAGGCGCGGGAGAAGAAGCCTTTCGAATAATTTTGACAGGATCGGCAAAAGGGAAATTGGCCTATAACTTTCGGGATCAGTCGGACGTTTGTGGGGTTTCAGAATAGTAATGACTTTGGAAACCTTCCACGAAGAGGGGAAATTTTGCAGCGCCAACACTGCATTGAATATTGCCAAAATATGAAGCTTTAGATCTGGCGGGGAATTCAGGATGGCGTATCCAGAGACATTATCAGGACCAGGGGCCTTACGCGGATTAATCGAGGAAATTACAGAGGTGACATCATCCTCCGTGAAGGGTTGTAAGTTACAGGGCGTAGGGTCAGAGAGCGTTGAGTTGACTTCATCATGAATGAGTTCATCCTGGTCATGATGAACGGACGGAGGGGCAACAAAATGTCGTTCAAAATGCGAAGCGAAAGTGTCAGCAATCGCCTGCGGAGAATATGTCAAACCATTAGGTGTCATCAGAGGATGCGACTTCCTCTGGGTCGACAACAAACGACGTGTGGCCTCCCATGGTCTTCCGTCATCCGCTACTCGATGAAGGTAGTCCTCCCACTTACTACACCGGTGACCATCGAGTAGCAGTTTACACCTAGCAGCGGCACCGTTGAACAGATCCCGATGATGTGGATCTCTGGTGCGCTGCCAGAGCCTTCGAAAGCGACGCCTATCGGCGATTGCTGCTTTGATAGGAGCTGGAAGTGATGACCTAGTGCAAGGCGGGCGTGGGTGCGAGTTCTGGGCAATGGAATCGGAAAGTATCGAAGTGAGGGAATCAAGATGGGACTCAAGCTCAGTTACAGTGGTAATAGTAGGGGGTTCAGGTGGATTGGCCTACCATAATATTTATTTACTTTCTGAACATTAAGTGGTACTTTTGATAAAATGAGGGTTAGTATCTAAAGTATAAGAGTAAACATATGGTGGGACTATGTTTCATATTGATAGATATCAGAAAATAGTACTCTATAATAATATATCTCTACAATAGTAATTATTATTATCATAATTAAATCTAATGGTATTTGTAATAGAATACTAACAAAGAACACTAAGTTGGACCGATACAGCAAATGGCATATCTTCAGGAAGTGCTTCATGTTTTGCTGCACAAGTATAATCAGCATAATCATCTTCAGCAGTTGGTTGCAATGTTATACGGCTTGAAACAGTATATCTTTTCACTTTTTGTCCAGGCACTTCAACCTCCAAAACATGATCTTCTCGTTTATCTGAAAAGAACAAAATATTATAACACCTGTTTATAATTTAATTGTATAATCAGAAATAAATTATTCAGCCATTATTAATTTAAAAATCAAAGAGACTGATTTGATTTATGTATATGTTCAAGCAATAAAAATAAATTATGCATTAAATATATTACGGTATTAAAGGTATTAATACGTGGGTATTGAACCCACCGGGCTGGTCTAGAGGTAAAGTCATTGCCAAAATCAGCTGTTTAACAGCTGATTTTCGGAGACGAAAGTTCCTGGTTCAAATCCTAGTAAAAGTACTCACTTTTATACAGATCTGAATACTAGACAGTGGTTACCGGTGTACTTTGATGGTTGGGGTTCAATTAACCATACTCTCTCAGGAATGGTCGGCCTAGGTCTGTACAAGACTACACCTCATTTACACGTCATACACATCATCCTCATCTCATTGGGTCATGGGGTTGCTTATTGTTCTAAATTGAACAGATTGCAACGTACACAAATTAGGAATAAAAAAAAGGTATTAAATTATTAAGGTATTAAAACAGGTACCTATTAAATGGGACATTAAAAGTATGTCTATGTCTTAATTTTCTTTTTTTAGCTTTACTTGGTTATCGGGGACTTGGAGTAGACATGCATTTAAACAGGAAACACTAGTCGAGTTCTTTCAGATGTGGCTGTCAGCTGGTCACCATTCAAAATTGTTCTCCCAAACAATATTACTTAACAATTTTTTCTTCATTATATAATTTGTAATTCGTAACTTTACAACATATTAAAAATAGTAAGTAATTATGTTAATGATAAGAGACATGACTGACATTATAAGTCATAGACAGAAATGAAAAAAATTCATAAATTTTAAAAGGAAATAAACCATTGATAAAAGACCTGAAATTTTGAAGAACTGATTTTTACTTAAACCACATTAATCTTTGTGACTGATTCGAAATGGTACAAAATATTTATCTCTAAATAATCTGGATATTCTTAGAGACGATTTTTGAAAATTTTGAATTGATTTTTGTTTCTTGTTTTGGTGTTGTTAACTAATAATCAAGAAAGGAAAACTTATTGTTCTAATGTATCGGGAAATTTATCAGATTATCTTGTTTTAGAAAATGATAAATGACAATTTGAATGTACCCTGAGAATTGACATAAATTATCCAATAATTTGTATGAATTACTGTTATAGTGCAGAATATGGTAGAAGAAGAGATTCTTTTTATCAAGTCTGATAATTTTTACAAGTAGAAACAATATCAAAATGGTTTTTCAAAATTAAAATAATATTAGAAAACTTTATAATATTTGAATCATTTGAAATCATGTAAGAATACATACAATATTGTACAATAAATAACATTATTTGTTCACTAGAGAAATTACGAAATAAAATTAAATACGACAAGACTAAACTAAAGCAATTACTAAGAACTATGTCTACGATATTTTATTTACAAATGGTGCATATACTAGAATAGAATACAGCGAGACTCTTATTAAATGTATGAATAAATGTAATATCTCCAATGATTAAACACGGGAACTAAATAATAACATGTATTATATTGTTCCATATTATAAAATACTGCTTTGTATTAAATATATAATATTAATAACATTAAATAATTACATGTTTTAAATGAAAATACATCTTTTTTAAAGGAAATAAATCATGTAAAAGTTTAGTATAAAAGGCTAAAATATCCTATTATTTGTTTTAACATTTTTTATTAAAATATAATTTCTATGTTTTCTGTAATATAAAATTTTTAATGAAAAACATTTTACAAAAAAATTATTTAATAGTAACTGCAATTTAATAATATTAATATAGACTGGAACTAAATAACTTATCGCTCAAATCCTGAAAAATCATGTGAGTACAGATACTGAAGTCATGAGATTACCTTTTGCGTATGGATGGGCTGTGAGGAAGGGAAGTGTAAATATGACAGTGCTAGTAACCTCAACAGTGAGACACTACTCGTACATTTTACTACCGTGCAGTTTCTAGACAAATTTTGTAAGCTGTGGTTTAATCCGAGAAAATTATCTTCATAAAGCTTATAAGAAATAAATCTGACTTTTAATACTGCCTACAGCTTAATAACATGACTAGAAATGATTAATTTACTGTAATTACCAGCTCTCCCTTTTTCCATTGGAACAAATAATTTTCTACGAATGAATCACCTTGTTTACTATCGCTGTCACTGTTGTCTTCACTATCAGTCTCACTAATATCTACCTAACCGTTTTCTTTTTTTACCAGGTATCAACAAAACTGTTGAAGAATACCTTCTTCATGTCTTTAATTTCCTTCTTTATTTTTCGAATTGTGGGAAGAGAAACATCACAGTAGTTAGCCACTTGCTCATGGCTTTTGTTAAGAGGCAGTGAAAAGTATTTTTGTTTAGTTTCAACTTCACAGCATTTTATTACACTGCGTATTATATTTCGTTCAGCACTGTGAATAGTCTGCCCACATTTTCGAGAAACTAACATTTCTGTTTACGGTAACAAACAGTTATATTTGTACCATTAACCTACAAAAGGTTCCGCGATATACTGTATAGGCTATGCTCTGGGTATAGTATAAGTTGTTACGTTTGTCGCACTGAAATTAAAGCAGTCGCGCATGTGCACTGATGCTTTTCCCCCTTTACCCCTTGTTGCAAACAAGGGCAAACTCGTGACTCAAGTGAGTATACCTGCTCAGCTTAGTCATACTTGTATTTTGTTCCAGTACCGGGTATTCTGTTTTATTATACTAATACATTCAAAAGTATACAACCGGTGATTTAAATTCATGGTAGCGCGCTAGCCTACAAACAGAGGTTCCGGGTTTGAATACTGGCTATTTCTGAAAATTTTTACAAGCTAAAAACACATACAACTCACCGTAGTCACTAATAACCAAGCTGTTGATGCAACTTTAAAAAAACTAAAAAATAATTCAATGTAGTTTACCATGGAATGGAAATGGATAACAAACCACATGTTTTACAATATTAGTTAAACGTTATATATATATCAAAGGTATTAAAAAAATATGTACTTGTTAACTGTATAGTAAATTCCTGTATAACCAGACTTGATAGAACCAGGCCTGGTCAGGATAAAATCCACATAAACAAAACACAGTTTAAGAAATATGAAGGCTATAGTCACTGTACAACTACCTATTATCCTGAACTAAAAAAAAACTATCTACAAAAAACTTTACACAGAGACAAAACTATAATATGACTATATTATATAATAAAAAAATAAATACAAAAAAAAATGAGTAGGCCCAGTTCTTACATAAATATAATTTTAAATTAGTTATTAAGAATAAATTAGCATTATTGTGCAAATTAATTTCCATCAGTCAGCTAGTAATAAATTATATTATACTAAAAAATAAGATTTTATTTAATTCATAAAACTCATAAATTTAATTTACAACACATTATTGAAAGAATTCAATAAAAACTATTATAAATTTTATGACAACAATAAAGATCGTAAAATATTTTTTATTTTTATAACTAAAATCTATTTTATTTCAGTAAATCTCATTGTCACTGAAATAGAAAATAAACGCTGAATGAAAACTAACTTCAGAAAAACTTTTAAATAAATTCTTACGAATAACTTTTATAACCATAAATATCAGAATGAAATACAGTAATCCGTTAACATCAAAAAATTTAAAATTTTAAAATAATTTACTTCGTAAGTTTACTATGATGAAATATTGTGACATAAAAACGAATGATATAAGAATTTTATTAGATAAAACTCCTACATTTAAATTAATATCGAAATAAAGAAAATAATTATGAAAAATTATATTGTTCAATTTAATAAAAACAAAAAATGAATTTAAAAATTACTAAGATTGTTAAAAAATAATCAATTTTAACATAATTGGTAACATTAGTTTTTTTTAACGTAATATTAGTAGAATCTGAACTAACATTTCAGAGAATGAAAAATTATTGGCTGGAGGAACTTTTATTTTTTTTAGTGTAAGCCTACATAATTAAACTCAAATTAATATATTCTATTCTTACCAACAACACTTTTGTATTAAAATTTCATATCCCTAGATGAGAATCAATCCCAGAGCATTTGGCTTAATGTTTCAATAAAGATAAATCGAGATAGCAATTGGCATTTATTTGTTTTTATTACTTGAACAGTACTTGAATTTTACATGAAATCAAGAAGAATAACAAGAAACCGTTTGTTGCCCCAGAATTTGGAAAGCCGCGGTGATTCGAGGAGCCTTTGAGGACTCTACCGAGCGACCCCAGGAGGGGGCATCGGGAGCCCTCGCGGGCTGCTAGAAGACGCATCGTGAATTTCTTTTAGAAACTGATAATCAAGCTTTAGCCTGGCTTCTTTCCAGACCAAAACAGTTAGGTAGATTGGCTAGATGGTTACTTCGATTATCTGTCTTTAAATTTAAAATTAATCATATCCGTGGTTCAGATAATAATGTAGCCGACGCATTATCGAGGATGTATGATTTAAATAATGAAGATATCCCACAGGATATAACTTATATTAATACTTTATTATCGCAGTTCCCCCTATCTTTTACAGATATCAAACTACATCAGGAACAGGATACTTTTATCCTACAACAAAAACAACAAAGAGATAGGATAGAAGAATAAAAATTTCTTTTTATAAAAATTAGTTATATTAGCAGAATAAAAAATTTGGATGGATACCTCTTGACTAACAAAAAGTCTCACATTGGTGATTTCTTTTTACCAAAAAGTTTAAGCCTTTTAAATAAATTACTAATTTTATAAATTGAAAACCAATGAATAACTTCTATAGTTTTTTACCTAAAATTAATCAATTAACTATTAGTCTATTGAAGCTATCTAGTGTATTTCTATCTATTGAAACAATCTATAATACTTATATTGGAACGAATCTAGTGTAATCATAGTTTATTTGTTTTGTTTCTAATCCTGAACAAATGTGTGGTTTCGTTCTAAGATAAACAATTTCAGATATGTCAGGTACAGTCTATAAAAGGTTATGATACAGAATAATGGTGTTGCAATGTCAGACAATAAACTAGAAGATGTCAATAAAAACTATAACCAAGACACTCTGCCAATAACATCTTCTAATGAAATGTAATTTCTCAATTCTTGTTTCATAACACATCCTGATTTTTACAGTACAAAACTAAACAACAATATATATCTAATTATGATTAATACTTTCATTTATTTTTTTAAAAGAATACTTATAAAACCGATAAAGCATCAGAAAATAATTAGTACATAATAGTTTTGAAATACATTAAAGATTTTAAAAAGGTACAATTTATGATTTATATGTATCTATAATCCTAATTTAACATTTTGAATATTATAGAAATTTAAAAAATTTCCCAACCCTTTTGACTGGCACAAATGAATTAAGTAAAATAGAGGCAGAACCAATTTAACAGTAGAGGGTAGCCAAATAATTATCAGTGTACAATGAAAAAAAAAACATTAATGCATAGTATTTTTACTGCAAATTTTTTTTAAAACTTTTGGACGATAGCTCCATTTATTTCATTAAAATTTTATATTAAGCTCTCCCAAAGTGGATACAAATACACACACACACACACACACATACACGTACACACACACGCACACACACACACACACGTGCGCACAGAAAGGGAGAGAGAAAGTATGAAGAGAGAAAGAGAAAGAGAGAATTTAGCAGAGTCAATACATTTAGGAGATAACCTTCTATCTCTATGCTAATGGCTGAATTGATAAACTATAATTTCCAATTCATTTTTAAGTGCATTCAGATCCCTTTTACAATACGAAGTTCCAATTTTAATCAGTGTGTGATTCCCGCCCTCAAATACGCTGCTCAAACGTGGACTTTTACAAAAGGCCTGACCAAGACAAAAAGATCTATGGAAAAAGACTGATACTGAATATTAAATTAAAAGACCTAGTGAGAAATGAGGATACTGGGTTGAAAAATAAAATAACTGATGTAAAACAGCATGACATAAAATGGCGATGGGTTAGGCAAACACTGAAGAAGACAGATGATGGATGGAACAAGGTGGTTTCGCAGTGGAGGCTGCGGAAGAGAGGTAGAGATTTTCCACTAACACAATGGGGAGTTAACTTAAAACTGGTGCCAGGATTTAACTGGGCATGAAGGACGCACAACAGGAAATTGAGGATGCAAATAGGGGAGGCCTATATACAACATTGGTTGATAACACTCTGATGATGATGGTGGTGGTGTGGAAGTGGTGTAATGGTGAAGAAGAAGAAGAAAAAGAAGAAGAAGAAGGAGGAGGAGGAGTAGGAGGAGAATAGAAATGAGGAGGAAGGGAGAGGAGGAGAAGAATAAAAAAAAAGAAGAAGAAGTATGAGGAGGAGGAGGAAAGGAGAAGTAGTTGGAGGAGAGGGGAGGAGAAGAAAATACTCCTGATATTTTTAATTGCGCCCTGATGCAATGGAAATTTTTTTTACATTTTCTCTGAAATTCAGAAACAAAATAAAAATTAATGTTATTTTTAGTTTCCTCTGCATTGCTTCTTGGTTTTTTTTAAAATAAATGAATTCCGAACTGAAATAAAATTGTCGCCAGAGAAGAAACCGAGAATGTTTCTTAAAATTTCCTGTAAAAGCATTAAAAACAAGGCTATTTAAAATCAATACATAACCCAGAAGTTCTTTATCTTTGTAGGCCTGACACCTTTAAATATTACCAATAAGGGTATTTTAGAGAGGAGTTGCAAATTAGAAGCTGTTAAATTATAGCTACAATTAAATCACTATATCATCTAAACTCTAAGAACTGAATGAAATAAATTTTAAAAGAAAAGTCAAGAAAAATTACTCAAGAAAATTTGATTTTATAAGTTTTAAATTAACTTTAATACGTTTTCATTACATGAGATAGCAAATGCAGAAAATCATTATAACTTTCCCGCTAGATTTTAATACGTTAGTTTACAATAATCGTAAGTTGTGCATTTTCATTTCAGAACTACAGACGTAAAATTTAAAATAACACGGTAATTTCAACTTCGAGTACAAAAGTAATGGCGTACTTTAAGTGCATTTAGCTGGGTAAGTACATTTTATAATTTAAAAGTATACTATTAAAATGTATTACAACGAATCCTTGAACATTAACGGCACTTATATATCTAATACTTTATCAATCACATTATCTAAATAAATTACGTTTATGGGATTTCGGTAGATGCTTATAGTTCCGTTAAAATTAACATTACATGCTATTAAAAATATTATAATAATTAAAAAAAAAAATCTGGCGTGAAACACTCACACAACTTTCTCTTGCCAATGCAAATAATTTACAATATACCAAACATTAGAAATAAACAAAAAATTAACCTCAACAAACATAACCTAATTTTAATCATGAGTGAAAGATGCAAAATGAAAATCTACCTTAGTGTGGCTTAAAAATACGGATAATCACTCTTTCACGCTAAACTAGGCTCTGTAGAGAAAAATGCTTTAAAAAAAGTTGTACATCTTTTAATTTTCTATAAATTTTATTATATAAACTTTTGTCGTAAAATGCATACTAAGGCCGAAATCTTAAAAAAATCGATTTTTCACGTTTTCGTGAGAAAAAACAGAAAATCGCTAATTACCGCTAAACTAAGCGTTATACAAAAAAATGTTTGACATAAAAGTTGTAGGAATTTAAATTTTCTACAACTTTTATTATGTAGCCTACATTTTTCCGCTGAAATGCATATTAAAGCCGCAATCTTAAAAAAAAACAAATTTTTTACGTGAAAACAGCCTGACCAAGAATTTCAGCAAACATGGCGCCTACCCTATCTCGTAGAGCATAAAAAATTAAGTAAATAAGGCGATTTTTAAAAAAATTGTAGGACCAGTTTTTGAGAAAATCGGAAAAAGTGAAAAATTACACGAATAATCTACTACTTCCGGTTGACCGATTTTGATGAAAATATTCGTGTCGGGTCGGTAGTGGTATGTAACTTAAGTTTCAAGTTTCAAGTTCGTACGATGTTCCGTTCTTAAGATATTTTGCACACACACACACACACACGCACACACACACACACACACACACACACACACACACACACACACACACACACACACCAATCGCTAAAAACATGTTTTTTGGGTTCAGGGGGTCTGAAAACGTGTAGATCCGGTGAAAACTCGATTTCGAAAAATCGACATGAAAACAATACTTTCCTTCCTATATATTCAAGAAATATAGGCAAGAGAAGTATTAATAAGGTAAAGGCTATTTCACATTGGCGTGGCGTCGCTCAAGCGACGTTTTAATAAGATGTCGCTCGGGTGACGTTTTCAGAAAATGTTTCTAGTATCCCGAGTATTAATACTCGAGATACGGATCGACCAGATCAACGACCTAAGCTATGTTTTCAATTTTTCATTTTATTTGGTCTGTCGTTTTTAACAACATGTGGTCGAATGAATACCACATATGCTTTTTGTTTTTGTTTTTAACTTTATTTCTCAATTGAAAAGTATATTACAAAAGCAAATAACCATCAAATGTGATGATACATGCAGAAACAATTTTTTTTTCATTGTGTGTGCGTTGCAATCTGTTCAATTCAGAACAATAAGCAACCCCATGGCCCAATGAGATGAAGATGATGCGTATGACGTGTAAATGAGGTATATTCTTAGACAGACACAGGCCGACCATTCCAGAGATAGTACGGCTAATTGAACCCCAACCATTAAAGTACACCGGTAACCACTGTATAATATGCTTTTCACGGTTGATGAGCTCTGCTGTTCTACACATTTAGACCAATCAGAACGTTTGCCAGCGTTGTCAGATTGTACCTGACAAACATTACGCGCGCATGCGTATAAGAGACGCAATAGTTTACTCTCGTCTTGCATCTCGTACTGAACACATCGATTATAGAGCGCGTTAACAACCGTAACTGACCCCCACCACTCAATCACTGAGGCAACCGAGCGCCATTACCAAAATAAACCTTCTCCGCAATCAAGAAAACCGGCAAGCTTATTTGGCGTCCACTCTAGTAATTAAGTTTGTATTTTAACTGATTAATCGTAAGCGGATATAATTTTAAAGAATTTGACAACACCGATTTTTCCGTTCACAGTATAGTATGTCCAAATTTAATTGGCGCATCTACTCGAGTAGCTATAAAAGTACAGGTTACAAGTCCACAGACTGTTTTATCCTTTTAATCGAGAAAAATAAATAAACTATTCATTCATTTTTTGTCACGTTGTTTGTAAGTTATCTTCTACATGTAGGCGAGGGACGAAGAGAGGTATGATCACAACTCTATAGCTACGCGTGTCAATTCAGATTGGACAATCTATAAGTATTTTGGTGGCGTTTTATTTATATTGTTTTTAAAAAGAATTTTGACGAGGGCTAATGACCATGGCAATTGATGTCCAATAAACTTAATTAAAAAAAAGACAACATCTTTTACGAGCCGTAATTATATTTATTACAATTTTTCAAGAACCGCTAATATCAGTTTGCGTAACAGTAAAAGTGGTGATAAAGAAAGAGTGGACATAACGGTGCTAAAATACAAGAAACATAGTCGAGAATTGAACTGATTCTATTTTGTCACCCTCGTAGTCAGTTATGTTGATAATTGCTTCACAGAAAGGTAAATACTAGAGCACATTTTATAACGACACGTAAATAGTACCGATATTAATATTGTGTTTCACGACTTTAATAATGATTTGATAAAATTTAAATCTGGAAAACATGAGAGAGATGGGACGGAAGGGAAGAGGAGGAAGAAAGAGAGAATCGGTTAATATAATTCCTTCCACTGTGTGCCTCAATTTTTATAATATTCATTGGCAAGCAGGCTATATTTTACTTCACATTTGATTGCTAAGATCTGATTTTATTTTTTAAACACAATTCCGTAATCCTTTGAAATATATTTCTTGAATGTATTCGAGAGTAAGAATTTTTCATTACTAAAAGAAAGGTCGCATATTTTCTAATCATTATAAGATTTTCCGAACTTATAAAAATATTAATGAAACGACGATAAAAATCCCTATTTAATTAAAACCATCGACTAGATTAAAACGAAAGAACAAAAATAAAACAAACTGGAAATAATCTTTTGTCAATATGTACTTTTCCATTATTGTGTAGTAAATAAAAAGATAAATGATAGAAATAAGGCAGGATCAACCATACGATTTGAAAGGTATAAAAAATGTTAGTACAGTATTGAAAAAGAAAACTGAAAAGACGGACGGTCTATCAAAAAGAAAGGAATAAGAAATGTAAATAATTAATGAAAATGGAACCGTGATAAAAAAAGAAGCTCTATTAAACGAATGAAAAGAGAGAAAGATTGTTAAAAGAACGGGACAGAAACGACTAGACAGCTACGGTATTAGAAAAATAAAATTGTAAGAAAAAAAGAAATATAGAGGTAGCAGGTGATGTGAGCGGTACAATTAATTACAAGCGATCAGCAGGGACTGAATTGTCTCAAGTAGTAAGTAACTCAAGTAAATGAACTGGATACTATGATCAGTCTCACAGTCTTACGAGTAAGTCTTAGTAAGCAAACAGTCGAGGAAGAAGTTAAGCGATAAGGTTGACAGAACCAGATGCTATTGGCAGTCCAGAGAGTAGCTTTAGAACTACACCAGCTATTCAGACCACCGAGTTAAACATTATACATCTCCAACTAAAGAAGGCGGCTCTGATTTCTTCTTTTATTTTTATCCTTCTAATCTTAGCCTATATATTAGATACAGGTCAGTAAATTTCTTTTGTTCAATCAAGGTTTAAAAGATAAAAGAAGAAAAGATTATTATTTTCTTTCCTTACTAAACATCACAGAAAAGAGGATTTTTAATAATATAAATTTTTTGTATACTATTTCTCATTTGTTACAATTCTGCCGCAGGCAATGGACCAGTTTGATGAGCACAGCCTTTTCATTAATGAAATATTATTTTATAAGATTTTAAATCAGAGATTTTCTACGAATTTCCGTTTGATTAAAATAAATCGATTATCAAGTTACTGATAATTAGACCTACCCAATTGTACTCGTACAATGAAAAAACTGGTTTATAATTTCAATTTATTAACATTAAAAATATTGTCAATAATTAACCAATACCTTCGAATCTTATTTTAGAGTGGTATTTTGAACTTACCTAATTTTAGTTCAACGTTGTGTCTATACCAAACGATAGTAGCGGCTGGTTTTGCATTCTTAACCAAACATTCTAACTGAAAAGATTGGTTTTCATGTATTTCAATTTTTTCATTCGCCGTATGATTTACCATCTCAATTGACGAAGGAGGAGCTGAAACAGAAAAAAGAAATAAATAAAGTCAATTACAAAGTAATCGCACACAATAATAAATTATAAGTTTAAATTTAAAGCGAAAAATTTGGTCCAATGTATTTTAAATGACGATTCCGTTTGTCCTTAAAAACAGAGTTCTATTGAAAGATTTAAACAATTTTAACATTGTTTTAAAGAGCACACTTTCCAGATTCTGCAGAAAATCCAAAAATGAAAATTTATAAAATACACAACGAAATTTTGCGAAGTAAATAACAAAACAATCATAATTAACATTTCGATGGTACAATATTCTGGTGGCGGTATTGCGAAGTTCAGTTTGTTTTAAAGAGTCCTTACGAAGACCGGAATTGTTTATTTAGGTGCATATCTTATTTCATAGATAAAACTGATACAAAAAAACGTGAAATAAGACTATAAGTGTTAAAGAACTGTGTGGCAATGATTTGATTGCCACTTGCGGAGAGGAGCAGAATCGGCCCGCTACTAGCCTTCTCAATAAAATTTCATTTTTAAATAAATATTTTTATAACACTGTAAAATAATGCTCTAGTCTTATATAAAATCTTTTTTGTCCTATTAACTTTTACGATAAATGAAACTGTTAAAAATTTATTAGCGATTTTAAGAAAAAAATAACGGCGGCGAAATAGGATGATTTTTCATTTCCACGATGAATAATTATTAACTGGAAGTCTGACATTGATAAATTTTCATATACGGGATCACAATATACCGAGAACATTACAGATCAAACGAAAATGTAGAGTATTTGTTAGTGATTTCAATATAACCACTGATTTTGTAAAATATTTTGATTTGTTGCGAAAAAGTTTTCGGCTTATAACTATTTCTCCATACATGCAACGTACGAAATGTAGTTTAAAGAGTGAACTTATTTTTAGTGAAAAAATGACGCAATTTTGATGACCCATTCAGAAGTTAAGGACCTCTAAATATTGGCGTTTAAAGATGTTAATGATTGTAGATTAGTGTATTCACAGTTTGTATGTAATGTATTTAAATTAAATATATATACTAAAACATCACTAATATATAATATTTAGTATTTTACAGTGTTATAAAAATATTTTTAAAACAGGAAATGTTATTGAGACGGTTGTTAGCGAGCCGATTCTGCTCCTCTCCGCAAGAAGCAATCAAATCTTTGCAACACAGTAGTTATGAAATTTTTGGTTGTTAAGAATAAATAAGTATTATTGTGTGAAATAATTCGCATCGGTTAGCTATATTAAGATATTACTGTAGGTTATAAACCCCTTGCTTGATTTAGGAGATGGGTATTTCATAACTAAGCAAAAAATTTCGGATTATAATCCCAAATAGGTCCTAAACCCAAAATTATTACGTCTTAAAATAGGTATTTGAAGTCCAGTACAGTCGCTTACAACCATCGCAAATGATAAAACTAAATTCATATAAAAAAATTAGGTTTTTTAAGTAGGGTAACAATTGACTTATGTATTATTTGCAATTTTTGTAAATACACTTTATGATTATGTAATTTTACAACGAAGAAAATAACGCAATCAATATTGAATGGTATTAGATCACAGAATATCCCATTAAGGATTTAAGTAATAATTTTGTGATTACGCTATAAAAATAATTAAGAAATATAATTCAAATTAGATGCTTGGGTTTAACTAGATTTCTAAGGAAACTGGCAAGAGAGAATCCATTTTGTGTTTACTATTTAGAGTTAGAGTAGGGCTGTTTAGTATGTTACGTTGTGGCAAGTCTGGAAGGGAATGAAGGCTCGGCTTAAAGGGAATATCGCCCTAATTTACCGAGCTTAACGGGATAACAAGAAATTCATACCGTACAAAACAAGCCAGAATATGCCTTGCTTCGCAATCCATGTTCTTGGAAAAGTTACGAGGTGCAGATGTAAAAGAAAAACGGAAAGAGGAAACAGTGGTTTGTGTTTTTAAGAGGAAATAGAAATTTTTATCTTAAATTCTAAATTGCTTCATTGAAACAAACTTACTTTTGCAACCGGAAAAATAAACTATGTTAGTTATCACAATATAAAACACTCAATGAAACTCTAAATTAGATGCTTTGATTAAACATTTTTTAAATGTAAGCTCTAAAATTTTATAAAATTAATCTAAGGTTTAGTATAAATAAAATAAATTAACGGATTTCTCAATCAAGTCATTTATAAAGGTCTACTTCCAGGAAATTTAATCAAATATTCTCTTTTAAGTCCTTTGCAATATATAATAAATAAATTAAGGGACCCACGTCTCTACATTCGGTAGATTAATCGGTAGCAAACTCACTCGTAAAGAGGAAGGTTTTGTGTTCGATTCTCGTTCAGTCCTCGAATTAAACCAAACTTATAAATCCCTTAAAACATTCAACGATGGCGCTGACATTATTTCTTGTCGCAACAAAAAAAAAAAATAAACGAATACTCATTAATTATGAACATTCTACGACAAAACCACAGTATTACAACAAAATAAACCCTGTGGAATTACCATTTTATAAAAAAAAATATATGAAGTACAATAACGTTAAAGTTTGATTCTTATTTTAACCTAGTCATAAGAAAATACTTTGAAAATTTAGATTGAAACTTTGGCATTTCTGATGATATTTCCTAAATAAATATTTTCCATATAAAAGTAATTACGATTTGGACTGCTCGTTCGATTCCGCTGGCTTCCAACTACACGGCAGTGATTGAATTGGTGAGATTTCATTTAAAGCCTGAGTGAGAACTAGCGTTTGGCTAAGTCGGGATATCAGCTGTTTTGCGGAGAGGCAACTTCCCTTAATCGTTTGCTTTTGTAAAAGCAAAAACGATTAAGGGAAATTGCAACAAAAATACACGATTTTAACTATTCCGGGAAATTATTTTCATTAATTCTTCATCATAGAGTAACAATATTAATTAAACATATTTAGAATTGTGTACTCGCTACTAAAAACAAAACTTGTAACATGAAAATTTATTATGAAGAAGACAATAGTTTAAAAAATGCATAGCTTTCATTTAAATTTAAACTATGCAAAATTGAAACATGATGACAAAGACAAACTATACAATATTAACTTACATAAGACCCTTCCTTGAAAATAATATTATGGAAAATATGAAAGAATGTACATAACGATCGTTATTTCTTGTTTACGGATATTGCAAAACAACGAAAACGCAATGAACGTTAACAATATTGTGTTAAGTTCAACGGATAGGAGAAGTAGCGAAAGATGGAATATGGAAACAGCTACTACACCAACCTAAGTTTTATATGTTGAACATTTTCAATTTTACATCAAATAAAGATGTTAATTTTTTACTCTCTAAAACAATTTCCTTTCAAAATCTTTGTAAATTGATTTATTCGTTAATTTTTTATTGTTTGCAACGTAGTCTGACATTTATGTATAGCACTATCTTGTCTACAAATTCAATTAAGAAATCCTTTAATAAAAGAAAATTGAAATAACTATTTAATAAAAATGAAAAATCTGGAATTACAAATTTAACTAAGCTGAAAATTCAGATCTGATTTTCGACTACAATCCAATTCAACGGCAGACCCGATTAATATTATGAAATTCGGATAGACGGACAAAAATGTTAAGACACCAAATTTTTTTTGTATGGATTTTGACAGGTGCAATCTATTGCCGTATGGGGGAATACTGGCGACTAATTATTTTATAGAATAAGGTAGAATTACATTATTATTTATTTTACTATTTTCATCATTTTTTTAATATGAATAAACATGAATAAAAAAAATAATTTTTTACAAAAATAAAATATTTCTTTTTTTCTTTTTTAACGGTAATGTGTGTACGTTGCAATCTGAACGTAGAACAACAACCAACCCCACGACCTAAAGAGATCAGGATGTGTATTTTTTTTTTTTTTTTTGGTTTAACGTCCGACTGTTCTGCAATTACCAATTAATTGCTAATGCAGACGGTGACGGATGAAATTATTTTTTGTAACGTATGAAAATATGCCGTGCCTGAATGGGATTCGAATCCAAGACCGCATGATGAGAGGCGAGCACGTTACCAACTACATGTTAGATGATGTGTACGACGAGCAAATGAGGTGTAGTCTTGTACAGAATTAGGCCGACAATTCTTGAGAGAGTATGGTTAATTGAACCTCAACCATCCAAGTACACCGGTAACCAATGTCTAGTATTAAAATTCGTATAAAAACTATTTTCTCTAGGATTTGAACCATGGAACTATCGTCTCCTTACATCAGCTGTCAAACAGCTGACTCGCGGCGAAGGCTTTACCACTAGACCAACTCGATGGTGTTAAAAAAAATATGAATAAAAATTTTGATAACAATTTTTTTCAAATTAAGAAAAAATCAAAAATGAAACTTGCTGTGTGATCGCCAACAATGATCATAAATATCAAATAATGTGTTCTTATAAAATATCACAACGAAAATTGTCTAAGAGGATGAAATGTAGAGACAACTTATACAAAATGAACGTAAGACTTTTTTTAACAAAATCAATCTACATGTACGTACCATATCTGTGTAATAAAAAAATTAATAAACAATACAATGCGTATAATACCAGAGGATAATACTACGTAATTCATTATTATTCACAGAAATAAACACATCACAAAAAAATTAACGTTTTTAGAACAGGGTACATCCTTTGTAATGTTATTAACATTCTCGAAAGCAGATTCATAATAATAATCGAGGCTACCACTGGTGGTGAATAAATAATTATTTCTAATAACAAATTTACAACAACAGAATTACAGTAATTTGTAAAGGAAACACTTGACTGCATTTGCAACACAGTTGATTGGATAACTCCAGATTAGGAAACTTATAGTTGATGAGTTGGTTAAACCCATGGAATTGGTTAGCTAACTCAGTAACAATTTCAGCGCTCTGAAGTAAATTACAGTAATTAGTGAAGTACAGTACGAATACATTCTTTAATAAGAGTCTCGGTTAATCCTTAATTACTGTTAATAAGTAGTCTACAGGAACTAGATCTACAATCAGTATTGATTTGTAACAATCAGTAATTTGCGATTTATCAAAATACAAGTTTCTAAAATTCAATAAAAATCTTCAATGTGCAAAACTAATAAAACCAACTGTTACCAATATTATATTTGTTACTAATTGTTAGTTATTTCGAACTTCTAAATAAATAAAAATCTGGTGTGAAACTCTCACACAACTTTCTCTTGCCAATAAAAATAATTAACAATAGAACCTGACATTAGTAATAAAACATTAGAAATAAACAAAAAAAAACTAACCTCAATAAACATAATTTTTGGATTTTTTTTGCTTTTTTTTGGATTTTTTTTGCTTTTTTTTGGATTTTTTGCTTTTTTTTGCTTTTTTTTTGGATTTTTTTTTGCTTTTTTTTGCTTTTTTTTGCTTTTTTTTGGATTTTTTTTTTTGAACACTTAATAATCATGAGTGAAAAACGCAAAATGAAAATCGACCTCAGTTTTGTTTAAAAATACGGAAAATCACTCTTTCACGCTAAACAGGCTCTGTAGAGGAAAATGCGCTAAATAAAAGTTGAAGATCTATTAATTTTATTACATACACTTTAGTCGTAAAATGCATACTTTTTTTTTTCTCTTTAATTTTTTATTTACAACTGTAAAATGTTACAACAAGCAAATGTGATGATTATCGTGATTATGTAAATGACATGATAGGCATGAGAGGGGTAGGGCCCCCATTGGTGCCTCCCCAAGAATGAAATTTGTATATCAAATTAGCAGGTCTCTACTCCAGCGTCTTTTAAGGCGTCTAGGAGGATTATCAGGTAAATGGACGGAGGAAAGTGAACGCACCAGGGGGTTCTCGTGTTCGTGTGACTTGTCGTGAAAGCGTTTGTATAGGTATTCAATGGAATTTTGTACAAGTGGTGTTTTCAAATCTGTATGTAAGGTTTTGTTGCTAACGTAAAGAGGTGCTTTTGCTATAAGGCGTAATGTTTTTGACTGGAATGCTTGAATTCGTTGCAAGTTAGAGGGTTTGGTTGAACCGTAGATTTGGGATCCGTAGGTCCAAATAGGTTTCAAAAGAGAACAATATATGCGTAATTTTTGTGCCATTGGTAATTTTGATCGTTTGTGAAGTAGGGAATATAGAAGTTTAAGTCGGGAATTCAGTAATAAACGTTTCCGTTTGATATGTGTGCTCCAAGTTAGTCGTTTATCAAAAGTCAGACCGAGATACTTGACCGCATCTGTTTTTGTGAGAGGTTCATTGTCTATGTATACTGGTGGGCAATCACCATGTCAAGGACACTCCACAACTACCCAACTCCTCCGCATCATCACGGCACTTGTGGATGCCAGAAATTCTTACTGTGACACGACGGCTGTACTGCTTGATTTTCGGGCTGCATTTGACCGCGTCTGGCATATGGGCCTCCTTTACAAACTGGCACAATTCTTTCCCCCCTCAACTGTCCGATTACTCCATTCCTATCTTACTGGAAGACAATTCCAAGTCTCTGTCACTATTCCTCAATTCCACATGGCCATGTCCCCACTCACCCCTTCGTCCGCGGGTGTACCTCAGGGCTCGGTCCTTGGGCCCATCCTCTATCTTATGCACACCTTCGATTTTCCTGTCCGTGATTCAATCCAATTCGGACTGTTTGCCGATGATGCTATTCTGTACCGTCACGGCAGATGCCTCCGCCTCAATTGCCGCGCGCTTCAAACTCAGCTTCTAGACATCACTAGCACTTAACAAAATTTAGAGTTGCCACATTTTTATTCTGCCCTGTATTCCTCTTAACAAAATTTAGAGTTGCCACATTTTTATTCTGCCCTGTATTCCTCTTATTTGCCCATGCCCCTTCTACTTGTATAACTCACTCCCCCCAGTTGGTAGTTGTCCCCATGTTCCTATGCATAATCACTCCACTACGGTGAAAAGAGCCGCCATTTTAAATTGATAAACACTCAGAACATAAAAAGGCCAGTGATTATGCCAAACTCTACCCTTTCCGTCTCCCCTGAAATCATAAACTAACCCCTACCTTAAATTATACCTTTAGTCCACGTTCAGTAAAATGCATGCCTTCCCCTCCCCAAGATAATAGGACTCCCACAAAACTGAAAAAAGGCCACTGAAATATAAAATAAAATAAAAGAGCCGCTCTTAAACCCACTTGTCCCTTAATTTAAATTTTCCACAAATAACTTCTAAAAATAAATTACCTCCTTTCAATTCCCAGTTCCAATGTCCCACGAACCAGAATCCTATTTCCTATTTAAACTATAAAATTCCCCCTAAATTTCTTGAGGTTGCAGTTATTCTGTTATATTGTTCCCCGAGCGACCAGGTGTTCCTTAACACGATGTCGCCATCATAGGGCTTCTTAGCCCTCTCAACCAGGATTCAGGATTCACGTGAAGAGATTTTGTCGTATTAAGTTTTATTTTCCATGTTTTACACCATTCTTGTATAAGATTGAGATGATGTCGGAGTGTTAGTGAAGCGTGTATAGAGTTTTGGTCTCGGGCTAATATCGCTGTGTCGTCAGCGTAGGTAGCAGTGAGGGTCTGGGGTAGGGTCGGTAGGTTTGAAGTGTATACAGAATAGAGAAGTGGGGCTAAAATTGAACCCTGAGGCACGCCGGCTAAGACAATAAAGAAATTTGAGTAGGACGATCCTAAACGAATTCTAAAGAATCTGTCAGATAGGAAGGAATTTATGATAAGGTAGTAGGTAAATGGTAGTATTTCTTTCAGTTTGTGTAAGAGACCTGTATGCCAAACTCTGTCAAAAGCTTGAGCAACATCTAGGAAACCTGCGGACACATACATCTTTTGTTCCATAGACGAAGCTATGTAATCAGTCACCCTATGCAGTTGTTGTGTAGTGGAGTGTTGAGTGCGGAATCCGAATTGATGTGGAGGTAGTATATCATGAACCAGCGGAAGAATGCGCTTGTAAAGGAGTTTTTCGAAAATTTTTGAAGGTACTGAGAGGAGGCTTATTGGTCGGTAGGAGGAAGGTAAGTGAAAAGGTTTGTTCGGTTTTTGTATCATTACTATTTCTGCATACTTCCACTGAGTGGGGAAATGTGTCGTGCGCAATATACTATTGAAGATTGTAGTAAGGAGAACGAGCGCTTTCCGCGGTAAGTGTTTAAGTATGTCAGCTGTTATTAAATCATATCCCGGTGACTTCTTACATGGTAATCTCGAAATTTCAGATTTTACTTCGGAGGGGTGAAAGTATTTCGGCGGGAGGGATAATTGAAGCGGTTCATCTAGTGACTGAGTAACGCGTTGGTGATGTACAAATTGGATGTCATTATGGGGAGTGAATGTTTCAGAAAGATGTCTACCAAAGCATTCAGCTTTGTCGTCATCAGTTATTAGCCAGGGTCCGTCACCCACCCTAAGGGGCATCGATGTCGTGTGATGCCGTAGTAGGCGTTTTGTGCTGCGCCAGAGACTACCATCCTTCTCGTTCAGAGTTCCAGTATAATTTTCGTATAAGCGGGTGTTGTGTGTTTGAATTTGCTGTTTCAGCTCGTTTGTCAGCCGGTTTAAGCGACGTTTATCAGATGGTAGGCGAGTTCTCTGCCAAGTGTTACGGGCGCGGCGTTTTTCACGAATAAGTTCTCTGATATGAGTGGGATAGTGTGGGGTGTCTAGGACATTTGGACGGTATGGCAGTGATGCCTTCCATGCACACTGTTGAACAGAGGTAGTAAATAAATCAACAGCATCATCTACCTCCGTGTCAGTTTTAATTGATAATGGGATATCTAAGGCGTGTTCTAAATTGAACTGGAAGAGATCCCAATCCATAGGCCCGGGAGTAAGACTCGGTCTGCGTTCTGTAGAGACTGGTTGGTCTGAAACCGTTAAAAGTATGGGGGAATGATCTGATGAGAGGTAATTTACTGTGGTTATTTCAATAGGAAGGTGTGATAGATTCTTACAAACAAAAAAGTCAAGGAGGTCTGGTAATTTGGTACGCGCGGAGGGCCAGTATGTTGGACTATCTGGAGAAATATAATGTAGATGATTTTCTGTTATAGCTTTTAGTAAATTTCTGCCCCTGGGAGAACATACACGGGATCCCCACTGTATGTGCTTACCGTTCCAGTCTCCTCCAATAAGAAACCGATTACCTAGACTATTAAAGAAATATCTGAACATTTGGGAATTTATGATGTGTCTAGGAGGACAATACACTGATCCTATGGTAAAACTTATGCTCTTGCATTGCAAATTTATCAGGGTCGCTTGGACATGAGGAGTGGAAAAAGGTGTTAAAACATTGTGTGTGATTGAGGATTTGACTAGTATGGCCGTACCCCCATGGCTTGTACCATCCGGATGATCGGTCCGATAGATCCTATAGTCGCGAATATAAAATCGAGACCTAGCTGTGAGATGTGTCTCTGAGATTAGGGCTACGTCAATACGGTGAGAATGTAAATATATGTCTAACTCAGTTTTGCGTTTCGTCAGACCGTTTGCATTCCAAAGGAGAACTGTCAGTGAATTTGCAGTGAGTAAATTAATGGCCATAACTGTTATTTAAAGACTGTGTAATGTGGGATATGTGTGTAGCGAGCGAGAAAAGAGGCTGGAGGAGTTGATTTAGTTGAACCAATAAATTTAAAATCTGATCAACATTAGGTATCTGGGGAGAAGATTGAGGCCCTACCTGTGAATTATAAGGGTGAAGATGACGATGATTGTGTGTCCATGCATGATGTCTGTTTCTCTCCTGTGAGGTGGGTGGTTGTGGTGTTGAAGTCACTGAAACCGGCGATTCAGACGGTGGTAACTGATGAGTTGAGTGTTGGCGTGATGATGGAGTTAGGGTAGGTGTTTTTGTTGGTTGTTGCGGCAGAGGTGGAAAATCTTCCGGTTTCGGTGTGGCTGGTTGGTTGGAAGTATGTTTCGGTTGTGGTTGTGTGAAACGGTTTCGACTAGCTCGCAGGTGTTTATGAACTTCGCAGCCTCTGTAATTTGCTGGGTGATCTTTTCCACAGTTTGCGCAGGTGGCCGGTGACTGTCTCGTTTTACAACAACTGCCAGATTCGTGGCCGCCACCACACCTAACACAGCGGTGAGGGTGACGGCAGTAAGATTTTGTGTGTCCAAAATTTTGACAGCGCGTACACTGTACAATTTCCCTCCGTTTATGTGGTTCCTCAACTGTAATTCTGGTATATAATAAAGTTTTTATGTCGTATATTTTGCCATTGTACGTCTCCGGCTCTATATCTACGAAAAACATCGGTAAAGGTGTACGATCTCGGTTCGAAATTGCAAACACCGCATTTCGAACTACGTAACCCTTATCTTTGAGAGCCTCCGCTATTAGCTCTTTTGGCGTGGTATGATGTAGTCCTTTAATGACAATACGTTGTGCTCGTTGTTCCTGTAGTTGGTATGTGTGAAACCGGGCGTTTCGGTCTTCCAAGTGATGGATGAATTGTCTGTATGTCGACGGTGAGGTTGGGTAGATGGTAACACCTTTGATACTTGACCGGAGTGAGAATGATTGCGGGCCGCCTACTTCTTCCAACGATTTTACTAGTTGGGCGTAGTCTTGAACGTCCGTTAGGAAGATTGGTGGCGGTTTCTTGTCGCGTTCAATGGATGGGTTTGCAGGTGTGTCAGGATCAGTAAGGACAGAAAATCGATTTTCTGTCGTCATGGATGGCTCTTCCAATGAAACCGAATCTGGCCGAGGTAGCTTCCTAGGGTCACTCCTAGAAACACCAGGGGCTGGCCGTTTCCTAGCAGGAACTGAATCCCATTCTTGTAATGGGGTATGATGGCTGCCATTAGTGCAGTCTTGGTTAGGTTCAGAGTCCATAGTAAATATACTATATACAGAGACCAAATATATTTACCTAAGAAATAAATAAATAACCCGCTCAAGCACAGTTCTAAATTAAATAATTAGCACACATGAAAAGCTCTTACATTATAAAAATTATAAAATAACACGAGCACAATGCTAAACACGGTTTGTTTACGTTTAAAAAAAAAAAATGTATACTAAAGCTGAAATCTTAAAAACCCGATTTTTTACACATTTTCGTGAAAAAACCAGAAAATCGCTTATTACTACTAAGCTAAGCGTTATACGAAAAAATATTTAAAAAAGTTGTAGGTTTTTAAATTATATTATATTTGCTAACTTTTATTATATACATTTTTGCGCAAAAATGCATGTTAAAGCCGCAATCTTAAAAACCCATTTTTTCTACCAAAGCACAGCCTCCCCAAGAATTTCATCAGACATCGCCTACCCCATCTTATAGAGCATAAAAAATGTAGTAAATGAGAGGATTTAAAAAAAATCGTAGGAGCCGTTTTTAAGAAAATTGCAAAAAAGTGAAAAATGACACGAATACTACTACTTCCGGTTGACCGATTTTGATGAAAATGTTCGTGTCGATTCCTCTGGTGGTCTCTAACTTAAGTTTCAAGTTTCAACTTCGTACAATGTTCCGTTCTTGAGATATTTTGTTCACACACACACACACGCGCGCGCGCGCGCACACACACACACCAATCGCTAAAAACATGTTTTTTTTTGGGTTCAGGGGGTCTGAAAACTTGTAGATCCGGTCAAAATTCGATTTAAAAAAATCGACATGAAATCAATACTTTCCTTGCTATAAATTCATATAGACAAGAGAAAATAAATAAAACAAGCAAGAGAAAAATATATTCATTTAAAACAAAAATATTCTGGGTTCGAATCCCACTCAGGCACGGCATACTTTCATACGTTACAAACAATCATTTCATCCTCATTACACAAAGTTACACCCCAACGTCGTCGCTAATGACCTTGATGTTGATGCGACGTAAAAAAAAAAAATTCTATTATTAGTTAAAACTTTTTCTAGAAGGCACTGTCGAAATTCAAACCAGGTTAACTTACCATTACCAGTACTAAAATTATTAGATTGAAAAAAATAAACTCTACTATTTAAGTAGTTCAAATTTTTGTCACATGTCGCTTATAAAGACTATAATGACAAAAAGTAACTTTTTTGACGGCGAGCATTCTAGTTTATTGGGAATAACAATTTTTTTTAGTTTAGCCTATGTAAAGTTGCATCAACAGTTTGGTTATTAGCGACTACGGCGGGGTTATGTAACTGGAACAATGGGTTTTGACTTGCTGAATTTTCAGACCCTAGCCGGGAATCGAACCTGGGACCTCCGTGTTGTAGGCCAGCGTTCTAATTACTACGCTACAAAGTAGGTATTAATGAGTACCTCAAAAAGCCTTATTACGGGTACAAGAAACTACATAAATTCATAAAAGATTATAAAATAATTGATTTTGTTAAGTATTTTTTTCCAAGTATTATAATGTTCTACAGTATTCTTCTATTACAATTCCCGGTTAAAATCACGACTTGAACGATTTTATGCTGACATTTTAAAATGGCAAGTTTTAGACTTATCTAAAGTAAGGTTTTCTTGAGAAAGAGTAATTTTAAGTATTGCCTTACAAAATGGAGATTAATAATCAGTTAATAGTGTCACACATTATATTGTAACCGATTAGCTAAAATCAATCTATTTAAAAAAAATTGAATTTGTATACTTTTTCAACAACATTTTTGGGAAGGATGCACCTGAATGGAGTTCTGTCATATGAAATAAACTGTTTGAAAATTCGAATATAAGAACTGAATATGATAATTTGTATCAAAAATTGAGTCAAAATCTGTTAGATAAACATTATAACATCATTCTGACAATCGATTAGATAGAATTTGGGAGGAACGGATAACGTCTACCTACTCTATGGGTACTTTATGTTTTAAAAAGAAATATGAAAAACGTGAAAACCACACTCAAATTACGAAACAGTTATTCATTAAATTAAAACTAAAAGTCTCCTCATTCGACAGTATTTAATTTCAAAGTTTACGTTATTTCAGATGAATACATCGAATTTAAAATATAGAATTTCCCATAACAGGCAGGTGGAGTGTTAAATTATTTGCACTCGATTTGTTAGTTCCAAAGCTACTAAAAATAATTGTTTCATATCATATGGTCAGCGAATTACGTGACTGAAGCATTTAATAACAGAAGAGGTAAGAGTTGTAGAAGACACTATAATAAGAGTTATTTCCTCTGAGAGCAATGAATTTCATTTTACAGCCAGACGCTGTGATGAATGAAGTAAAAGTGTCATTTCAGGGTGAAAAGTAGGTGCTTTTTAAAGGGGCCTGGGATGCTGATAAGTAGACTTTTTCATTCAGTGAGGAAGGAAATTGTAAACCACCTCACTCCTCGTTTTACTTAGCAAAATCTCTTAGTAAACCTCCAGAAGTTCAAACCAACCTTTCGGCTGATGACCTAAGCAACAAAAACAGAATTTTTAACTTATAATTCCACTTCATTCCGGTTTCCAATGTAACTGTACTGTAGTTTCTAATGACAGGATGTTGATACGACTTAAGATAACGTAAAAATCAAATAGTGTTATAAATTTTATAATCAAACAATTTATTTATCTAAAATCTTAACAATGTTGAAGGCATATTACATGTTTATCATTAATCTTCAAATGCAATAGTTTAATGAAAATCATATCACAGAGGTGATGGTGATGATATGTATTTATCACGCACATTCGACCATATAATTCTCTGTTTGGCACATTAATTATATCAATGTTAATAATTTATAATTGTTGATCTCCGACTGTTTACAATCTGTTTGTGTCTAACCAACAACGAACGTATCATGTCATTTCGTTTGTAACAATATACGAGTGTACACGTTCAGACAAATATAACAGTAATAATTCAGTAGGCCTAATACTATTACACATTGAAATTATGCAAATTTTCACCGTTACAGGAATAACACAAAGCAAATCTTGTTAATATCATTAACACGTAATAAATTATGGATCGATTAAATATATAAAATTGTATTAAATATAGAAGATTTCTCTTGCGAATGTAAGTAATGAAAAATATAACCTATGTTTAATCACGAGTAAACAATGTTAAATTAAAAACAAAACCTAATTTTAATTATGAGTGAATGAAGCAAAACAAAAATCAAACTCTGTAGGACTTCAAAATCACTAATTGACGCTAAGCTGGGCTTTGTAGAAAAAATGCATAAACGACGTTCAAAGATGAATAAGGAGGATTTTTCTTTTGTTTCACCTCCGACGTTTTTACACATTAATGTAGACGATGAAGAGTGAATCCCTTCATCGTCTGAAGAGAGATGACGATGAATGGTTCAAATCGTCCCTTCATCGTCGATCAAGAACAGAAGAGGTAGAGGTGTAAAATACATCTGTTATCTCCTCTGTGAGTAATGAATTTCATTAAAGTCAGACCCTGGGATGAATGTAGTGAAGGTGTCATTTCCAGGGTAGAAAGTAGAGGCTTTTCAGAGGGCCTGGGATGCTGATATACATACTTTTCCACTCAGTGAGAAAGGCAATGGTAAACCATCTCACTCCTCGTTTTACTTAGTAAAGGCTTAAGAGGTTCATACTAGCCTTTCGGCTGATGACCAAATTACTGGGCAAAAAAGAGAGTACCCAAAGGCTCCAGAAAATTATCAATAAGATCTTCCAACATTGATTAAAGTGATCCACTGTTAGGCCTCAAAAGCAAAACAAAGAGGAGGAGGAGGAGGAGAAACAGGATCTACTTATTTTGAAATTATATCTCATAAATGAACACATTATGTCAGTCGATGTCATGTCATGACCCAACTCAGATTCTCTACTTGTTTCATCGGTAACATATTGTTAATTTTATGAATAAAGTTAAAAAAGAGCTTTCAAAGTGCCAAAAAATTGTTGGACTGTTCTCGATTATAGGAGATCAGTTCACAAATGAAATAACCAGAAATGTGTACTATCTCCTTACTGAATAATCAGTTTATAAACTCGATCTGTTACACACAAACCTTTTTTTGTATTTGTAATAGAACTTGTCGAGATAGCATCTAATATTTTCATAAAATCTCACATTCATTTAAAAATAATTAAAGTCGCTGAATAAAAAAATCCATCAAGGAAAACAAAAATTGATACACTTTTCGTAAGAAAATTGTGGAACTATTAAAAAAATTTAATTATTTTTAAACAATAAAAAGGAGATTGACAATATCATTTTTAATTAAAAAGAGTGTTTTTAAAGTATACTTAAAACTATACCAACAAAACGGTTAACTTTTATATATATAGGTTTTTACTTACTAAAGTAATGATTTAAAATGTATTGTCATACATTATCACGTTCATATAAAAGTAGATAGAAAACAAATAGGTAAAATAAAATGTTATTAGTTATTTTTAACGTTTCGATTTATGAAAATAGAGGTATTTCAAATTAAATATACGTATATATAGGTATTTTTTCTTTTCTGACCTCTTTCATATTAAAGCGACTGGGGAGAGCTTTAGGTGATAAAAGGGTGAGTTTTTATTACTGAAAAGAGAGAAGAAGAACTGCTCAGAGAATGGATATCCCCTTTGAGATTACATACAAGGAGGAAGAGTGGCTGTCTGTACTATATAGTGTAAGGTAAGGAAGGTCGTCTCCCATATCTACTACTACTGCACTCATACCAAGGTGCGCCTTACAGTTAGATAACAATCACTTGCTGTGAATTTGTTCTCTAATGCATTTTATATGAACCACCGAACGGAAGGTACGTACGTACGGAACAAAATAGAGCGAACGTTCTATGCTCTACGATGAGCGTCCCGATTCAGTTCGATGGATTATTATTAGTTTTAGAAAGAAAAAAAACGATTTCTGTTCAACTGGATTATTGGAACTGTTACCAAAAGTATAAAATGCAACTAAATCTGCAGGTGTGGTTAAAATTGAATTTAAATTTTTCCAGTATATACCGGTAGTACTTCAATAACTTCAAATTACGAGTATATCAATTTCAATTCACTTAACTCTAATTTTTTAAACAATGTTCAATCCATATTACTAATATTTTATACAAACAATTTATTAAATCTTTTAAATTTGAAAAAAAGAATTTAATCGCAGCATAATATTGTATTTAAGAAAATCCTCGCTAATAAAAACATCAATTCATTATAATTTCTTACTATAAAAGATAAAAATCTCTAGACTTATGTAAACTGCAAGTTTTTAAGGATTTACAATTAACTTAATATTAAAAACTGTATGAACTTTTAATGAAATAATGTTATTTTAACGGTTTTTTAAAAAGATTTACAGATCATAATGTATAATATTTATTATTTATTTTAACCCGATATCTGACATAAAATACAACCATACATTAAAAAAAATCAATGGATGTTGACTTTATTTAAATAATTATTTTAGAAATCATCACATGTTTTGCTTTTTAATTTTACCGGATAATTTTTCCATAGAATATTCTACTACGTATTATTTATTATAATTATAAAATTATAAATTATTATTTTAATCAGTTGAGATGAGTTTTCTTGGAGAAATAGCTGGGTGTTTCAGATAAAAAAATTAAGATATGACAAGGAAACTAAATGTACCTCCTTTACTGTAAAACATACAGGAATGAAAATATAATTACTCTTGGGTGAAATAGACAGAATGCTGGAAAAATTATTACAAACCAGAATATAGACCAAGTAGTTGAAGTGACCGAAGAAGCTATTCAAAGTTTAAGCTAAATTCAAAGTGACCAAGTAGTTGAAGAACATGGGTGCTAGAACAGACTAGACAGTCTATACGTGAGGCAGAGTAGGAGGAGGGGAGAAAAAGAAGAAAAATGTTAACAGTATAGTACTTTAGAAAATAAATCCGGAAACGCCTATAATTTTTAAACATACTATTTACGATAATCTGTAGTAATTACTTATCAACTATTCCTTAAAACCGCATAAAAACTTTGTTTAAAAATAAATTTATGAGGAATCGTATTTCTTAAAGGTCTTAATAAAAATTAGAAACGTAATTTGACAAAAAAAACTTTAAAATACCGGGTGAGCATAAAGTCTTGCCCTGATTATAAAAAATTATTGCAGAATAACTTTTTGACATAATAATTTAAATTTGATGCTGTTACATAGGTTAGTGTTAATAGTTTTTTTAAGATTACTTACATTAGTAAACTTCAACGTGTGCCCCCTTGGTAGCTCGGAGAATGTCGAAGCGGTATTCCAGTTCCCGCCAGGTGTTTTGTAACATGTGTTCTGTCACAGTACCCACAGCAGCTTGTATCCTAGCCTTCAGTTCGTCAACGTCAGCAACTGGTGTGGCGAAGACTCTATCCTTGATATAGCCCCAGAAAAAAAAGTCAAGGGGAGTAATGTCTGGAGAGCGGGGTGGCCAGGGTGTTGGACCATCCCTTCCAATCCACCGATCCGGAAATGTTTCATCCAGGAAATTACGCACTATCAAAGCCCAGTGGGGCGGTGCCCCATCTTGCTGGAAAATTATCCATGGTTGATATTCTTCTAACTGTGGTGTAATGAACTGTTCCAAAACATCTAAGTAAATGTTAGCGTTAATGATAAAACATTTCCGGATAGGTGGATTGGAAGGGATGGTCCAACACCCTGGCCACCCCGCTCTCCAGACATTACTCCCCTTGACTTTTTTTTCTGGGGCTATATCAAGGATAGAGTCTTCGCCACACCAGTACAGTTTTGGAAGTACAGTAGTTTTGTGCAGGCAACTGCACAAAAAAACATGCTTTGTCTGTATAATATTAGTATAGATAAAGTATAAAGTTGGAAAGCCTCGGTGTAACTTATAAAGCGATATGCCCCAAATAATTAAATAAAAATCAATATTTTTAAAATAATGCAAGTTGAAAAATAAACTAATCTGAAATTTTTTACACGTAATACAAGCGTACACTAAGTTCTGTATCAATTTTAAACAGTTCATATTAAGACATGATTACAAAAAAGTATGTATCAAAGAAAAACCGTTATACTATTTATTTTGGATGTAATAACTTACAAAAATAAAGAACACACAGTATCGTAACCTAGAAACGTCTGCAAAATTCGATTTCCTACTCTTATCGAACTTAGAATGTAAGTCTCAGTAAATATAGGTCATATTACCCAGTTTATCATACTTTACATTTTGCAGACATTTCTAAAAAAAAGTGTTAAAGATACATTTTCAATTTATTTTTCGCAACATAAAGTTTTTAATAATTCGAGAAATAATACGAATATAATTTCTGGTATCACGTCATTAATAGTTCACACATTTAGTGTGAACACCACACGACTTTCTCTTGCCAATGCAAATAATGAACCATATAACCTAACATTAGTAATAATACATTAGAAATAAATAAAAAACTAACCTCAAACAACATAACTATTTTAATCATGAGTGAATGATGCAAAATGAAAATGAACCTTAGTTTGGCTTAAAAATACGGAAAATCAATCTTTCAAGCTAAAATAGGCTCTGTAGAGAAAAATGATTAAAACAAAAGTTGTAAATCTTTTAATTTTCTATAAATTTTATTATAATATACTACTTTTTTGTCGTAAAATGCATAAAAGGCTGAAATCTTTAAAAAATTCACTTTTTACAACCTTTCATGAAAAAAACACAAAATCACAAATTACCGCTAAACAAAATTACCGTTATACAAAGATATGTTTGAAATAAAAGTTGCAAGTCTTTAAATTGTCTACAACTTTTATTATACTGTTTTGCCCTAAAATGAATATTAAGGCCACAATTTTACAAAAACCCATTTTTTCTAAGAGAGAATAATCTTTCCAAGAATTTCAGCAGACATGGCGCCTACCTTACCTTGTAGAGCACCAAAAATGTAGTAAATGAAACAATTTTTAAAAGAATCGTATAAGCCGTTATAGAGAAAATTCCAAAAAATTGAAAAATTACACGAATAAACTACCACTTCCGGTTGACCGATTTTGATGAAAATGTTCGTGTCAGGTCCTTTTAACTATCTAACTTAAGTTTCAAGTTTCAACTTCGTACGATGTTCCATTCTTGAGATATTCTGTTCAAACGCAGACACAAACACAGATACACACACACACACACACACACACACACACACACACACACACACACACACACACAGACCAATCGCTAAAAACATGTTTCTGGGTTCAGGGGGTTTGAAAACGTGTGTATCCGGTGAAAACTCGATTTCGAATCATCGACATGAAAACAATTATTTCCTTTCTATATTATACTCACATAGGCAAGAGAAAGTAAAAAGTGTTAAAGATACATTTTCAATTTATTTTTCGCATCATAAAACTTTTAATAATTCTAAGAAATAATACGAATATAATTTCTGATATCACGTCATTAAGTGTAATAAACAAATAATTTATTAAGAAGATATAAAAGGATGTTACGTACATCTGGAAGCGTAAACATCAATTCTTGATTAAGAATACACATTCAATATTAATGTCAACGGAACGCACAGTTCTATCTACACATCACTGACGTAGACGAAATACATTTACGACGTTCTCAAAGAAGAGGTGATATGTCAGCGTAGGTGTTTACATACTATAATAAACTGTAAGTAATTGCAAAAAGGTAAACCTACGCAATCGAAACATAAAACGAACATTTTATTTCCAATAAAACTCTAAACGGTCTCATCTCAATAACCTAACAGGAATGTGTTATTAAAATAAAATGTGTCTTTTTAAATTATTTTTGAAAAAAATTTCATTTCAATTTTTAACACTATAATACAGCAAAATCTACAATTAATTCGTAGGTAAAATAACGAGTACATGAGTTTTCTTTGTTATATGTCATGATCGAAGTAAACCTCTAAATGAGAGAAACTTCGTGGATTCAATTCAAGTGTTGCCTTGTTTAAATTAAGTTCATAGAACGTCATAAACTCAGTTGACAAGTGTCTTTTGAATTGTCTAAGGGAGAGTTGGCGAGGTGATTTGTGCATGCTTCTAGTCTTCTTTGGTATTTTGTACTGTATGTAATGATTTTTTGTTGAACTGTAGGAATGCGTAAATCTCTGAAATGTTATTATGTACCAAGATGATGCTATGATGGTCCAGAGTAATTTCGATGGGATCCTTTGCAGAACTTCAATGTTTGAATACCTTGCTGAGTCCCATAACTGGATTCTATACGTCCAAATTGGTTTAAAAATTTATTTATAAATTAAAAGTTTGTTGTGAAGTTAGAGTGTCGAACGTTTATCTAGTATCCAATAAAAATGTTTCAATTTCGTGTTCTTGAACAGCAGGATCGTTGGAAAAAGTGTTGTAGCAGGGTTTGTGTCTGTAGGTTCTTGCTCCCTTCTTGTACAGCGCATTCCGAAAGTAGCAGCAGTACTGGCAAGATTCATTAATAAGCCAGTTTTCACGCCTTTAGGGCTACATGCAAATAGTAAAAAGATATCATACCTTTTATTTCTAAAAGTAATTTTTTGCATGGATCCAAATTTGATAAAAACTTTTTTAAATTTCTAATTCTGTTCAATCTGTTCCAATTTCAATCTGTTTAATTCAGAACAATAAGCAACCCCATGGTCCAATGAGATGAGAATGATCAGTATGACGTGTAATGAAGTGTAGTCTTGTGCAGACCCAGGCCGACCATTCCTGAGAGTGTATGATTAATTGAACCTTAACCATCAAAGTACACCGGTAACCACTGCCTAGTGTTCGAATCTGTATAAAGGTAACTAACTACCTTTACTAGGATTTGAACCAGGAACCTTCGTCTCCGAAAATCAGCTGTTCAACGGCTGACTCACAGCGACGACTTTACTTCTAGACCAACCCGGTGGGTTTTGATAAAAATTAGATTAAATTATTCCAATTTATGTGAAGTACACACGCTTTCAAACAGGCGATTTCGTTTAAAAAGTTTGTAAAACTAATTTAACAAATGATACGTTTCCATTGTATTTCAACAACCCTTTGCTAAACGTCATTCTTGAATTTACATTACTAGAATTTTTACCGCAACTTAAACGATAAAAAAAGCTATCGGATGAGACTCTCTTTCAAAATTACTAAAAACTACCACGACACTCCCAATTCCTGAAAATTAATTTGACACATGTTTTCTTCCTACATTATTTATCGTATTTATTTATTGTTATTTTTACAACGATATTTTGATTTAGTAAGCTAGTTAAATTCTTTTCAACTACGAATCCATCGGTTGGTACAGTGGTCAGCAAAACTGGCTTCGATTCCCAGTCAGGTCTGAAATTTTTTTTATTACTTAATTCCAATTTTCACTTTTCACCGTCTGCATTAGCCATAATGTGCTCGACAGTCGGAAGAAAAGAAAATATCTCAGGTATGTATAAATCTTTCATAATTCATTCCACGATTTACAATTTGTAAGATCTCCCGTCACTGCAACAGAGGTTAAAATTTATTTCTGCAAACATTTCTAATTTCTAATTTTTCCGCACAAATAATTAAATATTTCTTCATATACAGGGTGATTCATGAAGTTCTCCCCCCACTTCTACAGCACATTGTACTAGTAAAAATAATGAAAAAATGTTATATAAACATAGGTCCGAAAACGCTTCGTTAGCGAGTTACAGCTAGCGAAAGTTTCGCCTGGATTTCAGTTCACCAGGTGAAATGAGGTCTTCCTGGAATTGTGGTAAGGTAGATTAAGGGGCGAATTCACTCGTTTCTTATGGTTTTTGACCTGATAAATTGAATAAAACATGTCCCAGAACTGCAAGTTAAATAGTTTTTGAGAAAACCAGTGTCAAATGCAAAAAAATGGAGTGAAAAAAACACATTTTTTCATTTTAGTTTTTCCGGTTAATTTTACTTTGTACTCTTATGAATAAAAACTCATTTAATCAAACATCTATTCGCTTTCTGTGTACTTAATTTACACCGGTTTGTTCAGAATAAAATTTTCTACATGTTTTATTGAAAAATTTTAACTGTTTCTTGGTGAAATAACACAGTTATCCTTGCCCAAAGATGAAAAAATAAGTTTTTCACTCCATTTTTTGCATTTGACACTGGTTTTCTCAAAAACTATTTAACTTACAGTTCTGGGACCTGTTTTATTCAATTTATCAGATCAAAAACCATAAGAAATGATTGAATTCGCCCCTTAATCTACCTTACCACAATTCCAGGAAGACCTCATTTCACCTGGTGAACTGAAATCCAGGCGAAACTTTCGCTAGCTGTAACTCGCTAACGAAGCGTTTTCGGACCTATGTTTATATAACATTTTTTCATTATTTTTACTAGTACAATGTGCTGTAGAAGTGGGGGGAGAACTTCATGAATCACCCTGTATAACAAAATTGTAATATTGTATCCATCCGCACATTAGAAAGGTGCATTAAATAGATTGATTTCCTATTTGTTCCCCGGTTTCGTTACTCAATTCTTCATATTTTTAGATATTATATTTCTAGATATCTTTTACATAATACACACACTTAGTTTTAGAACGGCAGCCTTTCGGAAGTGTAAATGAACAGTCTGCCCATAACAGACAGGTGGAGTGTCAAATTATTTACACTCAATCTGTTCGTTGCTGGGCTAAAATAAATAGTTCTGTTTCTTATCACATGGTCAGTCAATTAAATGACTGAATCATTTAAGAACAGAAGAGGTAGAGGTGTAAAAGACACTAATCAGAGTTATTTCCTCTGAAAGTAATGAATTTCACTATACAGCCAGACCCTGTGGTGAATGAAGTGAAGGTATCATTTGCAGGGTGGAAAGTGAGTGCTTTTCGGAGGGCCTGGCATGCTGATAAGCATACTCTTTCAACTCAGTGAGGAAGGCAATGGTAAACCACCTTACTCCTCGTTTTTACTTAGTAAAACCTCTAGAGGTTCAAACCAGCTTTTCGGCTGATGACCTAAACAACAACAAATGAACAGTAAGTATAGCGTTAGGTAAGCGCTTTCTTTTTACCCTTTAAGCGCAAGTGACCAAAAAGAGAATGCTTAAGTTTTTCGGTTCAACTCTTAAAACGTACAGTCTTTAACCTTTAATCCCGCAAATTTTTTTTTTGTATGGAGGGTGATTCCATGTCAGTTTCCTGCCTAGTGTACGGCCTAAATACTTAACTGTGTCTATCTGAGGTATTGGATTATTGTCATTGTACTCTCTACTACGCCGAAGATCACACTTGCCTATTTAACAAAAAAAAAAAAAAAAATGTTATAAATACCTAATTCATTCGATATGACTGTACGGAGCTTTTATCAACGGTTCAACGAAAAAATAAATTGTTAACAGGGCAAAAGGTTTTCATAAGAAGTTGTTTAATTACATGTAGTTATTACAACGTATGTAACTGGTGGCAATTTTTACTTTCTCTTGCAAATATGAATATGTAGGATGTAGGAAGGAAAGTATTTTTTTTTCATGTCGATTTTTCGAAATTGAGTTTTCACCGGATCTACATGTTTTCAGACCCCCTGAACCTAAAAAACATGTTTTTAACGATTGGTGTGTGTGTGTGTGTGTGTGTGTGTGTGTGTGTGTGTGTGCGTGCGTGCGTGCGTGCGTGCGTGTGTGTGTGTGTGAACAGATTATCTCAAGAACGGAACATCGTAAGAACTTGAAACTTAAAACTTACGTTAGGCACCACTACCGGACCCGACACGAACATTTTCATCAAAATCGTTCAACCGGAAGTAGTAGTTTATTCGTGTAATTTTTCACTTCTTTTGCGAGTTTTTTTAAAAACTGCTCCTACGATTTTTTTTAAAAACGCCTGATTTACTATATATTTTTATGCTCTACAAGATAGGGTAAGCGTCATGTCTGCTGAAATTCTTGGAGAGGCTGTTTTCACGCAAAAATGTACATAATAAAAATTTTTTTGTGTTAACGCTTAGTTTAGTCGTAATTAGCGATTTTGTGTTTTTTCTCACAAAAACGTGTGAAAAATCGATTTTTTTAACAGATTTCAGCCTTGGTATGCATTTAACGACAAAAGTATATAGTCAAATTTATAGGAAATTAAAAGACCTACAACTTTCATTTAGAGCACTTTTCTCTACAGAGCCTAGTTTAGCGTGAATGAGTGATTTTCTGTATTTTTAAGCCAAACTGAAGTTTATTTTCATTTTGCGTTTTTCACTCATGATTAAAATTAGGTTCCTTTTTTTAGTTCTAATGTTAGGTTATATTGTTTATTATTTGCATTGGCAGGAGAAAGTTGTGTGAGTGTTTCACACCAAATTTTTAAAATTGTCATCTATGATTTTCCTTTGTCCGTCAGTCCGTCCGTCACACCCAGTCGTTAGAAACTACAAGACGGTTTTCGGATTCGTAATTGACACAAAAAGATAGTGAGTTTAGATTGGATTTGAAGTTCTTGTTTTGACCGAAAATGGATGAAAGGTAGATGAAAAGATTGTATTAAAACTTACATTATAAAATACTGCCGATTATATTAATTTACAGTTGTAGTTATCTCTGAATAAAGAAAAATACCATAAAATTTAATGTGCCAAATTTTAGATTTCTAAGTGATCGTTAAGTTATAGAATTAGTAAAAAATGATTGAATTAATGAGGATCTTTTCATTTATGTAGATATGGATAACTGAAGTTATTCATCACGGGAGATTCGAATAAAAACGTTTATAGAAATATCTTGATTCGCAATTAAGCTTAAATATTGGAGTACGTTATTATTTTAGAAATAAATATTAAATAAGAAACTTCAAAAACTTGATTTATTATATTAAAAATAATATTTTTATAAAGAAGTTTATACAATGGAGTAAACTTTTGAAGGATAAAATAAAGATTGTACAAAGAATAAGATATATCTTTTATACATACAAATTGAACATAAGATTCATAAGTCGGTTGGGGGTCACAGATAAGGGGTAATTTATAGCAAGCAATGATAATTTCAGGGCTGGTCGCTTACCATGCAATATCGTTTCCTTCCAAAGGAATATTATGTCTCGGTCAATATAATAACATTACTATTACATATCCATACTATAATACGGCAAGATATTATAGTTATAACATTGGTATAGGTTTTCTCAAACTATTTTCCTTTAAGTACGTAGTAAATCTCTGTCTCTACAAAAACCATATTGTTCAGATATTTACTTAGTATAGTTTATCTCAAGTTTAACTAACCAGAGTTATGAAAACAAACCTTCATACTTGATTGTTTTATCCCGACCGATATTTTGTATTAACTTTTACAGTATAAAAACATTTTAACTGATTTACTTTTTTTTAAATCTGGTGTGAAACACTCACACGACTTTCTCTTGCCAATTCAAATAATTAAACAATATAACCTAATATTAGTAATAAAACATTAGAAATAAAAACACGTAACCTAATTTTAATCATAAGTGAAAGACGCAAAAAGAAAATCAACCTCGGTTTGGCTTGAAAAATACGGAATATGACTCTTTCACGCTAAACTAGGCGCTGTAGGGAAAAATTCTCTAAATAAAAGTTGTAGATATTTTAATTTCCTAAAAATTTGATTATACACTTTTTCGTAAAATGCATATTAAAATGAAATCTTTAAAAAAATCGATTTTATTTTACATATTTTCGTGAAAAAAACAACAGAAAATCACTAATTACCGCTAAAAAAAGCGTTATACAAAGAAATATTTAAAATAAAAGTTGTAGGTTTTTAAATTCTCTATATTTTGTATAATAAACATTTTTGCGCTAAAATGCATATTAAAGCCGCAATCTTAAAAAAACAAATTCTACGAGAGCACAGCCTCCCCAAGAATTTTAGCAGACATGGCACCTACCCTATCTTATAGAGCATAAAAAATGTATCAAATTAGGTCTTTAAAAAAAATCGTAGGAGCCGTTTTTGAGAAAATCGCAAAAAAGTGAAAAGTGACACAAAACTACTACTTCCGGTTAACCGATTTTGATGAAAATGTTCGTGTCGGGTCCTCTCGTAGTAATAAACTTAAGTTTCAAGTTTCAAGTTCGTATAATGTTCCGTTCTTGAGATATTCTGTTCACACATACACACACACACACACACACACACACACAGACCAATCGCTAACATGTTTTTGGGTTCAGGAAGTCAGAAAACGTGTAGATTTGGTGAAAACTCGATTTTGAAAACGACATAAAAAAATCCTTTCTTCCTATATATTCATATAGGCAAGAGAAAGTAAAAATACCGATTTTCATTCACCATAAATCACAAGAATAATTAAATTGAGTTAAAATAATTTATTGTAAAAAATATTATAATTTGTATACTAGACAACATTTAAACATCTACATCAATAGGTTCCAAAAACGTAACTTGACACCCTAAAAATTACGTTTTATAATTTTGATTGTCTGCGCTATTGTACGAGTAGAGGGAAAATTTTTAAGTACAGCATGAACCTTTTGTTAAGTTCCGGTTATAAAACGCTAAGAAACAATGGACCTAACGATAAAAGTTAGTTGTTATACCACAAGGTTTCTCATCCAAGTAGTGAATTTCCCTCTTGTGAAAAAAACCAAGCTAAAACTGTTTTTAAAAACGTATTTATTTTATAATCAGTTTCTAAATACAAATATAAACGTTGAGCAAAAATTGTGTAGGTTCGAATTTAAAAAATTTATGAATAAATACGGTATAACATTCATTAGAATCGCTGAATGTTATAAGGTCGTATACGACTTTTTTCTGAACGAGCTCTGAGAAGGCGCAATAGTTTCCACATAGTTAATGAGCTAATAAAATTTATAACTAATTTCAGCAATAGATTACCGAAATCTATAGTGTATGGTGGTATAAAAAGTTGTAAATCATTACTTTAAAAATAGTTATTAGAAAGAAAAGTTTTTTTTAATTAACCTAAATTCGATTTCCTGCACATACGCCCTTTTAACAAATTTTAGCAATGCAACTGTGCATAATGTTTTTGAGACGAAGATGAGTTTCAAAATATTTATTAGAATTGTTAAATAGATTCAATATTTGAATTTAAGTTTCGATGTGGAATGAATAATGCAAAATAAGTTACTTCTAAATTAACTGTACGTACGGGTAACATTTTGTTTTGGAAAATTAATTTAAAATATTAAAATAATATATTATTATTCATCTTTTCCTCTCCTAATTATATCAATAATGGTCTGAATTTGGGGTCCCTCGGTTAATCTTCACCTGTTATCCCTCCGCACATCCATTCCGTCATAACTTATTTTTATATAGATTTTAAATACGTCATAAAACTAGTAATTTCGCCCGTACTGCACACCATCTTATTGAAGGGTACACGAACACACAAATTTATTGCACAAAACTCAGAGGGGTTACGTTAAAATTGGGGTTACAAACATTACAGGGTGAATAAAAATTTATAGGCTATTACAGTGGAATTAGAATATAATATAATAATAATATAAATATATATATATATATATATATATATATATATAGATAAATAAATACAGATAAATTAGAAAAATGGAATAAATAAATAAATGAAGACGCTTAGTTTTAAAACTATATAACTCTTTGGGGAGGTACAGAAATATTATTTATTTCTGTAGGGTAATTACCTGTTTGTTATCCTTCAGTCGTAATTAAAGTGCTTTTTAATTCCTAGATGTCACTTAGAGAATATTTATGCCGATTTTCAGAACTGTAGTTCTTTGGGAAGATATAAAAATAATATTAATTGTTTTAGGGTTGTTACTCTTTTTTTTACCCTTTAGTTGAAAGTTATTGAAGTCAAAATGGTTTAGTTTTCTTTTTACCACTAAAAAACGAAAGTGATCAATTTCACCTTTAAAGGTGATCGGGAAGTTGGCAAATTTGTAATGAGTTAAAAAGGACTTTCGCATATGGATATGTAGACATAAGGAAGAAAGTAAATTCTAAGCTGCCAGAACGGACTTTTGTATCGAAACTCGGTGTCTTTCGAGAAAACTCTTTGAACGCCCATTTAAACAGAGCCTCGAGTGCGGTGAGTTAGTATTCGTTTGATCTTTAACGAGTGTTTACTACGTGTGCTATCGGTACGTTAGAAGGTAACTCCGTTAGAACAGGTCAACTGGTTTCCGAGGCATTGTTATTCAGTTTTATTGTATTCGTGCATTGTGTATCCAGTTTTATTGTATTCGTGCATTCTATATAATTATTTGTAAGTAGTATTAAGTAAATTATTGAGTTATTTATTGTATTACTTCATTATAATTAGTGTATCATTTATTCTGTAAATCTTTTAGAATAATAAATTAATAATCACTCAATAAAAAAAAATACTTGTAATTGTAAATTTTACTGTATTAATTATTTAATTACCTAGATCCCGAAACGGACCTTAGCGATAAGTGACACAATGTAATTTTTGTTTAATAATGGATAAATTATATTGTAGGCTATATTAATCTACAGTTTTTCTTTAGAGCTATGAGCTTTGTTTGGTTTTTAGTCAAACTTTATGTGGGTATGTTTGTTTTGTGTATATTACGCAGAAAAGTTACAAAGTTTGAGTTTCGCTACTATTATGTACAACAGGCCCTGAAGTAGTGAGCCTATCCTATTACGGTTAACTACCTGCTGTACACAGGTACGTTACCGTTACTTGGTAAACATACACTACGTCGATATATCAAGGGCATTATCTGGAAGAGTAAAAGAGAGCGTTTAGAGAGAGAGAGAGAAAGAAAGAGAGAGGGGATTCAAATGCGATGAGAGGTATAAACTGAATCGTACATAGCCTAATATTGATGTAACTTATGAAGAACAAGCGTAGAGAATAGTATAACAAAACACAATGTTATATGGAAACTGGAAACGTACGTTACCCTATCTGCCCTAACAAGTATTGATGACGCCTTCATTCTTCATCTCTCGGTTAATACGATCGGCCAGGCATGAGGAAATACAATATGGATAGACCTGTGTACAGTAGTACTTCAGGTAGGTTGCACGAAATGCAACCGCTACAAATTTTGCACTGGGAATATAAACCAGTGGAATACAAAGCTTATATTCTCTACTGAAATATAATAATATTAATAACGGCGAACAAAATAACAACAAAGCCCTGTTAACTTATCAAAATGTTCAATCCGTATTTTCACAGACATTAAAAACCAATTTCTAATATTGAATATTCTGCAGAAATATTTAAACTGAATTACTGGAAACGGTTTATTGATTACAATTCATGATCATACCATTCAGCTTTATTAAATTTGCTTATATTCGTACATAATACGAGAGATTTAGTTGATATTAATTTACAAGCAATATTAATTTTACCAGCCGAATGAACAAACTGATTAAATTTCGACTGAAGTCAAAACATGAATGTTATTAATACAAACAATTAAAAATTCAGATGTATTTAATTAACATATTGTTTATGACATGTGTATGCTACTTTTGTGATACATATTACATTTAGGTAATGTAACAAAAACCAATAACTGATTCGAAAAGCACCATCGTAAACAATACCTATACATTCTTTAAATTGTAATTTTAACAAATTAATTGAAATTAAATTCTTGTGAAATATTGAAGTATCAGTGTTGCTACATTGTACTTCAATAAATGAAGTGACAGTCTCTAAGTGGTAATTTTCAAATGAACTAAGTTCAATAGAAAATTTTTCTAAGTTTAACAAAATTAAGTGTATAAGGAAGATATGAGGACAGCACAGTATAATTCTCGCCATAAAATCCGATGTGTTTGAAGAACTCTCTGATTCAGGAATTACCAGACGGAAAATTTTAATGATACATTATCAAATAATATTAGTTGCAGGGCTAAAATAAATAGTGCTGTTTCTAATCACATGGTCAGCCAATTAAATGACAGAATCATTTAAGAACAAAAGAGGTAGAGGTGTAAATACACTAATCAGAGTTATCTCCTCTGAAAGTAATGAATTAAGCCAGACCCTGTAGTGAATGAAGTGAAGGAGTCACTTGCAGAGTAAAAAATATGTGCTTTTCAGAGGTCCCGGCATGCTGATAAGCGTAATTTTCCATTTAGTGAGGAAGGCAATTGTAAACCACCTACTCCTCGTTTTACTTAGTTAACCTCTACAGGTTAACCGGCCTTTCGGCTGATGAACTAAACAACACAACATTAATAAAAGCGTTTTCTTTTCTGTACTGATTTGTTTGACCAAAATTTTCCATTTAAAATTTAGTAGAAGGTACGGAAATTTATGCATTAAGAATCTCTAGTTTTTAATCAATTTTTCGGTAATGAGCTTTGCTTCGTTCAGGTTTAAATCAAAAAAAATCGGCGTCCACGTTTGTTGAAGATCATAGTTTTCTGTATAGTGTGAATATTTTTTAATGTTTAATTTTATATCTATCACTGTACACTAATACAACTTCTAGATTCTATCACTTTTCGCTTGGCGTGGTTTTTCCGGATATTCTTAACTTAAGATACTCAGATTTATTTGATTATTTAGTTTTGATAACAGAATATTTATTACTGTGGTTGAAAATTTTTTTGTGAAAATTTATTTAAAAATGTGGATACTTTTTTTTATTGTAAACTCCATGGTTTTTTGAGTTGTTAATTTTGAAACTGTTTTACCGATAAATTTTGAGTTCGTTTGGGTGGCTGTGAAACTTGTCAAAAAGTCGAAAGTACTTATTTTTGGCTACAACTTGTGCGTTCTCATTCATATATTCCATTACGACAAAAACTACATCTGTACAAGTCAATACTACAAAAATTTGAGCATACATACTCCAGATTTTTGAACAGCAACAAAGCATAACAAACCATAACAGCACAGCAACAAACCATAACAAAATTAATATTGCTAATTAAAATCCAAATTTGTTTTGAAGACGTTTAAAAAAAACTATCTCAGTTCCATGTAAAGATAGGGAAGTGATTTTTGTATAATAGTCATTGATTCATTGCATTATTTCCTCCACTTTTTGTTGCAGCTTTGTTTAGATTAATATACCTTTTGGCCAATAGAAAATAATTAGTTAATAGAAAACTGACATAACATTAAAAAGTTTAATCTTTGTAATTACAATCCAATAAAATTCCAGTAAAAACCCTAAGAGCCAATTTTTACTAGGAAACCAATATCAGTGATTCCTTATAACATTTAATTTAATACTTCTTTGTAATTAATTAATATTCTTAAATTTAAAAAAAGAACAATTAAGTCAAAGATTGATTGCAAGAGTGTTATTCTTTATCAAAGTTTGCTACTATAGATTGATTGCTTAATAAAAACTTCAAATCTAATTAAACAGGGAAACAATGCTTAGAAATTTTCATTAAGGATTATGTAGTACAATGAACAAGGATAGTGTTATTAAATAACTTTTAACACTAATATAAAAAAAACCGCAACTGATAAATTCAATTAGAAAATAGAAAAATGTTTAATTTTTACACAGTTGTTTTATTTTTGAGTTGCGTTAACCACTAAGTAACTTTAGTAGTTGCACGAGGATTTATGGATTTTTTTAGTTTATAGTAAGTCGCAAAAACATTTTGCTTGTTAGCGACTACATAGGGTTGAGGACCGGTAGGTTTGAACTTGTAATAATTTTCCAGAGCCTGGCTATCAAACCCGGGATCTCCGCTTTGCAGCGTAGCACGCTAACCACTAGGTCACGGAGGGGGCTGTGAAACAGTTTGGTTTATATCAAATGAATCAAAAAGTAATCGTACCTTATTCGGGAATCAAATCCAGGCGTAAACCTGTAGCACAAGAGTCGACTGTTCCGTCAACAGCACTTTCAAGGAGTCATATATTTTTTATTTATTGGAAATAAAGAATTCTACAAAATACTAATATCGCTTCAGTTTTAATATTTACAATCAGTTCAAAATAAAAACATGGATTATTGATGGTGTTTTTAAAACCCGTTAAAACTGATGTATTTTTTACAACTGAAGCTTATTTGCAATTTATGAACAGCGATTTCTTTTGCAATTCTGTGTAACATAACTTCTGATCTTTAACGCATCAAACAGATCTCACTAATGGAGATTTTAAAAGAAAACGTAAATTTCAGTTTTATCTTTTCTAATTTTCTTTATGTTAACGAAAAGGAGAAATTCAATGGAAAAATCTTGAAACACTTGTTAAAGTTATAAGCAACATTATTTTATATTAATTATTCTATTGAACAGGTAATTCATCATTAATATAAAAAAACATACGAACGGTTTTAATTCTCCTTAACTTATTGAAATTAGTTCATAAAGTATTAATTTAAATTGTAAAATAATAGAAATGTACAATTTTCGAACAAGATAAATTGCTCACTACAGTTTGTTTTAAATGAACTAACTGATATACAATTTGTTATAAATTAATTCATACAATTGATTAAAAAATTTGATGAAATATGACTAAGAAAAAAATCAAACAGCTGCCATCGTAGCGTAGTGGTTAACGCGGTAGCCTACAACGCGGAGACCCGGGTTTAATTCCTAGCTAGGGTGTGGAAATTTTAATGAGTCAAAACCCACCGTAGTCGCTAATAACGAAGCTGTTGATGCGACTTTTAATAAACAAAAAAATAAACAATGCCTCTTTTCCTTAGTAAAATATAGTACCTCTAAAATATAACCGCCCGTAACTAGCAAAATGAGTGACAACTAATTTTTTTTTTAATATATCCCTAATGTGTGTAACCTAACAATCTGTTCAATTCAGAACAATAAGCAACGCCATGACCCAGTGAGATGAGGATAATGTGTATGACGTGTAAATGAGGTGTAGACTTGTACAGACCCAGGCCGACCATTCTCAAGAAATTATGGTTAATTGAACCCCAACCATCGAAGTACACCGGTAACCACTGTCTAGTATTCAAATCTGTATAAAAGTAACTACTTTTACTAGGATTTGAACCGGGAACCTTCGTCTCCGAAAATCAGCTGACTCACGGCGACCTCTAGACCAACCCTGTGGGTCGACAACTAAAAAATAATTACATTTTAACGACTTCTTTTCGGACTATAAAAAGTACCATTACTTTCTTCTCTAGTGCTCAGTGAAGAAAATTATTAAAATATTTAAAGTACGATACAAAATTATACAAATCAGAGTAATATATTTTGAATGTAATAGATTTCATTACACAGCCGGAGTACGTTGAGTAAAGCGAAATTATCAACTGTAGAAATAAAAATACATGCTTTTTAGGTCTGTCGTACTAGTAAACAATGACAATTTCCAACCCGTTGTGGAAGCTAAATGTAAACCACTACATTCTTAATTTTACTTAATCAGACCCTTAGGGGTTTAAACCACTTTGAAACTTTGATTTTTATTACACTAACTAAACAATAACAAAAATATACACTAATGTAAGTAATTTGCAGTTATTTAATTTTATTACAATTTTTAAAATGTATTTAATGATTGTTAGATTAACAGACCAGGTAATAAATATTTTACGTAAAACTCCTAATGGGGATACAAACATATTTTGAAAATTAAAACAAAATTAAATGAAACACGCCAGGCAAATGATGGATATTAAATCAAATATAAACGTTACTAAATATATTTCAATGCTTTATAAAAAAGAATAACAGAAATCAGTTAGACACGCATAAACAATAGCACGAAACTGAAATATGTCAATAACAGATGCCATCATTTTAGTACGATTGTTTCATTTTTGTTCTACGGTTGTAAATCTGTTTACAAAGATAATACAATAATACAATGTCAAATAAATATCTAGCCAAATCGACCAGTCAATAACAAACTAATTACAGTTTTAGAAATGCAGTCCACAGATTCTGGTAATAAATAAATAAGTAATTATTTTACAGACTTTTACACAGAAATTCCGCTAATGAAAAGCATTATAAACAAAAGTATTTTTACATTTCATAAATAATATGTATTATTAAATATCTCAATCTGTTCGTTGCAGGGCTAAAATAAATAGTTCTGTTTCTTATCACATGGTCAGCCAATTAATGACTAAATCATTTCAGAACAGAAGAGGTTGAGATGTAAAAGACACTAATTAGAGTTATCTCCTCTGAAAGTAATGAATTTCATTATACAGCCCGACCCTGTGGTGAACGAAGTGAAGGTGTCATTTGCAGAGTGGAAAATATGTGCTTTCAGAGGGCCCGGTATGCTGATAAGGGTAATTTTCCACCTCACTCCTCGTTTTACTTAGTAAAACCTCTACAGATTCAAACCAGCCTTTCGGCTGATGACCTAAACAACAATAAATACATCGGTTATTTAATGTCAATAGTCATTGCGTAAATGATGGCTGCTTCAATTGTTAATACAAGGCAAGATCTACGAAAGATATCTTTACTGGAAAACCTGAGGGAGCTGTTCGGGTGTTCTTCAATGAACCTCTTCAGGAGTGCAGTAAACCGGATTTGGGTTGCTGAGAAGATATTTAGTCTTTAACAGGAAACAAACTAGAAGTAAAGTCAACATTGCGAATGGTTTACAAAAAAAAATTAATGATAAGTCGCTAATTTTGAATAAACACTCTTCTGTTGGAAAAAAACTACTGCACAGCCTCGGCCGTCTGAAGAAAGAGATCCGTCCGTAAATACTACTATATGATCCGAGTACTGTCCATCTGTAAGATCATGAAAAACGGCGTTGTAGACTACGGGATTAGTGTTGTGCTTAACGTGCTCACACAGTGTTAGGTCTATATTCAGTGCCTTTAACACCCACGGTGGGTCATCAAATTTACTGTATTTAATGAGAGATGGAAATAAAAAATCAATCTCTTTAAGGTAGGATTTCACCCGTAATCTCAAAGTTTTTGGGTACGTTGGCCTCCTTCCTGAAAGTGGTGGTAATATTGCCCATAGAGTTATGATGTTCACTAGTAGTAGTCACCAATGCCTTTGCCATAAACTTTAAACATTGGTACTTCCTGCAATAGGTAGTTCTGTGTACATGTGAAAAAGTGGTTTGTGTGAGTGTATGTGTGTGTGTGTGTGTGTGTGTGTGTAAGGGCAATTTTCTGTCACCGATTGAATTTTGCCGATCAGTCATTGTTATTATTTAATGCTTTTAATTTTTGTTGATTAGTTTTTGTAATTATGTATCAGCAGTTTATTAGATACTGTTATAGTTTTGTTGTAATAACTGGTCGCTAATGACTGCATTGTTGATGCGACCTTAAATAAATAACTTAAAAAATATTCATCGTTACTATCTCTACCGTCGTCAGCAATAAATAATCTAAACAAAAATTTTAATTTGGAAGTTTATTTGTCAGTTCTCCTGTGGTTTTTTCATACTAATTTTCAAGGTTTAAAATGGAAAATGGGACGAGATAGAACAAGATTTTTGGAAGTTTATTTGCCAATTCTCCTGTGGTTTTTCATAATAATTTTCAAGATTTATTAACTAAACAGTAAAAAAGACTTTGCATACCTTGGATAAAATTTAATTTAAATTTTCCTTGGTATAATTAACAAAACGTTTTCCACAAATCATAAGATAATAAACTACCATTTTTTATTTACACAAACAACTGCGAAACTCCTCATTTACTCCATGCATACTGAAATTATTTGTAATCTATTTTCTTTATTACTGTTAAAGAATGATTTACAATCTGTTCAATAACAACTTTTAAAAGGTAATTACGTTAAAAGTTTGTAAAATATCTTGAAGAAAACAGCACTCGATAGAGCCATAATGAGTTACATTTTAAGAAATCCTTTAAAAACTAAAGAAACAAGAACGTATTATACTAGAAGTAAACAAGCAAATAAAAATATATAAATTGCACTTTTCAACTAACCATAAAATAACTTGTTCTTCAATTGAATTAATATTTTAAAAAATTCATCAACTTAGAAACAAATTTTTAATGGCGAGTTAAATTACAGATTCCGTTCCATCTACGCTACTTATCATCCAACAAAAAAATGCGTCATTTTCCACCAAGACCCGCCGGGTTGGTCTAGAGGTAAAGTCGTCGCCGCGGTCAGCTGTTCAACTGCTGATTTTCGGAGACGAAGGTTCCTGGTTTAAATCCTAGAAAAATTAGTTAATTTTATACGAATTTGAATACTAGACAGTGGTTACCGGTGTACTTGATGGTTGGGGTTCATTTAACCATACTCTCTCAGAAATGGTGCCTTGGTCTGTACAAGACTAAACCTCATTTACACGTCATACATATAATTCTAATCTAATTTGGTCACGGGGTTGCTTATTGGTCTGAATTGAAGAGATTACAACGTACACCATTAGGGATAAAAAAATATTTTCCACCATAAAGAAAATCTGTACATCGCCTAAGTACAAGAAGAAACCTTTTATCAACTGAAATAATCAGATAACATGAAAGCAACGTTGTAAATAATTTAAAGTATTTTTTACACTTGTTTTATAAAATATAGGATACAGTATATAGGATACTAGGATGCGTATATAGGATATTAGGATAGTAGGATAGTATATAGGATACCAGTATATAGGATACTTAGTATTAATTATTATTCTTGTACAAGTATCCTAAGACAATAAATATGTATACATTATTTTAGAAAAACAAACGTGAATATTTTGGGAATCGAACCTAAACTATTAGAATTGCAACCATTTGGACAATTTACATTACAGTCACACCATTAATGATGAAATACAGAATATTTCAACGTGATTAATTTTTAAAGAATCAAGGAAGGATTTTTATTAAATTAAATAAACTATTACAGATAGGTTAAGTGAAGAGAAAATGGAACGAGATAGAACAAGATTTCTGGAAGATGGACGGACGGACAGGAGCTCGTGTTGTGATCCTTTCCCTTAATACACTATAAGCCCTCAATTCGCTTCCCTCAGCCCCCGACCTACCCTTCACATCTCCCATACCACCTATTTCAACTGTCAAACCAAATCCAGTTCAGATATTCACAAACGTTTCCCCCAAAATCGCCTTATCTTCTTCCTCATAATACAAAATCCCCAGTGTATATAAAGTAACTATTTCAGTCTAAAATTCCTGGATTATACTTTGCATTTTAAATATACTTTATATAGGCTGTATGTATTTTAGATGCATCGGTGTAATATTCAATACACACACTGCGTGGTATTATAGAGCAACTCCGTATTATGGTTTAGGTATAAACATGAATAGTAATAGGCTGTACAATTGACTAATACAAGCCTGAAAGCTATGGATCTGAAAAAGTAATACCAAAAATATTTTTGAAGGGGAACTTCATTTTTATAGTTACTTTTGGATACGATTATACTACATTTTCATGCTTATCTGAGTATGTATAAAAGAGAAAATTTGTAAAATTTATAAATGCGGAAACAAATCACAAACCTGCTGATAAATAAACCTATTAAACCTGCTGATCAGGTAAATTTATGAGTTACTAGCATACCCCGCGCTGCTTCGCACGCGAAACATGTGTAAGCCTAATCAATTGTACTAAAAATAAATAGGTAACAGAAATTGTGTAGCTAGCGACTGTATACTCCAACACACACTCTCTCTTCCTCCCCTCCCCTTTTCCCCCTCACTATATCTCCTCCCCCTATTCCCCTCTTCCTAACGCGCACGCACGCACACAAAACAACGTTTTGATAATTATCCCGCGTAAGTCTCTCACCCTCTTCAAACCTTTTCATCTACTTCAAGAGCAATACGTACTCACATGTACACACAGACACAGACACACACACACACACGCACGTATAGGCCTACATATTTATTAACATCCTCATTAGGGCCCTTAGGGTTATCATTTTGAAAAATTTTAAAATGAAACGTTGCTGTGAATACAAATACGAATATGCTGTCGAAATTTCATGAAAATCTGTTCAGTAGTTTTGGAAATTAGCCTGCACACAAACAAACTTTTCTTTCCAATATTAGTATAGATAATACAAATTTATTATCGAAATGTTTAATATTTCAAATGTTAATTTCCTACAAAATCTGTACCTACACTTTTAAGCCAATTTATATGAACATAATAATTAATATTTTTTTAAAAATGTAACAAAATGTACCTACTTTTTCTAATAAATACCGAAAATTCTTGTAAGTTAAAAGGAAAGTTACGCATAATAATTATGTACCTGATAAAATACATCCACAAAACTACAGTTATACTATTTTTCAGGGCTGATGAGTTCTGAACGTACGAATTGCCCCCTATCCACTTCATAGGTAGCCAATGACTTGTTAGCAACGTTGCCAACACTTGCTATCGTAGCTGTGTTATATATTTCGTCAGCCATTTTTTTTGGTCTTTCAATAACAATATTATAACCTATGAACATACAACCAGCAGAATATATTATAAAGTATTGCATGTTAACGCGCTGTATAGTCAGTTTGTTCAGTACGACATGCAAGACACGAGTGAACACTGCGGCTCTCATACGCATGCGCGCGTAATGTTTGTCAGGCTGAAAAGTTCGTACAATCTGACATCGCTGGCAAACGTTCTGATTGGTCTAAACGCGTGAAACAGGAGAACTCACTAACCGTGAAAAGCATTATAGATTAAAATAGGATGAGAGTGCAAAAACAAGTCGAGGGAATTTTATTCTGTTGTAACTTTAAAATTTCCCTTTTTTAAAAAAGAACTTACCTGTCTACATTTTTTAAGTAATCATAATTAAACTCATTGTTCGACAATTAAAGTAAATGTTTAAAATAAATCAGCTGTTTCATTATAAAAGAAAAAAATTCCCTATCGGTGAAACATTGCAAGAAAATATTACACAAAATTTCCCATTGCTAAATCATCGTGTAGGTTTACTCTCATCCTATTTTAAATCAGCTGTAATCATTTTATAAATAAAGGCCTTGGAGAAGGACAGTGAGACATTGTAGTAATTGTAGTACAATAAATATAAAATGAATACAAATAAAGTTTACAACAAATAAATTATTAGTCCAAGCAAGTTTTAGTAACAAAATAATCCACCGTGTTAGTCTAGCGGTAAAGTTGTCACCGCGAGTCAGCTATTTAACAGCTGATTTCAGAGACCAAGGTGCCATGGTTCAAATCCTAGCACAGATAGTTATCGGGATTTGAATACTATAATGCTTTTCACGGTTGATAAACTCTCCTGTTCCACGCGTTTAGGCCAATCAGAACATTTACCGCGTTGTCAGGTTCTACGGAGGATATCATCTTGACAAACATTTTTCGCGCATGCGTATAAGAGTCGCAGTAGTTTACTCGTGTCTTGCATCTCGTACTGAACACAACGATTATAAAGCGCATTAACATGCAATAATTTATAATATAATCATCTGGTTGAATGCTCATAGGTATTAATTGTTATTGAAAAACCCAAAAAAAAATATGGCTGACAAAATATATAACAGAGCTACGAGAGCACGTATTGGCAAAGTTGCTGGCAAGTCATTGGCTAGCTATGAAGTGGGTAGGGGGCAATGCGCACGTTCAGAGCTCATCAGCTTTGAAAAATAGTTTAGACAGTGGTTACCAGTGTACTTTCATGTTTGGGGTTTAATAAACCATACTCTATCAGGAATGGTCGGCCTTTGTCTGTACAAGACTACACCATATTTAAACTTTGTACATATCTTCGTCAACTCATTTGGTTATAGGGTTGCTTATTTTTCTTAAATTGAACTGACTGCAACACACATTAGGAATAAAAAAGTAACAAAATAGGAAGTTCCAATGATGAACATTGTCGACAAGAATATATTATAAAAAAATGAAAATGAAATTGAAATTCTGTAAAAATAAATTATACTTAAATATTTATGCAAAGTTTCGAACAGAATCCTTGAAAAACCGTAGCCTACTGGAAAAATGTATAAATAAATATATTTATGACATTTAAATTGTTTTAATAAAGTTTGATATGAATTCTTTATGGAATGTTATATCATTATAAAAATATAAAGTAATACTGCAGAAAGTTAATAAAAACTTCATTATTTATAAAAAAGTTACAACATTTAATGAAGATATAACTTTCATAATAAAAAGTTACATAAATTGATAACATAACTGATAAATTAATTGAATGTACATTTATAAATATATCTAAAGAATGATATTAAATTAACATCATTAAAAACTACTGTAGGCTACAATATTAATATTTATGACATCTCATTTAAGAAGAAAATGACTTCAGATTTTTAAAAATAATAAAATAATGTAATTATGAAATGTGTAATTACAATTTATATAAGTTTTACAAACCGTAAAGTAAGAAATGTAGTAAATTTAACTTTTAATAGTGAGATTTCACTTAGAAATAAATAGTAAAGTTATGTAAGTAGAAATGAATGCAGTCGACTTACGTTCTGGAAAAACAGTTTTCTACTTTAAGTATAATTTTCTAAAGGGTTCTACAGTATATTGAAGTATACGATTTAACACATTTTCATCTGGTTGAAAAACACCCTCTAGCAATTTTAAATACTTATTTTTTACACCTTTTTATTATAAAGTTATACAGAGAGAATAAATACGCTATAACTACTACAGGCATGAATAACGTACTCTTTGAAGGAACCTCTTTGTGAATAGAGTCAGTGGTTTTAAGCAACAACACATGCTATTCTGGTAAAACTCATAACAAACGTAAAAAAAAAAAAAAAAAAAAAATAGGAAAAATAATAAATAATTTTACCTAATCACTTTGAAATATTGAATAACAACTACACATCAAGATGTGTAAGAGATTTACATCAAAATGCCTAACCATTTACGATTCTGAAGTGTCTCTTAAAATATTTATTCGAAATACAATTTACCGAAAACTTTTTATGAAAAAACTGTTTGTTTGAGTACAATTAATAAATTGAGTATTATTTTATGATGATATTATTCAATTTTTAAAGCAAATTTGACCAATATTATCATTATTTTAAGGAATTTTAAATACACCTAAAATTTATACAGTTCGATTAATAACGGTTAATTAATAATGGAATTGTAGTGGTTAATAACACAATATCCGTAATAGAACTAGGTGTTACAAAGTTCTATTAGGGTAAATGAAACTTATAATGTCCATTATGATTAGAAGTGTATTTTACAGTTTTAAATTTTTCTGTCGACTTGTGTTTGAAAAGATTACTAAAGGAAGGCGAACCAGAAAGAATAGAGATGCAAGTTAAAGTAACAGAAAGTATTTAATTTGAAAGTAATTTATTTCACTAAACAGCCAGTCGTTGTGGTAAATAAATGAAGGTGTTTTCATGTAAAAGAAGCATTTTACACCTAGCGTATCATTGTCCAGGAGTCATTGTTGAATATTAACTGCTAAAAGTAAAGGTAAAACATCTAAACCCTAAATTACTTAACAAATCCTCTACGAGTCTAAATGATATTCGGAGTTGATAACCGAAAAAAAATTTATAAATATGAGAATACTTTCATTCCATTATCGAATATTAATTTTGTCTTAATGTTCTATAAGAACATAATATCACCGCAGGATGAAACAAGAACCTAAGAAAATTGGAAGCCATCGAAGTTAATCAAGATAAACAAAAAGCCATCCAAATTTATAGATAACTGCTAATAACTAGATACTTAGGAAAATACCTTTAAAAAATGAAAGCGAAGGCATCTGTGTACAAAAAAGATCTCATAAAATTTTATAAGGATCATGTATTTTTTAAAGGACATTGAATACGCCCATCAAACAATGGTAATAATGTTATTTCACCGCTTCTCTACTATAAGAAGCATAATCATTTTCCTCGGCTTTTAATAAAAGTAGAATTAAATAAAATAAAAATAGCACAAAAAAGCACGCAGAAACGTTGCTATATGTAGTAAAATAATAAAAAAAATATTATTATTTCCCCATTGCATACTGTACGTTCTGTGCCTCCGCTTTAATCCTGGCATAGAATAAGAAGGAACACGGATAATATGGGCCATCTTCATCGTACCGTCTTACGAACAATTTAAACCCCCTTCTCATGCTAACAACATACACAAGGGGCTTAGTCTGAATACTTGTATTAAGGATTATGGCATGAAAACAGCAACTGGAAAATTTTACAGCCGGCAACGAAGATAAACAAAATTAGAATTTGCAATTAAAACAAAATTAAAAATATAAAAAAACACGTACAGAAGAAAAATAGTTACTGCATTACAATCCAAGACTATACTTTCTTCAACAAGCCAAATAAAACCAGAATTTAATAATACTAGTACTTAAAATACCGTTAAAGGTACAATAAAATGAACGTAATTGAAATGGAAGAGTCTTATTTGCTTAATTATTCATTATTTCGTAACTTGAAGGACTATCTTCCTGACATTAAACCATGAAAGTGCAACTTAATACTTAAGAATGTATTTATCCTCAAAACATGTTCAAACCAGTTGTTGTTTTGTCAAGATCTAGGGAAAATAACGCTCACGTACGTCTTCCTTCTTTTATATTGTAAAAGTTTCGCCTTGTCGTTGCAACCAAGAGATTCTTTCTTTTAATTGGAGGATTAAGCTTACATAAGCATTGGAGTGTGCATTACTATAAATGAGGTAATATAAAGATGAAAATATGCCAGCAGACCTGTCAGGTAATCGAAACCGGGACCTTTGGCATAGAAACAAGTTGCGCTGACCTCTACACCAACGGGCCGGCTAACATTTTTTCAGTATTTATTCTTTAACTATCTGTACTTACAAGCCTACAAATAGTGGAATAGACACGAAATTCATTTCATGTGTCTGATTAATTTCTTTTTTTTTCTTTTACGTAGCAACATGCCATAAAAAATATAAGAAATATTGACAATGTTATCACTAGCTTTGGCAAAGAAAAAAGTTGAGACCTTTGGCGTAGAAAAAAATTGCGCTGACCATTACATTAACGGGCCGGCCAAACTTTTTTCAGTATCTGTTCTTTAAGTTTTTGTTTATGCTTATGCACTTACTAGCCTACACATGGTGCAATACAAATGAAACTCATTTCATGTGTCTGATTATCCCATTCTAAGTCCTGGTTTCTCAGCCTTCTCTTTCTTCTTTTACGTACCAACTTGCAATAAAAAAATATCACAAATATCCACAAAGACATCACTGCGTCTTAAAATATGTCCGAAAAATTTCACCTTTTCTAAATTTAAACTTGCAATGATTTGTGAAAGTAAATATTTCGTGAAGAAATTCTGTCATTTTATTGTAATTAATTAGTAATAGATACGGCTATCTGGTCAAGGGTTTTGCGCAGTTTCCGTTGACCACTCTGAGCAAATACCTTCTCAGCCCTCTTTCTACGTTCTGTGCAGTGTCATTAACCTTCCCATTACCTATCCGAAAATTTGACATATCGACTACAGTGTATTCTATTTTACGTGTCAATAAAAGTTTATATAATGAGTTCTCTTTCGCACCCAATTCTCAATTAATACTTCATAATTCGCCTCTTTTTCGCTCCAGCTGATTTACAATCGCCTTCATAGGTACAAATCCATTGCTTATAATTTTGCTTCATCCTGCGTTACCAGCACCTATGTTTCACTTTAAAGTTATAAAGCTCACCAAATAGACCTTTCAAGGAACTGTTAACTTATCTCAAAGATAAACGCGTAAAAATAATTTTTTGGGTTTTTATGATACATAATTTATTTTAAATACGAATGTTTAACGTCTTTATACAGCCAAAATAAAAACATGGAACATTTTATTATAGCCTAATTACAATCTACTTACTCATTCGTTAAATTGATTAAGAGATTAGAATTTTAAATAGCATACATACTCTTACGCAACCAACTTATACTTTTGTTCATTTATAAGCAATACAATCAGGCAAATGTATCTATTGCATTTCAAAATTACCTAAAATAGGTTAGTGGTTGATAGATCGTAATTCCCATGCACTTGTGGAAACGTTTCTTGACTTAATCGCCACATATGTCAACACCACAAATGCTATTACGAGTTAATCAATTTGATACAATTTGACGATCGTGTTAACATTGATTACACAATCCACAAAGTGAAACATTTACCGCAATATCGTAGTAGTCGATTTATAAAATTGGCTGTTAATAAATAAAATTTACAACACATAAAAATAAATTACTGTTTAAACATTAGGTGGTTTAGAAAAACATTTTTGTTTATTTAAGATCCCCTCAAGCTAAAACGTTGTTTAGAAAATAGGAAAATAAGGAAAAGAAAGAAAAATAGACAAAACGGGATGTAAAGACCAATCTCTATCTTTTCACACAATTTACTTTTCTTTTCGGGTACATAAAAGACGATAGGATTAAACTCCTCAGGGAAGTACAACAAATGACGCCATTCTGGCTGGATACGCAATCTTCAGGAGACGTTCTACACCTAACTACCAACTAGAACCATGAGTCGTGGACCTCCTTATAACATTACCACATTTACTGTATCCTACGAGCCACATTATTATGTCTTTGCACCTTTACTTCATTTATTTTTCTTTGTTATTTTTTCTTATAAAATTTTTCCAAATTTCAGAATATTTACACTCCTGTTTATGCAGTAGCGGATTTTGTTTTAAATTTCAAGTAAGCACGATATTTTAATATTTTAACTAATTCGGAAAACTTATGTTGTAAAGTATAAATTAACAAACAAAAATCTGGTGTGAAACACTCACACAACTTTCTCTTGCCAATGCAAATAATTAACAATATAACCTAACATTAGTAATAAAACATTTGAAATAAACAAAAAACTAACCTTAGTATAGCTTAAAAATACGGAAAACCTCTCTTTCACGCTAAACTAGGCTCTGTAGAGAAAAATACTCAAACAAACATTGTGGATCTTTTAATTTCCTATAAATTTTATTGTACTTTTTTGCCGTAAATGCTTAAATAAGGCTGAAATCCTTAAAAAATCGATTTTTACACGTTTTCGTGAGAAAAAAAACAGAAAATCGCTAATTACCGCTAAACTAAGCGTTATACAAAAAAATGTTTGAAATAAATTGTAGAATTTTAAATTCTTCAATTTTATTAAGTACATTTTTGCGCTAAAATGCATAATAAAGTTGCAATCTTGAAAAAAAAACAATTTCTTTACGAGAAAACAGCCTTCCCAAGAATTTCAGGAGACATGGCGCCTACTCTATCTTGTAGAGCATAAAAAATGTAGTAAATCAGACATTTAAAAAAAATCGTAGGAGCCGTTTTTGAGAAAATCGCAAAAAAGTTAAAAATGGCACGAATAAAATACTACTTCCGGTTGACCGATTTTGATGAAAATGTTCGTGTCGGGTCCTCTAGTGGTATCGAACTTAAGTTTCAAGTTTCAAGTTCGTACAATGTTCCGTTCTTGAGATATTCTGTTCACACACACACACACGCACGCACGCACGCACGCACACACACACACACATACTGAATGGAAATCCTGCAAAATATTAAAATAATAATAGTATAAATTTAATTCTTACTTCATCGGAAACCTTCGTTTTTCAAAGCCACCCGATTAGATTAAAGAATGATGATAATTTAAAAAAAAAAATTTAACCGACAATGATTTGAACAAGAACACGCAGTAGTGGTTTTTGATGCATGTGGGTTAAAAAGTTGCAATCTGTATTTTGTTAAAAAAGGGATCAAAAATATTTGATTGATGAAATATTTCATAATTTACAAATATTCCTTTTCTAAATATTTTTGTTTCAAAATAAATAAAAAAGGTAAATTATAACTAGTAGTTTGCTGAAAATTATTAAATTTTCATACAGACATCATTATCTATGTCTTTTTGTTCACGAGTAATTTCGTAAACGAGAGCAGTTTTGTAAAATTTATTCTAACAGTGAAACTGTAAATATTTCTTAATTTGAAACGTTTTGGTAAACTCGAAAAAGGCTTGTTAAGTTTTATTAAGGTATGTCTAATTGTTGAGGTTGTAGTCCTCCAAAATTCAACACACAAAATGTCAAAAATATGTTTTGATACAAAGTTTAAAATGTTAAAATTCGTCGAAACTCAAATTACTTAATAACTTGAATTATGATTTTCGGTTATTAAAGTGCGGAATAATTAAAAAAAAAAAACCATAACTAAAATAAAAAATGTATTTTTACGAAGATACATGTTTAACAATACAAAGAAATATGCTGGATACAAATGAGATTCCAAGAAAACATGAACTATAATATAAATTGTTAAGTAAAATAAAATAAAGCTATTCGAGCAAATAAACCTAAAACTTCAGTTAAATAATAACTAAAAATTGTAACTTTTTTTTATTTAAAAAATTCAAGTGAAAATTGGGATTCATTTACTAAAAAATTAACGAGACAATTTTAATAGCTTTAAGGCATGGTTTTTAAGTAAAGAGCTGAATTTTTTGTTTTTGTTCTGTAAGTAGAAGGCAGATTGTTTTGTACTGTAATGAACAAAGGATATTTTATAATATGAGAGGAAAAATTTATGAAATGATGAGAGCAATAATAATAATAATAATAATAATAATAATAATAATAATAATAATAATAATAATAATAATAATAATAATACCTAATAATGCTGTTTAAAAAAGCATTTTAATTTAACGAGAAGGCTTTTCAATATTAATATAATAAGGATCACAAAAGAATATACTAACACATTTTTGTATAAATGTTTCAGAGTAGACCAAAAGAAATTTTTTGTTAAACATACATAATTATTATATTTATATTTAGGTTTTTATACATATATATATAAAATCCTCTTTCTGTACACTGCACATTATAATACAATAAAATAAAGGAAGTTTGTGATTCCACTACGTTTTATAGTAGTAACTTTATTAAATTCCTGAAGCAAGTTTTCGGCCAATGTTCTAGAGAAGGGAGAGAGTAAAAGGATAGAAAGTAGAAAAAGATAAAAGAATTGCGTAAAAGAAACAGGGATAAGTTAAGGAGTTTCAAGGGAAGACGTTCCGAGGAAAACAAAAAGGATACGATGAGCTGACTGGAAAATTCTTTTTTCTGGTAGAATTCAGTGGGCGCGCGATATAATGATTCTTTACAGTCATTTTCAGAAAAACGATTTCGTTCATGCGTCAAACGAATTTTCAATAAATTTCAGAATAAATAAAATGGAAGAAAATAAAAGTGAATTAGTTCAGATAAATATAGCAGATACGACGTTTATTCTGATAAATGAGCATTATTTCTATACGAAAGACAAAACCTATTAATAAGAATAACTGATAAACACGTTTATAATAGTTTTACAACATATGTTTCGCGGAATTCTAAATTTGGTTATTTTCATTTCAGTTAAAAAAAGGAATCGGGATTTACAAAGTAAAATTTGGTACATCGAATAAATTATAATATTTTTACATAAAACATTTTGAAATATTAATTTTAAAAAACTGAGGTAATAATCAGATAATTTTTCCTAACTAATGTAGTTTTTCTTTAGTGACCCGTTTTTGTATTTTTCTTCTTTAATAAAAAAATCCCTTTTTTAATTGTAATCTAGTACATTTTTATTTTACAAATAAAGTCCACAGGAAAGAACTTGACATTTCACATTTTAATATTTCAGTAAAGTATCTTTGAACTTTAAAAGTCTGTAAGTCGTTAAGAATGGCTAAGTTTTAAATTTTATGATTAATATTACTGTACATACAGTCAGTCATGTGTTAATTATGAATTTTTGTCGTTTAATTTTTGAACTTATTATGATTCTAAGGTTATTTTTTGTAACTGTCTAGTTAACTTTATCATGATTGTTATTTCTCCGTTATGATGTATATTTTTCTTTGTTTAGATAAAAATTAGTAATCAAATACACATTTATGAAGGGTGTTTCAGAAGGAATGGAGATAATATTTCAGGAACTGAAGTAAATAAGAAGAACTGAGAAAATAAGAAACACAGTTCATATAAACATTTGTCCTGAATCGGTCTCGAAAAACATGTTTTCTTTATGTCTGAAGTATATACACTTTGTTAAATAGGTAACAAATACGTAAACTTTTTAAACAAAACTTGTAGAGAATTTAATTTTAAAGAGAATGATGTAAAACAGGCTAATAAGAAACAAACAAAACCTGAAGTATTCCGTCCTCCTGAAACACAATGTATAACTTAACCTTTCTATTCGGAAAGAAACATCACGTATAGCCTACTATTGCATCTACTGCTGACAGAGTAAATAGGTGCAAACAGGTTACCCAACACGACACAATTTTTAAAAATGACTTGTTAAAATAATTATTCCCCGTACATAGATTTTTCCTATTGCTCATATCTTGTAACTTATAAAGTTGTACCCCTGACTGATTTAATAAATAAAATATACGGAATTCAACGTACAAATCGGGTGAAAACTAAAAAATTGACTTCCTTTAAATTGCACAATTAATTTTTAAGATTTTATTCAATAAGTTCTTTTTCTGGGAAGTAGGCCTAATAATATGCAACTAAAACACTTAATATCTAAAGAGTTACAGTATTCATATATGTTTAATATTATTAAAAATCTTGAGCATTTGGGACTCTTCCTTTTATCTTTTATCGTATGTTTAGCCCTGTACACTTAAATAACCTCTAGATTTGAATTTTTATCTACTTGACGCGGTAAAAAAAGAGGCTTTCATTGAAGCATTTCGTGGATTCAGAAACGTTTAGATATACAGAAATAAAATTTGTTTTTGATGAAATCTGTAGAAGTGAAGATATTGAAACTGGTAAAGTAAAAATCTGGTGTGAAACACTCACACGACTTTCTTTTGCCAAAGCAAATAATGACCAATATAAACTAACACGTGTAATAAAACATTAGAAATAAACAAAAAACGAACCTCAAAAACATAACCTTATTTTTATCATGAGTGAAAGACGAAAAATGAAAATTAACCTCAGTTTAACTTAAAAAAAAAAAACGGATAATCACTCTTTCACACTAAACAAGGCTATGTAGAGAAAAATGCTCTAAATAAGTCGTAGATCTTTTAATTCCCTATAATTTTGATTAAACACTTTTGTCGTAAAATGCATACTATGGCTGAAATGTTAAAAAATCGATAATTTACAGCTTTTCATGAAACAAAAACAGAAAATCACTAATTACCGCTAAACTAAGCCTTACACAGAATTATGTTTGAAATAAAATTGTAGGATTGTGCATTCTCTACAACTTTTATTAAAAATTTTTGCGCTAAAATGCATATTAAAGTCGCAATAAAAACACATTTTTACAAGAAAACAGCCTCTCCAAGAATTTCAGCAGACATGACGCCTACCCTATGTTGAAGAGCATAAAAAATGTAGTAAATGAGGCGATTTTTTCAAAAATCGTAGAAGCCGTTTTTGAGAAAATCGCAAAAAAGTGAAAAATTAAACGACTAAACTACTACTTCCGGTTGATCGATTTTGATGAAAATGTTCGAGTCGGGTCCGGTAGTGGTATGTAACTTAAGTTTCAAGTTCGAACGATGTTCCGTTCTCGAGATATTCTGTTCAGATACACAACACACACACACACACACACACAGACCAATCGCTAAAAACATGTTTTTTGGATTCAGGGGGTCTGAAAACGTGTAGATCCGGTGAAAACTCGATTTCGAAAAATCGACATCAAAACAATACTTTCCTTCCTATATAGACTATTCATATAGACAAGAGAAAGTAAAAAATCTTAACTCTACGGCTTTTGAAGATGTAAATTTAAAAACTGTTTAACTTGTAAATTTTGACTAAGTTCATTGCAGTTAATGGAAATCCACAGTTAAATAAATATTAAGAATAAATAATTATTTAATTTACGAATTTAAATATAAATTGTACGTTTAACATAATGTAGTGATTGACCAAATTACCTTAATAATAAAAATATATATATTACAACAAAAAGGGAAAATTGAGGGAATTAAAACTAAATAAACTCCAGTTAGAACAGAATGGTTTAGGAAATACGAGAAAGAACCGAAAAGAAAAAATTTCGAAGATGTGATCTTTGAATGGGAGTCAGTAATGGGAACTTCACTACTGCAAGGAAACTTGAGTGGTAAGTTATAAACCGAGGACATTTTTATGTGTTTGTCCATCCATATAGGCTAAAGGACTGAATGTCACAAAATTCCCTTCCATTGGTATCTATTCTGCTCTTCCTCTTTTATCTCAACTCATTCCAAGAGATAGGCAGTATAATAACCGAACTGCTTTCTAAAGAAGCATACGTTGAGCACATAAAATTAAACATACCGTAAAATTTATTGAGTCATTTTTGTTTTTCATATAATTTACTACATAATTATTTTTTTCAAATAGTAATTACATCAATAAATTTAACCTTATAAAAATATACAAGGAATAAAATTATTTGTAGATATTTTATTTTACATAACATTAAACTTCATAAATCTGTGTTATTAGTTATACTTTCTCTTAATGAATATATAGGAAGGAAAGAATTATTTTCATGTCAATTTTTCGAAATCGAGTTTCCACCGGATATACACGGTTTCAGACCCCCTGAACCCAAAAAAACGTATTTTTAGCGATTGGCCTCTGTGTGGGAACAAATTATCTCAAGAACAAAACATCGTACGAAATTGAAACTTAAGTTAGATACCACTAGAGGAGGATCCGATACGAACATTTTTATTAAAATCGGTCCACCGGAAGTAGTAGCTTATTCGTTTCATTTTTCACTTTTTGCGATTTTATCAAATACGGCTCCTACGATTTTTTCGAAATCGCCTCATTTACTACATTTTTTATTCTCTACACGATAAGGCAGGCGCAATGTCTGTTAAATTCTTGGGGAGGCTGTTCTCTCGCCGAAAAAATGTTTGCTTTTATTAAGATTGCGGCCATAATATGCGTTTTAGGGCACAATAGTATATAATAAAAGTTGTAGACAATTTAAAAACCTACAACTTTTATTTCAAACATGTTTTTGTACAACGCTTAGTTTAGCGGTAGTAAGAGATTTTCTGATTTTTTTTATGAAAATCTGAAAAAATGGATTATTTAAAAAATTTCGGCCTTAGTACACATTTTACGACAAACATCTATTTAATAAAAGTTATAGAAAATTAAAAGATCTACAACTTTTGTTGTACGTTGAGCACACAAAATGAAACATATCGTAAAACCAATCGAGTCATTTTTGTTTTTCATATAGTTTATTAAATAATTCTTTTTTTCAAATAGTAATTACATCAATAAATTTAACTGTATAAAAGTATACAAGAAATAAAATTATTTGAACGTATTTTATTTTACATAACATTAAACTTCATAAATCTTAATTATTATTTATTTAATTTTTAAAGGTAAATTAACACATAAAATTTTTATTACAATTCCATACTATAATAAAACAATATGTTCAAGCAATTTGTTGTAATTGTTCTTCTTACTCGATCAATCTTGCTTTGTAGAATGTTTTCAAGTGTTAAAAATTGTACATTTTATGAAATTTATCTTATACTAGCCTCAAGTAATTCTTTTGATTTATAATGAAATGTCTTTGTTCTTTACTGATGTAAAAGACTGAAATTACTGTTATAAATATAAAATAAAAGAATTTTATAAAAATAAGACAGCCTTGAAAATTTTATAACAATAAAGTCTCTTCTAATCATGTCTCTTGTTAGTTTACTATTAAAATATATTTTTTCCTATTGCTATCAGCGGTAAATCACTTCGGTACATCCGTCGTTATTGTGAATTGATGAATTATAATTGTTTTACTAAAAAAAATCTGGTGTAAAACACTCACAAAACTTTCTCTTACCAATGCGAAATGAACAATATAACATAATAATAATTTAATGTTAGAAATAAACGAAGAAACTAACCTTATTTTAATCATGAGTGAATGATGCAAAATGAAAATCAACCTCAGTTTATCTTAATAATACGGAAAATCACTCTTTCATGCTAAACTAGGCTCTGAGGAGAAAAATGCTTAAAATAAAAGTTGTAGATCTTTTAATTTCCTATAAATTTGGTTAAGTGCACTTTTGTCATAAAATGCATACTAAGGCTGAAATCTTAAAAAAAACATTTTTTACAGATTTTCATGAAAAAACCCAAAAAATTACTAATCACCGCTAAAACAAGCGTTACGCAAAGAAATATATATAATAAAAATTGTAGGATTTTTAAATTTTCTACAATTTTTATTATTAAGCATTTCGCTTGAAATGCGCCCGGTAAGAGTTTTCGCAGCCGGCGCAAGCGAACTGCTTATTTAGCGCTAACAACTTTGATCGAATTTCACATTTATCTTTATTCTTTTAATTATTGATCAAAACATGTTTCCAATGCTTTAGTATAACATTGTTTCACTTTAAACGACATTTAGTCTTCATTTCAGTATTAAAAACAAACTGCAAACATTTATTTTCAATAATTTTAATGCCGCGGGACCCAATTTAGTATGTTTTTTTATATCGGATCTCGGAAAATGTCCTCCTCCTCCGATTGACGTTAGGTGGCAGCACCGTATACATGTTACATGTTACGGTTCGGCTGCCCTGTCTTATATGCTATAATTTTGCTGTGAGTTGGCATGCTCGGCTAGCTCAGTCGGTAGAACATTAGACTCTTAATCTCAGGGTCGTGGGTTCGAGCCCCACGTTGGGCGGTTAATTTTTTTCTTCATAAAATCAATTTTATACAAACAATTTATTTACAAAAAATGTAAAACTATAATAAATTATTATTAATTTTATTATTATTATAAATAATAAATTATTTTTTAACGTCATACTTATCATATCGCGTATTGTTATGATAGAACATAATTATCCTCACAAAATTACAATAAAATTGTAAACTGACCGGTAAGAGTTTTGCAGAAACGGTCGCATCAATAGTCAATTTATTTTTAGAAATTATATAATATATTCAACAAAACGTTATGATATCCTCTCAAAATTACAATAAAATTGTAAACTGACCGGTAAGAGTTTTGCAGAAACTGCGTTGTACTAACAATTCAAAGGTGTAACAAAAGGTTAAGGATATCTGGAGTAGGTAAGAGTTTGAAAATATGGCACAAACATCACAAAAACGTATAAATTAAAAATCTATATATAATTAAGTTTATAATTAAGTTTATAATTAAGTTTATATATAGATTTTTAATTTATACGTTTTTGTGATGTTTGTGCCATATTTTCAAACTCTTACCTACTCCAGATATCCTTAACCTTTTGTTACACCTTTGAATTGTTAGTACAACGCAGTTTCTGCAAAACTCTTACCGGTCAGTTTACAATTTTATTGTAATTTTGAGAGGATATCATAACGTTTTGTTGAATATATTATATAATTTCTAAAAATAAATTGACTATTGATGCGACCGTTTCTGCAAAACTCTTACCGGTCAGTTTACAATTTTATTTATACATTTTTGCAGTAAAATGCATGTTAAGACCGCAATCTTAAAAAAAATAATTAACCAATTTATACCAAACCAAATTTCATAAACCAATTTTTTCTACGAGAGCACATCCTCCCTAAGAATTTCAGCAGACATGGCGCCTACCCTATCTTGTAGAGCATAAAAAGTTTAGTAAATGAGGTGATTTAAAAAAAAATCGTAAGAGCTGCTTTTGAAAAAATGTCAAAAACGTGAAAAATTACTTTAATTTAACTGACTGACCGATTTTGATGAAAATGTTCGTATCGGGTACTCTAGTAGTACCTACCTTAAGTTTCAAGTTTCAACTTGATACGATGTTCCATTCTTGAAATATTTTGTTCACACACACGCACAGACCAATCGCTAAAACATGTTTTTTGGGTTCAGGTGGTCTGAAAACGAGTAGATCCGGTGAAAACTAATTTCAAAAAATCGACATGAAAACAACACTGTCCTTTCTATATATTCATAAAGGCAAGAAAGTAAAAATTATAATAAATATACAAATTGTTAAAGAATAAAAACAACAACTTGTAGATCGAAACAAAGAAGAAAGTGCCCAGTGGCATACAATCAACATACTAGAAAAACAATACTTTCCTTCCTATATATTCATATAGGCAAGAGAAAGTAAAAATACATTCTCGATTAAAATTGAATAAAATATAAAGGACATTATATACACCTGTTTGGTTTGCTTTGTTGATATTCAGAAACTGAAAAGGTAAAGCACCTATTTGACACAATATCACACGAGTGATGTAATTGCATAGAATCTCTTACTTGTTGAGTCACCATGTATTATTCAACGGCGACCCCACCAGACCGTCGGATCAGCTTTGCTTCTCTCTGATCCACGGATTTCCTCCGTCAGCCATACAAGATTACTTGGTATGGCCTCCACTATTGCTATCAAACAGCTTCTAAAGGTCTCTGTTGAATTTAGTGCCCTGTATCTTACTTTCCATCACTAAGCTATTTGTTATGCACTATCAAATTGCCTCTACCTTTGAAAGTACCTTTCTTAAGTTCTACATCAACTTACTTTATGATGAACATTTATTTAATAGGTTCATCTATTTCAAAAAATCATCACGAATTGACTAAAAAAGAAAAACACATATTGAGTTAAAATATAATTTAATAATAAAATGTGCAAACATTTCAATCGTAGTTACCAGTCAGAAATGATTAATCATGGACAATTTCAAATCAGAAGATATTGGAACATAAGATATGAAGGTCGTCACCAGTTTCAATAGAACAGATACAAGCATTGTAAACGTTAGATCACCGCCTTTTTATTTACGCTTTTTTTTAGCTTTTTTTTGTTATCGGGAACTGTATATTATTGACAACTACCAAATTTGATCGCTGTTTTTGTTGTATTATTTGACGAGAATAAGGTATGAGTTTGAACAGTAGAGTTTGTTTACGGATGGCTATCAGCTGGTCACCATGCAAAGTCGCTTACCCAATCGTTGTTACTTAACAAATAATAACGACTTACTACCAGCTGACTGACTGGGCTGGCCCGAAGGCCTATTTACGCTTAAATATTTTATATTTCTGACCCACCAGGTTGGTCTAGAGGCAAAATCGTCGCCACAAGTCAGCTGTTCAACAGCTCATTTTCGAAAATGAAGATCCCTGGTTCAAATTTTAGTAAAGGTAGTTTTTTTATACGGATTTGAATACTATATTGTGGTTATCGGTGTATTTTAATAGTTGGGTTTCAATTAACCATACTCTCTCAGGAATAATCGGCCTGAGTCTATACAAGACTCCACCTCATTTATACGTCATGCACATCACCTCATCTCATTGAGCCATGGGTTTATTGTTCTGAATTGAACAGATTGCAACGTACACACATTAGGAATTAAATATATATGTTAAATAATATAATGAACAGCCGTATAAAACAATATTATTTATATATAATACTCACCGCAGAATATTACATTATCGAGATATCTTTCGTCTCTCTCGGAGACATCATCAGGACTAACATTACACAAATCGTATAAAACACATAATACACGTAAAACTCATAAGGTCCGAAGGCCACGTCAACTAATTTAATTTTATTGTTTGTAACTATATCTTACGAGACTATTCGGCCGAATGACAAGATAATCATTAATAACCCGTTTTATTTGTTATCGCATTTGTACCAAATTATTGGTGGTAACAATTTGAAATATTTGTCATTATCAAAATCTGTCAGGCTGTTCATCAAGTTTTCCTTTTTATTTTTAAATTTATAAATATAATATTTTTCCAGACGTCTCAATTTATTATTGTCGAAACATATTTCTAAAATTTCTAAATGATTTATACAACTGCTTATTTTATGCCTATTCGTAAACAGATGTTCAGCCACATTAGAATTTTTACAGTCCTTTAAAAAAGCAGCATAATGCTATATATATATATATATATATATATATATATATATATATATATAATTTTTTTAAACATTATTTTTCCTTTGTTTGCATACACTACATATGCTATATTTATAATGAACAGCCAAAACAAAACTAATAAACTACAACACTCACCTCAGCACCTCTGAGTATTACATTCATTCAAGATCTTTCGTCTCTCTCGGAGACATCCTCAAGAACTTATTACTAAACACAAAACACATATCACATTTAAAACAAATACGGTCGAAGACTACGTCAATTATTTAATTATTGTACCAATCATGCCGCGCGCGAAACGAAAGAAATAAAACAGGAACAAATGATTATACCGTCACTCGGCCGATTAACCGCGCGCGGCATGGTTGGTACAATAATTAAATAATTGACGTGGTCTTGTTTTAAATGTGATATGTGTTTTGTATTTGGTAATAAAAGTTCCTGACGATGTCTCCGAGAGAGACGAAAGATCTTGAATGAATGTAATACTCTGAGGTGAGTGTTATATTTAATTAGTATTGTTTTGGCTGTTCATTTTAAATATATATATATATATATATATATATATATATATAAAACGGATAGAACTCGTAGAGAACTTGAACCAAAAGAATGAAACAAGGAAGTTCTACCAAGCATTTAAACAGCTCCAAAAAGGATTCCACCCCAAGACAACAATCTGCAAGGATAAGCAAGGCCAGACAATAACAGAGGAAAACAAAATACTTGACAGATGGGCGGAGCACTTTGAGGAACTGCTACAGAGTAACGCAGAGGTTGAAGATACATGGACAATAAAGTATCAGTCTGTTGACATTTTTGTGGAGGAACCAACATGGGACGAACTGGAAAAAGCAATTAGAAAACAGAAAAGTGGAAAAGCCCCAGGAATAGACCACATACCAGCAGAGATGCTAAAGAGTGGAGGGGAAACACTAAAAGGAGAGCTCCTGAACCTCATAAAAAAGATATGGAGAACAGAAACAATGCCCAGAGAGTGGAACATAGGAATAATTTTTCCAATCCACAAGAAAGGAGATAAGAAAATATGTGGCAACTACAGAGGAATCACACTCCTAAATGCAGTCTACAAGATTTTCTCTAGTATATTATTGACAAGAATGAGCAGCCTTGCTGAAGATATTATAGGGGAATATCAGTGTGGGTTTCGACCAGGAAGAAGTACGATAGACCAAATATTTGCTGTCCGACAAACAATGGAGAAATGTACCGAGCATAATGTTGACTTGCACATGTTGTTCGTGGATTACCAGATGGCATTCGACTCTGTAGACAACACAGAACTGTTGAATGTGCTAGAAAGCTATGGTTTCCCTCAAAAACTAATTCGCCTCACCAGGATGACATTAAAAGATAACAGAGCCCAAGTTTTAGTAGGAGGTAAACTGAGCAGAAGTTTTCATATCAACAAAGGTGTCAGACAGGGAGATTCACTATCGGCCTTGCTATTCAATCTTGCCTTGCACAAAGTAGTTGAAGATATTGACCCAAAAGGAAATATAATTCACAAGTCCAAGCAAGTCCATGCTTATGCCGACGACATTCTGCTGGTGGCCAGAAACATGAATGCACTAAAAGAAATGTTCACATCCCTAGAGAGAGCAGGTCACAATATGGGTCTAAGTGTAAATGAAAATAAAACAAAATACCTCAAGATGACAACCTCACTAGCCAGAAGATGCCGTGAAGACCTTCGTATAGACAACTATACTTTTGAAACTGTGGACTCTTTTACATACCTTGGAACAGAAATAAATATAAACAATGATATTGGTCAAGACATTAAAAGAAGGATAAACCAAGGTTTCCGGGCCTACCATGCAAGCGACAAGCTCCTCAAGTCCAAACTAGTGTCCAGGCAAACTAAAATGAAAGTGTACAAAACAATCATAAGACCAATTGTTACATATGGATCAGAAGCCTGGACCCTGACTGCTTATAACGTTAATACATTAAATGTTTTTGAAAGAAGAATTATCAGGAAAATATATGGAGCAGTAAGGACCAATGGAGAATGGAGAACAAGAACAAACTCAGAGATTGAGGAAATCCTGGAAGGTGCTAATATTGTTCGTTTCATAAAGTCAAGGAGAATAAGCTGGCTTGGGCATACCTACAGACTGAATGAACAGCGAATGCAGAGGCAAATGCTCACAGGTAATATGATGGGTGCAAGAAGGAGAGGCAAACCAAGGAAACGATGGTTGCAGGATGTCGAGATGGATCTGACAGCAATGTCAGTGAGAGGTTGGAAGCGGAAAGCGATGGAGCGAGACGTGTGGAGGCAGATCGTAGAGAAAGCCAAGGTTCACCACGGACTGTAGCGCTATGAAAAAAAAAAAATAAATATATATATATAATATAATAATATATATATTTCTTTACATATTCGAGTTACCATTTCAATAATTCACAAGTTGGTGGATTATATGAAACCGTAGTAGTAGTAATTTATATATCATGTATGGACAGCTTATGATTTAAATTAGTCTATTGTATTTCAGATATGAAAATATAAAGTACAACTATTATTACAGAACATAGAAATGTCATTTTGTGTGCGTGAAAGAATAGATAAAAACAAAATGGAAACAACATTTTACCCGCCACACTATCTTAAATACAAACAAAATAACAACATAAAGAAAGTTTCACTTTGAGATTAATTTTTAAACTTGTTTACGACCTTCATTTAAAATTGAATAAAAACTCGATATAAAATTAAAATTACCACCCTCTACGAGCAACAGGCACGATAGTGATAGCAGAAGAGGACAGTTGTACACTGTCATATCAGGGTACAGTAAGAATACATAATGATACTTTGAAACAGTTTCAAGTTATTTAAGAGAGCATGCAAAGCAAGGAACAGAGTGAGAGAGGAAGAGAGAGAAAGAGAGATAGAAGCAGGAATTTTATTCATCAGAGAGATGCTTTACTACTTGCTCTTTCACAGAACTCTTGGACACTCTGTAGATAAATAAACAAAGTTATTTTCTTTAGGGAAATATACATACGAACAGTACTTATTTTATGAAGAAAATGTTTACAGTACAAAAGAACTTCAAAAATTTTTTAATTAAATAATTCCCTTTTATCTTGTACTATTAAAAATATTATCAAAATATACATATTTTTACTTATTAACCTTATAACGTTAGATAATAAAACAATGAGGACTAAATTTTAATTTAAAAACATAAAAACCTTTTTATGTTACTGTTGGAGACAAATTTTATTTTTATAGTTTTTAGTCATTTTATTACTATCAATTAAATTAAAATATCAAAGGTATTAAGACAAAATAAGAGTCCTGTCATTATCACGAAACAAAATTATTTAGCGTTTGATATTATTTCAAAGATTTAGTAGAAAATTAACGATTATTATTTGTTGTTTCAATAATTAAATCAGTCATTTGAAAAAGCACATAAGTTAAAATTTTACAATTTTTCTTTAAGGCATTATAGGACTAACTGAATGTAAACACACCATCCCTACAAAAATCGTTTTCCTTAAGTAATATATAACATGAAGAAAAGGGTTATCCTTAAGGATATAAACAGTTTCCTCCTAATTAAAAAATGAAAGTGGATGTTCTTTTGAATCTTAAGCTCTACTTTCTAGAGGAAGAGGCCATACAAAGATTCTATGCGAACATCTTTTTAAGAGAGGTAACTACTGTTTATGACAACGAAACAAGTGAATAGCAAGTGAAACAACAAGAAAGTGAATAGAAAATCAATATTTTTCTTTTTAAAGTTAAGAATTTCAATTGTTATTATTGGCAGAACAGTCGGACGTTAAACCAAAAAAAAAAAAAAAAAAAAAAAATTGTCTTTAAAAAGACTAAGGTATATTTTATATTAAAGGGGACAGCCCCCTGAACAATTTATATTTTTTAATATTTTTCTAAGTGAAACGTAATAAATTACACGTTTTTAAACTTTTTCAATAGTTAATTTTTTGACTTATGGGCTTTCTGAAATGATCGATTCATTAAGAAATACTTTTGCTTTTAATTTTTTCTAAAAAAAGAAAAAGATTTATTTCAATTTTTCTTTAATTTTGTTTATTTACTGGAAAGAACTGCAATCTATTTTACAAAGACTTAAAACTTTACCAAGAAATGGTGATTTCAATCTTAAGAAATAACGACAAAATGTTTATTTTCGCCTTCTCCTACAAATATTGTGATCATAAATTGAATACCTCCTAGCAAAAAGATTGTAAACCACAAAATTGAATTTTTTAGGGAACCAAAAAACTGTTATACAAATGCCACATGAATAATAGCACCTCTGTGGTATTTGAAAGAGAGAAAATATTCTTACGATTCATCGCAGAGCTTTAGTTACTCTCAAATAACTGGACCACAATAATCAGAATACAACCTTTCTGCACGAAAATATCACTTTTCAAAAAATTGGTTACAATTTCTTTCCCGGGAGCTATTCAATTTTGAATGAGAAAACAAATAATGAAAAAATGACGTTATAAAAATAATCACTCCTCTCATGTACTTTAGTTTTTCATTGTGTCTCCACAGTTTTCCAGATTCATTGCTACGTAGTTGTTTTATTATTCGTACATTGTGCTAAATTTTGAAGTAATAATATTGCAATCGTAGCTAAAGTTTTTGTTCGTCATTTGCCTTGGGGTAATTGTTATCGGCAGGAGGGGACGCGGCATGTGGAAAAATTATGTAATAAATATTTTAAAAAAATCTTATTTCATAGCTATGAAAAAAGCAAAAATAGTACTCCACTTTAACTTGTAAAAAAAGAAAACAACCTGGTCTGAAATTACGGTAATTATTTTTTAGCTGTTCGGTAGTAGATCCAAACTTTCTTTGAAAAATAAGGTTCTGTTATATAAAGTTATATTATAGCCGGTCTGGAGTTACGGGGTGCAGCTAGCACAACTAACCTCGACATGATACAAAGATTTCAGTCAAAATGTCTGCGACTGATCACTGGAGCTCCATGGTATTACAATTAACAATACCAACGAAATCATACATAAAGACTTAAGTATCCCTTTTTTGTAAAAGATGAAATTAAAACCCGTATTAAAAAATATCTGGAAAAATTGGAAAGACATAAAAATCCATCTGCAATTAATTTTTTGACAATAGCGACTACATTTACAGATTAAAACGTTTCAAAATATTGGATTTACCTCCTCGATTCACTTAACCCACAGTCATCTTAATCATCGTATTCACCATCGTCTCTTTCTTTAACAAGGTCAAAATTTAATTAAATAATAATTTTTTTTAAATATTTTTGTATCTTGTTAATGCACACTACTTGTGTGTTGTACTTTCAATGTTAAATTCACACAATGTTATGATTTTTTATTTATAAGTTTTTATGTTTAATAATTAACTGATTACAAAACAAATACACTGTTAAAAAACTTATAAATAGTAAATACAACGTTGATAAATTAAATGTAATTTGATGAATCAGGTATAAAGAAGACAATTTGAAAGTCTTTTATGACAAATTATTCAAAATAACACTAAATGTCAGGAACTTAATTTTGAAAAATATTTTCTTTAATACAGCTTCCTAAGTAGTAAAGCCAAACTTCAATAAAAAATGGATATACAAGGAACAGTTTCTATAAAAAAGTAAGCGAAAATAAATTTTACCAGATTTAATAAAATTTGGTTTTTGCGGATGTAAAGACACCTAATGGAAATAGTTTTAGCTCTTATTTGATTGCATTGAATCGGGTGGAAGAATCAAGGGTGGACCATACTGGGGTGGAAACCCCCAAGAGACTTAGGTGATCTTATCTCCCCATTTATTCTTTACCACTCTGCTGGCTGAGCTTATAAAAACCCCCTACTAAGGTCCTCAGTGATTCATTTTGCCTTTTCTTCACGTAAGCTCATCTTTGAGTTATCGTATATACAGCCAATAAATTCTATGCTTCATGTTGCGAGAACAACGAAACGAGTCCTTCCTGAGTTTAGTTTAGGTAGACACCTTTAGAGAATTTATCAGATTTTTCATGTTGAATACAAATGAAATTTATAAAATAAAGTCAATTCAAAAGAGTCAACGCTAAATTAAAAGAAGAATCGAAAAGTGATTTTTTTACATAAATCAACCGTACTATTTCAATCAGCGGTAGTGTAGCATCACTCAGATTTTAATTATTATAAAACAAATAACTATAATTGTAAAAATAATAACTAATTTATTATCCCAAAGAAGATTTTATTGTTTAATATGTCATCACTTGCTCAGCATAAACTGATGATGCTATGCTATTAATCTAACTTGTAATATGCATTAAAGTTAGTGAAGTTAATGTTCTGGAACTTGTTTTAAAACACTTTGATGTTCAAATAGAGCCCTAAGTCAATGTTAGTGAAAACTGTTCTTCATATATAAAGTTATTTTTGAACGTCGTTACCGTTTTAATCTGTTAAGCATTTCAATTTATTTTCTTATTTCAGAATCGTTTAGTTTAATACAACCAATAATCAGAAAATATTTTATAAAAAAAAAACACAAGTTTAATGAAGTTTTATCATACAATAAAACTGATTATCTATACAATATTTTATTAAGAAGAATTTGCATCGATCACTTTACACGAGAACATTTTTACTTATTTGTCACGATCATAGAATTGCATGCTTGAACTAATTACTTTCTGTGTATAAAATTTATTTAATCAATATCCTGGAATTTTCAATCATTGAATGAATGAGATTTTTAAGTTATACCAGACTGAATGATTTAATTAAGAAATTGGTTTAGGTTATGAAATTTTAACAAAGGATGAAATAAATTTTCCAGTAAATAATTCTATAAAGTATTTTAAATCTATCGTAAAATATTTTTATAAGGTATTGAAATTCGTAGTTTAATTTTCAGGTATTAATAAAAAGATTACTTACAGGACATAAATTTGCAATAAACATGTTTTTACTGCGTGTACAATGTGTGTTATATTAGACCGATATTGTCGCAGAATAAAATGTTTATTACACGGCGAACGAAATAACCTTATGTAGAGATAGTCGACTTACTGTATGAAAGTAAGAATTTCCTACGCCATGAGCAAAATAGAAAGAGAAAGATGGGACGGGAACGAAAGAAAGAGAGAACCGCAGGAAGAAAAGCATTACGGAGCGTTAGGACAAATGGAAAGGAAATAGAATCAGAAGCCGGGGCGTTGTGAAGAATATCAAGTTGAAGATTGCGTCAGGGAACATCCACCGCCCGCACCGACCGAGTTACGAAAATACTATAAAATGAAGGCAATACGTTCCCCATAACTACGTAGACTGCCAAGAATACCTTATGTTCAGTTCGTCTCTATAAAATATCTTAGTATATCTTATGTTCGAATAGATATCAGATATTGATACATGAAAAATAAAATATATAAATAACAATTTTACTCGTATTTTTTCCAAACATTGATTTACGATTCGAAAAGAGTAATAATATACTTTTTGAACCGTTAGCAAAGATATAACGGTGTCTTAAATCCTATAAAAATTTTGATCATGTATAGTTTATTGAGAATAGTTAGTTACCTCGTTGTGAGAGTGTCTCCGAACGGTGGAAGCGTGAAGGAAATTGCAGCTAGGGTTGCAAAAGGAAAAGCTGCCATAAAATCAATGCATCCCATAGTTTGGAGCCGGAATACAAATATGGAAGTCAAAAGACGGTTGAATGAAGCAGTAATTGAAAGTATCGCTATCTACGGTGCAGAGGTGTGGGAGGTGTTAGATAGACATTACAAACGCCTGGAACTAATAGAGATGGACTGGAGTTATGAAGCCACGAAGACATTATAGTAATGTCTTTATAGTAAGACATTATGTAATACAGTAAGGGCAGTCTTAGATTGTCAGGCAAAGAAACAGAGATGTTAACACATTCAGTGCTAGAGACTCGCGCCTAACGGGTCATGGGTAGGTGTTACCGCCAGGCTGCCGTCTCACCTAGGAATTTCTGTTTTGTTATCATTTTAAGGACACCGCCTGTCGGATATTGTTGCTATTTTATAGCCCTCAGAAAGAGTTTTTCTTTGTAACCGTGCCGTTCGTTTTTGAATTTTCGTCATACGATCTTCTACCCTCGTACAGTATAATCGTTCAGTATTTTTAACGGGTTTTCAGGGTACAGTTGAAGCCGTGAATTTCGTATCTTTACAGGTATCGATTCAAAATAGCTGACACTTTCAGATTTACTTTAAAAATACAGTATTTGCAATTTAAAATTACATAAGAAATTACGCGTAAATCGTAATGGTAAATGGAACAATCAAACAAGAAGTAAATTTATTATAACAGGCGAAAATAAACTTAAAAACAATTGAATTGTTTGCTTTTATGTTAATAGCAAATATAAATCCATGTAAAGGTCGCAAATAAAATAGATCTATAAAAATATTCGTAACACAATTTGTAGGCGCTACATAAAGCAAGCGGAGAACAAGCTACAAGAGTAATCAGCCCGACAGGAGAGATACCTCATAATTGCTCAGCATTGAATGTCTTAAAAAGGTTGAATTGTTTTGGATACAAGGGAAGGATGCTCGAAGGTAGATGACTTCAGATGGAAGTGAATGACAGAGAGGAGATGCAGGAGGAGACCGAGGTTATCCTGATAGAATAGTATATATCAAGCGATGAGGCTTAGAGGTTTGATGGAGGATGACTGGGAAGATGGGATTAAATGGAGGTTACGATACAAGAAACGCCAAATGGCGTAGTCCACTAGCAATATTACCACAAAATAGACAAAAGTTCCGATTCACGAAGGAAAAATACATTTCTATTAATAACATTCAAATGCTAACTATGGAAATTACGATATTGACGTTAAAAAAACTGTGAAATTTTTTTTAAAAATTGCATTCCTTCAACTGTTTAAGAAATGTTTTAATAAAACAAACACAAGTAATCTAACATATTGAAGGGGTAGGCTTAAGTCAATATGACATATGTTAATAGGCTCGTGAAATTGGTACTAAATACAATGTTATTAAATTTCGGTAGTTAATACTTTACGGTATAGGCACAAGTACTAAATTTGAAGCTTGCTATAACGTGGCAGTAGAATATGCTCCAGCTGACATTCTACTACTACACTTTTAGTGTAACAAATTATTCTGTACGAGCAATATTATACTCTATTATATTATAGTGTAGCAGAAAGTAGAAAAATAGACGTTTAATTAAATGTAGTCCCTACTACATAAAAAACTCTACCATAGATCAAGACCTCAAAGTAGACACTGTACTCAACCGTAAACAAATTCTACACTCGTTTCCATTCAAAATTAATAAATTACACAAATCACTAGATACAAACATTTTCACACCCACACCAACCACGAAATCTACAAAGGACATTACAAAGATGCTAGAATAGAGATCTTATATAAAATAGCGACGAGGGTTTGCCATTAGGTGATTTCTTTAATCAAGACCAATATAGGACATTAATTACATACATGGTTTTAGGTCATCAGCCGAAAGGCTGGTTTGAACCTCTGGAGGTTTTACTAAGTAAAACGAGGAGTGAGGATGTTTACAATTGCCTTCCTCACTGAGTTGAAAAGTATGCTTATAAGCATGCCGTGCCATCTGAAAAGCAGTTCATTCCATCCTGCATATGACACCTTCACTTCATTCACCCCAAAGGTCTGGCTGTATAATGAAATTCATTACATTCAGAGGAGATAATTCTGGTTAGTGTCTTTTACATCTCTGTCTCTTCTGTTCTTAAATGATTTAGTCATTTAATTGGCTGACCATGTAATAAGGAATAGAACTATATTTTGTAGCCCTGAAACTACCTAACTAACTGCAAATAATTTAATACTCCACCTGTCTGTAATGACAGTAAGTGCATACATACTACATCATATTAAATATACGGCTGGATGTATAAAAATATACAGTTGTAGTAAATAAGGTGAAAAATTATAGTTACATCCACAATGATGAGAATAATGTACTCTGTTTAGTCTGTCACACCTGAACTAGCTTGTAAGCAAATCTAACTACAGTATATTATGGGTAGAGTCCAGTGCATGAAGCAGTTACTAAGAAAGTAGGCCTACAGTACACATCTCTAGAATATTACAATAATATTTTTTTTATTAAACGGCATTTATTTACCATTGTAAATTTAAAAATATTTATTTTTAATGCAAAATATTATCAGGAAAAATATGTTTAAAAATATTTCAACAATATTCTATTTAATCTCTGATCGAAAGTAGCTACATATAATATTCTTTATTAAGGCCATTTTTGTAGCTTACAGAATATTAAGAAAGTATTATTTATAAAAGTAGGCAGGAAATTCTCAGAAATAAAGAAGAAGAAACACTTAATAAAGAACAATCCAATTATTAATAATAAAAGCGAATTTCAGACAAAAGCTATTATCGTACTTAAATAATAAAATGGACGAATTTAGATACATTTGTCTTTGTCTTTATAAAGGGAATTTTAAAATGATTGTTATAGCTAATACAACAGAAGTATCGCAATTCTATAATTACTAAAGACAGGCCTATATATATTTTCCTTTCACTACATAAAGAATTAAAAATTGATTTTGTATTAACATCGGAAAGGATATTCAATAATTTAGACGTAAAATTACAATTGAATACTAATCGAAAACTCGTAGCCTATAAGATGATAAAGTTCAAAGGTGCTTCATTCAATACATTTAATAATATTATTATTACATTTAAAAAGTTAAATAAAAGAAAAATCTGGTGTGAAACACTCTCACGACTTTCTCTAACCAATGTAAATAATTTAAATCATTAGCAAATGACGCAAAATGAAAATAAACGAACCTTCGATTTAAAATTACGGGAAATAACTAATTGACGCTAAACTAGTGTCTGTAGATTTTTGTATTTCCCATAACTTTGATTAAATACACTTCTGTCGAAAAAAGCATACTAAGGCCGCAACTAAAAAATTTAAATTTTTTTTACCGACTTTTATGAGCGAAATACAGAAAATCACTAATTGAAGCTAAACTAAGCGTTGTAGAAAAATGCTTGAAATAACAGTTGTAGGATTTTAAATTTTTTTACAACTTTACTTATACACACTTCTGCCCTAAAATGTATATTAAGGATACATAAAAAAAATCCACTTTTTATTACGAGAGCACCATCTCCCAAGAATTTCAGCAGAAAATGGCGCTTATCTTTTTCTGTAGATAATAAAAAAATGTAGTTAATGAGGGAATTTTAAAAAAATTGTAGGAGCCGTGATGAAATTTGATGAAAATGTTCCGTGTTTGGTCCCGCAGTTAAAAGTTCGTAGGCCTACGATATTCCGTTTTTAAGATATTTTATTCACACACAGACCAATCGCTAAAAACTTTTTTTGGATTCAGGGAGAGGGGACTGAAAACACGTATTTCAAGTGAAAACTCAATTTAGAAAAATCGACATGAAAACAATACTTTCCTTCCCTATATATTCACATAAGGCAAGAGAAAGTAAAAGTAAGTAAACGAAAAACAACTTACAAAATGTATTTATAAATTTCATATAAAATCGTAAATCAAGATCGTTGGGGAGTGTTTTACGTACACCAATAAAATACCCTCTAAGAATAAATTCCATATTTTGTAATTAGATAATTTTAGAAGTAACGAGTTTTATGAGAAACTTTAAACTCGTACATAATTACTCTAAAAAATTAACCTAGAAAGATAAATTAAGTATGAAGCATGTTGGTCGGCACAGCATTTCAACATACAAACTGAAGAAATAAAAAACCTTAAGTATCTTAAAAAGAGCCCTTTAATATTTCAGTAATAATGTTTTAACTGTGTAAAATCCTTTTCAAAGAAATCAACATTTTTCAAGTGTCGTCAATGTATATTTTCGAGGTTTGAAAAATTGTCAAAAGATAAATTTTTGTAAATATGTTTTTTTGACGAGTTTCTTCCGGTCACCAACCAATAAAGATTTATTTAAAAATCCGTAAAAGTCAATAAATGAGAAACATACATTTAAAAAAAAACACTTTTCAGAGTAACACAATTTGAGAAAATGTTACATCTAAAAACGGCAAATCATAGTCACATTTATATCGTAAACTTAAAAAATTTGGAGTAGAATCTCATATTTGAATTTAAAATTTCAACTTTAAATAAAATAAATTAAAGACAACGTAGGAAATCGAAAATGCTATTTTACAAATAAAATTTGTAAGAAAATTCTGTTTTCAATAAATTTCAGGATATTTCTGTAAGGAAATAATTTTACTTATGCATAGAAAAGGGCAAATAAAATGATATAAATTTGTATGATTTGCTAATAAAAACTGTAAGCAGTTTTATTAAAATGTTCCAGATATTTCTAAAGCGAATAACATTTAATTTAAACGTAAAAGAAGAAATACTGGATTTACTAAAGAGTAAATGTATATAAATTGAGAAAAGAACTAAAATAAAACAACATGTAGGTACATGAATTCTTGTAGTAGCCAAGGAATGAGACTAGAGAAGCATAGTACCTTTGTATCGTTAAGTTGTGAGTTGCTGACAACAAACAGTGCATATACTTTATGGACAACAAAGGCAAATACGATGCGATACGTGTCCACGTGTTAAAGGAAGAGACCACCCTCAGGATTTTGTGAAAGGAAAGAGCTTTATGGATTTGTTGGGATCATCCCCTTTGGAGCCACTTAAAAGGCTGCTCTTTGCAAAGATGAAGCTTTTAGTTCTAAACAAATAAAATTTGACCCCCACCTACTTCCCTTGCAATGCAAGATCTAAAACGTAAGAGTTTTCACTATAAACATTCTTACCCTTCCTCGTCCCATTTCATTCAATTGTTTTTCAACCAAGCAATGCGCATTTTATCGGATAGAAGATTCCACGAATATAAAATACGAAAATGTGTGGGCCCACCGTTTAAACCATTGACGTGTAACAATAATGTTATAACACTCACGACCGTTCAAATAATGTAAATCAATTCCAAAATAACTGAACTGTTAATTCAATATGAATTAACTGAAGTAATTAGTTAAACATTCACATCAATTTAACGAATGAACACAAATTTACTTTGTTAATCCTATAATTTATAAGCACAGTCGAGTAGTAACTATCAAAGTATTTTCCTCCACAGATACAGCATATAGTTAGATACTGCATGGGCAGCTGTCCAAAAACAAAATGACATGTCAATCTATTTAGTGATGAGTATATTCAATTGAATTGCAAACTGTTACAATACCGCATATGAAACAAATATGTAGTCGTTTTAGAGTAACATGATAAAATTATTACACTACAAAGTATTAACGACCACCTCCGTAGCGTAGTTGTAGCGCGCTACCCTACAATACGAGAGGTATTGATTCGATTCACGGCTAAAGTCTGAACATGATATTTAAAAAACCACTGTTCCAATTACATAACCCACTGTAGTCACCAATAACCAAGCTGTTGATGTGACTTAAAATAAATAAAAAATGTATTAACGTCATAGTAAATACGTAAAATTTATATAACTTTATTAGTAAAAAGAACTACCAGACCTTAAAAAAACATGTTTATAGCGATTGATCAGTGTGGTGTGTGTGTGTGTGTGTGTGTGTGTGTTTGTGAACAAAATAGGAGACCTCAAGAATATTGTACGAAGTGAAAACTTGGAACTTAAGTTAGGTATCACTGGGGGACCCGACACAAACATTTTTATCAAAATCAGTCAATCGGAAGTAGTAGTTTATTCGTGCGATTTTTCACTTTTTTGCGATTTTCTCAAAAACAGCTCCTATTTTTTTTTAAATTGCCTCCATTACTACATTTTTATGCTCTATAAAATAAGGTAAGTGCCATGTCTGCTTACGTTTTTGGGTGGGGGGGGGGGGCTGTGTTTCGTGCTAAAAATTGTTTTTTTAAGACTACGGCCTTAATATGTATTTTAGGGCAACACTGTATTTAATTAAAGTAATAGGATATTACGAAAAAATACAACTTTTATATCAAACATTAAAATAATTTATTTTACAGTGCCTAATTTAGCATTAATTAGTTAATTGTTCGTATTTTTAAATCCTACAGGGGTCGATTTTCATTTCATGCCATTCACGAACGATTAAAATTAGGTTATGTTTTTCATTTTACATTATTTACTCATGATTAAACATAGGTTTAACATAGAAAGTCGTGAGTGTTTCATACCAGATTTTTTTGAACATGATTTCCGTTTTATGAATCTAACTATGAAATAATACCATATCAAAATCACTTATGAATAACCATTCTTTTGGAGAGTAAAAATTGATATATGTACCTACTGTATTTTTATTCATAACAATTAATTTAAGTTTACTAAATAAGAATATAGCAGACACATATAGACAATATACAGATTAAAAATACAAGGAAAGAAAACACATAAGATACATTTTCATAGTACTCCTTCAAATAATTAGTAAAAGTTTGAAGAATACAACCAGATGCTTCGAAAATTCATCGAATATTTTCCTATCTGTCATACAAGTACATTCTTTTAATGTGTGTCCTAAACGTGCCCTATATTTTTATCAACTAGTTCAGATTCATATTATTGTAGAATTATTGGTGGCAATTTTAAAATTCTGTTTTATCATTTTGTTTTGTCCGTCCGTCCGTCACACCAAGATATCAGAAACTACAAGAGATAGAAACAAACAGTTTTTGGATTCGTAATCAACACAAAATGTTGGTGGGTCTAAGTTGAGTTTGAAGTTCTGGTATTGACCGAAAGTGGGGCAAAAACGGAAGTCAAGAAATCAAAATCGGAATTTGGAAACAATAAATAGTTTCATTCAATTCCCTTTAAAGAATAAATACAGAAATCATTAATGGTTTTTGCCATAAGTTAAATATAAGTCTTTTTAAAAATTTCCATCAGCCATGAAACACGTCGTCACATGAAAGGGATTTTTTAAGTTTATTTTTGTGCAATTTCTCTTCGTTCGTTTTTATCAGTTAGAGGTTAAAATAATAACAGTAAGAAGAAAATTTTAAACTACAAAAACTTTAATAGCCTTATTATTATTTCCACTTTTGAAAAGTTCCTTAATCGATTTTTTGTTAGGAAGTAACTTTCCACTGGCAGATATATATTATTTTCTTCATCTCTCTTTACTTATTTACAGGATAGGAACGAGAAGGGTAGTGGTTCGTTAGTAAAGAACAGCTGTGCATCTTCCTCTGTTTCTTCTTCTACTTCTTCTTACTCCATTCCTTATTTTCATTCATTAAATAACCTAACCTTACTCTTATTTAATTTCCTCTCTTTCCCGTTTTCCTCTTAATTCCTCATTCGAACCGATAAAATTTTCAAACAGTCTGGTGTGGAAACAGTAATCCTTTAAGAGAACCCTGACTTACAACTGAATAAAGTATAATTAATTCCCTAATAAATTTACGCAATAGTATAAATCTACCCGAGGAATACTGTTAGATGTCTAACGTAATTACATTAGCCTGCTATTATTTTACATCTACTAATTTATAATATCGAATTAATTTCTCCAACTAATTCACATCTCGGAATTTTTTTATTTTTTTGAAACAAACCAACTTACTTCATAAAAAAACTTAATTAGAGCTTGTTATAACGTTCAAATTGTCTAATTAATTAAACTCTTATTATGTTATAATTATGATATTATTATTAAACAAAGGAAATAAAATAATGTAAGCTATATAAACCGTTACTGAAACAGTAATTATTAACTAAGTTGTTTATTTATGTGGTTAATTAGTCTTCTATAAAAACATAATACCAATTTTGTTCAAAAATTAACATCAGCAGAAATTAAATATACACGAGTCCTAATTAATATACAAAATGATAAAAATATTACAGGTACATTAATATGAAACAAAAAAAGTCAATTCGAATAACAATTTTCGAATAAAGTTCAAGAATCTATTAAACAGTTTGCTGTTTGTTGTTTAGGTCAACAGCCGAAAGGCTGGTTTGAACCTCTAGAGGTTTTACAAAGTAAAAAACGAGGAGTGAGGTGGTTTACTATTGCCTTCCTCACTGAGTTGAAAGAGTATGCTTATCACATGTCAGGCCCTTCGGAAAACACCCACTTTCCACCCTGCAAATGACACCTTTACTTCATTCACCACAGGGTCTGGCTTTATAGTGAAATTCATTACTCTCAGAGGAGATAACTCTGAATAGTGTCTTTTACACCTCTACCTTTTCTATTCCTAAATAGTTTAGTCATATAATTGGCTGACTATGTGATAAGAAGCAGAACTATATTTTGTAGCCCTGGAACCAACAGATCGAGTGCAATTAATTTAACACTCCATCTGTCCGTCATGGGCATATCAGTTTGCTATAGAATATAATATGAACCAATAGGCATAATATCGTTTCCCTAATAAGATTATAAAACTTTGCACACACAGTTGTGAGTTACAATCTAGAAAATCTTGAGCATTTTAACCCGTTAAATTTTCCTATCCACCATTTAACACTTAGGTTCAATTTAAATTTAAATTCAGTAGGTCTTCTTCATAACCCTTTATAACAATTTGTCTGTAATAAGAGATACATCGCAAGTATAATATATCTGTCAAACGTTTCGGTTGGTTACAAATCAAAAACATAGAATCTGATAAGGAAAAAAATAGTTTTATTTTTATGTTAAAATGACAAAATTAATATTGTATCAAATATATTTTTAAACTAGAGTTTATTTATAATTAGTTTAAAAATAACTATAAGTAAATATTATGAAAGTATTCAATTGATGAAGACAAAACCAAAAGGTACTGATTCCAAAAGAAAAACAAATTTATTTACAATTTTCGAAAACATTAAACATTACACATTATGTATATAAAAGACGAATAAGAGTAAAAGAAAAATTTAACAAAAGAAACAGAGGTGACAGCAGGATGCGTAAACATGATTAACTTAAACAATACAGGTTATTTCGTAAATCTGAACGGAAGGTCAAGTACTATTATTCTTTTTAGTTTTGTCCTGTCTTCGCTATTACCAAGTAAATTAAGCCCCAAAGAATTCGGGAGATCTTCTAATTTTACTTAGATTGTCAAATCTAGTAAAAGATGTTTAAGAATGAAACGATAGTTTCCGAAGAATGAATATTCAAAGTGGACGTCTCGTACATTAAAACATAACATTGATCTGTTTAGTGGTCGAATCAGAACCATAACCAACTTCACTGTAAGTTCAAAGGTACACTTTTGATTCCGGGCTATAAATATTCCCGGAAATAATTACTGTAGTATTATTAATTTGTTAAATATTCAGGGTTTAAAATACTATACACTTTATCAGTCGACGTACCCACGAGTTTTCCACAAAGGTAATATTTTGCAAAAAAAGAAAATATTTTGAAGGGCTATGAAATTATCATAAGAAAAAATAAAAAAAACAATGGCTAAGTACAAAAGACACCACTTTCTTGTTGCAGTGGATAGCATACTAGACTGCAAAGCGGAGAACCCGGAATCGATTCCTGGATAAGGTTAAAAAAATTTTCACATTAAAAGCCACAGTAGCCGTTAATGACCACGCTATTTATGCAATTTTAAACTCTTAACTAATAAAATTCACAAGTTTGTTTTTACGCCCACTGCTGACTTAACCGTCAGATCCGATAAAAAATTCAAAACAAACTGTAAATGACTAAAATAAATTTGGGGGAAAGTTAATAAAGCAAAGCATACACTGTTTAAGGATTAAAACGACCACGGAGTTGAGCAGTCGATGGTACAAAAATCAGGGTTATTTTAAATTCAGTATATTAGTTAAATTTCTTTCGACAAGGAGAAAATGAAGTTTTGTAATCGTTATTTCAAATGAATTTACTGCATACAATAGACGATACCTAATACACAACATTTTCCGTTGTTTTGATCCAATAAACGTCCTGAACAATGTCATGTACATTTTACACTAGAGTACTTTAGAAATTACTTCTCGTACAACACGTCTCGATATCAAAATCACAGTTTAGTTGACCAGTCTCAAAATAATGTAAAACGGATATAATCGAAGCACATTGGCGAAATAATAATTATGCGACATTAATTTATGTCAACACAGTTTCTGTACAAGGGATTATTTAATTTGCTAACAATCAGTAATTTGAATTGCTCATGGCTAATTATAAAATGATTATGTCAACAGCAAATTACTCCTCTAACACAAATACTCTTATGTAATTACAACATGTATCGTTTACATGGTAAAATGTATCGTCCCGTAATTAGAATTTGACAAGATTTAAAATTAGGTTACTGGTAATCATTTACCGGTACCACGAAAAGTTTTTGAGGTACAGAGAGAAAGCAAATAACGTAAGATTATTTTAGTTGTAAATTTACAAACGTGGTCTTACAGTATTACCGTTGCATGGATAAATATGCTTTTAATTACACAAAATTTATTTCGCGGAATGTAGTGTTTGTACATGTCAACAAATGGAAACACGAAAATTTCACTAAGGAATTCACAGTCGCAGGATATTTTGAAGTTATAAGCGACTTCAATGGGGTTACCTTCAATCATAGACCTTCGACTTAGCTACTGAGTGATTCCAGACAATCATTGGTTAGACTATTTATTTTTTTACAAAAAAATATTAGCGAACGAAAAAATAAAGAAAAAAGGAGGAGAGTATGAAGTTTATAATTTAGCCCACCCTGGCGGAGAATCTAATGCAACTTAATTTGCAAATATTATGAACTCATAATTTATTTTAAACGAAGGTTAAGAAGAACATAAATTTAAAATTTTATAAGGCAGTTCTATAAAAATAAACAAGCTTTTTTAAAACATAAAAAAGAGGCAATAATTAAAATTAGAATCATCGCTGTTCCCATTTATTGGGTTGTGGAAGTAAAATCTGGACTATAGGTTCAAGAGGGAAACCGGATTGCAGGCAGCAGAAGTAAAATTCCTTCGAGCTGTCAAAGGTTGTTCCGGATTAGGCGTGATTCGGAATGAAAATATTCGACCAGAACTGGGTATCCAAAATATATCAATAAGTATAGGAGGGATCATGTTCAACGGATGCTCCCAGGAAAAATCTCCCTCGAGGCACTGAGGGAAATAAGGTGTCGGTAGGGTGTGGTTGTTTCCTTGGAGGAAATGGCCATAGTCAGTTTTATGATCGGTGTGGACCGGAAGAGGCATATTTGCCTATCCGTGGTGGAAGAATAAGAAGATCTTTTAAATAATTTTACCATAGAAACATCCTACTTTTCTGAGGTTTTTAAAGGCTAGACCCATCTATTATATTTTCATGGAAGTCAGTTCGTTCTTCAGAAATAATTTCACTGCATCGCAAAATTAATAATGACTGCCTCCATGGCTCAGTAGTTAGTGTGCTACGCGGAGGCCCGGGTTCGATTCCCAGCTAGAATCTGGAAAATTATTACACGTCCACATCCACCGTTCCTCAACCCACAGTAGTCAAGATGTTGATGAAACTTTTTATACTAAATAAAAAATTAAAAAATACAAACCGTCCAATTATTATAGGGTTGCAGTGACGGCTGCTAGAGGTCAAACAAAAAAATAATGTTTTAAAAACATGACACAAATTGAGTATCTGTAATATATTAACAGTTTCTAAATAACCAATTAAATGTTATAAAAAGATCTGTCTTGGTTCTACGGTGAAGGCTAAGACGAGACACAAATTAGAATAAGAAACTTAAAATATTTTTTTTTGTTAAGGAAATTTCTCACTTTTTGTGTTTTTAAACTGAAATATTAAGGGCCAGGCAGGAATCTTATACCAGTACTTAGTTACTACGCTTGGTGACAATGATGTAGCTATTAAAAATAAGTAAAAAGAAATTTAAAAAAGATCTTTGAAGTTATTTTCCAAAATAAACGAGGAAATAATCGTTTTTAGGTAAAAATTCAGTAGATGTCCTTCAATTAACAATTTTAATGTATACGGAGAGCTCCTTTTACTTTTTATCAGTAAACGATTCAACATCGGTACCTATATAAACACCAAAGAAGAGCGGCGAATAACACAAAACAAAAAGTGATTAAAGTTTAAAATATATAAGAATTCAAAGAATTAAAAGGTGTATTGAAAAGAGGGCTGAGATTGCAAAATAATTCTAAATGAGGTCGACAAGCCAGCACGGTTGGTTGAGTAAAGAAACTTGAAACAGCTTTAAGACGAAAAATACGTCCCTGACGTGTCTCAAGTCAGAAAGTTTTATATCCTATGTCGTAGAATTAATTACCTGGAGGGGTGATTCTTTTGGAAAGGGATGAGGATAAAGGAAGAAAGAGAGGGGTAGGAAGTAGAGGTAGAGGTAAAAGTAAGTGTGGAGGGGAACCTTCACAACTTAAATTCGAAATCTTGTTTGAGGAGACCAGAAAAGTTTATATAATGAATAACGTACAAGTAAGCATAGCTGACACGACAGAAGGTTTTAACATGTTAAAAACTAACTTTTCTTCAAAGGAATCTAATTGAGAAACCTTTATAATTTGTAGAATAAACACTGTTACCAGATAATATAGTTACCAGAGGTTCAGGGTAACTATCATATTGATATTTAACTGCATTTTCTAATTTTCTGCAGCAGAGTTGTTATTTTAAGTTTTTCATCAGCCACTCAAGGTAAAACAAATTTTAATGAAATAACGTCTCAATTAACTGAATAAAATTTTTAACTACGTATAAGTAAATTTCAATTTACATTTTCTTTCTAAAACATTTTATACAAGTTTAAAAAGCTTCTTGGTTATTTTAAAGTGATTTTAAAAATTAATGATACTCGTTTTTATAAGTAGTTCTTTTACTTCATCAAGGTGTACTGAAACAAATGTATCTGGAACATTGCAATTATCTCTAAGCTAATTACAAAATATATTTATCTTACGAAAAATAATTAATTATAAAGTCTGTACATTTTCAGCTGTTAATAAATTATTTAATAAAAGAAAATTACGAACGCAGTAGTTAAAAAGTAATAACACTTAAATTTAAAAAATAGATAGACGAACCTCGGTGAAATATCTGGTATTGTATGGTCGATTTCACCGCATTGTGTCTAAAAATAAAACTAACTAAACAAAATCAGATATGTATAAAAGCATCTAACTAGGAAAACTCGATAATACTAGAAAACTTGGAAACGATAAGGCAACAGATAACACTGCTGCCTTAAATAATGTCAACAATTTTTGGTAGGGCTCCCATGCTTCTCTATACCGTCTCCTTCAACAGAGAGCGGTGTGCAGGTACAGAAATCTGTCACGAACAGCAAACCGTCTTAATATACTTTCTTAAGTTTTCTTTAAAATAATACTTCTACAGTTCATAATTTTTATACTTCAATTATCTTCATTCAAGAAAGCATGAGTGACTATGATTAGAAAAATCTGGTGTGAAACACTCACACGACTTTCTCTTGCCAATGAAAATAATGACCAATATAACCTGACATTAGTAATAAAACGTTAGAAATAAACAAAAAACTAACCTCAAAAACATAACCTTATTTTAATCATGAGTGAAAGACGCAAAATGCAAATCGACCTCAGTTTAGCTTAAAAATGCGGAAAATTACTCTTTCACGCTAAACTAGGCTCTGTAGAGATAAATGCTCTAAATAATAGTTGTAGATCTTTTAATTTCTTATAAATTTTATTATACACTTCTGTTGTAAAATGTATACTAAGGCTGAAATCTTAAACAAAATCGATTTTCGTGAGAAAATCGATTTTGTAAAAATCGTGTAAAAAATAGTGTAAAAATAGATTTTTACACGTTTTCGTGAGAAAAAACAGAAAATCGCTAATTACCGCTAAACGAATTATTGTAGAATAAACACTGTTACCAGATAATATAGTTACCAGAGGTTCAGAGGTTCAGGGTGTGTGCGTTATACAAAAAAATGTTTGAAATAAAAGTTGTAGAATTTTAAATTCTCTACTACTTCATTTATATACATTTTTACGCTAAAATGCATATTAAAGTCGCAATCTTAAAAAAACAAATTCTTTTACAAAAAAAAACAACAACCTCCACAAGAATTTCAGTAGAAATGACGCCTACCTTATCTTGCAGAGAATAAAAAATTTAGTAAATGAGGCGATTTAAAAAAAAACTCGTAGGAGCCTTATTTGACAAAATCACAAAAAAGAAACATTACACGAATAAACTACTACTTCCGATTGACCGATTTTGATGAAAATGTTCGTGTCGGGTCCTCTAGTGGTATCTAACTTAAGTTTCAAGTTCGTACGATGTTCCGTTCTTGAGACACACACACACACTCAGACCAATCGCTAAAAACATGTTTTTTGGGTTCAGGGGGTCTGAAAACGTGTAGATCCGGTGAAAACTCGATTTTGAAAAATCGACATGAAAACAATACTTTTCTTCCTATATATTCATATAGGAAAGATAAAGTAAAAAACTTATTAAAACCATTAGACCCATTATCATCAACAGTACCATCACGATTGTTTTATCAAATTTACACTGGCCAGAATCTTAAGACATTAATTTTAATTTTATTTATTTAAGATATGTGCAGTAAACGATAAAATTTATAAAAAAACAAAAGTAGATCTTATATATTATCTGTTGTTGTTTAGGTCATCAGCTGAAAAGCAGGTTTGAACCTCTAGAAGCTTTACTAAGTAAAACGAGAAGTGAGGTGGTTTACAATTGCCTTCCTCACTGAGTGGTAAAGTATGCTTATCAGGATGCCAGAGCCTCCGGAAAGCATCTACTTTCCACCCTGCAAATGACACCTTCACTTCATTCAACCACAGGGTCTGGCTTAATAATTTAATTCATTTCTTTTAGAGGAGATAACTCTGACTAGTGTCTTTTACACCTCTACCTCTTCTGTTCTTAAATGCTTCAGTCATATAATTGGCTGATCACGTGATAAGAAACAAAATTTTTTTTGTAGCCCTGGAACTTGCAGATCGAGTATAAATAATTTAACACTCCACCTGCCTGTTATGGAAAAATGTATTATATATAGATTTTATATATTGAGAATTTCGTAGACGCAGAAAGTCACTAATGTTTAAGTTTTGTTGGGAATGAACTCAAGGATCTGGTTTTGGGCAAAATTGTTAAGTGCCGTAAGCTGCAATATCTCGGTCATGTAATGAGAAATGAAAAAAGATATGTTAATTCATATCTTTTTTAGAGGGAAAGATAGAGGGAAAGAGGAATCCTGGTAGAAGAAGAAACTGCTGGCTCGTCAATTTGACGACCTGTTTCGGTAAAAGCTCCACGAAATTGTTCTGGATTGCTACTAATAAGGTCAAAATAGCCATGATGACCACCACAATCCGAACCGAATATGCACGACAAGAAGAAGAATATATTATAACCCTAAGATAAACGTAAATACATGGACTTAAATATGTTTAATTTGTAACGCAGAAACACAAAGAACTTGAATCAATGGACAGAAATACGTGTAACGGAGAATATGTAGCAAAATTTTATCATAGTTATCACTAGAGTAGTAATAGAAATGATAAATTAACACAAAAATCAAAAATCGTTCTTTAATACATTTAACATATAAAAATAAAGACAAATAGAACGAATTCTGAAATTTAATTACCAGGTATTAATTGAAATGACAAAATCTTTAGGATATTATTGTAATAACTGAATATAAAGTTAACTTCTAATAGAAATACTTCGGTCAGATTTAGAATTTATCAATTCGGTTATAATAACAATAGAACTATTTCAATACTACTATGAAAATAATACTAAGGCTACATATAGACACTTAGGAGTATTATTAATATGTAAGAGGCCTAGCTGTTGCTTTTCCAAGAATCCCCAGTTAAGAGCCCATGCCTAGCCATACATAAGTGTACAGTAGGCTTCCTACTTGTACTGTGCTGTATATATTTAGGATCGTGTGATTGAAACAGACCCTTGTAATCTCAGTTCAAACATTGTACCACATTAATGATGTGATCTAAGCCCAAGTTAATCTGGGAAGGGTGAGGAAGTGGACTCCTGACGGTGTGTAGCATTCTAAACTGCTTGAAAAAGAGAGAGATGGTGAATATATATACGCGTGTGAGCACGAGAATATCAACAGAACTTAGTAATAAACTCCCTTGCTTTTGCTTCATGATGGCAGCCCACAAAGAGCACTTCTACTCATTAATAATGTTATTTCAATTAGGGAGGTAATTAGGTACCCGCTAAGTGTTCAATTATAAACAGTGTATCTGTTATTTAATAGCAATATTGTGTCTGAATATTAAATATAAATATTGTTCTTCGACCTTTTAAGTTGTTATCTCAATGGTTCCGATCATAAAACTTAATAACTAACGATGAGAATCTGTAGAACTTTTTATCACAAGAAATAAAGGATAATTATTTCATTCTCATTCCCATGTAAAATAATAAGCACTAGTTTTAATGAACAACTTATAGAACAAAACCTATTTTATTGAACTAATTTTAGACATGTTGGAATAAAATAACAAACGTCGTATTAACCCCCTTTCGAAAAAACTATTATAAATATTCGTTAAATATCAATCATATCCCAACTTACTTTCCATAACAGATTTAAGTGGAGTGTCAAATTATTTACACTCAATCTTTCAGTTGCAGAGCTAAAAAACCAATTCTGATTATTATCACATGGTCAGCTAATTAAATAACAGAATCATTTAAAAACGGAAGAGGTAGAGGTGTAAAATACTTTAATCAGAGTTATCTCCTCTGAATGTAATGAATTTCATTATACAGCCAGACCCTGTGGTAAATGAAGTGAAGATGTCATTTGCAGAGCGGAAAATAAGTACTTAACAGAAAGCATGCTGATAAACGTACTTTTCCACTCAGTGAGGAAGGCATGGTAAACCACCTCAATACTCGTTTTATTTAGTAAAACCCTACAGGTTCAAAACAGCCAATCGGCTGATGACCTAAACAACAACATCCCAACTTAACTGTTACGATTATAATTTCTATTCAGAATTCAAAAACGAGTGGAATGTAGTTATTGAAAAATTAATTGTTAAACAAAAATTAGATAACTTAATACACGTAAATTCATATTCAAACTCAATTTACTCTTTAAACAGTAAGCTACAAGGGGTTTATTTAAACTCAACTTTGTAAATTTCTTATACCAGATCAGTAAGTAGGTTTGATAATGGATACCGAAAATTGGATTATGGTAGTTAAAAAAAATTTAAAATATTTAAACAGTGAGAATACAAAAAGAATTGATTTCGGTTTGTTAACAGTATAATACAAATTTCTAATTTATCAGTAGTTACGAGTATATAACGATTTGCTAAAATTTTTACATTTTTATAAAGAATAAATTTAATTATATTCCATTGAAACCTTTAGTTTACCAAAGGAATACAATTGGGCACAGTGAATTTTAAAGTTAAGTTTAACAACCTGAAATCGCACTGAACTGGCCAACTTCATTAAGAAGTGATTTACATCCATTAAGACCAGATTAGGCTATATTGCACAGAAAGCATTTACGGTATTTATGGTTAACTAGCATAACCCGCGCGGGCTTCGCACGCGAAACATGTACAATCAATTTTTTTAAATAATATGTTACAGAAATTTTGTGGCTGCTAGTCGACTGTATACCTCCAACGTACACACATACACACACATACATAAATATTTATGAAAATCTTCATTAAGGCTCTTAGGGTTACCATTTTTGAAAATTAAAAAAATGATGCTGTGAATATAAATACAAATATGCAGTCAAAATTTCATAAAAATACGTTCAGTAGTTTTGGAAATTAGCCTGCACAAAAAAACCGCTTTATCTTTATAATATTAGTATAGATTTAAGGCCAGGGTTTGAAACATTTTCGCAAGTTAAGACCCACGCCTTAATATATTGTAACCGCTGGAATCGCTAACAATTGATCAGTTGATTCAATTTAAAGTATGCTAAAGAAAAAAACAAGAGCAGAAATATTTTTCAATCTAAAACCGTATCAGCTGTTTGGTTAGTGACTGCCTTCATAGAATAATGAAAGATTAGCAGTACGTTTACAACAATGTCATCATAGCGAGAGGATGATCTCCAATAGTCAAGCCAGAAGAAGAAAAAGAGGTTTTAAATTCCAGACGCAGGCCAGCAATCAAACCCAGGATTTTCTGTTTTCCAGTTTAATACGCTACTAATGCTCCAAGAAGACGTTCATATTTAAAAAAAAACTTAATAAACGTTAAAGAAAACAAGTAGTGCTGATATTAAAAAGATAATATTGCTAAAATTGTCTACAAGAATCTATTATGAAAACTAAAATTAAATCCCGATAAAAGAATCAAGCCTTTAAAAATAATTTCCACCTTCAGTTAGTTCTGTTTTTCTCCCTTAAAAAGATAACGGAAGTGAAAAACAGAACTCAATTGATTTTATCTCAAAACAAGAAGTAACAACAAAGATTTTTTCGGGTAGACATCGAGTAGGCCTGCTTTTTTCTGAGAGTCCCTAGAGATACAGTATAAAGACTTGTCACACAGTTAAGAACGAGCGGGGAAGGACACATCCCATGAACGAATCATATAAGATGTTCTAGAATACCAATAGTAACACTACTATACTAATCTCTTACAGTTTTTTAAACAGATAAATCTCTGCTCCGCTAAAGCAAAAGCTGTAACATCCTCTAGTCACTAACATAATCTACTTTTATCACAGCAGGTGACTTTATTTTATAGTAAATACTGAAACCATTGAAAAGGATACAGAACTTAAACGTATTTATCCGGCGATGGATGGAGTACGGTTAACTTCGTTTTTGAACTTTCATCATCAAAGGAATTAACATGACTTTATTGTACATACTTAACTCCTATTACAAAGCAATTTACTCTAATGTAGTATAGCATAATATGGTATGTTCATTACTCTGTGTGGATATTACTGTGTTTGTGTGTTGGTTACGCTGTACGATAAACACAAACAATATTACTAGCTAGTCATCGTGTATAGTTTCTAATAGCTATCTCTTTTTACTGAGAACGTGAATATTATTATAAAACTAATTATTAATATAACATTTCGTTAATTAATTATAACAGTATTACTGATACATTATTGTTCCCAATGTTTATTCTTTTCTTTAACTGCATTAATATACAAATCCATGAGAAAGGAAATATTGTGGGAAATGTAAAATTATTTTCCATACTTAATCCTCGTCTGCGTGTTATACCGGATCATCGAGAAAGATTGATTCATTTAAAAAAATCACAGTTTAAAAATTACTGGAGATAGAGTGACAAATTTCTTTGTTGTAAACAGAAAATATTAAAGAATTTTGTTGGTACGACTGTTTCGCAAGTTGAACAAATTGAATTGGAAAAACATTAACATAATTCTGCAACAAGACGGCGCGCCTCATCATTTTAGTCTTCCAGTGCGTCAAGCCCTTAATGAAAGGTTTCCTGACCAATGGATCGGTAGGGCCGGTCCTGTGCTTTGGCTTTCGAAAAGTGTAGATTTAACCCTACTTGATTTTTTCTTCTCGAGTTATTTTAAAAACCATGTTTATTGTGAGAAGATTCGAAATGTGAATAATTTACGACAACGAATTGCTACTGCCGTGGCTTCGGTCACGCTCAATAAGACACAGCGCACCTGGACATAGATCGACTATCTTCAGATGTGTGCAGAGCAACCAACGGAGCTCATATAGAAACTCATATAGAACTCATATAGAAACTTATTAAGGTATGTAAAAAAACTTTAATACCTTCTGTTTACAATTTAAAAATATTATGATTTTTCCAGTAGTTTTTAAACTGTAATTTTTTAAAATGGATGCAACCTTTCTCGATGACCCGGTACCTACCATATATGTGGGTGGACATTCTAAAAACCTTTCTGGATACCTGTCGAAAAAATGACATGCGTTGGTTAACGAATGTATCAGTTTTAATTCATAATATTTTAATAAATTTAAAAAAATATTTTACATTTAAATTTTAAGTACGTAATCTTTTCATGTGAGTGGAGCTGACGTTTTTATCAAATCAGACTCAGATAGAGGGAGCGTAAAACAGTATTGTTACCAAGCAATCATTATAAACGAGCAATGATACAATACATAGGAAGTTGATCTTCCGAATAATCAATAAAAGACAACCACCAAGGTATCCATCGGAGCAGCTTTTTCAAGAATTCAACGTATCCACCAAATATTTGCAAGAGAAGCTCTTATTTCGCATATAAAAATATAAACTATTTTACTACAAGAGAACACCATTATAATACCGGGAACAAGGATCTCTTACTTTTACACAAGGCCTTTAAAACGTTATGCCAAAAGCATTTCTGCTAATTAGCGCCCAAACTGCTCAATCTGCTCCCGTTACAAATTAAAAATATGCCGGACATCATAAGGTACAAAAAAGCAGTAACAATTTGGCTATTGGAAGTAGGGAGAGAAGCCATAACAATGGTTACTCCAGAAAAATGTTTTGTGAGCTCTTCTACCGGTTTCGATAATTAGGGTTATATTTTAAAATAAATTCTTTTGTTTTTCATATTTTATTCTTTGTTTTTTTCATTTGTACATATAATTACATACTAATAATATAATGGCATACTTTTTCAATAAAAATATCTTAGTAGTTTAATAAGTATTTAAGTAACTAACATTTAGTTGTAAGAAACTAACACACTCATAGATTACCGTAGAAAGTAGTTGCAGTAGTTAATAAACCAAGAAGCACTGAATTGATCTACACTTGAAAATGAGAAACCATAGTTGGGTGGATTAATTTTCTCACCACGAATTAAAATATTCAGTTTTAGATTTTAATAGTATAACTAAGCTATGTTATGTCTTATCCGTACTCCTATACGGTGTAGAACCCGGAAGTTAGATGAAGCCATTACAAGGAAACAGGAGACATTAGAGATGTGGCTGTATATTCGAGTGCTAAGAGTACCATGGAGGCTCGCATGATAATTTTATTGTAGAAGTTTAATAAAACATTTTCAGACCAAAAAAGTTATTTTTTACTTTCTCTTGCCTATATGAGTATATAGGAAGGCAATAACTGTTTTCATGTCAATTTTTCGAATTCAGTTTTCACCGGAACTACACGTTTTCAGACCCCCTGAACCCAAAAAACATGTTTTTAGCGACTGGTCTGTGAGTGTGGGTGTTAACAACATATCTCAAGAACGGAACATTGTACGAACTTGAAACTTAAGTTAAGTATTACTAGAGGACCCGACACGAACATTTTCATCAAAATCGGTCAACCGGAAGTCGTATTTATGCGTGTCATTTTTCACTTTTTTACAATTTTCTCAAAAACGGCTCTTACGATTTTTTTAAAAATCGCCTCATTTATTAAATTTTGTATGCTGTTTAAGATAGGGTAGGTGCTTTGTCTGCTGAAATTCTTGGGGAGGCTGTGCTCTCCTCTTGGGGCTTTAATATGCATTTTAGCGCAAAAATGTAAATAATAAAAGTTGCAGAGAATTTAAAACCTTCAACTTTTATTTCAAAAATTTTTTAGTATAACGCTTAGTTTAGCAGTAATTAGCAATTTTCTGTTTTTTTTCAAGAAAATGTGTAAAAACATCGATTTTTTTTAAGATTTCAGACTGAGTACGCATTTTACGTCAGAAGTATATATAATCAAATTTATGGAAATTAAAATATCTACAACTTTTAGTTTAAGCATTTTTCTCTACAGAGCCAAGTTTAGTGTAAAAAAGAGTGATTTTCCGTATTTTTAAGCCAAACTGAGGTTTATTTTCATTTTGCGTCTTTCACTCACGATGAAAACTAGGTTATGTTTTTTTAAGGTTAGTTTTTTGTTTATTTCTAATGTTCTATTACTAATATTAGGTTATGTTGTTCATTATTTGGATTGGTAAGAGGAAGTCGTGTGAATGTTTCACACCAGATTTTTAATGGTTACCTTTGTGAAGTAAAATAAATTTATTTTTCTATGATTTAAAGGTGTTGAATAAATTTTTCTGAGGATTTTATGGGTGGAAAAGATGACGAATGTGGAGGTGTTGAGACGTATGCATAAAGAAAGAGAAGTACTATTAACAGTGAAGAAAAGAAAATTATTGTATATGGGACATGTCATGAGGGGAGAAAAATATAACATATTACAAGTGATTGTCCAGGGGAAAATCCAAGGAAAGAGATCCTTGGGAAGAAGACGAAAATCCTGGCTGAAAAACCTAAGAGATTGGTATGGTTGCAGCAACAACGAATTGTTTAGGGCTGTGACATCAAAGATAAAAATCGCTCTGATGATTGCCAACCTTCGAAGCGGAGATGGCACCTGAAGAAGAAGAAGAATAAATTTTTTTTTTTTTTTGGTTTAACGTCCGACTGTTCTGCAATTACTGCTAATGCAGACAGTGAAGGATGAAATGATTTTTTGTAACGTATGAAAATATGCTGTGCCTGAATGGGATTCGAACCCAAGACCACATGATGAGAGGCGAGTACGTTACCAACTACGCCAATGCGGGCGGCGTGTGTTGAATAGAGCACACTTCAAAAAAATTATTATTTATGTCAATTAATAATGCGAAACATACTATTGTCGTCCTTCCATAATTAATATTATTTTTTGCTCTATGTGCAACCACACAATTTTTTTAAAGCAACGCTTAATAATGATCTCACTAAACAAACCTCATTACTGCGTTTCAATTTGAGGTTTTGGTAATGGTCGAAAGCGGATTCAATGAAATTGAGGGAAATAGAAGAGTTATATCTCTATGATCCAACCAAAATTGTATCGCGGTAGTTCTGTTAAATTATAATTAATATTGCTGTTGTCATAAATTATAGAATGAATCAAAATATACTGTGAAACTACCAAACAAGTTTTTTCAAACTGAATTTGAAATATATTGTAAATTTATACTACTTTCGTGAGAACAGTCCAAATTTTTTCAAATTGAAAATGACATGCATTGTCAAAAATTATATTATTTCCGTGAGATCGGTCCATCTACCAACAGATTAAGTAATTTGGAAAGTACATAAATGGTCTTTGGGCCATCCTAGTCATCTGGTAGAGTAGCTGTCAATTTCTAAGTAATATCGGTTAGGTAAGCGACCAGTTATGGTGACCAGCTAACAACTACTTATTAACTATTAACAAACACTGTTGGGTGTACAAGTTCAAACTCAACCCCGAAGACACAAAATATCCAGCAAAAAGCAACGATTAAATTAGGTGTTTGTTTGAAAAAAAAAACAGAAGTCAGAAAAAATATATAACGATATAGTAATATCTTCACAAAGATAAATATTTATCATGCTATCCTGGAGAGTGTGTGTACCTATGCTGCGGAAGTGTGGGTATTGACAAAGAGACAGAGCATATAATTATAAACATTTTTACTAGTAAAAATTTGGCTTTATATGTAAATTTCCAGATAAAAATAGTTTTTTTTACACATGAAATATTTTTTTTTAATATATTTATTTAAGGTCGCATGAAATATTTATTTATTTGTATTTTACAAATAAGTATTCACACAATTTTATTTTGTATAATATGTTATGCAATTTAATAAAACAAAGAAAATCAGATAATAAAACAAATACAAATTTTTCACATAATAGTGTAAATTGATTCGATTGCACGGAAGTAAAACATTTTAGATTGTACACGAATGTACAAAGAAGTCTTAACAAAAGTAAACTACAAAGTAATGTCATTTGTTTTATACGTTTTATGTAGTATATTTGTGTAACTCGGATGGTGGATTTCAAGTCGGATTATTGTCTTAACCTTAGTAGAGTAATGAAAAATAGTTTGGTAGTCGACTACTTTACTTTATAAATAAAGTTTCTCCACTATTTCTCTAAGCTTTTTAATTCTTATATAAAGAACTATTTCTATTACGCTGTATTTCAATTTAACAAATCAGTAGTTTTTTTAAAGTTAATATTGTCAAGTATCAATCTTTTAAAATTTCCTGTTGTTACACAACACCTAAAGTTAATTAAAATTATACTTTACTTCAACTAACTTATATTAGAGTATCTATATTAAATTACGTTAAACTTTTCTTAAGCGAAATTACTTAGGTATTCAAAACAAAAGAATGTCCAAAACATCTTATCAAAACATTTTTACCTTCTCTTGCCTATATAAATATATAGGAAGGAAACTACTGTTTTCATGTCGATTTTTCGAAATCGAGTTTTCACCGGATCTACACGGTTTCAGACTCCCTGAACCCAAAAAACCTGATAATACCGATTGGCCTTTGTGTGTGTGTGTGTGTGTGTGTGTGTGTGTGTGTGTGTGTGTGTGTGTGTGTGTGTGTGTGTGTGTGTGTGTGTATTTGAACAGAATATTTTAAGAACGGAACATCGTACGAACTTGAAACTTAAGTTAGATACCACTAGAGAACCCGACACGAAGATTTTCATCAAAATGGTCACCCGGACTCAATGTATCAAGGTGACTCAATGTATTCTTAAATAACCTTAACGGCTAAACAATTTAGATTTTAGAATATAATTACCGTCTAATTGAAACATACGAAACTGGGCATAATAGAATCCTCTATTAAAAATATAAAACAACTAAAACATCCCCTTATTGTGTAGGAAGTTTTTGTCGCTTACCTATTATTTCTTACGTTAAAAGATAAAATTCAGTTGGTTTTTCTGAGAACCATAAAAAATTATAACTGTGCAAACTTTGACGAAATTTACTGAGTTACATCCGTTTGCAAACGAAATAAAAAATATATAATCTTATGCGCAATTTATTCTTTAGTATGCAGAATAAAATTCGAAGTACTCACGTTACATTATTATCTGAATCAAGTTACATCAAAGAGCAAACCTAATTTAAAGGGATTTTAAGCTTTAAGAAGCTTCTTGTCGAAGGCGTAGTAAACAGTTCTTTGAAATAATTCTAAAGCATCCAGTACAACACCGACCGGGCGAACAATGAAGTGAAAAGCGAATGAAAAGTTTACGTAGGTCACATTTTCTATGTTAAATAATAAAACGGGTTTTTAATAAAACAAAAACAAGCTAGCGGGTTACAATGAAAAGTGTTGTTAGTTATAAAGTGAAATAAAGGGGCGGGAGTGGGCGTCATAGCGCATTATAATATTTCTACGATAAGCGTAATCTGCTACGTCCTGAATATAATTCAGGGTCTTGGTTTAGTACGTTCGTTTAATTTCAGTACTGCTTGGGTAGTTAAACATGCCTGCTTCAATTTGCTGCGACAACCATGACGTAAAATAAGGGTTGAACTACATACTAAACGATCCCTACTGAACTGAAAAACTGCTTCATCTACAAGCTTACGAAAACACTAAAACAATTTACCGATGAACAAAATATTATAGTTTCATCAAAAAAGTAAGGAAAAAATTAATGAATGCTTGGTTGTGTACAATATGTACGTAAATACTAAAGTTCTCACTGTCTCATTGATTTACTCACTCAATCACTTGTCACTAATTTTTTATTTTTTCAATCAGATACGAAGTTGAGATCTAGCAAACTTGTTTCTTAGGGTTTAAATACAAAAAGTATAGAATTTTCTATTCGATCGCTTGTGCCAACGAGGTAAAAAGAAGTGATTGCTCTAAAGCAACACATATTACTTTATACAACTTCCCAAAGAGCTACAGTTCATAAAATCAACAAGCGTATTCTTTACACAATACCTAGAAAAATTAAAGCATTCGAGTTTCGACTACTTCCTCCTAAGTGGCAAAAAAGGAGCAGGCTCAACTAATTCAAGACAATAAATATTAATTCTGTACATTCTCCACAAGCTGTAACAATTAAAATCGGCATTAATATTTGGAAATCCACCGGGCTGCTCTAAAGGTAATATCATCGCCGCGAGTTAGCTATTTCACAGCTGATGTACGGAGACAAAGGTACCGCGGTTTAAATCCTAGTAAAAGTAGTTACTTTTATACGGATTTGAATACTAGACAATGGTTTCCGGTGTACTTTATTGGGATTCAATAAACCATACTTTCTCAGGAATGTTTGGCCTGATTCTGTACAAGGCTACACTTCATGAACAGATCATACACATTATCTTCCTCCCATTTGGTCATCGGGTTGCTTATTGTTTTAAATTAAACAGAGCGCAGCGGACACACATTTAGGGTTTAAAAAATTATTAGGAGAGTATTACAGTGTAAAACATACTAAATTCCGTTTTGTGATCAGTGGTAATTTGGTTTAGAACCAAAGGAAGGGCTGGAAGAATCATTCAGTAAACTATTCTCGCGTACTGTGAATAAATATGAGAAATGTAAAAAAAGAAGTAAAAGGATGGTTTCAGCTGTGCAGATGGATTTCTGGAGAAATCGGATCTCAAAGTACATGAGGAATGAAGCAAACTGGGAAACGATAGGAAAGCCAAACTATAAGTAGGAGGAAATAAAAAAATACACTGTTCTATAATAGACACTTGCGTTAGATGAATGAAGAAACTTGGCTTAGCAGAGTGTGATATTAGGCCCCAAGAGAGAGGAGGAAAAGAGGCAGCCCAGCAAAGCAATGGATGTGCGAAGTGACGGAGGCCAGTAGAGGTCTAACGGAGGGGATTGGATGAATAAAGATGCTTGGAATTTGAGATTTTGTAAAAAACGGGAGAAATATTTGTACTAAATCACAAAAAATTAACTAGAAAACGTAAACGGTAGATAGAAACCAGGAAATACATAAACCAGTATATTTAATGCAACAAATTGAGACTATTAATTGCTAGAAATAACATAAATAAATTCACGAGAATAATTATTACAAAAAATAATAATTTTACTTTGTTTAACTATTAAAAGTTGCATCAACAACAAAATACAAAAAAACTAAGAGCCTTGCTGGGAATCGAATCCAGAACCTTTAGTTTTGTATTTTATCACGCTACAACTGCTGTACGGAGCAGATCAGACATTAAATTCAATAATCAATCCGGTAATAACGGGATAATTAAACTGTATTAATGCACGACAAAGTGGGCGTGCATCTACGTCAAGATTATTAACACAACAAATTTCTATCGATATGTGAAGATCAAGAGTTAAGTTCATTTTTATCAAATATAATATTGATTTCCATTACTCTGTCTAAAATTCAATCGAATAATACGCGAATATTTTAACGTAGACTATAACAAATATTTTTATGTTTCAAACGGTTTCGTAAATTGGAGAAAAAATTTATTATAGCAGTTACTAAAAGACTTCATTAAAGCAGTTTTTATGTAATATTAAATAAATGCAGTGAACCAAGCAACATTTTAAACAATAATATTGTAGTCATTTGCAACAACAAAAGAGTAAGTAATTTACTAATTTGATTAATCAATGTTCGCATTCTGAACGGATTTTACGTTATAAAATATTAATTAAGTTTTGTATATAAAAAGTACATTTTGGGATTATATTGCAGACTAGCTGAGAACAGAAACTGAGACCTTCTATTTTTGAAACCAAAATACATGGATAACGAGAAAAATTTATGACACAATATGACAAAGACATCTGGAAACATAAACTTTAGATAGATCCGTTACCGTTAATTATTAATTTTGGAAAACATTTTACGCTTATACAATTTTTATAGTACATACAAATTTAATTAATATCCATGAAATTATTATTATTGCAATAAAAATTATTTTATATTAAATTAGAGAAGGAATCAAAATGGTAAATGATTATAGAATAGCTAAAAATATACTTTTGGTGAGTGAAGCATTAATGTCATTATATAATTGGAAATAATTTTCTACGTCCTGACTGGATGTCTAAAATTAGTTCTACATTCTCTAATACGAGCGCTGTTCTGTAAAAACCACCTTAATATTTTAATTTGTTTTTATTTTGGTCACGGTTTTATACACATATGTACACTAGTTTATTTGTATTTGATTAAAATTTACAATATTTGATTAAGCGAAACGGAATAAGCTTCAATTATTAATAATCGAAAAGGTAAGCGACCATCACTTTTGTATAAAACAAATACAGGGTAGCAAACAGAAGGTTAACATTTTAAATTCAGAGGGTAAATACAAGTTAGTTAATAATTTGTAACGAAGGTCCAGTAAAAAGGGAGGAAACGCGTTAACGTGTGACCTTATATAAAATTAATGCATTGTTATATTAATGTATTTCCAGTGTAAATATATTTTTCCACCACGAGATGCGGAGAAGGCTAGAAAGGGGGAAGGAAGAGTCTACGCAAGCGCACAATTGTGGGTTAAATCGATCCCGCCACAACAGAACACTGAGAAAAGAGGAGAGAGAGTAGGGTAGTCGGTGATGGTACTCTCTCGTTGTATTAGTCTGGCAGGCCAGCATCGTTTTTAAACCAGGTAAATGCTCTAATGAATAGAGCAGAAGGGTCAGCCGGCAAGTCGGGCCGCTCACTCGTTTACGGACCTTACTTTCTAACCCCTTTAACTCAAACTAACACCGATCGAGAGCAACTCTCTAGAATTCTCCGGGTTCGGGTCACTTAGTCTGTCCAAACTCACGCCAAAGCAAATAACCAAAGACAAACGAAGCTCCTACAAGCGGAGCCGACGCCAACTAGATCAAGTTGGTCCAGAAACCGACTGTTACTGCGTCTCTCCAATAAATGATTGCAGATAGATTCATCCGCAACCCTCCTTGGTTTTGTTTCGAAACGTGTAATACGATACGGCCACAATTACCATCCAATCCTGTTATTTTACGATACAAACATCAATTAGCATGTCTAAAATAAAACGGTCTGTAACAAGTGGCAATAACATAAAAAAGAAAACACTGCCACAGAATATTTTTAAAACAAAGAAAAAACCTAAAACAATTTAATTCAAACTCTAATTTATTTTCAAATGAGAATTAATGGTGTAATTTAATTGAAGAAAGAAATTTGAAAATTGCTACGCAATTACTAATAGAATGTACATTCACTCAGAATTTAAATATTCTCAAATTCAGAATGTAAAATCATTTACAAAATTGTGTATACTTATTTTCTTTAGTAGTATTCACATAGTAATTGTGTGATTGAAACTTCATGAAATGTTAAATAAATTTTATACGCGACAGTAACAGTTGTTAGAGCGCTGCTCGGCAAACTAAGTTTCCGGGTTCAATAATTAGCAGGTTTCTGGAAATTATCACTCATTAGAAACCATGTATCGTGACGCACAGTATTTCCTTATACCTAAAATAGTTGTTGATGTGACTCTAGATAAACAAGATTTTTTGTTTTGTTTTACGTCTGTCTGTTTTGCAATCGCGACTAATGCAGTCGGTGATAAGGATGGTACATAAAGATGAGTGATGAAAAAATGCCAGACCTGACCGGAAATCAAACCCGGGACCCCGGCGTAGAAGCCAGTTGCGCTAACCACTACACTAACGAGCCGGCCAAAGAAAAAAAAACAAGAGATAAATAAATAATAAATTATTATTACAATTGAAAAATATAAATTTTTATGGTAAGGACCCGGTAGGTCTATAGGTAAAGTCGTCGCCATGAGTCAGCTGTTTAACAGCAGATTTTCGGAGATGAAAGTTCTTGGTTATAGTTACTTGCATACGGATTTAAACAGTGGTTACCGGTGTACTTTGATGGTTGGGGTTCAATTAACCATACTCTCTCAGGAATGGTCGGTCTTGTTCTGTACAAGACCTCATTTACACGTAATACACATCATCCTCATCTCATTGGGTCATTTGGCTGCTTATATTCTGAATTGAACAGATTGCAACGTACACACATTAGGGATAAAAAATATGGTAAAATTTACACCCAAAATGACATAATTGAAATAGTGTAAATTAAAATTATATAAGAAAATCAAAGTTTTAATTACTGATTAATAAAAACATCATAACAGCACTATCATTGTTTTAGATGTTTGTAACTGTAAAAAAATCATTGTATAGATGTAAAGTAAAAATTGTAGCTATTTAAAAGAGAGAAAATCCGTAAAGTACAAAATAATAATACCAGTAAATATCCAATTTTAAAAATATGTCTCGAGAATGAAAGACTAAATTTTTTTTATAAAATCCTATCATCAACAAAATGATAAGAAAAGAAGTTAGAGAAGGCGTGAGCGAGTTAAGTTGAGAAAGAGTGAAAGGAAATGAGTAGAAAGAAGAGACAGACAGATCATACAGGAAAGTTTTATTCTTGTTGTCGAACAGCAGCCAATTTTGTTTGTTCATTTTTCAACAACCAATTTCAACGAAAATAGTTTCAACAAAGATCAATTGGATAATTTTCGAAAATCCTTCAAATCATTGTGATAAAATATAAATAGTTTGCTTTTCTTTCATTTATTTTAGTTCATACACTCAATCTGATCCGATTCTCATACTGTTAATACATTTTCTCCACTACTAAAAGAAAAATGTGAATGTTATTATTTAAAACAAATCAAACTGTTCCTTGTAAGCTTGACGGAAATGTGATTTACACTGTAACTACGAAATTATTTAAAAACTAATATTAATTTTTAAAATGAAATAAATGAATTTTAAACTTATTTCATAAAAAATCTGTACTTAATTTCTTACTTAAACTTAATCTCTGTACTTGATTCAGCAGATTAAAACGTTCACTAGAAAAAAAGAGATATTTATCTTTGGAAAGGAACGTTAAGAATCTTGTCCTAGTGATAATAATATTGTAAGATAATTAAGCTTCTGCGGAAATACAAATATTATTCTAATATAGATACTTTTCAAAATGATTTTCTTAAATAAAAAAGATTTTTATAATGAACTGAAAAAAATACGCAAACTAATTTAAAATAAATAAATCTTTTAGAAAAGTAATGTTACTAATAAGAATCACTAAATTAAAATTAAAATGATATATGTTAGGTGTTTTACAACCAAGTAACAAATTGTTGAAATTCGATTTCTCTATATTTTTGAGAACTCTATTTTGAGAACTCTCGTTTATTTTTGGACAAACAGAATATTTTTTAAAAATATATTGAACCAGATTTTGCATCTTAAATGTATGATTTAATTAAAATATTAAGTATAATATTCTATATAATAATAGGGCAATTAATCATAATATTAAATATAGTAATAGACCTATTAACCAAAATATTAAGTATAATATTATGTACAAACAGAATATTATTATGGACAAACAAAATATTCATTTAAAATAACATTGGACAAGATTTTGTGTCGTAAATTTATGATTTAATAATATTACGTAGGTATAATATTCTATATTATAAAAAGTATAATAATATGAACAGTTTCCACAAAGAAGACAAAGGTAATGGCATTCAGGGGGAAGAAACCAGTTTTTTTGTTGATGATAGAAACCAGTCAGAAGCAAAATTGTTGTAGATAATAATATTTTGAAATAAATATCCTACTTTCAGTATCTAGGTTGCAACATTACATACAAACAGGATAAAGATACTTATAATATGATACACCAATTTCAGCAAATATGCGAAACTATCCACCGAACCTTAAAAAATAGCACTAGCAAGAGTACGAGGGTGAGATTTCATAAAACAATAGCAGTGCCGACCCTACTCTATGGGAGTTAAACTTGGGTGCTATCAAAGCGAGAGGAGAGTAGATTGCAAACATCTGAAATGAAATTTCTTCGACATACTTATGGGTGTAGTAGAGAAGATTGTTACAGAAATACCGAGATAAGGAAAGAACTCAAAATCTTCTCTATAAACAACAGGATATCTCAGAACAGAATGCAGTGGTTGGAGCATGTGAGCAGAATGAGGGAGGATAGGATACCTAAGCAGACACTGGGCTATTACCCGGAGAAGAGGAGAGGACGAGGATGCCCGCGAAAAGAGATGGGCAGATTTGAGAGGCTCGGAACAGGCAGAGATGCCTAATCCTTGAAAGGCAGAAGAAGAATAATATTAACCATAACATTGTCTGTATTTAAAGACAAACAACATACTCGTATTCATTTAAAAAAACATTGGACCAGACTTTGCGTCTAAATGTATGATTAATTTACGTTGCAAAATCTGGCCCAATGTATTTAAATACATATTCTATTTGTTCTTAAACACGGAATTCTACCTAACAATGGTAATTTTCTGCATACAAAAAGTGAAAAATAGTGAGCATTATCTTTTAGGTAATCTAAAAGTGTACCAACTAACAATAAACCAAACCTTACACCTTCCGCTTTGGAATGTATAAGTCAAATTACTCTACGGAGGCAAACTTTATAACGTATAAAAATAGTTAGGCCTCCTACTGAGAAAGAAATGGGACGCTACAAACAAATAATAATTATTACTAATAATGTTAAATCACTGTAACAGTGTCAACAAACTAAAAAAATATACATAATCTTTTTCTTGAGTTTTCAAAATGCTCTTTTCCAAGAAAAGAATTTTAAAGCTAAAAGAAGTTTTCAGTCTGAATTTATTTTTATAATATATACTAATTTCCGAAAAATCCTGAAAATATTTACGAAAGGGAAATTCAGATAAACAAACAGGAAGATAATGCATCCTCAATTTATTACGTAGCTATAAGAAAGAAAACGTTTCAAGGCAGATTGTAGGCATATTTTCCGTTTTTCCACACTCGACGTTTTTCTCATTATTGATTTTATATACATTTATATTATAATCTACGAAAGTCACTGATTGAATTTTAAATCAGTAGAACGGTTGGAAGCTTAATACATTTATGTTTAAAAATGTATTGTTTGTTAATATTTATTATAAATTAAAAGTAAAATGAGTAATAAGTTTTTTTATTGAAGTTAACATCTTCAATCTATTCTAGAAAAGAATAACAAGATATTTGTGAAAAGATAATGAGATATCGACGGGACGACGTTAACAATTACGTTAAATGAAGTAAAGGCAACCACATCAAAATGGAAGTAAGGGACAAATCTTACAAGAAAGGAAACAGTAGTATTGACGAGATTACAGATTAGATATTATACCCCCAATTATAATTGGGGGTTATTTAAAATAACAGGAGTAATAACACGGTTATTGAATTGGGCCAGTTATATCGATAAAAATTTACTAAAAACATCTTGTTTTAGTGACAAATAGAAGACGTAGACGATAAAGTCATCATCATCATCTGTCAAGGATTAGGCTCCATGGCCTGTTCCGGCATGCATCTCTTTTTAGGTCTTCCTAAACCTCGTTTCCCTCTAGGTATATATTTCCATTCTCGCAGAGGAAGTCTGTGAGCTGGCATGCGAAGTAAATGGTTGGATCAGTTTTTCTTACATATTCTTAACGTTTCCAACATTAACTGAACATTTAAATTGGCGCGGATAGCTTCGTTACGTACTCTGTCTAATCGGGTACAACCTTTGACTCCCCGCAAAAATCTCATTTCAGCAGCCGGGATACGAGATCCATTTCTCTGTAATGACACCAATGTTTCATTCTCATATGTTACAAGTGGTACAGCCACTGCTCTATAAAATTCCATTTAGGTGTCCTTTCTCGTTTTCTTTCCTATTGTCCTACAAATAGAACCGCACGTACAACGCTGAATTTCGATGCGAAACTTTAGCGTCTTGAAAAAATTCAGCGACGATACAGTTTCGTATCAAATTCTTTTAATGAAAATATTTCTAATTTGATTTTATTTGTTTAGAAAATAAAGTATATAAATGTTTCGGGTGAAAGTGGAAATAACATTAGGTGAGCCTATGGTGATGGGAGAAGAGTTTGAATATGAAGATAAATTATGTCAGTTTCGTACTCAAGTTACCCACACTCTATATCAGGAGTTTGTAGATAATTGTAATGCAATTCATAATGTAATATTAATGTAGTAGTAGAAGAGGCTTGTATGATATATTAAGGCATTACTCACATATGACAGAGAGGCGAGCGTTGGCTCGGATTGCTTTGTGGTACCGCGCCGGCCCCACCTGGCATTGAAATTCAGCGTCATCTTCCAAGCTCGCGTTTACCACCCTCAAGTTGAAAACACCGTTCTTACTATCACCAGTCATTGTGTAACGAGGATACCCTGGGATCACCGACGCAAAACCTGTAATAAAGTAAAATTAATTATTATTAATTAGGACAATAAATTAATCTAGAAATTCTATAAATGAGATTAACTGTATACGTTTCTTATTACTATATTTCACATTTATTTATCATTTTAACAGGTTGACTCCCAAGGCAATTTTTGCAATTTTGGTTAAAAACCCATACCTTTTTTATGGTTCCTTGGCTTTTTCTTTCAAGTTTAGAGTATTAGAGTTTCAAGTTTAGAGTTTAGAGTATTGTAAGGCTTAAATTTTTTGGCGCTGTATTTTAGGTTAGAGACTGATCAGGTACTCAAGAGTAAAACAATCAAATTTATTGTGAAAAACTGATATGTGTCTCACTGAAATTTTACTTGTATTTCTTTAAAATATTATATGTATTTTATAAATAATTTACTTTGGGCTATTTTTGAATAAAACTACATAAATATCGATGATGCGTCTCTCAATGAAGCAGTTGTTCGGCAAGTGGTAAACTTGAGTACCAGTTGTCTACATAGAGTCAACCACCAGAGTTGTACAGACCAGGGAGTTGAACGACCAGAGTCAACTTTTACGATAAAAAAAATATTGTAATACGAAAACCATTAAAAATTAAAAGATAAAATGATTTTTTTATTGTATAATATTATTAAAACATGATTAATAATGCAATAATAAACTATAACATTAGTCAATATTATGTAATAGTAATAATAAGCTGTCAAGTTTCATCAACTCATTTTTGACTCGATTGGATCAATTCACGAAACATGACTGGGGAAATGTTTTTTGAACTCATATCTAACAGCTCAGTATATGATTCAATGCAAACGAGCACCCAATCCGTCTCACGATTATAACTTATTAAAAACACTATTACGTGAGAAAAGGATCAGTCAAAAGTAAATTTTATAGTCCTGGTGCAAGATGTAGAAGTGTCTCATGGGAGTCAAACTGTTAAACAAATATCTTAATAGTAATTGTAATTTTTTTAAATATTTAAAAATAGTTAGTACTTTGAACTAGTCATATATACGAGGTGTGGCTATTAAATAACAAGACTGGCGTAAAAAATTTAATTTTAATTTTATACATAATCACTTACTGTCACCTTCAATATACACTCCTTCTCTATCCCTACAATGCTCCATGCGAATTTTCCATTGTAGGAAACAGTGCTGGAAGTCATCTTTTGTCAGCTCCTTCAGGACACGTCCCGCTTTCTCTTTTACAGCTTCCACAGACTCAAATCTTGTCTCTTTTAATGTAGATTTCACCTTAGGGAACAGGTAGAAGTTACATGGTGCAAGATCTGGTGAATAAGGTGGATGCTGTACTTGGCTAGGAACCTCTTGACAGATAACGCGGAGTGGGGTGGGGCATTGTAATGGTGGAGAACCCGTGATTTGTCCTTCCACATTTCGGGGAGTTTTTTCCTTACTCTTTGACTTAGTTTAGAAAGTACCTCAAGGTAGTAATATTGATTAATTGCTTGACTTCAGGAACCCAGTGTATATAAAAACCCATGGATATAAAAAAAAACAATATAATTGCTCTAAATTTTGACTTGCTCATTCGAGCTTTTTTGGCTCTCGATGAAGTTCGGCTCTTCCAGAGCATGGATTCGCGTTTCCGGATCATGAGTAAAAAACCACGTTTCATCACATGTTACTATTTTCTACCTGTTCCCTAAGGTGAAATCTACATTAAAAGAGACAAGATTTGAGTCTGTGGAAGCTGTAAAAGAGAAAGCGGGACGTGTCCTGAAGGAGCTGACAAAAGATGACTTCTAACACTGTTTCCAACAATGGAAAATTCGCATGGAGCGTTGTAGGGATAGAAAAGGAGTGTATATTGAAGGTGACAATAAGTAATTATGTGTAAAATAAAAATTGAATTTTTAAAAAAGTCAGTAACGTTATTTAATAGCCACACCTCGTATATATACTCGTACATACAAGAATACATTTTTTTTCAAAACATATTCATTACTATTTGTTTCTGATACAGTACATTGACAAAATAATGTAAATTACTGTTAATGAGATGGAATATGACATGAATGACTTGACAAAGCTAATCACACGATAGTGATGCTTGTGTTATGTTAACCTATTTAGTCTAATGTGAACAGTTTTAAACTGTTTATTTGTGAATAAAGTTAAATTTATCTTTATGTAGGTGGTACCATTTCAAATGGCCTGTGGACAGTGGGAGTTGTATTTACCCGTTGCAAGTTGCAATTACAATAATAGAGTAATATAATAGTACAATATTACGAAGAAAGACAGATTAATGATTACGAAAAAAGACAGGTTAATGAAATAAGTCATTTATATCGCCGTGTAATTGCTAATTAGCTATTAATTTACTATTTGTATGATGTTTAGGTGATCAGCCGAAAGGCTGGTTTGAACCTTTAGAGGCTTTACTAAGTAAAACGAGAAGTGAGGTGGTTTACACGTGCCTTTCTTACTAAGTGAAAAAGTAGTCTATGCTTATCAGCATGCCAGGCCCTCCGAAAAGCATCTACATTCCACCCTGTAAATGACACCTTCACTTCATTCACTGCAGGGTCTGGCTGTATAATGAAATTCATTACTGTCAGAGGAGATAACTCTGACTAGTGTTTTTTACACCTCTACCTCTTCTGTTCTTAAATGCTTCAGTAACATAATCGACTGACCATGTGATAAGAAACAGAAATATTTTTGTAGCCCAGAAACTAGCAGTTCGAGGGCCAATAATTAACGCTCCACCTGCCAGTAATGGGCTATTTGTATATAACACTTAATTTGTTTTTACAATGTTTCACAATACAAATTATAGAAATCTGTTCATAAATTTAAATATAATAATGTAAATATACATATAATCATTTCTTTTGATTGAATTATTAATGAATGCAGTATAATAAACAAATTAATATTGAACATATTTATCTTAAATGGTTTTGTTTTTGATGACCTACAACAAAAGTTAGGCCAACAAACAGACTGTACAATTAAGGTGAGACGGGTAGTAGTAGTATTATTCCTGCGGAATATTGAGCAAATTCACAAGCCATATAATGTCACACCACCTACACGTGTTTCTTTTAAATTTTGCATTAGATGTCTGTTCAATTTTCTCTTTAACCTCCCACGTGGATTATTAGGCAGTGCAGGTAGGTGCAGTATATTTTTTTATGTAATTTTTGTGTCTCCCAGTTTTTCGGTGAAGAGGAGTTTGTAATGATTCCTAGAATTTTTGATTGAAGAGTTTGCAAGAGAGCTGTGCAGACATAAATTTGACAAGCATGCGCAGATAAGAATTTAAAGGAAAAAAATACATTTTCGCTCTCATTCTAAATCCTAATAAATACTAACTAATCAACACAACACCGTTAAAATTAAGTTTGTATTTACAATTTTTCTGACAAAAGTATTGTTCATGACCAATTTGTACGCATTTATAAACTTCAATTGAATTCAGTTCTCTCGCTGATTTATTATCTCTGTGTACAGATACAGTTTTAAAATAATACTGATTTCTTTTTCCCGCATCCTTGAAATGAAACCAAAGAAAATCTTAATACAAATATGATTCCTGATGAACAGAAATTACGAGTATTTACCAAAAACGAATGAAATAAAAGTGGATTTTTAAGGGCCTTGTACACACGGCATTAATAAAAGAGGAACATGATGTCTGACAGTGACTTTGAAGAAGACAGTAGAATCTCCTGGTCAGTACTGTGCAGTAATAACGTGTTAAACTTTGAAGAAAATTATCAGGATAATTAGAAGAATCAACAATCAGCTAGAACTATCTTCTTAATCATACTCATTTACAAGGCGATTTACCAAGAGAGAATGCTACATAGGTCATTTCTTCCATTAACCTAAATATGTTTATCTAGTAAAAAATATCAATGTATTGCAAGAAGTGAGACAATTTGGTTATGTATCTTTTCATTAATTATCATTTTGCGTATAAAGTATAAAATAATATTAGTCATGTTGAATAGAACATAAACAGAAGAGAATATTTCACATGAAAATAGTCAAGTAACGTGAAAAAAAACGAGTGGAAACAAAAGAACGTATGGAATACAAGAAAGGAAAAATTTATTTCGTAGATGTGGGTACAAACAAGACATAAACGAATCGGTTATAAATTGTCTCCACCTGGATAAGTAAAACGGTGGCCTAATCGTAATGTAAGAAAAAGTAATCTGTAACTCTGATAACGAATATCATTTATCAGAAAAGAGAGGGATGTTCCTCAGGATTGATGTTTAGTAGTTAATAAAGATGTATCACTTAAGACTTGGTTTGTCTTTTTGTTTTCCACGACCTTCTTATAAGAGAAAAAGTATCAGTGTTGGTAGGAAAGAAGAGAGATAGTGGGAACAGGAAGAACGGTAGAAGAAGAAGGAGTGAAAGAGGGTGAGGATAGGATCAGGTGCTAATTCAGGTGCCATCCATCAGGGCGTGAACGACACTTGCGCTAAGTGCTAGCCCCAGATTAATCATACCCCAGTCCACACCAACGCACTTCACCTTGTCTTATCTTTGCTTGCTTACTCCTCGACCGTATTTTCACTCTCATTTTCGACTAAATCGCACACGCTCAAATGTGCGTTTGTTATTTAAAGAAACATTCACTTTCTAAATCAGTCCATCTTTTATCGTCTTTCCAGCTCCACCGTACACACTCATAAATACTAATAGACACGGTGTATTAAGTGTAATTACATTTTAACTGTAGACCATATCATTGCATGTACCCAATAACTTTGTTATGCAACTCTGATATTTTTTTATTGAACGCTTTGTTCAACAGATCCGTAAAAGATATGGTTTAGATAAGGCTTTCAACGAACGGGAAACTAGAAAAGAAATCGTATTCCTATATAAGCCCAAATTTTCACTTTTACTAATATTGCAGCAATCCTTTTTTGTTTTCACCAATCACTAACTTTTGTAAAGTTTTCAAATTGAAAGAGAAGTGTTTACTAACTCAAGTTTATTTAATAGACTTTACTACATCTCAAAAGAAATATATAAAAATATATTGTTAATAATTCACTCTCGATACAACACTTTACAACAGTACAACGTCTAAGGCGAACATGGAGCAGAAATTGCGTTTAAAATAAAACACTAATTTTTCGACGATTAACTTAGATATCCAAATTAATTATCTCCCAAAAATTATATTGTAAATCAATAGAAAAGCCGTTCGAATTTTTTTTACACGTTATCACACAAATTTCTATTAACCTACTCATTATTGTTAAAATATTTGGGTGTTAGTGCAACTTTTCTGTACTGTCCCAAATTTGAAAGAAAAGGCAAACAAAAATAATAATATCAGTGATATAATGCAGGAAATTAAAATGGTTAGATCGATCAGTAGAGGTCAAAAAAGAGGTCGTCGAGGACAAACGGCTGTAATGATTTAAAAGAGATCTTAAACAATCGAGAATTGAAGACGCTGTTTGAAACAAACATTGTGCAATGTATTTTTCTTCAGGGCTGATATATGATGAATACAGAAAATATATAAATAATAAAAAGATGTTTTGTAACGTGATAGTGCAAAGAAATGTCGAAACTAGAAAATAAGAAACTAAATAAATATTTTTCCTATAGAAACAATATACATCCTTAAGAGTAAATAAACAATAAGCGATTAGAAATAAAACGAAGGACTGGTTCCTCAAGTGAATGTAAGCTAGTCTTAGAGAAGCCAAATTTTCTGATCAACAATTATTATGCACTATTATTGTGTTATTATGCACTAAGAGAAAAAGGAATATTGTGAATCTGGCCACAGCACTAGAACAAATTAATCTAACTAAAATTAAGCTAAAATTATAAAGTTGTGTCGGGTTTTATAATTTAAAATACCTAAACAATTACAAAAAAATGACTATGAAATTTTGAACAACTTATCAAAGCATAAATATTTAAAAACGAAAAACAATGATAATTTTGTAATTATAAAAAGCCTAATAATGTAAAAAAATAAGCTACTTTACAATGGAAAAAACTGCGATGAAATATGTCATTAAAATTTTATGATTTTCCAATCATGATGAAAATTCTCTATCCGTTGCAAATATAGTAGAATATTTTATACATGGTTCTATCAAACTGTATATGCGGTGAACAAGTTTGTGTGTTTTGTAAATATATATGACTATGTGTAAATGCGTGACTGTTTTATGCAAATCGAGAAAAGACCGTACTTGATTTAAATTTGAAAGGTAAATTTATATTTCATGAATTTATAGGTACGTTCGATACTGTGTACTAATACTGATTTATTCAATTATTCAAAAACTAATTACGAATCAATTGATAAACTATACATTAGCAAACAGAAGACTATTCAAATTTCAAAACCGGGTTTGTAAACCACATTTCAATATCGATACTGAAATCAATTTTGTTTTCTATTTTTGTAGGTAAATGAAATAAAAAATATTTATTTTATAAATTAACATGGGAAAACAAAATTAATAACGGTACACTAAAATGATATGGTTCAAATAAAACAAAATTTGTGCTGCCATTGATATCAATTTAAATTTATATCTTTTGTTAGAATAATAAAAATAATCGTTGAACTCTTTGTGGTACACTTTTGAGTATCATAACGATGAGCTTATGTTTTTATTTGAACACACATTTAGAATATACATGAATTTAAAAAAAAAATCGCTTAATATTTGTAGATAGTAATACTTAATTGAATGCTGTTTTTCATAAAAAAGTTTTCAATAGGTACTTATTTCGATATTGCATTGTTGTTATTCCTTCATATTCATGACTGTACACTTCAATCATCAATGTAAAATACTAATTTTGATAACTGGTCCATGAAAGGGAATCGTAACTGATGGACAAATAACTAGAATAAATAAAGTATTTTTCGGTCCCTTTATAAACCTAACGTAAGAAAAATAAAATTTGTTAATCTATAGTAAAATTAGATTATAACTAGGTCGGGTCGGTTGTAACAAAAATCCGATAATAACGTGTGAAAATAAAAAATTTGGTCGGTTTTATATGTTATTAACACATTGTAAAGTCGGATATAACGAACATATAATCCGGTTGTAACAAAAGAATCAACTTCCTTGAAATAATAATAATAATAGACAAAAATATTTTCTGTGAAATAAGAAATAAACAGTTTTGCGATACGTATTTTTTGTTCAATTTCGGGAATCATCTCATCACGGAATTTTGGTAAGTACTGTGCATACGAGTACTTACAGAAAGATTTTTCGTACTTAAAAGATTTTTTGTTTAAGTTTCATGAGATCTGCAGTCATTAGGGATTAGTTTAAGTTTTTCTCTACATTGGTACATTGGGGAGTTTGGACAGAAGAAAGGAGAAAAGCCTACAGTGAGTGAATGCTGAGAATGCGGGCTGCAAAAAGAGCTTCCAGAAAGGTCCAAAGTCACCTGACGTGGTCTAAAATTGGTCCTATACAAGAAAAAAATTACTAATCGAAAGAAATTATTGAATGAAAAAGAGTCTGAAATTAAACCAAAGTAGAAAGTACATGACTAAAGAAATAATTCTTGATATTAAAAATCTTATCTGGAAGTGACTTCAAAAATACATTGTAAATTATTATTTTTTAAATAATTTAATTTTCTTTAACCTTAAATATAAGTGTGTACCATTTAATATGTGAAAAAAGCTAAAAATGTCAATGAAAATCTTTAAAAATAAAAGAGACGCTAACATAATTAAAGTGTAAAGAATTTACGAGAAAAGCAAAAATGTGGGCTCCGGTAACAATAAAAGTAATGTTAAAGTGTTTAATAAACCAAGTACTATATTATGCGCATACACACAACAGTATTATAAAAAAATTTGTCTTTTAATTTAACGAGTCATGTTGGACAATTAAAACCGGTGTTCTTTTATACACGAAGAGTAGAATCGTAGAAATAAAAAATACAACCTAAATTAAAATCCTGGGCGTTATTTAAAACTCTTCTTTAGCTTAACAGAGAAACATTTCAGTGGAAAGTTAGTTTTATAAAGCTCGTATGTCCAACCACAGACACGAAACGAAGCTTACCTACTACGTACATATAGATAAAATAATCTGACACGCACATGTACAATCATATATATAAAACCACAAAAAAGAAAAAAAATTACGGGAAAGTCATTGGGAAATGCATGACAAGTTGTCACTGTCTCATTTACAAATGAAAAACTTCTTCATTTAGTGTTAACACATGGAGTTTCCTAACAGAACAGAAATAATGAAATGCTTCGAGAGAGTCAGTTGTAAAAAGAGTAAAAAGTTATAAATACCTGGATTACAAAATAAAAAATATGAGAGCAAAGCAGGAGTTATAATGAGAATGAATAAAAACTTTTAGAATGAATAAAACGTCTGTATAACCACAATAAAGTGTATTAAAAAATACGCTTTACTGACTTAAATTATTCAACAAAATAGAGTTTCTTAAAAACGAAGTTTCTAGGTAAAACTTCTTATTAATAATACGTTTTATATTTAACATTTTATTCGCGGAAAGTATAAGAAAACAGCAACATAATTATATTTTTGTTTTCTGTTTTAAAAATATTTTATTTTGTTTCTTTCTATAAACTCTTTCCGCCTAAGCTGGGTAAACATTTTTAGCAAGTCTTTCCGTGTTGCTATAGCATGTAAAAATCCTTCCATTAATATTTTTCCTACAGATTTTTGTTAGAATCAGTCAATCCATCTTCTCTTAGGTCATCCTCTACTTGTAGTATAAAAAACCATCTATCACAACACTGTTTATCAATAAAGTTAACGTCAAATTTCATTACATTTGTACAAACTACTGTTGTATTCCTTAAATAACCCTAAACCTTTCTGTAATTTATACACGAGTGCTATATACTTCCTTTTTTGTCGTTGGTTATTCCACTGGTAATTTATACAATTTAATTCCATTATCACCAAATTTAACATATTTATTACAACGTTTTTAATCGTACGTCTCAACTCTTTACTAAATTTCGCGTCAAACTACGACATTCTAAATCCCACTTTTAACAGACATCTTTTCTCTTATGCGAGTCATCGACTCAGCTTTCTAGATACGCTGTGGTTTTAGTGCAAAGCGGAAGGGTACAAATTAGGTAGTAACCAGTTTGGTATTAGAAGCAAACAGCATAACAGCTACAGAAATTTTAGCGCCTTAGCTTCCCTCCGTTTTAGTTCACCTCCTCCTAGTACAAGACGTGTTTGCATATTCCATGTACCTTATGTGCCACCTCACGTACTACTATTTCTCAAAATACATGAGATATCTTCCTCCAATTAATTTGGCCTGCACTCTTTTTGTTATTTCTTTTTAATACAGGTACCCAGAGAAACTGAAATATTTATACACATATATATCAGTTTCTTTGGATTTATTTCAATTATCTAAAACTTCCTTTCCTCTTGATATTCAGAAAAAGAAGCTGAGTTTTCTTCCTGGTCAAGAAAATAAATTTGAAATTTGAAAAATATAAATAATAAAAGGAAATAACCATAAGTTATACTTATTTCAACTGGCATGTGACTGGCGTTTGATGAAGAAGTCAATTGAATTCTTCTCAATTATTTAAAGTATTAAATATAAAGTAATAATTATCTACATTAAAGTAATTTGACTTTTAGTGATGATTTGTTTACCATTGTACATAAATATAATTATGAAGTTTTTGCACTTTCAATACTGCTAAAGAAATTACATATTTAGATATTGAAATAAAATATCTTCATTGAAAATACTTATATAGTATTCGTATTTGTTGGTAATCTGAAAGGGGTGCATTTAATAAACTGGTTGAGTGGTTCTCCAGTTGTGATTTTACATTTTATCTTGTTTACACATCTCTTCAATGATGATTTTTATAACTCTTTGGGAAGTTGTAACGTTCCCTAAGGTAATTATTTACTACACTCTTTCTGAAAGGGTTTTCAGAAAATATATACAATAAACAAAATTATTTTAATTAATATATTGTGAAAATAATAATATCACTTAGCTTATATTTAATCCTTAAATGAATACAATTTTTCAAAGCACTGTATTTCTTTCTTTAATTTCATAAATATGTATGTTACCAAATAATAGCTATTATAAATCAATTTTTTTTGGAACTTAATTAACAATGAAGATAATGGATACTTCACCTTAAACAGAATTAATAAAAAACTTGACAAAATGCTTAGCGATCCAATATCAACATCATTCTTAAAATTCTTATCTTTAAAATAAAAATTTTTAACAATTTGAATAAAATAATGATAAATGAAATCCTACAGCAATTTTAATATAAAATTACAAGTTTAAGTTAAAATAACAAATCATGAATTCAAAATGAAATAAAATATTTAAAAAAACTACCAGAAAGAATTTTAAAGTAGTTAGTTGGAATATTGTAACATGTGATCTAGACAGCTGCGTCCAGCTCTACTGTTATAATACTCTCTACGTTGAATAAAAATCTGCATATTTTTTAAAATAAGCAAAAATTGTTTAAATATATAAAATTTAAACAATTAACTAAATATAAAATTTCAAGAACTAACAAAATATAATATTTAAAAATTCGTAATAACAAATTAACAACTGGTAATAAACATAAACAAATTATACGGTAAGCATACGTTGTGCTCACAAAAACAATACAGCAATGACCCTATTTGCAATTTAAAAACATTAAGGATATAAAAACCTCTCTATAGAAATGACAAGGACAGGATTGGAGCTGTAGAGATGGACTTCTTGCGATATATGTAAATCTAGGAGTTCTAGAATCTCTAAATTAAAGAGAGTGAGAAATGTGGACATAAAGGAAAGGTTGATATAGTTGGATAGTACGGTGAATGAAATTTAAGAAGAGGTGCCTGGTGTGGTTTATACACGTGCAGAGGATGAAAGAGGATAGGTGGCCAAGAAGGATTGTGAACTGGAGACCCCAAGGAAGGCGGAAGCGTGCGGGACTACCTGAAACATAGTATAAACAAGTCCAGGAGGATAAGCTCTCTAAGAATCGGGAGGATGGAGGCTGGGAATATAGAAATCTGTGGTTGTTGGGATGCGAGAGACGGCACAGGCTGTAAGAAAACTCGCTTAAAAAAATTAATAAAACAAAAATAAAAAAAATAAACGCAGATCGTGCCGTACCAGGATCAACCACAAATCTTTTACGTCTTTTTATATGGTTTTACCAATAACACAATCATGCATATTAACAAATACATATTGATATACTGTCAAAAAGTTTTTGTTTAACCCCATACGGACTTATAAACAATTTTATAAATTTGAGGATAATTTTATCAATTTTAAACGAGACACTGTACGTAAATCATAATCATCATCTGTCAAGGATTCGGCTCCATGGCCTGTTCCGGCATCCATCTCTTTTTAGGTCTTCCCAAGCCTCGCTTACCTCTAGGTTTATATTTCCATGCTCGCAGAGGAAGTCTCTGAGCTGGCATGCGAAGTAATGGTTGGACCAGTTTCTCTTATATATTCTTAACGTTTCCAACAGTGACTGAACAATTAACTCGACGCGGATAGCTTCGTTACGTACTATATCTAACCGGGTACAACCTTTGACTATCCGCAAAAATCTCATTTCAGCAGCCTGGATACGTGATTCATTCCTCTATAATAACACCCATGTTTCACTCTCATATGTTATAAGCGGTACAGCCATTGCTCTACAAAATTTCATTTGGGTGTCCTTTCTCGTTTTCTTTCCTATTGTCCAGCGAATAGAACCGCAGACGGCGCTGAATTTTGCCAGTTTTTATTGTTTTAAATTTTTATTGTATTGTAATTGTAATTTTATTTATTATATAATTTTTTATTGATTCTATTTTTTTATATGTAAGTAATATTGTGTTTATTGTAAGTAAATATCGGTCGAATCATTTGTAGTGAATCAGTTGAGAGCCAGGTTAAATGAAATACAAATAAACCAGTTTGTACATCATAACACGATCGTATTTGGAAACAGGTCTGTGTATCGGAAAAGCAGCGTACAATTGTTCTGGTTCGCAAGAAAACAATTAATTATTGATTTGAAATGACCATATTTTCTACTAGTTAACCTAGTTTACGTCTTTAGTAACATATCTTATTAAATTTAATCTGCTATTAAGTTCAGTAGTTTAATTGTAATTTATTAAAAGTTATAATCGTAATAGTTTATTGAAATTTATTTTCATTTGTTAATAAATAGTTGTGATTAACTGTAAAAGAAGTTTTGTTATAATTATGTTAATAACCAGATCCTGAAAGAACCCAAAACAAATATTACAATATCAATCAATAAGCTATATGAAGTTAAAACTGCACATAAGAAAACTGATCACTTATTGAATTATATAATATATTTATTTCTTAATAACTAAAAGGAATGCGATACATGTGCTTGTTAAAGACTGTGAATAGGGATTGTTATTGTGTTAGTCATCCTTAAGGAACTGATTGCAGATACGGGATGAAGAGCACGGAGAGGATAAGGAACAGAAAGCCGTTTTCAACTACCACGTACAATCTAATTGTAAACGACCTGTGAAATTGATAGAGAAGACGAAGACATCCCTAAATCTACTCTACGTTGATAGATCTGAGTCGGACAAACCAATGTACATGTAAACCAGAGATGCTACTACAGTCTACATATTACTACATAAGTGGACGTTGTAACTGGTTACTGCATCTGATACCAATTTGAATAATAATGCATTTCGATTACCGTTCCTGTAATCAATACAACATACCCCTTTCTAAACACACGTGTGTGTATTAAGCTGAGAAAATCTATTTTCAAGCAATTGAGAAAATTAACAATACACACTTCTACCGGATAAGATTGCTACTTCATAGAAAAGGACCAGTCAACAAATGAATTTTAAATAAGTGGTCCCAAAGCCGTCCTTACATTTCCGCCAACCTGTACATTACTATAATGTTTACACATTTTATGAACAATTTATAGTATTCACAAAAACTAAAATTTTATGCGGTCCTCAATGTGGAATAGGATAGAAAGGACCAAATTTAAGTGCAGCATTTTATTTTAGAAAATCACGAATTGCCGCTTAAATACCAATGAAAATAATATTTCATGAAAGAGTTGTAGGATCTCTTTAACGTTAGTTAAATGAATTTTGCCGTATACTTAAACACTCAATTTTAATATAAACCGTAGAATTTTTAAGCAATTTTATACACAAATTACAAATGGCTGAAACTATGGTAAAAATTTATAAGTACAAAAATTATTACATGAAATTTGCTCCGAAATGCACTGTAGTGTTCTTCTTCATCATCAAACGCATGTCACCATTCAGTGTTGAATATACGCCTTAGCTTTCTGTCTCAACATTTCCCTAATCTAAGCTTTTCTAGTCCAAAAATCTTGTCAGTAGCTTTAAATCATGTTTCCACCGTGTTTATGGATGACCTATACATGTTTCCCAGCCTCCACTGCTTAATCTCTTTGTTCTACAAATCATCTGTCTGCCCAATTTTGTGACCAATCAACATAGTATTGACACCACTAGCAGTTTTAAATCAATTAATTTAGTATTCTGGAGCCTATTCTCATGCCTTACTCGTTTTTTCAATTTAATATTCACCATTAATCTTTCCATTTGCCCACTCCACCTGCCAACTGACAGGTGGAAGTTGCGGAGCTAAACATAATAGTTCTGTTTCTTATCACATGGTCAGCCAATTCTACGACTGAAGCATCTAAGAATAGAAGAGGTAGAGGTGTAAAAGACACCATAGTTATCTACTCTAAAAGTAGTGAATTTCATTATACAGCCAGACCCAGTGGTGAATGAAGTAAAGATGTAATTTGCAGAGTGGAAAGTAGATGCTTTTCAGAGGGCCTGGCATGCTAATTAGCATACTTTTCTACTCAGTGAGGAAGAAAAATGTAAAACCCTTACTACTAGTTTTACTTAATAAAGCCTGTAGAGGTTCAAACCACCCTTTCAGCTGATGACCTAAACAACAACAATTGGAATCACTAAAGGAAATTTACTAAAAATGATTCAATTTTATAAAAAAAATAATTTTGGCTTAACAGTAAATTTGATTAAGATAGTTAGAAAACTTAACTTGTTTTACTTTTTTTAGTTAATTACAATTTGTTAATAAAATAAAATATTTCTTGGTAAAGTTATGGGCAGACGCAGACCTTGTCGAAAGAAATGCTCACGATTTAAGAATATCATGGAATGGACAAACATGAATACACACACTTTTCTGAGGATGGTTCTTGTTAGAGAACGATTTACTAGAGTAGTGGTCAATCTTCAATGATTGAGTAGATGCTATTAGAAGAAGAAGAATGAAAAAAAATTAACAGTTTTGAATAAAATTTAAAATTATGCACTTGTAAAGACTTGTTGGTGCTGCCAGAGTTGCAGCACCCACACTAGTTTCTTTGGAGAATGTCTCTTGACTACACGCGCTTGAGACTTCTCCACGAGCTATACTCACTCGGCTTTACTTAGTAAAGCCTCTAGAGGTTCAAACCAGTCTTTCGGCTGATAACCCAAACAATAAAAGATTTTCCATAGATCTTTATGTCACGACTAAGCCTTTTCATAAAGGAAAATGTTAGTGCAACGTATTAAGAGGACCAAAAGTACACACTGGTTGAAAACTGAACTACTTGGTAAATGGATTTTCTTATTCTTGAAAATTTTACTTTACCTACCGAAAGAACACCACGCTGATTTTAAGAGCCTATCTAGTTCACTTGTTTAGCTTGTTTACCAACATTTACTGACTTGTTGAAGATAATTGTATTTGTCGGTACACCGTATAACAGAGTCATCAACCATTACACCTTTGTTTTGATTTATACTGGTCATCATTTTTGTTTTTTCTTTATTTAATCTTAATGATACATTTACAGATTTGTTTTTTTCTATTACCATTAGCGTTCAATTCTTCAACCTGTCTCTTAGAGCAACACGTCATCAGCGTATTTTAAATGATAGCCTTTTACCGGTAACCATTCTCGAAAATCAAGTCCAAAAATAATCTTACATTACGGTTAAGAAGCGTAAGGCTAATAAAGTAGGCCTACAATTGAAAAAAATTAGTTGGGTTCTTTCGTGTAAAAGCACCACAACCGTTGCTTTTAGTTCAATGAAAACCAGGTTCTCATCATGGCTCATACCAGAAAATTTGGAAAAAGTATGCACTGTATAACGGCTGGCCCGTTGGCGTAGTGGTTAGCGCTTCTATGCCGAGGCCCCAAGTTCTATTACCGGTAACATCTGGCATTTTTTCATCACTCATTTTCTACATCATCATTCTTCACCGTCTGCATTAGCAAAAATTGCAAAACAGTCATACGTGAAAAAAATGTATAACACAAATATTAATAACTCATAGCTCTTATCAGTCTCTCATAATTCATAAATCTATCTATGATTGATTACGGTCATGTACATCTGTGCGTGGATCATCTTTTACATATAAAAATATTTTTGAACAATTATTTTTTTTAGTATTTTCCGTTTAGTAGAATATTTTTAAGCTTAATAACTTCAAAAATGCATCATCATATAATATTCACATCACGCAATTCACGCATTAAAAATACCCTGTAAAGTGATTGGTAGTTTTAATGGAAAAAGAAACAACAGAGTATGTGCGTAGTATGCATGATGAAGACAGATAATGTAATTGATAGAACAGTCGGTACGACAGTGATATATTAAGAGGGTCAGCAACCTGACCAACAACTAAAACAATAAACGACTATTTCAGTAGCACCTTTTATTTTCTAAACTATCATTAACTTTTTCTAGATAAATTAAGTAATCCTAAAAACAAAAAATTATCAAACAAAAATAAATTCACTAATTATCTGAAAATTTAGAACAAATATATGAACACAATAGCCCTTACTGACTGATTGACTGACAAAAGCATTAATTCTCTAACTTCCCGACAATATAGCTGAAACTAAATTAAGTAAATTCGTCCCTTAGTGATAAATAGAAAAAATAAACCATTCAAAATTCTATCACTTCTGCCAAACGGATAAAAAAAGTAAGTATCCATTAATAGCCATATTGTTTCGGTAGTTTCCTAAAGAGATACAGTTCCGAGAATCGACACGCGTATTTTTTAAGTGACACCCAGAAAACGCATTAGAATTTCGACAACGTGCGAAAGAGGGTAAATACCCTTAACCAGTTACTGAACTATTACAAAAACTATTCTCTTTTATAATTACTAAACATTCCCAAACAGCAGTAATTATAAATATCGGTAAGTGTAATTTTAAAGTGATAATTAGGATGCACGAAAATCTAGAATAAAAGAACAAGAGAACCCTGGCGGAAGGTTTTTCTGATTTGTCAATTTGAGGGACTGGTTTGGTATGAGCTCCAAGGATTTGTTCCGCATATCAGTCAACAAAGTCAGAATAGTAATGATGATCGCTAATTTTCGATATGAAAATTATTTTTGGGCACTTTGGTGATGCATATAACCACTTACCCGCAGGTTCTCTGACTGATTTCCAGTAATGATTTCGAACTAACCATACAACGAAAAAGGAACCATGGAAATGGTTTCATAGCAGACAGTCAGTCCTTTAACTTGAATCTTTTGAAAACAATTAAATTATAAAGAATTTAATTAAAAAAAAGTTTTATGCAATAGTACTGCGAAAGTAACTAAACATATTTTATCAGTTTACTTAAGATTTCTTACTTCTTAATGGAAAACATTCAAAAATTACAAAATAAACATCTGACTTTTAAGCAAAATAAAATTAATAAATTATGTATATATGAAGATTAGGCTCAAAGCTACAGGAAAACAAAACCGATTTCAAATATTTATAGGCTATATATTTCAATCAATATTATATTTTATTAATGACATAAATAAATTAGAACAATTTTTTAAACATGAATAGATGAATTTACTGATTTGAAATATCCTGAAATAAATTAATACATACGCAGTGAATTATCAGTGGAATTAAGCATAGTAAATTATAATAATATATTCCCTCTTGCATGAAAATACCAATGAATAAATAAATTACCACGTATCAAAAAGTAACATATGAAATTTTATATCTTAGTGTATTATGAAATAAAAACAAATTAAACATTATGATTTTAACGACCTGGGTTAATACAGCTTTTATTAAAGTGTTACGGTTTCCTTTACCGGTCCAATATAATTTAACTATGCAATAGTTTTTAGAACATAGTAAATGTATGTTTTCACATTACGGATTATCGGTCGTACAACCTTTCTCGTTTCATTTTGACCGATTTCATATTGTACTCGGAGAATTTCATAAACGATGGTAATATCTATTAATGATGTTATAGTTGATGTAAAACTTTACTTAATCAAGAACGGATCGATTTTAACTCGGTTTTAAAAATCAAGTAGTGACATTTAACTAAACTTTAGGCAAAAAAAGTACTTAAAAACAAAGATTAGAATTTTTCATTTTACCCAAATTTTATTGTCACTATTTTGGAATAAAACGAATTAAATGGATTTCTTATACAGTAAAATGATGTAATAATGTAAAATATGCAGCATAACGCTGAAAAATAAAGCATTTGACCAAAATACTTCTTTTCTTCCTCCTCCAGCGATACAGCCTCTACGACACTAATTCCCTCCAACGTCCTCTACTTCTCACCTCTCCATAATCAACCCCATACTTTCAAAGGTTCTCAGTTACGACATTAAGTCATCTATTTCGAGGTCTACCCCTTTTACTGGTACCATAAATCTAAGTATCAGTAGATATCCTCTTTAGCAAACGCTGTTCGTCCATTCGCTTCAAGTGACTCAGACGTAATGAATTTTTCTTAACGTTTCTATTCTAATATTTCGATTGCGTCTGATTCGTCAAGTAGGCCTACAATTCTCGTTAACTGATCCGTAAGCACGCCACGCCCGACCAAAAATACTGAATAAAAAAACTATATTTTAAGCGGTTTTAAACTAATTGTGAAACAAAATTTTTGTAAACAGAAATTGCAACTTTTTGTACTTAACGGGACATAAAATGTTTTTACACATAAAAGTTCTGAAATTAAAAGACCAATGAATTACTGCATATAACTACAACCTTGCGTATCTTAACTAATATAAACGATAAAAATTTGAGATTTACATACAAAAAAGTAATTTTCTTTTTAAAACTAGGCTGCATTACTATTACACGAACACAAACACACAGAAGATGTAGAAATCAGCTTAAACAATCGTACTGGATGTTAGGAGGGTTTAACAAAGGAACTTTTCAATATTAAAATGTGATGAAAGAACAAAACACAATTCTCTAGGTTTTTAGAAAGTTAAATCGCTTTCAGTGGGATAAAAAACTTGTTAAGCAAGATTCAAATAACGTGTTTTACTCTAAAAGTTTAGAATTCCAAAGGATGAAATTAACTATAGGAGATTTGCATTAAAAATATGTTAATCAGAATAACTGAAGAATCCTTAGTAAAGTTTTTCATTTTAGTTTGCTCCTGTTAGTTACACTTAAGATAAACCATTACAGTTATAGTAGAAAAAGTAATAATTATAATATAAGAAAAAATAGTTGAATAAATTGATCGTTAAAGAAAGAAAAAAACATTTTATGAAATAATAATATAAAAGTTATTTTTAAAAGCAATACAAAATGTATATGCAATCTGAAATGGGAAAAAACTGTTGGACCAAAAGCAATCAAAACGTGTACAGGTAAATGTTGAGCAATTCAATATGTAATGTTCGTTGCTACACAGTATGTATATAATCAACATGAGAGTTTATTTAAATATTGATTCAATTTATTGTTACATTGTATCCGATTGAAACAAAAACTACGTACTATAATAATATTAACTAGAAATTTAATTGTTTAAATAGTTTCAACAAATATCATCAAGTTTAACCATGCACTAAAAATTATTTAAAATCAATTACATATGTAATTAATCACATTATTTAAATGGATATGAAAATATATAAATTAACAAAATTGCATTTCAAGGAACTAGAGTTAATTAAATTTAATGGTATCACATTTTCTGAAAATCGTAAATAATTTCTACAACAAAACCCTATTTAACTATAAGCCACAATATAACATCAATGGGACACCACAAAATTTAATACATTTACACCAAAACAATTCTATGTTAAATTGTCAAAATCTTCAAAGTTAAATTATTACATTGTTAAACTATTATATAATTTTTTAATCACCAACGGCTACATAGTTGATGCCACTCAAAATAAATAAAAAATAAAAAATCTTGTTTAGATCACCAGCCGAAAGGCTGTATTGAAGCTCTAGAGACTTTACTAAGTAAAACGAGGAATGAAATGGTTTACTAATTGCCTTCCTTGCTGAATGGAAAAGTATGTTATCAGCATCCTAAGCCCTCTAAAAAGCATGTAATTTCCACCCTGCAAATGTCACCTTCACTTCATTCACTACAGGGTCTGACTGTATAATGAAATTCATTACTTTCCAAGGTAATAACACTGACTAGTGTCTTTTAACCTTCAACTCTTCTGTTCTTGAATGCTTCATGTAATCCTTAAATGCGTCATATAATTGGCTGACCATGTGATAAGAAACTGAAATATTTTTTGTAGCCCCGGAACTAGCAGATCGAGTGTAAATAATTTAACACTCCACCTGTCTGTTATGGGCAGGAAAAACCTTATAAAGAACATTTGAATGAAAAGACTTGTCCACTAAGGTACCTCATTTTTTCATCGATAAGTAATAAATATTTCTGATGATTCGTGAATTTTAATAGCGTAAGCACAGGTAGAACTGAATGAAGAAATGCTTATGGTAAAAACAATATTATAAGACTAGAAAAATGAGCGTACATTTCTTTTGACGATAGTTTACGACTAAAAATCAAGTGATTTACCAAATCATAGCCAATATTCTAAGATAGAATCCGCAATATGAGACAAAGATATAAACAAATGAAGATTTGCAGAAAACTAATTATTAAAATGACGACTATCTAAAAGTTACTGTTAGGATAAGATCTTACAACTGGAAAACGGTAAATTAATGTAAAGTGGTTGAAAATGACTAGAAAATGAAAAATGTAACGAAGGACTTGCCTAATCTCCTGATCTAACTAGTTTTGTATTCTTGATACTTCTTTACAAAAGACTAGATTTACTAAAATTAATTATTACAAGAATCAATTCACACACAGAAGGCCATTATTAAAAATAAAGCCCAACGAATCAGGGTTTAGTATTTCTTATAGACATAACATCAGTATGGGAAAATGGGATCCAATTATAGGTGATCAATAAAACTAACCCATAATCGCATTCAGGTCATCCACAAAAACATTTTTCGTTAAACTACAAAACGAATGTTTTATTTACAAACCGAACTTTTTGTAACGATTCACAACTCCCGTACCTTACTGATCTGGTTAAAATACTTCACAGGTATAAAAATTGAAATATCGTCTACTCAATCCTGTGAGACAGCTTAAATGGAATTGGCCACGAGACCTCGCAGAAGATCAATGGTAAAGTTATGATGACGACCGTTAGCTTCACCGAGTGAAAACACGTGTCTTAAGTGAGAATTACGGGCCTTTTACTTACCGTTATAAAAAATTGGCAATGTAAATTTCTGAAAAGTAACACCTATATATTAGAAAAAATAACAAAAAAATTGAAAGCCCTACGAAAAATAGTAATCGACTGAAGTAATTAATAATGTTTGAATAATATTAAAAAGTGATAAAATAATGAAACTTTATTCGATTTAAGAAAAGTAGGCTACTATTTTATAAATTCATATCACATTGTAGAGTTTGCTTTAAAATATAATAAACTCAAATTATGTGCGTATAATCGTGATAAAATGAATTGGAATTACTCAACAGAATACAACAAAATAGAGAATTTGTTGAAAATAGACTGTGTTGTAGTTTACGAAAGTAAGGTATTCATTAGACATTTAATGTTCTTCTGCTTTAGAGTAGAATCAGCAATGAGCTGAAAGCGAGAGAGATGATCTAACTGGTAAATACTTTCCGAGGAAGATACGGAGAGTGGAAAATGTAGCGAGTAGAAGTGTAAGGAGAGTTTCTGGCTTTGATTGGACAAACAAAGGAAACGAGAAGAGCGGAAACGGTACGAGAACGGTAGTAGTACAGAAAAGGTAAAAGAGATGTAAGCCCAACGACCATCTCTATTCGCCGACAGTTGTTTCCACCCAGCAATGCTATTCCGGAGTATGGTGTATGGCCAAACTGCAATGTGCTATATAGTCATACACCCGTACAGTAAAATGAACGGTGTTTGGTGGAAATTGTTGCTGCCCAGAATTTGTGGTATATCTAGTAGAAATATATGAGTATATACCTACATCACAATAACCGAGAAAACAGTTTCTCTCAATAAAACTTTATCACAGACTAGAAACTGAAGCAAACAGACCTCGAAATCTATCTCAAAAACATCTGTTTGCCATTAACTCCAAGTTTCATAAGTTATAAACAAACGGATACAATTTAATCTTCTCAGTTATTAATATTTAGAATTATTCATTACGTTTCTAGTTTATACATCATAAAATAACTTTAATTAACATTTCAAAATACCGAACATTTCAAAATACCAATGATTCATAATGAAACTCAATAAGTAACAAAACAATCCACTAAACTAACGATAACAACAGCAAACGTTGTATTTTTATCGTATTTTATTAACTTGATGTCACGAGATGACAATTTTTACGCACTTTATAGCATACCAAGAAGAATGGCTCAACAGAAAAACGTTGCAACTGACAAAATTTACAAAAGTGGTGTTTCAGTGGAAAACGTTCTATAAATCCTCTATTTGATCTTAATAGTGAATTCTAACTGGTAGAATTGTAACTAAAATTTCGGAAATTCTTGAAACAAAATCGTCATACAGTGAAAAATCGTTTTACAACTAAGAATCAGATGGTGTCTTTCACTTTCTGTAAAAATTTGTTTTTGTTACTTGCAACGTTTTTCCGTTGACCCATTCGATGTCGGATTTTCATAATATTACCAAAACTTAAAAAAGGCATTTCCTGTGTATTAGTGGTAAAACCTAAAAATCAAATATTTTTTATTTTTTCAAGCACCGGTTTTTTAAGATTTAGTAAAAACAAGTTTTCACGTGATGATTTTGATTGATCAGCTTTGCCTGTTCAACTAAAATTGAACGTTACGGTTCAATTGAAACGCAATTGTTCAATTTTAATTTTGTCACATCTCAGATGGTGACAAATGAATTGTCAGTGCGTTAATGTAATTTTTGAAATCCTGATTACCTAATGAATTACGGGAAATTTTGCAAAAAATCACACATAAAGCGCCGTTATTTCGTTCGAAATTGCAAAAAATTCGAACGCGATACCAAAAATATATCTATTCACGCATCTTCCTTTTTATACAATATGTTTTATAACGGTTTCCAAAACCATCGAAGAGTTAATTCATACAAGTCGATTTGTTCATCCTATTGTTTAGTTGATCCAAAAAACGTTGACCAAAATGTTTAATTGATCCAAAAACGTTGACCAGGGGTCAACTTTAATCGATTCAATACTGATTGAATCAATTGAATTTAAATCAAGTCAACGTAATTAAACCATTTATTTTCAGTATAAGTTCCCACATACTCGAAACCGAAAATCATGAGAAAACCCCCTTAACATATAGTTAGGCGATAACACATAGTTAGATTGAATGTGTTTTCAGTAGTCACATCTACCTATTTGTTTTCCTGATCACTTACCAGATATTTCACGATTTTCCGGTGATCCAAAAACTGTTCCGTTAATCATTTGTGGTATATTTAATATCTTGCCCATAACAGGCAGGTGGAGTGTTAAATTAATTGCATTCGATCTGTTGGTTCCAGGGCCACAAAAAATAGTTCTGTTTCTTATTACACAATCAGCCAATTATACGACTGAACTATTTAAGAACAAAAGAGGTAGAAATGTAAAAGACATTAGTCACAGTTATCTCCTCTGAGAGTAATGAATTTCACTATACAGCCAGATCCTGTGGTGAATGAAGTGAAGGTGTCATTCGTAGTGTGGAGAGTGGATGCTTTTTGAAGGGTCTGGCATGCTGATAAGCATACTCTTTCAACTCAGTGAGGAAGACAATAGTAAACCACTTCACTCCTATTTTTTACTTAGTAAAACTTCTAGAGGTTCAACCTTTCGGCTGTTGACTTAAAAAATAAATTAAATATAATACAGATGTGCACAGAATTTTCTCCTTCCAACTGTGCATACTTTTTTTACCGAATTTAAGAAATATTATGGATTAACACTGATGATTCCAGATGAATAAAACAAGTGTTATTTGTCTAAAATACCGAAGTTCATATTAATTAACGTTAATAAAATATATTCGTAATTAATGTAGCCTACGTTATTATGATACCATTATTTATGGAAATGTATGTTTGAGAACTGATCCAATTTACAATAATCAGTTTGGAATTATTACTAGAAGGTATACTAATTAACTAACTGGCTGATTAGTTCGGAGTCCAGGGTGACCAGTCGTTGCCAATTATACCATTGGTAAATTTAGATAGCTTAAGCTCAGATAATATATTGAGAGATATTATATTACTGTAGATTAATAGCATGGTAAACCGATCATATAATATACTGTCAGGTACCTGCTCCATACGTACAGGTTCGCTTACATTCCTTCGTGCATACATGAACATACTGCGTTGGAAAATTAATACAATAACATTTATTTTATGAACTTAATTTTGCAATTACTCTTTCATTTAAAAGCATCCATTTTATTGGACAGATACAGATATTCGATAAAAAAAAACTTATGTTGTTGTTTAGGTCATCAACCGAAAGACTGGTTTGAACCTCTAGAGGCTTTACTAAGCAAAACGAGGAGCGAGGTGGTTTACACTTGCCTTCCTCACTGAATGGAAAAGTTTGCTTATCAGTACGCCAGGCGTTACGAAAAGCATCTACTTTGCACCCTGTAAATTACACTTTTACTTCATTCACCATAGGGTCTGGCTGTATAATAAAATTCATTACTCTCCGAGGAGATAACTCTGATTAGTGTATTTAACACCTCTACCTTTTCTGTTCTTAAATGCTTTAGTCATATAATTCGCTGACCATGTGATAAGAAATAGAACTATTTCTTATAGTCCTGGAACTAGCAGATCGAGTATAAAAGATTTAGCACTCAATCTGCCTGTAATGGGCATAAAAAAACTTATAAGAAAACTGTAAAACTTCCTTCACAACTTTTAATAATTTAAAAGTATATTAACATAACCAGCAAAACAGATTAAAATATTACACAAGTGTAACAAACTTACATCCAGATGTTTTTATTCCTAATCTGTGCACGATGCAATCTGTTCAATTCAAGAAGAATAAGTAATACCAATACCCGATGAGATAACGATTATATGTATGACGTTTAAATAAAGTGTAGTCTTGCTCACACTCAGGCCGACCATTCCTGAGAGTATGGTTAATAAATTCCTAACCATTAAATTACACCGGTAACCATTGTGTAGTATTCAAATCCGTATAAAAGTTACTACCTTTACTAGGATTTGAATTACGGAAACTTTATCTCCAAAAATCAGCTGTTATACAGTTCACTCGTGGCAACTTTTTTACCAATAGATCAACCTAAAGTGTTAATCTTATATCTAGAAAGTACATTTTTGCACACCCTCGAGATTTTATCAATTTTTTGTAAAATTATGCAAAAAGAGGTTTCCACAGATAAAATCATCCTTTAGATTCAATACGTATGTCGAAGAGCATGAAGAGTTATGAAATTAAGAGAGACAATATTGAAACTGTTACGATAAACGGTATTTGTGGTAGACTATCAGTAACTTGCAAACAGTGTGCGTTGTTCTTTTTAGGTCATCAGCCAAAAGGCTGGTTTAAAACTCTATAGGCTTTACTAAGTAAAACAAGGAGTGAGGTGGTTTACTATTGCCTTCCTCACTGAGTGGAAAAGTATGCTTATCCGGCAAGGCAGGCCTTCTGAAAAGCATCTTTCCACCTTATAAATGACACCTTCACTTCACTCACCACACTACGTAATCATTTATGTAATGATAATAAGATAATAAGATAGGGTCTGGCGGTGTACTGAAATTCATTACTCTAAGAGGAGATAACTCTAACTAGTGTCTTTTACATCTCTACCTCTTCTGTTCTTAAATGCTTCAGTCAAATAATTGAATAACCATGTGATAAGAAACAACACTATTTTTTTAGCCCTGAACTAGCAGATCGAAGACAAATAATTTAACTCTCCATCTCCCTGTTATGAGCCCTTCCCCTGTTATCCATCTACCTGTTATGCATTGGTTATCGGGAAGTAAATAAAGGATTACTTTTTATTTAATTGTGAATGGCCAAATTTACTGTTTAATTAAATTTAGTTAAATTTTTAAGTTGTAAACATTTTGTAAACAATTTAGTCTTAGTAGGTTTACTGTAATTTACTAGTAGTTAAAACGTAGAAATTGATTATAATTGATTAATTTGTTAATAAATACTTGTAATAAGTTTAGAAGGTATTTTTTATTATTTACTAACAACCAGATAATAAAAAGAAACGGGAGTAGACATTCCAGTACAACATTCATAAAATATACTTGTATAATTAGCGAATTCCATCATACATTAAAATTACTCCACATTTTTGGAAAACAAGAAGGATTTAAAGATAGAAAAGTAGATTACTTAATGTTAAAGTTGGTATTACTTGATAATAACCGTTCACGGATCCTTTCATACATGAAAAAGTAAGTTACGTTCACTCAGTTAAGTAACACAGAGGAAAATGACAGAGAAATTCTAGTTTATAAACTGGTCGAGCACAAAATTATATTCGCTTGATCGCCTTTAACTGCCTTCAAAACCCAATAAACGTTACAATCAACGAGTTTATACGGTGTGATGAAAAATCCAACACAAATTTTTAACGATTTTAGAGTTTAACCTTTAAATGATAAATTGTTAAAGTTTATACCAAACGATTTAATAGAAAACGTTATAATTTTACTGAATTTTTCTTAAGTCTGTCAAACATACACGGTAATTTACAACCTAGTTACGTAAAATAACTTCATATAAAACTTAACATGGTGTGGGCGTAAGTGGTTGAGAAAGGAGGGAATAGAGTTAAGAATCGGGGTTCACGGTTGTGCACTTTCAATTTTCAAGATGACTGCTTACGCCAGGTCCTGAAGCTGGGATACCAACATAGCCACAGCTACAACACAACATCAAGAGTAATAATAATAAGAACCACAACAACACAATTAATAAGTCTCAGGAAATAAACCCATTAGGAGATTTTATAATATATTTACTAACTGATAAAATGTCTAATATAGTATTCATCAAACTGAAATATAATTTTTATTTGGCTAAGTGTTGTGCCAACAAATCAAAGTTAAAATACTTAGTTGTCACAGATTTAAATAAACTGAATTCTTTTAAATAAATTGTCTTTTCTTCCTGTAATTATTTTAATTTACTAGGGTGGCCTCTGGGCAAGCCCAGTCAGTCAGCTGGTAGAAAGTCGCTATTATTTACTTAGTAACACCGGTTGGGCAAGCAACTTTGTATGGTGATCAGCTGACAGCCATCCATGAACAAATTTTACTGGGGGTCCCTGTTCAAACTCAAGTCTAATCCACTTCAAAAAATACAGCGAAAAGCAGCGATCAAATTGGATAGTTTTAAATATTACACAGTTCCCGATAACAAATAAAAGCCAAGAAAAAAAATTTACTAGGTTATATTTTTCTTTTTAAGAAAGAATTAATCTGAATCCGTATTGAAGATCATACGATAGCGATTCCTTGCGGGTTGCCAACCGATCGTTCTTAGAAAAATTTAGAAACGGGGTACTTCAAGAAATTGTTATCAGAAAAGTGTGCGCGTGTGTATTTTTTATTTTATTTTATGTCAGCTCTTTAATTTATTAAACGTGTATGTGGCCTTTGTAGGTGATTTTATTTTGAATGGTGGCTCTTTTATATATTATATTGCATGGCCTTTTTAATTTTGTATGTTATGGGGTTCAGGATCATTGATGGGCGGAGGTGCCGCCAGAAGCATAGGGTTCAGGAGCGCAAGCTATCTAGCCACAGCCGTGGAATGGAAGGTTTCGTAGTACTTCCAGCGGATGCGGAGTCGCGTAGATGGAATTTATGCAAACGATTGGTGAACTCACACCGTTGTCGTGTAGCTTCCTAGAGGTGTTATGAATGTAGTCCTCAAGCGAGGGCAGAAGAAGCTGTTCCTGAACAATAGAATTGGGAATTAGGTAATGGAAATTGGCAATAGCGCGAAGAACCCTATTTTCCAGAGAGCGGAAACGTTGTTTATAAGAAGAGAGCAGTAATGGTCACCAGACGGGTGAGCCGTACAACAGAAACGACCGAATGATGGCTGTGTAGATCAGAAGTTTGATCGTCTTGTTCAGGCAAGTGGAACGTAGAAAAAGAGCCAGAGAAAAGAAGAGGACTCTATCCTTGTGTATCCTATTCATCGCAAACTTGGAGAAAGTCAGACGCCCATCCAATGTGACCCCCAGGTATTTCACACTCCAAATGATGTCCAGAAATCTCCAGTCGATTAGGCATTCAGAAAAGTAAATAAGTTTTCTTTAGATTTTTGTTTGTATTTCTATTTACAGGAATATCAGATTAAATTATGTTTTATCGTAAATAGTATTTTTAGAATTAGTTGATATTAATTTACTAAAGAAACAGGCAACAAAATTATTTTAGCTGAGTTCTTATTTTCATGGATTTATTATAATTTGTAGCAATTTCTTAACAATTACAGTAATGAAATTTTGGTTGGTTGAGATTTGTTTATGTTGTCGGTGGATATTTTTTTTAAATATATTTTTTGTACACAGTACAAATTTTAATCCTTAATTGTAAATATTTTTCAGTCTACTATCAGCCATTACAGTTTGAAATAGAAACTACGAATAAAATAACAAAATAACTTTCGTTCACCTCAGTTAAATAACATTATACGGCTGTATGATAGTCCCTTATGATACAAATTCTGACGAACCAATCAATGTTACCGTTTCCCAATAAAACTGTTTATCAAAATGTTTGTGAGTTATAAAATTGTCATTAATTTAAATATGTATATTCTACGCTATAGTAAATATTTAAAATTACGTTCAATATTGTTTTATATAGAACAAAATTTAAAAAAGTAAGGAATCCACGTAAGAAATATCAAAAAAACTTTTATCGTACTATGAAGTTTTAATTAACTTGTTGTCTAGCGTCGTTGAAGATTCCCATGGTTGGTTTTGTTATTTCGCGTGAACATCAAAACAATTCGTTTCAAGAGGTGATCTAGATCAAACCTCCCACTTGTTTGAGGAGAACAAACAAGCTATTTCTGTCGGAAGCTTCAAAATTGAGTAACCAACACGATAAGATAGACCGTTAAACTAAGATAACTACCAGTAAATACATGAACCTGTGAGACAGTACAGATCTGTAATCTTCAGTTTCGTAGTGATAGAACACTAAGTAAAGTGCAAAGCTGTAAGGTATGAGTTCGATTATGGCTAAAATCTGAAAATTTCGACAAATTTGAACCTATTACCGCAACCCACAACCAGAGGGTTGTGGGTTGTGGGATATAAAATTTTCTGAATAAGATAAAAAAATGTGCAGAATTATTTGTTTATGAAAAATAAGGTACTACAATTTCACAAAGAAAATTGGAACTCATTGCATGATAATACAGATGATGTTCGCGAAAAGAAAAATATTTTTGTATTACTCGGTCATAATGTTTTGTGAAAACGTTAATAAAAGTAAAGAAAATATGCAATGAAAATATCCAGTAACTAATATTATTAATTAAAAATATTAATTTATAATGAAGTTTTGTTTAGTTAACTTAAAAATAATGAATTTTCTAACCATAGACTATACATTTCTAAAACTAAAGTTCTTTGTTTTCAAATCTTAAAATTATAACTTCAGATGCGTCCGAAGTCATAATAATTCAGTAAATTAAAAGTTTCGCGGTCTCTGCTAATTACCCAGTACATTCAAGGGGTAAAAACTCAAGGCAGTTCACTTAGTCCACACCTACACACATGACGTTATATGGTATAATTTCATCTGAATTTCCACCAAATTACAATAGCTACCTTTGCAGACGACACTGCGATCTAGCTACGGACTTTACTACAGCAGGAGGATCAGATAAATTACTAAGATATCTTTATGCTGTGAAAATTGGAGTGAGAACAGGGGGTTGTTAAAATTAACGAAATAAAATTTTAACACATTGCTTTTATGCTCAAAAAAGACACTTGTTCAACAGTGACTCTAAACCATAAAATCACACAACGGATGGAAGACGTTAAGTTTCTACGTATTCACTCAGATAGACGACTTACATTAAAAAACAAATCTGGACGAATCGTGAACAGTAGGGCATTAAATTATGCCGATTGTATTGGTTGCTAAACAGAAAGTTGCGTCTTAACCTGGCGAATAGATTGTTTATTAATAAAACAATAAACCAGTATAAACGTGCGGAATTGAATTTCAGGGATCAGCAAGCTTATCTAACATTTCCATCTTGCAGCGTCTCCAACTGAAGATCCTTCGACTTACTACTGATTCCCCTTGGTTTGTAACCAATGGAATGAATTAAACTTATAAACACTGTACTAGACGAATTACAACAACAAAACAAAAAAATACCAAAAACCGATTTGAATGTCACCAAAATTCTTTTGCAATTAACTTTTATAGGATAATAATCGCCACTACTACAGACTGAAACGTTTCAAAATTGTAGACGTACAGTACAAAGCCGATAATGATTCCAACATGCCGACAGAACTTTGTCGGCAATGAAAAGGACTAGCAGTAGTAGTCACTCTGGTTACTATATAAGACGCCCAGAATTTAGCTCATCGTCATTCCAATCCATTCTACAGCTCCGATTAGACAACAACCATCGTTACATGAATACCGGACTCCGGGAAAGATCCTACGACGACCCCATATGAGAGAAAATGAAGCTTTTGCCAGCCAGTCGGACACCGTAACCGCCATGAACCGCAAGCGATCCCTCAATCGCGCGTTGCGATCACCGCGTTTCGACAAAGCAGCCATCGACGCACTACAACGAGGGAAGAAGATGACGTCTCCGCTGGACGACGAGTAAACCTGCCGCAATCACCCATGGACCTACTCTTCCTATCTAAACGCACACAGTTACACGGCCCTTTTTAGAGCCATCAAATATTTAAGGTCACCCCACGACACTCCTGCTTACAATTCGTTGACAAATTAGTCAATAATAATTTCTACTTGTTTACCATCATACAGACAACAATGAAAACTAACCTTACCAACAACGAAAGTTGATTTTTAAATTGGAGTTACGCCATTGAGCGTAAACTCTATCTTTATATTCTTATGATAAAGATTAACTTTTGATTAAATAATTCACTGAATTTAAATACCTAGTCTGTTCAGTATTACAATAGATTCAAATACCGCGCGCCGTCGAATCTTCCAGAATAAATCTTCCCGCTCGATTAATTCAGTAATATTGATTCTGCATCGATTACATCATTAATTAGTTCTACGCATGTGTGATCCTTGATCACGTGGCTCGCGCTCCGCCAATAGCAAAATTCGACTAATTTCTTGCGCTCACCTCGCCATTGTTCCTTCCTTTCCGATTCTCTTTCACTTCAAGTCAAACCAGCTAACGGTTCGGTCGTGGTCAACGGACGCTCGCAGCCTCGAGTGCTGGCGTCACCTGCATTTAACGCGTTGGATATTCCAACCTCATGTTGCCGATAATTTATTAGTTACGGCCCCAAGCAACGAAGCTATTCTTTGTGAACGCGCTTATAATTATGTAACGAACTATTCATGTTGTGTATTATTCAGTTAATTACCGGACTTTGTGCAATTTGTGTTACCTCGTGTCTCGAATTTGTAAACCGCTATCCTAACTGCAATTATCCAAGTGTTAGCAGTGCTTTATGTTTACTCTTAACGTGCATTTGTTTATTGTGTGAAATCTGTACAGATCTAATCGAACATTTAGTGTTTTCCTACAACGGCGTCCACGAATTGAAGCATCTTGGGAAATCTACGCACTCAAAATCGAGTAAGTACTGCTATACTCACTATTAATTGCAGTGTTATTCCCTGTATATGTTGCTGTCTATCCTCCAAACATCCCTATTCCTTAACGAGCAAAGCGTTACGCCTAATGTGCGCGTCGAAGTCACATCGCGCCTTTTGTTTCCCGGTTGTAATCGATCCAACCACCTTAACGAATCCAGCAGATGTAGGAATCATAATACCATTTGATTACCGCATTGAACATAGTCCAACTAAAATTTAATGGAAAAATATTAAATAAACTTATGAAATAAAAAAATTGAATCCTTTCACAAGTAAATCTGATTTGTGTTATTAAAACATCAAATGATACAGGATTTTTAACAATGTAGAAAGAAATAGAATAAAAATAACATCACAAGATAAAAGTGACAAGACATCCTTTCAATGCAAGTTACAATAATACATAAGTAACATAGCGACAAGTTGAAAGTTTCATGTTTCATTTGATGGCAAAGTTGTCTTCTAATAATACAGGGGTTAATGTCTTTGCAATTACTCTTATTGTACCGTTGCTACCAACCCAGTCGCGACACTAACTAACACTATTTCACCCCAAACGTTAACAGAAATGTAATGCAGTTTTATAGTAATAAAACCTAACTTTTAGTACAAGCGATACAGAGAATTATGTCTTTTGCAATAACGTTAATAACATACTCAATTGGAATAACATTTTGCTGATATTTGTTAGTATAGTATCTACAATACAAGTTGTTCACACAATAACTTTATACGTACAAGAGTGTAAACATCATTATGGAAAATGTAACAGTAAACTTTCAAGTTTCACGAGCAACTTAATATCAGCTTTTTTACAAGTATAGATTTACTTTATAAGTGGCAAATAGAATAAAATTATGCAAGTTTTTTCATAAATCAGCAGAACTTAAGAAAATTATACTGGAATCAATTACCTTATATAAATAAACATATTAATCGACAACATAAATAAAGACATAACTTTTCTATACCGGAATTCAAGAGATATTAAAAAAGATCGTAGTGCATGTAAAACTAAAGAAAAAAAACAAAAGCTAAACAAAAATAAATTTTGTATCATTAAAACTTTTTACTTTCTCGCACTCTATCTATCTCCAGTATAGAATAAGAACGTTTCAAGATAGGACAACATTTTCGATACCCAGATCTAAACTGATTCTCTAATTTCACCTGAAAGAAAACAACTAGTTTTCAGGCAGATGTCCGTTCATAGGCTGAAATTTGAAAATTAAGGTTTCCTTTACAAATCTTAGAAAAAATTTTGAATTAGCTATGTATCCCTAAAATTAACAGTACATTATTCCTCTGTAAAAAATATTTAAAAACATTTGATCCCAAAAAACTCAAATTATTTTATTTAAACTTCACTTATTTATCAGCTACACTTATTAGGCGTAATAAGGCAACATGAGTGGGAAAATTCATGGGCCTCTGGGAAAATTCATAGCGAGATTCTGCTCTCGTTCAAATTTTAATTAAAAATTATAGCCTTCAGATGGATTTTAAAGCATAATTGTACATAACAAAAATTAAAGATAATACAGATCCTTTAGATTTTGTATTTGAGATTTTTTGATAGACTTCAGTTATTGTATATGTGTAAAGAACAGCAGTAAGCTCGGTTTTAAAATTTAATCTTTGACCTGTAATGTAACTTACGGTGAACATTCTATTTCTATAACAGAAATTTTAGATAATTAAAAATTTCACAACTTTTATATTTACTTTTTTGTTATTCACTTATTTTAACCGTTATTTATAATTTTTAGAGAAGTTCACAACAAAATCTGTGTCTTCTCCAATTACAATTTTAAACGTAACAATTGTAAAGAAAAAGTTAAAAATTTTAAAATTGTACAGCTTTTGTTTGTAATATTTTTTAAACAACACTTAGTTTAGCGGGAATTTGTGATCACCAGCAAAACGCTTTAACGCAAAATTAGTCCTTTTCAACAATGTAGTCCACACCAAATGTTATGGATTTATCAAAGATGGTCATAGAAGAAGAGATATCTAATACTATCTAAAGATTCGTGAAAAAATTCGTGCGGTTTCACGAACAAATTATGAAACTCTACTTTTTCTTATTAACAAACCAGTATACGAGTCGTACTGAAATAATTATTAAACATATATGTTGGAGGATAAATCAGCAAACCCAACTGAGCAAACCCAAAGATTTCTGATCCGTTGGTAAAATCCAACCCTGAAACCCATTTGAAACATTAAAAAAAAATATTTAAAGTTTAAAACCGAACAAAGATAATACGTAGGAAAACTAACAAAAGTTATTTAATATAACAGTAAGGAACTTCGTTCTTCGGACATTATGATGAATTACGCGAAGGTAATTCGAGATCAATGCCTGAATTATTAGAGGAATAATAGAAAGTCAAGGAGAAATGTTCATACTTTGTTTTATAATTAATAAAATATGTAAGGATTTAAACGAAGTTTTGATTAGACGAAATCAATAATGGTTAACGTTCTTTTTCATAGCAAAATTTATGTGTCAAGTTTTATTTACATTTATAAGAAATTTCAAATAAAAATCCGATTAGATTCGTTATTAATAAATACACATTAAGAATAATAAATTTGAACAAAAGTTATGAAAAGTTTTAGGTTAAAAAGGATAAGTTATAAATTTTGCAGATTATTAATATTGTTTAACTTATAATGATAATAAAGAAGCAAAGCGAACCGTTGTGGGGGGAGAAAAGTGAATTGTACGCAATGGTGGCTTTCTAGAAAATAATAAACATTAAAGGGAATGAGGGTATAGCGGAAGACTACTTTTTATCAAAAGTTCGTTCATGATAAACACGGTTGAAATTCACTTCATGAAGAGACAGTACATAAGTAGACAGATGTCATTTTGTGCTTCTTAAACGATGAAAACAAGAAAGTTTCAAGCTTTATACAGTGTTACGTTTGTTACATTCTAAAGCTTCACGAATATTCTTAATTTATGTTTAAACAGTACAGTATAGAGAAATTCAACTTGACGGAAACCTACATTTCTAAACTTTATACAACTTTTGCTACTACTATTGCTACTTCAACCAACATCGTTCTACTGTATAATTTATGAATTAATTGTAGCATAATTTTATTTATTCTTAATTCATCATCTACATTAATAACAATACTGTTACAATATCTTCCTTTTCAATATTAAATTATTTAACTGACACTTCCACTGTAACTAATTACTTACATTTATTTCTTTACTATTTTTTATACCAAGTAACTTCAGATATGTTTTATTAGTAATCAGGTATTAAACTATCTTTTAGGTATCACTAAACGTTCATTCGTTAGACTTATCATTTAATATTTTATTTGCATATCTACTTTAATAACAAGAATTCGGTGTATTTGATGTCTGCCAAATATTTTCCATGGGATCGGGCTAGGACGGAATGTGTAGCAGTGATTGGGCAACTGAGTGTTGTGGATGTGATAAAATGATCGCGAATGAGAACTCTACCGTGGCGTTGAGCCCCGCGGGACACCATGATCCCCTGACTCAGAAGTGTTCGTCCCCTCCGTTGTGTAGGCAAAATGTGACGGCTTCAGAAGCCGCGCCGTATGAAGAAGAGATTTTATATCTTTCCTGGGCATTATTGTGATGGAAGGGCGGTCGTGCTGTGTGAGTTTCCTCTTGAGGGTTTGCATGTCCGGCTGTTCAGAGGTGGATTTCCTCATCGAGAATCCATAGCTCGAGAAAAAAGAGATTGTGATACATCATGGCACCGTATTTATGTTTCAAGGCGGGTTCTATGCCCGTGGTTGGTGGTGGGGAAAGTTCTCGGTTGGGTTAAAATCCCACATCCCGGCTGTACGGGCAGTCGGGGCCATGATGGTTTCCTCTCCACCAACGTAAAAAATATCTGCGAAAGAAGCTCTTGTTTACTCCATTAAAATACGAGGAACACGGATCTTTTACCCAAAGCCTCATACCCCAAAATGAATTTAGGTCTCAATCGCTTGAGGTAAAAGAAACGTATTTCCTAAGCTGGTGATGAAAGAGATGAATAAAAAAGAGAGAGTAAGTGGTGGTCGGTGACTTGAGGAGAATTAGGCGACGATTCCCTTTCACGCCCCGTTGACAATGTGCTAAATTTTAACAATACATTTACATTGTAGTATTATACTAATAGTTTCAAGAAAGATAGAAAATTTTTGCAGTTGTCGGATCAAGTGGCCAGGCGGCGGGTTTTTGATTGGTAGACAGTTGCGGCCTCCTAGGGACTGGACGAGGATGCCTCAATTTATTTCAATAATACTTCCTCCTGGAAGAGAGAACATGAGTTTTTCTCGCCGCTTCAGATACAAAAACAAACAAAAAAGGCTTCGAATCCGTTATACGAAAGACATTTCAGCTACTTAGCACCCAAACTGTACAATATGTATACCCCGTACACCTTAAAAATCTACCGGATTTGATTAGGTATAAAAACTGGATTAATGGAAATAAAAAGGGAAATGATAGAAACTATGATTACATCAGTAATCTAGTAATTCTGAGTTCATTTACCAGGTTTGATGATTAGGTTTTGTAGTTATGGATAAGTTCTTTTTAATTTGCATATTTTTATACCTTATTTTAATATTTTTACATTTACTTTGTTTTTTTTTGTATTCGTTTTCATGTACACATAAATACTACAGCAGAATCCCTCTCAGTAACTCAGTAGTTTCATTAGTATCTAAGGTAATAACACGTAGTTTTAATTACTATCACACTAATACAAAACTGTTTAGTTGCAGTAGTATATCATAAACACTGAAGCACTCAACAGAGCTACCCTTGAACATGGAAAACCATAGTAAGGTAGATTAATTTTCTCACCCCGTAGTTTACATTTAAAAACATAGATTTTTAAGTTGTGTGCACGAAAGGAAAGTAATTTGTAATGTAATCATTTATGTAAAGTAATGGGAAAACAAATAAATGATCGAATAAATATTGCTTCTCCTCTAAATGTATCCCGGAATTCCTGTAAAGTTTCACTAAATGTAAAATAAGATACGAATCTCTAGGACATAACAATTCTAATTTAATATTTATACAAGTAGGATTTCATTCTTATTCTTCCACTACCCTCATTTTTCTTCCTCCCTTAATAAATTAATCTAAGGATCTAAGGATAAATACTGCTTTTTTTATTTCAATATAAAAGATTGCAATCGTCAAGTAAAAATACAGTATAAATAAAAGTAAAGTAGTACGTAAAATATGAATTAAAGACCGAAAAGTTGGTGTAGTGGTCAACGTAATTAGCTTCTATGACAGGAGTCCCGCATTCGATTCCTGGTCAGGTCTGACACTTTACCGTCATTATATTACATAACAAACGTGCAAACTAAGGCTTATATGGGAATAATCCCTTAATAATAAAATAAACATAAATGACAATCTTAACACGACAGAGATATGAATTTTCAGTTCGAGAAAACTGAACATTCACTACACTGTAATTTAAAATATTGAGTAGGTAATCTGTTTTAAACATACAGGCTGGATGGATTTTTTTTAAATTTCGTGAAGAGATACTGGGAAATCTGACATTTTTACTCGAAAATCCCTCTCAAGTTGTCTTTTGAAAGATCTAGGTCCCAAACCGCGGGAAAATTGGAAACAACCTGGAAAACTAAAGAATTTCATAACTCTCTAAGCAATTAAACAAAAATCTAGTTTTCTTTTTTGTAGTAATGATGGTAATCAAAAGAATGGAAAAAAGAAGATGGTAAAAGAGTAATTTAATAACAAAGAATGAAAAATATTTAGAAAAATTTGGAACAATTACCAACAATATTCTGTGATCAATATACTGATTGACTGCAAGATTTGAAAATTTAAAAGATTATGGATATACAGCACTTTTTTACTAAAAAATGAGGCTTTTGGGGGTTCCAAGGTTTTTAATTACGGAAAAATTGAAAATCTGGGAAACATAAAATTACGTAAATTTTCAGTCGTTTCCATAAATATCTAGACTTTTGGTAAGCACATTATTTTGCTTATAGTAATCAACAATAAAGGAATTTTAAAATGGAGAAAATTTGGTAACACTTTGAAAATCAGACTCTACTACAGGTAAAAACTAGAACCGTAAGATTTCATATATCTGTACTTTGTATACGTTAGAGATGCAAGCTACAAAAGTAATTTGTAATAACATATTAAAATAAATGGAGGACTAGGAAACAGTGACTAGTATTCTTATCATAAGCCAGTTCAATTGTTGATGATTATTACAAGCATGAAGTGAATGCTCAATATCAATTTAGTTTTACAATAACCAAACACTTACGTGACAGGAACCGATACAAAACATGAAGCTCACCTGAATGGTAATGAATAACGTTAATGGAAAATTAGTACTTGACTTTACTCTTAATACTACATGCTGTTGTGTGATGATAAGAGTTTTCAATGGATCCTTTACACGTACACTTTATGTTCATCTCTATATATTGATACATCATGTTAACAAATTAGTGTAACATCTTGTATATAGTCTAAAACCGTAATTTAATAATTAAATTTACAATTTAAATTGATTTAAGATAATTATTGAACCGAAAATGGCTTTACTTACAGGCAATCAATAGTTACTCAGAATCTAACATTTAAAGGATGTTAAACAGATCTTAGAAATTCTCAGAATTTACTCTTTCCAGTATAACAACGATGTATTTTAATAAAAAACAACTACTTGTATTTTGAACTAACTTTACGCTAATTATCTTCTCTGAACTAAACTTAAGACATAAAACGTACTTAAATCCTAAAATGAAAGTTTTATAAAATATCCTAAAACATCAGACTAGATATTTATGATTTAAATTCATTAAAATAGTTTTAGAAAAGTTTACTTTCATATTACAAATTACTACAAAATTAAAATTAAAATTACATAGTTTAATTAAACAAAAAAAAATTAGGAAAACTTTGAAAACGTCTGGTTATAAATATTTAAAACTTTGTTAAGAAATATGACTTACCGAGCGCAAATCCATCCTTCGTCCACTGAACTCTGCCGGCTAAATTGGCAACTTCACACTGGAGCGTAATTTCTTCTCCTTCATGTACTTTAACATCTTTAGGAGATACTCTAAAATATTGAAGCTGAGCTTCCCCTGTAAAAAAGAGTTATATATTAGGTTCAAGTTTCTCAGATATGTAATATAATATATTTAAAGTTATTACGATGAAGTACAGTGAGAAACTGATAGAAAAATTCTGTTTTCGCGTTAAAACGAGTCATTAACATCTCACAGATAATTAAAAAAAATTAATGTTTAGCTAAATTTTCATAGATTTATTTTTATTAAACGTTTGATATATTTCATTATTTTTTTTGGACATTTCACGTAAGAAAAACGTAGAGATGGCCAGCGGGTACAACCAAGTAACGATGAATAGTGAATTGGTTTAGACTTGTTAAAAAAATCATTCACTTTAGATTGTTCCTCTCTTACTTAGAACGTTTTACTGTTGGGTAATATGTAAAAGAAAGGAAACTCATAAAATTTAATATAGAAATTAAGTGAAATGTGAGAATTTATTCGTTTAAAATGTTTCTACAAAGTATATTTCTCAAAAATAGTTGAGAGATTTTGGCAAGATATTAGGGAGAACATTTTAGAGATATATGGGAGTCTCAAAATCTTATTTTGTAGTACATTTTCTTTTTTCTAAACTATTTCTGGTAATCGGGGTACATTATTATTATTTTATCGTCAAGGTACAAAAATTTATCTATAGAGTAATGTATGAATAACTATTTTTGATGAAGTCGCAAATGAATGGTGTTTTTTTAAATCGGGGTGTAGTGTGAAACTTGAACTTTTAGTAATGAATTCTTACCAAACAACTAGAAAATATTTTGTTCTACACGTAAATATACATACGGCCATATAAATGAGGTAATTTTAACAGCGAAACAAGGTGTTTGCAGATTTATTTTATTAAATCACTTCCACTTTTCTTGAAATAAGACTTTCATGCTTAACGTTAACGAATATTTCAATATAAAAACGATCATAAATTTGATTATTTTTTATTATCAATAAAAACAGATAATTTTGCAACTTTGTAAAACAATTATAATGTTGAATAACAAATTACATGGACTTCTGAATTCGTAAAAAAGATTTAATTTCAAAAGTTTATTTCAACAATACGAACGGAGTTCACGCGAACAAAAAGCGTTAGAATGATAAAACAATTTGTGACAGTGAAGGTAAAAAAAGAAAAGTAGAACAGCATCAATATGGAAGTGAAATGGAATTCAGCAAATTGACCTCCGAAGGGATTTGAACCTTTTTATTTCATTACATAGGGAGAGAGGTGACATTTATGGTAGGGGTAAAACGAGAGATGATTAATCAAATATTCGCCCTGTAATTGGTCACCGTTCTGGGCAGCACTAACCCATGGTCTCTGCAACATGAATTTATTAGTTTAGCACTTTGCTCAAACCACGCTCGATCTCACCTTTACCTCTTTGCTACCCAACCTACAATATATGATCAAACTCCATGTATATCAATTGTACATCAGCGTAACGTAAGACTAACTTATCTTTTTAAAAAAGAAATTCTATACAGGACGTGATTTTTCTAATGATTTTTCGAAACAATTTAACAACTGGTCAATGAATAACCGAACGGGAGAATACTTCAACATAAACTTCAACACTATTTTATCCTAACCGATTAAAATCAACACAAATTGACATTCTGATAGAAAAAAATACATCAGTTCTCAGTTCTATAACACAAAGGTATAAGACATAAAAGATTGACATTTAAAAATAACCATTCATTTTCTCTTAACGGTACCGTCGCATTTTCAAAATAGTAGTTCGTACTTTAAGGAGGAAGTTTGAATACGAACACATATACCTACCTTAAAAGAGGCATGTTAATAACGTACTATAAATTTTTGTGTCATAGATGTATCCAGAAAGCAACGATACACAATCAGAGTACATTTTCATAACATAAATTCCTTAGTTAGTAACAAATGTACAGGCTATTAACCAAGCGGTCAAAACTCTCCTTGGCTTCAAAACTCTTGACGTACAAGGCGATGCTTCAACCAATCTGGACGTATGGTAGTCAAATTTATGGTGCAGCAAAGCCATCAGTAATTTCACGATTACAACGTTTTCAAAGTAAATTCTTACGACTGATTACTAATTACCCGAGTTACGTATCCAATAGAACACTAAACGATGACTTACGCGTTCCTTACGTCAACGATACATATCTAAAACTGTACCGTAGATTCAGATATAAACTTCACAATCATAACAATCCCTTAATATGCAATATGAATTCTACAGACCTTCCAGGAATCGCACAAAGACTACTGAAACGCCGATGGAGTAGAGACATGATACATTAACGCAACTGTAACATTATTACGTATACAAAAAAAAAATTAAAATAAATACATTTATCGTAATCTGGAGAACTATCGCTAGGTGGTGTCCTCCTCAAAGCCATTAACGCGGTTGGGTTTTAAATTTTTTTTTTGTTAATTTAGTTGTGAACATTTTTGCTGGTTGTTCTTATACAGTTAGTTGCAAAATAAACAAAGTAATAAAAAAAAGTTAGTAACAAAAGTAATTAGTTTGAAAGATGAAAACTAGCTATGGAAAATGGATTTTGAATCACATTATGATTAATACGTTTTTTGAACACAAGGCAAGATTTCTACGTAACACACATTATGTGTTTAGTTAAAAAACAATATATTGTAATTTCCAATAGTGAACTTGTGAAAGTTATAAGTTTTTAGACTGCTTTTTCATTAAATTGATGTGGAAAACTGCTACTGATTTTGTAAACTAAAGTAGTTTTAGATGTCAAAAAAATATTTACATAAATTATGGTCATAAAATATAATAATAGCTGGTGAATTAATTTGTCGCATACAATGGTTGTGAATTTGAATAGAAACCGCTTGCTTTTGAGAGTGGAGACCATTCAAAAGCAAGTAGTATATGGAGTTGACGAGGAAAGGGAATGAAATGTGTGTGTGAGAGAGAGCGAGGTAGACCCGCTCTACTACCTAATGCAATAGTGGGTCGTCTCAACGGCATAACAGAGACGTAGTAATGAAAGATAAGCAGAAGACACGAGAAATAAATATTGAGAGAGAGGAAGACAAAGAATGAGCGAGAAAGCAATTAATTAATGGAATTTGATTGTGGGTTGTAAACCATCATTGTTTCGTTCCACTGAAATCATTGTGACCCTGTAACCCCTGATATTCCTCAAAACCACTAATTTTACAATCGTCTACCGACGATCAAAGGTCAAATAACAGTCGGTTATTAGATCAAACTAAATCTGCCAATCCACAAATCCGAGTTCTGTTGTTAACGAGTTACCACCTGTTTATATAAATCTTTTAGTTTAACTACAATTCCTCGTACAGTAAAATAAAATTTATTGTTAAATAAATTGTAGTGTTTAAAATCTGTAAATATAAATGTCTTCACTGAGTCACTAAATCTTCACTTATTTATTAACTTCCCGATTAACTAGAAATATAACATTTTTTGGCTGAATATGTTCCTTAGGGGTTGGATAGAAGAGTAAAAGCATTAGGATTACGACCATTCCGCCTTAGCGGTAAAAAGGGGGATAAAATAAGGAAATGTTCAGTGTAAACAGGAAAAACAAAACAGTTTATTCATGACTCCCTCTGACGCTACTAATGAGGCCGCGCGCAGTGCGGGCGAAACGGCTAAAAATCATAAATTTTCACTTACATGAAATTGAATATATACTACAAGCAGGCCATGTATGACAGCATAATATTATTTTCATAAAAAAAATGATGGAAACTTTTAAAAAATTTTAATTTTTAAATTGAGATTATTAAAATAAATTAACCTAATAACCGATTTAGTAAAGATTCACAAATTGAAAAAAGAACCTCAAAACATTACGAAATACTTTTTAATAATTATTGTTAAAAGTTATTGCTATTTTATTAAAAGTTTCGTAACTACATTATCATTAGGCAGACTTTGCTCAAAATCAGGAAATGAAACAAGGTAACAAATTTTGAAACCTATAAAAAAAATCGAATACAATATCAACTTTCCGGTACCTAAAAAAACCGATATTCAACGGGTGTCACAAACATCAGTGTTTTAAACAAAAACAGACTTATTGTTAAAACAGTACTGATCAATAAAAGAACTTCTTTTTCTTCCTCCTTTACGGATTAGGCACATTGCCTGTTCCAGCTTCTATCCATCTTCTTCGTGGTCTACCCAACGACCGTACTCCTTAAGGGCGGTATTGTGAGGCCAGTAGCCGAAATCAATCCTCCGTCAACGGTATTGTTTAATACCCCAAGCCCGGAGGCTCATCTAGCAAGTGATCAGGAAGGAGGAGCAAGAGGAGTAACAACCTCGTTAAAAAAAACCTGGGCCTAACTGGCTCCGGATAGTAGCATCCAGTTATAGGGCCCCTGCCTAGGGTACAGGTAAAAAATGGTCAACGGTCTCGATAGCGGAAGAGAACAATTTTCCCGACGGGCGGAAGAATCTAGGATATGGGATTCCGAAAGAAGCCTAGGGCAAGTCCAGGTGCCCTAAGGTGGTAATCCCACCACTGGTCTTACTTCGCGCAGGGTCTGTAACTTGGCCGAAGGACTGATATATTTACTGGCAAGTTTCAGGATGCCTCAGATTTAGACAGGTTCAAACGTAAAAGGATTTCAAAACATTAATTCCTTTTGCTTCGGTGGATCAGTCGGCAACGCGCATAACAAGTAAAGAACCCGGGTTCCAAAACCCAATGTAGCAACAAATGAATTGTTGCTGAAATTAGAATAAAATGTGTTACCCGAAATTTTCTTAAGATCAGTGTTTTAAACATGATAGCTGATCATATATTTCGAACATTTTACAAACATACTTGAAAAAAAATCTGGTGTGAAACAATCACACAACTTTCTCTTGCCAATGCAAATAATGAACAATATAACCTAATATTAGTAATAAAACATTAGAAATAAACAAAAAAATAACTTCAAAAAAACATAACCTTATTTAATCATGAGTGAATGATGCAAAATTAGAATCAACCTCAGTTCGGCTTAAAAATACTGAAAATCACTCTTTCACCCTCAACTAGGCTCTGCAGAGAAATATACGCTAAATAAAAGTTGTAGATCTTTTAATTTCCTATAAATTTGATTATATACACTTTTGTCGTGAAATGCATAATTAAGGCTAAAATATTTAAAAAAAAACGATATTTTACACATTCTCGTGAAAAAGAAAACAGAAAATTTCTAATAACCGCTTAACTAAGCGTTTTACAAAAAATGTTTAAATAAAAGTTGTAGAATTTTAAATTCTCTACAACTTTCTTTATATATTACATTTTTTCGGTAAAATTCACATTCAAGCCACAATCTTAAAAAAACATTTCTTTCTACGCGAGCACCGTCTCTTTAAGAATTTCAGCAGACATGGCACCTACCCGATCTTATAGAGCATAAAATTTAATAAATGAGGCGATTTAAAAAAATTTGTAGAAGCCGTTTTTGAGAAGATCGCAAAAAAGTGAAAAATGACTCGAATAAACTACTACTTCTGGTTGACCGATTTTGATGAAAATGTTCGTGTCGGGTCCTCTAGTAGTACCTAACTTATATTTCAAGTTTCAAGTTCATACGATATTCCGTTCTTGAGATATTTTGTTCACACACTGACACACAAACATACACATACACAGATCAACTGCTAAAAACATGTTTTTTTGGGTTCAGGGGTCAGAAAACGTGTAATTGCGTAAAATCTCGATTTCGAAACATCGACATGAAAACAATACTTTCCTTCCTATATATTCATATGTTGTTGTTTAAGTCACCAGCCGAAAGGCTGGTTTGAACCTCTAGAGGTTTTACCAAGTAAAACGAGGAGTGAGGTATTTTACCATTGCCTTCCTCACTGAGTGAAAAAGTACGCTTATCAGCATGCCGGGCCCTCCGAAAAGCACATATTTTCCACTCTGCAAATGACACCTTCATTTCATTCACCACAGGGTCTGGCTGTATAATAAAATTCATTACTTTCAGAGGAGACAACTCTGATTAGTGTCTTTTGCACCTCTACCTCTTTTGTTCTTAAATGATTCAGTCATTTAATTAACTGACCATGTGATAAGAAACAGAACTATTTATTTTAGTCCTGCAACGAACAGATTAAGTGTAAATAAATTGACACTCCACCTATCTGTTATGGGCATATATTCATATAGGCAAGAGAAAGTAATACTATTCAAAAACTGTATTTGTTAAGCCGGTTGTTGTAAAAGGAATACTACACTAAAATATATATTATTCCCAACACTGATTTAAGCCTAGAAAATCTTCTTTCGAAACTGATAGAAAATATATTGGAAAAACGTTTCAGGATATGAGGTTAAGATCGGAGAAATAAGTGTACAATAGATTTTAAGTTGCGTTGTGAAAGCAGTTTTAGTATCTACGTAATACAACAGATCAAAACATATTAAGTTCCTATAATTCATACTAATGGTATTAATTATAAACGAAATTTAAAATCCTAAGATTTTGGAAAGATTAATAACGAAAGAAAATTTATTCGGTTGAGTGAATACTAAATTACCTTGAAGGCAACCATGCTAATGACCCGAGCCGTTGTGAATTCAGTAGAGCACAGTAACCGCACAGCAAGCAGTAGTTCAAAGGAATATTTTTCTTAAGAGTTTAATCCACTTATTTTCGCCGTCATATTCAATACAACGTTCAACTTGAATTGCTAATAGATATAATAATTTTAAATTAGGTACTATATACTCTTTGTATTTTGTAATCCTCTTTGTATTAATCCTTAATTGTTTGTAGCCCTGTTACTCTGCTACTCATGATAACATAATATTCAAAACAAAATCTCTTGCTCTTTCTCTCTTTTCCGCTTTACAATTGATTCGATACAGTTCATTGTACATTAAATGTGATTGTCTACTTTATTATAAAATAATCTAATTAGCTCATTAGTTAGTATAATGATTACTGCGTTTCATATTCAAATGATTTCACAAAATATTGCATAATTAAATTACAGTTATGATTTCAGAATAACTAGATAAACCATTCCCAGAATACGACCGCAATACATTTAATTATAAAAATTTGTTTCTAATTTACAAAAACATAAGAGGATGTGGGGGAGAGGAATAGTAATGGTGTATGAATAATATATCTTGTAGTTATTTATGAATTAAAATTAAGATTTATAACTGAACTCGTTATATCTTAACTAACTCTTTAAGAACAGAAGAATTAGAGTTGTCAAAGACACTAGTCAGAGTTTTCTTCTCTGATAGTAATGAATTTCACTATACAACCAGACCCTATGGTGAATGAAGTAAACGTGTCATTTACAGGGTGGAAAGTGGGTGCTTTTCAGAGGGCCTGGCATACTGATAAGCATACTTTTCCACTCAGTGAGGAAGGCACAAGTAAACCACCTCACTCCTTGTTTTTACTTAGTAAAACCTCTAGAAGCTCAAACCAGCCATTCGGCTAAACAACAACTGAACTCGGTCAGATCACCTTGTATATTTACATGAAAACAATATTGTAATAAGTTACTGTAACGTTAAATACGTTTGTTTTATGAAATTTGATAGTATTTTAATCATATAGGCCTACAAGTCAGCAACTTGGGGAGGCTGTTCTCTCGTAGAAAAAAACGGTTTTTTTAAGATTGCAGCCTTAATATGAATTTAGGGCAAAAGTGTATAACCTACTATAATAAAAGTTGTAGACGTATCAAAAATCTATAACTTTTATTTCAAACATATCTTTGTATAACACTTAGTTCAGCGGCAATTAGTGATTTTCTGTTTTTTTTTTCATGAAAATGTGTAAAACAAAGGATTTTTTTAAGATTTCGGCTGTAGTATACATCTTACGACAAAAAGGTATAATCAAATTTATAGAAAATTTAAAGATCTAAAACTTTTATTTCACGCATTTTTTCTACAGAGCCTAAGTAGTTTAGCGTGAAAGAGTGATTTTCCGTATTAAGCCAAACTTTGCATAATTCACCCATGATTAAAATTAGGTTATATTTTTTGAAGTAAATTTTTTCGTTTATTTCTAATGTTTTATTACTACTGTTAGGTTATATTGTTCATTATTTGCATTGGCAAGAGAAAGTCCTGCGAGTGTTTCACACCAGACTCTTTATTTTGAATTGAATTTGATTTTTAACTTGTTTGATAGTTTCGATGTTATTACGATCAGCATTAATAGAAACATAGGTTTTTTTGATGATATGCCATGGAATTCATAAAACTCGCCTATCAATTTTTATTAGAAACGTTTGAATATGTTTTTTATTTGAAGTGCTGGATATAACCAATTCAATATAATTCAATATAATTCAATTCAATACGTCTATATGGGTTTTAAAATTGAATTATATCAAATAATTTTTGTTTGCTTATCAAAGGTGAATGTTTTTCAAATAACCATTGTACTGTACGTATTCTCATTTCAAATTGTTTCATTTTTGTTGTTATGTAAATTGCTCATGTGATGTAACGACCTCGACGATGTCCCAAATATTTTATTGTCATCTCTTGAGATAGTATAATATATTGAGGTAGTACAAAAGGTATACAACTATAAAGTTACAGGTAAGCCGAAATTTTTCCGAAGTATTTGTGTTGATAAGTCTTCGTTAGTAAGATTAATACAAAAATGATAATGATATTTATTCAGCTCATTAACATACAGGTGGAGTGTAAAACTATTTGCACTCTATCTGGTAGTTGCAGGGCTAAAAAATTGTTCTGTTTCTTATCACATCGTCAGTCAATTAAATGACTCAATCATTTAAGAACAGAAGAGGTAGAGGTGTAAAGACACTAATCAGAGTTATCTCCTCTGAAAGTAATGAATTTCATTATGCAGCCAGATCCTGTGGTGAATGAAATGAAGATGTCATTCGCAAAGTGAAAAATATGTGATTTTTAGAGAGCCTGGCTTGCTGATAAGCATACCTTTCAACCAAGTGAGGAAGGTAAGGGGAAACCCCCTCACTCCTCGTTTTACTTGGTAAAACCTCTACAGGTTCAAACCAGCCATTCTGCTGAGGACCTAAACAACAACAATATTTATTTTAAATAATTAAAGATCTTACGTTAGTGTTTTTTCACTGTAAAAAAATTTACATCCACTTTTAGAAACAACGGAAAAATAATCTTAATTTTACTACGGTCTCAGAAATAAAAAGTTTCGTAAAATTAAAAAGTCAGCACGCAAAGTGTTAGCTAATTGGAGTCATATTGAAAACATGAATATTATGGCATTAGGTTTTGTCAAATCAGAACAAATAATATTAGGGATTCATATGAAATAACTGGGGGTAATTTAAATAATTATATTATTTATTAACATACTAGCAACCTTCCACTTGCTACACTTCACGGCTTGTAATGCAATTAAGATTTAATTTACAATTTCTTTACAAACAATTAAAGCAACCGTGCACGTTAAAAGCCAGATCATGACTGTATAAATAAAACCAACCAGTACTGGAAACAGTAATTGTGGTGAGATTATTCTTTGAGTATCTGTCCCGTAAATAATTTTGAAAAAAGAAAAGAGTAAAGGATACCATATAGTAAAGCAGTACTGTACCAAACCTGACTTCAATTAAAAAATAACTTTATTTTAACAGTAACAACATGTTTTCTAAAATTTAAGATTCTACATATAACCTACATACTTAGAAAACTCTAAACTTCTATGAGTGAAATAATGTTTTAAATCAGTTAAATTTCTTCTGAGATTATGTCATAAAAACAAACAAAAAGTTACTTTTATATAATATTAGTATAGATATATATATAATAATTCAGTCAAATTGAAAAAAAAAATAGCAATGGTATGTCTACTTACACAATAACTGTGAATTTATAAAGATAATTGAAATATGAAAGTTATAGGCACTTCTTAGAAATAAAATTTGAATGCCTATTGAAAAGAGGATAAGTGACTGAAGCCTGTTTAGAAGTGGAGTTGTCGAGAAGTAGCCTAGGGCATTTAAAAGAAGAGAGAAAAAATAAAGAAACGAATAAAAAGGGAAGATGAAAGGTAATCGGCGAGGTCGAGGGTTGCTTGAAGGAAAGGGAAACGGGGTTGTTCAGAAAGGAGGCAAAAGGGGAAAACGGTGATGGGTGAGAAAAACGCTGACCGTCCGCTCCATTCTTTGAGGTAAGGATACAATATCAAAAGACTTATCTACAGTAAATATTTTTCATATATATATATATATATATATATATATATATTACACACACGAAAAGCTGTATAGGATGAATTTCATCCCACGAAAAATATTTCAAAAATAATCCACGTGGAAGAGGAGCTAAAGTAAGATAAACCCTCTCTGAAAATTTATTAAATCCAAAAATAAAATTACCGGGAATAATGTAAATCGAAACACACAACTCGGTAAAATAAATAACATATTATCGGAAAACGTATATGTTTTAAAATAAATTCAATTTCATCAGTTTTTATCAAATGTAAATAACAATATATTATTAACGAACCAATTAATTAATGATAAACTTATAAATCTAGATAAGATTAATTCGATAAAAAGTAGAAATTTTTTAAAGTTGTTAATAAGTTTCCCAGCAAAATTACAGCTTTCTTATCTTACCCACATATTTTATAAACTCGAAACTTCCTTATAATGTTTCATATTAAAACAAATTAAACTTTTAAAATAAATAGAACAAACTACTTTAAAACAAAAAAGTTATAATTATTTTGGGAAAAATAATAAAAACAAAACTAAAAAAAGTGTTTTTTCACCAAAAGTATATTTTAATTAATTAAAATAAGCTTGCAATTGACTAAAGAAAATTTCAGATAAGACTATAGGAAAAATATAACATAAATTTATGCAGAATCGGAGTTATTTCATAACTCAGATCACCTTAACATGAAAACGAAAAGGTAATTAATTTATTGCATAATTCCGGCAAATAATTAAGGTTGAGATATCAAGGCTCTAACCAGTACTGTTTCCAAAATGTCTCAAAACGCCTGAATTACAGACAATTGAATGTGACAATGTTACCAGAATGGCTTTAGTTAATTATTATACAAAACAAAACTACTGTGGGTATAGTTTGAAATTTTTGTCGGGCATCCCAACGCCAAATTGGGTTTAAATTTCCTATTTAAACAGAATGATGGTCATATGATTACGATCTAAATTTTAAGTGTAATTCAAGATGTCTAATCTTTCATTTTTTTTTAGATATTTTTCCGGAACTGTTCAGCTCAGGGTAAAACGGCCACCTGTACTTCGATTCTGCATCAATATTTAAGGTAACAAGAAGTGGAACTACACGCAATATAATAAAAAAATAAGAGAATCTTTTTTAATCTTTTATTTTGAATCTTTTATGTACTATATAGAACAACTAAAAAATGAGAAAACATTAATATTAAATTACAATTAACAGGAACAGGCACGATATAAAATCAACATTCAGCAATGTTAAATTTGGAATAACATTGAACGTAAAATATACTAAAGTATGAAAAGAAAAACAACAAAAAGTTCATATTGTCACAAAAAATTTATTACCAATAGTAATAAAGAATATTTAAAACAAAACAGAAATTTCATCTAATATTTGATATTATTTTAACTTTTTCAGCATAAAAATGCAGAAAGAATTAAAGAAGATCTCTGCTCCATCTTCTTTTTAATCGTTTAATAAGGCCTGGCGGATTTGCATCACTGATAAACGGATTATTATGGATTGATAGTTTTGAGTAAAATTTAACACAACTATTTTTGATGATGTCGCAAATGAATGGTGTTTTTAAATCAGGGTGTAGTGTAAGAGAATTTTTAATACCGCGCTACTTTTTTAATAATAAACACGGCTCATACTCGTAATATCCATTTTCTTCTGTTTATAAGAACAAGTATGTCATTTTTTTTAAAAAAACTTCATTTAACTTTAGAAATTAAACTGCCTACCATTTTGTATAGTTTTTACATTAGCACAGCTTCATAAATTGAGTTTTATTAAAAAAAGGTGAATTATATAGCGTTGGAGAGTGTAATTTTTTAAAAACCTAGTCGGGAATCAGAATAGACATGTAATGCTTAAAACTTAGATACCTTATTGTCGAACCATCCGAGATGACCAACAAATACAATATTCTATTGCAATACATTCAAATAAATTAAAACAATCTTTAAAAATTATAATTTAAAATATATATATTTCAGCAAAGTACTCGCTCTGTAAATTCAGTTAAATATTGATAATTGAAGTTGAAAAAATAAAGTTTACAAAAATGTAACATTATTTTTGCATAAGAAACTTTAACATGAATTTAAATATACATTTTCAAAGAATTCCCATCTATTATTCAAATACTAAATGTAAGAAAATAACACATCTGAGTCTCTTTTATAAAAATTAAATGAGCTGTAAATTTAAAGAATTTACCATAAAATTCTGCAGTATTTTAACATTAAGATAAGTTATAAGTATTGTGGAAATTGTGATGGGTTCTGAAGTAAAATATTGTCTTCTGAAAATATAAGCTTATTCCGTATTCTCTTGGTATTTTATAAACATAGCTATTAGTAGTATTGCTAGTTCTCTAAGAAAATTTTCTTGAGAAAAACTAGCTTAAATTAATATACAATTTAATATTTTAGATAAAAAACATATAAAGTACAAAATTTAAGAATAATATTAAGAATTTGAACAATTGTTAATAGAGTTTGAAAACTGCGCCAATAAAAAAGATTGGCCGATAAATTAGGATAAATTCTGAAATTAAGATAATTTGACAACCTTTTGTTCCATTCTAGTTTGTTGGCTACATTTACATGAATATTATAATTATGCAAATACTTTAGATTAATTCTGCGGTTAATTCTGCTTAAAAATGATTACATTTGTCTCAGCCAAAATGACTGGACTTGTTTAGGAGAAAAATACTTCATCTGGAAGCCGAAACGCACTAAAATTTACCAAGCCACGAAGAAAACAATGAGACATAAGGTGAGGAAAAATATCAGGGTGATTTATACATTACATAATGATTATCAAATTCACATAAACTAGTAAACGAGAAAATTCAACAATCGGATAACGAGACAGAATAAAGCTTGAACCAATTTAATTTTCATTATATCAGTAATGCAATATACAAAATTCTTTTGGCGCGGATTACAATCGACCAAAATTTAACTATAGTATAAAACAATGTTTTGTAACTTACGAAAACGAATGGTGAAAATAATGACGGTTTATTCAAAGTAATAAATTTTCTAAAATCTTGCAGTTGAAATTTTCGCAATGGAAAACAATTAGAAAGAATTAGCAACTAAAGAAGTTGACTCACAAAAATTCGTTGGGGTCTCTATTTCCAAAGTTTTTGAAATGCCTTAACTCAAAATTTTTATGTTCTTTTTTATTTTTGAAGAATTGTCATTAGTTTACATTGGCTTACAGTTAAACGGTTACAATTTTTATCAACTTCAATATTAATAAAAATGAAGTTCGAAAGATTGGTCAATGTCTCCATTAATTAACATTTCATGTTATTACATTATTAAATTAACATTTTGTAATAATTAAAAGTAAATACATTAGGTTTTAAAAGAACATTTAAGAGCGATATCACACTTAAAAGTTCAATGAATTTGTAGGTTCAATTTTTGAAGAAAGTTAAGTGAAACTGATGATAAATGAAGAAAAATATATGGAATATTTTAGTTTAGGCAAAATCATTCTCTACACCATAAGTCAAGAGAAGAGAGCTTAATATAAACAGTTCTGTTTCGTTCCTAGGGGGTATCTCTTTTGTCTCTGGCACCATTTCTTATACGCCATCCTACAGTTGAAAACAAATTGGCTTTCCACCTCAAGAACAAGGAAAAGGACGTCTCGTTTACAAATTCAATACGAGTAAATGCATTTCCCACTACCGTCATCACAATAACCGTCAATAGTAACTTATAAGTAAATTGTTTCTAATACAAAAAGAGCGATAGCGCAACGAATTCAATAAGAGGATATTTACAAATCACCCCATCTACTTAAATAGAGGGATTGAAAAATTGATTGGATGCGACGGAATCTCCAATACTACTGTTTACATTTTATGAACGAATGATAAAATACAAGTTAATTAATGTCACTAAAGAACATCTGGATTTAATTTTAAGAGATCGGTTTCGAAGTTATTTCTCAATCTAACTTCAATTCGTAGTCTACTATGCATCTGTAAATACTAATATTTGAAATTTCTAAAAAGATTTTTTTTATAAATGGAAAGAACATATAAATTAAACCTTAAGCTGAAAAATATGAATTTCGATCTAAAATTAATTTTAGATTTATAACACGTTCCCTATAATGGATGTAGACAATGAAACAATGATAAATTATGTACTGATGAATCAAAACGACGTAAATATAGTAAAATATATATGTAATAAATAAAATATTTAAGTGTTTTTTGTTTTACCTTCAACACTCTTCACTAAATTCTAATTTATAACATTCCAGGAATCACTTATTGGTTAATGTTATAAAAATCTCAAATGGTTTCAATTAATTGTGAAATTCGATACACAGAATCATACTACAGATAACAAGTCGTGCAGAGGGAATTTTCAAAAAAATATTATCTATTAATTTCATTACAACAAATTCTCATTTATTTTAAATTATTTTATAAAAATAGCATAACGAAAAGAATCAAAATTTAAATGTACGAAATAAAAAATCATATTAAAACTATTTTAAGACAATAAAGTGTGTATTGTTTTATTTCATTAAGATAACTTCACACTTTTTAATGTAGAAAGAATAAAAACGTACCGTGAAAAGAAAAAAAACAGAATGAAAAAGTATTCTAAACACTTTTCTTTAAATTCTTTTCTGGTTTATGAATGCAAAATGTACTTGTGAAGCTTCTATGATTTTGAAAAAAATCTTTAGTTTTGTCACCACCTGGCAGGAATTCAAGCCATATATATTCAGTTTTCTTTTGTAAAGCCCTTTTCATTTTATACTAACTTTTTAAGCCTTTCTTCTTTCTGTTACATTTTCATATTAAAAGTAATAACAATAATAACTGTAAGAAAATATCAGGTTACGTAAATATACAGCCATAAACCCTTAAAAACGATGAATTATTCATGCAATTATTTGCTTATAAAAAATATAATATAATTCTTAAATCTGCAAATACCGAATGACATTGTTTGCTTAATACAGTTAGATCTTTGAAGGTGACAACAAATACTAATACTCATTATCTGCACTATAAAAATTTGCTAAACGACATGATGATACAGCTTCAGTTAATTCCTAAATGTATAAATTCTACGACAATCCTGACTTTTCTACATAAAAAATTAAATATATAGACTGTTTATTGTTTATATTAGGTCATATTGACATATACAACATAAGTGCCTATTTCGGGTTAAGGAACGGTACGTTTGAACGAATAATTTTCCAGACTTTAACCGGTAATCGAACCTGGGACCTTCCGTATGGTAGTGTAACACCTAACGGTGGCGGTCATACATATTTTGGTTAATAGTTCTGTGTTAATTAAAAAATAGGTGGGCCTAAATTAGAAGGTTGTATATTTTTTTTGTTTAACGTCCGACTGGTCCGCAATTACTGCTAATGCAGACGATGAGGGATGAAATGATTTTTTAAAACGTATGAAAATATGGCGTGCCTGAATGGGATTCGAACCCAAGACCGCATGATGAGAAGGTTGTATAAGTAGGGACTTTGGTATAGTAGGTGTAATTTCATATAGTCAATTAGGTTAAACTTCGTTCTAAATTATTAAAAAATACCTCACGGCGTGCATGATTACAATATTGTAAATTTCGACTAAACTTTGATATCTAGAAAACATTTTATTCTTGTCCAAAAATTTTACGTTTACCTGATCTAAAAGCAACAGATTTTGAAAACAATATTATTACCAAGACTGCTAAGCATTTCCAAATATTTTTTCCCAGGCCCTCAGTTCTTGGAGCCAAGAAATTCTTCTTCGGCCAGGAGTTCTTTTTCTTTCTATCCTTCCTTGCAGGATGCGTTGTAGTATTTCATATCTTTTTTGATTCCTCACGATGTGGACAAGATACTGAAGCTTACAACTTTGGACGACGTTAATTATATCTGGGATCTTGATTCATCCTTCGTAAGACTTCCATGTTGGTGATCCTCCATGGTATTCTCAAAATTCTTCTATACAACTGGAGTTCAAAGGCGTTGAGTGTAGGCAGTCGCCTTGTTTTAGGTCCAGGTCTGCATACCATACAAAAGAACCGAAACACAGCATCTCAGAAGCCGCAGTTTGTTGTCTACTACTGAATCATTTATCTGTTATTATCTACTATCCGATCACTTAGAAAGCTGAAATTCGGAAGAATTAAACAGAAAAATTAAAGCACATACATATCGATAAATTGCGTAATAGAATAAAATGAGAGTGACTATCGTGAAGTAACAAATAAGTTTCGTAAATATTCCTTAAGGAAAATTAAAGCATTTGAATGTTGACTGCTTGCTTCTAAGGTGTATAATCAGAGTAGCTACCCTTAAGTATTATTATTATTATTATTGCATATTATTTCTGTATTTTCCTAAGGAGATGTAATTCTAAAAATTGGCATTATAATTTTTAAAGTTAGTTCCGGTTCGAGAATCCGGAAAATCCAATAACTAGTTTATTTCTTATGACTCTCTGAAGCTAGCAATAAGCCCACGCGAATCGTGCGCAAAATTACCAATTACTATCAACACAGAAATCTTTAATTTATGACTAAGATAAATATCGTGCTGACAATAATAGTGTTGTAGGATTCACAATATATTATAATAAACATCATGATAATTTATTACATTATTTAATATATTATTCGGCGAACAAAAAGCTCATAAAAACTCCCATAATCGAAATAAAAATACACTATAAAAGTAACAAAAGAAATAGACTGAGGTAAAGCACTAAATAACAAAGTTCAGGACGTTTTACAGCAGTACAGGTCAAAAGCACGGCGGCGAATGGATGGACACACTCTCATGGGAGAGATTAGGTCACGGATTTTCATCGGAGTAAAAACAGAAAGCATTAAATTTTATTATGGACTGAGCGATGTTAATTTGCAATAAATAAATGAAACATTAAAACAAAGGAAAAATACATACAACAATTAAAAAATAATTCTTTCTTTCCATTATATTATTAACCCTCATTTAATACATTGTTTTAAACAAATGGGGAAAATTGTACAATAACAGATAAATTTATGTTAATATATAATAATTTAATGGTAAGCATTTTCGACTTAGGGGTTAAATTTATAATCAGGAAATACCTCCAATGTTCCGGAAGTACTCTAAGCACAGTGCAATCGCTAATAATTAAATTAACTTCGGCTAATAACCACTAACACGATTAACTAAAAATAAAATGGATGCTCCACTTAGTGCCTCTATGTGCACCATACAATTATTACAAACTTAAACACGATTCCGTATGTTACCATAGTAGCATGCGAATAAGCATAATGACACAATATTAGACAGATCAATTAAATATAATTATACGCGTACAAAATCTATTACATCTTCTGGATGACAATTCTTTTAATTGCATTAATATTTGGTTATTAGCGACTTTGGGAACAACAGATTTTAACTTGTATTAATTTCCAGACCCTGGCCAGGAATCTATCACAGGACCTTCCGCTTTCTAATCTCGGACGCTGATCAGTACGAAAAGTAGGTGTTCTTACTATATAAATTTAATCTAAACACCATATTTTCCAAAAAAAAAACAAAAAAATAAAAAGTAATTTTGAGAATACAAAAATTAGGTACATTGAAATAACTGATACGTGTTCGATTGAACAAAAATAAAAGCATACTATATTTTTATGAAGACTTTTTTTACAGTTTTTACAAGAAATTTGTAGTTGAATATCAGGAAATTATGTTATTTTAGCGATAAAAAGTTCGGTTTAAACTGAAAGAAATCTTTGAGAACTGATATTTATGAATAATCGCAGTTTAATCTAACAAATAGATTGACATAAAATCGTTTATCATGTTTTTCCTAACCCACTGGGTTAGTCTAGAGGTAAAGTCGTCGCCAAAATCAGCTGTTTAACAGGTGATTTTTGGAGACGAAGATTCCTGGTTCAAATCCTAGTAAAGGTAGTTACTTTTATACGGATTTGAATACTAGACAGTGGTTACCGGTGTACTTTGATGGTTGGGGTTTAATTAACCATACTCTCTCAGGAATGGTCGGCCTGAGTCTGTATAAGACTACACCTCATTTACACATCATACACATCATCCTCATCTCATTGGGTCATGGGGTTGCTTATTGTTCTAAATTGAACAGATTGTAACGTACACAAATTAAAAAAAATATTTATAATTGTAAAAATAAACTACACTTTTCTTTTGACTTGTTATTAATGTAACATAAAAGATAATAATTTCTTTCTTTAGTTTTAGCGGGTTTTTTAATTAAATTAAAATACTATACCAAACGAAAACAAATAACAGATAATTCAAAACACAATGCAGTAAAATCCGAGGCGATAACCGAAATTTTAGAACATTTTCAAAGGAATATAGAGGATACAGTTTAGAATTTTGTATATTTGATACCGTACCTATAAAAACAGATAAAAAAACTCATTTTATTAAAACGGTCTGTTTATTACTGGATTAAAATAATACCTTAAAACAAACTAAATCAATTACTAAAAATTGAATTATACAGCTTAAAAAACTATATATTAAAATTATAAAAAACCACTGTTTTATTTTACAATAAAACGTAGTTATTTGAGTAAAATACTTCACTTTTGATTAAACTAAATATAAATATAATATAAACAGACAAAAAACCATTATTCCAAGAGAATTTGAAAATATTTATGTTATTGCATTATTAATTTTTCACACTAAGTATTTGAAAAACCCAACAGTTGATTTAATGCAGATAAAAAATAAATACAATGATCATTCGGAAGGAAACTATATCACTTAATTTACATTTTCAATTAAAAAAAAACACAAATAAGTAGAATAATTAAGTGAGTTTTTATTATTTATTTAGAAACTCTCCGGGTTGGTCTAGTGGTAAAGTCATCACCGTGAATCGGTTTTTAACACATTTTTTTAAATTTATTAAACTATACATTTAATAGAATGTTGATGAAATAACACCAATAAATATTTTATTGAGGACTGATAAATACATTATTAAAAAGTTTATTAAGTCAAAAGTTATCTCGTAGAAAATAGTAATAAAGGTGAAGTTAGAAATTGGTATAAGTTGGCAGAATTTAAACTGGTGAAGAGAAAAAGGAAAAGGGAGGGCAGCAATCAGAAAAGACCGGAAGGAAAATTGGGTGGTGGGCTAACACATACACAGACACATACTCTTACACCATTCAAGACCGGAGAAGAGCTAGAGGATCTGGCACAAGTAAATATCGCAAGCAAACATCGGTGGAGTTACTACTGACACTTCTCCATCTCAGACTCACACCATCTGGTACATTCTCAATATAACATTTAATGAGAGACCCACTGTCCTGTAAACTCTCACACGAGAAACGTCGAGAAAAAGGAAAAGAAATCGGAAGTAAGGATGACATCGAATTTGGCGACGAACTCCGTTCATCATAACGTTAAATGAGTTTCTTTTTCTTGTTCGGTAAATTTGATTCTTGATAATTTATCATTAAATAGCATTTTGAAGTAAAAGTCTTATAAATAAGGGAACTTAATCAGGTTCATTAATATTTTACATAATAAACGAAGTAATCTCTACAGAAAACAAAAACATAAGAAGTTTCATAAAACATGTTCAATATTTTATTTCTGAAAATTTATACAATAAGACGTCTATTATCCAAACGCCTATCAACCGGACGACCAGTTATCCGGATGCAATTGAGGAAAAAATCGTAAAATATTTATTTATTTATTTCGCATCAACTGCTTGGTCATTAGCGACTTCAGTGGATTATGTAACATTAACTGCGGGATTTGACACGTGAAAATTTCCAGACTCTGGCCGGGAATCGAACCCGGGGCCTCCGCTTGGCAGGCCAATCCACTAACCACTACACCACGTAGGCGGTCTCTTTAAAAATTAAATTTGTGTAATATACTGAACATAATTCTGATTCTTTAGTGTTTTCAACTTACACTACACATGCATTTATTTTGCAAAGTACATTGTAAAGAATTGTATGAGAACGTACATATTTATGTACAAAATATTTACGTTTACGTATCTAATAAAGATTGAGTGACAAGTGTAATAGTGTCGAGTATATTATAGCATAATTTTCAGTTCCAACTTCTGTAAAGAAGAGTAAGTTCAGAAAATCGGTTATCCGGACAAATCAATTTACCGGACGATCAAATCTCCAATTAATGCGAATATCGATGTCCCCCGTATTTCTATTATTTTTACAAATTAAAACACAATTAAATTGATAATAAATTACATAAAATTGCCTTCGCTTACTTATAGACTACTACAAGGTTAATTAATATAACACATTTGTATTATTCAGCCCTTGGCGTTGTGGTTTCCTCTCGGGAATGTTTAAATTTTACGATGCTCCTTAAACTTAGATAATGGAGAAGTGCAATAGCTAATACATTCTCTGTTAAACTTCCGAAATTTAACGGAGATGCTGCACACATATTACTATTACTCATAAACATTTTAATTTTACGATCAATAAACTAACATAAAATTACTCATTTTCTATAAAACTGAACTGAAATAAGTCTCCAGGAAAAAATTCAGGCTTCGAGAATTTCTACTAATGAAGTTGTCTGAAGATGGCGTGAACATTGTCACAAACTGTCAACGTATTTTTTAAACCAACCCTTTGATAAAACTTTGTTTCAATTTCCTCTTGTATTACTTCATTCTTTTGCTGAATTCTATAAAACATTACTACTATCAGTCATTTCATTTTTTTTTAAATTTATCTAGATGGTTACTATTGTCAAGTAGGATAATATTTTTAATTTTACAATTACAACTGGCGGGCAGTAAGACGAAAAATATATTTATAGCTGGCGTGCAGTCAAGAACTATAACTGAACTCCAATCATTCGGAAAATAAATAAACGAAATTTTAAAATATTACTACATAGATTTAGGTGCTATTCTGTCTAGTGATTACAGCTTATTACGAGATTTCTTAAAACATTAATCATAAATGATTCAAAACGAAAATTCCCTGAAAAAGTTATATTTATTTTTTTTCAGTGTACATTATAACCTTAATAGTGTACAGTTTGTCCATACAAGGCAGGTGGAGTGTTAAATTATTTACACTCGATCGGCTAGTTCCAGGGCTACAAAAAATAATTCTGTTTCTTATCACATGGTCAGCCAATATGATTGAAGAATTTAAGAGCAGGAGAGGTAGAAGTGTAAAATACACTAGTCAAGAGTTATCTCCTCTGAGAGTAATGAATTTCATTACACAGCCAGACCCTGTGGTGAACGGAGTGAAGGTGTCATTTGCAGGGTAGAAAGTATGTGCTTTTCAGAGGCCCTGGGATGCTGATAAGCATAATTTTTTACTCGGTAAGCAAAATGATGGTAAGCGACCGTACTCCTCGTTTTACTTAGTAAAGCCACAAGATGTTTAACCAGCTTTCGGTTGATGACCTAAAAAAACAACACAAGTGTATAGTAAGGTTTGTTTTTTTGTATCTTGAAAATTTCAAAGAAAACTTTAAATAAATTTCATAGTTGCCGGCCGCAATGGCAAAGTTAGTAACGAGCTCGTCTCTTATCATGCGGTCGTGGGTTCAAATCCCACTCAGGTACGGCATATTTTCACACGTTACAAAACATCATTTCATCCTCACATAGTTACACTCCAACGTCGTCACTAATGACTGTTGCGTTGATGCAACGGTAAATAAATAAATAAATTAAAAAAAATTATAATCACTAAAAAACTTACAAAAACTTAACTGTTACGTCATGGGATTTTCTCAACATAAGTCGGAAAGTGTTACAACTGAATCACATTACATCAACGAATAAGTGCAAACAAAAGAAATTAAAATGAAATATAATGTAATACTAACATGATGTACAAAATACAATTAATTGATATACAATGCATTTGTTTCAATCATTGGTGATCTGTGTTTCTCCTTCCAATTATTGAGACAGAAATGATAAATCCATTTTAAAATCCTGATATTTTATATATACAGCATTTCAATCAAAAAGATTAAAACTTTAAAACAAAAATTCAATTGCAGAAGCTTAAACATATTTGTCAAAAACAAAAATCAGACAATGAAAATTCGTAGAACGTGTAGTATTATTTTATAACAACATAGAGTATCAATAACAAAATTACTTAGCAGCAAATATAAAAAAATAATATAAACTATGAAAAGTAATACAAACATTAATCTATACTAATGTTATAAAGAGAAAGGTGTTTTTGTGCAGGCTAATTCCACAATTACTGAACTGATTTTCATGGAATTTTGAAAGCAAATTCATATTTATATTCACAGCAAAAATTTCTTTTTAAATTTCCAAAACTGATAACCTTAAGGACCCTAATGAAGATTTTCATAAATGTGTGAATATGTGTGTGTGTGTGTGTGTGTGTGTGTGTACATGTGAGTAGGTGTTGTTGTTGAAGTAGATGAAAGGGTTTGATGAAGACGAGACACGTACGCGGGGAAAATTATCAAAACGTCGTGGGTATGTGCGTTGGAGTATACAGTCGATCTAGCAGCTACATAATTTCTGTTACATATTTAAAAAAAATTGATTACCATTTTTCACGTGCGAAACCGCGACGGGGCATGCTTTTAAAAGTTATAAATACTTTTAAAGTATAATCAAAAATTATTTTATATAAATCCGTTTTAAAACCCATGTGGACATATGGGCTTCAATTGTGGGGTACATCGTGCACTTCAAACATAAACATGTTCGAACGTTTCCAGTCAAAGTTCTTGCGGTGGGCCGTGCAAATTCCGTGGTACATCAAAAACATCTATATCTATGCCGATCTTAATATTGACTCAGGGAAACAAACTATATCAAAATTCAGCCGTAAATATGAAAAAAGACTCAACAATCATCCAAACTTCCTGGCTCTGAATCTAAGTAACATTGATCCCGGCTTTTCAACAGCGAGAACAGAATAAAGATTTTATTCTTTTCTCTTAGATCTTCATTCTGTTCTCGTTGCTTTTCAAGGCTGATAAGACATAGTGTTTTTGATTTAGGTTATAGGTTTTAATGAACATTGTTACACTTATTATCTTTTTTTTATAACTGATATACTTCAAAGTTATCATTGTATTTATCAAAAATATTAATTTATTACTATTTTCAATTTCATTAACATCATAATGAAATCGTAATCATGTTAATTAACATTTATCAAAATTACTGATTGTTCTATTTCAAGTGAACAGATTGTAATGTTGCAGAATTGTAAAAAAAATATTTAGTCTTTAATTTTGTTGGAATAAATTTTTTAACAGTAATAACGTTTTACATTTAGCGACAATTTTAAGAAAATTTAAATTGAGAAGCCATTAAAACAATTGTTAAAGCGAAAAACACCAAGATTTATCTCATTACATCTGAGATACTAGATAGCACCTACCAAGGTGCGATTAATGCTTTCTACTAACATTATTCAATGTGGTCTTCCGTGTGGTGTATGTTCCTGGACAATGGAATTTGACATTGTAAAACTTTTAATTCTGTAAAACCGTAATACCTGCCTTCGGCCGACTGCTCCATCAATCTCCTGCCAATAACAAGAAACTAACCCGTGACCTAGCTACAAGGAACATTCCAACTGTACTATGTCTAAAACGAAAATGGAGCAGAGATTCTTGGTATGAATATCACCCATAGTTCTAAACGGGAAATGTATCACTGGGTACCTTTTGTTCTAACAGTAAAATTCTTTACCACCCGTCAATTATTACATCATAAACGAAAATTGAGCAGCTCAGTGCGCATCATAGTTTTTACGGGAAAGCAAGCATTCATACTAGTATAAAGTTAAGATAAGTTATTCTAGACATTTTTTTGTTATAGTACTACAAGTTGTTTTATTAAGCATTCTTACTACTAAACATTATGTGATTTTTATTTCAATAAACGTTCCTTGGTGAGTATACTTACCAAAGCTTAACATTAAAACAAAAAAATATCTTACTGTTATGGCACTAGAAATACATTATTTAAGCCCCTGTATAGCAAAATTTAACATATCATAACATTCTTATATATTTTCCCTCGTAGTACTGCCCTATAAAGGGTTAATATTTTTTATCTACTGGATGTTAAAGTTTTTGGAGTTATACAGTTTTCCATTATCTTCCTTGCTATTCTGTTTCTGGTGTTCTGAGTATAAGTCCAAAGAAAGAGATCCTCTGTTTTCTCATCGTATCAGTGATGTGTTCTATTTCCTTGTAGATCTGCTTGTTCGTAAAGAGCCTTTGTTGCCCATCAATTTTATATATTTTTATTGATAAATTCTACTACTGATACACATAACATTATTATACATTAATAATAAATGTTATAGACAAGTTCTTTTAGACTTTTTTAAAAGTAACTTAATCTGGGTTCAAATCCGGCATTTAATTCTAACTCATTGTATCTGTTAAGTCTCGTAAAAGTACAGTAAGTTTATCGCGAAATGATTCGGAAGTCCGTTCAGTCTTTGTTCGTATGTTCTGCTAAATTCGGTGTTTTTAGAAAGACAACATTTTGTACATCTGGTATTGTAATAATAGTTAATACAAGAAGATTTAAAAAAATAATAATTTAGTGAGTTAGACGCAATTTTGTAACAAATATAGTATAGTTTATAAATTGCAAATTTAATAATTTTTTTGCATTTGTAATATCAGTATATCCAAGATAATGTAACTACAAAACTGACATTCATATAAAATGTAATATCTTTTGTAAATCATTTTAGTTATGAAGAAACGTAGCTACGCTTAATGTAACAAAAATTTGTATTTAATAATAGCGTATATATTGAACCAATACAGTTTGAAATGTTTCAATAAAACACACAGTAACTTTATAAGTTAATAATTTTTTTAATATTAAACGAGGAATAATGTTTTTATCTTACAGTATTCGTTACACAAAATGTAATAGCATAATAAGATATAAAAAACGGCCACTCATGTAACATTATAATAAATGTAATATTAAAATATTTTAATAAAGTTTTATGTCAAATAAGAATACTAAGTTTTACTCACTTGAAAATCTTTTATAAAATAAGTTATTACGATTTATTAAATTAATAACAATAAATCTGTATGTACAATGTTCTCAAAATACGAGAAATTTTTCTGTACGGGAAAAACGCAGAGAAACTGACTGCGTTATTAGAAAGAAATAAACAAAATTTAATTTAAAATTAATATTTACCAACCAAAATAGTTATATTCTTTTACAAACCTTCAATAGAATTTTATAAAAAATTAAAAAGACAAAACAAATCGAAGAATTTATTTATAAAATTAAATTCGTTATACATTTTTAACTGCTTTAGGCCTACATGAAAAATATTTACATCAAATAACATTTAGTTGGTAAATGTTGGTTTGGTTTGTAGTTGGCAACGTGCTTGCCTCTCATCATGCGGTCGTGGGTTCGAATCCCACTCAGGCCATGCATATTTTCATACGTTACAAAAATTCATTTCATCCTCCATTGTACAGTTACACCCCAATGGAACGTCGTTCCTAATGACCGTTGCAGTTAATGCGACGTTAAATAAATAAATTTAAAAAAATCGGCAATGAAGTAGTAACCGTAGTAACATGAAAGGACAAGTAAAACACATTTAAGAGATTTCAAATGCACTCGTTGGTTTATAATCATTAACTAAACAGATGAAATAAATTTAACAGAATGTTACAAAAGTTAGGTTTTTAATAGCTGTACTTATAACACACTTGATATTTCAGTCGGTCAAATACCGAGAGCTGTAGATCTTTTTAATAAACAGTTCACTGGAGGTTCTAGTAATTTAAACAAACTCGGGGAAAGAAAATGTTTTAGTAGTTTTCTGCCTGCCACTGTGCAGAAAACTAATATAAATGATCAGAACTTGTAATTCAATTTAAAAAACGATGTTAATGACTTAAAGAAAGACACCAATCAGTAGCAGTGCTGCTGAAAATGTTATATGTAAATTCTGAATTAAATTTTTACAACTGGTGTTTCGTTGACGTATCACGTCTCCACTCGATCAGAAATTCAGTCATCTTAGTGCGATTCCTAGTATCCTTTGTCGGGGAAATGTTTGGTGCTTAGGCTATTACGGATTATTATGACTGTAGCTATCTCTCAACATACGGTACAATATTTAAAATAAATCGTTAAGTAAGGGTATGGGTAATCATGTAATATTTTAAGTGATACTAACTTGGGAAATGAGTCGCAAGAATTTTCTTTGGAAACACTGTTTACATAAAATGTCTGACAAGTTTACTATATTATAAATCTGGTTACCATACATCCACATTGGTTGGAGCATTGCCTTGTAGGCCTACCACAAAGAGTTTAAAAATCATGGGTAACTTTGATTGCCTGTAGAAAAATTTGTATATCGGATTCAGTAGACTACTCCTTAATAATTTAATACATAAGCTACAATTTTTCTTTCTAATTAGCTGTATTTACAATGCTACGATAATTGATAAGAGTATAAAGTGACGTAATTATTCTGTAAAACGTAGTAACAATTTCTTTAGAAAACATTAAACTTTTGTTCTAAATAAATTACTTCACTCAGTGGATTATTAACAATTTAAAACATAAATAATGAACACATGACCACCAACTTTTCAGTAACCAAGTATGGTACACACAAACGTATGTATGTATTTAAATTTGCGTACAAGATGTATAAGTATAACTAAATTTAATCAACTGTCAGGTATTTACTCGATAGAGTAAAATTAGCTAGAATAAACTTCTAATGTCCAAAGATCTGGATTTGTTTTCAATTATGCACAAAAATTTCATTTTAAAACCATAGTTTTTAATAACACTACATAAAAATAACAGAAATTGTTAGTTGAGATCATAAAAATTACATAATACATTTTACTTTATACAAAATATAACAGAATTAGTTGAGGGGAGAAAAAAGCAAACCTTATTGTTCAACTGACAAAATTGGTATTTTCGTTAGATAAAACAAAGAGGCCATGGGAGACTCAGAATGAAGCAGAACATTGAATGTGTACATTTTTGTAACAACAAAAAGGGAGATGTTCCCAGTTATTAAGTGGAAGTCAAGGGGGATAGATATAGTATGCAACAGGCGGTATGTATGGACGGATATTGCGGTAAATGCTGACTCCGCAGTCAGGAAGCACATCACAGGGGTATCGCATCGGTTGTTGGACTGGGTAAACAGAAGAGATAAGATGAGTATGGGAGTGCAGAAAGAGGACGCCCTTGTTTTTCTCTGGTGGGCACGATCCGGCCTCCTAACATTTGCCAAAACATTCCAATATCCAGCTAGAATAAACAATCTTCTTAATAAGCCAACTTTTTTCAATGTTATCTCACTCTTTGTTTTATTTACGCGTTTCTCTTTCTCCGCTGCTCGTCTATTCTAGTCGTTTTCGCCCCTTTTTGTTAGTTTATCAGACCTTCAATTTACTCCTACCATCGCTTTTGGTTATATTTTTGAAACTTTATTTTATATAATTGTAACTGAAATATGTTCAACTTCGTTGTAGATAGGACAAGATAAGATTGAAAAAACTAACAAATTACTCGAAATATTATACTTACAGTAGGATATACCACAAAAGATTAAACTATAACTGAATTAACTCGGAATGGAATAATACATCAAAACTACTTAAAATATTAATACACTATTAACTACTTTTTAAAATATATTATTAATTTAAATAAAAACACGAACATTTAAAACAAAAATTTGACGTTTAATAAGTACCCATGACTTTCACTACAGCTGCTTTAACAGCTACAATAAAAAAAAGTAGAAATAGAATAAACTTTGCATCCTAAAACCGCTAAACGATGAAAAAATATCTTTACCAAATCAGAACATAATCTAGGAATGTCAAAAAAAATTATTTGATCCACACGAAGCACATTACGATTAGAATTTTAACCATCACACGAACCATGTTTAGAATTACAATAATAATTTTATAACAAATTCTCCACAACTTGGAGGACTTTCACAGGTACCAATTGAAAATTAAAACGCAAGGTTCCAAGACTTAGTTTAACGAGCACGTTTGAATACAATATTAATAATACTATAACGTTTTAATATAATAATAATAATAATGCTGCCCATAACAGACAGGTGGAGTGTCAAATTATTTACACTCAATTTGTTCGTTGCACAGCTAAAATAAATAGTTCTGTTTCTATCATTTCTGACATTGTCAGCTAATTAAATGACTGAATCATTTAAGATCAAAAGAGGTAGAATGGCAAAAGACACTAGTCAGAGTTGTCTCCTCTGAAAGTAATGAATTCCATTATACACCCAGACCCTGTGATGAATGAAGTGAAGGAATCACTTGCAGAGTGGAAAATATGTGCTTTTCAGAGGGCCCGGCATGCTGATAAGCGTACTTTTCCACTCAGTGAGGAAGGCATGGTAAACCACCTCTCTCCTCGTTTTACTTAGTAAAACCTCTGCAGGTTCAAACCAGCCTTTTGGCTAATGACACAAACCCAAAAATATTAAAAACTACATTTTTTAAAATTATTTAAAGTCGCATCAACAGCTTGGTCATTAGTAACTACTGTGAATTTTGGTACTGTAACGATGAGTTTTATTGTGGTGAAATTTCCAGACCACAGCCGGGAATCGAACCTGGGATCTTCCGCTTTGTAGGCTAGCGCGCTAGTTACTACGCCACGGAGGCGGCCAACTACATTATTTTATTGATAAAAATTTACAATAATAATTAGAAAGGAAAATATATTCAGCTCGCAGGTAACTGTTCTAAGCTGTAATATAAAATATTGTATACTTTAATGCAAAGTAAAGAAAAGAGTAGAAAATTATTTTCCGGGAAGTAAATGGAACTCGTAAAATATTCTCTATAATACTGCGACTATCAATTTTTTAATACAACTCATAAAATAATATTGTATAATTCAGAAATAAGGGATACAGAAAAAAACAAAAATATATTATCCATTTTAAAACTTCATTTTTCTGTAGAACTGGATAAAATATTTTAAATTTATGCAACAAATAAGGCTAAAACTTTAAAAATTGTATTAACTACAAACAAAAACCGGACGAAATAGTTTACGAAAGTACTACACCTCTATATTTAACACAATGTAATTTATTATGCTATAGTTGTAATTATAATACTACCATTAATAATACACAATATATCAAGTAAAGTTATAATAAGCTAAAGTATTAAGTACTCTTGAAAGTACGAAAAAGACCCAGATATTAAAACAATACCTAATACAGCATTTTCACGGGAGATTTTATGAATTCACCGATAAATTATTAACTACCATTAGGATTCCCATTATAGATTTATAACACTATAAAAAAATTCTTATGAAGAAAAAGACAAACGATCAAACAAGTTTTACAGCAAAATATGATTTATTATAAATAATTATAATATTTACAGATCACCCATAACATTCGGGTAGAGTTTTAGATAGTTTTCACTCGAACTGCTAGTTCCAGGGGTAAAAAAAATAGTTCTATTTCTTATCACATGTTCAGTCAATTATATGACTGAATCATTTAAGAACATAAGAGATAAAGGTGTAAAAGACACTAGTCAGAGTTATTTGCTCTGAGAATAACGAATTTCATTATACAGCCAGATCCTATAGTGAATGAAGGGAAAATATTATTTGCAGGGTGAAAATTAGATGCTTTTTAAAGGGCCTGGCATGCTGATAAGCATAATTTTCTATTTATTGAAGAAGACATGATAAACCATACTCCTCGTTTTATTTAGTGAAGCCTAAAGGTTCAAACTAGCCTTTAGACTGATGACCTAAACTACCACAGTATTCACAATTACTTTTTTGAACGCTAATAGAGTGAGACAAAACTGTGGTAAAAACATTTTTAGATACCCTTATTTCAACTCATCTGCGCGTTTCATGAGCCCCTGAACCCAAAAAAGTGGTTTAAAAAGATTCCTTTCCTTTCTATGTGTAGACTATATAGTATACCTTAAACATTTACTTTTATTGTTAAACACTGAGTTTCAATTATGATTACTTTACAAAGTGTAGAAAAGGTAATTTCTTTATCAAAAATTTAGTGTGAAACTATCACATGACTTTCTCATGCAAAGGCAAAAAATAACCCATATAACCTAATATTAGTTATAAAACAATAGAAATAAACAAAAAAAACTAACTTCAAAAAACATAACCTAATTTTAATCATGAGTGAAAGACGCAAAATGAAAATAAACCTGTTTGGCTTAAAAATGCGGAAAATCACTCATTGACGCTAAACTAGGCTCTGTAGAGAAAATTCTCTGAATAAAAGTTATAGGTCTTAATTTCCTATAAATTTTATTACATACACTTTTGTCGTAAAATACTAAACTAAACTAAACCATCGTTAAACTAAACGTTAAAAAAAAATGTTTGAAATGAAAGTTGTAGGATTTTAAATTCTCTGCAACTTTTATTATATACATTTTTGCGCTAAAATGCATATTAAAACCGCAATCTTACAAAAACATGTTTTTACGAGAAAACAGCCTTTCCAAGAATTTCAGCTGACATGGAACCTATCCTATCTTATAGAGCATAAAAAAATGTAGTAAATGACGCGATTTTTAAAAAAATTCGTAGGAGCCGTTTTTGAGAAAATCGCGAAAAAGTGAAAAATTACACAAATAAACTACTACGTTCGGTTCACTGATTTTAATGAAAATATCCCCGTCGGGTCCTCTAGTAGTCCCTAACTTAAGTTTTAAGTTTCAAGTTTGTACGATGTTCCATTCTTGAGATATTTTGTTCACAAACACACACGCGCGCGCGCGCACACACACACACATACAGAAAAATCGTTAAAAACATGTTTTTTGGGTTCAGCGGGTCTGAAAAGGTGTAGATCCGGTGAATTGTTTTTGCACTCTCATCCTATTTTAATCAAACTGTATCAAAATAGAACACGTTTATAACCGGAATGTAACACTGCAAGAGATTAATGAAAATATTAGTGTGATTTATCGACCATTCATTTGGCCGGCGCAAAATTGGCTTTTAAGCTGAACGTCCCGGTTTGACTCTCAGTTAAGTCTGGTGTCTGTTTATCACTCATTGTCATGTTCACTGTCCGTAGTTGCATTAATGTGCGTAGTACTTGTAGGTAAAACCGAAAAATGGAGTACGTACATTTTTACACAGTAGTTTAACTGGAAACGAATAACTGATGCTGACAATAAAAACTACAATAAATTTTAAAAGTGTATTTACATGTAAATACAAACCAACAACAAAACCCTTACACTAGATAATGAACGTATATGTTGAATCTGATTCAATGTTATCATTTAGTGCAAATATCATTTTTTATTTGTGAAACCAGGCAATTCTAGACGATACTACTAGTAAGAAATAAAGTAATATAAAATAAGTATCATTTTTTGGCAATAATGAGACGAGCATGGACGGTTACAGTTACCTTGTTATTTCATTTCAAAGGTTTCTTCTTTGAACGTATAAGAAAAAGGAAGATGACGGTTTTGGCGATAACAATAAGAATAGAACTAATAATAATAAAGGCTGAAACATTGATAAGAGAACAACGATGTTTGAACACACTTCATTACCGCTAGAAGGTACAAGAACTGATCATTTTTTTAAAAAAAAAAAGAAAAAATGTTTTACCAAAGAGAAAGTAACAGCAACCAAGCAAGCAAGAATATACAAAGACTTTAACAAGCCTTTTCATTTTCTTTTAACATACAATTCGTTTTTCTTCTTCGATTGATTAAACGTACTGGAAAAAAGCAGAAAAGGCAAAAACATTACAGACGATAAGGGTAAATTACTGAAAAAGGATTCGATTTGTTCGGTAATATACATAGCATCGATACGACTGAAGTTTTCACTGAAATTGAAGAAAAAGGAATTTCATTTTCGCCGCAAATGATCTCCCATTACACTAATAAAAGTATATAAACTTTTGTAAAACAAATAAATCAATACCTGAAACAAATGGTTATCACAGCTAAAGAAATCTAATCTCCAGATCATTATAAACAAATAAAAAAACACTAACATATTTTATTTAAAGAAACGGAAAATAAAAATAACTTATACTTTTAAATTTCTTCAACCCACCGGGTTGGTCTAGAGGTAAAGTCGTCGCCAAAATCAGCTATTTAACAGCTGATTTTCGGAGACGAAGGTTCCTGGTTCAAATCCTAATAAAGGTAGTTACTTTTATACGGATTTGAATACTAGACAGTTGTTACCGGTGTACTTTGATTGTTGGGGTTCAATTAACCATACTCTCTCAGGAATGGTCGGCCTGGGTCTGTACAAGACTACACTTCATTTACACGTCATACACATCATCCTCATCTCATTGGGTCATGGGGTTGCTTATTGTTCTGAATTGAACAGATTGCAACGTACACAAATTAGGAATAAAAAAAAAAAATTTCTTAGACATTACATACTGTTATGAACCAACATTGTTAGGTGTGTTACGTTGAACTTATTAATTAAAAAAAAACTCTAGTTTGGAACACTCACACGACTTTCTTTTGCCAATATTAATAATAAAACATATAACCTTTATTTAATCATTAATAAAGAATGAAAAATGAAAACATAACCTAATTTTAATCATGAGTAAATGACGCAAAATAAAAATCCACCTCTGTTTGATTTAAAAATACCAAAAGCCTCTAATTGACGCTAAACAAGGCTTTGTAGAAAAACTGTTTTTTTCTTTAACACATTCAGTCCAATCAGGCTTTCAGCAAATCATTATAAAATGAAAGTGACATGAGCGAATTAGACAGCCTTTGCTGTCAATTCAACTAAATAAAATTATAAAATAAATTTTTTTTTTTTTTTTTTTTTTTTTTGACTTTATTTAAGAAAATAAACTACAACTGTGTAAGAAGTTAACACAACCAGCAGTTATAATGTCAATAGTTTTATATAAATGTCTTGATGTCACTTGTGTGAGGTAGTCGCCCAGCGGCAACCCCTCAGGACGATTCACAAAAGGTCTCTATTCCATTGCCTTTTCAGTCTTCTAAGTGGGTTGTGTGGTAGGTGAGGAGCGGACAATGACTGAATTTGTGGATTTGTGTGATAGTGTAGTTTGCTATGAAAACGTCTGTATAGTTTCTTTATTGTTTCGTCCACCGTTTCAATGTTAAGGTCTCTATGTAATGTTTTGTTACTAACGTATGTTGGACAGCCTGTGATGATGCGTAAAGTTTTGTTCTGGAATGTCTGAATACGTTTTATGTTAGATACTTTAGCTGATCCGTAGATCACAGAACCATAGGTCCAAATAGGACGAAGAAGTACCTTGTAACAGTTAAGTTTCTGAGTAATTGGAAGAGGAGATTTATGGTGAATAAGACTGTAGAGAAGTTTTAACCGCGCGTTAAGAGATTGCCTTTTGAGTCTAGTATGTGGATTCCATGTCAGTCTTCTGTCTAGTGTCAGTCCTAAGTATTTCACTGAGGTTTTTTGTGGGATCGGTGTATTGTGTAAATAAACTGGGGGACAAGTTTGTCGTCTGAGAGTAAATGTAATGTGTTGTGATTTTTCAGCATTAAGTTTAATTTTCCAAGTATTACACCAATGTTGTACAGTGTTTATGTGATGTTGAAGATTAAGCGTTACGTCTTCACACCTGGCTTCGCTGGCTAATATTGCTGTGTCATCGGCAAATGTTGCAGTTATAGTTTGTTGTGTGGTAGGAAAATCGGATACGTAGATGGAGTACAAAAGGGGTGACAAAACTGCTCCTTGGGGAACTCCTGCATTTATTGGACGACACGAAGATACAGCAGAACCTTGTTTTACAGAAAAGAAGCGATGTGAAAGAAACGACTTGATTACAAGATAGTACGTAGACGGTAAAATAGATTTCAATTTAAATAAAAGACCGTTATGCCAGACCTTGTCGAAAGCCTGACTGACATCAAGAAAAATTCCAGCCGAATACAATTTCCGTTCTAATGATGACGCTAAAATATCGACAATACGGTGTAATTGGTGAATAGTAGAATGGTTTGACCGAAAGCCAAATTGATGATCAGGGATGGCATGTTGTGGAAGAATAGTTAAAAGCCGTTTGTGTAAAATCTTTTCAAATATTTTGGAGCACAGTGGAAGGAGACTAATTGGGCGGTACGATGAAGGAACAGAGGGAGGTTTATTAGGCTTTAAAATCATACGAATTTGCGAATGCTTCCACTGTATAGGGAAGGTTGCTGTACGAAAGATAGAATTAAATAAACATGTTAAAAATACAATACCCTTTCGAGGCAATTCTTTGAGTACTTCGGAGCATATAAGATCATATCCAGGGGCTTTTCCAGTTTTTAAACCGGCTATTTCGCGTTTGATCTCAGAAGGTTTAATCGGATCATGGGGAAGCGAAACCGGCAAAGGTGTGTCTAGGGATTGTAGGACATAACCATCATGTGTGACGTCTGCTAAGTCCTGATGTGGTTGGAATATCTGCTCTAAATGGTCAGCAAAGAGTTCTACTTGCTCTTCGTCTGTGATTCTCCACGGCTCCCCCTCGTTACGTATTGGAACACGCACTTGCGACTGTCGGAGCATAGCTCGTGTTTTCCTCCACAAGCTACCATCCCGACTGGAAAGTTGACTGATTTGTTCATCACGTTTATCATCTCGAAAAAGTTTTAGTTGAGTCTTAAGTAAATTAGTTAATTTAGTAAATATACGTTTGTCAGCAAGCAATCGAGTGTTTTGCCACCTTTTCCTGGCTCGCCGTTTGTCAGTGATAAGATTTTTAATGTATTGTGGATAAATTGGGTACAATTTCGGAGGTTTACAGATTGAAGAGGTCCATACAGCCTGCTGTACAGTTTCGTTAAAGAATTCTATTGCCTTTTCTATTTCCTCTCCGGTTTTCAGTAAAATAGGTATATTTAACGAAGCGTTTAAAATTTCACGAAAGTTATTCCAATTCGTCTCTCCAGCGACTAAGGTTGGGTTGGTTTGGGAACTGGGTTCTGCCCACAGCGACAGATACACAGGAGAATGGTCAGATGATAAGTCCGGTGTAGACGAAATGTCGTATGGAACGTTCGTTAGGCCTTTTTGGAAGAACAGGTCAAGAAGGTCCGGAATTTTTCTAGGGGAAGTTGGCCAATAAGTGGGAGAATTCGGAGAAATTGCACGTACATTATTCACAGTTATACTACTAAAAAGATTTCTTCCTCGAGAAGTGCTCAATCGAGAGCCCCAATGAACATGTTTGGCATTAAAGTCACCACCGACTAGGAAGCACGAACCAAGTTTAGTAAAGAAGTCAGAAAACATAGCTCGAGAGATAACAAATCGTGGAGGACAATAAACAGAACCGATTGTAATATTTTTATGAAGAGTTTTTACTACGATGCAGGAGAATTGAATGCAAGGGGTGGAAATGTTTTGACAGGGATAATGAGTTAAAGATGATTTAATAATTACTGCAACACCACCGTGAGCTGTGTTGTCTGGATGATCCGTTCTGTATGTTGTGTAATCTCGAATGAAGAACCTAGTTCGTGAAGTAAAGTGTGTTTCCGTAATTAAAGCTATGTCAATACGTTTGTCATGCAATGTAAAGTCTAGTTCGTTTCTGTGCTGGGCGAGACCATTTGCGTTCCATAGAAGAACTGACAGGGACCCACAAGTCAGTAAGTTATTTGGCATATGTGTGAGCGAGCGACTGTGTAAGATTAGTTAATTGTGAAAGAAGACTGAAAAGGGGTTGGATGAGTTTATTTAAATTTGTGATTAAACTTACTAAATCAGTTGATGTCTGTGAATGCGACTCGACAGGAGGCCACTGGGACGACTGGTTAGTGTTGATGTCTTCAGTGTTGCTGTATGTTCTTTGTCGTGCTGTAGCTGGTTGTGAAGATTTTTGCCAAGCTGTGTTGTTGATTGTTGTGTTGTTTGGTAGCGGAGGGAAGTCTGTCTGGTTGAATGATGTGGTTGCTGCTGGTTGTGCTGGAGCAGAAGACGCTGTCCTTTGCTGTCGTTGATTGCGCAATGTTTGGTACACCTGACAACCTTTATAGTTGGCAGGGTGCGTGCCCCGGCAATTAGCGCATCTTGCAGGTGTCGTGCGTGTTTTTGTGCAGATTTTTGAATCATGCGCTTCACCACAACGTACACATCGAAATGGGTGGCGACAGTAGGTTTTGGTGTGAGCGAACGACTGGCATCTTGTACACTGTGGTATACTGCGTTTCTTTCGTGGTTCTTCAATAACAATTCTGTAGCTAAGAAGAGATTTCAGATCAAAAACCTTCTCGTCGTATGTGTCGCTGCTTATTTCTACAAAAAAGAGTGGTAAAGGTGTTCGGATGATTTCTTCTTCTTGTTTGTCATTCACAATTACTTTTCGGCGAGATAGTACATTTGTCACTGTAACAGCAGTGTATCCTAACTGACGAAAAGCTTCTTGGATATCTTCTGTTCTTGCAGAAGGATGTAATCCGCGTATAACAACCTTTGGAAGTTTCTCCGAAGGCAGTTGATATGTATGAAAATTTGCGTTGTGTTGTTCAAGACACCGCACAAATATCCTGTAAGTTGCAGGCGAATTCGGGTAAACGATAACGTTAGAGACGCTGCTTTTTAAAGTAAATGAGTCCTGTCCTCCAACGTCTCTCAGGATTTTTATAAGACAGTTGGCATCTGCTACTCCCTTTAAATATATTGGAGGAACTTTGTCCTCTCGTAGTTCTGTTGCATCCATAGTGTTTGACAGAGGTGAAAATGAGTTAGAAAGACGCACTGTATTGTCAATTTCTTGTCTCTTCTTTAGGCGTGAATCTTGATCACTATTTGAGAGTGGTCTTTTTTTCCCGACCACGGTTTCCCATATTGAATCGCTGCCATTTGGTTCAACATCTAGGTTAGTGTTCTCCGTTGCCATGGCAACCGACGTTGATTGTTGTGTTAATTTAAATGAAATAAAAATGTCTTATTTAAAATAAATTTCACACATATTGTCACATATCAAACGAAACTATATTAAATAATGAATGTCACAAACAAAAATTACCACCGGTATCTATAAAGAATAAACTATAAATTAAATAACAAATCGGAACGTAAGTTCGCGCACTGTTAGTCGATTAACAAAAATCAGCTGTTTAAAATAAATTTAATAACAAAAAAAAGGTGCAAAAAATGTGTAGAAAATTAACAATAACAATATGAATAAGAGAGAAGTAAAAAATTAAATTTTGAAGGTTCACTTGTCTTTAGATTAAAAAGTAGTGATGAAGATGAATGGTGAATTTAATTTCGTGTATGGATTAAAAACTTTGGTCTAAATTAGGGATGTGATATCTTTGGAGGAGCTTCGTTTCCTCATTGTTGTCCAGTAAATTTAATTCTAGGTGATCGTTTAACCTTAGCTGGTACTTGAGGCTCAGCTCTCTTATCTCTTCTGATATGGTACGGATACGAAGATGGTCATATATTTCTAAGTTTCTTTAAATAAAATAAAATAAAAGTTATAGATTTAAACAAATTTCTATAACTTTAATTATGTAATACACAATTGTCGTGAAAACCATACTAAGGCTTTAATATTAAAAAGTACAATTTTTTTACAGATTTTTATGAAAAAAATAATACAGAGAATCACTGATTGACGCTAAACTAAGTTTAACTACAATTGAACTTAAAAAATCTGGTGTGAAACACTCACACAACTTTCTCTTGCCAATGCAAATAATTAACAATATAACGTAACATTCGTCATAAAACATTAGAAATAAACAAAAAACATAACCTAATTTTAATCATGAGTGAAAGACGGAAAATAAAAATCAACCTCAGTTCGGCTTAAATATACGGATAATCACTCTTTCACGCTAAACTAGGCTCTGTAGAGAAAAATGCTTTAAATAAAAGTTGTAGATCTTTTAATTTCCTATAAAATTAATTATACACACGTTTGTCGTAAAATGCATTCTAAGGGCGAAATCTTAAAAAAATCGATTTTTCACACGTTTTCGTGAGAAACGAAATGAAAATCGCAAATTACTGCTTAACTAAGCGTTATAAAAAAAATGTTTGAAATAAAAGTTGTAGAATTTTTAATTCTTTACAACTTTTATTATATAAATTTTTGCGGTAAATTGCATATTAAAACCGTAATCTTAAAAGAACTATGTTTTTACGTGAAAACAGCCTCACCAAGAATTTCAGCAAACATGACGCCTACCCTATCTTGTAGAGAATAAAAAATTGAGTAAACCAGGCGATTTAAAAAAAAATCGTAAGACCAGTTTTTGAGAAAATCGCAAAAAAGTGAAAAATTATACGAATAAACTACTACTTCCAGTTGACCAATTTTGATGAAAATGTTCGTGTCGGGTCCGGTAAGGGTATGTAACTTAAGTTTCAAGTTTCAAGTTCATACGATGTTCCGTTCTTGAGATATTTTGTACACACACACACACACACACACACACACACACACACACACACACACACAAACCAATGGCTAAAAACATGTTTTTTGGGTTCAGGGGGTCTGAAAACGTATAGATCCGGTGAAAACTCGATTTCGAAAAATCGACATGGAAACAATACTTTCCTTCCTATATATTCATATAGGCAAGAGAAAGTAAAAATACTAATAAACTAAAAAAGCCATAAAAAGAATTTCAATGGACGGCAGTGTTTGATTTATTAGAAATGATTAATAAAAGGTTAAAATTCAATAAATTAAAAGAAAAAAGTAATTCTCTAACAAAATGATCCATCTGATCCTTTTTAAATCACTAGAATATTAATTTTTGAAAGGTTTCTTTCTATGAATTTAATTAGTTGAATCTATATTAAAATGTCAAATTTACATTAACAAGTAAACGAAGAAGAACTGACTCAATATGATTGATAATTTTAATTTATTATTAGAAAAATTATGAATATCCATTAGATATTGGAAGTATTTAAAACAATATCAATATTTAATTAAAAAAGAAACCTTGGTTATCAAAAAATATTTGATTCAAATGAAGAATTTAATTTAAAAATTCATTATCCGAATAAGGCACAAAAATATCGGGTTGGTGCTCCTTATCTCAATGCAAATGAATAATTATTTTCCTTTTTCTGAAATAGAAATGCAATTAGCAAATTCTTTCCCATATTTTTCTTCCTAGAAGCTCTTAACCGATGTATATGAAAATATAATAAAATTATTGGTGTATTTTTAAAATGTAATAATAGACTATCGAATTGTAGTACAAGAAAAAGTTACTGCAAATAGTGCGTTATATTTTTTTTGTAAAATTTATTTAGTCTGCTAAAAGTAGTTAGCTGTGTTAGCTAAATGCAGTTAGATATTAGCTTCAAGTAGATAGCTAAAAGTAGTAAAGAAGATAGAAGAAAAGAGGAATCCTGGTAGAAGAATTTCCTGGCTCGCCAATTCGAGAACCTGGTTCGTAAGAACTTCACGTAATTGTTCCGGATTGCGACTACTTAGGTCAAAATAGCCAACATCCGAACCGGATAGGCAAGACAAGATAAAGAAAAGTAGTTATAAGAATGGGTACTCAAAGTACTCATATTTAAAAATTAATAACTGCTATTTTACTTTCGTATATTGCAAATTTTAGACCACGAGAGGTGACTTTAGACGTTCCTGGAAGCCCTTTGCAGTAGCCCACATTCATTCTCAGCATTGTTCACGGTAGGCGTTTTCTCCTTTCTCCAGTCCACCCGTAATTCTGATTTTGCTGTTTAGATCATCAGCCGAATGGCTGGTTTGAACCTGTAGAGGTTTTACCAAGTAAAACGAGGAGTGAGGTGGTTTCCCCTTACTTTCCTCACTGGGTTGAAAAGTATGCTTACCGGCAAGCCAGGCTCTCTAAAAATCACATATTTTCATTTTGCGAATGACATCTTCATTTCATTCACAACACGGTCTGATTGAATAATGTAATTCGTTACTCTCAGAGGAGATAACTCTGATTAGTACCTTTTACACCTCTATCTCTTCTGTTCTTAAATGATTCAGTCATATAATTGGCTGACCATGTGATAAGAAATACAACAATTTTTGAAACCCTAGAACTAGGAGATCGAGTCCAAATAATTTATCACTCCACCTGCCTGTTATGGGCAGAAAAAATTACTGAATATTGAGTAATAAGTTTTTGGTAAAATTTGTAAAATCATTAGTAAAATGTTTGCATTACAAAATGAATTGCTTTTAATTTATTTCGGTATACGTTAGGGTGGCGATTTGATTTAATTTTTATATTGTTTTACTTTATAACTTTATATTGGATCAGATAATTCATTAATGAAATAAACAATTGTTGAACAAGTAAATAAAAGTTTATAAATTTGATATGTTATTGAAAATTTGACGTAAACGATTTCCTAAATAATAACGCAATTTAAGGAAGTGATGTCGGAAAATAATGGATTTTTACAAACATTCACAGTGTAATTCTTTTAACAATAAAAGTGCATTTTATGTGGCGTAAAGCAAATAAATTTGCGTTTTTGTGTTTCTCAGGCCGGCGCTACAGTAGCAGTAACATAGTCGAGGCATCGTCCCCTACATTTTATGAGCCGAGGAATGACTGAGCGAGAGAAGCGTATATATGGGGACAGGGACTGTTTTATTTATCGTTCTTTCCAATCTGGACACAAAAGACTGTTGTCGATAAACCCGATTTCCATCCACAACTATACACAATTTCTATACACAAGAAATACAATGTACATACAAGTAAAGAGTATATACAAATACAAAGTAAAAGATACAGTGCGGCACTTGGTTCTTTACTACACACAATCTCACAATAGCTGTTGATAGATCGGACATTTAAATTGATTCCATGCAAAATTTCTTTCAAGAATGACTTTACAAGTTATAAAAAAACTGGATGCATTAGACAAAATTAAAATTAAATCAATATTTGTCTCTCAAATTATTCTATTTCTAAAAAAAACAACCCTTATAATCCGTAATTTCGGATAATACGAACTGATCTTATGTTTTGTTAACATTCTCTTGACTATTAAACGTATTTTAAAATAGATACCAAGATATTTTATAATAAAATTATTTCTAATAGCCCTCAAAGCAAAAGATTTTATTTAAAAAATTATAAACAGTGTAGTTGAGAACAAAATTCCCTTTCATGAGACGATGCATTTCATGGTTGGTGACAATGTTCAAAAAGGCTTACCTTTGACTTACGGTAAAAACCATTAGTGATTTCTGTATCTACTCTTTAAGAGGAATCGAATGAAACTTCTTCTGTTACCAAATTATAACTTTGATTTCTTGATTTCCGGTTTTGGGCCATTTTTGGTCGAAACCAGAACTTCAAACCCAATTTACGCCCACTTTCTTTTCGAGTAGATTACGAACTAGGAAATCGTTTGTTGTTATCTCTTGTAGTTTCTGACATCTGGGTGTGACGGACTGACGCACAAAACAAAATGATAGTTGACAATTTTTAAAATTGCCACCAATAAAAAACGAACATAAGTTTTTAATACAAGATTTACATACAATATAAATTGTTTACAGCTACAATATTTCTTCAAGTTCATAAGCAATTACAAGAAATTATAAATTTTCACCAAAGCTTGGCTGAATAAAATTACTAATTGTTTACAGTCGTAAGGCCGAAAACCAGATCATGACCTAATATTTAGCCAGCGCCTCATGACCATGACGTCTGCTTGCGTAGATTTGTTCAACTGCTCTACCTACAGCAGTGCTATTTCCAGTGTTTTAGCTGCTCCTGAATATGAAATGAGCTGCTTATTGTTACATATTTCATTAATTTCTTCTGGACCTTTTTCAGTGTTCGGGATGATTACACCATTTCATTAATGCGTGCGAAATATAAAATTCAGTTCGTATGGGATCAGTTTTGGTTTTTACACATTTTTACTTTCTCTTGCCTATATGAATGTATAGGAAGAAAACAATGAGGATTCATTCATTTTCATTTTGCGTCTTTCACTCATGATTAAAAATAGGTTATGTTTTTTGAAGTTAGCTTTTTGTTTATTTCTAATGTTTTATTACTAATGTTAGGTGACCCACCGGGTTGGTCTAGAAGTAAAGTCGTCGCCGCGAGTCAGCTGTTTAACAGCTGATTTTCGGAGGCGAAGGTTCCTGGTTCAAATTCTAGTAAAGGTAGTTACTTTTATCCGGATTTGAATACTAGACAGTGGTTACCGGTGTAATTTGATGGTAGGGGTTGAATTAACTAAACTCTCTCAGGAATAGTCGGCTTGGGTCTGTACAAGACTACATTTCATTTACACGTCATACACATCATCTTCATCTCATTGGGTCATGGGGTTGCTTATTGTTCTGATTTGAACAGATTGCAACGTACACACTTAGGAATTAAAAAAAGGTTAGGTTATATTGTTAATTATTTGCATTCTCAAGAGAAAGTTGTGTAAGTGTTTCACAACAGATTTTTTGGACAACCGAACAGGTCCCGATCCCGATTAGTTTGGTTGAACGGAGTTATTGTGCATTTCTAACCTGCAGATCTCTTATTTAACTTCGTCACATCATTCATAACTTGCTGAAAATACTGCAACTTTTCAGCTTCTTATCCCTTCCACATTTATATTTTTCTATTATTATTTTGATGATTTCTCTAACCTATCTATTAGGTTTTCTCTTCATTACTATTTTAACAGTTATTTCCCTTCTCCAGATGTATTTAACACTTCTTCATTAACAATTTTTTAAATTCATGCGCTTTTGAAAATGTTTGTAAAACACAACGTTTCGAAAGACACAATGTACATTCTGTACTTAGCATAAACAGTAAAAATTACACATGCTCCACAAAAATCTCTTTACAAACCATTTCCGAATTTCTCGGCTAATGTTATTGGACTACAACATTTTTTCTTTCCTTTCAACCCAAAAGATCACTTTTAGGTGGCTGGTTATATAACTTTTCCTTTTCACATACTTGAAAATACTAAAACCATAAATTCTAACATAGACTAATATCAATAAAACAAAAATTGTATTCAAAATCTCTATTTTTTTTTCTTTTTTATAGTTTAGTTTATTTAAAGTCGAATCGACAGCTTGGTCATTAGCGATTACTGTGGTTTTGGTAGCTTACTGTAACAGTGGGTTTCATTAGACTTCAACATTTGTTCTTTCCTTCACCCTAAAAGATCTCTGTTAGGTGACTGGTTATATAACCTTTCCTTTGAACATCCTTGGAAATACTAAAACCATAAATTCTAACATAATATCAACAAAACAAAATTGTATTCATAATCCTTATTTTTTTATTTTAGTTTATTTAAAGTTACATCGACAGCTTGGCCATTAGCAACTACTGTGGGTTTTGGTACTGTAACGGTGGGTTTAACATGTCCTATTATTGTTGTGTCCTATTATTTTAATATGAACTTCAATATAAGAAATCAGTTTAACTTAGAATTAGTTTAAAATTTTGGTTCGGAATATACCTACATCATCATTTTTAAGATCAACTGCCAACTTATTGAATATACCTCTTTGTAATTGAGTCATCAAAAGTTGAAATATTACCGTAGGGTTTCATGTAAATAGTAGACACCAGCAGGGAAGGAGGGCAACTCAATCCTTGATTCGTGCGTCATAGTAAGCACTAAGCTATTTAACCTAATTTTTTACTTAAAAAGATTTACTACTATATTAATGATTCAGTTAATTTCGTTTATTGAAGTCACATTATTTAATTACTTCTTGTACATAAAAAAACTAGAAAAGGAAGAAAACAAATAGATGTAGTACAATTCGTAAGATAATTAAGTTAAAATCGTTCTACTAAATTTTAAAGTTTAATAAACAAATAAAATATGCAAAACGAAAAAAAGAAGGTGGAAAAGTTATAACGGTAACGCGATTAGGCAAGAGTTTTATTCAGTATACAGTTTTGTGCCTTTGGGGACTTTGTACACCACGAATTAATTCCGCAGATTTCCGCTCATGTTTCGGGCGAACAAAGCCTTGGGCCGAGCCAGTGCATCCGCCTGAAAAGCTTCCTTTATTTCATCGCTACATTTTTACTCGAAATATACTGAGAGCAGTGAAACGTTCTGCTCTTTCTATTTAAAAAAAAGAAAATATAATATTAGACTTACAGAAATATCATTATAAAACAGATTTAATTTTAATTCGTATGTTTATAAAGAATGACATCAAAGTATTATGCATATACACTGCTTAAAACTTACCCGAATAAAATGAAAGATCTTTATTCATTAATATTTTATAACATTTTTCTAAACAAATATCTAATAGTCAGAAAACTGACATGCACAGTGACATAGAATTTTAATTCCAGAAAAAACATATAAGGTTTCTTTTTTGATAAAACACAACTGGTTAAATCTTTATAGCTCCATTGTAATTTTACAGTAAATACATTTTCTTTATTCCTGTTTAATGAGCTGAAGAATTTATTCCCAAGAGTTATCACTATTACGATAACCTACGTAATAATCAATAGGAGGGTGATAATATTATCAACCGCTACATAAATCTGTAAATGAACAACTACTACATGACATTTAATTTATGACAAATGATACCCAAATACTCAAAAAGCTTCAAAATGATGGAATAGTGCTCTAAACAGAGACGGATTCAGTGAGCTATAAGATTAATTAACAATTTTGGTCTTTATTGAATAACAATTAAAATAACCTGCAGTATACATGATGTAGGCTATGTGTGTAAAGTCCTGTTTTCGTTCTGATAGAGGAAATCACCCAGTGGCAAAGAAATCCTCGTCGGTGTTTTATATGAGATTTCTATTGCAGTACAATTTTTAATTTCCTTAGCAGATTTTATGGTAAATGTGGGTGTTGGCGCCTCCGTGGCTCAGTGGTTAACGTCCTACGCTAAAAAGCGGAGGTCCCAGCTTCGATTCCCAGCCAGGGCCTGGAAAGTTATTACAAGTTCAAACTTACCGTCTCTCAACCCAAAGTATTCGCTAATAATCGAGATGTTGATGCGACTCAAAATAATTTAAAAAAATATGCGTGCGTTGTGTGTGACAATGTTTGTATCTCTGGATTCGTGTTAATAATCAATTACAAATAAAAGTTATAATAGGCTAGCGTATAAATTTTAATGTGCATCTAATGTGCTGAAGTCTGGACATATGATAGAGATTCGTACGTAGCAGGAATTACATTTCATTAAACGTAAAAATTTGTTTTTAAAGGTTTACAATCCTGTTCACGTTTGATTTTTAGCTTACAATTTGGTTAAAAAAAAACTAAAAATTAAATGTAGTACATGAAACAATGCATCGTTAAATTACTTCAGTCGAATTACAAATCGATTCCTAAGAATGACAAGTTCCGACTAAAATTTCATAATTTTTAGTAAGATAAAAATTGTCTTACTAATATTTTTAAAATAAAAATATTGTTTCGCAGATCAGTCAGAACAGAACTTAGTGAAAAAACAAGTAATTACAGTATTTACAGTAATAACAGAGTAATATACAGTAGTTCTACTGTAAGTTATGTTCTGACTAACCTGCAGAAAGAAATTTCAAAATTAATTGTTAGTTGGAATTTTGTCATTCTAAGGGGCCAAAATATTAATTTTTTTACATAGCATCTGGACCTTTTAGTTACCAAATGCAATGTAAAAATAAACTACACCGCGTTAACTACCTATATTATAAATTATATTAAAATATCTTTTACAGAATGAAAAAATGGGAAGAGTCCAAAAACATAATTTTTGTGAACACAAGTGACATTACATTACGATAGAATTCTGTATTTTTAATGTAGTGGTAATACTTTACTGCAGCCAAACCTCAGCGTTACATTTTTTTTAGATATTTTTCATTATACTTAATTCAAAAATTTGGTAGTAAGTGATTGGTTTGAGTATGTACAGTACGGAAAAGTGAGTTCAATTTTCCAGATTACAGGCAATAATAGAACCCAAAACTTTCAGTTTAACAATCGAATAAAATACTCTACCCAAAGTTCGTAGTGTTACTGAGTAGAGAAATAACATTGCTATTGAATTGAAAATTACGTATATATTCTGACAGTATTTAGAAAATGTAAGTTGTGACAGTAATTTACACAATGCAACAAATTTATATTGGATGGAATATTTTTCGATTGTTAAAGGTTTGCTATAATAACCTATATTAACTTTTATAGATAAATAATACTATTTATTACTCCGAATGAAAAAAAAACGACTTATTGTCGAAGATAATAGTTATAGTACACTAAATACAATGTCTTCTTGTAAACAAAGTAGGACGTTAAAAATACGTGAACGTCATTTTCATTCAACAGCCTCGGTAGCGCAGTAGGCAGCGCGTAAGTCTCATAATCTTAAGGTCGTGAGTTCGATCCTCACCCGGGGCAAATTTTTTTATTCAGTATATTATTTTTAAAAAAATCCCGCAAACGAAGTAGAATGGACTAAGGATTAAATAGACGTCGCTGAAACCCACAATAGCCTCGGTAGCGCGTAAGTCTCATAATCTTAAGGTCGTGAGTTCAATCCTCACCCGGGGCAAAATTTTTACTTAGTAACTTATATTTATTTTTAAAAATTCCGTAAACGAAGTAGAATACACTAAGGATTACATGATGTTGAAACCCACAACAGCCTCGGTAGCGCAGTAGGCAGCGCGTAAGTCTCATAATCTTAAGGTCGTGAGTTCAATCCTCACCCGGGGCATAATTTTTTTACTTCAAATATTATTGCAAATTATACAAATTTCGAGACAAAAGTATTACAAAGAAAAATATAAGTTGCAATTTTAAATACAGTTTTAATTTTTTTAGTGCCTTTTTAGTGCTAGTGGACCTTTTGATAAGACAACATAGGAGTTAATTGAAAACGAATTTTTGAAACACTGCAGTAGAGGCAATGTCTAAATAATGAAAATATAAAGTCACATAATATGTTTAAATAATGCTATGTTATGTATAATGAAAAATTGAGTTATGAAGAAGTTCAATCAAGAAAACGAAAAATTAAAAAAAAAACCACTGAAATACTTTGTTAGTTTTCACTAAATTACAGTAATTTTTTCGCAATAAACTTATCAAACAAAAAAAAAACAGTAGCAATAAAAAAAAAATAATAGCGCTAATTATTTTGTTTCATTACATACAATCACAAACTAACTTTGTTCACATGGATCACACATTAAACGAACTACAAAATCATTAAAAAATTAACAAATACGAAATAATAATCGTAACCGTCTCAAAGGTTCAGTGGTAGAGAATTCGACTGTCAAGCTGTCGGTTTCGAAACCTGGAAGTTCTCAAGGTTAATTTATGAAAACGTTCAACTAGTAGGAACGTAGGAACTAGCCATTTTAACTAGTTCTAACGTAGGGACTAAAAAGACTGGCAGATGATGAGATTTGAAATTACAAAAAAAATATTACCATTAAATTTAATTTTTTTTTTAAATTAGTAAGAAAATATACATAGAATTTAGAATGGAAGTTTAAATGATAATAATTGGTAACCTGCGAACGAGAAAGACACAGATGGGATTCCTAATAGATACACACAATTTATGACAGCAAATTCTCTAAAGAAAATAGTTTTTTTTCATATAAATTTTTTTGAATGCATTACCTGTTATACAACAATAAATACAACTTATCGATTGGATTTAACTCAAGAAAAAATACAACCCACTGTAATTAACAAATTATAACAATAAACATATTATACTGTTCCTAATTATTTTTTACAATCAAAATTAGATAAATAGTGTTTTTCTAAATAACTAAAAATAAAATAAAAAAATAACCAAAACTCCTTTAAAACAAAAAAAGAGAAGTAATAAATAATAAGCACATGATTCCGAAATATATGTACACCGAAGTTTACTGAAGATAATTAAAAATGTTCATTCAGTTATTTACAACATTCACAATTAAACACGACAGTCATCTTCAGAATATTAACATTATATTATTTACAATTTTAAAATCACACTGTCAGAATCGTCCTGGGAGATCCAGTACTGCAGCACGTTTTAGCTTATGGACATCATTGACTGTTGTCTAGAAAATAGTAAAACCGAAAATTTTTGTAAAGAATAAAAGAATTGCAACAATAATGACTTGAAAGAAAGTCAATGAAGATACAAATAATTCAAGATACTAAGTGGTATAGGGAAAAAGTAAAGAATGAGAAGAATATTAGACAAAACTTTTAGAAGCGTTTACACGAAAAGCGAAAGCAATTAGAACGTTAAAGCAACGTGAAACGGACGACGCAAAGCAGTTAAAGCATTATTTGCAATTGCTTCACGTAGGACGGTTGGACAGTACGTGATCTGTGTAATGTTCGTTTTAAAATGAGACACTGTTATTTCACATCACGGTTACTAATACGTACGAACTTAAACCTCAATGCGGCACTAATGCGGGCCTATTTGTTGTACACGAGCAAAATTTAAGTTACGATTTTGCAATTTATATTAAAATTGGTGATTTTTTTTTATCTTCATTTAAGTGTCAAACCGTGAATAAATGTAACTGAAAAATTAAACTGGGTATTAACTTCAAACAACTAATTAATTAAAATTGAGATGCTACATAATAACAATCTTTATCCCACATATTATAATAGTCTTTACAACATAAAAGGCAAAACACAAAAATGTAACCTAAATAAAATTACACTAATGCACCTTAAATTAAAAACAATAAAACGAAATTAAATTGAACAAAATAGAAATTTTATATAAAATGTGGAACTAGGTACCTCCTGTCGCAAAAACTGTGATGTAGGATACCATCCATGAAAATAAAATGTCAAAGATGTAGCAACATATAGACAATATTAACAAAAATATATGTAAATATACATAAAAGAAATAAAATAAGAATTTTTCCATTTTATAAACATCTTTCCCATTTTGTTGTATGGCGTTGAGTCCTGGACAATCGACAAGGCTGTCACTAAAAAACTGGAAGCTTGTGAAATGCAGTTGTATTCGAAAATCCTGTAAATATCATGGAAGGACCATAACCAATGTCGAAGGTCTTCAATGAATGAACGAAAGTAAAGAAAACTTATGCCCAAATTCAATCATTCAGGGGAAGATAAACGGGAAGCGTGGCCCAGAGCAAAGGACAATTTCTTGGTTGTAGAACCTAAGAGCGAGGCACGGGAAAACTTGTAACGAAATGTTGAGAATTGAAGCCAACAAATATAATAAGCATTATAAGAAGCAGCATAAGTTAGCATATATATACTTGAAAAGAATATAAGTTAGTTGATGAAATAAACTGATAGTTGCAGCGTAAGTATATCATTTGAATGGCTGGGTTTAATATTATGCCGACTCTTATTAATTCAGAATGGAAGAAAATAAAACAAGTAAAATGTTGTATTTTGACTTTTAAGTTAGTATTTTCTACTACTTTTTACATTATACAGTTATTCTCATTGTAAATTAATACAATTAAATTGAAATAAGAATAAATTAAGGATAAAATTAAAAGTATTCATTTATATTCCAAGTTGTGCTTTGAGAATAAAAATAAGTAGTAGTCACTGTTTTGCTGATGAATGAATTCAGTAGCAATATCAAAGTAATGAAATGGTTTACTTGATATCACATCACAAAGTAAGCATCCATTTCCTTAACTTGCTTTAATTGCATCCCCAACCTGTAATTTGCTCACAGCGAGGAGAAATGCGCCGCCCTTTTGCTTTCCGTTTTCCCTCCCTAACAGAGTAAACGATCTTTTACTATCTACTCTACGACTGTCCCCTTCGTCACGTTACGACTTCTCTACGCGTTCAACTTAATGTTTTAGTCAAATTGAAAACGATGAAAACAACTTATTCCAAATCAAAGCAAGTTGAATTGTCTTTTGATAACAAATAATTAGTTATTTTAAGAACAGTTTCAAACAGCGTACTAAACAAATAAAACTACTTATTAACATTTATATTTAAACAGTAGGCTAAGATTAATAATTAATGCTAACTTAAATTAATCTATCAGTATTCATTTATCTCTTAACGTCGAACTCCGAGAAAATATCTGGAATAATTTCTAAGAAATGGAAAATGAACAATCTAAGGAAGATCCTGGAACTTGAAAAAAGTTGTAGAAAATAAGTTTGTGTCTGTTTACTTCTAGAAACTGAACCATACAGACAGGTTTAAGAAATAATATCAAATAGGATTATGAAATTCCAGAAAATAAGACAGAAACAATTTTCACGGATGAAAGAAATTTAAAAGTATTAAAAGAAAAGTTTACAATTAAATACGTATATATATATATATAACGTACATATATGATGAAAAATGTAAAATATAAAAAACCTGGAGTAGGAATGAAAGGGAACCAAGAAGGAGACGAGAAAGATAGAAAAAGCTAGAGAATTTGAGAAAATGAAGTTTTCACATAAGTTTCTTTAAAGTTATGACAACACTAGTTATTATGTATGGAAGTGTCGAAAGGACAACTACAAAGTTACATGACCAGACCGCAGAGATGAGGTTTATTGCGAAGGACGAAATAACGTACTCGGTTGGATAGAACAAAAAATAAAAATGTACGGGTTGGAATTAGTTATCTTCAACTTAAATGAGAAAATAAATGATTATCATGAAGGTTGGAGACAGCACATAGTCAGGACGTCAGCTTAAAGGGAATCTGTACAAGTCAGATGGTATGTTCTGAATGGGAAAAAAGACATTTTTATACCAAAGAAGAGATGGAAGTAAATATTGTCGGTGAATTCGGAACAGGTGTACGCCTACCCTTGTTCGAAACAAGAGAAAATTATGAGAATTCACCTACATGTATATTTGTCCAAAGGTGGCTAAAATTAACCAACTAATTAATACACATATTTTACAATTTTAAAAATTGTCATCTATCATTTTCCTTTGTCCACCCGTCCGTCACACCCAGATGTCAGAAAATACAAGAGATATCAATAAACGGTTTTTGGATTCGTAATGTACACAAAAAGTTAAAGGGCCTAAATTAGAATTGCAGTTTCTGTTTTGGCCGAAAGTGGTTCAAAACCGGAAGTAAAAAAAATCAAAGTCAGTTAATCACAATCAAAGAAAGAAAGAAACGATTTCGGATTCGCAATCTACAGGATAAGGTAGTGACCTTGTATTGGGTTTGAAGTTCCGGTTTCGACCTGAAAAGGACCAAAACCGGAAGTCAAGAAACCAACGTCGGAATTTGGAAACAAAAATAGTGTCATTCGATTCCTCTTAAAGAGTAGATAGAGAAACCAATGGGTTTGAAGTTCCGGTTTCGACCGGAAATGGCCTAAAACCGGAAGTCAAGAAACCAAAGTCGAAATTTGGAAACAAATATAGTGTCATTCTATTTCTCGTAAAGAGTAGACACAGAAAGCACTAGTTTTTGTTATAAGTCAAAGGTAAACCTTTTTAAAAATTGCCACCAGCTATGAGACGCGTTATCTCATAAAAGGGTTTTTTAAAATTAAGTTTACTGTACGTAGGCAATATTGGGTGAGGACTGTATAAATTTTACAGATATCAGAACTTACTAAGATGAGCAGATCTATAAATTTACAAAACAAAATAACTAAAGTAACTTAGTAAATAAAATATTGCAATTTTTTATTTTATAAAAGTAACTTTCAAAGGTAAATTATTTAGAAAAATTGTGGTTTTCTTACCTTTTGCATTATATAAGAGAAGGTATGACAGAGAAGTAAGTCCTGTCTTTACGGCAGAGACAAATGGAAACAATTTCATGTTCTAGCAAAACTACAAACTAAGTAATAACTACTCAAGTAGAGACTACTTAGGTGTGCATTATGGTTACTACTAGTGTTACTACTTTTGCTCCGTTGACGTTCCTTGATTATTAATGCTCGCCACCTGTAGTACGTAACGAATACTAGAATAACGTGCAAAATGAATCATATAAGATGACGTGTTTCGTCTTTCCTAGATTATGTTATTTGATCACAGAGTGCATTTTTAGTCCTGTTACTTAATTGTTAATGTCTGGTAATTTTTTTCTAAGAAAGGGAAATTTTGTTTTGTAACACGTAGTTGGTAACCCAACTCAACCGGTATAAATACGGTAGTGTAAGTTGATTCCCCTTGAGCGGTGTAAAATTTTGTACCGTTTTCGGTCGTGTTATGAACATAATGTCTTTTACTCTAGAACAATGGGTTTTCATTCTTGAACAATATTTTGCTACGAAATCGAACGCGAGTGTAAAAGAATCATTTCAAATTAAATTTCTTGATGTTCCTCCACCAGAAAAAACTGTCAATTTCTAGGCTAACAAACCGATTTCGACAGGTAGTGTTTGCGACAGAAAACGTAGTGGTCGGTCAACTCTCTTGGCAGATGACGTTTTAGAGAATGTGAAAACAAGATAGCTTAATTCTCCAAGGAAAAGTTTACATATTTTCCACTCTGCAAATGACACCTTCACCTCATTGACCACAGAGTCTGGCTGTATAATTAAATTCATTACTCTTAGAGGATATCTGACTAGTGTCTTATACCTCTACCTCTTGTGTCCTTAAATGCTTCGGTCATATAATTGGCTAACCATGTGATAAGAAACAGAACTATATTTTGTAACCCTAGAGCTAGCAGATCGAGTTCAAATAATTCAAAACTCCACCTGTTTTTTATGGGCATAATAATCCGTTAATAACATAAGAGAATAAGCAACCAATTTTATTTAAAGTAAAATTGACAGGAATGGTACAGTTTGAGAAACGGATGTAAAATTTGGAGTTTTATAGATATTCTGAGCCTAAATCTAGTTCCGTCGAAAACAATACTCTCTTCTGTAGCATGACATTGACCTATATTTGGATTATTGGTCACGGTCACACAGATCAGTTTAACCACTACATTTTTAATAACAAGTAAAACTATTATCAAGATACTTGGTATATATTTATAATATTTCTTTTAATAATATGAGTAAATTTTGTAAATTAATAATACTGGCATAATCTAAATTATATTCTGTATTTAATTATTCATACCAGTTAATCATCAATATTGATAAAATTTATATGATTATATTTAAACAACAGCGAGATTCAAATCAAGATTGGCGTGAGTCAAAAGTGTAACTAAATTGTGTATTGTTAAAATAATTAAAGAATCAAAAAACGGAGATGAACAATTAAATAAGTGATGTGAATAACTATAATAAAATAAATAACGTAGTTTAAAACAATAATTTGAATTTTTACGAACAATAAAAATTTATTAATCAAATTTTAAAATCTAAAGTGATGAAAGTAAGATCCGGCCATAGCGTCGGTGCGGGACGAGACGATTGATGAGATGACCACACTGTAACGAGCTCCAATTAAAATCAGAAATATCAAGTAAAATTTCAAAGAAGACTAACATATTATATAAAAATGAATAGAGGAACAAGTAAGACATCATAATTATTATTTATTTAAAACGAACATTCAAAATTTATTTAAAGATATCAAATTAAAAATTTCAAGAATTCAAATACTGTTAGGACGCCATATTCATCAACTCAACAATACAATTATATTTCAGCGAACTTCGTAAAATTAAACAACCGGTATGATCGATAAACAATATTCATAAATCATCTATAAAATTTTAATAATTAACCAATAAAGACCAGTATTCGATTTAATTAAAATTTAAAGATCTATTTGTAATTTTTGTTTAGGTTAAGATTTTCATTGTTGAAGTAAAATAAGAATTTTTATACTCAAATAATAATAAATTAAAATCCCTGAGATATTATATTAAATAAAATAGTAGAGTCAATTTATTGTTAAATTCAATATTCATAGAATCATTTATCAAGTAAAAATTAAAAGCATTTAAAACTAAAATATATTTGTGTCAATTTATTTCTAACCCAGTTTATGTAGCGTAGCTGTAGTGAACGCTACACTTCCGAGAGTATTAAGATGTAAAACTAGTTAATATTTCTGTAATAATTAAAGGCAAAAATTAAGTAGGGTTAAATTGTAAAAATATAATTAAAACGACTAAGTTACCAGAAGCTTACATGAAACATAGGGTCATACAAAATAATAAAAAAGTAATGAATTTAAAAATATAAATACCAGTACAAAATTTCTATGAAAGTCATTATAAATTAAGGTTATACAAGGTACTGGTGTTAGGTGTTCGAATTGGAAAACCAAGAGCGAAAAGAAATATTGAAAACGACGAATCTAACAGAGTTAATCAAGCATTGTGAAATGATTTGAAAGTTATAAACAAAAGAAATAAATATGGAACAATAAATGGTTGCCAAGGTAACTGAAATACCGCTGGTAGTTTATCAACAGGGTTGGTCATTCATCTTTAAGGAATAAAATGTAGTGAAATATGTCAAATTTACAAACGCATTCAGCTAGCTAGTTCAATAACAAATACATCACTTTGTAAAAATCGCCTGTTCATATAGTAACAATTTCTTTAAACAGTTTGTAATTGAAGAAACCAAAATAAGTTCACATAAATTAATTACACAGGAATGTGGTTTTTAACAGCTGAAAATTATTATTTTAATAGCAAATAAGCAAAACATTTTTTTAAATTTTACAGACTAAGAACTAAAATTCCCCATAACAGGCAGGTGGTGGTAAAGTATTTGCACTCGATCTGCTAGGTAAAAATGGTATTTCTTAAGATTGAGCCGTTATGCAAAAAAATGTATATAATCAGTTATAGAAAATTAACAAATCTGGTGGGAACACTCACACGACTTTTTTTGCCAATGCAAATAATGACCAGTATAACCTAACATTTGTAATAATACACAAGAAATAAACAAAAAAAACTAACCTCAAAACCTTGTCGCCTACTAAGGCCGAAATCTAAAAAAAATACAGTTTTTACAGATTTTCAAGAAAAAAAACAGAAAATCACAAATTACTGCTAAACTAAGCGTTATACAAAAAGATATTTGAAATAAAAGATGTAGATTTTTAAATAGTCTACAACTTTTATTATATACTCTTTTGCCCTAAAATGCATATTAAGAATGAAAAAACCGTTTTTTTTCTGCGAGAGAACAGCCTCCCCGAGAATTTCAGAAGACATGGCGCCTACTCTATCTTATAGAGCATAAAAAATGTAGTGACAGACGATTTCTACAAAAATCGTAGGAGCCGTTTCCGAGAAAATCGTAAAAAGTTAAAAATGCCACGAATAAACTACTACTTTCCGGTTGATCTATTTTGATGAAAATGTATGTCGGGTCCACTAGTGGTATCTAACTTAAGTTTCAAGTTTCAACTTCGTACGATATTCCGTTCTTGAGATATTCTGTTCACACACAGACCAATCGCTAAAACATGTTTTTTGGGTTCAGGGAGTCTGAAAACATGTAGGCTATCCGGTGAAAACTCGGTTCCGAAAAATCGACATGAAAACAATACTTTCCCTCCAATATATTTATATAGGCAAGAGAAAGTAAAAACCTACAACTATTACGTCAAGAATTCTATACAACAGAGCCAAGTTTAGCTTCAAAATTGGTGATTTTTTTCAAGTTCAACGGGGTTTGACTTTCAATTGGTGTCATTCACTCATGATTCAAATTAGGTTATGTTTTTCATTTTATATTGGTTACTCGCGATTGAACACAGGTTATATTTTTATTTATTTAAATTAGCGAGAGAAAGTATTTTACACCAGATTTTTATATTTTATTTTTCACAATACAACCTACAATATTCGCCAATGACGACCTATTGATGCGCACGGATGGAATTCCTAAACGTACTTCTTGTAGGAGAACATTTATTAATGTTGATATTCTACAGCTTGCGATGCTGGTCCTGTCTGCATCCGTGTGCTCGTGTACTTGTATTTAGGAATAGAATGGGAATCAGGCTAAGTGGTATCGGAAATGTCACCAAACAATGGACTTCGGTACGATTGGGAGGGGCCTTATGATTCAGCCGACAGCAGTGTCTCTGACACCGGGATAATATCAGCCAGACCCGACCGTCTTACCGATAAATTAGTCTATGTGTACGGCCCGGTGGATCGATGCGCTCGCGCGTGCGTAGGATATACAAAATGGTGACGTCACACATCTTCATCTCTCTCTCGCGCGCGCATAAACCTTCAACCAACTGTTACAAGAGTATCTTCCGTTTCAATCGAAAAACGTAACGAATTAAATAAGACCTACAGAGGGAAAATTTTTATTATCGACACTACTTTAAGAAAGCACAAATTTTATTTTATATTCAGTTGCGGTAGAAAACTTTTTATTAAAAGGATTTTAAATGTTTACTTCCTTTATATTTAGTGATTTGGTAACCAAACGATTCTTCTCCCTCCAAATTTCACAAACGTACACGCATCTGCATTGACCTACATTCATTATTAACCCCAATTCAGCAACAAAAACAAACAATCCACAACGGATAGCGGAAGTAAATTAATGGATAATTTTGTTGGCAATCGCCTTTTAATAAGATCGCCAACAATTCTGTTTAATGAATTATATGTTTCAAAAACACAAATGGGTAATCTAATTAACATTAAAAAACACACAACAATTTGTAAAATCAACTATATTAAATTTGATTTATCGAGATAATTTTTTTAGCACGTTATATTAACGTATTTTCTCTATCCAATTGTTTAAAAAGTTTTAATTTACTTCGGGAACAACTAAATTTGGGAATAACGAATAAATTAACACAAGAAATTTAAAAACAAAACATACATTTAAAAATACTTTAGAAAACCTTATAAACCCCTGATGAAAAAAAAAAAACGATCTCCAAGATTAACGGTCATTACGCGAAATACCAAAATCTATTATTATTAATATCAAATTTTTTTATGACTGCTAATTAAAAAAATAAATTCACATTAACAACTAGGTCATTAGAGAATATGGTGGGTTATAAAACTAGAAACGGGGGTTTAGACTTGTAATAACTTTTGAATCGAACCTGGGACCTCCCGCTTTGTACCCTAACCACCATGCCACGCAGGCGACCGTTCAAAGTTCAGAAAATTAGGTTCCTACCTATATTTATCAAAATTTAGCTTCATTATAATTTAATATGTTAACAAAAATTGCTGCCGGCCGCATTGGCGTAGTTGGTAAAGGCCCGCCTCTCATCATGCGGTCTTGGGTTCGAATCACACTCAGGCACAGCATATTTTCATACGTTACAAAAATCATTTCATCCTTCACAGTCACAACCCAACGTCGTCGCTAATGACCATAGCAACGTTTAAAAAAACTTATTTTGTAAAATCTCCACAAAGAATTAGTTAGTTTTCACGTTAGTTTTTCTTGCTAAAAAATATATTTATTTATCTATAAAGAACCGATCATAGAAAATATTATGTTAGGATCATAAACCTAAAACAAATATATAACTATTTATTTCATCGTTGTAGTTAAAAGACGTTCTCCTGGAAGTATTCTACAAGGAAGATAAAAAAATACATAAATTGTATTATTTATTCAGGATAAATAATAATAGTACATTTATTTCAAAAAATGCATTGAACTACGTTTTCAACGACCGAAAAGGTATTTAATACTAGTATATAATAAAAAATCACTAAATTCATTAAGTTATTATTGAAGTAAAGAATTCCCTTTTACAATTAGTTAAATAGCTTTTCAATGACGTCAAAAGATCTCCGAATGAAATCCTTGTTCAAATTTATGTGGAAGGACATAGTGACCAATGGTTAAAAAGAAAAACCCTCGGTTGGAAAAGTAAAGGGATAAAGGTTTAACCTGTTGCTATTCAAGTCACAGGGAATTTATACCTGAAGTTTTTTCTTCATTCCTCCTCTTTTTACCAACAAACAGACCAGACCTCAGAGTTGTAAAATATCACTAACAAACCACCAAAATAATATTTTCTCCTATGAATACAATCATTTTGGAAAATGAAAAAGCGGAATGTTTTATATACCATTTGTTCAATAAAATAAAATACTACTGCAATAATACATGGGAGTTTACAACAATTACTTTACAACATATATTTTATAGTACAAAAGAAACTATTAACATTTTATGAAAGGATACTTTATTCGGGAAGTAACAAAGTTTAATCCAAAAAAGTGCGTTATATTATAGCATTATAAACTACAACCGCAAGAAGAAAGAAATTTCTCACATTTCTGTAGACAGTTATCCACGATATCATTCTTCACATTAAAAACAGTGCATGCGATATGACATTTACATTACCAGCGATTAGACCATTACGGAAATTTTTTTATCGATTTTGTCTTCATTATGAATTTATACTTATCAAATTTAATAATTCTGTTAAACTGCTCATTTTAATATTTCAATAAGAAAAGACGGTACTCTTAATTTTTAATGTTTCTGTACAATCTTTAAAGATTATGAATAGAATAGAATGATATTATGAATAGAAGTTATAAAAAATCTACAAATCGGAACACTGAGTAAAATATTTACTGTAAAATACTCTTTTTCTCACAATCAAGGATTAGGCTTCCGCCTGTTCCAACTCACAACAGCGACAAACTATCGAATTATTGCCATCATTTGCGTGGCCTCCCAACATCTCTCCTCCCCACTGGTTTAAATGCCATATACTGAAGGGGATCCTTCCCTCAGCTATTCTCTCTACGTGCTTCCTCTATCAATATCGATATTCTGTAATCTTTCCATTCAGGTTGTAAACATCCAGTTCCGTTCTTATGTCCTCAATACTTAGTTGATCCCTAGCACTGCAACCCTTTGTTCTTCGCAGGAATCGCATTTTTGCCGCCTGTACTCTACTCTCCTGTGGTCTGGTACTAATCCACGTTTCACTTCCATAAAGTAGGACTGCGGCAGCCATCATCCGTAAAATTTTATCTGGGTTTCTTTTCTTGTTTTTTTTTTGCCTAGGGTTCTGCTAATCTTGCCGCACATTACTTGGAATTTGCCAACTTTCTTTTCTATATCCAAATCTTGATCAAACCCGATGTCATAACCTAAATAATTGTATTGTTATACCATAAATACTCATAAAAAATAAATTAACTTATATTGTCACATAAAATAATCACATACGTTTTATACGACAATACCAAATTTTGGAAAATGGAATGAGACGACTACTGTACAAACTGGAGAAACGGGTTGACCAAGAATTCGTATGGAATGGCCATGGAAAACTGTAAGCCTATCCAAACCCATCCAAAATCTTGTAGGGGTATACACATGAGAAACATCAGGTTAAAACTAATAACTTGACTTTGGATATTATTTATGAAGAAGTACTTTAAATAAATTCAAAAAAGTTACAAAACTGTCATAACTATGATTCTAAATGATGCTATAGATTACCAAAATTAATATAATCAAAAAAGGTCGCAACTACGTTAAGAAGGAAAACTACTATATTTTTAAAAAAGTACTGGCACTTAATAAACACTTTAATTTTGTGAGAATTTTTCTTTTCGAAAATAAGATGGTGAAATGGATTTATGTACCAGAGCGGACACGCCACTGACGTATCGTACTTCGAAATTAATAGTTATGTATTTCTAAATACTATATAATTGTCTACAAAAGCAGAATTTCTGTCATCAGCATTATACCAATTAACATTGCGCATTCCTAACAAAGTAACATTGACAGCGGGTGATTATTTGATGAACATTTGCTTCAGGTGTTATCAGTGACTTTGTTGTCCTTTTGGTCTTTAACACTTACATGTGTATACGTATACAAATACACACACACACACACACACATACACACACACACACACACACATGATACAATGGCACCCACGCAGAACTAGAAAAGTGCATTACACAAACTTTTTATAATTACTTTTCTCAAAAAATTCCCCGTTTAACTCCGCATTTTATTTTTAAGATACCGCTTGCAATTTCTATCGTAACACATGCAATTTATTTAAAGAAGACTTAGTCTACCTACCCTGTAGTAACATTAAACAATGACGTAATATCAAACGCTGGTGACGTCAAATACCTTTATCTACATCTAGATTGTAAACTAAATTGGAAAACCCATATTAAGATAAAAAACAAACTGAACTGGACATAATATTTCGCAAAATGTAGTGGCTCTTAGGCCGTTGCTACGTTAAAGTTTATCAGTCGGTGGTGGGATGACCACATATATAAATCTTTTATTAAACCAAAATGGATATATCGGATATTGATATTTTAGACTGACTTCAAAATAAGGTTGTAAGAGCCATATTTAACACACCGAGGAATATCCGAAATGATTTTATTTTCAATCGGCCGTTAATTAGTAAAGAAATAATTAGTTTCTATAACGAGTAAAAGTAGACTAATGTCAACGCTTGTAAAAACATCCGAATCATCTAGACTTGGATCTCCTAGGTATAATAGCTTACGGGACAACCAACTGAAAAAATTCATTTTCTCGATTTCAGTGAAAGGTCCTGAATATCTCATTACTTATTAAATGTTAATCTCGATGTATCTCATTTGAAGCATTCACCGTATGAAAATATGCTGTGTAATAATTATTATTTTGTGTGTTATTTTTTTTTTGTTCTTTTGATAATGTAAAGTTGCTAATCAGAGGTTAGTAAAGAATATTACTTGTTTTTTTTTTAAATTTAGCTGAATTACTTAATATATTGATACCTGAACAGATTGTTAATTATTGATAAACCTTATTAAAATTAAAAAATAAAACGTACTGCGCCGGCCGCATTGGTAACAGTTGGTAACGTGCTCGCCTCTCATCATGCGGTCCTGGGTTCGAATCCCACTCAGGCACGGCATATTTTCATACGTTACAAAAATTATTTCATCCTTCATTGTTCCATAGTTACACCCCAACGTCGTAGCTAATGACCGTTGTAGTTGATGCGACGTTAAATAAAAATGAATTAAAAAAAAGTACTAATATAGGCCTATTATTAACGTAATAACACGTAACAAATTCAAAGTAAAGAAAAAATGAGTTTGAAGTTGTATGAAAGATTAATTATGTTACACAATGTAATATAAATTTGATTAAATAAGCTTGGCAGTATATACGCGCTTCAAAATTTACTCGGAAGACTGATTTCAAATATTTGAAAATGAATATTATTTTGAAGTAAGTAATTTTTAATTCATTAAATGGATGCTTTTAAAAACGTGATAAACGTCGTTCGTCAATTGAAAAAAGAATACTAAATTTTAATTGGAAAAGAATGAAAAATTCCAATAAAATAAATTAAACGAAGGGAATAAGAAAAAACAGATGTTTTACAGAATTAGGAAAACTGTTACACAATTCGCGTTAAGTTCATTTTAATTGAAAAATGCCTTCCTTCAAACTCACCCCATCAACAAGAATCTTTTATTTTAGTCTTGTGCTAAATTAACCCAAAATCCTCAAATTCAGAAACGAACCGATAGAATTTCAGACAAAAAGTGCTAAACCATATACATATCTGATTTCATAACCTTTAACTTTTATACAATATTACAAAAGTCCTGCTAATAAAATTTCATTTTTCAGATATGAAAGTTTAATAAAAGAGAATGTACTTAGTATGTTTAACAAGTGAAAATAAAATCAACACTAAGTTATTTCACAATAAATACATGAAATTAATCTAAAAATAGTGTAACGGTTTATGAAAGATGTTTTTTAGTATAATACTCGTTATTAATAACTTTATAATAAGCTAATAATAATAATAATAAATAAATAATAGTTAATAATTAGAACATTTTGTGTTAGTAACTCAACAAACGGTTAGTAATTTCGAAGTCCGTAATGTCCGAATTCAAACACAATGATACTATTACTAACATGTTATATGCAACAAGATTAAGAATACTTCCTTTCCAAATTCCGTGAGTTTATCAATAAAACGAAAAATGTTATTTCTAAATGATACTGATGATTCATTACTAATTTATCCTGTACTTATTTGGAACTAAACAAAGGGAATAAAATTACAATTTTTACACATAAGAAGATTAACTAAAATAAATTTAATATCAGAGCAAACATAATTTGATAGCACTGAGTTAAATTATCAATAAATTTATATTTTTTTACAAGATTTAGATGCATACCACCATGACGTACAACAGAACAATATATTATATGTGCACGGTTAAATAAATTCATGAAAATGGAAATATAAAGTAAAAGCAATACAACTTTAGTATACAGTAGAACAATCTGCAAAAAGGGTAGAAAATATTCTGATCTTCTTTCACGGATGTTATCAGAGACTGGTTTAAGGTAGAAAGTAAACTCCCGGGGGAGAATCCTCACTGAGCTGTGTTTGTATTCCGTTACTGAGACCCGTTACTTTGGTAGAAGAAACATTAAAATAATATTAAATGTTCTTCATAGAGGTTAGAAAGAGGTAGATGCTGCATTGTTACATTATAAAGGTAACTTTGAAGTAACAATCATTTTAAAAAGAATATACAATCAAAATAGGTTAACTTTAAAAAATATTAAACAATTTTTAAATTACTATAATTTAAAAATACTAATAAAAAGAAAATTCATACAAAAATCATAGTGTGAAACACTCACAAATCTTTCTCTTGCTAATGTAGCTAATGAAAAACATAACCTAATTTTAATCATGAGTATGACGGTAAACGAAAATCTATCTCTGTTGGACTTAAATTTTGATGATAAGAAGATGATTAATTTATTTACTTAAAACGCATCTTGGTCATTAGCGACTTCGGTGGATTATGTAACAATAGCTGTGGGACTTGACAAGTGAACATTTTCAGACCCTGGCCGGGAATCAAATCCGGGACCTCCACTTGGCAGGCCAATGCGCTAACCACTACGCTTCGGAGGCGGCCATCACAATTTTGTTTGTTTCTTTTTTTACTTTATAAATGTTATTCATAACTGTATGTACATATAAGTAGCAAATTTAAGGATTGAATTTGCGATAGTGGGTGAAAATAAGATATTAAATCACTAATTTTGCTAAACTAATCTCTACAAAAGCAAAGACTTGGAATAAAAGTTGTAGGGGTTTTAATTGTCTACAACTTTGTTTATGTACAATGTTACCAAAAAATGCACATAACGCCGGATGGTGAAAAAAATTATCACAAAAGCACAGCCTCCCAAAAGCCGGGATCCCGGGTTCGATTCCCGGTCAGGTCTAGTATTTTTTATCACTCATTTTCATTATCATCATTTTCCACCGTCTGCATTAACAGAAATTGCAGAACAGTCAGACGTAAAACAAATAAAAAACAGCCTCCCACGAATTTCAGCAGTTATGCCGCTTACCCCACTTTGTAGAACTCAAAATGGATAGTAAATGAAGATATTTAAAAATAGTTGGAGCCGTTTTTAGAAAAATCGCAAAAAGCGAAAAACCTCAATTTAACATTTTATGAAAACTAAATTATGGGAGAAAGTAACTATGATATTTGGTTACAGATAAAACAAACACAGTTTTAAAACGAAATAATTAAATATCCTTTTTTTACGATAAAAGTTCCTCTAAAACTTAAAAAATGTAGGTATAAAACAAATTAATTTTTTTACATTAATTAATTATGAAACGTTAAATTTTAAAACTCTATAACAAAATTATTAATAAAATCGTACGATAATGAAAAACACAAGTTTTTGCTGAAAATAATAGAACATTTTAGATTATATAGAATAGATGATAATTTTTCCAAATTTCCGGTTACAGTTCTTAATAATGTACCGCTCTTTTGAAAAATTGAAGCACTTTCCAGACACTATCTGAAACGAAAATCTGTCTCCGTCATTTCCGTTAATATAACTCATATTTTACACAGTAATTGGAATTTCAAAGGTAAAATTTCTGCAAATGTAGTTCAAAAAATAAATACACAATTTTATGAATATAATTTAGCTGGAAACTATGTATACTATAACAAACAACAAAAGAATATGTTTCAAAGAATTACGTTTACAATTAAAATAACTGTACAGTTGCAAAATAATATTACAGTTGCAAAATCAAATGGAATTCGTTATGGTACTTCAGTGCAATAAAAAATTGTGCAAATATTATAAACATTTCAATGATTTTTCCAGTAATTTGTAGATACCAACACATGTAATAAATTTTTTCCAAATAAACTAAATAAAATATCTGTACAACGAAAGGTAACACAAAAATACTGAAAAATAAATAAATGTGTGTGAACAAACATGAATTTAAAATAGAATCGCTTATTAACAACATATGTAAACAAGTAATGGGTAATTGAAAGTTGTTTTCCCTCTGATGGTGTTACTAACTGTATCAAAATGAGACAGTGATAAAAGGTTTTTTATTTAATTGGCTTATCTTAATAAGTGAAAAAATGATTCCATACTGTATATAACTTGATAATTATGAGTTTTGCACAAAAGCAACAAAATTTTCGACTTATTCGGTAATAAATAATTTATACGAAAACAAAGAAAATATTGATTGATCAAAATTTTTACTATTAATTTACCAAAAGTAACAAAAATAAATTCTAATCTGAAATTCTAATTTAAAAAATATGGAAGATATAACATTCCAGCAAATATAATTTATATCCTAAAAAAATCAAAGAGTTCACAAACTTTTGTATTAGTTTTGACATTTAAATATAAATTTAATATATGTATTACTCTACTGCAGCCAGCAATGCACTTTAGAAAATTGACTTTTGCTTCTTCATATTTCTTACTGATTTTCTCTTATTCCTAATATACTTTAAATATAAATATTGATATAAATGAAGAATTGTTATTAGAAATTCTAATTATGTAATCTGTGCATATATCATTAATCTATCAAATTTATTTTCCATTATACTAAGAAAAATGTGTACCAGAGAACTTCAAACAGACCACCGCAGTCAACAGAGTTGACAACTATCCGCAATTTATTTATTTATTTGGCTATTCACCTTTTATTGGCATTCTATTCTAATATTATAAAGAAGTAACGTTTATTTATTTTTTTTATGTTTTTTGAGGTAATCCAGAAACCCCACCGATTCAATGTTTTTTGGAAAGCTTCCTGAGCGATATAGGCTATTTGGCATTACGTATAGTAATTTTCAAATTTAGGAAAAAATGACGTTGATAAAATTTTTATGGGGTAAAATTAGTTGTTTTAGCTACCTACTCATTCTATTGTATACCTATTGTATACAATGTATTGTAATATAAGCGAGGTATCAGGTTCATTATGGTACCGCTCTACAATGTGACATCATCTTTCATTCTATCCTTTCTCAACATTTTATTAAAATTATTTTTACGAGTTATTTAATTTAAAATAGTTTAATAAGCCTAAGTATTAAATAATAATTTTTTGATACAACTGAGTTTAGACGTAAACTAAAATTAAATTATTTCAGATTTAAACAACTTATGAAAAGTAATAAATTGTTACCTGAACCTAAAAAAACCAATAATTTTATATTTTGTGACATTTCACATTTTTAGAATTAATGAAAAAAACTTTATAAATAAACGAAAAAGGGAGACGAACACCAAATGCATGGTACAAAATTGAATAAAATCCTGGATGAAGAAATATAAAACTTTTTTCTTACTAAAAGTAACTTAACAAAAGTTGTAATTTTTTCCATCACTCTGCCAACATTTTTAAAGTTTTCTAAAGTGCTATATTAGGGTGAAAGGGAAAGAGAAATTTAAAGGATGAAACATTTTGGTAAAATTCACGGATGGTAAGTTGGTACAACTGAAAAATGGAAGCTGGATATATGTTTTTATTTATATTTATTTATTTTATATCGACTAATAACGGAACATGAGCAAATCTGAAACAACGCATAGCTTGTACAGTTAAATCCCGTTGAATAATGTAAATAATACAAAATGACATGTTCTGTACAACACAAAACGAATATCATAATAGATCTAACGAAACATAATTACACGTAAAATATGAAAACCCTGCAGATATAAGCTTTCAACCTGTGTTACCGACTGATATAGTTTATCCACCTGAACAATTCATCACTAAGCCACACGGAAATGCATTCAAATTCACGGGTTTACATAAAATAATATTACGATAATACCTGTTATTTTACGAACCGGCAAAATAAAATATGTACTGCTGTGGAATAAAATTACATCAACAAACTGAGGAAAATTAAACAACAAATGTACCAAAACCAAACATCAAAAACAGTTGAATATTAATTGAAAAAAGATAGGCCTAACTTCAATTGCACAATTTAATTATGCAAAAAATCAATAAGCTTTGTTCATTTAACCACTTACTCGCTCATAAATAAATATGACGCTCATGAAACGTAGCGGAGTTATAACACACATATATATTTCATTTGCCCATAACGGGCATGTGGAGTGTTAATTAATTGGACTCAATCTGTTAGTTCCAGGGCTACTAAAAATAGTTCTATTTCTTATAATATAGTCACCCAATTATAAGACTGAGCTATTTAAGAACAGAAGAGGTAGAGGTGTACAAGACACTAGTCAGAGTTATCTCCTCTGAGAGTTACGAATTTCACTAAACAACCAGACCCTGTGGTGTGAATGAAGTGAAGGTGTCATTTGCAGGGTGGAAAGTGGGTGCTTTTCGGAGGCCCTGGAATGCTGATAAGCATACTCTTTCAACTCAGTGAGGAAGGCATAGTAAACCACCTCACTTCTCGTTTTAACTTAGTAAAACGTCTAGAGGTTCAAACCAGCCTTTCGGCTGTTGACCTAATCAACGTATTTTTTTAATAAGGACTTGACCGCATCGGAAACGCAGTAGTAGAGCAGTACAATGCAAAGGTAAAGTCCTATTTTCGAATCCAGGACATGGCCTGCAAGTAACCCATAGTTAATATACCGTTGAACATAGACCAGAATCATTTCTGTACAGTTTTTGTTATACGTCTGAGGGTTTTGTGCTCTAATACTAAAATAAACTGTGAAATTAAACAGAAGATTGGGAAGAAAAATGCCACACCTGATCAGGTATGGAACTCGGAATCTCTAGCATACTAAAGGGTCAAACTAATTGAAAAACATTTATCTGCTTGTAAAAGTTATCTTAATGAAAAAATAAACTTAATTAAATTTTTCTGATTATGCCAATTTGAATGATCTTTAGCCGACATCCGTAGTGACTAGCACTTGATTTCGACTATGAGATCTTAATAAAAATTAATTATTTTCAAACAATTCCAAATTAAAAAAAAAATTGTATAATATTTAATTAGTACAATGAAATGGTTTAACATTTTTACTTATATTTGAAATGATAACAAAATGTTTTTAACAACATTTTAAAGAAGTATACACATTTGCAATTTAATCTGGTAAGTAATTTTTTTGTCTTTATTTATAAACTACAACTGTAATCTATAAATTACCAGCAGTATCTGTGGTAACATACTTGATTAATGTTATATTTTCGTCTTCATTGAAGAAATCACCCATTGCCAAACCATCGCGGTGTTTTATATTAAATCCCTATTCCAGTATCTCTTTTATTTCCTTTGCGGATTTGAGGTTTCGATGATAGATAAGGTTTCGTACGTAGTAAACGTAAAAACTAGTTTTGAAAAGGTTGTATCCTGTTTATATTTGATTTTCCGCCGAACCACAGATCAAAGCTCTATACATCCATTAATTTTGAACGAAAATGAAGGTGTAATTTTAATAGCCGTATGCACTGTGTCTATATTGAGGTCACGATGTATAAAAGAAATCCATACGTAATAGGACTACATGTGACTAAATGTAAAAATTTGTTTTGAGAAGCTTGTAACCTGTTTAAAATAGATTTTTTCGCTGTCTGATAGTTCCGTACATCAACATCGTCCGAATTAAGTAGTAGTAATAATAATTTAGTTTTTGTTTAGGAGGCAAGTTTGATTTCAGATGGAAAAGAGAGTACACACAGTCTTCATGTTGGTAGGAAAAGCGATGAAAACATGATGCTACAAATATTTTACTGGTTGTGAAAAGTTATAGTTATAGATTTAATACAATAAAGTGAAAATAAAGTCGGTAGCAATGTTAAAACCTATTGACCTTAATACTTAACATACACATAACGACTAGAATAAATTAAAAACTATTTCCATAAAATTTTCAAAAGCTATTTAAATATAATTAAATTAACGTACCTATGAAAATCTTAATATTACATACGGATAACAAGGAATTCAATTTCCCTTTAACGTTGAACAACTATGCGTTTATTACTAACAGTATTCTTCTTACCTGAAACAAATAAGAAAAGCATTCAATTAGTTTATAAATTGCATAAAATAACTACATAATTTTCCATAAAATACGAATTCATATTATAAGAATATTAGTACAAATAAAATAAATCCTTTCATTTCCGTAGAAAGAAAAACAATTTCTCGGAAACTAAATTGTATGAGAGATAAAATGTGTTAGTAATAATTTGATTTTAAAGTATTTTATACCAATTGTAAAATTTCATAACAATTAAATCACTGTATATTATTTCAGATTTGAATAAACATTATATTTTTATTTCTTTTTAATAATTTCACAAGAAATCCGAGTTAACGACTGTTTGATAAACTTAATTTTGTTCTTCCCTTTCGCAGTTGATAAAATGTGGAATTGCCCATAAAGGCAGGCGGAGTGTTAAATTAATTGCACTCGATTTGTTGGTTCCAGGGCTACAAAAGAAAGTTTTGTTTCTTATCACATAGTCAACAAATTATATGACTGAACTATTTCAGAACAGAAGATGTAAAAGTGCAAAGGACACTAGTCAGAGTTATCACCTCTAAAAGTTATGAATTTTACTATACAGCCAGACTTTGTGGTGAATGAAGTGAAGGTCTCATTTGCAGAGTGGAAAGTGGGTGCTCGTCAAAGGGCCTGGCATGCTGATAAGCATAATCTTTCTACTCAGTGAGGAAGGCAATAGTAAACCACCTCACTCCTCGTTTTTACTTAGGAAAACCTCTAGAGGTTCAAACCAGCCTTTCAGCTGTTGACGTAAACAACAACATAATGCGGACCAGCTGAAAACTCCTTAGTATTATCGATTACACAAATAAATTTTTTAAATAATTAAACACCATTATTTACTTGAATATTTATGAGTATATAATGTCCTGATTAATTAAAATATTATTTCACTAATATTTTATTATTTTACAAAAATACATAGCTATAATAATGTAATATAATATTTATTAAATAATAAATATATTAATATAAATATTATTATTATAAATAAATAAATATTAATGAAACTTGTACAGTTCCTATGACGATGTCAGAAAATATTACCTCAAAATCGCGTCTTAATACATAAATTTAAAGTTAGTAGTTTTTCTGGCGGATAGATTTATTTCTAATTTTTTCGATGATGTAAAAAATTCAGTTAGCTGGTTAACAATCTTCGCACATACAAGTATATTAGTTTATAAATTAATGAAAAAACTAATGGTGGTACAAGAAACTAAAGTACCAGGGAATCTCATAAAAAGTTAAGTAGAGCAAGAGTTACAAAAAAGACAAATCAGCAACACATCTCAACAAAATTTTATGACTTAAAATAATCAGCAAAGATCCACACAATTTTTTTTGTATCATTACCAATTAAAAATTTAAAGTTGAAAAGAATCAAAACTTAAGAATTATCTCGTTTTTACTTTTTTTAAATGACAATGACAATAAGATAATAATTTTCAAATGTACTAAAATTAGCAGCATGTCCGTGACCTTAGGAATGATTCAGACAATTTTAGTTTCTTTGCGTACTGAATGATAATAAAAATAAAGTTATAAATATTTGACTCAAAAGGTTTTTTTCAAATTAAATCTATGCAATACAATGCAACGTACGGTAGTAAGCATTATTGCTAAAACAGTTCTTGCAGCAGTTAACATGTATATAATTAAACTCTTACACTGCATTAAAAATTCATGTTTTTGTTTAATATGCATACTCTGTAGCGTAGTGGTAGCGAGCTACCCTAAAACGCGGAGGTACTGGGTTCAATTTCCGACTAGGGTCTGGAAACTGTTCCAAGTCAAAACCCACTGTTAACGTTAGATAACCCGCCGTAGTCGCTGATAACCAAACTGTTGATGCGAATTTAAATAAACTAAAAAAAATAAAATTATGTTTAGGACTGTACCAAAAATGAAACAACTATAGAAAATACTGTATATTTTTAGACGTATTTACTGTTAAAACAAAGAATAGTAAATTCAAATATTTTCCGTTGTTATTAAGACTTTAATATTAAGACTATATTTTGTGTAGTTAAATCGAATCGTTGTGGGTAGAACACAATACGTCGGTTGAACACAATAGAGAACGTGTGTATAAGAACCGACATTGTCTGTAGATTTACTTAGCTATTAGTGAGAAAATTACGTACATAGAGGGTAACCTGAACGTGAAAACAGCTTGACCTTGTCGACTGCACCATTAGGTATTGTCCTTACCGGCTAATGGCAACATGACAAACGACAGGTGACTTTAGCTCATACCCATTACCCCCGTTCTCCAGACTTATGCTGAATCCATTCCGCATTACATCTACGATTATATTATATGATGAAATTCTATAAAACCACATCCACCCGTGAATTATGTAAAATGCACTTGTAAGAACAGCACAGTTAAATGCAAGGTAAGTTTCTAGAAATTAAAGTAACTCAAAATTATTAATACTCAAATTCTGTTGAAGTCAGTTTAAATAGATGAAGTGATTTAAGTTAAACTATAATAAGACAATGCATTTCATTATTTTAACAGAAAGAAAATATCGGTTATTGCATAGAGATTTTTAAAAAAGAATAGTGCATAACGAATAAAAATGAAGTAATTTGTTAAATGATATTAATGTTTACCCCTGCCCGTAACAGACAGTTGGAGTTTTAAATGATTTGCACTCAATATGTTAGTTGTAGGGCTAAAATAAAATTATTTTTTTTCTTATAACATGGTCAGCCAATTAAATTAATGAATCATTTTAAGAACAGAAAAGGTAGAGGTGCAAAATACACTAATCAGAGTTATCTAATCTGAAAGTAATGAATTTTATTATACAGCCAGACTCTATAGTGACTGAAGTAAAGGTGTCATTTGCAGAGTGGAAAATATGTGGTTTTCAGAAGGCTTGACATGTTGATAAGCATACTTTTCAATTCAGTGAGGAGGCTATTTGTAAACCACCTCACTCCTCGTTTTACTTGGTAAACCTTTACAGGTTCAAACCAGCCTTTCGGCTGATGACCTAAACAACAATGTCTACCCACTATCTGGTATAATTTTTTTAATTGTTTATAATTCTTTTATAACCAATATTTTGTAAATATGTGTTAATATCAAGGATTAACACATAATTAAACACATTATAAAAATAAGTCATATTATATTTTAAATTAAATACAGTACGCGAATGCATAATCATAAAAGTACGAAGCGTCATATGGATGATCAGCTACATGTCATGCAAAAATTTTTCAAATTAATCATCACACTTGTAGTTTTTTAAGTAATAAGAATAAGTAAAAATAGGCTACAGGTATGTTAAAAAAAAACTTGAATTTTGAAACTGATAAACATTTGATATCACATAGAATAAAATAACTATTTTATATGATACTCATTTATTCGTGGTCAGTAAAAGAAACTATTCTAGAATTAATTTTGAAAGACCATGGACAACAAAAAGAAACTTTAAAAAGAATAGCAAATTTTATTTATTTCACTTCGTTTACCATCCACTAACTTCAATAACACATAATAAATCTTTGCAAACACTGAATTTAAATTTATTTTCAAAGTAACTTTAAAAAACCCGACGTTGATGAACACGGAACGAGTATTTTTAAGATTATTAGGGTTCTATTTATTGAACTAAGAGAAATATTTATTAAGTTGAAGTGTTGAACCATAAGAGGCTGTTCAACATTAATTTTATGCACTATTTTTGGAGTAAAACCTTAAACCACTATTAAAGACGTTTATTTTAAAGTTTAAATTAATTAAAAACACGGTCAATAATTGAATTTTATAATGTATGCACCCTATATACATCCCAGACAACAAAAACATGAACTTACAATAAATTGAATTTATCTGAGTAAACCTTTACAGTATCAAAAATTAAATTAAAGCTTTCAAAAACAGAATAAAAAATTGTAATTGTATTAATTTTTAAAAAATCAATAAACAATGTAAAACTTTATCAATAGGTCACTTAGTGTACATCAGCTTACTCAGAAAATCCAGTAGAATTAAACATAAATAAAAAATGGTGAATTTTGTTTATTTTTTGAGAACTGGGTTCCTTTAAAGTAATGCACATTGTTAATTCATTCTTAAAATGTACATAATTTAGTTCAGATGATGTTGATAATAAGTGAATTCTCCAAAAAGTTTTAATTATTTGAAAAACTATTTCTATCAAAAAATGTATTTCTTCTCTTTGAGTAAACGGGAAACAGGATCATAAAGTAAACAGAATTAAATTTAACGGGATACGATAGAATTTTATTTAAATATCATTTGTACCACAGACGCTTACAGAATCTAAGTATTCTATTGAAAATCATATGTGCTGAATTGCTCGAAAATACAATTGCTTTGTTAGTAGATAAAAGTGACTACTGGGAAATACGGATACCGGAATTTCCCAATAAAAAAGCACTAGTCCAAGAAATAGAACCCTGAGGAATATATATCCAAGAAAATAGTGAGGGTTAAATTAATAGAAATTCTATTAAATTTATAACATAATTTACTATTACATTATTGAAGTACATGGGAATGAAACTATTAAAAATAGACTTTTTTAAGCGTAAAAACGTAATTATTTATAAATACATGTAAAAGAATGAAATATAAACAAAGTATGTATAACTTCAAATTTTAAATTATATCATAATTTCATAAGTAATCTAAACTGGTAAATTAATTATAAATATTCATTACACAATGCCATGCAATTATTGTACGAATAACCTTTGTTAAACGACTTACAATGGCTATCAATTATTAAAAAACTACTTAATTACTTATAATGTTCCAAAGAGCATACGTAACATACTTCAATAACGATAAAACGAAGAAAAAATAATGTTGATATTTGCATTTTATAGACACGAAAGAAAGTAATGTAGATTAAAGTTCTTTTTATATTAACAATTAAAGTACGAAATAATTTTTAGTGAGCCTTAAGAATGAATGCCTAATATAGAGAACATCTCATTTTTATTCTCTGGGAAAGATTGTAACAGCAGATAGTGGTTTCCTCTTCGTCACAGGTGAAGTGTCTGAGACTTTTCCCAGGCTAGAATATATTCACACAAGGCTACTTCTTACACCACAATCACATTCCCTCTCACTCTATTTCTTATTTTTTCTCGTTTTTTATTCGACCAGCCCAAAACGTACACGTAACATGCTATTACTATACTGATACAACTATTAATTAGATATATAGATTATATTATGAAATCAACATTTTTATTTCATGGTTTCAAATTACTCTTTCAAAAATTCCATTATTTTTTAAGTTTTAGTAAACTCACTTAAGCTATTTTCAAAAGTGCTTTAGATGTTTATTTAAGGACTACTGCGAAAAGAAATTCTAATAAATTTTAGTCTTTCACATCGAAAAATGTTTATATAGAAAATTGGTTTGTACAATCTGTCTGGTACAATTATTTTACTATTTAAAATTTCACACACAGACACACTTAAATACGAGTATCTTGAATTCTACTTTGACGCCTAAATTTAAGAAAAAACCTTCAGCAGAAACGAAAACAGCTTGACTTAAATTTGAAAAAAATTTTTGGCTACATAGACCGGTATAAAAGTTATCGCTTCAAAACAAGCACGGACCTACGATACCCTGTTAAGGGAGGCATCCAGTAACTCAAATACCCAAATTATTAACCGGTTTTAGTCAAAGTTCTTCAATCTCTCATCTGCTTTTACATCTTTTACATCTGCACCCTAGTAGATGGCATAAAACTCAATTGCTTAACCATACCAGAAAGACCTTTTTGTTCCAACACTTAAAGCAAAAATTTCAAATTTTAGTACAAAATACGAAAACCGGCTTAAATCACATGAAAATTATTTGACAATCAATTATTGGACATTAATTTAAATCTCATGGAATTTAAACGTGCGGGTCCTGCTAAAGAGTTGTGTTCCTCTAAAAAATGGTAGTGATGTAAATATTATAATAAGCTGCAAATATCTTTTTACTGGTTGTACAGCAAAATTTAATAAAATAAATAGAAAAAAGTTATTGAACGCCAGTGGTCTAATACGAAGGTTAAAATAAAGTCACCAGACGTATCTATCTGTTAAATACCACATATTCGGGCTACTATTTTTGCTTTTTAAAAATACATCATCATGATATTTAGTAATACCATCAACTTAAGTGCAAATAGTCTTTTTTTGAAGGTTTCTCCATTGAGCTTTATTTTGACTCTCTCTTGCCCTATATGAATATACAGCGAAGGAAAGTATTGTTTTCATGTCGATTTTTCGAAATTGAATTTTCACCGGATACACACGTATTCAGGCTCTCTGAACCCAAAAACATGTTTTATTACGATTGGTCTGTTTCTGTATATGTTAACAAAGTACCTCAAGAACGGAGCATCATGCAAAATTGAAACTTGAAACTTAAGTTAGGTACCGTCGAAATAAGTACATCGGTCAACCGGAAGTAGTACTTTATTCGTACAATTAATTTTTCATTATTTTGCGATTTCTGATAAACGGCTCCTACGTTTTTTTTTAAAATCGCCTCATTTACTAAATATTTTACCCTCTACAAGATAGGGTAAGCGCCATGTCTGCTGAAATTCTTGGGAAGGCTATTCTCTCGTAGAAAAGAATGGGTTTTTAAGATTGCGGCCTTAATATGCATTTTAGAGCAAAAGTGTATAAAATCAGTTGTAGAAGTCTTAAAAACCTTTTACAACTTTTTCTTAAACATATTTTCTACAACTTTTATTTCAAATATTCTTCCAAAACACTTAGTTTAGCGGAAATTACTGATATTCTGTTTTTTTGTTTCAAGAAAATCTGTAAAAAATGGGAGTTGGTCTTAGGATGCATTTTACGACAAAAATATGTATATAATTAAAGTTATAGGAAATAAAATATATTACAACTTCTATTTTAAGCATTTTTCTCTTGAGAGCCTAGTTTAGAAGCAATTACTGACTTTGCGTATAGTTGTTCTACGGAAGTTGATATTTATTTTACGTCATTCACTCATGGTTAAAATTACGTTGTTTTTTAATTTACATTGTTTACTAAATTTGAAAGTGGAACCTCTGTACATTCTCTCCCGGTATTCGCGGAACCGAAATTTGATGGCAATGTTGTTATGTTGAAACAAACATATATTATATTGTTTATTATTTACACTGGCAAAAGAAAGGTGTGTTTCACCCCAGATTTTTTACCTGATAATTGTTTTCGTAACAAATCTATTTATTGTTCTTTTAAAAACAGATTATAGATACATCTGTAAAAAACAATTGTAACTAAATATAACTGTCCTTGAAAACTGAATATTTTATATAAATTATTTTAAAAATACAACTGGATTTAAAATATTGTGATTGCTAAGCGTTTCATGGTTAAAAATTTAAAATTTATAGCCTGATAATTTTTTATAAGTTACATGATGTAATAAGGATTTTAAATTCTACTTTTGAATATATATTTCTATTAAGGTTGTTTATTTTTGAATAAAATGTTTTTATACACCTTACACATTTCTATACGATATTCTACATTTTTGCATAAATTAATTATTTTTGATATCATGTTTTGAAAAATAAATCTAAACTTAATTAATAAAAATTAACTTTTACACAAAATAAACTAAACTTCTCTTTTAGCAAAAGAATTTTCCTAAAAAGACAATAAAAATGTTTGATACTTGCTAATACTCAATAACTCGATTAAACGATATAAAAAGGTTTTATTTAATTAATACTGTACGGCAAGTTTTTCAGCGTGTTACCGAACGCTTAATTTGGTTCGACTCCAATAGGACTAAAAGTTTAGTTTCAGTGTAATTTAAGGACTTATCTCTTTTCAGTTTATTTAAGCAAATTTTTAAAAGCTTCACTGAATACTGTAACACAACGCCTACTATACTTACTTTACACCAAACTGTGAATTTTGTGTTAGAATCCCTAATTTTATTTTTTTTAAACATTACAGCTGTCCATTGATACAGAAAGTAAATAATCTGATTAAATTAATAACAGATAAATGGCACGAAACGCGTGAGAGGCTTAGTATGTTGATTGGTGTTCAGGTCAAATATTTTGAAAGCGAGATTAATTTTGTTTTTCCTTTTGCATTGAATGAGTACATATTTTATTACCGCTTAATTTTGCAAGACATCATAGCTTGTTGATTTCATAATTTTTCACTCCATGAATTTAACATTAATAAGTACCTAAACCTAAAGCACTAATTAAAGTAATAATATAGTATCATTTAATATGAATTTAGTTTCAGATTTACAATAACTTTAGGTTAACCATCGGTACTTTGTTGCTTTTAGCAAAATTAAAAAAAATTGTTTATATGATCATAGAATACATTTCGAATTAACTTTATTACACATTTTATGACTAAACTTTTACAACTGCACATGAGTTTTCGGTGACGATAATACAAGTAATAATACAATAATACATAATATTATAAAGACAAAGCGTGTTTTTGTGCAGACTAATTTCCATAACTACTGAACGGATTTCCATGAAATATTGACATGAAATAGTATATTCGTATTTATACTCACAGTAACATTTTATTTTTAAATTTTCAAAAATGATAACCCTAAGGGCCCTAATGAAAATTTTCATAAATATATGTGTGTGTGTGTGTGTGTGTGTGTGTGTGTGTGTGTGTGTGTGTAAATGTGAGTACTTATTGCTGTTGAAGTAGATGAAGGGGTTTGGTGATGGTGAGAGACTTACGCGGGGGAATTTACCAAAACCCTGTTTGTGTGTGCGTGTGTACATTGGAGTATACAGCGATCTAGAAGCTACACAAATTCCTGTTACATATTTATTTAAAAAAATTGATTACATGTTTCGCGTGCGAAGCCGCGCGGGTCATGCTAGTACAATAATACATGAATGACATGAGTAAGTAAACCACTAATGATGGAGTATCTAAATTTCGTCATATTTAATTTTGGATTGGTGTTTAAATTTATAAATTATAATTTAATCATCAATTTAATCATAGTTTAATCATAATCATTTTATTTAATAATTTTTATTTAATCATAATTTAATCATCTGAATTTTTAAGGGCACAAATTTCTGTTTCAAGATCTCCTTAGCCTTCGTAGAGCGTTATTTGGCAAGTGTACTAAGCTAATCGTCTTAATTAGTTTGTTTTTATGTTTTTTTATATTTTGAGACTTTTTCGAAGACGATAGCTAACCCACCGGGTTGATTTAGCGGTAGAGTCGTTACCAAAGTCACCTGTTAAACAGCTGAATTTCGGAGACGAAGGTTCCGAAGTTCAAATTCTAGCAAAGGTAGTTAGTTACTTTAATACGAATTTGGATACTTGATAGTGATTACCGGTACACTTTGATGGTTGGGGTTCATTTAAACATACTTTCTCTGGAATGGCCGGCCTAAGTCTTAGTGGTTATAAAAACTGACGATTTTTGACCATTTGGTCGATATGCAAACGGGTAAGTTGAGTGTGAATATCCTCAAACAATATGTTTCTATACCTTCATTTTAATAGTAAAAGTTCAAAAAATTGGCGTACGTATTCAGTGACACTTTAGAAAAGTAAGGCATAGTCTTATAAAAATTTCTTTTTAATAGCTAGAAATGGACTGCTCCTAAGAAACTACTCCAATCAAATTATCATTATTCCTATCCCAGTTTAATGAGCTGTAATTTTTAAAATTGACTTAAATATTATTGGAGTGATACCTAGAAAATATAAAGAAAGTAGTGAAACCGGGAATTCCAATAAATCAGTTAATGTGCTCCTCTGCGACTCAAAATACGCCGGCCAGGGATGAGAGAGGAATAAAAGATTTCCAATGGAAATTATTATTCCCAATCAAAAAAAAAATTAATTTAGTTTACTATTAAAACTTTATTAAAAAGAATAACAATTTTGTATTGCTATAACGAGGCTAACGTAATAAACTGGTTTGAACATAGGTGTACTTAGATAACAATTCGGAAACTAATGTTATTGTTGGTACATTGAAAATACTTTAAAATTAATCTATTAACTAAATCTCTATATTTGTACATAGAATGGAAATTGTTATACAAAACAGAAACCGGGAATAGTTCAGAACAGGAAAGCTAAGTTGTTATTGTTTCATTTAGTAACAATAGATAAAGAATAGTGTCTGTGTATTATTCAAATAATAAATCAGATTTCTTAATAATCTTTTAGAGTCGACACACGAGTACAAATGAGTGATGGTAGAGAAACAGATGTTAAATGTTCAGTTCTCTTGTTCAATATTTTAAAGCAATATCTCTTAATTTAATTTTAATAAATGGCTTATAATTAATTTTAAGAAACGCGTTTTACGCGTTCAGTAGAGAAGAACTGAACAGAATGGTACACTGGCAGATACTTTGGAAAAAGAGAATAACGGAAGAAGCTGAGTAGAAAAACGGGTGAACTGGGGAAAAGTGCGGGGTTTAAACATCAATTCAGTAACATTGGTGTTGTTAAATTAGCAGACCAATCTGTATTGTGTAATAAATAGCTACTGTGTAATGTAATTTATACTTAACAATTTTAATAGAATCTCTTTACTACTGCCTCAGCAATTACTTTTCCTTTTCAAAATTTAATTTTAAATATTATAACTCCCCATAATATGGATTATCCTAGTTTTAAACATAATATATTTAAAACTCAGTAATAACTTTTAATTACTGTTTTTTTCGTTTATTCATGTCAACTAGTTTTACTTACATAGCACAATTTTAATTAAATGTTGAAGGGTTTGAAATAAATAAATATTATAGCTCATGTTAAAATAATGTTTTTGATGAATGTTGTTAACTAAAATCTAAGTACAATTACTACTGTGTAGTTTAAAAAATTCTATAATTAAAAGTATCTAAATGGAACTCTTTCGTTGAACGCTGTTGATCACATTGAATTTAATTTAGTTTTAATTTAATTTTAGTGAGCTAGTATACGAGTGAAGAATGTAAAGTAGATCTCTGCCTAAAGATTAGCACGGACGTAGGAAAATGGGATTAAATTTTCCATACGTTGCAATTGTTCTTCAAAATTCATGGCTTTCAGAAGCCAAAACACAATTTCAATACGATATTTTCCTCATAACCGTGAGAGCAAATACTACACGACCGACTAAGTTGAAATTGGAAAAATAAGGTTTTTACAACCCTTAGAAATTGAAATTAATCGTCTAGGCTAACAACAAAATTATGGGTAATTTCCTCCGTTGCAACAAGTACGAAATTGAAACAAAAATACTGCTTCGTACTTTGTAACAATCCAACGGGTTGATATAGTGGTGAAGTTATCGCCAAAATCAGCTGTTTAATAGCTGATTTTCTGGAACAAAGGTTCCATGGTTCAAATCCTAGTAAAAGTACTTGACCCACCGGGTTGATCTAGAGGTAAAGTTGTCGCCGCAAGTCAGCTGTTTAAGAGCTGATTTTCGGAGATGAAGGTTCCTGGTTCAAATCCTAGTAAAGGTTATTAGAGTCTTTCGATTTTTATTGGTATCTCTGATCTTGAGGACACCGCGTTGGAGTGGGTAGCAGTGTGGGGTGATTATCGTGCATTTCTACAAACATCGTATACACGTAAGTCACAACAAATCATTCCGTTGAGAAATCGTCGTTTGATTGCTTATTTAATTTAAATGGTAGTTTTATATTATAGCCTGTATCTATCTTTTATGAAATGTTATTTTCAATTTTGAATTTACGAAGTGAGTGTATATTCACAAACGCGGAGGATGTTTTTAGTAAGACTAGCAGCAGCTAGGCTCAGCTGGGCGAGAGACACCGTTTAATCTCACGGATTGTACTTTTGTACAGATTTGAATACTCGACCGTGGTTAGCAGAGTACTTTGATAATCACAGTTCAATTAACCATACTCTCTCAGGAAAGGTCGCCTGGGTCTGTACAGACTACACCTCATGCACATCATCTTCATCTCATTGGGTCATGGGGTTACGTATTGTTCTGAATTGAATAGATTACAACGTACACACATAAGGAATAAAAGAAAGGTAATTACTTTTATACAGATATGAATGATAGACAGTGGTTACCGGTGTACTTCGATAGTTAGGGTTCAATTTACCATCTATCTGAGGAATGGTCGGCCTAGGCTTGTCAAGACTGCACCTCACTTACACGTCATACGTATCATCCTCATCTCATTGGGTCATGGGGTTTACTAACAGTTCATAATTGAACAAATTGCAGATTCAAACGTACACACATCAGGGATTAAAAAAAAGTATTATAATGCTTTTCACGGTTGATGAGCTCTGGTGTTCCACGCGTTTAGACCTATCGGAACGTTTGCCAGCGTTGTCAAAGAGTATGAAGAACATTACGCGCACATGAATATAAGAGCCGCAGTAGCTCACTCGTGTTTTGCATCTCGTACTGAACACTTTGATTATATAGCGCGTTAACATGCAATACTTAATAATATAATCAGCTGGTTGTGTGTTTATAGGTTATAATTGTTATTGAAAGACCAAAAAAAATGGCTTAAAAAATGGATAAAAGAGCTACGAGAGCAAGTGTTGGCAACGTTGCTGGCAAGTCATTGGCTAGCTATGAAGTGGGCAGAGGGCAATGTGTACGTTCAGAGCTCATCAGCCCTGAAAAATAGCATAGTGACATTATTATCAAGGTTATTAAATTTTTAACAACTAATAATAATATAATTATTTATAATTATACGATACATTTTATTATATCGACCGGGAATCGAAACCAGCGTGCCTACGTGGTAAACGAGCATTCTACCATTGATCAACACGAATACTAACAGTTCGTGTAAATATTAAATATTTTTAACATTTTATTTTATTTGTTCATTTTTTACAACATATTAAATTAAAAACAAAATTCTCTAAAACGAATTTATATTTTAAGACCAGTTTGTACCAGTAAAATGGTTGAATTTTATTTTATTTTATTTTCCTGTATACGTTACTTGTTTTAGGTCATGAGGTACATACAATTTATAATTGTCATGATGTAAAAATCGCATAAATGAATTTCATTGAAACAGTTGTGTTTATATTTTTTTATTTATTATTTTAACGTGAGGTCAACAAAGTGTCAGATATTGTTGGCTTACAAGAATGGCTTACAAATTTATCATAACGTCACTTCCAATGAATTGCTTGCAGTGTTTGTAGACTTAGGGGAAGGCGACAGAAAATTTTTCACATTGAATTCACATGAGTATCTTTCTATGTAGCTCATTATTTCTATTCTTGTTATTTATATATATTATATGAGTGCCAAGATTTTATTTTTAACCTTATTACCGGTTGGTGAAGAGATATCCTAGCAAGATTTTTGGATTTCCTTCTATCTTTATTATTATAAATCATATTAACCGTGGATCGTGTAATGTAAGTGGATGTGGAGTCAAAGTAATTACTTTTTCTCTAGTTATTATAGTACTGCAAAACTGCATTATGAAAGATCCTGGGTCTAAAACATTATTAATCGTTGAAAACCTATGATACGGTTTCGTATCCACCTATCTTAATGAACCGTTGATTAAATAAACTAAAATTAAAAATATACGAAAGAAAATCTGTTACTGCGTTACTGAATTTATATTCTGAATTTTATGAAAAATTCTTTGAGAGGATTAATTTAAAAAATATTTTCAAACGTACGCAGAGTCCTTTAACGAATTTCCCAGAGATAACAATTGTGCTGCCTTACTGAGATAAATAATACAATGTCTTATTGACCAAATTAAGAGATCAAGATTTCCAAATCATTCCAATCATATTGACCAAATCAAGAGATCAAGGCTGTTTTGAGAAAAATGAATTCTAGTATTTCTGTACCGGAATAAAATACTCTTAATTTTGGAACTATATTAATTAATTCCAAAAATTTCGTATGAATTTTGTTGAGATAATAATTTTCAAATACTAAACCAGACAGACAAGTAGTTTTCTTCACAATAAGGGCACACCCTATTTAACTTCTAAACGCCATTTACTTCTAAAAACCAGTCGTTTTTTGCTCTCCGGACCATGAAATGTGAAACTCATTTCAAATTCAGTTATCCAGAGTTTAAAGAAGTGAAGCAGGGAATATGCAAGAAATCTTAAATTAAGGGAAAGTCTACATTGATAAATCAGCTATAGTCAAAATACAATAGAAAAGTAATAAAAATTTAATAAATTTTCTAAATTATTTTTACTCAATACTCATTAATTTTGTAAAGGTTTCCAGACATTTAAGAAACCGTCTATGAGCGTTTAGAAAATGGTGTTTAAGTCTCATTTCAATCCATATTATTTTCTTAAATAATTGCTTGGTATTGTAATTTTATGTGCTATAACATAAATTATTAATATTAAAAGACGTTTTGTGAAATTGTCAACTTGCAAAATTTAACTTGCTAAAAGCATCCTATGCCAAAAAAATTCATTACTCATTTCCAATACTCATAGCATTTTCTGGCATAGGATATACCGTATAAAATTAAATATTATGTTTCCATAAAATGTTTAATCATATTTACTCCAGGAAGATATAAATAAAACAACAGATATCCGGTAAGATCAAATGAAAATTAATAAACCGATAGTTTATTTTAATGATTTTGATTAAACAAACAACATTATTGAATTAAGAATAAAAAACAAAATAGGAAAAGTAAATGACATTTTTATTACATCGGTCACAAAACTGTTTTAAAACAGAAGGTTAAAATATAACATAGTCCCAACAACTTACGATCAGATTTCATTATAGTAATGTTTTATTGACATAAAAATTTATGACCGTGCTTGGAAACAATTGAATCAAATCTGTTGTATCGCTTGTACAAGTAATAAAATGTTTTAAAGCATCTACCGTATTTAAATATACAATTTATTACAATAACCTTGCATTGTATACTGCGCATTTATGTAGAACTAAATAATTCAAATCACAAAATTAATATTTATTTCATGTTAGTAATAAGTAAATTAAGTTCTCAACAAAACAATATTTTTTTACTTTATTAATGTTATTTAAATCTGTCTACTCACAACTAGTAAATTTGAGAATTACTTTTGCGATGGTGAGTGAAATTATGACGGGTATGACTTAAGAAAAACCAGTACTCAGTAGTAAAATTTTCATGGGTAATTTTTAATTTCTACAAGATTTCTCTACTCCATTTTCAATGAATCCTGCGCGGGAGATTACTGGATAAATGTGTCTGGATAAATGTTACTGATAAATGTGTCATGTTAAGGTTTTCTACGAGTTATTTTTCGGTTTCAGGAAGTTTCAGTTTAAAACGATTGTAAGTTTGATTGATCGTCTGAACAAAATAAGTATTATTTATTTTCAGTAAAAAGAAAACGTTATCGGTACTACGAACATTAAAAAGAATACAAAGCAGAGATCTCTAGATGTGACCTTTAAAAACAAGTTATTCTTAAAAATCTATAATGTTATGTTTTTCGCTCTTTAAGGTTTGTACTTTATCGTGTTTTTTTAAAATATAATTACTCATAAAAGTGTGTTTTCAAATACTATTTTGATATGCTTTCTCGGTTCTGTAAATAGTGAAAATTATCAATGGACTGAAATTTTAATTTATCTAAATCTTAAACTTTGTTTTTGTTCATTGCTTGTTCAACAATTTCGTAATCAAATAAGTCGTTTTGCACTTTCTCAAACCAAATAATCCTACAAATAAATATTGAAAGTTAAAAAAAACATTTGTTTAAATAAATTTTCCGATAGCCTATGCATTCTTAAATTGAATCAACGTGTATGCATACAAGAAGTACTATTAGTTGATTTAATATTTACGTCAACGTGAGGTCAGTAGGCTATTATTAAGTTAATTTTTTTATGTGCATTGCATTACAATCCTGTACTTAAAGACAAAATTAAAATTTTTCCATATCGACAACAAAAGCAGATTATTACATTGGAGTTATACCAGTGACCGTAATCTACATACAAATCTATTCTCAAAACAATAAACTTTTAGTTAAATATTTAACAAAACCAACCTACAAGTTAAACAAAAATCCATTTACGTCTGTAATTTTAAAAGAAGAAAAAACAGATTTTGATGTCACTTTTACACATAATTGTAAATGACGGCTAAACTAAGGGAGAAGACAAAAACATCGAATATACAATATCTAGCATTTTTAATAATATGTCATTTTTGGAACGTTCACTTTTACCATAAAATGCACCTTTGGAAAATATTGATTTCGTTAACAAAAGCAGAGCCGTCCCGTGAATTTTCCAAATTATACTATTTATCCAATTCTAATTACCGCAGAATATGTACTAAATATAGGAATTTTAATGAAAATTATTAAAGCCTTTTGTAGAACAGAATAGATTTTTGTAATTTTGCTCAAGAGTAAGATAACATTGAAGTTGAAGCTACATAACTAATTCTAAAAACCTTTGGGAGTTGAGGCACCCTTTGTTTTCAAATTTTAGCCCAATCGGTCCAGTGCTTTCTGCTCCAGAACGAATATAACACAAGCACGTCCATACACAGAGAGGGGGAGAAGAAGAGACGGAAATTCTTTCAAAATCACTTTTTGACATTAGCCACAAGTTTCTCACTTTACAATAATAAAGTGCAAGGAAATACAAAATTAAAAAAAAAAACAATGCAGGCATGAGTAAATAAATAGATGACTGAAGTTTCACCAACACTTGCTAGATTTTACAGAAATATGAAAAAGAAGAAAAACGTGAAATTTTTCTTAAAATGATACCACTTAGAACTCAAGTTAACTCATTTTAAAGTAGATTTATACTTCACCGTCGTTTCGGATGTCATGTCGAGTTTTCAGGTGAAGTTAACTTATATCAGTCGCAAGGGAATGTGTAGCGTAATTGAGGTATCCCTGTAATTTGGAACGAAAGCGCTTGGATAATTTTGAAACAGTTGAACAAACAAATAACAGGTTAACTAAATTTACATTTACATAAGTTTCTCACCAACTAAAATAAATATAACATCTATTAAATTTAGAATAGAGGAAAATTACTAACTTCATTTATTTATTTATTTAGAAGATTTAAATTTGTAATTACAATTTAATTTAAGACTATTGTTGCCGTGAATTACCATAAATTTATCACTATAAACAGAAAGGTTGACTTAAGTAAATATTACCAAAGTAAGCCTATTTATATCTAAATTTAGTAACACCTTCAAGAAACTTACGCCACTTGACACGTGTAAGAGTAAATGTTCACAATATAAACATAAAGTTGAACTCCAGCCTTCAAGCTTAAGGGTATTAATACCACTGAATGAACTTATTGAACCCTAAAACTTCAAAATATAATAAAATACAATTTTGTCAAGTTCATTCGACAGAGAATTTCAAGTGCTTTCTCGCAAACTCTTTTCACGTTGAATTTCCTACACAACAAAAGGCTTAGAATGAAACCCATATCATCCTACATTTATAAAATTATTAAGTATTCGGAACTTTCCTCATACACGTACAAGCTTAATTCTTGCAAACATGCTTATCATCACATTACACTATCTTTCACTTTCTACGAAAATTTAAATGACTACTCTTGTTTTCTTCACAAGAGTATGTCTACCGAGTATTTATTAGGCCTACAAGAATAGATGTAAATAATGATATATTATATTTCTAGTAAAGGTATCTATAGAATTTTGAGGCCTTTTAAATAATAAAAATTCATTCTCTGTAGGCTTTTCTCCTGATTTTGTGATTAATTAGTAACCAGTTGTCTGCATTTGGTTCTTTCCATTATAATTCTCGGTTTACTCCGGTTTTCTTGAAATCCCTTCTGAGTTCTTTGAAAAATTTATCCGACACCTTAGGTTATTAATTAAAAATTAATTAGTTATTATTTATTAAAAATTTGTTTTGTCAATCGTTTGTCTTCTATCCTATTCAGATAACCGTAGATAGTCTTTCTTATTTTTTTAATCGTTTTCATTAACCGTTCGTTTTCTTGCACAATTATCTATGGAGAAATTTAAAAAATTACAAAAAACTACGTTGGTATTTTTATTAATTTTATGTAGAAGTAGAGAAGCAATGATAATCATGATTTTTCATTTATTTATTATAAGTTAAAATCAAAGTTTAAAGGCACATTTTGGTCCATACACAGAACTTTTGCAAATATTTTCAAGGTGCAACTTGTGGTAGAAATGAAAAATATAATCGCTACAATTCTATCTAATTTGGACCCACTGATTCCCTAATTCACGCAACTAACTTAGTTCTAGTTGACTTAGTTCTAGGGAACTGATATGAAAGTATGATCTGAAGGTTACCAATGGGTGACTTCTTCAAATATGACAGTGGAAGCCTTTAAACAGTTATAAATTTTCCCATAAACATTCAAGAAAATGTATAAGATACAAAAATACTTTTCGAAATTAATATGGTTTTACTTTACTGCGGAATTATCAATTAAGCTACATTCCTAATATTTTAAACTAAATACTTTTTACTATATAAAATCTAACATGATCATAATCACCAAACGAATTATGCAGCGAATAATCACCAAACAGAATCATGAATAAATTGAAAATTTACATTAAAAATAATTAATTAATTAATTAATGACGTAAAATTAACATTCAAAAACTGTATTATCAAGTAATCACTCTATACCTGAAACCCATATAGTCTAAATAATAAGTTTAAGTGCATTAATAACAAAACAATATTTATAATTAATGAGATAATACGTTAATAATGGCCATCATTAATTTTATAATATTAATTATTGATAAGCTAATTAATAATCATGAGAAAGGTGTGTGAAATTGAAATCGGAACTTTATTATAAAACGGGGGTTAATAGCTGTTTCGAGAAAAGGGGGTCATCGTTTGTGACGGAAGCAAGGCTGCAAGGCGCCGGTCCCACGTCCGCCGGTCTTTCCCTTTAATGGACTTTTTGACTCTTGTTTGCTTTTATCTCTGTATTCCCATCAGCAAGAGGGGTTTCTTTGACTTGCTCCCCGCTGCCAGCAATCAATACACACACCCGCTTGGACCTGCAACTGATTTCCCAACAGAATTCAACAGAACTAAAACCCTCTTTCCTATTTACACAGTACATGAATATATAATGAATCTCATGAAGTGATTCGAAATGTTTTTAGTTTTACATAAACTCCACTTCCCCAAACAAATGCTGATGCTTACCAAATCTCTCATGCTATAATCCATTAAAATACTTAAATCATAAAAACATAATAACAATACATTTCACTTGAACAAGATCATTGATTTTAAAGGAATTAGTTTTATTTAAAGAGCTGTAATAATTACAACAAAATTAATTACTTTCTGATTACAGGTAAAATTACGTCCGAAGATTCTTTGGTTTGATAGTTTCAATAAACACTATTATCGAACAAACAAGAAACGCAAATTCAACATTCAATATGTTACTGCAATTACGATAGATTTACAAAATACTCAAATTTATACATTCAAAATTTTCGTATTGTAGTTTTTATCCGTATATCTTTTTTAAAAAAGTATTTTTATTTGTTTTTCTCAATATCTATTAATTTAAGACCAAAATTAAAATATTTCCTATATATTTATATTTCTTATAATTTTTCTTATATTTTATATAAAATAAAATATTTCTTTTTAGCTAGGGTCTAGGCTTTTCTTTCTTTTTCTGAGCCTGATGGTTCCTCAACACGATTTTCAATGAGGTACCTAACCACATTTTCCCCCAGTTAATGTCATTATAATGTTGTTGTACGTTTAGTTAATTATTGTGTAATAAAAATTAGTTTAATTAGAAAATTTATAGTATATGGATATATAATTAACCTATTGTTTCTCTTCAAAAACCAATGTAAAATTAGTAACTTGGAAATTATGTGTTTGAATAAAAAATTTATTTTTTGGTTATTTAACTGTTGATCAATATGTGGCATCACTCTCTTATTTCTGAAAGCTTCAAAAGACGACAAATAAAATAAACTGTATAATACATGGCATTGTAAACCATTCTAAATGATTCGGAATGTTGATCGATGAAAAAAAGAGATTTTGCCAGTATTCAGAGCTAAATGATGAGGTTTCTGCTGTAAAAGTATGCTTTGGTGTTTAAATTAGAAGCACCGATATAAGAGTTGAACTAAATGTACCTTGTTGGTTATCTCATCGAAGAAAGGAGTTTGAAGTGGTACTTCCACATTAAAAATTTGCCGACAAGCCGTCTCCCAAGAAAATTGTTAAACAGTATCAGCTTGTAGAATTGAGGTGGTAGGAATACCCACAGATCACACGGAGGGATCATTTGAGACCGGAACAGGCTGTTGCTTAATCATTACTGGGAGATGATTTTTTTATGGTTATTTTGAAAATTTTGAAATTACACCAATCCTCTGCATTCCGATGGAACTAATAAAAATTCAATTTCATGGTAGTGACACGCTGCAAAATATGTAGATTGTTATAATCATATCGCGCTAACCCCAAAGGCATTGATGACGTACTCCACCTGTACAGTCGGTACGTTTGGTATGATACGTCAATATAAGTACTGATCAGAATGAACGATATCCAGAGTTCAAGAAGATACAATTTATGATAAGAAAGGAATTTAGAATTTTAGTAATGTAATAATTAACGAATAACTTTCAAAAGTTTGTAACTACATTTCTTTAAAACCGTAAAATCTATTTTAAAATTAATAATGGCGTTCTTAGTAACAATACCAACGAAATTTTCTCATTAACAAACAAGAATAAACACCAAGAATTTCTTCATAGGAGCAAGAAGTTTTATTATAATAAAACAATTTAAAGCTCACCAACGCTAATGCTTATCAGAACATTTTATCCAAGTATTTTTACTTTCTCTTGCCTATACGAATATATAGGAAGAAAAGTATTGTTTTCATATCGATTTTTCACCAAATCTACACGTTTTCAGACCCCCTGAACCCAAAAAACATGTTTTTAGCGATTGGTCAGTGTGTGTGTCTGTATGTGTGAACAGAATATCTCAAGAACGGAACATCGTACGAACTTCAAACTTAAGTTAGATACTATTACGGGATCCGACACGAATGTTTTCATCAAAATTGGTCAACCGGAAGTAGTAGTTTATTGTGTCATTTTTCACTTTTTTGCTATTTTCTCAAAAAAACGGCTCCTGCGACTTTATCTTTAAAATCACCTCATTTACAACATTTTTTTATGCTTTACAAGATAGGCGTCATGTCTGCTGAAATTCTTTGGGAGGTTGTTTTCTCGTAAAAAAGTTGTTTTTTAAGATTACAGCTTTAATATGCATTTTAGCGCAAAACTGCATTAATAAAAGTTGTAGAAAATTTAAAATACTATAACTTTTATTTCAAACATTTCTTTGTATAACGCTTAGTTTAGCGGTAATTAGCGATTTTCTGTTTTTTTCTCACTAAATTGTGTAAAAAAATCGATTATTTTAAGATTTCAGCCTTAGTATGTATTTTACGACTAAAAAGTATATAATAACGTTTATAGGTAATTAAAAGATCTACAACTTTTATTTAAAGTATTTTTCTCCACAGAACCTAGTTTAGCGTGACAAAGTAATTTTTCGTATTTTTAAGCCCAACTGAGGTTGATTTTCATGTTGCGTCTTTTACTCATGATTAAAACAAGGTAATGTGTTCTGAGGTTAGTTGTTTGTTTATTTATAATGTTTTATTGCTAATGTTAGGTTTTATTGTTCATTATTTTCATTGGCAAGAGAAATTTCTTCTTCTTGATGTGCCTATCCGTTACGAATGTTGGCGATCATCATGGCAATCTTCATCTTGTCTGCAGCAACTCGGAAAAGCCGTACCGACGTTGTATTGTACCAGACTCTGAGGTTCTTCAACCAGGATGTTCTTCTTCTACCTGGTCCCCGCTTTCCAAAAAATTTCCTTTGTAGAATGGCTTGCAGGAGGGCATATCTGGTTGCATTTCTCATAATGTGCCCGAAGTACTGTAGCTTTCGAGACTTGATAGTGGTCAGTACCTCCCGGTTCTTCCCCATTCTTCTGAGAACCTCTTCATTTGTTACTCGATCAGTCCAAGGGATTTTCAGTATTCTCCGGTACAGCCACATCTCAAACGCTTCCAATTTCTTGCACATATCCTCGTTCAGGGTCCACGATTCAGCACCATAAAACAGAACAGAGAATACATAGCATCGCACCATTCTCACTTTTATACCAAGAGAGAGGTAGTGGCTTTTGAAGAAGGCCCTCATCCGGTTGAAGGTGGATCTAGCCTTTCCAATGCGCGCTCTTATCTCCTGGTTGTTGGTCCATTCCTCATTTATAATGGTTCCAAGATAATTATGTGCTTTACTCGTTCTACTGGTGTTTGGTTGACGTAGAGTTGACCTTCTGTTATCTTCTTCTTACTAATTATCATGAGCTTAGTCTTCCTTACGTTTATGTTGAGTCCATATTGTTGACTGTAACATGTGATTTTGTTCATAAGGAATTGAAGGTCTTCTAAGTTGTCTGCAAATACAATGGTGTCATCTGCATACCTGATGTTGTTCAACCAGTGCCCATTTAGTAGGATGCCCTTCTCAACCTCGTGCAAAGCTTCGCCAAATATTCTCTCAGAGTACAAATTGAAGATTAGAGGAGATAAAATACAACCTTGCCTCACTCCACGCATGATTTTCACATATTCAGTCTGGTCACCTTCCATCCTCAGATTTGCGGTTTGGTTCCAGTAGAGGTTTCCAATTATTCTCAGATCTTTGTTATCAATTCCTGCTTCCCTTAGTATTTGCATCATCTTGGCATGCCGCACGCGATCGAACGCTTTTTCATAATCAACCAGACATGCATATACAAGAGATATGCATATAAGATACCAGATATGCATATAAGAGAAATTTGCTTGGTTGCTTCACACCAAAAGATTTTTTAAATAAAAAATGTTTTACCAAAAAAAAAAACTAGTTGGATGATTACTTAATTACTTAATTAGCGTTATGATTTTAATTCAGCAAGAATAAACCAACGAAAATTAGAAAAATTCTGAGCCACGTTTCACTAAGAGTTAATTCAGCGTAACTGTAATTGCTTATAGTTACAATATACTGTAACTACTAACATTAATCTGCTTGAACACTTAATAAAATAAACTTGTATAGAAACACCATAACTTTTTAAAAAAGTTTAGAATTACGGCGATGTATGAGAAGGTTGCTGGACGGGACAAAAAAAAGCAGACGTCTAGACATTTGCATCCATAAAAACCAAACAAAATTAATTAAAATATATAAAATTTATTTGGAGTTTCATTAAATATGTGATATGATGTGTGAATTAGTACTGTAAATGGTAAAATTTTATTCCGAGAAACCATTGTCAATGTTACTGAATAAATAATGATTTTTGTTCTTTATTTTTTAACCGTCAATGATTTTTTATCATAACAATTTTAGGGCATCGACGACCACCTAAAGTCATTACTCCGACGCCATATTACTTTACGAATACATGTAAAAGCACATCCGTATAACAACTTCAATAGGTGTTTATTAGCTCAATTTCAAACATTGCACAAAGCCAGACATTGATAGAATTTACAACGAAAACTAGCAAATGCAACTGTATGTAATTAACAACTAATTATACAGACGCTTGCCGGGAAAACTGAAATTGTTTGAAATGTTAGATACTAAAATAGAATTCGGACTGTAATGTTTTAACTACCCGTCATTGCCATGAATTTAATGCTTGTCGTTGATGTACGTTTAAGTACATTGGTTAATAGAATAATTTTATATACAGGACAATTATAGTGATCAAAAAGTAAAGGCGCTTCTTTGGTAATAATCATTGACTTTTTTTATAAGTTCATCAAAATATAAAAATTCTGTTGACTAAATTTCACTATTACTTTCTACATTAACATGGAAATGAGTAATTGGACGTATTTTGAACCCTACAGACTCTAGAAAGTATACTTGTAAACAAGAAACATCTGGTGTGAAACACTCATACAACTTTATCTTGCCAATGCAAATTATTAACAACATAACCTAACATTAGAAATAAACAAAAAAACTAACCTAAAAAACCATAACCTAATTTTAATCATGAGTGAAAAACGCAAAATGAAAATCAACCTCAGTTTGGCTTAAAAATACGAAAAATTACTCTTTCACGCTAAACTAGGCTCTGTAAAGAAAAATGGTCAAAATGATAGTAGTAGATCTTTTAATTCCTATAAATTTTTGATTACATACATTTTTTCGTAAAATGCATACTAAGGTCGTAATCTTAAAAAATCCATTTTTTACAGATTTTGATGAATAAAAAAAACAGAAAATCACTAATTATCGCTAAACTAAGCGTTATACAAAAATGTTTGAATTACAGTTGTAGGATTTTAAATTCTCTGCAACTTTTATTATATACTTTTTTGCGCTAAAATGCATATTAAGGTCGCAATCTTAAAAAAAACCCGACCTTGGCTGTTATTGGCAAGATCTCATCTGAAGTCTTTAGTTCGTTCGGGTATAGGGCCTAAAAGCTTACCGTCCACTGATATACGTAAATACAATGAGTCGTCAAATTTCACATTAAAAAATTTACATTTCATAAATTCTTTAAGCCTGGCACAGTACAGGTAATTCTGTGCTTGAGAGAAATAAACTTTTGGAGTAATTTGACTTCATCTTCTTCTTCTTCTTACTATAAAGGATTAGGCAAAGCGTGTTCCGAGCTCACAAACCAGCCTGTACGTCGACACAAACACGAGACATTCCAACTCGTCCATCTCGACTACTGCCACCTTCTTCGAGGTCTTCCTACCTCCCTTCTTCCAACTGGAACATATTCCGTCACTTTTAAAGGTATTCTCTCCTCTCTGGCATCCGTTCCAAATGTTGCCTGCATTAATTCCGGTACTCCTCCACTTTTTAATTCAATCTAAATATACCCAACTCGAATCCAATTTCCTCGTTATGTATTAGATCAGCCCGCGAGCAGCCCTTCACCTTTCTTAAAAACCTTATTTCAGCTGCTTGGATCCTACTTTTTTGGCGTTTTGTTTATCTTCTTAACATAAAAAATGAAAATCTGAAGATTTAATGTCTCGGTAAAGTAAATATAACAATAAATATATTAATATTTATAATTAATATAATATATTTTAATATTGTTAACATAGAATTAGAGAATTTATAAAATTAATATGTTAATGTTTTGTCAAAAGAAGATAAGCAAAAAACCAGAATAATTAAATATTTGACGAAAATAATGTTTCAGAATTATTAGATGAATTAGTAGACTACGGAATCAAAATGCAATTAAGAATCCAAAGTAGGTACAATAATACTATTAATAACATATATTTGTTTTACTATACGAGGTATATGAATAAAACACTACATTTCTATTCTCTATTAGACATAAATTACAATGAAATCAGAAAAAGTACATAATGGATAAACCATTAAACAAAAATAAAGTACAGATAACAAAAAGACTGGTTAATTAATATTAAAAGTTTGTTCCTCATGGAAAATATGCAATATGAAAATAAGAAAAGTTATTCAAAAAATATGTTCCATGACAAGTTGCTATTAACGGTTTCTTTTTATAACGGATGACAACCATGTTAGCATCACGAGATGAGCCGGTAGAGATGCGATGAGCATAACATACTAAAATAACAGGATGACATATATGCCTCTGCGGTAGAATACGCCTATGTGGCAGGCAGTTACTCTTTCACGTTAGAAGAAGTAAGAATATTTTTGTAAAAACTTCACACGAAACTTATATTCCACTGAAAAACTCCCAGCATTACATCTTATTTTCCGTTTTAACTTGTTTATATGTCACACTCATTAATCAAGTAAAAAAATTCTACAACCTCCTATTGGATAAAGTCATATTGCAACTACTGTAGACTTAATGGTTATCGCTTTGGGGATCAGCTACGATATAAAATTTAGCCAAAATTCAACGATTACAGTTCTACGAATGTTTTAACAGATGTTCCATGATACGTGACAAATGATGTGCTGCAACTTACTTGCCAACACTGTGATCGAATAATTATGCAAATAAGTTTAAAATAAATAAAATAAAATTAGATAACCCGAAATGTTGGCACTTAATTCATTTGATAATAGCGAAGACTTAAAAAGACTAAATAGAATACAATTACTTGACCTATCGTTCAGATTTATTTATTCAGATTTATCGAAAAATATATATTGTTAATTTAAGTTAATATTATTCCGTATTGTCATCATCATCATCATCATCTTTTACCTCTTCTTCTTCTTCTTCTTCTTCTTCTACGCATTGTATTGTCATCGCTTATTTTTGTTCAATTTTTCTTTTACTGTTAATAATATTTTATCTGCCCATTACAGGCAGGTGGAGTGTCAGATTATTTGCACTCAATCTGTTAAATGCAGGGCTAAATAAATAGTTCTGTTTCTTATCACATGGTCAGCCAATTAAATGACTGAATCATTTAAGAACAGAAGAGGCAGAGTTGTAAAAGACTAATCAGAGTTATATCCTCTGAAAGTAATGAATTTCATTATACAGCCAGACCCTGTGGTGAATGATGTGAAGGTGTCATTTGCAGAGTGAAAAATATGTGCTTTTCAAAGGGTCTGGCTTGCTGATAAGCATACTGTTCCACTCAGTGAGGGAGGCAAGTCACTCCTCGTTTTACATATTAAAACCTCTACAGGTTCAAACCAGCTTTTCGGCTGATGACCTAAACAACACAATACAGTATTTTATCCTTATTTAATGTTTTTAATTACTATAATACATCAGTAGCTATAATGATCGCACTTGTAGATAGTACTATTGTTCTAATATGATTGTGTTTGTATGAGAGATAATCGTCAAGTAGAAAATGGGAAATGCAATCTGACAATACTGTAACTAACTCTATCGATCTTCAAGCTAATAATGATATGACGTATAGTATTAAGATTTATTTAAAGATTATTATTGTTTACAAGTAAGAATCATGTAATTAACACAACTAAAACCAATAATTACGAGTGCAAAACACCAGGTCACAAAAGAAGAATACTGTTACAAAAAAGGCTAGTACAAAGTGCTTCGCTATACTCTGCCACGTACGTATATTCATTCAGCAGTATCAACTATTAGTTATTGCTAGTTAGTCAAATTTTACCAATAAATATTCAGTAGCAAATTACTTTATTTATTTGTTTAGTAAAAGCTACATGTTGTTATAAAAATTCAACTGTTTGTCACTTCTGGTCTGGTTTTCCATTCGAAACGTAAGTTGTAATTTGTTTAGGTCATCAAAACTCGGGTACGTTAAAGTTTCCCCATTTATGTTTAAACTAAATGTTATTTACGTTGATTTTAAACGAAAATACTACTAGTTTCGAGCAATTAATTTCATTTGATGAGGTAGAATTCTAGAGTACGTTTTCAAACTTGAAAATTAGTTTATCGTAGGCTAAATTTTATGCTACAAACAGAGTTTTATTTGACTAGTGTGTAGCTATACTCGTAACAAATAAACGGGTAGGTCTTTGAATCGTTAAATAATATAATGCAATTCAAATAAAAGTTACAATTCTTACGTTAATAAACAACATTTAATCCCTTTAAATAAGATTGTAAGTTTTAAAGTTCTCGTAAACTTTTTAATTAAAAGGTATACAACGAACTCTGCTAGAATTTTTAAGTTTATAACAATATTTTGTTTATCAAAATCTAGGAATATATTTTTTACATCAAAATTACTCAATTTAACTGTCTAGTAGTGGTCAACGCGTTGACAACTACGAATCCTTGCTTCGAGTCCCGGGTAGGGTTTGGGTATTAGTATATCTTAAAATCCGTCGCAAAACCTATAGTAGTCGCTAAAGTTCACTAGTGTGATGCGACTTAAATAAAATTAAAAAATTTTAATTTTAATACTTACATACAGATCAGTTGTATCATGATGTATTACAGTCACTAACCCACTCAACACAAAACAACGCATAAATGGCCTATCAATACCACCTGCGGGCTTACTGATATCCTCAGAGAAGTGTATTTAATTAAACAGATTGGTTTATTGGTTTCACTGGTGTAACAGTAAAATTTCCTTTTTCTCTTATTCGGTCACCAACGTCCCTTCTACTCAAGCATTGAACTACCGTACGACTTACTGTACTATCACGCGGGATAAGAAGCAACGGCCAATCAGCGAACGAGTTCTCTTCAATTGGTTAATTTTCCATAGCTGTCCACTGTGAAAGCGCGTATGATCGGCCAAATCATGTTTTACGAATTCCAGTCTCCGATGATCGCACATCTTCGACTCCGGGAGAAAAGATTTTGTTTTCGCTGGGCGACGAGACGCCGTAGCTAAGAAAATCAACAAAATTGTGCTGATTTTCAGCTATCAACATGTTCGAGAAGTTAAAAGAATTAGTAATAAGGAGTGAATTACTCAGTAAAAAAGTTTTGAATTTGTACATATAATCAAGTAATATACCTTTATTGGCTGTACGAAATAAACAATTTAAATTTAAAAATCCCTTTTATCAGATGACGCGTCTCATGGCTGGTGGCAATTTTTAAAAAGGCTTACCTTAGACATATGGCAAAAAATTAGTGATTTCTGTATTTATCCTTTAAGAGGACTCGAATACACTATTTTTGTTTCCAAATTCCGACTTTGATTTCTTGACTACCGGTTTAGAACCACTTCCGGTCGAAACCGGAACTTCAAACCCAATAATTTCTGTACCTACTCTTTAAAAGAATTATAATGTTTTTTTAATCCTTAATTGTGTACGTTGCAATCTGTTCAATTCAGAACAATAAGCAACCCCGTGACCCAATGAGATGAGGAGATGTGTATGACGTGTAAATGAGGTGTTGTCTTGTACAGACCCAGGCCGACCATTCCTGAGAGAGTATGGTTAATTTAGTCCCAACCATCAATGTACACCGGTATCCACTGTCTAGTATTCAAATCCGCATAAAAGTAACTACCTCTACTAGGATTTGAACCAGGAACTTTCGTCTTCGAAAATCAGCTGTTAACTAACTGACTCGCGGCTACGACTTAACAAAAGGAATGGAATGACACTATTTTTGTTTCCAAATTACGACAATGATTTTCTGACTTTCGGTTCTGTAACAGATCCGGTCGAAACCGGTACTTCAAACCGAATCCAGGACCACTAACTTTTTATGTAGATTATGAATCCGAAAACCGTTTGTTGTTATTTTTTGTAGTTTCTGACATCAGGGTGTAACGGACGGAGAAAGGAAAATGATAGATGGCAATTTAAAAAATAACTACCGACAATCAGATTTCAGACGGTACATTTTATAGCTTTGTGTACGAAAAAAGTGAAACTTTAGATAAATGTTCAATTTGAAAATTCCCAGCATTTCAAATTATTATACTTATATCATATCGTACTGGGTAAAATATAACTGTGAAAAGTTAAAAGTTAATGATATAACATAGATAAAATATCAAAGAAACTAAAGTATTAAAATATGTGAAGCCATCTACGTTAGCCATTACTTTACAATTTGGAAAATTCACTTTAAAATTATAAGCCATCATCAGATGGTACTACCGTAATAATAGAGAAAGTTATTCTACTTGGAAATGACATTCTCGCCATTAAAATGATCGCTTAAGTTGAAATAATTATATAAGAAAATGAAGAGGGCATATTAAATACTTTAGATATCCCTTTAATTGTACACTAAAAACTTGTTTTAAGGTCACATTATAGAAAATGTTGGAAAGAACAATTTTTAAAAACTCGACAAAACTGTTTAGCTCAGTTATACTTACGTAGAGTAAAAGGAAAGAAAAATCATTATACTCTTGAACACTGTAAAGTGATTTAAAATAAGGGAAATATGAACATTAGAAAGAATTTTATAGAACTATTATTTTGCTTTTTAAGACTTCTGTGTAGCCAGGGTAATGTGGCATGAAATTAAAATACTTATCTGAAGCAGATTAGAGTTAAGTCTGTCGTAAGTTTGAAGAAATAAAAAAAAAAAATTTTTAATATAGAATTTTATAATCCTTCGATGTTATAAAAACATGTTTACGTATATAGTATATTTTTGCTGAATGCCAACCTACATTATTTTTTAATGTATTAATAAACTTGAGTAATAAATTGTATAGCATTACGGGAATATGTTTCGCTGCAATATCCTATGAATAAAGTTATTGCACAGGCTACCATAGCCCACTTGTAAACTTCATAAAGATTTAATGAAATTCTTTTATGTAGGCACCTATACATTTTCGTATCTCATTGCTGTGATTCAAATCAAATTAATTGTATTTGAATTTTCCTTTATTATAACTATTTGTAGATTAACGTACAAGTTTTTCAATCATTTACTCTCTATTATTAATTAGGTTAATGCAAGAAAAAACCTTAAGGCTATTTTTTTTATAAAGATTACAATTGCCTAAGATAGCCCTATAGCTACTTTTACTTCTAACAAGTGTTTCACATAAACATTTATAGGCGATTGACAAAATAAAAAAAAGAAATAACCTTTTTCCTCATCCACCGTTCGATATTCATATCCCGTTGGAAGTTATCATACCAAATCCACCGCGCAACACGAAAATATTTCTTAATACTTTATTTTTAAAACTTTGATTTTTACGATTCTGGATTTCGTAAAGCCGCATAGCTGGATACCGCAAGTTCAAATGGGTCTTAACACCTGTTTATAAATTAATAAGTTTATAAACGTTGACAGGCCTGACTGATACTGTATATGAAATAAAATAATGATACACAAAAAATTTAAATAATTAAATAATCAAGTAAAACAATGAGTATTAAATCATATAGTTCAATACTATTAATATTGCTTTGTAGGGTTAACGTCTGATAGGTTAATTTTCAAAGATTATGAACGCTTCAATAGTTCATATCAGTATTATTAATTTAGTTAAAGTAAACTTCAGCGACATTCAAGCTTTAAGATAATTTAAGCAATTCGGAGACTGAATTACGTTCGACTAAAATCATGTCGTACGGTTTTAGAACTGTAATTTTACCTCTTTTTCAATCGATACAAATTCACATTCTTGAAAATTATTTTTTCTTTCGATTCTCAGTACTATATAGAGAGAAAGTACTGTACAGGGCCAATACTTTTAAAAGATGTGCGTATGTATGAGTTAGTTGCTCTAGAAAACAAATTACTGAAATATTAGGGCTAACATTTTTAAATGATGGTTTGCTCCATCAACCGTAGGGTGGTGGAATTAGCAACGTAGCTCCAAATTTAAGGGATACCCTACACAGGTTCAAAAATAAATATTAAAATTTTCTCAAAATTGGCTATAAGCTGTGCTCTCAAAAATGGGTAAGTGGTATATCTACAACGGGAAAAAAGGAGATCAATTTAAACGAAGAACCAATGAATCATCGATGTAACACAGAAAGTAATGCGCTAATTGCCACAAAACGGGGAAATGCAAATCTCATTATTCAATAACCAACAGTAATTAAACTGTTGGTCATTCCAATAGCCAACAGTTGCTAAAGGAACTAACCGCGTCCTGCTATACTAACTTTCACGAACGACTAGATGTATATCCAAATCAATTAGCCCGAGATCTAGCTACAAGGAAATTCCCAATTGTGTGACGTCTAAAGCGAAAATGGAGTAGAGACCTCTTGATCTGAATAACGAAAAACACCCGCAGTTATGACTGGAGAATGTACCACTGGGTACCTCTTCCCCTTAATGTTAAAGTCCCCACCGCCATTTAAATATTACTTGTATACGAAAATTGTGCAGCTAAATGTACAGTACCACAGTAAAAATTAAAGACAAAAAAGGAACAGTCTAAGGTATATTTAAAAGTACATTTAGATACAACAAAAAAATTTCAGAACTTAGAAACAGACAGATAATTATGGTAAAGGAAGGGGACGCCTATGTCTGAAAATGGATGTTTGAGACTAATTAGATAGAATTAGAAGTGCTACAAGAGTGTAAATTTGTAAGAGGTTCTGCTCTGCTGGAGTAACCAGTTTTCTTCAAAATTACAGAAAAACAGTGCATTTTAAGGTAGAAAGAGACACAACATCAGTTATAGAGAATTTTTAAAAAATCAACAAATTTTGGTATTACCAGTATCAAAATAGGGTTTTAGAAAGTTACAACGACAAAATATAAATGACAAAATTTTAAAAAAATTAATAATGTGACAATTTTATAAAAAATATTTTTATTCGACGCTTAAATTGGTCGGAATTTGTTTTTTATGAAAAACCCAGTTTACAAGTCGGGTTTTTTCAAAAGCACAGCCTTTTGGTGCACTTCAATGGAAAAAAACTTAAAGATAATGAAAAATGTAACTTTTTTAAGGATTAGTTCAACGGAAATTACAATTTTATAAATATAAAACCACGTAAACTTAGAATTGTTATGGACACATCATCAAACTAGAACATAATGTCAGTAAAATTTAGTATAACTAACTGAAAATTAGCGAGAACTTTAGTGCGGTTTATCGAAACTTTATAAATTACCAAAACCCGAAAAACTTGGAACTGTTTGTAATAAAACAAGGTTTAAGTTGAGAAAATACAAAAATTCCTTTTAGATATTTTGAGGTTTATTGGAATGAGATAAAAATATATAAGAGGCAGTGTCCAAATAAATTACAAAAAGTTGTCTAGTAAATGTGATCGAAAATAAGGCACAGTAATATAAAAAGTAGATGAGAAAATGAAGATAATAAAACAGAACCAATAAACAAGCTGTATTAAAAATCCGACAGATAGTAATAAATTTTAGTAGATGAACACTTAGAATGGATTAAATTTTACAGCCAGTTGAATGATCTATTAATAAAAGTGGTTTCAAGAGATATAAACAAAGACAAGAAAACACATTCGTATTTATTATATTATATAGTTATATTAGAAACAGTATACTAGGATATGTAAGTCCACTAGATTCGCAGATTGTACTAATACCGTTTGCGGAATAATAGTTGTAGCAAAGGAAGAGTAACATAGAAGCAGATTGTTGTTATCGCCACAAGTTTACGAAGCAGTGAAGCAAACCGATCTCATCTTCTCCGGACAACTGAACATTTCATAACCCCTACCCCATAACGCTATCCTTATGCCCATTACTCCATTTACTATGGTTCTTATCTCATTCAAAGAATGATGGCTGGTTGAAAGAGAACGGGTAAGCGGGACGGAGGAGGTAGGGAGAGTAAATGATGAGTAAGCATGTTCATTGCCAAGAAGAAATTGTGTTGTTATCAACCAACAGCCACTTACAATAATTGATAAGGACAATTTAATTTAAGAGAACATACAGTACGTTATAACCACAAGGAACGTCTAGAATATCCCAAATGATGAATTAACTCTTTATCTACAGAACTTAAATATTCAAATCCAAATAATTTCTGCATTAAACTAATTTGTACAAAAAATATTCTCACTCACGCCTTGATTATACATTTATTTTTCTGTGGAGTGACAATAGGGTATTTCAATTCTTACCCCTATTGTCATATTTACTTATTTATGAACTTACTTATTTACTGTTTCTTAACACTATAAACTTAACACATTGGAGCCTACGATTTTTCATAAAGAAATGATACCAGATCCTGAGCATTTTCACTTTCTCTTGCCTATATGAATACATTGGAAGGAAAGTATTGTTTTCATGTCGATTTTTTGAAATCGAGTTTTCACTGGATCTACACGTTTTCAGACCCCCTGAACCCAAAAACCATGTTTTTAGCGATTGGTCTGTGTGTGAACAGAATATCTCAAGAAAGGAACGTCGTACGAACTTCAAACTTAAGTTAGACATCATTAACGGACCCAAAACAAACATTTTTATCAAAATCGGTCACCGGAAGTAGTTTATTCGTGTCATTTTTCACTTTTATGCGATTTTCTCAAAAACGGCTCCTACGATTTTGTTTAAAATCGCCTCATTTACTAAATTTTTTATGCTCTACAAGAAACGGTAGGCACATGTCTGCTGAAATTCTTGTGAAGGTTGTTTTCTCGTAAAAAAATGGTTTTTAAAGATTTAGAGCCAAAATGTATGAAATAAAAAATGTAGAGAATTTAAAATCCTACAACTATTATTTCACACATTTCTTTGTATAACGCTTAGTTTAGCGGTAATTAGCAATTTTCTGTTTTTTCTTACGAAAACGTGTAAAAAAAAACGATTTTTTTAAGATTCCAGCCTTAGTATGCATTTTACGATGAAAGTGTTAATCAGATTTATAGGAAGTTATCAGATCTCCAACTTTTATTTAGATAATTTTTCTCTGCACGGCCTAGTTTAGCGTGAAAGAGTGATTTTTAGTACTTTTAAGCTAAACTGAAGTTGATTTCATTTTGCGTCTTTCACTCATGATTAAAATAACATTATGTTTTTTGAGGTTAGTTTTTTGTTTGTTTCTAATGTGTTATTACTTATGTTAGGTTATGTTGTTCATTATTTGCATTGGCAAGAGAAAGTCGTGTTAGGGTTTCACACCAGATGTTTTTTACCTTTTTTTCATAAGATCATATTAAAATAACTACAAATGTATCTCTTTAACACTGACATCATATTTAGAAATCTTAATCTACTTTTTTATTTAATTTTAAAAAAATGACACTAAAATATTATCAAAAAATAAAATATTTATTTGTAAATAACACTACTTCTTGAGCAAATAAAAATATTTTGTAAAATAATAACGATCAAAAACCAAAAGTAATTACATAATATAAACTATATCTGTGCTCGTAAGAGATATGTAGTGTAAATTATTTACACTCGATCGATCTGCTATTTCCAGGGATACAAAAATAGTTCTGTTTCTTATCAAATGGAACACCTAATTACAATACTGAAGCATTTAAGAACAGAAGAGGTAGAAGTGTAAAAGATATTAGTCACAGTTATCCTGTGAAAGTAATGAATTTCATTATACAGCCAGACCCTGTGTTGAAGTTAAGGTGTATTTGCAGGGTGAAAAGTAGATGCTTTTCAGAGAACCTGGCTTGCTAATGATAAGCATACTTTTCCACTGTGAGGAAAACAATGAACCACCTTACTCCTTGTTTTACTTAGTAAAACCTCTAGAGGTACACGTCAGCTTTTCGGCTGATGGCCTAAACAATAACTTACACAACAGTAATAAAATATTTTAAAACTCAAAGAAAGAAGGTAATGGTAGTACAAAAATCTTATGTGGTCTTAAATTGGTAATTTTTTATTTAATATTTTACCAGGATAGATAAAAATATGCTTCCTTAACCAATAAATAATTAAAACAAAATAAAATTAATATAAAACTGTTTAACCAATATCGAAATTTAATGTGGTTTAATGTACTACAATACTGAATCTGAATACTGTTTCTTATCACATGGTCAGCCAATTAAATGACTGAATCATTTAAGAACAGAAGAGATACAGGTGTAAACGACATCAATCAGAGTTATCTCTTCTGAAAGTAATGAATATCATTATACAGCCAGACCCTGTGGTGAATGAAGTGAAGGTGTAATTTACAGAGTGGAAAATATGTGCTTTTCAGAGAGCTCGGCATGCTGATAAGCGTAATTTTCCATACAGTGAGGAAGACAATGTAAACCACCTCACTCCTCGTTTTACTCAGTAAAACCTCTACAGGTTCAAACCAGCCTTTCGGCTGATGACCTAAATAACAATACTGAATCAAGTTTACAGTCACCAAAATGAGAACTGATAAATAATGAACAGATATAAATAAATTGTACATCAAAACAATATCAAGATTAAGAGAACTGTAAAACTTGGGATTGTACGACAAAATTATAAAATAAAATTCAACTGAAAAATAAAAATACTTGATAATTAATTCATTAAATATTGTTTATGAATCTAAATATATTTTAACAAAAATTAAGAGGAAAAGATACAGTTTTCACTCAACATTCTGCCCCTTAGCAACATTCTATTGTTTCAAATCTTACTTTACGTAACTTCTACGAAATATTTTTGTTGCGTAACCAAATAAATTGATAAAATGTATACCGGAATATGTACCACTGGAAGTCGATTCTATATTTTGTTTAGCTTTAAGTTTTTTGCTCCCGTTAGTTATATTGTTATGTAAAAATTTTTATTATATCATTACAATTTTTTTGTAGTATGTACATGATAACATGCCGCTTATAGTATCTCGTGAATATAATCTCATAACAGCTGTAACAAATAAAAAATAATAACGCAACCTTGTTCTACAGTAATGTCAGTTCTGCGTATACCACAAAGCTCCTTCACTAATACAAGAAGCAATAAGCACTACAGTATGAATAAGCAGTTTTAACCGGTACTGTTAACTTCTTCACCCTTTTAAGGTAAAACAGAAATGTTCGGGAGCCGATTTTTATCGGCACCATTTTTCACAACCTTTTGGTAATTTATATTTTTACGGATTTTAAACAATGTTTTACCATTTTAGAAATAAATAATCGTATATAATGAGAATATTCTTACATTCTCATAAATGAATGTAAACATTCATTTTTCATAGACTGAATATATCTGTAAAACTATGAGGATACGAACGTGTTACTTATTATATATTTAAACCTTAAATTTAGTTTTAGTTACTTTAATATTATAATATTAATCTTTCAGTATATAGGCAAACATTTATTCAGTTTCGCGGATTATTATATAAGTTTGTATTACGTTGTTCACAGTTCCTGCGTTTAACTTGTTTTATTAGTTAATTAAAAGAACTAATTTTCAAAGATCTCATTAAAATGTTTTCATGGTGTACATAAAACACAACAGGAAACTTGATAGTAGTTGTAAAACAATCTGTTTATTTATAAAATTGTTGATTTTACTTAAAATTGAAAAAAAACTTTGTTCTCAATTTCCTCTTTCAATTTTTTTTAATAAACATTGAATTTGTTCCTATTGAAAATAATCTCTGATGAATTATAAAGAAAACAAAAAAAAATTAAAATTTTTGGCCGAGTAACATACTATAACATAAAATATCGTTAAAGTGACATTTTAGCATGGTTTTTCATCCACAACTACTTTTAAAACTGTGAATTATTTTGGAATAGACAAACTTATTTCCGTCCAATCGTAAAAGGGTTAATAAAAAAATATGTTAAATGCATTATCTTAATACATTAAGGTATAACTGTTTTGCCAAAGCTTTGCCTTGATGAGCTGTCGTGTCTGAAGACTAGTCAATAAAATAACGTTTTTGACGTTCTCATTAATATTTACACTTTATAGTCTGAAACGATGTCGGTGGCTACAGACGCACATATATAGTATTTTTCACTCTGCACGCCTCGTCTCTTCTGCGCCACCCGTCCTTTCAGTCCTTTCAGAAACAAAGCTTGAGCTTATGATTTATAAATGCAGGTTACCTGATGGGCGACAAAGATACAACGTATAAACAAGTGCAAGTAAAAAGCGGAAACGCTAAAAAAAATTTTGTGGAAAAGAATTCATCAGCATCTCTCTTTTTGTGCATTATCACTTTCAGAACAACTACATTTACTGCGATAAGTATGTAATGCACGCTTCTATAAATAGTTAAAAAGTGGGGGTCAAGAGAAACTTTATAGCGTTAAAGTGAAAAGTTTTATTAACGTGATTATATTGATAAGTTTTCGCTTAAAGAAAAAGAGATACATACTGATATCCTTAAACTATTCTCTAGAAATCTAAGCTGAAGAAAATTTAAATAGTTTTCCAAAATATTTATTGTATGAACAAACATGTTATGTTACAACAACCGGTCGTCGTAACATTGTTACGTTACAACAACCGGTCGTCATATTAAGTATTCGAATAAAATTCGGAATATCTATCCCTAAATAACTGAACCATATGTATCGCTAAAATATAAATGCGAACACCGTAAGTTCTCAATCATCAAAATAACGGCTGAAGTTTGGTATAAATTTGTTTCTTTGAGGTAAAATCCCTACAACAGGCAAGTGAAGTGTTAAATTATTTGCACTCGATCTGCTAAATCATGGGCTACAAAAATAGTTCTGTTTCTTATAACATGGTCAACAGTTATATAACTGAAACAATTAAAAACAGAAGAGGTATAGATGTAAAAGACAATAGTCGGAGTTATCTCCTCTGAGAGTAATGAATTTCATTATACAGCCAGACCGTCATTTGCAGGACGAAAAGTAGATGCTTTTCGGAGGGCCCGGCATTCTGATAAGCATACTTCTTAACTCAGTGAGGAAGGCATAGTAAACCTACTCACTTCTCCTTTTACTAAGTAAAATCTCTAGAGGTTCAAACCAGCCTTTCGGCTGATCACCTAACCAACACAATGGTAAAATAGGGTAAATGGGGTACTAAAGGATATGTATTATGTCCTATACCTTCTTGATAAACTACATTAATCACTAACTGATATCTAGAGAAAGTATAGGGTGGAGAGACAAACGGGAAAGCAAAAAATAAAAAAATAGTTTAATTAATACGCCTTTTGAGGATATCAGTACATCCTCGCGCGGCGCGGACGCAATTCCTGGTGAAATATATGAGTTTGGTATATTAATAACACACATTTCGTAACATATATTTTTATTGAAAACGGTACCTATTTACTTATAAATAATAATAAAATCGGAGTAGATATTTTGACTAAAATATTTGAAAAGATTGCGTGCAACCTGGAAATTAAGACATTAAAATATGACAAGTTAGAAGAGGAAATAATCCAGCACTTTGTAGTGTTTTGTAACAATGCAATACTGTTTTACAACCGACTCACTCGTATTGTACAATTCACAAGGATAAGGGTAAAAGTGCTTTGTAAATTTTAGTGACGATATCACCTCCTAAACATATCATGGTTGCACGATTCCGTAATACAAAACAGGTTGAAAGCACGCGAGCAGCAATCTTAAATTTAAACAATGTATATTATACACTGTAAAATGAAACGGTATCTTAAGTTGTTATTATTCTAGACCTGAGATAGAAATTAACTCCGTTATTTCATTATTTTAAACTAATTCTTACTTTTTATTTTTTGTGCCATAATTCATAATAATTAATTAATGATTTATACGTGATACAAACTCGATGATTATTTATAATTTAAAAGTATAAATCTTACAGCATAAAAAACTGTAATATCGTTTTATTGATTTGTTGTTGTTTAGGTCAACAGCCGAAATGCTGGTTTGAACCTCTAGAGGTTTTACTAAGTAAAAACGAGAATTGAGGTGGTTTACTATTGTCTTCTTCACTGAGTTGAAAGACTATGCTTATCAGAATGCCAGGCTCTCCAAAAAGCACCCACTTTCTACCCTGAACATGACACCTTCACTTCATTCACCACAGGGTCTGGCTGTATAGTGAAATTCATTACTCTCTGAGGAGATAACTCTGACTAGTGTCTTTTACTCCTCTACCTCTTCTATTCTTAAATAGTTCAGTCGTATAATTAACTGACCATGTGATAAGAAACAGAACTATTTTTTGTAGCCCTGGAACCAACAGATCGAGTACAAATAATTTAACACTCCACCTGCCCGTTATGGGCATTTTATTGATTTACAGTAATTTAAATATAATATTTAAATTTAATGTAAAGAACGTAAGTAAGAACGTAAAGTTGCAACGTACACACATTACGGATTAAAAAAATAATCAAAATTTCTGAGGATCACAACTGGAGCTCTGTTTTATGTTTTAAATGCAACATTTGCCTAAAATATACAGAAAATAAATGTGTACGTTCTACTATTTCACCAGTTTCACAGACGCCTAAACGAACAGTTAAAAATTTGTCATCTTAAGTGAACATCTACATTGATACTATGCGAGTTTAGGAAAAGCTTCAATGAAAGCCTGCTCCAGCACCATGTCAAACCAAAAGAGATAAAATCAAGAGATTTTGGTAATGTAAAGAAATACTGTATAAGTCAAAAGAAAACTGTTTATTTGCTGTTTCTATCAAGTAACCATTTCTTATTTTGGTTTCATTATTTAACAAAGCTAAATTGCAAATACGGTAACAATTTATATTTTTAAATCCATTATTGAAGTAAGATTACTTCACTCACGAATGTAGGTTAATTAAATTTAGAAAACAAAGCAACAGATTTTAAACTATTTCAATCTTCAGTAATTTTTAATTAATAAAAAATTCAGAACCTTTCTCAAACTTAGTATTTTACATTTCATATTCCACTTAGTTAAGAAATATAAAGGGAGTCTCAAGTTAACTACAAAACTTGTTTAACATATTAAAATATAAATTTAACACTACGATGAATACCATATTTGTAATACTGCTTCTGTAACAGAAAATGAACTTAAGTCACATTGTACTTGAACAAAAAACTACTGATAAACTTAGTACAGCAACCTACTCTACAAGAAACTTATTAACAGTTACATTGAATACATTTGAAATTCATTGACATGTTATGCAGCGCAACTAAAAGTTCACTCAGCATATTTTTATATAACGTATAGAACTTTAAAGCAAAATTTTAACCTAATAAGAAAGTTTAAAGAGAACATAAATGTGGAACAAAAGAAATATTAAAATAAGTGAAATATTTTATAAAAAATTAAGCATAAACTGTCGTCAAATAACGGATGTACTATTACCTTAACATAAAAACTTGCACAACAAATACAAAATTAAAAACAAAACAAAAATTATTCCAACTTCAAAAATAAAACACCGGAATCCTAGATTTCTCTTCTAGTGAGGAAACTTGTACTGCATAGCATTGAAGACATACGCAGATTACCCTACAACTTGTACAAGCTTTGGACCACTGGTATCATTGGAATTTGATCTGTACATTTTTAAAATTGTAGGTTAATTTGTGTAGGTCTGCAATGCTATAGTTCAAGTTTTCTCGCTCAAAGAACAATTTAGGATTCTGGTACTTTATTTTTGAAGTTGGAATGGTTTTTGTTAGTTTTGAATTTTTTTTATCTGCTGTGAGTTCAGTAAATCCGATAGACAGTTCATACTGGGATTTACAGTGTTAATTTAAATGATTGAATTATAAAATAAATATATAGATATATTATGTTGTGTAAAACCGTTAAGATGATCGTTGGTATAGTTTTAGTGTTTATTTCTCTCTCTGATGTCCTCATAGAGACTAAAAAATGTTAGGATTAATTATATAAAATTGTTAGTGAAAACGAAAGAAAGTTTTTCTGGTTTGTCTTGGTTGATACTAACAAGATCAAGCTACGTAAAATATTTTTTTAATGCAAAAATTATGTAACAGAATAATTTCTCAACGCCTAAATAACATGGATCTTTAAACTTAACGTGCAGACTCAGGAATTCCGATACAATGATGAATTCCGGTACAATGATGAAGTAGTTAATCAAAGTAATAACACATTAAGAAAGTAACAAATTTTTAATTAATGGAATTATAAAGAATTGCATGTGATAAGATTTAAAGTGGTTATTTCTTGTTTATTCAGAAAATTAGTTGAGGTTGTAGTTACGTTGTAATAAAATTTAAAATTCAATTTATAAAAAATAGGTAACGTCTTAGTAACTAAATTTTGTGAAGCGGCTGGAATTATCTTCGTAGCATAAAGATTAACATAGTACTTTACCAATAATATAAGAAAGTTGAATAGTTTGTATTTTTAGAAATAAAATCTAAAAGGTGATGCAATTTCAGGTCACACAACTATACGAAAAAATTAGGTGACATATCAATACACAAAAAATCTTTGTGGGTTAAAACTCACTGTGTTTTTGAACAAAGAAAATTTAACTTCAATAAATCAAATTAATTTTGTATGAAATAATGTTTCATTCATTTGTGTGTTCAAAGAGAGCGAACTTCCCAACAAAATTCTGTCAATGGTTCGAAATTGAATCTAACAGTATTTCTACACATTCACGTTTAAAGCGGTCACCTCAATCACCATATGAGTGCCATTAATTCGGGAACAGATATGACCCAATTACTGTTCAATTCAGCTCACCCGTAATTTAAATACTTCGATAACAACATCTCATATTTTACGTTACAGAATGAACCTGTTTCTAGATTGGTGTACGCAAAAGCAGAAATGCAACTTTATGTTCAATTTTACAAAAAGATTATTTTCCAAATACTGCAATACACTAATACATTTTTTAGCATATTTAATATTACATATAGAATATAAACTTAGGTTATCTCTGGTTAAACTCTGGGAATACTGGAGCATCATAATTGAAGTGATATCACTATTTCTATTAATGTAACAGTGAACATAATTACAACATAAATACGAGTACATAAATCTACATAAATAGAACTTGATTTTTATTAGTTGTACATACATTGCAAGAATACCAAACTACAATAGAACATGTAAAACTGTTTTTAAACAATTAAATACCCAACCGCATTGCAAAAAACTAAACATAGAAATACAAACAATTCTTTAAAATGTTGCTACAAAATAAACATTAGATGTGTTAAAAATTCTAGAAAATTACCATAATTTTTAAATGAAATTAAAATGGATATTAAATTGAAAATTAATTAGAAAACAAACAGCCGCACACAAAAAATCTCATTCAAACAAATCAACAACATCTTAGACAAACTTAGACTTCAAAAGTCAAACCGAGCTTGGAAAATTCTACCACATAGTAGACTTCACAATGTAAAAAAAAATTTGAAACACAACAAACACAGTTCACTAACCGACGTATATTTTTCACACGAGAAAACCTACTCACAACAACTATACTGACTGCCACACTAAAATCACTACTACATATCTTGACTAGACACTGATCACTGGAAACGTTTCATAGAATATTATTTAACTTACCACACAGGTTACACAAATTTTTTAAAGACAACTACAATGTACCTAAATCTATAGAATTAATAAAATATATTCATATTAACTACTATTTAACTTTTTTTGTGAAATTCAGAACTATTACAAGTTTAACAACCAGTGAATATGATGGTGGGTGTACAAATTTACTACCTACAAGTCAGCTGTTTCAGACCGACTAATTTAAACACTTGCATTGTTAAGAAAGTAAAGAAACCTTCTTGTAGTTAATAAAAAAAACTAGTTATCGATGTAACTTTAAAAAAATTAAAAATTAAAATAGTTTTAAAAGAGTAATACATAAAATCTCACTCAAATACATCGACAACATCTAAATACATTTTTATAATTTCAGGTAATTTATATTTTGAACAAAAAAACATGCACTGATAAATTACTTGCTATAAAATAGTGAACAAATTCATATATCTTTAACTATTATAAAATGTAAGATAACTGCAGTTATACACATTGCAAGAATATCAAACTACGATAGAATATGTACAACTATTTTAGAATTCTTATTGAACTACTAGTGAACTAAGTATCTAATTGATTTTTAAAAATAAGCGTTAGTTTATTATAAGGTGAAAATAAATGTAAGTTGAACACATAAGAAAATGAAATATGGGAATAATTCAACAAGTAATGTTTAAAAACCGTGTCGTACATCGAGTTTAACAAAAATTAATTTCAGTATAACATTACAAAATGAATATTCTCAAGCGTAAAGTTTTCATTAAAAAAGAAGACTTCATTTAAAAATGAAGAAGCAACGTGATATATCTATTTGTTATTTGATACCGAATTTATGGCCGAAATAAAAGATAAAAAAGTACGTAAAAAGGGAAACGAAGTCCTTGGGTATGAATCATATTTTACTGTGAGAAGTGAAAAGGGAATATAGAAGAGAATATAATAAAAAAAGACAGAAAATAGAACTTACAGTTGGTGAAATAAGGAGATGAGTAAAGGGAGCTGGGAAAAAGTCCACGGCTTCACATATACGTATAAGGTATCCAGTAAGATTTGTTGCTTTTGTATAACAAAGACGGATGTATATTCCAACCTCTATTAGCACTTTGGAAAAGTTACAAAAAAATTTACAAATGTGCCAGACTATATTTCACGAATAGCTTCATCATGAACATCATAAATATTTCGTTGCTATAGTGCAAGGCCAAAATTTGTAAATTTTCGATAGCTATAATATTTTTTGTCTTTAATTTTTATTACGGTACTGTACATTAAGCTCCACAATTTCTGCATATGCTATGTAACTGGCAGTGGGAATTTTACTTTAAGAAGAGGTACCCAGTGGTACATTCTCCGTTTATAACTACGGGTGGTTATTCAGACCTCTCTACTCCATTTTCGCTCCATCGCAAGATTGGGAAGTTCCTTGAAGCTAGATCACGGACAAGTTTATTTGGGTGGTCATCAAATCGTTCATTAAATTTACTATAGAAGGACACGGTTAGCCCCTTTACTGTCGGGATTTAAAAATCATCGTGGAAGATTTTATTGCTCACATAAAAAGGAGCGCCAGAAGTAAGTCTTAAGAATTTTAATTGAAAGGCCTGGATCAACTTTACGTTACTCTCTGCCGCTACTCCGAAAAGCCGACATAAGTCCAGATTGGTCTTAAAGGGTTTTGTACATTAAAATTTTGGAACGAAGGTTAAATTTTGATCGAGGTTTAATTAAGCAGAAGAGTAGCTTTTGATGGCGGTAGCTATAATATAAAAATAAATAAAAAATTGGGACATTCTTCGTTACTGGTTCGAAAAACAAACCAGAAACATATGTATACGAGGAAAATTTACATAGAATTTCATTAGTTTTGGAAAATTACACAAATACGTAATTTTATCTATTTATTAATTTATATATTTCTACGTACGTTAACATACAAGTATGAAGATAAATGTAAATGCAAATGGCATGAATAACTTGAAGCAGATCACCCTTTAATATACCGATAAGAAAATAAAAATATTAGGTTTTGTTAGCCTCGTTGTTAATACGGTGATTTTTTTCTTAATATATTTTTATTGACGTATATGTAGGGGCTACATAAGGAAAAAGAAGATCTCACGCTCAAATTGTCTGAAATCTGTCTGAACGTTATTGGCGAACTCAAAAGCTTTAGAATTCCAAACTTACGTAAAATAAATTTACAAATTTTCAGTAAATCATTTCGTATGTATGGTTCTTATCCGACGTTGTGAAGCATTTCGTTTTGCGTACCAATAAAAGTGTATCATAAGTCGCAGAAATGTAGACTGAAAATACAGCAAACGAGAATACGTAATATTTTATTTGATCCAGTATTAGGACAATTAAAGACACAAACATGACTGAAATCTGTATGTATTTTGTGTCTAGCAAAGATAATGAATGGTATTGATTTTTACGCTAAGTGGAATTGAAATTTTACCAAAATATAACGGAACAAAAGTGCGTTACAAATTTTTCAGCATAATAAAAATAAAAGTTTTAAAATTACTGTCAACGTTCACAATGCTGTAGACATAGCAAAATTTATAATGATAAATGAATACATTTATTGAAAGCTTACATACTGAAAAACAAATACATAGAATTTAAATAATATTTTACTAATTTAATACTGGGTTGGTGTAGTGGTAAAGTCTTCGCCTAGCTGTTTAACAGCTGATTTTCGCAGACAAATGTTCCTAGTTCAAACTCCAGTGAAGGTAATTATTTTTATACGGATTTGAATACCAGACTGGCTACCGGTGTACTTTGTAGGATGGGGTCCAATCAACCATACTTTTTCATGAATGTTCGGTCTGAGTTTGTACAAGACAACTTAAAATGAACAGATTGCAACGTACACACATTAGGGATTGATAAAAAAATATTATTATTATTAATTTATGTCTACCATATTTATTATTATTATTATGGTATATAATTATCATTATTTCCGCATGGGAGGTACTTCAATAAGACAGTCCCCAACAACCAAACAAACTTAAACGGCGATTGTTTGTAACTACATTAGATTTGAATCACAAAGATATTAAATAAATTACATAAACTCTTAATAATATTATTTCAATATTATTATTATATTATTTAATTTTTTAATTATTAATTTTTATTATTACGGTGCCTCAACACGTTTTTCAATGAGGTACCTAACCATATTTTTTCCCAGTTAGTGTTATAATAATGTTGTAAGTTTGGTTAATAATTGTATTATAAATTTAGTTAAATTAGAAAATGTATTGTGTGTGGATAAGTAATTAAATTATTTTACTGCTTCAAAAAAACCAATGTAGAATTTGTAACTTGAAAATTATGTGAGTGAATAAAAAACATTTGATGGTTGTCATAGCTAATGTAGAACACACATTAAATTTTAACTTGTTATAGTATTAGTAATACCTGACAACCGAATAAAACTTGAAAAATATATTATTTCCGCAGATTTTCCTACAAATATATATATGAAAAATAAATAATCTTCTATTATTTCGGTTTCAAAAGTAATATGAAAGTATAAAAAGTAACATAAATAAGAAAAGAAGATTAAAGCAGACCACAAAAGAGATGAAGCAGAATTTTAGTATAAATGTACAAGGGAAAGTTTTCTTATAAGTTTACAATAAGATAAAGAAGGCGAGGTTGAAGGAGAGAGAAACGGCGAAAGCGAACGGAAGAAGCTCTTTTGTGGAAATGGACTGAGCCGCACTAATTGTAAGAAGGCCTTGATTTAAAGGATCGTAACAGAGTAGCGTTTCAAGGGAGGAGAAAACGGTCGAGAGAGATTAGGAGAGGTGATATAAAGAGAGGCGCATGTGATGTATTCCATCAAACAGCAGTTGAGGTGAGCTTTTATTCCTATAAGAAGAAAGTTAGAGCAGCTTGTGGTAGTCATGATGGTGAATTCTACTACATTTACTACTACTACCTTCTACCCAGTATTATACCACTACTCAAACCCTCTATCCCTGTTTACGGTTATGGACCGGGTTTGGCCCTTAACTAAATTAATGCTCCAGATGTTACACAGTCCACTCGCTTTGAAACCCAGTACTGCTTACTCGTTCATACTGGTGGGTAACTCTTACACTCGTTTATATACACACCGCCGCGTTTTGTTTCCACTAACTTACTTTCATCGTGCAACCTACAATCTGCTACTCATGTACAAGCTCATACAATCTTGCAACATGTTATCGGGCCAACTAGGAGGCCATCTACACAGCAGAAACCCTACAATACCCTAATTCAACTGCACTTCCTCCATATGTTTATGTTTTACATTGTTTAAACTTTACTTCCTATCCATAAATCTCTAAATTAAGCTGAATAAAGTTTGAGAATATGAATTTGAAATACTTCAAAATATTCCACGAGAAAAACTTCAACTTAATCTTACAAAATACAACTTCTGCTGTTTGCGGGTTCATTAGGCCTACTAGCCACAGAGAGATTGCATTAAAATTGGCTTTGGAAACATCACTGGGTGTATAAGAATAACTATTACTGAAAAACATGCTGATTTTTACAAATCTACCTCTTTGGTAAGATACAGAAATAATATTTTATACATTAGGGTAGTTTTCCTCTTTCAACATACAGTTTACGAGCAAATAATCAAAATTCAAGTGTTTAACTTTTCCTACTTAAAAGAAACTATTTACAGTAAATTACCGATTCTCCGAAATAGTTAGGGTATGACAATTTCGGATGATAGATTTTTTCAGATAATGTATCACACTCGGGAAAGGCAATATTAAAAAGATAAATATACTTAGTAGTGAAAAATATCAATTTTAATAGTGGAAAAACAATGAAAATTGTAAATTTATACAGAATCGTAATAAATAAAAATAAAAATACTTTAAAATAAAATATTACTATAAGTTGTTATAAGAAACAAAAATCATTTACCTATTGCAGTTCATAGTTTTTAAAAAATACGAATTTTGCGTTGTTTAACTATGATCTTTCGCTTTAGTGCTGCTAGATCCCTGACTCGTTTGACAGTCGGAGAGTAGAAAAATCTGCGTCAGGCTGTATTTAATACCAAATTAAAGCTGATTTTAACACGTCAAATGGTTGACTATTTGTATTTTATGAATTTTATGTGAACTAGTTTTATTCGCACACACAACAGCCATTATGCGATCTTTACTGATCTTTTGACCGGGAACAACTGATTCGTGATTACTTGTTAATGTCTTTAAATTCATTAAAAGTTGACGACTTGTAGTATACGTAGCACTGCCTACTAGATTGAGTACAGTAGTTCGTCTTCTACCTACACAATTTGCAGAAAAATAAAAAAATTATTTTGAATAATCAATATTTCGGATAACCCGGTTTCAAATAATCAGGGGTTTAGTGTATTATTTAAACCTTACTTCCTATCCATAAATCTCTAAATTAAGCTGACTAAAGTGTATATGAATTTGAAATTCTTCAAAATTTTGCACGAGAGAAACTTCCAACTTGATGTTACAAAATAACGATTGTGCTAGTGGGTTCATTACTAGCCACACAGGCGCTGCGTTAAAATGCCTTTAGAAACATCACTGGGTGTATAAAAATAAGTATTACTGAAAAAATGTTAATTTTTGCAAATCTACCTCTTTGGTAAGATATAGAAATAATATTTTTTACGTTAAGTTAGTTTACCCCTTTCTGCATACATTTAAGGAGCAAATAGTGAAAATTCAAGTGCTTTACTTTTCCTACTTAACGGAACAGAAGGAATGTACTTTTTTAAATTTTTGAATATATTAACAATCAGCCTAAAGACTATAAGTAAATGGCAGTAAATAAATGGCACTTCTCTACTTTCCGTTACATTATTCGTATTTGTTTTTGAACTGTAAATACTTCGTTCTACTGTGTCAAGCAGCAATGAAAACTGTGTACTGTGTCAAGCAGTTATGAAAATAAAACAAAGTTCCTACTACACAATTCCACATAAATGTTTATTACTCCCTATTCCAGGTAAAATTATTTTGTTTCAGTTACCTCATACGGCCCTCTTAGTCAAGACTGGTTGTTTAGTTGATTAGAGAGATATATAATGAAAAAAAAAACTAATCTTAACATATTGGTTACGAAAAAATATTAAAATCTGCCTTACTCAGAGTAGGTGGCATTTAAATAATTAAAGTAATCGCCAAAATACTTACACCCTCTTTAAACTTCAGTGATTAAAAAGTCGTCGTCGTCGTCATGGATTAGGCTATTTTAGCTGTGAGCTAAGCCTGTTCCGGCGTCCATCTCCTCCTCGGTCTTCCAATACCTCTTCTACCCCTTGGTATATGATGCCATGCGTTCAAAGGAAGGCGGTCTTGCGGCATTCTGAAAAGATGTTCTGACCATTTTCCTTTGTATTGCTTGATTATGTCAGCTAGCGGTTGTGTTCCACATTCCTCCCTTATTGTGTAGGGAATGTGTCTTCGTTTGTTGCCGCCTCATCAAACCATAGCTTTTCATAATGTTCTATCCATTTCTGCTCCTCAATACAGCGTATATTTACTCCTTCCCTGTTTTCATTAGCCATCATTTTCATGAATTTATATGCCAGTTCCTGTCTTCCATGAATGTCATCTTCCACAGTGCTGATAAATTTCTCCCAAGATTCCTGATGTGCTTTTCTCATTACTCGCTTAGCAATATTTCTGGCACTATTATATGAGGCTCTGTTTCTCTCTGAGGGATCATTCAAATATATTCTGTAGGTCCTTTGTTTTTCCTTTACTGCTCTCTCTGTTTCATCGTTCCATATTCTTGGGCCTTTTTTCCTACTGATTTTTCTTCTTGTCCCCAAGGCCTCCCTGGCACTCAATTTTATGGTATTGGGAATATTTTGCCACTCCAACTCCACATCCTCAGCAGTAGGAATACTGGCCAGTCGATTTGTGAGGCGCTGTTGATAAAGTGTTTTTGCACTTTCTTCTTCTAATAGAGACACCTTGAAATTTTCACCTGCTGTGTTCTGGTTGGGATTACTGTTTGAAGATTTTTTCCACCTCTTGTGTATGTTCAACTTGCATACCAGAAGAAAATGATCCGTGAACAAATCCTGACCTCTAAAAACCCTCACATCTTTCACATGAGCAGCCAATCGTTGATTAAAAAGTACAATAATTTAATAGTCCTGACGGTAAAACTAGTAATAAAACTCATATAGCAATATTAACTTTTAAAAAATCCTAGAAAACGGCCTTCTTTTGAAATTCAAAATTACAGGTGAACTACACAATATTTTTTCAACAAAACTTATTCAAAAAAAATCTGGTGTGAAACACTCACGTAACTTTATCTTGCCAATGCAAATAATTATCAATGTAAACTAATATTAGTAATAAAATATTAGAAATAAACAAAAAACTAACCTCAATAAACATAATCTAACTTTAATCATGAGTAAATGATGCAAAATGAAAATCAACCTCAGTTCGGCTTAAAAATACAGAAAACACTCTTTCACGCTAACCTAGGCTCTGTAGAGAAAAATTCTTTAAATAAAAGTTATAGATCTTTTAATTTCCTATAAATTTTATCATATGTACTCTTGTCGTAAAATGCGTACTAAGTCTGAAATCTTAAAAAATGATGTTTTTACACATTTTCGTGAAAAAATAGAAAATCGCTAATTACTGCTAAACTAAGCGTTATACAAAAAAAGTTTCAAAAAAAGTTGTAGGTTTTTAAATTCTCTGCAACTTTTATTAGATACATTTTTGCGCTCAAATGCATATTAAAGCCGCAATCTTAAAAAAACAATTTTTTTACGAGAAAATAGCCTTTCCAAGAATTTCAGCAGACATGGTGCCTACCCTACCTTGTAGAGCATAAAAAATTCAGTAAATGAAGCGATTTTTAAAAACAATCGTGGGAGCCGTTTTTGAGAAAATCGCAAAAACGTGAAAAATGACACGAATAAACTACTACTTCCGGTTGAAAGATTTGATAAAAATGATTGTGTCGGGTCCGGTAGTAGTATCTAACTTAAGTTTCAAGTTTCAATTTCCTTACGATGTTCCGTTCTTGAGATATTTTGTCCCCACATACAGACACACACACACACACACACACACATACGTAAGCCCGCGCGCGCGCACACACACAGACAAATCGCTAAAACATGTTTTTTTGGGTTCACGGGGTCTGAAAACGTGTACGGTATATCCTTAAAAACTCAATTTCGAAAAATCGGCATGAAAACAATACTTCCTTCCAATATACTCATATAGGCAAGAGAAAGTAATACAATAAAAATTTGAATTATGTAGACAAAATGCACCAGTAAATAAATTTAAAATCTAATACCGAAATTACCATACCGGTTTAACTTTCCCGTAAACATATGCAATAATTATTTAGCCGTATTACAAAATATAGGCTAAAATTAATGATAGAATAATGAATATTTTGTATTATAAAATTAAGTCAGCTTAACTTCTCTTTTTGATTGAATTAGAATATATGAAGAAAGAAAAAAAGTAAAATAAAAAAAGTGCGTACTGTAACAAAATCTGACAGGATAGGTCAATAGCTCGTGAATAAAAATAAGGAAGTCGTAAATATCCCATCTTTCCTTTTCCAGACGGGTTGCCAGGAAATCCGCAATATATGTACAACACACACACACACACACATACACACAACAGCTTAGGTTATATACTGACTTACCTTCCTACCAACTCACCTACGAGTACCTATATGTCATTCATGGTTAAGTCAATAACATTTTGACATTTATTTACTTTAAATAAATACAGTTTAACGATTGATAAATTGAAGTACACATAAAAGGACAAAAATAAATTTTAAAATATTGCCACTAATATTTCAGAGAAGGATTGACAAAGGAATATAAAAATTTGCTAGTAAAGATAAGAACTATTTTCAACGATTTGCAATCAAATATAACTAATGGAATGATACTTTTAAAAACTTAAGCGAATAAATAAGAATCCAAACACGAACTTTTCAAACAAAACCAGTAAACAGCAATGCAAACAGTTATACATCTGAAATTATTTTAATAATAAATGCTAATTAAGTATATCTTAAGTTCTTTTAACGAAAATAAAACAACATACAAATTAAACCCTTCTGCGACAGGAGGCAATCTCAGTTGCCCTGGTAGTTGCCAGCTTTAAAAGCCAATAGCAAACGCAGTTGTGAAGCGATTTGTTCGGTTTATATATCAAATTACTCGTCTTGAATGGTTCTTTAATTTCATACAAAATACAATGCAAATGTATTGATGGCAAGGTTGAAACGATGGTTGTAATTCGCCAAGTTACTTTTAAAGTCGTCCTATCTTCAAGACAATGTAACTTATGGAATATTTCATCTGTAAGGTTCGTAGAACTACCTACTTAATCAGAATAATGTGTAGATACTATAAAATCAAACCTTGTCTTTCTTAGTCAAAGCTCCCACGACCTGTTTCATGGCCTATTTTAAACCCTATTCTTTTACCACTACTAAATAATTTTGTATGTGTATTTGTAACTGTATATGTTTTCAATGCCAATAGTATTCACAAACGTACTGTGAACAAGAGGATGGGGAATGGCAAGAATTTGACAATGCAACACTGTTAGAATATCACAGATTCTGTTCCCACTTAGCGCGTTGCAAATTTCAAACTGCATTTATTAGGTCTAATGTTACTCTAAATAATATTGTAAAACATGGTTTTATTCACGAAAATGTCGTTTAAAAATTATGTTTTGTACAATTTCACGATAAACTTAAATTTTAGCACGTTATAGCCAAAAATATATAATAACCTACAAATTTTTACGCGCGAAAGTGTTTCGCTCGCTGTAGCTAGCGAAAAACGCAACAATTTTTAAATTTTAAAAACTACAATAACCGTAGGCTACGTGTTGTATAAAATGCCCGTAATTTTTTCACAATTTTCTATCGGTAATGGCCTCAGGTAAATGAATTTATTTGGGAGCGTGTTTTGACATTTGAACATTCAATATACGATGAAAAACACGCCGTTTCAGAAGGGTTAAGCAACGTTTATCATGTGGTAAAAATGAACCAAAATATTAAAATGATACAATCGAATAATGCGGTCAATTATGTAATCGAATAACGAAGGAAGGAAATAATTTAAGTTCACCGACTCAGGATATTTAAACATGACGGGTAAATTTGTCATGTAATCTTTTATACATTTTTTAAAAGTTTAACTTTAAAGTTTAATAAAAGGCCAATAAATAACATGACAAATTTACTCGTCATGTTTAACTATCCTGAGTCAATGAAACGACAATATACTATAGTGGATGTACATATTTACTCAAAATATATAAACAAGAGTACAATTTGTTATATGGTATCTTAAGAGAATTCAGTTCCCTCTAAGATATTTTCAGTTGTACCCTTAAGTATGAAGTACATACAGAATAGAACAAGAACTACGACCACCTCTTGGTTGGCAAGTCCAGTCCGCGACAGAACGCTCATATATTAAACGTCTAGCAAAGCTTCCCCTCAACCCCTGAAATGTTACACAGAGCGCCATAGAACTACACCATTCATCTTACTGAAATCTGCCACAAGGAACAACACACACTAATACGAACTTACTACTAAAAGTAATAAATATTCTTCGAACATTAAATAAATGGTGTCAAACTAACAAGTAATTGAAATTCGATTCACAAAAAAACGAACGATAAATAATAAAATACATCCCTAAGGTTTATATTTTTAACAGAATTTACTGTCAAATTTTTTAATTTTGCTGACTAAAGCTCAGACAAATAAACACCTCTTTTGTAATATATAAACTTGCACAGAGTATAAAATTTAAATTTATAACAAAAACACTGATATTTTTCAATATGTAGAGTGCTACAAAACACCGCAGGTATTTTATAGTACCTTCAATAAAAAATAACACTAGTTTTCCTGAACAAAACTAAAACAAAAAACTGACCAAAAGTTTCCTTGACGCTCTTCTACAATTTAGCCTTCCGCCAAAGCCAGTTTCTCCCGGGGAACTCTTCCGAGAAATCCACGACCTGCCATTTAGTAAAATCCCGGGATACGATCTTATTACTTCCATACTTTGCCTCATATCCTAGACAATCCATCATACTTTTAACTCACATCTACAATTCCATTCTCCGAATCGCAGAGGAATTACTCTAATTTATTCTTAAAACCAAGCAACCCACCTCACCAACTACCTTCTTACAAATCAATAAGCGTACTCTCTATCCTCTCCAAAATATTTGAGAAACTCCTTCTACCAAACCTAGAACCGTATATCAATGTTTCACACACAATTCCTAATCTAGTTCCTTGTTCGGTTTCCGTTCATCTCATTCTACACTTAAACAATGTCACCAACTTATTGATAAAATCTCTTCAGCTCTTAAAACAGTCAATAATATTCAGCCGTATTTCTTGATGAGTCTCAAGACTTCGATCGGGTTTGGTATGATGGACTCCTATACAAATTACAATTGATACTTCCAGATAACCTAAATCTAAATAAAACCTTTTGTAGTGGAAACGTTACTTCAGAGTAAAGAAAGGTGATGAACTTTCTAAAATTTACGACGTTAATGCTGGGGTACCACAACAAGGAAGTATACTTGCACCAAGGTTATTTTCTGTAAGTACCATCGACATACCAACTTATATCCATACGACTATGGCCAAGTTAGCTGAGAACCCGAGAGGCTTAGGAAAATAAAAATTAATGATAAAAATCGCAAAAAATGACATTTAGGCCTACTCAAAGATGACAAAATTGTCCAACTGTTTACATTATTAATATTCCTTGTCAAACACTACTCAAACCACCCTAGCTCAGCATACACATAGACAGAAAATGTTTATGTAATGGACGCGCTACAAACACACGCCACAAACTCAAAACACGTTTCTATCAACTGAAATGCTTACTCGATAGATGTTCTAAATTAAAGATTTCATATAAATTAACAATAAACAAGACAGTCATAAGACCAATCTGGACATAAGGAGTTCAACTCTGAAGATCCGCAAAATCTTCACACACTAAACGTATATAAGCGAATCAAAACAAGATTTTGGTACTCAGCATACAAGTTTAAATCACCTCTGGCCAATGGATCTCATTGGCTAATTTATAGAACTGTAGTGATGATTGCATGCTACAGTAAATAATTCAACTTTCAAAACCCGTCATATTTAGAAACTGTTATACAATTGTAAAAACAAATCCTTAATGTTCCATTAAATAAAAAAAGGTTGCAAAAGTTTTTCTGACTTGTTTATTGTACAAATTGAAAATAAACTCATTAATTTTTCAGTTATGTTACATACCAATACCATAAAAGTTGACGGAATAATGTTGACTTCATAGTTCATAAAATGATCAGCAGAGAGTTGACTTACCTGAAAAATTAAAAGCCCAAAAAATTATAAATAAGACATACAGTACTTTGGTAAATACCTTTAAAATACTACTTAAAATACCTTTTAAATTTTAATCAAGAATAATCATAAACCATAATTTTGAAACTATTTATTAGTTTACTGTTTGAGAAGTGAGACCTTTTTCTCTCCGTCACATAAACGATTATATTATTATATTATTATATTATATTGCCGTATCTATACCGGTTGAGTAGTGCTACAAACTTCGTGTCACAAAACAAAATTTCCCTTGCCTAGAAAAAATTACCAGCCATTAACAATCGGGTAACAGGACTAAATATCACTCTGTATATACACCTAAAATAGATAACTAGGATTAAAAACCTAAAAGACAGAGGAATTAAAAGATAACATAGAAAATATTTGTACGTAATAAACCAGTAATATAAATTAAAATTTAAAATAATAAAAATATATACAAATAAATCATGAAATGAAGCTAAAATAATTTTATCTAAATTATGAGCATATCTTTAAAACAGAAAAAATAATACTCATCGTAGTATATCCGAAATATAAAAAAAATAACATAAAGAATAAAGGAACAAAAATTTAATTAAAGATTCTCGGGTAAGAAAATTAAATACGGTTTTAATCAAATGGTAGTAGGCCACAAGAGGATGGGTAGAGGCGGTTGAGAATGCTTCTCAATGGCGGCGAAGGGAGATAAACTTAACCATGGTTGGAGGAAATAAAAGGAAACGGATAGGTTATGGAAACGGTGGTAGAGAAAAGTATGAGAAAGATAGAACGAGGGGAAAATAAGGCAAACAGACAGACAGGCAGGCACTTCTTTAGATAATTTTTTTAAAGGTACCAGTATCGTTACAGTTTCTCATTGAGGATGGTTCCAATTATTGTGTAAAGCTTGGTTACGTTCAGTCCATTTAACTTTTATCACGCAGCTTGCATGAAATGAATCTGCAAAGAATATACAGTCCAAGAGATAAGTCGTAAAATTTAGAAAAAAAACCTTAACTAAACGAACGATAAGATACTCAGAAGAAAATAACAAAAAGTATTTTTGTTGCTACAGAATTGGCTGGTTCTTATTCTTATGCAGATATCTTCGTAGAATAATATTGCTGTAAAGTAAAATATTTCAATATTCTTCATTAATAGAATTTTTTCTTATAAAAGTTATACAATCTTAATCTATACCTAATTTAATCTTATAAAAATATTTTGTTTCTGTCCTTCATTTCCCTTAAAACAAACCGATGCAAATAAATGTATTCATCAACAATTACTATCAGAAAGTAAAATAGAAACAACACGATGTAAAAGATTGAAGACATTGATTACACACACAATTTCAAAATTTATTTATTCATTACGTAGTTTTACAAATTTTTCCTCTAAAACTATTCCGAAAAATATAATTAACTGAACACGAAACCATTGTAAAATGATGTAAGATGATGATTCAAAATCATTGTAAGATGATGATTCCAACGAATGAATTTATGTATTAAGTCCTTTTTTAATTCATGCTGAAATTCCTACCAATTTTTTCTGAATCACAGCTTCCTCAAATAATCACTATTACACCCTCTACCTCAAAGTTAATTCAGTTTCTATCAATTGCCTAATGGTAAAGCGATAACATGAATTAACGTCTATAAATTAACGTTTCAATGTGTCGAAAATTTTAGACTCCAGCCAGGAATCGGAATTTTTTATTTTGTAGTCAAGCATGCTAACACTAAGCCACCAAGACGACCAATATTTTCTCTTTTTGATGAAATGAAAACTGTTGTAGTATTAAGAAACAAACATTTCAATTATATAAAGTATACTGTAAACCGCTCATAACTTTGCTTTAGCGAGGAAAATTAAAAAAAAGAAAAATCAGTCATTACCGTGATGACATTATAATAAATGTTGGTTTTTATAATAACCATGAGTATTAGCCAACTGTTCATAATTAAAAAATCTGGTGTGAAACACGCAAACGACTTTCTCTTACTAAGGAAAATAATGGACAATATAACCTAACATTAGAAATACACAAAAACTAACCTCAAAAAATATAACCTTATTTTAATCATGAGTGAATGATGCAAAGAGAAAATCAACCATGGTTTAGCTTAATAATACGGAAAATCACTCTTTCATGCTAAATAGGCTCTATACAGAAAAATGGTTTAAAGAGAATTTGTAGATCTTTTAACTTTTTATAAATTTGTTTTTATACACTTTTGTCGTTAAATGCATACTAAGGCCGAAATCTTAAAAAAAATCCATTTGTTTACAGATTATCATGAAAAAAACAACAGAAAAACACTAATTACCGCTAAACTAAGAGTTATAAAAATAAATATTTATTATAAGAGTTGTAGGTTTTTAAATTCTCTACAACTTTATAAAAATAAATATTTATTATAAGAGTTGTAGGTTTTTAAATTGTCTATAACTTTGATTATGGACACTTTTGCCCTAAAATGGATATTAAGGCCGCAATCTTAAGAAAACCATTTTTTTCTACGAGAGCACAGCCTCCCTAAGAATTTCAGCAGACACGGCGCCTAGCCTATCTTGTATAGCATAAAAAATAGTAAAATGAGGTAAAAAATAGTAAATGAGGCGATTTTTAAAAAAATCGTATGAGCCATTTTTGAAAAAATCGCAAAAAAAAGAAAAATTACTACTTCCGGTTAACCGATTTTTTGTGTCAGATTATCTGATAGTACCTAACTTAAGTTTCAGGTATCAACTTGATATATTTTGTTCCACACACACTCACACACAGACCAATAGCTAAAAACATGGTTTTTGAGGGTTCAGGGAGGTCTTAAAACGTGTATATTCGGTGAAAACTCGATTTCGAAAAATCGACATGAAAAACCTTTCCTTCTTATATATTCATATAAGCAAAAGAAAGAAAACATTGTTTAGTCAGCCAATCGCTGACAGACTAAACATTTTTTAGATTAACGTTATCTATATGGTTACCATGTGTCTTAACAAACAATATTTTTTATTGTAGTGTTTTGAAAAGTATAATAACCCCTTGAATGTCCTGCGCATATAGCGTGTACATTCCTTATGGAGGCAAGATAACCAGCGGTATACTATAATATAACTTGTTTTCACGGGCCAAATTAAAGATAGGGAAGGTAAATGCAAAAACATGCCTTTTGTGAGTTAAATTAGTAAACTTTAAATTAAAAATGCAATAAAATAACAAAAATAATTATTGGAAAAAACAATTGTTCTAATTTATTATAATATAAAAAAATAATCAGAAGAAAGATTGTAGAGTTCGTTTCATGAATACAATCACTGTTTTTTGTTCTGGTACACAAACTAATCTATATCAGAACTAGTATATCGGCTCTGGTAAAATTGGTTGTTTTCAAGAACGGCATCAAAAAATTTACCAAAAACTAAGTTAACAAAGTTAAAAAGTAAATGAAACCATGTCAGCATATTTTATGAATTATTAAAATAAATGGTGATGGAATGATTTAATTGAGTACAGAATAAATTACTTTGAAGGGATCGATGATAAGTGATAAAGAATTCTGTGAAGTCATATATATACGGTATATAAAATTATATAAGGCTATAGAAAAGTCTAAAACGCTAACACAGCAATAAATAAGGAGGAAGAACATTTCAATGTGGAGAAGGAATTGAGTTCAATTAGTGAAAAAGAGAAAGAAAATGGGCAGTTTTCTGTTTCTTACCATTATCTACCTAGAAGAATGTAAGAGGCTGTATGGTCCTGTATATATAGTAAAAGGGTAAGAGATGGCAATATGCCAACCGGCATGCTGAGGCACGGTTGCCTTTGCCTTCTTCTTTATTGTAAGCTGGATCCTCACTTCATCTGTTCCCAGCATCTTTCTTATTTATTTTTTTATTTTATCTTATCTAAACCCCCACTACTCCCTACCACACGACAAATCATTCCCTTCATTTTCTCGCGGCCACAGCCGTAGTAAATAAGAAAGGAAACCTCATTGCATATAAATAAGAAAAATATACCTTCACACACACACAAATATTTATATGTGAGAAAGAGATGAGAATAGAATAGCAAAAGACGGAGATCAAGGTTTGGGCGTGTCATATTCACGCATGGACTACGCGTCGCCAAACAATCACTATCAAAATCTCCATATGTTATTTCTCATATTTCTAAGTACAATAAATACAGTTGGTAAAAAAAAGTATTTTTTTAGAATTCACCATCAATTTAATAATTTTATTACATAAATTAATAAACCATTTTTAATTCAAAGTAATTGGTAAAATTTATTACATTAAAAATAATGGATTAATCTTCAAACAATTTTAACTACTGGTCCACAGTATTTTTTCATACATAGAAATACAGGGTATGTCAAACCGCTCAGTAATACTCGAATATTTTTATGAGTTGCTCATTTAAATTTGAGATTTTCACTTGAATTTAACGTGAATGAGTAAACTTACTCGTTTATGACATATTTTGACGTTATATCCACAACAGTTGCAAAAGTTATAATTTTGTGGTCAGAAGTTTAAAAGACTCATATAAAACTGATAAATTTTAATGCGATATTTTACAGAAAACCACATATTACCAGTAAATTAAGCGTTAAGGAGAATAATATTTTTTATGAAAGTTATAAAATTATTAATTTTTGATATAAGAATTTTTACACCACATTGCATTATAAGCTTGTCATTTTTAGCCAGTTTCATAAAAACCTGTAAGCAGCAGCTACACGAAGGGTTAAATAAAATGTTATCAAATAACATTTTTTTAGCACTTTTAATTCTCTTTCATTTTTGTTATATGCATTTTTGCTCTAGATAACAACTGTAGGTTGATATTTGAAAGGACAGATCTTTTCACAGGAGCCTCCCCACATGTTTTCTGAGATATATAAGGTAGGCGTCTGCCGCCTTAATGAGCCTAACAATGGATTGGTTTAGATTGACTGCAAGGAGAAAAACATACTATCAGAGTTGGTATTATTTTAGAAGGGTAATTTCTTGAGATTTGTGATTAAAACTACTTAGAATGATTTTATGAGTTCATAATAATTTTTGTTATGATTCAAACGTAACTCATTAAAATAAAAAACACGCTTATAAAATACTAATACTGAGAAGAAAACGCTCAGATCTAAAATACCCAGAAAAAGACAATTTCCATGATAGTCTTTGCGTATTTTTTTAGTTATACACTGCTATAAAATTAACTTCTGGTTTTTAATACGTGTCACCGATTACTTACAAAAATCGTGAAGATTAGTTCCAATTATCCCGTAATCTAGCTACAAGGAACTTCCTAACTGTGCAACGTCTAAAGCGAAAATGGAGTAGAGACCTTTTGGTCTGAATAATAGACAACACACGTAGTTGTAAATGAAGAATGTACCACTGGGTATCTCTTCTACTTAAAATGAAATTTCCCACCGCCATTAAATATCATTCATTAATCGTATAGTGAAATTGTGTAGCTCAATGTACAGTTCTGTAATAAAAATTTAAGGTAAAAAAAAGATTAGTTCACTTATAACTACATTAGAATTACTATTGTAATGAACTCAAAAATAAAATAGGCTAAAATAATTTATTATTTTAGAAGCCGAAATATCTTTTATTAACTTTACAAACCATCAACACTAACAAACACTGAATATTATTTCTTAATATAAAGTGCACGTGGACAGCCCCGGAGAGTAAGAATTAAATTTGTATAGCGATGAGGTTAACAAAAGTAGAATGCCGCGACACGTTGTTATACGGGCTATGTTGCCAGAATTCACAAAGAGAAAGAACAAAGCGTAAGGGGTGAAAATGACACTAATATCTGTGGTTAATTTAATACAATACTGGTTGGCAACGCCGCTTCCTCGAGTGCCAAAACCAGGAAAATTAAATAGAACTCCTTAATAAACCTAAGATTCGGGAAGAAAGAGGAATAAGTAGATAATTTTGAGTTAAATGAGGGTAAGTCGAGTGAGATTTGGTGGGAGAAAATTGATTTATACCTGAACCGCTCTTTATCCGACATAGCATATTCTCAACTAGAACCTCGTATGAATTTTTCAATGGGATGGCTTTCAGCCAGCTCTGTCAAGCTATGTAAATGCGAAATTCCGTTCACCAAATAAATATATCGCGTTACACAGTGGCGGGCCTGGTCTTGTCAACACGTGCCCCTGCGGTCAGATACACTCTGGCCAGTAGCCCAAACTACCAGCAATTATTTCTTCTATCTACAATAAATTACTCTATAGATAGTTCAATTCCCGCGTAACTGTACTACTACCGCCAATGCTGCCCTAAAGCGGACCGATAACAACTCCTAATTCCAAACTTTTCTCCTTTCATTGTCTCTTTTAAAACTTCGCTCACTTCTGTTCTTTTGTCTCATGTTTTCTGCTCAGTTTCTAAGACACGAATCGTAAAGATTAATTTAAAATTAAGTTTTAACTTTCTCTATATTTCATGCGGGAGAAGATGAACCGACCAGGTAATATCACAAAGAACCTCTTTCTCCTTCACTCTGCAGTCCTAGACAGTTCTCTCGTTAAAATTCTTTACAAAAATTTCCGATTCATAACTTTTTAAAATAAAAACACATTTTAGTTCATTCTTTTACCTTTAAGAAGGTTCTCAACTAAATTTAAAGCATTTTAACCAAACAATTCATTTTAAAATTATTCTTCCATAATTTCAACAATAAGTTAAAATTTTCAATAATCTATTATTTTAATAATACTCAATTAATACAACCAGTAAATTTGTCAATGCCACTTTGGCATTCGGTTTCAATAAATAAATTATCCTAAATTATACACCGGTTAAAATTATTTTCTTCACAGGTGTTTTTATTTTTAAAAAAATACTACAAAAAATATTACCATAACTGACTCTAGCACAGATAATAATCTGTGTTCTGAATTGTCTTAAAATTGTTCAGGTTAGGTGGAAAACAGAAGAAAGTAAAACAAATATAAAAATAATTACCAAACTAAAAACAAAACAACTATAATTTATGGTTGTTTCTCGACACTACTATTTTGGACAATAGATAAATTGCATGGACACAACAAAAAGTAGCCCTACCAAATAAATAGCAAACACTATGTACAACAAATCTATCCGATAAAGTAAATCTACAGTTTATGTAAAATACCGAACATATAAAATACAAAACTAACGGTATTTCAAAAAAAAACTTAAACGTCACACAAATACTGGTGGAACGACGGAAATTGAATCCACTGCTTAAATATAAATATATATATTCAAGCAGAACGATTACGTCATGTTAAATTTAAGAGAAGATATATTAAGGGACTAAATTTACTGTACCACAATCATACTTTTAACCGCAAAGTACTAAATTTTATTATTTAAACACACTTTCTTAAACGGAAATGTAATAAGGTTTTCACATAGTTCTTTTCAAAATATACGACTTAAAAAACCAAAAATAATAAAACTCAAATAATACAAACCATTTAGAAATGTTTATACATTCAATGTTTAATCTTTAAAATCTCGAGATTTCTTTCTGATGACTAGTTTACCAAGATGTATATGACCTATGCAAACTACCACATATTTTTAAAAAATAACCTATCAATGCAGAACTAAACAAAACTACCTAGTATAAAAGTATTAACATTAATTTTCTAACAAACAAATACATAATTTGTCATTCTAATGAACTACATGGTAACCAACCTACACGTTTACGACGTTCCAGGACTGTTCAAATAGATCTTTCCGGTATTTGTGTAATAACATAAAACTTTTTTAATCATTATAAATTATAATTACGTCTCTTTGAATAAGTCTCTTCGAAGTTCTACTATGAAGTAGTGTTCTTCTCCAAGTCAATGGTAATTTTTATTTATTTTCTACATCTAATTTACTAGCTAGTTAAGTACTTTTGTTGTTTAGGTCAACAGCCGAAAGGCTGGTTTGAACCTCTAGAGGTTTTACTAAGTAAAACGAGGAGTGAGGTGGTTTACCATTGCCTTCCTCACTGAGTGGAAAAGTACGCTTATCAGCATGCCGGGCCCTCTGAAAAGCACATATTTTCCACTCTGTAAATGACAACTTCACTTCATTCACCACAGGGTCTGGCTGTATAATGAAATTCATTACTTTCAGAGAAGATAACTCTGATTAGTATCTTTTACACCTCTACCTCTTCTGTTCTTAAATGATTTAGTCATTTAATTGAATGACCATGTGATAAGAAACAGAACTATTTATTTTAGCCCTGCAACGAACAGATTGAGTAAGTACTGTTATGGATAAAGAAAATGAAATAACAGTTGAATTTAAATAATTTATTTAATTTGTTAATGATGCAGGGAAAATCTAGGACTAAATCTTCATATGCAAGTATTCATAATCTTTACAAATATATTTTACATAAAAGGTTCTATAATATTCATCTTGAAGTCAAATACAGAAAGTCATAAGAGAATATCGTGTAAATTTATTTTTGAGATTAAAATACATTAATCCGGTTTTAAAAAGTACATTTAGGGGTATACTTCATGAAGCTGAACCGTGCGAATTCGCACAATAATACTAGTTTATTCTTAACAACTAATTACGCAATTAAGTTAATATATAAGTCTTATTTCGGAATGTTTTCTTTTGTGATTAATGAAATAAGATATGGACCTAAATAAACGATTTCCATCACCATAGCGACCCTAAAAAAAACTGAACTCCAAAATATTGTAACATGAATGTTAACCTACTAAAACTTTGATTCGATTATTTTATTTACTTAATTTTTATTTTTGGATTTTTTAGCAGAATTCCGAAAGTGTCCTCTTTACAATAAAGTCTGTTTTTTAATCCGTTTGGTTATACTTAGTATTTAAGGACAAAAAAATATTCATTTCAAATACATTGGACCAGATTTTACATTTTAAATACATAAAACTACGAGTTCCACGCCTACATAAGTACTTCAAAAAATTATCGTCATAAAAAATTTTTTCCAATAACGAAAATTGCTTAAAATGTTAAGAAATCTTGGCTTACATGTTATTTTATTAAAGTTTCTGCAGTTAATGAAAATTAAATTGATGTTACTTACAAATCAACTTGTAGTATCAATGACATCATTTAAATTCCAAGAGTGACGGGGTACAATAGATATATAAGTGGGAATGAAGACTTCATCAAGCAATAACTCAGCCTGAAATGAATTATTATTAATATTCAGATGATGATGAAAACTTTTGTTCATTTATTTCCTAGTACTTCATACTATATTAATACTAATTGACTGATGGAATATTGTGTAGTTGTGCACTATAAATATGTAATTATTCTATTTTGCATTTACAATATCCTATACCTTAAAGTAAAACGTTACGACCCGTTCAATACAAGATTATTTCAATTATTGTATAATTATTAAAACAATTAAACTTTAATTATACACTTAATCTAGCAATTGCGCCAGTATGCTTTAGCCCCAAAGGAGTTGAGTTTGAAAATATCACTGGGAGAATTAAAATTACTATCGTGATTTAATTTTTATTGTAATTATTACTATAGTACGTCGTGAATTTAAAAAAATCTTTCAGAAAGTATAGAGGTAATATTAGATAATATTTAAATGATTTTATTTGTATTTAGAATCAAAAAACCCTCAACTCCGTACAAAAGGATATGAAAAATGTAAACATTTTCCTTTTCCACATTGATGATCACATAGTGGTTACTTAACAGTTGAGGATACAGAGACATTTTTTTGATTCTGGTTTATTTCACTATATTATTTACTATTAATTTTTTTTAATATGAGCAAGACATGTAATTGGTAGGCCTAGTTGTTTTCTACAGATACATTCGATTAGTTATCCGCTTCTGCTTTGTGGTCAAAGATTGTCGCAATTTATATTATTTCTTATTTTATCTCTTTGTTGTATTTTAATATAATATATTTTTTGTTAATATCTATATGTTGCTACATCTTTGACATTATATTTTCATGGAAGGTTTTGCTACAGGAGATACCTAGTTCCACATTTTATGAAAAAATTCCTTCTTCTTCTTCTTCTTACTGACAAGGATTAGGCTTTCTTGTTCTGTTCCAACTCAAAACCTCTATTATTGGTTTTCTTTCTTTTAATTGATCAGCACTATAGCCATCTCTTGCGTGGTCTGCCAATATCTCTCCTTCCATGAGGTTGATATTTTAAAATCTCCAATGGTATTCTTCCCGCTGGCATTCTCTGAATATGTTCCTTCCATTGTCGACGGTATTCTGCAACCTTTTTATTCAAATTGTAGACATTTAATTCTGAGCGTATGTCTTCATTTCTTATTTGATCTCTACGCTCACATCCCTTAATTTTGTGAAGGAATCTCATTTCCGCCACTAGTACTCTACTCTCCAGTGGTTTTGTGGTGACCGACGACTCACTTCCGTATAAGAGCACTGGGGTAGCCATCACTTTATAAAATTTCATTTGTGTTTCCTTCTTCGCTTTCTTGCTTAAGGTCCTGCTTATAGTCCCACATTTCACGCATTACATTGAAAAAATACCTATTTTGTTTAATTTAATTAAAGTCCTTTGCTTTTAATTTAAGGTACATTAGTGTAATTTTATTTAGGTTACATTTTGCATACTGATTTGTGTATTTTGCCTTTAAACCACATATTATATGTGGTTCCACATATTATAAGTGGAATAAAAGATTATTATTATTATATTTATTTCTGCAGGATAATAACACTGTTTACCTCCATGGTAAAAGTGATCGTAACTAAAATAGTACATTTTTTTGTAGATTAATTAATTAAGGAATATGCATGCCGATATTCAGACCTGTAGCTTTTCGGGAAGCTATCTGAATAATATCCATTTCTTCAGGTTTATCACCACTTTTCATCCCTTAGGCGGAAGTAATGAAAATGGAAAGGCTTTAATTTTTCTGTTCAATCCATAAGGAACAGATGTGTCGAATTCTAACTCTCTAAGTGATAGGGAAATTAGAAATTTAGTGACGAGAGTGAATCAGTGAGGAATTTTGAATTTATATATACACACTAGGTTAATATCACTGGATAAGCCTAATTAATGTCAGGAAGTAATGTTCTCAAATTCTCAATGCCTTTAATGATTGGAAGACACCTTAATAACAAATTTTATCAAAGGGAGAAACGGAATGTAATTGGAAAGAAAGATGTAATCACAGAAGCAGGCCGTGTTGTATATTCTATTTAATGTAGACTAAGGTATGAACGGTAGATTTGGTGTCCACGGTATGCCAAATTTATCCTTTGATCCGAAAATCTGATAGGACATCATTAATCTCCATTAGTAATATGAAATAAAAGGTAAAACATTTACATTTTCGAAATAACTCAAAGAAAATAACATTATTTCATAAATAAAATACTAACAGTTAGTCATATAACACCGAGTTTGCTTAAATAAAGTACACATAATTACATTTTAAAATATGTTTTACTATATAAATGGATACCACAGAGTGTAAAACCATAAAATACACAAAAAAACATACGGAAAGTATAAATATTTACACTTGTGTAGTTTGACATCAACTAACAATGACACAAGTCCAATATTGCATTCTAAAGTCTAAAGGACTCTTACCAATTGCAATAGATCTTTTGTTTTACGAGTTTATCCTGTGCATACAGTTACTGAATTTTATATAAACACAGACAAGCAGAAAATGATCTAAAATTAAAATCAATGCTCTTTTGTAAGGTACAACGTTTTTTCTACTCTTTTATTCTACAAATGTTGTGAAAAAATTAGACTTAAACGTTATTTCATTACTTTCGAATACACATAAGAAGAATACATCATTCAGTTAACAAAAGCAGGATTCTTTAAACATTTCATGATACTAAACTTATGTATAAAATTAATTAAGATCATGTATAATTTTATCCTCACATAAAATGTTTAAAAATCTAGTAATTCTTTATAGTTATGTTACTAGTAATTAGTTATAGTTTTTAAAAAATTAAATACTAGTCTTAAATGAACAGCGTCAAGCACGAATAAAGACACAAAAATTAGAAAAATATGAGAGTATTTTGAACAACAAAAAATTATTCGACGATGCAGTAATTTCAGCCCGTGTACCTTAAATATAAATTATATAATTCCAGTTACATTAATTAGAAAGCATTAAAAATTATAACGCGTTACAAATACTAGTATTTACTATCAAACAAACAACTTTTATAATTTCCCATGTAATAATTAATAATATTTTACACAGCTAAAAGCAATATAAAGAACAGAGTATAAGTTACTTAAAATTTAACTACAACTAGATTCATAAAATTGCGAGCTTCAAAGTAGCAGCTGTCGTTGCCACACTTACGGTAACAGTGCTCTGAAAGAGATTAAGTGACAAAAATACTATCACATCGGTATTGATTTTATCCTTTATTTTATAGAATTTTATTATAAATTCTTACAATTGATTCATTTTTGGTTTTCTTAATGTAAAACTAAATTGATAAACGGTGTGAGTTGTGCGTGATTTTAATAGTTATACTGTTATCTAAACGTTCAGTTTCTTTCTACTTATTTTATTTCCTTCTTCTTTTGCCTTTCAAGGATTAGACATCTCTACCTATTCTGAACCCCTCAAATCTGCTCATCTCCTTCTCGGGAGTTCTTGTTCTCTCTTTCCATCCGTTTTATAGTCTAGTGTTTGCTTAGGTATCCTATCATCCCTCATTTTGCTCACATGCTCTAACCACAAGCATGGGGTTATAAGTGGTTGGGGCATGTTTTATTTCCTATACTGATTATATTGAAGAGCTGCTATTTTATTATTAACATAATTTAATACTTTTTGAACAATAATTAACCTAAACTTTTCCCGTTACATTGTACTCTTTGATAAGTAGCATTTTCATTTGTTTATTTATTTAATTTTACTGAACGCACATAAAAATTACATGAACAATAACTAACAAAGGTGGTTGTAAAAGTACTGCCGAGGTAATATTAACAACAAAAACTAATTTATAAAACTTCAATTCTTTTACTCATGATTGATAGATTTGTGAAAGACAACGATGACAGAGCAGAGTTGCAATTCAGCCCGGGTAAACGACCTTCACTAATGTAATAAATCGGGTAAAATGAGAAAATTGACAGCCCCGGATTAGTAGGAAAACTCGCATTACTGTGATTACGACTATAATTAACAATGTATTTGATAAAAATCTTGAATACGGTTAAAAATTTCCAATGATACCGAATAAGAGAAATATAAAGAATACATTTCATTTGGAAGCATTAATTTATTGCAGTCAAGAGAATTTTAACAGAAAGTAAGAACGAATTAAAATAGAAAATAGCAAATTTATTTCGTATTAAAATTGTAATTATAACGAAAATAAATAACAGATACAAAAAATAATAAAAATAATCATGCAATGAGATAATGAAAACCGTGATAGAATATTTTGAAGATTACAAAGGTTTTGACGTTAGGTAAAGGAAGAGGTCAAAAATAATTATAAATTGCAACATTCTCATTAAAATAAGTTTTGTTAAATGAACAATAGAATTTAAAGTACATGGAATACTCAGTAAAATGGGAATATGCATAGAATGTTAGAATACCATTGTGGAAATATAATGTAGATTAATAATTTTACATTATAATTTTACGCATAGTGTGCTCCTTACAAAGAAGCTCGGGTTTTGCATATAATAAAAGCACAGAGTAATTAAAACGTGTGTGAAAATTTACAAAGACTGGTCAACTAATTTAATAAACAAACAGCGGTTATATTATTTAATTGTTAGACATTAATGAGACATATTTACTAAGTACATTAATTAGCAACATAAAACACATTATATTGTAACTGTGTACTGTGATGTTAATGACACTGTGTAAACACAATTGAATGCAATTTGTATCACAGTCAGTTTTAATCTTAATTAACTATTTTGAAAATTAGCCTTAATTTTCTAGTAGGTTTATCAACTGTATTTATATTACAATACAAATTATGAATATTACCATTCCGACAGTTTACTGAACTAAATAATTGGTTATGTTTTGTGCGGTATTTTTTACTGTTCAGCATTAGGCCTCTTCGTTTAACCAGTGAACAAATTAGTAAAATCATTTTAACTGTAACAAACACCAATATAGTTAATTTCTTACTTGAATAAAGGCAATTGTAATTTCTACATCTGTAAAGAAGAGCGTAGAAAATAAATTCAGACAAAACTATTAGAAAAGTTTAATTTTATTAAGTTAATAAAATTTATTTTTTATGATGCAAAGAATAATCTTGGTGTGGTGGCCATCTTTACGGCAGTAATATAATTTTTTTTAAAAATAGAATTCATATTATTAAGCATTTCGCTTGAAATGCGCCCGGTAAGAGTTTTCGCAGCCGGCGCAAGCGAACTGCTTATTTAGCGCTAACAACTTTGATCGAATTTCACATTTATCTTTATTCTTTTAATTATCGATCAAAACATGTTTCCAATGCTTTAGTATAACATTGTTTCACTTTAAACGACATTTAGTCTTCATTTCAGTATTAAAAACAAACTGCAAACATTTATTTTCAATAATTTTAATGCCGCGGGACCCGATTTAGTATGTTTTTTTATATCGGATCTCGGAAAATGTCCTCCTCCTCCGATTGACGTTAGGTGGCAGCACCGTATACATGTTACATGTTACGGTTCGGCTGCCCTGTCTTATATGCTATAATTTTGCTGTGAGTTGGCATGCTCGGCTAGCTCAGTCGGTAGAGCATTAGACTCTTAATCTCAGGGTCGTGGGTTCGAGCCCCACGTTGGGCGGTTAATTTTTTTCTTCATAAAATCAATTTTATACAAACAATTTATTTACAAAAAAGGTAAAACTATAATAAATTATTATTATTTTTATTATTATTATTATTATTATTATTATTATTATAAATAATAAATTATTTTTTAACGTCATACTTATCATCTCGCGTATTGTTATGATAGAACATAATTATCCTCACAAAATTACAATAAAATTGTAAACTGACCGGTAAGAGTTTTGCAGAAACGGTCGCATCAATAGTCAATTTATTTTTAGAAATTATATAATATATTCAACAAAACGTTATGATATCCTCTCAAAATTACAATAAAATTGTAAACTGACCGGTAAGAGTTTTGCAGAAACTGCGTTGTACTAACAATTCAAAGGTGTAACAAAAGGTTAAGGATATCTGGAGTAGGTAAGAGTTTGAAAATATGGCACAAACATCACAAAAACGTATAAATTAAAAATCTATATATAATTAAGTTTATATATAGATTTTTAATTTATACGTTTTTGTGATGTTTGTGCCATATTTTCAAACTCTTACCTACTCCAGATATCCTTAACCTTTTGTTACACCTTTGAATTGTTAGTACAACGCAGTTTCTGCAAAACTCTTACCGGTCAGTTTACAATTTTATTGTAATTTTGAGAGGATATCATAACGTTTTGTTGAATATATTATATAATTTCTAAAAATAAATTGACTATTGATGCGACCGTTTCTGCAAAATAACCGATTTTCTTTGTTAATATTTTAGAATTTAATTAGAAAGACGATTGACTTAAACACTCACAGTTATAACGCGCTACACTGAACCGTCAAGTAGAACAACTTTGTAGTCTTCAACATCGAAATTCTTATATTCCGCTCTGATAAAAACTCAATTTTTATAAATTTATACCGGGATCAGTTCAGACATACGGTCTACGAAATATTTAAGGTTCAGCATAGCCCTCAAAGACTAAATACCTACATACAAAATATTAAAAATACGGGGTAATTTAAAATAAACTGCTCCCAATACGTCAGTATTGCCATACTTCTCAAAGGAGCTCACGAGAAAGAGATTATATACCCGCTAACAGAGACACGTTAGAATATGGATCTGTTATGAGAAAATAAGTCACTTATTGTTATTATTAACATTAATATATACAAAATGCATATTGCTGGTTGTAATTAGCACAGTTGTGAGTTTGCACAAATAATGTAAATTGTAAACGAAATAAATTAACCAAACAGAAGTTAAATACGTATACGTATGTTAAGTTTGAAGACATTCATGGAGATGTCATATTTACACAGGCGTTCCGAAAACAACTTGGACTGAAGTTACATCGATTTTAATTACTTATATACAGTAAATTTCTGTTGTCGCATGAAAACATTTTTTCATAATTCTTTCAAATCTACTAGGATTTAAGGTTTGGAGCTTTAAGGTACAATTTGGGGATTAAATTTAATTATAGTCAGTTCATCCAATACAGAAATAACTCATAGGGCTACATTCTATTGAGTTAGTGGGCTAAGGTGAAGGATTATGTGGCTACAAATAATAAGACATTTAACCTTTTATAGGGCACTAGGCTACTACGGGGAAAAATATACTAGTGTAAAAGTTAAATTTTGTTTTATAGGGACTTGAATAATGTATTTCTAGTTTTTTGTTTTTGTTTTCTTTAGGTTTAACGTCCGACTGTTCTGCAATTACTGCTAATGCCGACGGTGAAGGATGAAATGATTTTTGTAACGTATGAAAATATGCCGTGCCTGAATGGGATTCGAACCCAAGACCGCATGATGAGAGGCGAGCACGTTAACAACTACGCCAATGCGGCCGGTGTATTTCTAGTGCCAGAACAGTAAGATATTTCTTTTTTACGTTAAGCCCTGGTAAGTATACTTACCAAGGAACGTTTATTGAAATGGGAATCATATAATGTTTAGTGGTAAGAATGCTTATTTACACAACTTGTAGTCCTATATAACAGAAAAATGTGTAAAATAACTTATCTTAACTTTACATTAGCGTAAATGCTTGCTTTACCTTAAAAAACTCGAATTTTCTACGCGCTGTACAAAGGTACCAACAAAAAAACACGGCAGCGTACGCTGGTAAGAATCCTTACCACATTCGTGCAACTCACAAAGCAAATGGTCGCTAAGCGCTAATTTAAAAATGTGGATAGAATACTTACCAGAGACCACATATAACACCATATAATGCCAATAACTCTAATAATAATTAAACTGCATAGCTTATTCTTAAATAAAATCGACCTTATTGCCAGTGGGAAGTATTACTAAATTAACAATTGTAAATTTTCTATATAACAAACGTAAACTTTGTTGGATGGATCGCGCTACATAATATTTTTCTTATAAACTGTTTTGACTAAATCTCAGCTTAGCTAACATAAAATAGGCCTATACATGCAAGTATCCTTAAGTAGTTAACATGGGCGTTTTGGAGTCGTATTTTTGTTTCTGTTCATTAGCAGATATGAATTTGATTATAACGTCAAAGTAATCCACCATGATTCGATTTCTTTTACATTGATCCGATGGATTTTAAACCTGATGTCAATTTTATTATTTAAAAAAATATTTTTATAATAGTATACTTAAAAGTTCGTTAAATTTATTGAAAGGAAACATTAAAAATAAAGCACAGCTTAAGCCGATCATCGGGAATAAGTATGAATATTTTCTCTTTCATTAGTTTGTTTCAATCGTGAGATATATAGCGGTTTACTGTTGTTATTAAAACATTATAATGTAGTGTTGTTGATTTTACTATCCACTAAACTTCGTCAGACCACCAAAAGCCTACGGTTGCAGTAGGGGCCGACTATTGCAGTTTTAATCAGTGTCGAACATTATTGAATAACGATGGTTTATTTTATGAATAGATTTGACGTTTAATGCATTTTCAAAACAGACACATTAATTCAATTAACACATTAATTGCACAAGAATATATATGTTCATGAAATGAATAAAATAAACAGAATTTGTCTCTCTTGTAATACCACATCGTTGTACAGAATAATAACGGTATTTTAATTATGAAATAGGTTCAGCCGTACTACATTTTGGAGTTCTGAGTTTAATAATTCTGCGAATTTCATACGCTACTCTGGTTTTTTCCTAACGATTAGTGATCAATATCACAACTGTTGTTCTGATATGTTCTGGAAATTATATTTTACTATTGTATCGTACAATATTTCAAATGATTTAGGTTTTTTACTAATAATTACCAATGAATTCCGAAGTGTGGTTTTCATATGAAAAATGTTACAAATTTCCTATTTTTTTATCATCTATTGTTTTTATTCTGTTTTATTGATGTAGTCAACCGACTATAGAGCTTAGTAAAATTAAAAATAATGAAACTTGCAGCCTGTCGCTAATTTTATGTATTAAATTTAAATTGTAAAAATAAATACAATTATATACATTTAATGCTTAATTTGTCGTTTTTATCTGAATTTATTTACTGATAAATTTTTACTCAATATTTAAAACTTAATTCTTTTGTGCATCTCAGGGCTCACGAAAGTCAGGTATAACTTTGTTTGAGATACAATATATTTTTCACAAAACGACTCTTTTTCTTTCTTTTTGTCTTAAATTTACAATCTAGAACTACACACTACATCATAATCACTAGAATGAATAAAAGTAAAGCGTGGAAGTAAGGGGTAGTCAGACTCACCAGCGTTACCTACCGAATGATGGACTCGTAGTCAACTACGATGAAGAAGAACTTGATGAAAGGCAATGGCAATGCCGAATATGAAGAATTTGGGAAAGACATGATGGTAATGATGAAATAGCGTCATAATATTATTAAAGGAGATCCCTCTACGCCAATGACTACGAAGACGCATGAAAATTGGAAAAATCTATGTCAACTAAAAATCCTACCAAATGTTTGCAAATTGCTAATCAAATTGCTAAATTAGAAAATCTAATTTGTAATAACCACCTGAAGAGTGGGTAACAATCAATGAAAATATGTTGTAATCGACTATAAGTTATGTATTATTAATAGGCCGGTGACAACTGATAAACCACGGCAAAAACGTATAAAAAAGTAATTAGTAAGCGAGTAAATTTTCAGCAAACACTACTTTAATAAAAAAATAAATTAGAATAGATGAACTATCCATCACAGCTACAATTAATTTAAATAAATGACCCACCGAGTTGGTCTAGAGGTAAAGTCATCGCCGTGGGTCAGCTGTTTAACAGCTGATTTTCAGAGACGAAGGTTCCTGGTTCAAATCCTAGTTAAGGTAGTAACTTATATACAGATTTGAATATTAGACAGTGGTTACTGGTGTATTTTGATGGTTGGGGTTCAATTAACCATACTCTCTTAGGAACAGTCGGCCTGGGTCTGTACAAGACTACACCTCATTTACATGTCATACACTTAATCCTTATCTCATTGGGTCATGGGGTTGCTTATTGTTCTGAGTTGAACTGATTATAATGCTATTAGATTATAATGAAAATAATATAATATAATTAGATTATAATGTTACAGGTTATAATATGTGTATGTTGCAAATTACACACGTTATAGATTAAAAAATATTAAATAAATGTTAACTTCAGAACAAATAATTTAGGTATAATTTTTATGGGTATCCTTTTCTCCACTTAAATATTCAGACAAACATTTTTGCCAACATTTTTTGAGTCTCACCTACAAAAAATAATATTTTAATTGAAGGTGAAATAGTTAGATTTAATTAATTCGTAATAATTAGATGTATAATTCATACACGTGAAACTTGCATGAGTAATAAATATCAAGGCATAACTTAATTTTCTCAATATGAAATTGTTTCAGTCATGTATGAAGCAATTTTCAGGAAATATAAACAAGTCTGTTCAGACAATTCTACATATTAATTAAAATTGGCGAGAGGAAGCAAATAAATTACAAAATACATTATTTAAAATAATTTCCGTTAGTTGTAATTATTTATCAATTTATTGTGTGGTTGCATCAGGTTTAAATTAAATTACCAGAGTGTAAATAACATTTATTTATCAAAGTACACCTGCATTTTTGTCGGACAGGTATTTCCAGAATTTATTATTATTTAAATAACGTGTTAAAAGCAGCTATTAATTTATTTATTACGTTCCTCTACCTGTAATAAATTTTAATAATTGAACCAAACATTTTTAACTCAAAATTTCTCTTATATGAAAATAACGCATTACTTTAAAAGTGGAAAATATTTTATTACTTTTTACACCAACTACCAGTAAAGTGATTGATTTAAACTTCTAGTGGCCACAAAAAAATAAAAATCTGGTGTGAAGCACTCACACAACTTTCTCTTGCCAATGCAAATAATCAACAATATAACCTAACATTAGTAGTAATACATTAGATATAAACAAAAAAATGTTTATTGCTACTAATGTTTCTTATGCTACTTAATGTCTTATTACTACAGTTAGGTTATAGTGTTCTTTATTTACATTACCAAGAGAAAGTCGTGTGAGTATTTCACACCAATTTTTTTTCTTTGTAAAACTACACTATTAAAGTTTTTTTGTTGGTACGATTGTACCGCAATTTGAACCAATTGAAATGGAAAAAAACCATTAACATAATTTGGCAACACGACGGTGTGTCTCCTCGTTTCAGTCTTTTAGTACGTTACGCCCTCAAGGTGCTCTGACCGATGGATGGGTAGAGCTGGTCCTATGATTTGGCCTCCGAGGAGTCCAGATTTAACCCCACTTGATTTTTTTTTCTTTTGGGGTTATGTTAAAAACCATGTCTATAGTTAGTGAGAAGATTCTAAATGTAAATCGTTTATGACAACGAATTGCTACTGCTGTAGCTTCTGTTACACTCGATATGACACAGCGCACCTGGACAGAGGTCGACTATCGTTTAATTGTGAGAGCAACCAACGGTGCTCATATATTAACCTATTAAGTTGTAAAAAACCTTTATACTTTCTGCTTACAACAAAAAAATTATAACTTTATCTCAAGTAGTTTTTAAACTGAATTATATTAAAATGGATGCAACCTTTCTCGATGACCCAGTACTTAATAGTGTATATATTTTTTTTATTAATATGTCGAATGTGTTTTCTCCGAAGCCGTGTAGTTTACTTTAATGTCCTTTCCATTCATGGTTCCAAATTTCTTGTGTCTTTATTACAAGTATTTTTTTGTACAGAGCCTAGTTTAGCGTCAATTAGTGATTTCCCGTATTTTCAAGTCAAACAGAGATTGATTTTTATTTCCCGTTATTCATTCATGACTAAAATTAGATTATGTTTTTCATTTTACATTGTTTACTAATGGTTACACATAGGTTATAAATAATTATGGTTTTATTCATATTAGTAGGAGAAAGCCGTGTGTGTGTGTTTCACACCAGATTTTTATTTATTAGTCCAATGATAGTAATCTATACTAATAATATAAAGACAAAGCATGTTCTTTTGTGCAGGCTAATTTTCAAAAATACTGAACGGATTTTCATGAAATTTTGACAGCATATTCGTATTTATATTCACAGCAAAATTTTATTTTTAAATTTTCAAAAATTATAACCCTGAGGGTCCTAATGAAGAGTTTCATAAATATGTATGTGTATATGTGTGTGCGCGTTTGTATGTAGGCTACATGTGAGTACGTATTGCTGTTGAAGTAGGTGAAGGCGTTTAATAATTGTAAGAAACGTATGCGGGGAAATTTATCAAAACGTTATGTGTGTGTGTGTGCGCGCGCGCGCGTGAGTTGGAGTATACAGTCGATCTGGCAGCTACACAGTTTCTATTAAATATTTATTAAAAAAAATTGATTACACATGTTTCGCGCGCGAAGCCGCGCGGGGCATGCTAGTAGGCTACTTTATACATAATTATTAGAGGAGTATACGTCGTGAACTACCATAAGAAGAGTGTGCGTACTTATTTTTTGTACAGGCTTTTATATTCTTCAACCACAAGCATTTTCTTCGTACAGTTCTTCACCTTCACTCACATTCCAACGTCAAAATAAGTTTAACATTTTAGAACAAAGTACTTAGAACTATGGTTGATGCTGGTATGGTAGTTATGGTGATATGCACAAAGATCTTAACATCCCTTTTGTGTCCAGTGAGGTAAGAAGATTTGCTGTCAAGCATGAAACTCGTCTATAGGATCACATCAATTCTGAAGTAATTTAACTTCTCGACAATGAAAATGTTCCCAGTAGCTTTAGGAGGATCAAACCTTTGGAGCTATAGTAGTAGATGCAGAGTGATGTGTTAAATCAGAGCAGTCCATTATGTGATGAGTAGTTAATTAACTTGTATATTTAAGTGTTAAGTTGTAGAACATCTGGATAATAATATCATGTAAGAATTTAGTTTTAACTTATTACACCCGAACAATTATTGTTAGTTGATCTTTTAGAACAATTTTAATGAAAATAAACATTATAAAAGAGAGAGTAAGTCTGAAAGATCTGAAAATATCCTTGTATTTGCGCCCAAAACAGGGAGTCTTTTTTTTTTTAGGTTTTATGGGTCACGGTCCAAACTCATACATCTTCCTCATTATCAAACAGCTTTTATAACTATGTGAAATACTAACGGAATATAAATTAGTACCAAAACATTAAGTTTGATAGTTAATTTTACCGTATTTTTGTTATGGATCCGGTAATATAATAGATACAAAAAGGAACATTTCTTTTAGTATCTAATGTACGAATGCTACAGTCTGTTCAATTAAGAACAATAAGCAACCTCATGCCCGTAAGAGAAGAGGATGATATGTATAACAAGTAAATCAGGTGTAATCTTGTAGAGACTCATGCTGATCATTTCTGATAGTCTCCTTCTCAGAGTGTCTATCCGTTCCGAAGGTTGGTGACCATCATAACGATGCTTGCTTTATTGGTAGCTATTGGAAACTGTTCATCTGAGATTTTGTTCAACTACACTCTCCGGTTGGCCATTCATGAAATTCTTCTGCGCCCTGGTTCCCTTCTACTGTCGATTTTGCCTTGCAGAATGCGTTGGAGCAATTCATACCTGCTCTTATCTCGCAAGATATGGCCGAGATATTGCAGCTTTCGCGCCTTCATTATGCTGACCAATTCTACTGCCTTGTTCATTCGACGTAGCATTTCCACATTAGTAATTTGCTGTGTCCAGGATATTCGCACCATTCTCCTACACAGCCAAAATTCGAAAGCTTTCAATTTGCTGATTGTTGCCTCTGTCAGAGTCCAGACCTCAACTCCGTACAATAGAACTGAAAACACGTGACACTTCATGAGCCTCGTTTTAGTGTCAAGGGTCTGATAGAGTAGCAAGGTTAATTGAACCCAGGTAGGTGCCCAGGTACCTAGATTGATTGAATCCCTATATCAAAATACACTGATAACCATTGTTTATTATTCAAATATAATAAAGTAATGACTTACACTAGGATTTGAACCACGGAATCTTCCCCTCCGAAAATCAGCTGTAAAAAAAAATTGACTAGCGCCGAGGACTCTACCGCTAAATCAACCCGGTGGTTAAATAGGAACACATTGACGCGTTTACTATTGACGAACAGTCTGGTTTTAGAATTGGTAAAACTTCAATTGTCAATATTTTGTAGGGAAGATCTTAAGAACAACAAGGGAATTATAACCTGAAGACTCGCATAGCATTTTTTGACTTGGACAAAGCATTTGATGGAGTAAACAGACAAGAGATTTTATGACGCAATGAAAATTCCTACTCTTCTGCATGGCAGCGAAACTTGACTTCTGACAGGGAGAAAGAAACGAAAATTAAAAATTGCGGAGATGCGTTATCTACGAAGATTCAAAAGTTGTATACGGGAGGAAAAACTTCAAAATTGTGATTGAGGAAAGAGCTGCAGACAGTAAGCATGAATTAAATAATAATCAGATAACGCAATAAGTGGATAGATCAACTAAAAGATTGAAGGGAGATAGAAACGGGTTCTGGGGTACAGGCCTAAGAATATACAGGCAGCTGTTCTGGGGTACAGGCAGCAGGTAATTTATTTTATTTAAAAATTTCTAATAAAAATAAAATATTTTGATGCCAAAACAAACTAGACGGTCTATCCATTGAAGAGAAGATCCAGTAATAACTTTTTTTTAAGATAAAGAGTAAGTTGTAAGATGGGTTGAGTATTTTTCAAATGTCCACGGTAAATGACCGCTCTGATGTATTGTATTTGTTGTACAGATCATACAAAAACTATTTAAATTAGCAGTAGAATATTTCATTCTGTAACAGGTACATATAGGTTGAAACCGAAGCGAAATGCAAAATAAAGCATATCCAGCAACTGTTACTGGGCAAGCCTATAAACCACGGAAATGTTGTTCCGTGGTTCTCTCGGGGATAGATGAGGTGCACGTTCTGTGGTTTTCCTCCAACCGGCCAACGATTTGTTTTGTACCATCAACACAGCTTAGTTCCTGACACATTAAACTTAACCGGCCAAGCTAAAACATTTCAATAAAAGAGGCAGCGTGTACATCTCTAATCGATAAGTTATCCAGTAAGTTTTTAATTAAGTTACTGAGAGAGAATTAATGACAAGATGTTATGATTAATTAACCGGAATAATACAGGGCTCGAGATATTAGATTATTTACTCGAATACATACATACATATATATGTAATACGGTAGTATATGTTACTAATAGCTACCACCAAATTCAATTAAAATAATATTAATAATGAGCAAAATGAATAAAAATTAGTAATTTGCTTATATTAAACCTTTTACAGTGTGTACTGAATCGTTAGTGAATAAAAAAGAAGTACATTTTTGGGGAATAAATATTTACATTAGGAAATAAACCTTTAGGGAACGTAAATCTATCAAAATGAGAAGTACAAGGAACCGTTTTGTTATTAAAAACAAAATGGAATATGTTTAAGCACTTTATTCACGTTTATATAAAACTTATGAGACAATACGTAGTACTAAGCCCTCTACTAAAATGAAAGTATTTTTTAAATAAATAAACTGATCCCGGATTCGGTGTCGCCGAAGATTTCAGAAATAACATAAGTTAATAAAATATTTAATAACGTTCTAGGGTAAATTGGTTCCAAAACTATAAAAAAAATCTGGTGTAAAACACTCACACGGCTTTCTCTTGCCAATGGAAATAATGAACAATATAACCTAATATTAGTAACAAAACATTAGAGATAAACAAAAAATTAACTTAAAAAAATAACCTTATTTTAATCATGAGTGAAAGACGCAAAATGAAAATCAACCTCAGTTTGGTTTAAATATACGAAAAATCACTCTTTCACGCTAAACTAGGCTCTGTAAAGAAAAATGGTCTACATAAAAGTTGTAGATCTTTTTACTTCCTATAAATTTAATTACATGCACTTTTGTCATAAAATGCATGCTAAGGCTGAAATCGTTTAAAAAATAGATTTTTTACACGTTTTCGTGAGAAAAAACAAAAAATCACTAATTACCGCTAAACTAACGCTTACGTTATACAAAAAAATGTTTGAAATAAAAGTAAAAGGATTTTAAATTCTCTACAACTACTATACTTTGTACATTTCTGCGCTAAATTGCATATTAACGTCGCAATCTTAAAAAAACAATGTTTTTACGTGAAAATCTCCCTAACAATTATTTTAGCAGAAATGGCACCTACCCATCTTGTAGCGCATAACAAATTAAGTAAACGAGCCGTTTTTGAGAAAATCGCAAAAAAATGAAAAAATACACAAAAAACTACTACTTCCGGTTGACCAATTTTGATGAAAATGATCGTGTCGGGTCCTCTAGTGGTATCTAACTGAAGTTTTAAGTTTCAAGTTCGTACGATGTTCCGTTCACACACACACAGACAAATCGCTAAAAACATATTTTTTTGGGTTCAGGTCTAAAAACGTATAGATCCGGTGAAAACTCGATTTAGAAAAATCGACATGAAAACAATACTTTTCTTCCTATATAATCATATAGGCAAGAGAAAGTAAAAATGGATTCATTGTCGTTAAACTTGCAGATGAAATTATTGAAATCAACTAAAAATCCTTTAAAATACTCATTGTAGGCTCATCGGAGTAGTTGACTGCAGTCATTCAGAAATTAAAAAATACCAAAAGCCTTCGGTGATTCCTAGTTCAACCGGAAGTTATGAAAGCCGAAACGCGTATAATTCGCATGCAATTTAGTTCAGAAAATAACTAGCATTGAAGTGGTTTACCACATAGCACTTACGACAGCTATATTTGAAGGCGGAACAGTAATTTCAAAAAAAAATATTAAGATTAAATGGGTGTTAATTGCCTTTAAGCGGATAGAGGGTAAGGTCTACCAACTTGGCTGCTGACACTTTTTAGTTAATCGCTGAAAAGAGAAGAAAGGGTTTTAAAAAATGCACACAGCAGAAGAGTGTGCAGTCTACTAAGAATGCGTTTTCCGACATTAAAAATCAGAAGAAGTAATACAGGTTATTTAATGCACCACACTAAGGGTAGTCGTTACAAATCGACCCGGGGGGCAAAATTGTTGGTTCCAGTATATAGAACAGTTAGTTATTCCCCAGTATATTAAAAATTTAAAGAAATACAGAAGTTTGAAATAAGCAACAAATTCTAATAAGCTTTTGAAGTAATTATCTAATTTTTTATTTCTTAGTCCCGTAGGAGAGAGAACAAAAAAGAGTGATGTCGGTGTGATAGTAATAGTAGCATTAACTGTAGACGACGGAATGAAAGTGGAAGTTAATTATAAATTAACTTTGGGTGACCGTTGATAATTACTGTTGTGAACCTTTCCGCTGAGGTCTAGACTAATGTGGACAGTAGACGGTAAAAGGTCACTAAAGAGATAGCAGGGAAAAGGATCGCAACCGGGCACATTAAAAGAGTGTACCTAATCTCGTCAACTCACAGTGAAGTTTATTTTTCATTAAAAAAATTGATAAAATGAAAAATATAAAAATACATTTGTTATTCTCTATACAAAATGTGATATTTCAATTAAAATTAAAAATATTAAAATATTGTTTATAATAAAAAGTCGACCACAAAAATTTTAATTTCGTTGACCAAAATAAAAGAAACGTGGATGTTATTAAAAAAAAAAACGATACATTGCCTAACAACATTCCATAATATGATTTGGGGATATATAAAAAAGTAAACCAATCGATATTATATTTGATAAATTAATTTCACATCGCCTGCGTAACAATTATTTTGTTGTATCGTTTGAAGTCGATACACATGTATGTAAATCAAAAGCGCTATAATACCCTGATGTCGATGATTAAACGTGAAACAATACTTGTGAAATTACATGGTGAAATACTTTGGGCATTTTAACATTTACTTTGTTCAGGTACACTTTGTAGCACTAATAATAAACATTTCGGAAAATCGACATTTTTCAAACGCTTTGAAAAAATATAGGCAGAGCCTAGTGATAGTTTTCTTTTAACCCGTTTTCAGATTGTTCATTAAAAAAAACTTTTTCACTCACACTTATGCTAACCAATTAATTAATTCTATACATTAAAATCTGTAACGATTTAAGAGTCAGAAACCTGCACCTTGGAATACTTTGTATGATACATTTCCCGGGTTTTATTAACACACTTGAAATTTTTATCATCTTTCTCATTTGAAGTAAAACACTTATGGTAATGTTTGCATCCGTCAATGTTGTTGAATGACAATCAATAATATTTTCGAGATGAAAAGTACCTACTTAATCATGTAATTTTCAACTAAGAGAAAAAGTTACAATTTCAAAATATATTTCGATTAGTTACCCAGTAACATTTTAAATAATCTGGTGTGAAACACTCACACGACTTTTTTCTGCCAATGCAAATAATGAACGATATAACCTAGCTAATGTAATAACGTAAATAATAATGTAAACAACGTAAAAAACGGAAAAATGGCCGCTTCAGTGAAGTAGTGGATTGTAGTAGCCTACTAAGCGGAGGCCCGAGGTTCGATTCCCGCTAAGGACTGGAAATTATTACGTGCCAAAACCCATCATTACAGTGTTTTTAAACTACCGTAGTCACTAATGATCAAGCTGTTGATGCGTCTTTAAAAAAACTAACCTAAAATATCATAACCTAATTTTAATCATGAGTGAGTGATGCAAAATTAAAACCAAACCTTTTTGGCTTAATAATACGAAACATCATCTTTGACAGTAAACAAGGGTCTGTAGAGAAAATTACTTCAAAAAAAGCTATAGACTAGGTCTTTTAATTTCCTATAAATTTGATTAAATACTAAACTTTTGTCGTGAGGTGCATACTAAGCCGAAATCTTAGAAAAACTGATTTTGATGAAAATGTTCGAGTCGGGTACTCTTCTAGTGGTATCTAACTTAAGTTCCAAGTTTCAACTTCGTACAATAGTCCGTTTTTAAGATATTTTGTTCACACGCGCGCGCGCGCGCGCGCACACACACACACACACTTATCGCAAAAAATATGTTTTTAGGGTTCAGGAGGTCTAAAAAACGTGTAGGCTATATGCGGTTAAAACTCGATTTCAAAATATCGACATGAAAAAAATACTTTTCTTCCCTTATTTTTAAACAGGGCAAGAGAAAGAAAAAATGAAACGAAACTTTTAAATTTGTGGCAACGAATGCGATATAAGAATGTCAGTTGTTTTACAGAGTTTATGTAATTATTAGAATTGTCTGTTAGATAACAGAATTACTGTGTATTGGTGTTAGCATGACAAGAATGATACGCAGATAAACCGACATCAAAATTCCGTGGAGTGCAGTAAGTAGAGTACTAAACATAGGAAGTAGGAAATAGGGAGGGGGAGGAGATTTTAAAGGGGAGTAGATGGTTTTGGCCCAGGATTAGTGCTGGTGATCCAAAATGAATACGAGAGGGGGAGACAATAAATCGTGAAACAGGCTCCAACATAGATTCCATCAGCCGTTTTAATTTTGTCCAAAAAATATTCCGTTACCAAAACTGAAATGAGTTACGTTCTTTTTGGGTCGACCTTATCAAGTCGGACAATAAATTTTATACTCATAGTATAGAGTTAGTTACAAGATCATAGCAGTAATGGATAGGCGAAACACGACAGGGGTAAACCTACCGCCGTTTTTATATTATCAATATATGTAACCATTTTAATTTGCAAGAGACGCTCTCTCAAATAATACTCGTTTTCATTTCCTTTGACGAAAACAAAATGCAATACAATTAGTAGTGATATTAATGCTACAATGTCACGCACATGCTAATCTGATATGCGTGATGCAAAACCCTCGTACCCTATACACCACTATTGTACGTTCAACACACATACATTTTCAGCAACGCACACGCATGTACGCGTTTTCACCCTTAATAATTTTAATATTATTCCACAATCGTGTCCTCTAATTGCTTTTCCTCCCTCTGATGGAATTTATCCGCAGATTTGTACAAATGTTTATTTTATTAAAACAAATAACATTATATTATTTTGTTTCAATTTAGATATCTCCGTAAAAAATATATTTTATATTTCTAGACAAAAATTCACGTTAACAATATCATTAGAGATCGCAAAAAAAAATTATTATTAATTAAATGAAACAATATTACAAAAGTATAAAATATTACCAATTTTGAGGTGATGTAGGCTATTACCGCAAAAAACTTAGTTTATTAAAGTTTTATTCAATTTTATCAAAAAATAATTCATAAAATACGTTTACTCTTAAAACACCCTTAAATTACGTAATTCTTTATAGGTCTTTGGTAAGTATACTTAACACTGGCAATAAGGTCGATTTTATTTAAGAATAAGCTATGCCGTTGAGCCTTATTAGCATTTTATGGTATTCCGTATTCTCTGGTAAGTAGGCTATCCACTAAAGTTTTGCATATCCATGTATTTAGCTGGTATACATTCAAAATGATTTTATAAATGATGAGAAATCTAGTAAGATTACATCAATAAGTAATTTGATCGGCATAATGTAGAGAACTTCGTCTGTCTTGTAAATTTTTTCATTTCTGTTTCATGAGCAATATACGAGTCAGTCAGTCTTCTCTGTCTTGATGTAATCAAAGATAGCCAATTTTGTTGGATATATGTAGCCGTTTACCACAAAGAAAAACTGAGCGATATATTTCGCGTTGTAAAGTGAATGTGGTACGTGTTTTGTCGAGGTTAACTTAATACACCAGTTTGTGAACCACTATCGCCGTTAGATAATGTCATATGTTATAGGACTGGACTATCTGCTGAAAAAAAATTAATGTCGTCAGCAAGAAAAGCTGTACAGTTACAGGAGTTATCGGTTATCGTTTTTTTATCTAATGAGTATAAGTTGCATTCTGTTCAATTCAGAACAATAAACAACCCGTGACCCAATGAGCTGAGGATGATGTGTAATACGTGTAAATGATATGTAGTCTTTTACAGACCCAGGCCAACCATTCCTGAAAGAGTATGGTTAATTGAACCCCAACCATCACAGTACACTGGTAACCACTGTCTAGTTATCAAATCCGTATAAAAGTAACTGCCTTTACTAGAATTTGAACCAGGAACCTTCGTCTTCGAAAATCAGCTGTTAAACATCTGACTTACGGCGACTTTACCTCTAGACCAACCGGTTGGGTAACGGTTCATTAGCCGTATTTTAATCTAACAACCTAAAATGTTCATTGAGCTAGGCGCTAAAATACAGGTTTACATTTATTTGACTGTTATTAAAAAGAAAACGAAATAATTTGTTTAATATTAAAAAGTCCTGTGTAGAATATAAACTTTAAAATGTTTTGTTATAATCGATTAATGATTTTAAAAAAAATTTCTTTGTTTTCAATAAAAAGAATTTTAATAAAATGTTTCTGAAGCATTAAAACTCTATTTTTCGTGATAATAATATTAAACATTTTCTTCCTTTGAAATTGTGCTCTTCTTTCAGCTGTTTGACTTTTTCATCTAAAAGAGTCTTAAGTTTAAGTTTTGAAAGGAGAAAAAGAAGAAACGTTAGATTCACCCTTTCCTTTCCCCTAGGAATGGGCAAAGGTTGGGAGAAAGTTGGTTTGGTAGGGGTTGCCTTGGCGACGTCTGCAATACTCTTCTGTCCCGGTAATGATATAATGCCATGGTGTCTTGTATCGTTGACCTCAGTCAAGAAGTACAAACTGGTGGTGCTGTCGTCGTTGAAAGGGGTGGTTCTAAGTAAAAACAGTAAAGGGTTTGTTTCAAATTGTTCTGTAATAACTTTGTTACACGATTACTACTGCAACTAATTCCTGTAGAATTACGAATCCCCGAAATAGCGAACTAATCGTTCTGAACTTTTCTATTGTAGTGTTTCAGAATTTGTTGTATTGTTCGTTGTTCTAGCTTTGTCGAGTTTTCTTTAGTTTTCCTGTTAATTAGTATTTATTTATAAACACCATATTTAATTGTCATTAATTAGTACATTTTCCTCTTTGTACTTTGCGCATTATTAAAATGTACTTCTATTTATAAAAGAGTTGTTTATATTAATATCAGTACTTTACCTATTCATCTGTAATCGAAAGATATGCCGAAAAATTAAAAAGAGAAAACTATAACTTAAATATAGTATTTCAATAACGTGCGTAGTGAAATAAAAGCGTAGTACAGTAATGATTAAGATAGTCACTTGCCGCTTAGGCAGATATTTTTGCCATGATTAGTATAAACAGAAACCACCTACTATCGGTTTCATAATCATAGCCACCCAAGTTTATTAGACACATACAAGTTATTGTTGTACGGGTATGGTGAGAGCCGGGTACCTATCTAGATAATTAGCCTTTTTGTAACACCTTCTATTCAATCGTTATTTGTTTACAGTAGTTAAGATTTATCCAGAAGCCGTTAGAAGGATTTTATATTTTATTATTATTTCGAAAATCTCAAGCTTTTCTCGAACTCTCCATTAGCCCACCACCTATATAAGCGCCGGTTTGTTTACGGTCAGTCCAGTTTATGTTTTGTCTGTGATCGAGTGAGCGTATTCCATAGTGCATACCAGTACGTTAGAAAAGGTCGACGTTACTGTGAAATTACTGTGTATTGTGTAATGTTATTTTAAATCTTTTGTAAGTAGTATTTAGTAAATTGGTTGTTGATTATAAGAATTAATAAGTTATTCATTGTATTAGTTAATTATAATTAGTTTTTTCTTTTTAAGTAATTTAATTGTAATTTACCTGAAGATTTTATTCACTTCATTAATTGTAATTTTAAATTTTAATAAATACTTGTAATTTTGACTTTTACTCTGTTAATTATTTAATTTACCCAGATCCCGAAACGGACCTTAGATATATGTGTCAGAATATTACTACTAATTTTCTTCATTTCTTGAACTATTTCTCAGTATTGTACAATTGTAGATAAATAATGTAAATATATAAAAAAAAAAAACAGTTCAGTGTATACTCATATGATTTACCAAATTTGAAATCAATGATTTTGTTGAGATTTTTAATTACCGGTAATTTCTAAGAACATTACATACTTTGTGGCAAACAACATCATAAGTCAAACAAGTGGAAGTTGAATTAATGCATAGCACAAGCATCAAAGAAAAAATGGAGGTAAATCGTTGGTGCCGTTTACAATAGACTAGTCATATTTACAAGAACTATTCGTAGTAAAATTACCTGCATCAACACATGAGATATTACTGTGTTCAAGTTCTGTTTTTAGAGTTTTTTTTTTGATTTATAGTCTGAAATATATATTAGTGCCACCAATATGAAATTTCAACTGAACGGAGAATTTTTTATGAAATGTGAAAACTAAAGAAGAATATCCTATAGCAAAGTTTTTCTGATATCACTAAGAAGAGAAGTCCCTCGTGTGGAAAACACCGACTCATATGCTTCACGGTTTTTTCGCAAAAAACACACCCTGAGGGATATTATAACATTTCTAGTAAAACACAGTTAGAATAATTTTGAAATGCAGTTTTGATCTTTTTTATACTGTGGTTTAATTTATCCGTGCTTATTTCTTAAATTAAAACCTTGTTTCTCTACGTTTATATGATTTAATTGTCTCATACAAAAAATCATTACATTTATATTTGAATTTATAAAAATGCATACGGTATATTAAAATCAAATACATGCTTTTCTCCCAAAATACATTATAATCAGGTTTTTGGAAGGATAATTTAGTAAATAAACAATACATTATTTATCAAAAAATAGTTAAATAAAATAACCAACAAACAGGTAATATATAGAATACTTTTTACGTACAGTGTTCTAAAAAAAATAGTTCAAGTGAAAGATATTCCATTAAGTTTTTTTAACAAAGAAAAACGGAGGGTAGTATTTACGAGTGCGAAATTAAGTACTCGATCACACATTCATAAAAAAATTTGTGAAAATGAATTGACTGACCACCTGTTACTGCGATACTATATTGTTACACGCGATTTCCTGAGGTGCAGCATTTATTTCTAAAACTACTACACTAACTGGCATAAATTTTGTAAAGTACTTCAGTCTTAAAAGTATAATTATCTTAACGTGGTAAATAACTTCACGCAACTTAAAGGAGATACAAAAAAAATCATTTTATAACGATAACTTAATTAATAGCCCACAATAATTCGTCATAATTGCTATAATTTTTAAAAAAATTCAGAAGTATATGTTAAAACTTTAGATGAATTAATACAATTTATTTTTTTACTTTAAGCCGTTTCAAGAGCTAAACTACTTCGGGTTAATTAACGGTGAGATTAAATATATAATTAGTTTCTAGATCCTAACCGGATATAGAACCTGGAATTTTCTGCTTTTCAGCGTAGGACGTTAATCACTGGGTCACGAAAGTCGTTAACACAATTTTGCGTCTTAACGATAGTCAATATCAAGACAGTAATAATGTTTCCTGCGTTTGGCATGACTAGCAGAGGAAGTTATCAAACTTCTTGACAAAATATTCGTATATAACTTAATCTTAGTGTAAAAATTAAGATATTGTTGACAGGGCTGAAGATGTAGTAAAATTAGAAAAGTAGGTCTGCTACCTATATTTTTAGTGACTGTTCCTACTATTTGTGACCGGAGTCTTGTGGTGTTCCGTTAATTTATCTAAAATTTTGTTGTTAAGATCATCAGCCAAAAGGCTGGTTTGAACCTCTAGAGGGCTTTACTACGTAAAACGAGGATTGGGGAAGTTAACCATCGCTTTCCTCACTGAGTGGCAAAGTGTGCTTATCAGCATACCAGAACGACTGAAAAGTATCCACTTTCCACTCTGCAAATGTCACCTTCACTTCATTCACTACTGGCTGTATAATGAATTGCATTTTCTCAGAGGATAATTCTGACTAGTGTCAAAATTATCCTTTACCTCTTTTTTCCTAAATGCTTAGTCATATAATTGACTGACCATGTGATAAAAAACAGAACTATTTTTTTAACCCTGAAATAAGCAGATTGAGTGCAAATAATTTAACACTCCACCTGCCTGTTATGGGAAATTAATTTTATAAATATACTACTAACATTATAGAGAAGTAAATTTTGTTTGTTTGTACGAGGTGATCTCAGAAGCTACTCAACCAATTTCAATAATTCTTTCACTGTTGAAAAGCTTGGAGTTTTCTGAATAACAGAGGCTACATGGCATTACGTAAAATTTTAAATTAGAAAAACCTGTGATGGGTAAAGTGAAGTCATCTTTTATAGCTATCATTTTCTTTTGCTAACGTTAGTTTTTTTATTTATCTGTTCTATTGCATATCATCTAATGTACACAATATATTTTATTATGCAGGTTTTAGGTACGGTATGTTACCGCTCTACAATATGGGGTTGCTGGTAACAAATAAATTTCAAAAATATGAAAATAAAATCTTATAAATACAGTAATTAACAAATCTATTGAAGTAAATTTACTTAAATAGCGTAATACTAAACTTAACGGCCGGCCCGTTAGCGTGGTGGTTAGCGCAACTGGCTTCTACGCTGGGGTACCGGGTTCGATTCCCGGTCAAGTCTGGCATTTTTCAATCACTCATCTTCATATATCATCCTTCTCACCGTCTGCATTAGCAGCAATTGCAAAACAATCAGACGTAAAAAAACTTAAATAGGCTACCTATGTTATTAAATCAAAATTGGAATTTTAATAAATTTCATGACATGAATTCATGAAAGAAATCACAAAATAAGAATGCGTCTAAGAAATAAAAAATTGATTTTGGAATAATAGAAGGATTGAATATAATGTGAATGCATTAGATAGCAAATGCAAAATAATACGTACTCAGAGGACATAGACGATCCGCTGAATCTAGTGCAAGAGCAGGAGACATGAGTGACGGCATCCCCAGGCATGGAGAAGAGAAAGCAGGGCGGGTGGGTAATAGAAGAACACAATGCACTAGGACGCCATTCTCCAACCCACTTTCATGTGTACTGTATATTGAATACTGGGTCCTATTATTAATGCTTTAACCACACTGCTTTCGGTCCAGACAAAATGCAATCTCATCTCGCATTTACAGCTATATACCCTTAACATCGGTCCATTCACTATTCTAAATGTATATACTCGTATACGTAAGTTACTGAATGACAGCAACAAAGTGGTGTTAACTAATGCACCAATTTAATTATCTGAGAAGTATTTGGTTTAGACATTATCTAATGTAAATGGTCAAACATCTTCCACCGATATTACATTTTACTTATATCTAATTGAGTATTTTTTTAAAACAATACACCTCAAATTTAAACGTAAAAAATTCTAAAGTACCTATATTATATAACATTTATACAATTTTCTTTACACAGCTATTAGATTTGTTTTAAATTTTAAAGTTATGACATGAGTCGTGCAGGATCAATAATGGCCAAGTCCAGATTTCATAATTTTTCAGAAGAATGGAAAATCTCTAATAATATTAATTATCTTCATAAAAATTGCTACTATTGTGATATCTATGAATAACTCATGGTAACTTTATGCAAATGAAACATATTTCAAAACTCTAAATTTATTCATTTTAGAAAAATTGAGAGTTTTAATATGTACTTAGCCAGTTTTGCAACTACTTAAACTGGACATAGCTACTTCTGCAACTAATGTAATGAGATTAAAATAAATTCTCAACATCATTAAATTTTTGATGCAAAAAAATTTGTATTAGAAGTTGCTTGCATAGATTTTGTCACCTTTCACAAATACAAAAGTTGTATAGATAGAACTGCCGCGAATAATAACTGCTTTAGCCGGGCAGTTTTGGTATTGCCAACTTCTTTTGGCAGTCAAAAGAAAGAATTTTTACATTCTCTTTATTTATCGCAGGAATTATATTCATTTTTGCGCTTAAACGCATAGGCCTATTAAAGACGCAATCTTAAAAACGCAATTTTTTTACGAGTAAACAACCTCCAAAAGAATTTTAGCAGCCATGGCGGCTATTCTATCTTGTAAAGCATAAAAAATTTAGTAAATGAGGCGATTTTAAATAAAATCGTAGGAGTCGTTTTTGAGAAAATTGGTAAAAAGTGAAAATGACACGAATAAACTACTACTTCCGGTTGGCCGATTTTGATGAAAATGTTCGTGTAGTGTCCGGTAGTAGTATCTAATATAAGTTTAAAGTTTAAAGTTCGTACAATGTTCCGTTCTTGAGATATTCTGTTCACACAGAGAGACACACACACACACACTGACCAATCGCTAAAAACATGTTTTTGGGTTCAGGGGGTCGGAAAACGTGTAGTCCGGTGAAAACTCGATTTCGAAAAATTGACAAGAAAACAACACTTTCCTTCCTATACATTAATATTGGCAAGATAAAGTAAAAAAATATAAACGTATTTTTAGAAGAGAGCAGAGTAACACAACACGTATCAAAAGTTCTCCCAGATATAACGCTTGAGTCCCGGAAATAGAATTTTAAACAAAATCGATAAAGATCAGTTTTAGAGAAATCTTATTTTTACAATTTTCAGCCAGCATAAAGTATCCTTACTTTTAGGACTACCTGGATAATTGAAAAACCGCTTGGGAATTGGTAAAGAAAACTTTAGTTTTCAAGATTCAATCAACTGGAGTAGTAGTTTTTGTTACTGAACAAAATAAAGGAAATATATGTACTCTCTCGTCATAGATTCAAAGTAAACAGGATAAAAATTACTATTCAGGCATTAGGAAAAAAGAAATATTTAACATTAACTCCAGTATATTTCTAAAATATGATTTGTTTATAGTCATTAAAAAAAATAAATTTTCTTTAAATTCAAGGATTGAAACATATTTTTTCTAAAGAATCAATTGAAAACGAAACTAATCGAATACATATTGTTCGATTATTGTTTTCTTTGTGACAATGAGGTTTTCGATTGATTTAAAAAGAACGAACACGTCAGATAACATTTACAGTAACACAAAATTTCTTTGTGAGAGCAAATAAAATTATTAAATAAGCAAACAAAAGGTTCATACATTTCCTAAGTATTAATATTTACTACAACAAAACACAGCTTGTCAAGTTGGCCTGTGGCACTAAAAGTTCTTTAAAATGTTAAACATTCAAGCATATATTCTACGTAAAGGATTTTTATTTCAGCAGATGCTGTCAAAAGCAGCAGCAGCAACTGGTAAGTGTTCTTTATGAATCCACTCTGAAGTTTAGGCTTGTAGAAAATAACAAAAATAAATGTAACATTAATTAATACGTGACAACTACGAGAAAGCATATCCTTTATAGAAATAAATGCGACATACAAGAATGAGTATGATATTAGTATATAACTACAGGCTGTACTTTGACGGGGGTGTAGCTTATATTTTAATCAGTATTTGTATTTTAACTTCAAATTCATGGCTCAGTATAAATTTCATTGCCTGCTGCTATTTTTATCACTTTCCTATATACGGAAGAAACGTACTGTTTTCATCTCCGTATTTTAAAAATTGAGTTTTCACCGGAAAGAAACGTTTTCAAGCCTCTTGAACCCAGGAACATTTTTCACAGATTGGTGTGTGTGCGCGCGCGCGAACAAAATATCCCAAAACCAGAATATTGTATGAAGCCAACACTAGGAACTTAAGTTAGGTACATTAGGTGCCGTAACTACAACATTTTCATTAAAATCAGTCAACTGGAAATAGTAGAAAAACTGCCACCCTAAAAATTTAAAAAAAGTCATAAATAATACCTTTAACAGAACTAAAAAATCACCATCAAAAACAAAACAAAAAAATTTCACAAAGGAGTCAAACAAATTTGACACTAAACAAAATTATCTAAATAATCTTTACCAATTTTAAGAACTAAATAAATAACATTCGTGCACTTTATTCACTTTTCGCAAAAACGGCTTCCATGATTTTTTTTAAAATCTCCTTAGTACTACATTTTTATGCTCCAAGTTAAGTTAACTGCTGAAATTCTTAGGGAGGCGTGAAGATTCTATGAAGATAATCTGAAAGGGTAAATTAAAATAGAAATAACAAAAACAAATACGCGTTGTTGTTTTATATAAAATTACACCAGTTGATAACAAACTGTTGCTTTAAGTTTTGCAATATTCGACCTAATGCAAACACAGACAGGCATGAGGGAATTAAGGTTCCCTGCTTTGACTAGGTACACGAGGCTATTGGAGTGCATTAAGATAATGCATGTCTCATTGGTTTACGAAGGATTTGACAAACACGATTCGTCGTCAGTCAGGGAACTGGGCACAACTAGGAACGTATTACACACACAGAGACACACACTTGGTTCCTTCCTGTAATACATATAATATAGAACAGTGCAATACAGAGAACATTGTTTGTGATAGGGAATGTTACAATAACCCGTAATACAGAGGATGCATTGCATCATTCACTGATTATTAGAGTGAAACCTTAGAGGCAAACAATTAACAAGCTTTCCAATTAAGTTATATCATCGTTTGTAAACCACCTTTAGACAGAAACACGGAAAGGGAGATTATCAAATTCAGGAAATCTCTTGTAGAATTAAATTCAAAAATAACATTGTTTTCTAATATCAATTTACAGCGATTCAAATACAATATCAATTAAATGTAATCCACAAATGTATTCATCGATTAATTATAAAAAAAGACAAAGGATACATTTTTAACAATCCCAATCAATACGCGAGTTGATAAGCTGAGTTTTAACAAATATCAACTATTAATGTAATTCAAAATGCTATGCAGTTCACATCGAATAAGATGAAGCAAATTAACATGTTCAAATAAATTTATAATTCTAATAGAACTGATAGAAAATAATTTTTTTAATAAAAAAGAATTATGGAAAATAAAGATCTCATTATCATCATCATCGTCTGTCAAGGATTAAGCTCCACGGCCTCTTCCGGCATCCATCTCTTTTTAGGTCTTCCCAAGCCTCGCTTCCCTCTAGGTTTATATTTCCATGCTCGCAGAGGAAATCTGTGAGCTGGCATGCGAAGTAAATGGTTGGACCAGTTTCTCTTATTTATATTCTTACCGTTTCCAACAGTGACTGAAGATTTAACTCGGCGAAAATACCTTTGTTACGTACTCTATCTCACCGGGTACAACTTTTAACTCCCCGTAAAAATCTCATTTCAGCAGCCTGGATAGGAGATTCATTCCGCTGTAGTGACACGCATGTTTCACTCCTATATGTTATGAGTGGTACAGCCATTGCTGTATAAAATTTCATTTGGGTATCTTTTCTCGTTTTCTTTCTATTGTCCTGCGAATAGAACCGCAGACAGCTCGGAATTTTGGCAGTTTTTCACTCACGTCATCATCTTCGTCATAGTAAATCTTGCATCCTAAATATTTAAAGTCTCGAACTTGTTCTATAGTGCGGTTGCCAAGTATAAATTTTGAGCGAACCGGCCATCTCCCCTTGAACGCCATAACCTTTGATTTTTGCGCCGATATTCTCATGCTAAATTCTGCGCTAATTTTGTTCAACTTATAAATGGCGTATTGGAGCCTGTCTTCTGTGTCAAGAATAATAACAGTGTCATCTGCGTACAGCAATGAATTTAGGAATACATTATTTCAAAGCCGATTGCCTGAGTCAAATAATTGATTCCAAATTGTTAAAATCTAATCAACGTAAATATTAAATAGCGTCAGAGCTATTGGACAGCCTTGTAGTACGCCTTTATTTATTTTCATTTTCTTTGTTTTCTTGTCGTTGCCAAAAAAAAATAACTATATCTGTTTTCATGTACGTACTCGCAATAGCAGGAACAAGGTGTTTTGGATAGCCCTTCTCCAGCATTATATTCCAAAAACAGTCTCGAAGAACATTATCAAAAGCTTTCTGCCAATGGATAAAAGCCATGTGTGTTTCGTAAGATATCGTTAATCTAGAAAACATTTCACAGAATATATTATATTAATTGGATTCATCTGGATTTCAAGACCGAAGTAAAAACATGATCATATCAACATCGAACTGATAACTGAGAGTACAAATTTCATGTTTTTAAACAGGTTTAAACTACTATTAGTTACAACTAATAAGGTAGAACCCAAACAGAGATTCATGTTTATTTTATAGTAATCTACAACTACATGTTTGTTTATTCATTTCAGAGAAATCAAATAGAAAATTTTAATATCGATACTTAATTTGATACAGCGAGTAATTCAAATCATTACGTATCAACCGATATTATAGTTAATAACGAGCATCACTTTGATCATAATCCACATCCAGGATGATTTACAACCGAGATCTGACTAGGCTTAATCCTAATAGAAAATCCATCCAACACGATTTCAAAGGATTTCAAGTGATAACTAATTATGAATTAATATTAAATATAGTGTGTATTTGAATCAGCAAACACATTAATGCCAATACTGTTAATATAAGAAATTAATCGTAGTTTTAACCATAGAACTTTTTCAAATCTTCTTTAAACTTTCAGAGCTTTAAAAACTATTAAAAAATTCGAATTCATCAGTAGGTGCTGGTTTATACAAGGTGTCCCACGAATAACCCGATATTAGGTGTATTCCTCTAATCAAAATAATAAAAAATGTTTATATACATATAAGTCCGGAATCGTTTTGTTAGCAAATTACAGATGGCGAAAATTTTCGTCCGGGTTTCAGTTCCTCCGTAGAAATGAAACCCCACAGAAATGTTTAGAGCGTTAATTAAATTGTGAAACTAAACAGATTTTTCTGTAAAATGAGCTGAAGAATTTAATAAAACCGGTCTAAGATCTTTAACTAGAGTAGTTTTTGAGATATGTGACAAGACACACCAAATTTGGTCTCGAAAAACTGTTTTCTTTATGGTTTGAAGAGCACTAACCTTAATAAAACTAATTGTAAAACAAATTTATTATAAGTAAACGAATTAGAAATAGAAAAATATGACAAAAAAGTTCTACACTCTCTTTGGAGTCTCCTGGATGAAATTAACCAAAATATAACCAAGTTAACGGTACCTACAATTATTTAACAGATGTAATTGTCACAAATATTTTGTTCTGTTATAGAATAGGGTTAAATATAAAACAAAGTAAAAGTTTACTTAGCATTCATCCTATACTTAAATTGAGATAAATAACTGTTTGCATAATGTGTGTGAGAGAGGGGGAGAGAGAGAATGTCAAATCACACCACATATTTGGTTAGTTGATTAAGTATACAGGGAATAATAATATAAATATTAGCATATAAATGATACTTCAATTAAAATTAGAATTTTGCATTGTATACAACTTGATTCAATTAATACTGAAACAACTAAATTTATTTTTCTTTAATGCTGTTTCAATAACGTACTGCAATATTATGCGTAGATTAACTTTAGTGATTCATTTAATCTGCGTGTATCATACAATTACATCTAGAGTTTATTTAATGCAGTAATGTTTAACATCCTACATGCTGGATAATACACGCTTAATTACGTCACACATATCATATTCTCTAACTGCCTACGCACAGTCAATTTTACAAATTGAATGTTAATTCAAGCGCTTGTTACACGTACATGCATCTAAAAATGGAAAAGGTAGAACGGTAAACTTATCTAATTAGTATTGTTACGTAATATCAATCATGTTTTTATTTTAAATAATAAAATATTTGCATATCAAAGTAGCCATTCACAAAGTTACCATTCTTACAGCTATAAAATTAACTATATATCAATAATTGCCAAGGTGGTGCGCGTGGAACTATTGATTTACTATCTTTAACTTTTGTTATATTAATTTTTTCTCCAGAACGCACTGAAAACTGTAATTATAAGGTAGGAAAAATAAAATAACTTGAACAGCGAAACCTCTCCGCAAATATTACCTAAGATACAACTTATTCGGTCTTGATAAACCCAGCTGATAAAGAAAATGGGGAGCAATTAATAAAACACATCATTGCAGTAATTTTTGCGAAAAAGGTTTTAAATTTTTTGTATTTATGCTTCGAAGTAAAGTGCGTTTAATTGTGGGGCCACTTAAGTAACTTCAAATCCCTCTGGGTTCGATAGGAAAACCTTATTTTTCAAATTTCTGCGTAATGGTTCAGCAGTTTTTGGTACAGAGCAAATAACGTGCGCTCACCCATACCAACCCGCGCACATAACCACACACGAGGGGAAAAAGGGGCAGACGGTCATCCTTGTAAAACCGTTGCTGCTTTACGAAGTCATTAAATACTGTCGCCGACTGCCCCACCATTATCAGCGCCTGCAGACGGTCCCAGAACCTGCCGCGGGAAGCGCCACCGGCGCGCAGGAGGTAGTGCCTACCCTCCATCATGAATGAGACTCGCCGGAGGGGTATTTAAGCGGCCGCATTGAACTGAGAGTGTCACTCGCTATCCAACTTCCGAACAGAGAAGAAGAAAGAAGAGAGCTAGCAAGAAAAAAGAAGAGCCCAGCCGAGACCGGACGCGCCATTCCTGGTCAACGCTACCGGTGGCGGACGCAGCTTTTCGCCTTCTCCTAGCCTGCCGCTGAAGGAAGCCCGTGCGTGCCTGATGGCACCACGGTAAAGATAGAGTTCAGCGCCTGACCGGAGACAACCGTTTCAGCCGCGTTATTGGCCGACGGCCTACGCCGACCCGACACTGCAGGGCTCTGGTGACCCCCACTGTCACGCTGCAGTGGGGACCCAACTGCCGCTAAGAGAGCTATGTCTGAACCCGGTACCTGAGCCGTCACTCTTGGGGCTCCGTTCTCTACACGCCGGCTCACCGCTTCGGACCACCGAAAATGGCCCTTTTCAGGGCCACCAGTTCCAGGGTCGCAAGCGAGGTTTTGTCATAAGTCGTCGGCCCAGATCGGCGACATTACAAATATAACATAAAATTCGGGAATCAATTTGCCCCCGTTTAAATACTTTCCAAAGCTATTATAAAAGTAGATACATGACAAAGAAAACAAACAATACACAATCTTTAATTGAAATTATGGATTATTTAGAAAAATTTAAAGAACAACTCAAAACATAAATTAATTTACCATGCGATGCAATAAAAGATGGTGTTGTCTGGTGTGTTGTAATAACAATCTAATTAGCCGTATTTTTTACAATCCGGGCGTACGGCTACGTATTTCTAAATTTATTTTTCTTGTTAATTTTATAAATTATTAATGTAATGGTCAACTATCAATAAATAGGCCTAAATTAAAGAATTGCAGAAACATAATTTCAATTTAATTCAATGTTAGGCGTAAACGAAACCATATTGTCACGAGTAGTAGATGATTTTCCTGGAATTACCACCTATTATCCTGTGGGTTTAGGGATAAAGACTAATTAAATTTTCTAGAAGTAAAATTTTAAATGTAACATACGCAACTGTAGAAAATCGTGTACCTAAAAATAGTTTATGATAAGTAGGGTCTACGGAAGAAGAAGTAAAAGTATTAACCAACAAGCAGTAAAGTTTAATAAAAAAATAATCTAGTGACACAATTTTTGAGAATCCAACCGACAAACAAGAGAAGTAAATTAAAAATGAATTCAGTTTTCTTATTTGGAATGTTCAGGAACTTTAAACTTTTCAAACTTTTTCCAGTGATGTTTCAACAACTACTCTTTGAAAAGTTTTCACATTAATCGCAATTGGATTTTAAGAAGAATTTTCCTATACGTTGAATTGTGACAGATGATGATAATAAAACCGAAATAAATTATCCAATTCGCTTAATAGCAGTCATAAATCAATGTTCTGCACAGAAGAACGGTAGATGTAAATACACATTGGGAAGTTTACAGTATGAAATTTCAAACAATCTCTAATATAACAGTTATATCTGTTATTATATTACTCTTTATAAACTGTAATAAAATGCCACATAAGAAAGTTATTTTATAATAAACCTACAAATTTGAAAATAAGGTATCAAAAATATCTAGAAGGACCATTCAATAAACAAACCGTGTCTGAATAGAATTTTAAATAACTTATTGATAGTACAAATAACTTCATCTGCAATTCATGTAATAAGAATGAAGAACTTCAATATTGCTTGACAAAGAGTTTTAAAGCATACTAATCACGGATTTCAAATTTTTTAATAATAATTGGGAAATCTTTACGTGGTTCCACTGATAGTAGCACTTCGTACAATTATACTACAAAAATATTACCAAAATAATAAATTAGTGGTTTTACCGGGTTTGCTGTATTTTTGGCTAAGTAGACTAATTACTGTGAATAATTAGGTTTTTACAGTATTCAAAGACAAAAATCAAATAATTTAAGAAAAGTTTAAAAAGCTCTTGTAGACACCTACGTGGTCCAATAGTTAGCGTGCTATGCCGCAAAGCGGGTTTGATTCCCGGTTAGGATTTGGAAAATTATTACATTTTTAAACCCACCGTTCCTCAACGCAAAGTGTCGCTAAAAACCGAAATATTGGCGAAAAGTTTTAAAAAACTCTTGCATTATAGATTTATTTAAATGAAACTAATTAATTCTAAACTTAACAATTTTTTGAAAAAAAGAAAAGAAAAGATTTAAAAAAAATATGTGATTATATAACACAATTTAAATAAAGTATTACCAAACAAAAAAATTTTATGAAAGGAAAGTTTTAAAAGGTACCTGCATCATCATGATTTCATCATTCTATAAAGTTTTTGTTTGTTATTGTTTCAGAAGGTACAAATTCAAAAAGAATATTCATTACAATTCATTAATTACGAAGATGCATATCATATTGTCATTTATTAATAATGATTAACGTTAGCACTTACAGAGAGAAATGGGAGAAACATTCGATAAAAATGAATGAGAATCGATGAAAACAATTAATGAATTACATTCCTGATGAGCGCAAAAACGTGGGAAGGCCGCGAGAAAGATGGGATGTGAGATTGAAACAAGTTGGAAGGCCTAATCCATGACTGGAAATGAGACAAGAAGAATATTAACATTTAATTAACCTCTTGACAGACGCTGACTCATTATGTGGCCATTAACACCACAGCTTGATATCTATCAACTACTTTAACGTCCAATGACCACATATATCGCCAAAAACCTTTGTTGGTTGTACTGCTCTCTTGTTGCATTACCAGCTGTTATTCACATATACTGCCCACAAGGTGGTCAATTAAATTATTTGACCTCAATCTGCTAATTCCAGGAGTACAAAAAAAAGTTCTGTTTCTTTTCACATGGTCAGCCAATTATACGACTAAACATTTAATAGCAGAAGAGGTAGAGGTGCAAAAGACACTAGTCAAAGTTATCTCTTCTTAGAGTAATAAATTTCATTATACAGCCTTGTGGTGAATAAAGTGACGGTGTCATTTGCCGGATGTAAAATTTGTGCTTTTAAGAAGGCCGCGAGAAAGATGGGATGTGGAGATTGAACATTTTTAGGCCGTGGCATGCTGATTAGCATACTTTTAAATTCAGTGAGGAAGGCACTTGTAAACGCCTCAATCCTGCTTTTCAGCTGATGACCTAAACAACAACATTCATATTATGTAATTGCGTGTTTTTCTCAGCGAGGTTATGGTTAATTTTCAAAATTAACTTGTTCTTTAAGAGGTTGAATTATATAATAAATTAAAATCTTTCACTTCATTTTTTCACACATTAATACATTTTGATATAATCGTTTTTACGCGATTTGAAGCTCTTATTTATTTTGTTTTGTTTAAGAGAACGTGCTTCGATAATTGGCAATTGGTAAAAAAAACACACACACACAAAACGTTGGAAATTCTTTTCTAGATAGCCTATTGAAAAATACCTCAGGAAATTAAATCACAAAACATTATTAAAAACCGAAACGAACGATGGAAATATTTGTTAATACATTTTGTTATTCAATTCTTGTAGACCTTACCTATCAATGAATAAACTGAATAAAAAACAAGAATATATTTTATTTTTAAATAAACCTTTCTCGGTAAAATTTACTATTAAAGGATAACAAACTGTATTTGGGAATCAAGAGGAAAACAAGTGGAATTCAGTGGCATAACAGTGAAAATACAAATTGAAAAAATATTCAGTACTGGAAATAAACACACAATTATTGCATCAAGGAGTACTTATACATATACAACGTTATTATGACTAATTAAGGTGGTAATATCGATTGATTATAATAAATTGGTACAATTTAAATAAATTTATTAGTTTTATTTTTATGTGTATGTAGCAATTTGTTTAATTTAAAACAATAAACAACCCGATGACCCAATGAAATGAGGATGATATTTATGACGAGTAAATGAGATGTGATCTTGTACAGACTCAGGCCGATCATACCTGAGAAAGTATGGTCAATTGAACCCAAATTATTTAAGTGCACCGGTAACCACTGTCAAGTATTCAAATCCGTATAAAAATAACTACAATTACAAGTAAAATATATTTCAAATTATGATTAAATTTATAATGACTAAAATCTGAAATATTAACAATTAGTTCAATTTTGTCTGATTTAAATTAGAATACCTCGTAAGTCCGGTCAGTACATACAAGTTAACTGTGTATTTCAACTCTGTAAGTAATCTCAATTATGAAAAGTAACATTTATTTAATACTTTAAAGTTGATAGATATAAAGGGGTGTGCTAAATGCAATGGGTCGCTGCTTTTCCACACAACACTTTACTTTCTACGTCTCGCTCTAAGAACACTATTGCTGATTTTTATAATTAGAGTTTTTTTTGGAAGATATTAACAAAATAAATAATGTTTTAGAGTACTTGTATTCACCTAATTCTTACCCGAGGTACAAGTAACCAAAATGCAAATGCTTCACAGTTTTTGTGTTAAAACTTTGAGAAAAAAAGATAGCGAATTTCAGTTATCCATGAAGTAAGACTAAATAAATCAGTTAGATGGTTAGGAGAGCTTGCATTTATTATACACAGGTTAAAATTTGGATGAATTTTTAAGTTGTAGAAACGCATAACAAAAAAGCAATTGTTTTAATTAAAAACTAAACGATGTACAAAAAAAACCTAAAAATTACCCCTATTTTTTTCTTTCAATACTGGAACGTAAAACTAAGAGAACTTCCATTTTGTGATTATATTACTAATTAATTTTACAAGAGTTAAAACTAAACATCTTAAAGGTATTCCGTAACAGAATACAAAATGAATTATAAATTATATTTAAACTAGTTAATTTTAATAAATGTTTCTGACATTACATTAACTAACACAATGTAAACACACAGCATTTATAAACTTTTGCAATGATTAATGTTATTTTAATTTTTACTCACAACTATAAAAAGTTGTTAACCGGAAATAGATCTTGTTTCATGTCAGAAACTGTTTTTTGAAATATTACAGAATTATCAAAATAAATTTCTCATGAGATATTTTAGCGATGTAGAAAAGAAGATTTAATAATTTATTTTCATTTTAATTTGGTACCTACAACTTTACATACTATTATAGTATTTATTAAGTATAATACGAAAGAAACAACTTTATTTTAATCCCTAATGAGTGTACGTTGCAATCTGTTCAATTTAAGAACAATAAGCAACCCCAATACCCAATAAATAAATAAATAAAAAAATAAATAATACCCCTAAAACCAAATCTAATTCAATGGTAAAAAATGATCGACTAAAACGAGCTACAGTACTGGATTTCCCAGGGCGATTCTGATAGTGTGATTTTAAATTGTAAATAATATAATGTTAATATTCTGTAGATGACTGGCCTGTTTGAACGTGAATGTTGTAAATAACTGAATAAACATTTAAAATTATCTTCAGTAAAGTTTGATGTACATACCATATATTTCGAAATCGTGTGCTTATTATTTATTACTTCACATTTTTTCGTTTTAAAAGAGGTTTTGGTTATTTTTTATTTTTTTTAAACACTATTTACCTAATTTTGATTGTAATAATAAATAAGAACAGTATTGTATGTTTTAATGTTATGATTTGTTAATTACACTGGTGGGTTGTAATTTTTTCAAGTTGTAAATCCAATTGAAAAGTTATACCATAGATTAAAAAAAGGTTATATGAAAAAAATTCATTTGCACATTTTATATAATATATCCCTTTGCCCTCAAATTTTTTATGATCATAATTTATTCTAGAAATAAGTTTTTTCTTATTAACTTTATATGCAACTCTAAACTCATTAACTAACCCTAAACCCAACTTCATTATTATAATATTATAACAGACTGCTTTACATTTCCTTTTTCTGTTCAAAGAGAAGAAGCACAAGGTATCTTTGAAAATTTTCCATTAAGTTTGATCGTAAGCGTACGTTATTTTAGCAATGTCACTATAATTGAAACGTCATTTCATAAACAACGTTTGTTTACCTTCTTAACCGTAGCTCTAGCAAGTGAAATCCTGTGGGTTTAGTATGGTGACTCTGGAACCCAAGGAAATTCTGTTATAGCTGGTTTGCTAAACAAATGACTAGAATTAGGATAAATAGATTTTAACATACCCTATTTAATTGATATACATAATTAAATTTACAACAACTTTACGATACCAGTTCAAGTTAATTATTTCATTAAAATGCAGTTCAATGAAATCGTTAATTGAAATAATAGAAAACATTTGATTGGTTTAATAATTAATAGACATTCTGAATAGCACTTAACAAATATCCATTACAAAATAGCTAACTAAAATCATAAACGATAAAGAACGAATTTAAATAACAAATGAAATACAGTATACAGGAATACTAAATTGTATTGGTATATAGATTAGATGTTAGTACAACAAAACGGCTAGATTTAGTCTACGTTGGAATAATTATAACTGTTGGCGATTGAATTCTTTGTTTATATAAAGTGTGAAAGGGTGTGGAAACGTGAGTAGAGGGGGTTGAAACACTAATTGCAAACATTCAAGTAGCCTAAATAGAAACACTGCTGTTGCACCAGATATTATGTATACCACTAATGCTAACGCTATAACATTTATTATTTGCCCGCACTGATTACGAAGAGGAGAACCGAGGCACAGCACTCACGGAGTCGTTATTACAGTTAACAGTTTGCACCACCGCTAATGTATAATATGAAGGGAACACAACGAACCCCATACGAGAAAACTGGTCTGAATTGTGTGTGGACTTGAATGCGAACTCGCGTAATGTAACTAAATAACACAGTTGTTGTTACACTACATTCTATTAAATAGTATTTCATAATGGGCACCGGCACTTTGCGCCGTATTATTTCACGTACCAATCGTCCAAATGTTTTTATCACATATTTATTATTTAAATTTATTAATCATCATTAAAACCATTTACGGTCAAAATGTAACAATATACGTGGTTATTGTAGAATTGGTTGATGAAATAGATTGTTTATTGTATTACTACTGTATATGAGGTGTGGCTATTAAATAACGAGACTGACGTAAAAAATTTAATTTTAATTTTATACATAATCACTTACTGTCACCTTCAATGTACACTCCTTCTCTATCCCTACAACGCTCCATGCGAATTTTCCATTGTTGGAAACAGCGCTGGAAGTTATCTTCTGTCAGCTCCTTCAGGACACGTGCTGCTTTCTCTTTTACAGTTTCCACAGACTTAAATCTAGTCCCTTTTAACGCAGATTTCACCTTAGGGAACAGGTAGAAGTCACATGGTGCCAGATCTGGTGAATAAGGTGGATGTTCTAACACTGAGATGCTGTACTTGGCTAGGAACCTCATGACAGATAACGCGGAATGAGCTGGCGCATTGTCTTGGTGGAGAACCAATGATTTGTCCTTCCACATTTCAGGGCGTTTCCGATAATTAACTGCTAAGGAGTAAAAAAGGTGTACCTACCATTTAGTAATAAAAGTATACATCTTTCTAAAAAGTCGTAGTTCTGGAAAATTGAATTAGTATTATAAAAGTGATAACCGGAAAAAGTAAACAGTGTAATGAAACCGGGAAAAGTAATTAACCAGTTTAATTAAAGCATCGCTCTGAGGCTAATAATAAGCAAATGCTTGAAATACTTCAATAGTTGAAGTTTGCAACATTATGTCATAACAGCTTGTGAATTCGTTTAATGTCCAATTAATTTTACAGACATTTATATTTATTGACCTACGGCATGGTAACACAAACAATTCATAAAAAATGACCGTAATCCTTTGTTGGTCATTAAATAACGAACAAACAAAAAATCTGGTGTGAAACATTTACACAACTTTCTCTTGCCAATGTAAATAATGAAACTATAATCTATGTCTGTTTAATTATTACTACATTGCCATCAGTTTTTCGGTTTCATGAATACCGGGAGAGCATAAATTTACAGAGGTACCATTTCAAACAAACAGTATAAAATGAAAAACATAACCTAATATTAATCGTGAGTGAATACCGCAAATTGAAAATCAACCTCTGCAGAACTTAAAAATACGGAAAATCAGTAACTGCCTCTACTTTAGCCTCTGAAAAAAAAATGCTTAAAATAAATCTGTACGATGTTTAATTTCCTATAACTTTAATTATATAAACTTTTGTCGTAAAATGCATACTAAAGCCGCAATCTTAAAACATCCATTTTTTACAGATTTCTAAGAAAAAATATTAAAAACCGCTAATTGCCGCCAAACTAAGCATTTTACAAAAATAAGTTTACAAAATTAAAGTTGTGGGATTTTAAATGGTCTATAACTTTGATTGTCTACAAGTTTGCTCCAAAATGCATATTTAGGTCGCAATCCTAAAAAAAAACAATTTTTTTTTTACGAGAGAACAGCCTCCCCACGAATTGCAGCAGACATGGCGCTTACCCCATCTTTTAGAGCGCAAAATGAATTAAATGAGGCGATAAAAAAACGTAAGAGCCGTTTTTGAGAAAATCGCAGAAAATGAAAAATGCACGAATAAACTACTACTTCTGGTTGACCGATTTTGATGTTCGTGTCAGGTCCTCTAGTAGTACCTAACTTAAGTTTAAAGAACTTCGTACGATGATTCGTTCTTGAGATATTTTAACACGCGCGCGTGCGCAAGCGCGCGCTAACACATAAACACACACGACCAATCGCTAATAACATGTTTTTTGGGTTCAAGGGGTCTGTAAATATCCATTGAAAACTCGACTTGAAAACAATACCTTTCTTCCTATATATTCATACAGGGCAAGAGAAAGTAAGAAGGTTAAAATATTGCTACAAGGAAATTTGTAAAATTAACTTTTCAAATTTTACTAAATAAAATTTTCAATATTAGTGTGTAACGAACGATGAATTCTATATATACAGTATTTGATGGCATGTAGCTTTCTGAACAAACTGTTATTAGTTTAAAAAACGTAATCTATTCATAACCAACTTTTCATACAATTATGTAAGAACTGTCGAAATAAAACAATTAAACATTTTGTATTGTAATTTTTGAAACATGAATTATTCAAATATATGCGTGTGTACGTTGTAAATCAATCAATAAAACAAATTTGTGGAGTTCCTGTAGATAAATTTTCTATATAATAAGAAAAAATGTTATACATCGGAACCACGATCAGAAACTTTCGCGTACGCACAATAAATCCTAATCTCCTAATCTGTCAGAAAGTTCCTTTTTTCGACAAATGACAAATTACTATTACCAACACAAGCACAAAATTCGCACACAAACGTACATCAGCAGGCCTTTATACAATGGGTTAAGCTATCAAGCATTTCCTTATTGATCTAGCCCTACTGTCATAAGGAAGTGTCTTTCATTGACCAAAAGTTGCTTCATTTTTCCGTAAAATCATTATGTCATCCATCCAGACGTTAAAAATATCCTTCACTAAAACAAAGTAAAAAAAGAACTACTTTACAATACAAATTTACTTTACTGTAATATTATATGAGTGGTGTTATGGAGTAAGGAGTCAACCCACATTAAGCTACTTTTGAAAAAAAAACACGTTTAAAGTTTGTGAGCAATTATTAATTTAACCAAGACAGATTTGTACATGAAACAATTTTAATGTTTATGTAAATTACTTGTGAGTACTGAGCAAGTGTTTTTGTTTAAATTTTACTATTTTTAGGTCATAAAATAATTACAATTGTGGATTAAATGCTTTTTGCTTATCAAGTTTTACATTATGTTTAATTTGCAAAAAACATTTAAACCACGGTTTTGAACTCTATTTACACAGTTTAACTCTATTTTACAGTTTAGAACGTTAGAAAATAATCTGCAAACTTGCGTAGTATCAGCTGTTTCTTCAAACTTGTAGAATCAGCTGATGTGGTTTGACTCCTGTTGGTTGAATTCTTATTGCAGAAAACACAATGGAATTAAACAAATGTGGGATAAGTGTTTATTCATTCAAGAAAGGGTTTTAAGAGGGTTGAGTGTTTATTACATATTTCTAAATGAAAGATTGTGTAAATGTGGTTTAACACTTTTGCCACTAGAGGTCTCTCAAACGTATTTGAGGTTAAATCATTTTTACTTAATGTAGAATAGTACTTATACATTGGTTTAGTGTGGATAACTCATTTTTTCAAAATTTTTGGGTTGACTCCTTTTTGCATAAAACCACTCATATATGATATAACTTACGTACATAAGTCATATTAAACTCTCTGTTCAACTCCTGGCTGAAGTCTAAAAAATGTATACCCCATTTATGGTTTAGTCTCTAGTAGCCGCCCAATTGTGATTATTCTTCTATAATTTGTTTACAAAATTACACTTTTTTTATGTTATTTTGTTAAGGTCGCATCAACAATGCAGTCATTAGCGACCAATTTTTACAACAAAAATATTACAATATCCAATAAACGGCTGATACAAAATTACAAAAACCAATTAACAATAATGAATAATTACTAACAAAAATTAAAAACATTAAATAATAACAAAGCCTGATCGTCAAAATTCAATCGGTGACAGAAAATTACTGTTACCACACGAGGTAGCCAAAAACACACACAACTCATTTACATGCACTTTAAACGATTTATTACAGTGTTTTACTTAAAGACATCATATAAGTTATGTACAGTTATACAAATTTAGGATCTTCATCATTTGCAACACACTTTCAATCTTGTCTTTATGGCAGAAAATATTACGCAGAGACACATCTTGAAGCTGAAATCTTCTTCTTTGAACTTCTGCGAACCGACAATCATATATTTCACCGTCAATTGGTTCTCATGGCAGAAATGACAGATCGGTAGGAGAGCAGGACTTGAGAAAATGTAACCATGCGACATTGAGTATGTCCTATACGTAATCGTGAAATGACCACCTGATCTCGTCGACTCTCCAGTTCCATGGGTTTCTGAAAGATGACTTTTCTAATTTCGTGTAACTTTGATCATTTCGAAGACCATTCATCATTCCATTTTTCTTTGATACGTTTTAAACAAAAGTTAGTAACGTCTGCCAGAGTAACAGCATGGTTTGCTAGATGTTCTGAAACACTTTGTTGATGAAATTTTACTAATTTATTTATTTACTTGAATTTTCATCAACAACAACTCCGTAGCTTATAATGAATTACAATAAGTTAGAATTACTCTTAGAACACTAGTAGCGCATTTTCATAACGGTGGTGCAATTACAGGCTTAGAGAAAAGCACAGGCTGAACCACTTAGCTAAAACCTGGATTAAGTTTAACAATTGTTTATTTTTACAACAAAAATTAAGTGTCCTAAAGAATAATTGATAGTAATTTTACATCTACGAATTTCGATATATCACTCAAAATATTAATGTATACAATATTGTGACAATATCTAAAGGGAAAGGGTCGAGAACTCTCGAGGAATACCATGATTAAACATTTTATTGTAAATAATAAGAGTTAATAAATAGGGTTTCCAAGTTAAAAATATTATGTAATATATGAAAGGTTAGTACAGGTCTATTATTGTAATGGCTTCTGTGTGAGCACCTATTTAGATAATTGGCCTTTTGGTAACCCATTTTATTCAATTCTAATTTGTTTACCTTTTTGTTAAGATTTATACAGAAGCTGACAGAAAGATTTTATATTTTTACCATTATATGAAAAATCTTTGTTCTTTTCGAAATCTCTATAGCTTACCTAAAAACGCAGCCGGTTTAGTTGGTCTAGTTTTAGTTTTTGATCTGTCATCGACGAGTATATACTACGCAGAGCATAACAGTTACGTTTGTAGGAGGTCGACATTACTGTGAATAGTCTAACATTTATTTTGTATCATTAAGTAGTTTAATTAAGTACGAGTTAAGTTCATTCATTTTAATTATTTATTGTAATTATTAATTCAATAGTAGTAGTTGTAATTTAATTGTGGATTTAAATAACATGATTGTAGTTTATGTTGTTTAGGTCATCAGCCGAAAGGCTGGTTTGAACCTGTAAAGATTTTACTGAGTAAAACGAGGAGTGAGGTGGTTTACGGATGCCTTTCTCACTAAGTGGCAAAGTACGCTTATCAGCATGCCGGGCCCTCTGAAAAACACATTTTATCTTCCACTCTGCAAATGACACCTTTACTTCATTCACGACAGGGTCTAGCTGTATAATGAAATTCATTACTTTCAAAGGAGATAACTCTGATTAGTGTCTTGTACACCTCTGCCTTTTCTGTTATTAAACGATTCAGTCATTTAATTGGCTGACCATCCGATAAGAAACAGGATTTTTTATTTAGCCCTGCAACTAACACATCGAGTGTAAACAATTCGACACTCACCAGTCTGATTGTAATTTATAGTGTAATAAATAGTTCTAATTTTATTCTGTAGTGTGTTATTTATTTCTTTATTTTACTCAGATTCCGAACGGACTTTAGAGATAAGTGTCACAATATATTTCCGATGAAGAAAGTCATTACAGATACCAATAGAATTCTCAGGAACATTAAACTTATAGTGCCAGTATCAATTTTAGTATAAAATTTCAGAAAAGATTCACGGATAACACTTTTCAAAAGCAATTAGTTTATAAAAATACTAGGTTACTAAAAATGCTAACGACTCTACAAATAATCCTCATGTAATTTTAAGCGTTACTTCTTGATGTAAATTTAATGTTTACATCTTGGTCGGGAAAACAAATGACTCAAAGTTTATCATCTGTAAATTAAAGGCGTAGTGCAGTAGTTACATGCAACGAAAAGTAAACAAATAAATGGAGCAAAGTCTGTTTTAATTTTACTCAAAAAAGAAAAGTCGTTCAAAGCTGCTACGATACAATAGCCCTTTGCAATACAAGAGAATACAGTAAAATACCCTACAGTTAGGCAGAATGCAGAAAAGGTCGAAGAAATACTTGAATTTTGTTACGAAGTCTGAGCAGAGCCGAGCTGTGCATCAAAGCATGAGATAACAGACGCACGCACGTGTCTCTCAGTATGTATTGATTTATAGGAGATTCCGTGCTTCCGCTTTCTGCAACTTGATCAAATTCTATGACTAGAGAAAGATAGAGAGAAATGATGGGGCGAGAGGGCTCCTGTAAGCAAGCAGAAGCCGTCAGCTTGGGCGGTAGTAAAGAACGAAGAAGAACGTGAGGAGCTTTCCGCGCGTGAACAACCGTGACCTTATGACCAAGAGAGCATCACGTCGGCCTAATACTTAAATGTATGGCCATATTTCTTGCTCTTATGTATTTATGCAATTTTTTCAATTTATTACCCACCAGGCTAATGAACCGTAATAAACCAATCAAAAACACATTTCTTTTTTAACAGAAATTGCAAGAAAAACGATGTGAATCATAAAAAATGTTTTTGATAATGAAGTGTGTTAGCTAACTAAACAGAAAAACGCCCAATAAACTGTCAATTTTTAATAACAACATTGTTTTGAAAGTAATATAACTTAACTTTTCGAGAAAAATATTTCATGCAATGCATTAAAATTGTTTAACATTATTATTACCATACTACAATAATAATAATAATAATAATAATAATAACATAGTATATTAAAGTGGGGTGGTACCAATTTATCTTCTTTGGACTACACAGAAGGTGTAGAAGTAAATTTTACAAATAATTAATAAAAGACAACCAAGGTATCCATCGGAGCAGGTTTTTCAAGAATTCAACGTACTTGATATCTGGTAAATATTTGCAAGAAAAGCACTTATTTTCGCTTGTAAAAATATGAACTATTTTATTACAGGAACACACCATTAGGCCTATATGCTCTACTATTATTATTATTATTATTATTATTATTATTAGTGTGTGTGTGTGTGTGTGTGTGTGCGCGCGCGTACACACACAGATCAGTTAGTGTACACATGTTTTTTTTTGTTTCAGGAAAACTGTAGTTAGATTAAAATAGGATGAGAGAGCAAAAGCCTATTCATGAAGGAGTTTTTTTGTTGTAATTTTTAAATTTCCCTTTTTAAAAAAAGAATTTACCTTATCTACTTTTTTTAAAGTAGTCATAATTTAACCTTATTGTTTAACAATAAAAGTAAATGTTTCAAATAAATCAGCTGTTTCATTATAGAAGAAAAAAATCCCTGCGGGTGAAACACTGTAGGGAAATACTACATTAAAAATTTCCCATTGCTAAATCATAGTGTAGGTTTACTCTGATTATATTTTAAATCAGCTAATATTCCTGGTGGAAACTCAATTTCCAAAAATCTAACAAACTTTCCTAACCTATAATTTAAATAGGGCAAGAAAAAGTAGCAGTACAGATTACGATAAAAAATTGTTAGAAACCTTGGATAATTTTATGAAACGAGCTGCAAGTAAATGAAAATAAAGTCTATTATTACTTACAAACCCACGGAAAATATTCAGCTTTATTAAAATAATATTCTTCAACCTGAGATCAAATACTGCTAACGGAGATCACATACCTGAAACACATACAATAAAACATAAATAAGTAGGTGGCATTATACGTAATTACGCATTAAAGTCACTAATACACACAAAGAAGAATATTATTTACAGACCAAGAATTTATTTATGAATAAACCACAACTTAATTATAACTCACAGATTTAAAATATCATTATGAAAATAGAATGCATGTACGTAAAACATTATACAAAAATACAAAGGTCAAAAAGAATTTATTATAAAAACGTAACTAGCGTTGTATGTGAATAATATAGATAAATTTAATAAAAAATGTATAATATATCACGAACTGTTTTCTTAAACAAATAAAAATTATGATTAATAATGGTTGTAAATTTAATATCAGTTATACGAACTACATAAGTTTAACAACTTTTATATTTATTATTAACGACAAAGTATAAACAGAAAATTATTACACTAAAAATTTGTTTAATTTAAATTTTTATCCAAGTTTTCTGGATTATTTTTTCAATTTTTTTGTTGTCCCAGAACAATATATAATGAGGGCAGTTTTTATCAACATTTTTATATAAGTTACAATTAAATTATATTGTAATATACGAAAACGTTATTTAAAATAGAAATTAGAATTAACTAAACAAAAATGAAGTATTTTAAACCTTTCATTCAGCCTAGTCTAATATATAAAAAATTAATTGTGCAAAGATAATAAAATGACACGAACAAAATAAAAAATAAAATAGTCGGTGGGCTAACTAGGGTTATCTTGCACCCCTTTTCCACGTCACAACTTCTCATACATGGATGTGTTTGTCTTGGTTTCCTGAAGGAGACTATTCAGTGAACCCCTCAAAGAAAAAAAGCAAGCGAAACCACCCAAAATAGCGGTCAAAAATGGAGGACGCGCGTTTTTGCAAAAATTCAGTTATTAGCTTATTACAAAGACCACAATCGACCTACAGCCTTTAAAAATACATAAAATTAAAGAAAAATAATCAAAAATCATTTCTAAAACAAGAAACGCACTAAAAAAAATTAGCGCAAACGCAGTTAAATTGACAAATTTACAATTTTTTTCAAAAAAAATCCCTAAGATGGGTTTTAAAATCAAAATCAAAAACAAACCCGCTGCATTAATTTAAAAAAAATGCACGATACAGAAGTTGTGGAAATTCACTTTGCTAAAAGAATCAGTATTTGATTGTAAAAGAAAGACGAGTGGCGAAAGTTTTACCTGAAATGTCAGAGGGAGGACGCTCTTGCGCGCTATTCTAACTTCATGCGGTCATACTATCTTGTGTTAATGCAGTTCAACTATAAAAATTCAATCTTTTTACGCCTGGAAGATAGTATTATACTTCAAAATTTTCAGAATGTTTCACAGATTACGAAAATCTCAATCTTGACAAACGCCGATGTAACTTTTTTTACCTCTTAATTCAGGCTACCCTTAATTCTTCGTTAAAGCATAATATATTCTCGTATCAGCTCACTTAAATCAGTAATGTTTTATTAGATTTATCGTAGTAAGCATCTGTTAACCCTTCAGTTTTACAATAATTACGCCGATTTGGTTCGTAGACCTGACTACCTTAAACCCAACCATATCAACGTATTACTTAACAAAGCTAACCCGTAATTAATTACAAAAATTATGTTATACTGTCACAAGGAAAAAGTGCATTTATTCCAAGGTTCGACTGCCGGTCAGGTCTGGGATTATTTCATTACTCATTTTCGTAAACTTCAGTGTCTGCATTAATCATAAACATTATAATAAATCTTTATAATATTTGACCACCTAAAAAGTGAAACAGAGGAGATTTTTCTGATGTTGTAGTTGCAGCGCTTGGCTTGATACATATCATAACTCATTTAGTTAGCAAATTTTACACCTTGGTTGATAAAATATTGTTATAGTATTTTCGATTGCCGTGTTGTTCTGAAAATTCTGTGTATGTGATATTTAGCGACTTCATGAATAAAATAAAAAAAATCCGATCTACAGGTAGAATGGTCCAGATAAATGATGTAGTAGATTTTTTGTTTGTTTCACGTCTGACTTTTTTACAATTTCTACTAATGCAAACGGTGCAAAGTGATGAAAAATGCTAGACCTTACCTGGACCTTACGGGATGTATTAGACTACTGTATATGCATCTACTCTTTCCTTTTTAATACGTTGTCTTTTATTGTTATGTAGCTTTTATTTGCTTTCTGTAACATACCACTATTAATAACCACCCAATAAAATTGGTGATGTTTCTATTTGTCGGCTTGGAAAAGGCATGAATTTTACCAGTGGAGTTTATTAACGTACGGGTAACAAGTGGTCATTATAAAAAAAAAAAAATTTACACTCAGCTGACTGAGTGGGTTAGCTCTAAGGCCATCTAGTAGTTTAAATTACATATTTCAGATTTACAATATTGAACAAATAAAATTTTATTTGCATCTACATCTTCTTTGACAAGGAAAAAAATTTAGCGCCAGGGATTTTATACTATATAGGATTTAAATGTGTAAGAAAATTTTAAAGTAATAAAAAACTATTTATAAAATTAACATGTGTCAAAGAAATATAAATAATATTTTTAAAACGAAAAAAAAAACAATTACATGTAAGCAAATAAAAAACATAAACAATTTTAGTGGATCCTTTTAACCCAGGAAGAAGTCAATATTTGAATGTAAACAATAAATAGTTTACAAATGTGCTCTTGCTTATACATATATGTATATAAAGTACATAGGAAAAGGTTTAGAGAGGTAATAGGGTTGGGGAGAAGAGTATCTCCACCCCTTAGCGTGTTCTGACAGCATGTTGCCCCAGGGGTGGTCTGAGCCGCCCCCAAACCATCATTCACGTACAACCCTGTGCATATTAGTATAGCACAAATCATCACTTAACGTAAAAGGACAAAAAATAATGTATAACATCAGTTTACTACATAAATAAACTACATGAATATCATTTTAGGTAATAAAAAAGGGAAAAATATTTATGGGGCTGTAATTTAACAATCTGTTCACAAACAAAGGGTACCGATATAAAATTAAAGTTATCCAAATAAATTCTATTACTCACGAGAGTGAAATTATGAATATTATACTTCCTTGTTCTAAAAGACATGCCCTGTTTTGTATTTACAATTTTATTTACATTCACAACGAACATGCAATTTTCATAATTTATTCAACTAACAATGAGACGAATGGGAAGTAATTTTGATGAATGGAAAGTGGAATTATCTAACAGAAAGTTGCAACACGATTCAAGAAAACACTCATTGAAATATTTAAATTGAATAACTTCAAAGTATTTTATATTAATTAAAAACATCTATCAACAAATTCGTGATTTTAATTGGAAGTTATATTTAACACTCGCCACTTCAGCGGCGCTTCGCGCCGCTTACGTGTCTCGACCTCAGAGGGGTAGGTGGATCCAGAATTCATAAGTGGATCAGAACCATTTTCCACAAGGTGAAGTTCAGCCGCCAAAGGGGCTGGGTGGATCACAATATTTAGAAATTTCAAGATATGAAAGTTTAAAGATGAATTTTAAAGTTTCAAAATTTTAAATTTGATGGTTTTACAATTTTAGGTTAATGTTTAAAGTTTCAAAATTTCAACTTCAAATGTGGTTTGAATGTATGTTACTTTGAGTTTTTCGTTTTCTCATGCGACCTAAAATTTTTCGGGTTACAAAATTTTTATGTAATTTTATTCGCTAAATAACATCTCAAAATAATATATGTATTCCGAAAATTTTAAAATTTTTGTTGGGGTAGTAATCACATAGGACCCCGCCTAAAATTTAATAAATTTAATGTAATAAAAAATTAAATTTTTTATTAAATTTAATAAATAAAATAAAATTTATTTTAATTTTATTTATGAAAATAAAAAAATTAAAATTTTATTTAAAATTTTAAAGATCAGAACCATTTGCCACAAGGTGAAGTTCGGCCGCCAAAGGGGCTGGGTGGATCACAATATTTCGAAGTTTCAAAATTTCAACTTTAAATGTTCGGCCGTCAAAGGGGCTGGATGGATCACAATATTTAGAAATTTCAAGATATGAAAGTTTAAAGATTTAAACTTTTGAAGGTTTTACAATTTTAGGTTAAAGTTTAAAGATTTCAACTTTAAATGTTGCGGTTTGAATGTATGATACTTTGAGTTTTTCGTTTTCTCATGCGACCTAAAACTTTTTGGGTTACCAAATTTTTATGTAATTTTCTTCGCTAAATAACATGTTGTTAAAAAATATTTGTATTCCGAAAATTTTAAAATTTTTGTTGGGGTAGTAATCACCATAGGACCCCGACCTAAAATTTAATAAATTCTTCGTGACTCTAGGGGTATGTGTAACGTTATGTTAATAAACGTTTGTGAAAAGCCGTTGTGAAGGTGTAAAGAAAGAAAAACGTGAAAACGGCAAGCCCTAAAAGCCGGAATGCTAGCGTTTTGAGTTTTCTTAGCGAAGAGGTAGGTTAAGGAAAACTTTAGTTGCATGGCCTTGAAGTACTTTGGGAGAGGCACAAAAAAGATTCTATACAATTTTTCTCTACGAAACACCGTTCAGGAGGTAAAAAAATACAACCCCCTACCAACGGTAAGGGGGTGGAACCTAAGGTTTTCGCGTTACCAAATTTTTATTTAACTTTTAACGTCGAAAACATGCCGTTAAAATACATTTTGTATTCTAAAAATTTAGAAATTTCATAATTTTTGGATAGGGGTAGCAACCCCCATTTGATCGCTTTTTAAAATTAAAAAATTTACCTGTGATGCTATAAGTACCTGTGACGTTTTGCTAATAAAAATTTGCCTAAAAACCGTTTTGAAGGTGTAAAGATAGGAAAACTGAAAACGGTAAACCCCAAAAAACCGAAATTTGGTTTATGTAGTTTACTCAAAGGACCGGTGGGTTAAGGGCAACTTTAGTTATATAATCTTGAAGTACTTTTTGTGGGGCGCAAAACAGGTTCATGATTTTGTCCCTATTATTCACTGTTAAGGAGATAAGGAAATACAACCCCTACCGCAGGCTAGAGGGTGCTAATTTAAAATTTTCGGGTTATAAAATTTTTGTGTAATTTTTACGCCAAACAACATGCCGTGAAAAGACTTTTTGTATTCTAAAAATATAAACTTTTCATATCTTTTGGATAAGGGTAGCAACCCCCGTAGGACCCCGATTTAAAATTTGAAAAATTACCCGTGACGCTTCGGGTACGTGTAACTGTTTAAAAATAAAAATTTGATGATATAACCAATTTTGAAGGTGTAAAGAAAGAACAACATGCAAACGGCAAACCCCAAAAAGCCGAAATTTTGTTTTTTGAGTTTTCACACCGAACCGGCAAGTTAAGGGCAACGAAAACTATATGGTCTTAAAGTAATTTGCAACGGGCACAAAAAATATTCTATACAATTTTTCGATACGATGCACCGTTTAGGAGATAAAAAAATACAACCCCTACCGCAGGCTAGAGGGTGCTAATTGAACATTTTCGGGTTATCAAATATTTGTGTAATTTTTAATGCCAAACATCATGCCGTTAACAAATTTTTTGTATTCTAAAAATTTAAAATTTTCATTATATTTAGATAAGGGTATCAACCCCCGTAGAATCCCGATCTAAAATTTGAAAAATTTTCCGTAATCGGGGGGGTACGTATAATGTGTTCCTACCAAAAGTTTGCCAAAGAAACCCATTTTGATGGTGTTACAAAAGAAAACTTAAAAATTGCAACCCCAAAAAAGGCGAAATTTTGTTTTTTGAGTTTTCTCACCGAACCGGCAAGTTGAGAACAACGAAAGCTATGTGGTTTTGAAGTACATTAAAAGGGGTACAAAAGATATTCTATGCAATTTATTTTTACGATGCACCGTTTAGAAGATAAAAAACTACAAACCCTACTGCAAAAAAGAGGGTGCAACTTTAAAATTTTCGGATTATCATATTTTTATGTAGTTTTTAACTCCAAACAACATATCGTTAACAGATTTTTTAATTTATAAAAATTTAAAAATTTCATAATTTTTAAATAAGGGTACCAAACCCCATAGGACCCCGATCTAAAATTTGAAAAGTCACCCGTGATTCCGGGAGTTAGTGTAATGTGGTCCTAATAAAAATTAGTCAATGAAACCCGTCTTCGTGGTGTTACAAAGAAAAACCTAAAAACTGCAACCCCGAAAAAGCCAAATTTTTGTTTTTTGAGTTTTTCCAGCGAACCGGCGTGTTAAGGGCAACTTTATATATATGGTCTTAACGTACTTCGGGAGGGGAACAAAAATGGTCGCAGTGGTCTTTGCACTACGAAACTTCGTTAAAAAGTTCGAAATATTCGGACGCATCCCCTGAGCTTTCGGGAAGATGTACCTTAAATTTGGCATTTTTCCCGGGGGTTTCAGCCGACGCCCGACAAAAACGGTCCTCAGAGATTTTGCTTTTAGAGACCTCCTAATAGGCGAGAATTTCCATCAGTGAGTCATTAGTGGCTGGGGCTTTATATATTAGGAAAAATAAATACTACTTAAAAAACTAACGTTTAAAATTATAAACAAATATTTATTAAACACTATAAATTACAAATAATAATCTGACATTAAACTGCTAATAAACTAAAAGTAGTACAATCAGAACATTTGAAATAAAAAAAATCAATGAAAATAAATGAACTTAACAGGATAATAATCTCGAACTTAATTAAGCTAAACTTCTTACAACCAATTACAGTATAATACCGATGTTTACAGTACGGACCTTTTCACAAAAACGTAACGGACACACAGTATCCAATCGGCTTCAACTACACAGTTCACTCCTGAATGACAAATCAAGACTAACTTCAAGACGGCTCTACCCCACACATAGATCTAACTAACTTCTAGAAACAATATTATAATATAAACATACAAAATCTTTAAGTTTGTTCTGGATGAATCTTAGCAACAGGTAAAAACATTAAATTTGGATAAAGTAAGCCAATACAATAGGCTACATAGGTCTAACTATTTGTACACTGTATTTCTAACCATTTCTTGGAACGATTTATTAACTATTATTATTTACCTTAACTCCTTAAAATCTCAGTCCTACTGAATTTTGAAACCAACACTTTCCTTTTAGATATTGTCACAATACTTTTCCTTGTTCATTATAACAAAGTGAGACAAATAAAAATATTATTAAGAAAATTACTTGTCCTTAATCACCCTACTACTACTATTTATTTTTATTTATTTGTTTCCATTATATTAATTTACAATATGTACAATTTCTTAGCTAAATGAATAGAAATTACTTTCCTGAGTGAGGTACAGCCTGTGCTCAGGAAAGGACAGTGATGAAATAATATTAAAATAATAAGTTATTAATTACAAATTGTCAATATTTTATGAATTAATAACAGATTATTGATTACAATATTCTTGGTTATTCTATGTTACACAGTTTTTAAAAGTTACAAAGTAAATTAGTAATTAGTTATTAATTAACTATGAATTAACAAAGCAAACCTAAACCAACCGATCTATGGACGAGCTCAACCAACTCCCAGACCGACAAAATATTTTTGAAGTCTACATTTAATGATACCAATCGATGTAGTAAAAAATTATTTACGTAAGTCAGAAGGTAAAATATTAAAAATTTTTGGAACCATATAATCAAAACCCTTTGACCTCCTGACGTATTTCGTTTCACTTCCATGGTTCATCTAGCCTCAACTCTTCTTGTGCTATAATTATCCTCTAAAAGAACAATAATAATACTATCGTTATTTTTTAGTATTAGTTATTAGTATAAAAAACGAATAAAACAAAAAATGACGAAGAATTTACACTAAAAAAATAAAATATGTTCACCAGCTTAGATAAAAAATAAACAAATACCTGAAGCAGACTACGCTAAATATTTTTATATATGTCTAGAGAAACAACGGGATTGGAAAACTCATACACAGAGAACATCAGGAAACAAATTAATCCAAAATTAAAAGAAATTCATTGGCTTCTAGGAAAATGATCAACACTTTCATTAAATAATAAATTACTACTATGCAAAAAATATTTTCAAACCAATTTGGATGAATGCGATTCAATGGTGGAGGTTAGCAAGCAATACAAACATATAAATCCTATAAATGTTTCAATCTGAATTACTCAATCACAGCATCAACTTGGTGGTGGATAATAAACAATAATAATAATAATAATAATAAATAATAATTCCTTCAGTTCAACATGAAATCAATTCATTCAGTGTAAAATAATATCAACTCGAATCACAAACTAAATATCATCTGGCTATCTCACTTTAAGAAAATTCAGATTACTTAGGAGATAAAAACGATAACATCCTACCTTAAAGCAAGGTGACCAGATAATAAAAAATATAATAAACTACGAAATTATTTTACTAGGAGGTTTTTTTACTCATGATAAAAGAAATTAACCAATCTAGTTATTACTCTTTCGTAGAATAGAATGTATATACATACATATATTTTTGTAATAAATTCGTAAAAAAACAGTAGGTAGTAAAATACACATCGTGTTAGAAACAATGTTTTTACTGTTACTGTTTTACTTGAAAACCTACCTTCATGCCGCTAAACCGAAAGATAATTTTAGTACAAACAATGATTTTTCACCAAAAAGCGTTAAAAAGACTAAGTAATTCACTCTCAATTAGGTACAGCAAAACCCAGGAAAGTCTAAGAAATAAAATTCACTCGGTAACATTCGAAGCATCTGAATTTTAAGCAAAAGACGTTTGAATAAACTAAAACAGAAATTGGTTCGGAATCCTTGAATAAGTGCATTGTTAGTCGGGGTCATTTAATCGGAACGGGGCCTGGAGCTGAAAGCTTTCAGCTCAACAAAGGTCTGGTGTTTGCCTTAAGTGGGGTTCGGCTGTACAATTTGTAGCTCGAGTGCCAGATTACTATTCCGTCTGATGGGTTGAACCCTACGATCAATTCTGGATACCCACTCCATCTCCCATCTACATCTCAAGACTCGAAAATCCCCACACCCTCCAACCAGCCCCAAAACGGTACTTCTTAAAGTCTGCTACTCTTGACTTTATGTGTTCTATAAACCTCAATTGAATAGATGAACTCGTGTGTAATTTACCCCTGTCGTCTTTCCACGGTACTATATCGCACTTAAACTGTTACAAACAAATAAACTAACAGAACGCCTACATGAAGAACTCACAAAGTTAGCTTTGGAAGACTAACTCTGATGAAAAATGCTATCGAATATTGATTATCTACGAGTCAATGTTTTGATAACTAGTACTTTTTGCAGTACCTTCCCTTACCAAATCCCTCACTCTTTCTCCCTCGCCCTTCTTTATCTTCCTCTAAGTTTGCTTTCCAAGCAAACACATCTTTCTCTCTCCTGGTTTAGATTTTCTTATTCAAAAAACAAATTGGTTTTGAGACAAATTGGATTTCAACAAGCGAGCGTATTTCACTGCTGTCTGTTTTTCTCTATTACTTTTCCCCATAAGCTTTCTTTTTCCTAGTCGTATAACTGTGTAAATTTACTTCTCATCAAACTACTACTGCCACGTCGACTAATATTGTTGTTCGTATTATTAATTCTGACAGCAATAAGATACCAATTGACTTGTGTTCCCTACTGCACAATAACACTGTCATAAATAATATCAGAAACAAGAACGTCGGCGTGTTACTGATGTGAAAAAATAATGAAAGATGATTAAGGAAGAAACAAATGAACCAAACTCTAAGTGAAACGACAATACAAAACTATTGTAAATTAGAATTTTTTATTTAAATGCACTACATAATTGGGTGAAACTGACATAAAAAAAATCTGGTGTAAAACATTCACGAGATTTTTTCTTCCCGATGTAAATAACAAAAATATTAACTATGTTTAATCATGAGTAAACAAGGTAAAATGAAAATTAACTTCGGTTCAACTTAAAAATACGGGAAATCACTAATTGACGCTAAACTACGCTCTTAGAAAAAATGCTTTAAAGAAAATTTGTAAGTAATTTAATTTTCCATTACTTTGAATATGTACAATTTTGTCGTTAAATGCATACTAAGGTCGCAATCTTTAAAAAAACCCAGTTTTTTTACGGATGTTAATGAACAAAATGCAGAAAATCACTAATTGACAAGCTAAACTAAGCGTTGAAAAAAAAACTGTTTGAAATAAAAGTTCGGGTTTTTAAAATTTCTACAACCTTAATTATATACGCTTTTTCCTAAAATGCATATTAAGGCTGCAATCTTTAAAAAAAATTCCACGACAGCACAGCCCCCACAGGAATTTCAGCAGATATGCTGCTTACCCTATTTTATATTATATTAACGTTAATTGAAGATAAATTGAATTGATGTACATAAGAAACAAACGATGTTATCAAAATTTGTAAACAACAACAGTTTTTGTAATTTAGATATTCTGTACGATCAAACAACTAAAATATCTAACAGGCTCATAAACATTTTATTCATTTTTTCAATAAATTTTCCATACGAATTTCTTGTATTTAAATTTGAAAGTTCCAAAATTAAAATTTTAAATAATACTTTCTTCACACCTAATTAAGTATCTGAATATAATATTGAAAATATAATACTTAATAAAATTATAGTTGTACATGTATCCACGAGGAAAGCACCAAACAGATAAGTTTAAAAATTCAATTCCTAAATTACCGTATGGTAAAACTGCATTGTAAATTACGAAAAAATATTTGAAATGATATAAGCGATGGCATAATGATATCATTTTTTTAATCATTGTTCCAGCCATAAATCCTATCAGTATGATAACACTGAAGCAGATTGCAAGTTAAGTTTGCTTTTGGTTTATGGCGAACATTGAATAGTGAGTGTGACAGAGTGGTAGTGTGGCAAATGTGGAAAGCTTAAGCGGTGAACCAACTGAGTGACTCGCACCAAATCCAATTAGTTTTTGTCGGGGGCAATATCACGGAGCGTCGATACGCGAGCGAACCCTTCTAATCACGACTGACAACCTCTCACTTCCAACCTCCTATAATTCACTACAAACTCCCTCTCAACCGGAATTGCATTTATCTAAAAATTTTACTTTGTTTTTTCACCTGTCAAGTTTTTATTTTTTAATGCAGATACATAAAATTAATTACGCTGTCTTTAAAATAATAAAATAAGAACAAATTTAGTTCAATTTATATAAATTTTCCTTAACCCAATGAATTTTAAATGTTCTGAAAACTATGATATCATTTTCATTACGAATCGTTCACGTTACGTTCACTTAAATCCTGAAAGAACACTATCTATTTTTGACAAAGATTATGAATCCAAATTGGGATCATCATTACCTAAATTAGAAGAAAAGGTAATCTAGCATTTTAGTCTACATAATATGCTACAAGAGTAAAAACTGACTTCGTAAGAATAATAAAACGTTAATACAATGGAGGAATTATTTTTCATCTCCGTATTGGATTTCATGAACAATACGGGAACATAAATCACATTAAATCACAGATCCAACACTTGTAAACGTACTTGTAATTCGTTTACTTATCCAGTAACAAGAAATGGTTTCAAAAGTTTATTTAAACAATTTTTTATTTAAACATTTTTTTATTTAAACAATTAATTAAATATTTTTATTGAAATATCATCTGGTAATAATCAGACGAACGTAAGGAAATGACGCTGCCAAACGTAATCTTTTTTATGATAAATTGACCTTACAACAGATTTACTATAAGTTTTAATTTATTTATTTTAATTTCATACAAAGTTGCATCAAGTGTCATGGATTTAGTGACTACTATAAGGTAAGATATGGAATTAGTGGGTTTTAACGTGTAAATTTCAGAACCTATCTGGCAATTGAACCGGGACATTCCGCTTTAAAATGTCCAGAATAGCCTCGCGCTCTACCAACAATGCCCTAAAGTGGTCTAAATGTTTTTATTTAACTGATAGTAAATAATTTTTAATATTAAAAATAATTATCAAATTAGATAATAAATGAAGTCAGTTATTACTTTTTATGAAACATGGTTGATAAAGAAATAAATTTTACAATTTAAGTCGGTATACTAAACTTAAATGAGGTATTAACGACATGGAAAAAGTTATACAGAATCTGATTACATAAGTTGTACAAGCATTAAATTTTAGTTACGAATATAAAGGAATTCACACCTTGTATTCAAAACACGTCATAAATATGAAAGTAAAATTACCACTTTACGAATAGCGATATTCTTTCAAAAATTACACTTTTCTCTTACTCATAGTGATAACGCTATGTATTTTTGGCTTATATCATTTGTTTATACAACACGATACTAAAAGAACATACACAAAATGATTGCGTGCACCCAGAAAATTATCATTCACTTCATAAAAATTGATGGTTGGCGTGTTAATTTTCGGACACATAACGCGCCCACTTGTAAAAAATACCTTATCGGTTGTATACAATTACAACAAATACAATCATCATCCTGGCTTACCTTACAAATAATATAATAGTTTTTACTACGAAATTTATAATGTATAACACAGAAGTAGCAATTTTTCTAATACACTTAATCAAATTTAAAAACATGTTATACTGTAATGAGCAAGCCGAAAAAACACGACTTACACATACGTCTAGTGTTTCAAAATTTTTAAAACGCACGGTCAATACAGTCGAAAATAGGAATGGCAGATTAATACTATGATCCAACAAATTTTGTTCACATTTGGTACCATGTAGGAGACAAATATGTGTAATATAGAATGTCGTTTCATTGAGAATTTTAAATTTGTAAACAAGTATGTGATTACCTGTGGTGTAATTCCTCATTTATCACTAACGTTATGAGCTAGCACCTGCAGTGAATAAATTATGTTACGAAGATCAAGGACAATCAAGAAATGAAGTATACGTTCATAAAGATTAAAGTAATAGCTAGGGAAAAGTACCAGCAAGTTTTAATATGACAAAAATATAAAAGGAAGTATTATATCAACGTAAAAATACGGTAAGCTAAGAGCTGTTTAATTGTACGGCATAACTAAAATAATTGCCCATAACGGGCAGGTAGAGTGTTAAATTAATTGCACTCAATCTGTTGGTTCCAGGGCTACAAAAAATAGTTCTTTTTCTTATCACTTAACCAGCCAATTATATGACTAAACTATTTAAGAACAGAAGAGGTAGAGTTGTAAGATACACTAGTCAGAGTTATCTCCTCTGAGTGTAATGAATTTCACTATACAGCCAGACCCTGTGGTGAATAACGTGAAGATGTCATTTGCAGGCTGGAAAAAGGGTGCTTTTCGAAGGGTCTGGCATGCTGATCAGCATACTCTTTCAACTCAGTGAGGCAGGAAATGGTAAACCGCCTCACTCCTCGTTTTTACTAAATAAAACCTCTAGAGGTTCAAACCAGCCTTTCGGTTATTCCCCTAAACAACACCAACTAAAAAAATGTAAAACTATTAGAAAATTAAGTTCTCTAGAACTTCAGAGTCAAATTTGCAGTTACGTTCAATAAATAAATAAATAGGATTTCTAAAATTGTTAAAGAGTACGTTAACTGATAAATACAATAGTTTTACAACTTTCTTTTGTTTCTATAAATTTATAAACAAAGCAAAAAATGTGAAAACTGACCCGCACTAATTTTTCTATTAGCTACATAAAAATATAGTATTAAACGGTTATAAAAATTGTAAAAAAACAATTTTATAATTGTTATATTATGTAATAGTTTATAATAATTCTGAAAGTCTCTCCAAGAAAATTTTTAATAATTTTCATGAAAGAACTTAAACATTAAATTACTGTGTTCAGTGAAAAACGATGTTTTAAAGCTGTAAAAAAAACACATGTTTATAGGAATAAAATGAAGAAGTTCAAATGGTTTCGCGATAATAAAACTGAACGGCCGATGACTAATTTAACTAATGATTGTAGAAGATCATACAGCCAAAAAAATTAAAGAATATTGACAAGAAAAAGTTAGAAACTATCAAAAGTAAAGTTATCTTTTATGGTACTTAATAGACCGAAACAAATAACAAAATATATTTATAATTTTTTTTATTTAGAATCTATTAATAGATTAAAAATTAACAATTTTAAAGTTTAAGGTGTAAAATTAATTACTAGTACAAAATTGTTGGTGTTGACACCGCTGCAGTAACCACACTAGTTTTTTGGAGGTTTTTTTGGTCAAAATAAAAAAATACAAAATAAAGTTCTTTAGGAATAAAAAATTTTAAATTTAGAAAATATTTAAATATAAACCGACAGCTTTATTTTACAGAACGTATTTCATGACATAATTACAATTTATAAAATAACGCATGGAAAACGTAGATAAAACTCGAAATAAATACAAAATTTTGGACAAGTTATTCTATAAATAAAATCTGAACATAGAAAAGATAAAAAAAGTATTTCAAAATATAGCGTGACCACAAATCATAACCTAAAAATCCAGTTCAACAGTAAATTAATTTCGTATATTTTTTAAGACGGATTCAAAAATATAATGCTAAATTTATTAGTAATAAAATAAAATAACGAACAAGATAATGTACATATTTTACATCACACAATATAAAAGGAAAGTTTTCTTAAAAAAAGTATAAGATGTGAGTTAATAAGCGTGAGTTGTTTTAACAACTAATATAAATTCGTTGAATTATGATGTATTAAAGTTAGAAAAAAATGTGATATTTTATTGTTCTTACCACGAAATTTCTGCATGCAACATTAGTAATGTTCACTATTAATATTTCTATGAATATAGTAATCATACGTAAATGATATGACACAAAAAATTCGTTGTTCCATTTAAAAAGCTATTAAAAATAAGACGAATAGGTTTTGTCGTAAAGTAATATATATGTATATGGGGCTATATTACTGGCCTACGTTAAGGTAAAAATTAGCTTTTCCCTTGTTTAGGTTGTCTTTATTTTTTATTTCTAAACTGAGACTATATCGCGTTTTCCGTTTCGCATTAACTCAACTGCACAGCTTCCAGAAATGAAATAAGTGCGTCTCAAGGGGATTTAATAAAACGAATGCTCCCAAATGTTTTCCCGAGTTGCCCGCAGGAGCATATTCTTCCCTATTTTCTCATCTCCTAGGAAATTCACCAGTCTGTTTCCTCGTTTTCGTTTTTCTTCTCATCGTCTTTACATAATCAAACAAGGCGTACCATTATTCTCGTTCCAACTTGGTTTTTTTATCCAGAAAAATGTGCATGTATGCTAGTTCTAACGAATTCATCTTACTGATGAACCAAGACATCATTGCAAAAATATCACGAATTCTAAATCTGAAATAATTTCATTTTCGTTTTTTTTTCTTTTTAAAAGAATTAAAATCCTGGTTATTTTTTAACGATAATGTCGAATTTTTGTTTCATTAGTGTATAACAAATTTAAATATTGTATTTCAATTTATAATATAGCCCTTATCCATATAAAAAAGTACTCTTATTTGTTTTTCGTTTTATCTATACATTTAAGACTAAAATTTAAAATTTATATTGTTTTTTTTTAGCTTGGCTCTAGGCTTTTCTTTCTTTACTCGAGCTCGATGGCGCCTCAACACGATTTTCAATGAGGTACGCAACCACATTTTTTCCCAGTTAGTGTTATACTAATGTTACTGTAAGTTTGGTTAATTATTGTGTTATAAAATTAATTTAATTATAAAATGTAGTGTGGATAAGTAATTAAATTATTTTATTATTTCAAAAACCAATGTAAAATTTTTAACTTGGAAATTATTTGTGTGAATTAAAAAAGAAAAAAACTTAACAAAAATCTGAAAAAAGTTAAATCAATTAAGCGTATAAGTTTCATAAAAAAGATTTGCCCATAACAGACAGGTGGTGTCAAATTATTTACACTCAATCTGTTAGTTGCTGGGCTAATATAAATAGTTCTGTTTCTTATTAAATAGTTAGCCAATTAAATGATTGAATCATTTAAGGACAGCAGAGGCAGAAGAAAAGACACTAATCAGAGTTATCTCCTCTGAAAGTAATGAATTTCATTATACAGCCAGACCATGTGGTGAATGAAGTGAAAGTGTTTTTTGCAAAGTGGAAAATATGTAATTTTCAGAGGGCTCGGCATGCTGATAAGGGTACTTTTCCACTTAGTGAGAAAGGCATCGGTTGGTAAACCACCTCACTTCTCGTTTTAATTAGTAAAACATCTACAGGTTGAAACCAGCCTTTTGGCTGACGACCTAAACAATAAAAAAAAGATAAATTACTAAAAATTTATTTACTGTGATTGAAAATCGTTGAAATGTAACATACTGAGCCACATGAATAAAAACAATCAAATTATTTTACTACTTTTTACACCAAAAAACCGAAGAGTGGATTTGAACTATTACTGATCCTTTAGGTTTAGAAAGTTAATTTTTTACTACACACACGTTAAATTATGACTCAGAAAAAACCTTTAAATTTAAAAAAGCTGTTACTTAATGAAATAGATAAAAGTGAAGCAAAGTAGGAGAATTTAAAAGTAATGCGGAAAAGTTAAAAATTACTCATACAAACAGCAGTTTCTCTTACTACTACCATCTTCTGCTCAAGAGCCTCACCTTTGCTTCATGCCTATGATTATGATTATTTGCTTTTTTTTATTCATAGAATCTATCAGCTGAGCCCATCTTTTAGTAAGAGATGAAGAAATCTATACTAATATTATAATGATAAAACGTGTTTTTTGTTCAGGCTAATTTCCAAAACTACTGAATAGATTTTCATAAAATTTCGACAGCACTTTTGTATTTATATTCACAACAATATTTTCTTTCAAATTTTCAAAAATAATAACCCTAAGAGCACTAATGAAGATTTACATAAATATGTACGTGTGTGTGTGTGTGTGTGTAGGTACATGTGAGTACGTATTGCTGTTGAAGTAGATGAAGGGGTTTGATGAATGTGAGAGATGTCTTCTTCTTCTTCTAAGATTGCCTCTCCGTTCCGAAGGTTGGTGAACATCATGGCGATGCTAGCTTTTTTTGGCAGCTATACGAAACAGTTCTTCTAAGATTTTCTTAAATCACACTCTCAGGTTGGCCATCCATTAAATTCTCCTTCGGCCTGGTCTCATTCTATTGTCGATTTTGCCTTGAAGAATGCGTTGGAGCAATTCATACCTGCGCTCATCCCGGATGATATGTCCGAGATATTGCAGCTTTCGCGCCTTCACTATGCTGACCAATTCCGCTGCGTTGTTTATTAGACGTAGCACTTCCGTATTAGTAACTTTCTGGCTCCAGGATATTCGTAGTGTTCTCCTATACAGCCAAAATTCTAAAGCTTTCAATATGTTGATTGTAGCTCCCGTCAGAGTCCAGGCCTCAACTCCGTACAATAGGACTGAGAAACACATAATACTCTCGTTTTAGTGCCAAGGATTAAATTGTGGCTTTTAAAGACAGAATTCATGGGGTTGAAGACATTTGTAAGAGACGTACCCGGCGGAAATTTTCAAAACGTCGTTTTGTGTGTGTGTGTGTGTGTGTACTATTATTGAAGACAGTACATACGTATACAGACTAACGAAGGACGAACGCGGGGAATTTATTTAAACGTTTGTGTGTGTGTGTGTGTGTGTGTGTGTGTGTGTGTGTGTGTGCGCGTGTGTGTGTGGGAGTATACAGTTGATCTAGCAGCTACACAATTTGTGTTCTATATTTATTTTTTTTTAAATTATTACACGTTTGGCGAGCGAAGCCGCGCGGGGCATGCTAGTAAACAATAAAAAAACTTAACTTCAATATCAGGAATTGTACATTATTGATTATTAATAAATCTGACCGGTGCTTTTTGCTAAATTCTTGACTTTGAGTAGAAGTAAATGTGAACAGGAGCTCCCAGTGGAATCCGTTCATATGTGTCTTTCACCAAACAAAATGTTCGCCGTTTTTACTTAATAATTAACAGTAACTTTTTACCAGCTGACTGATTGAGCTGACCCAAATGCTCAATGAAATAATTACAGATGTATTCAACTGTACTGAGAGAATAGGAAAATATGTGTGGAACAGCTCTATAAGTAACAAAAAATTCTTCTGTAAAACATTTTGTCGTGAATTAAAAATACCAAACTGAATTTTTGACGAAAAACTTGCATTATTTACCACGTACAATTAAAAACAAAAAACAATAATGTAACTTTCAAAACAACTGTTGTTTTTTAAAAGTAACAAATAATTTCAGATGGTTCGCGTGCGCAGATTTACGAATGAATCAACGACGCATGATTGGAAATCATACATAATTATACCTTTACGAATTTCAGATATATAAATAATACACATTACATAAAAATAATACATAAAAATAATATAAATTTTTTTAATTGGAACGGAAACTACACACCTTGATTGTTGTGCATACCACATTCACTACATTGAATTACATTCGACAAAAAAAACATATATATGTATACACATAAACCATTAATAAACTTACCCTCAGGAAAAAAAAGATTTTTCCTAGAATATGATATAGGTTTCAATGTTTCAAAACGGTGTATGTAAAAAGTAAAGTAAGTTCGCGTGTCAAAATAATATGTGTAATATCTACAGATATTTCTATTCAGAATGTACGTTACACGGATGAATGAATATACGAATTCATAGTATAAAAATTTAATTAAAGTAATTGCAATGGACTTACAAGAGATTTTTGCAAAAGAAATCCAATGATTTAGGATATATTGATACAAAACGAAACCAATTGTTATTATTAGTTTTAAGTTGATATCCAGTTACGACACGATTAGGAAGTGAAGTACAAATAGCGGTTTTAGAGTGACAGTAGCAGTTTCTTCATCATGTACACCAAATAACACACATTTCACAGACACAACCGTATTTCAGTTCACATTCTCTTTCACTTCGAATCTCTACTGAAACTAGGATGTTATTACACTTAGTTACCAGTTTGATCTAATTAAACTTTTCAAATTTAAAATAGTAAAAATAAGTTTGAGCTTCTTGTAGACTTTTGTTAAAAATAATTACATTCATCTACAAATAAATAATTTTTGATTAATTTCAACATTGATCTAGTTGAAAAAAATAAATAAATACTGAAGTAATGTTTGTTCATTTCAGAACTATATTATATAATACCTATAGCAAATACATATATAACATCAACAATAAAAATACAAAACACAACCACAATACAATAAGGTGTATGTAAAAATAACAACAATTTTCTAATTTAGTTTAGTAAAAAATTAAATTGAAAAATTAATTAAATTAAAATTAAATTGGTTAAACAATTTAGTTTACCCATCTAATTTTTAGCTGTGCTAATTAGGTGAAATACCTGGATGGTGGATGCCTCGTATCTTTATAAGCTACAGAACTCCACTATTCTGGATACCGGCAAATTTACTATTATTTTAGATAATATAATTAATACTGCAACTTAATGAGACACCTTGTTTCAACACAAATTTGGTGTACATCGCCCTTGAGTTACCTACTAGTCTTATATTTTCTTCACTACAAATCTGGAGTAACAGTTTGTAGAACGTATTGTTGGGTTAATTGTTTACCGTGTAAAGAGCGCTGAAATTAACTATAATTACAAAACCATGAGATGTTTAACACCCTAAATCTTTGGAGTAGTGCAATGGTATGTTTGTAAAAGAAAGTGTTATAAGATTTCTCCTAAATTAATGATTGTCCACGGTATCTAATTTGTTTGAGCTACGTAGAAAGATAGCTACAAAAAATAAAATAAAAAAGGATTATGAATGAATATTTAGTATTTTTCAGTAAACAAAATTATAAACATAAACTAAATACGATTCAGATAAATTATCAACTCCATTAATTAAAATAAACGAATGATTTGACGTACATGACGAGAAAACGAGGATTAAAATTCTACATATTTCTTTTTGTATATTGAATGGATGACAAGTTAGTTAAGAACAAAAATTTTATAATACTGAACAATAAGCCTTAAGAAGATTTCAACCACGAGAAAGAAAATAAAAATGGTATTTTACAGATTCATCAGGAGAACGAAAGCAAACAGGATACTGAGCAAGATTCAAAACTTCTAGTTAAGAAGAAACACCCAAATTAATGGGTGAAAGAGGTTCAGAAAGATTTACATACAGGTGGAATCAAAAACGAAAATATAAGAAATAGAAAAATGTTTAGAACAGAAATTTGAGAAATAAGGGGTTGGCTTAAGAAGAAAAAAATGAAAACAATTATACGGATATTGTCAAACTAGGAATAAGAAATAAGTTTCGAGAGAGAGGGGAAGAAAGGGACAAAGAGAGTTATTGGGGATGATGGTGTAAGGAAGAAAAGATGGGACAAAAAAGGGAGGGGAAAAGAGAAAGAGAGAGAGAGAGAGAGAATAGTAAGACAAGGAGCGAGAAAGTACTAGCAAAAACGTTAAAACAACAGAAATTGCGCGTATTTTGTATAATCACAGCCCGAAGCTGGATGAAACGGACATAAAGATAACATATCGTGTCTGAAAAGTAGTTTAAAAATTTGGAAGAAGGACTCTGAAAATATAAATCAAATGAAAAATCATACTGAACCAAACAATGTAAAATATTACAGATTATGAACTTTAAAGGCTTCTAAAGATCAAAAGTCATATGGAAGAAAGGAAAAAATTAATACGATGAAATAATTTTTTAAATTAGGACGTAAAACAGCTTCCAGGAATTTTTAAAAAGTTTCTAGTATTGGTTTATAATGGTCTTAGACGAAACTACACTTTAATAAAAAGAAATAATACTATCTACATTACATTATGATGACTATTGTTTATTATTTAAAAAATTATATTAACTTTTATACATTAGCATTCCACAAAAGAAGTTTTAGTTTTCCCATTTTTATAATTAAAAACAAATCAAAACCGGAAGATTAATTTGTAACACCTGATTCACCTTCTGAATTCTTTTTTAGCTTTTATTTGTTATCGGGAACTGTACATTACTTACAACTACCCAATTTGATCACTGCTTTTGACTGTATTATTTTGACGTAGATTAGGCGTGAGTTTGAACAGGGACCCCCAGTAGAGTTAGTTTACGGATGGCTGTCAGCTGGTCAACCATACAAAGTCGCTTGCCCAATCGGTGTTGCTTAACAAATAAAAGCGACTTTCTAGCTGCTAGACTTACTGGGCTGGCCCGAAGGCCACCTTCTGAATAATTTTATAAATCAATTAATATGTTCCTACACAAATTTCAACACAATAGTAATACTGAAAATAAAGTCTCCTGGTTGAAAGAAACATACCCAGTACTGTGATAACCGCATATTATTTAAAGTGAGATTTTGATGAAACTATAATTTCCATATTATAATATTCCATAATTCAACTATAAATTAGAAATAATAAGTTCTTCTCTTACTGCGAAAGAAAAATTGCTATAATATTTATATTAATATTGTAAACCAAGAACGTAATATAAAACATGTAGTAAATGTAAACACATAATAATAACTTATGAAACTCAGTGCAGTAACATTAAAATAGAACAACCTAACTATATAGCTTATTATAACAGTTACAAGGTTTATTTACTACAATTTTTATGCACTGCACCATATGTATGGTGAACATGAAGAAAAATATACAACTGTAATAATAATAAAAATAATATAAATGTTCATACTCTGTAACAGAGTAATAGAATAAAATAATATTTATTTTGTATAAATGTTAACACTGTAGGAGCTACGTTGTACGTTATGGTACCTTAAATATATAACAAAGCAATTAGCCTATATAATACCTAGTATGAAATATAAAAAAGGAAATGGAAAACTGCAGAATGGATGAATGCTGTAGAGTATATATACATTGTATTTTTGTTGGAAGAACATTTTGAAGATGCATTGTGTTAAGCTGCTATCACTATGTTAACACTACATTGAGTCACTAAGTGCTTCAGTTGTTAATATATTTAAAAAGGAACCTACATCAAAAACATATTTTTTCATAAATTTTTGTAAACTGTAGAGACAAGCATATAATTTAAGTTTCAACAATACGTACTGTATTATAATAAAAGTAATCTTCATTTTATTTTTTACATTGTTACACAGATATTTAGGTTTAAGGAAATTCACCGAAAATGTAGTCATTATGTATAAATTTTACTATGAAAAATATAACTTCTTTTGCAATATCTCGTACATAAAGACTTTGTTCTCAATGCGGTTGTTTAACTGTAGTCTACTACTTCTGAATAATAACACTAAGGAATAAAAAAGGGAAAATCAAGGCTTGATAAATATACCTGATTCTCCTGAGAACGATATTTATATCAAACTCATGCTTTAATCCAGCATTCTAGTTTTCTGCCCATAACAGACAGGCGGAGTGTCAAATTATCTATACTTAATCTGTTCGTTACAGGGCTAAAATAAATAGTTTTGTTCTTATCACATGATCAGCCAATTAAATGACTGAATCGTTTAAGAACAGAAGAGGTAGAGGTGTAAAAGATACTAATCAGAGTTCTCTCTTCTGAAAGTAATGAATTTCATTATACAGTCAGACCCTGTGGTGAATGAAGTGAAAGTGTCATTTGCAGTGTGTAAAATACGTGCTTTTCAGAGGGCCCGGCATGCTGATAAGCATACGTTTTCACTCAGTGAGAAAGGCAATTGTAAACCACCTCATTCCTCGTTTTACTTAGTAAAACCTCTACAGGTAAAAACCCAGCCTTTTGGCTGATGACCTAAACAACACATTCTAGTTTTATTTAAAAACTTGCATTACTGGTGTAGGTGAATCAGAATTCATAAGTGAATAAAAATCATAGAAGTCCGTTCGCTGCACGAACGCACTTTGCTATAAGGTGAAGTTCGGCCGCAAAAGGGGTTGGGTGGATGAAAATAATTAAGAAAATTTATAGATAATGTTTGAAGTTTCAAAATTTGAAATTTTAACTTTGATTATGTTAATGTTTGAAGTACAAAGGTCTGAAGTTTCAAAATTGTAAGTTTAAATAACATGCCGTTGAACGATTCTTTGTAATCTGAAATTTTCATAAATTTTGGATGGGGTAGCACCCCGTATAGGCCCCCGACTTAAAATTTTTAAAAAATACCCGTGATGGGGGGGGGTAAGTGTAACTTGTTTCAAATGAAAATTTTCTGAAGAAAACCTTTCTGAAGATGTAAAATATATTTCATGTAATATTTTTTTATACTTTTTATTTTTTATTCAGAAACTATACAATATAGTATAACCATTTAGAAGTACATATGATAATTTGTTTAAACAAATGTTACAAAAAATGTTTTGCAATTTTTGCAGTGAGAAGTATTTAGCGAATCCGTTATTTTAAATGGTAAACACAAAATACGTTCATAACACAATTACAAAAAATACAGGTATAATAGGTTTGTTAAAAAGTGCATTACATTTGTCATAATTACGAAAAGCAAACGTTCTTGTTGCGGATTTCAACTTCAGTGACCAAGAAAGACTGTGAGAACATTTTGTCTCGAACAGAAAAAGCGACGTGACTGTACAACTATCTAAATGCAGTTTAATCAATTTACCAACAACGAATGGTAGAGCAAATAAAGCTTATTAAAAAATAAACTATCACTAGACTTGCATACGTTCTATAGTAAAAAATCTAATGTGAAATAGTCACACTACTTTTTCTTACCGATGTAAAAAATGAATACTATAACCAATGTTTACTCATAAGTAAACAGCATAAAATGAAAAAAACATAACCTAATTTTAATCATGAGTAAATGACACGAAATTAAAATTAACCTCTGTAGCACTTAAACACACGGAAAATCAATACTTAACGCTAAACTGAGTTCTTTAGAAAAAAAGTTTGAAATGTAAGTAATAAGTGTGTTAACTTTGATTAAAGTCCCACACTTTTGCCCTAAAATGCATATTAAGGTCACAATCTTAAAAAACCATTTTTACCAAGAGACCACAGCCTTCCCAAGAATTTTAGCAGACAAAGCGCTTATCCTAACTTATAGAGCAAACAAAATGTAGTTAATGAGGCGATTAAAAAAAAATCGTAGAAGCCGTTTTTGAGAAAATTGCAAAAAAGTGAAAATCACACCAATAAACTCCTACTTCCAGTTGACTGATTTTGATTAAAATGTTGATGTCGGGTTCTCTAACGATACTTACCTTGAATTCAAAGATTCAACTTTCTACGAATAGAGCAAGAAAAAGTAAAAATCGCAACAGAAAATATTAAATACCCGTACAAACCAAATAAATGTTATATAGTATTACATTATTGTTTCCGAAAGGCTGGTTTGAAGATCTAGAGGTTTTACTAAGTAAAAACGAGGAGTGAGGTGGTTTAATATTGCATTCTTCACTGAGTTAAAAGAGTATGCTTGTCAGCATGCCAGGCCCTCCGAAAAGCACCTACTTTTCACCCTGCAGACGACCTTCACTTCATTCACCAAAGGGTCTAGCTGTATAGTAAAATACATTATTATTATTACCATTACAGATTTATAAATTATAGGCTAAATATTTACGTTTTTATGGAAACATTCATAAACTGTACATGAGATTTTACTTTAAACAACAAAATGCAAGAAAACTTATAAAATGTAAAAATAAACTGCAAAACAAGATAGGTACGCAAAGGAACAATGGCACGGTAATGAAGATATTTGGTTTTTCTTTACTTCCAACTGCTTCGCACCTTTATGCCGTTGCAGACGATGAATTTTCCAGAACAGATGAAAATAAGTGATAAAGATTTATAGACCTGACGAGCCTCGAATCAGAGACCCCACAAAACGTCTGAATAAACACGCAATGAAAATAACACTAACAGTTACCAGAAGGTGTTCTCATCATAAGAACAAACCAGTTTTACTATTAACTGTAATTTACGGAAATTGTTTACATGAGAAAAAAAGAATTTATAGAAAGTTCCTGGCTATAACATATTTTACGTACATTATAATAACTGATTAACGGAGATAATTATTTGAGGACATACCAACAAAATTAGGAGGAAATGACAAAAAAAGTAAGGAATAACACTTAAATATTTATTTTAAACTAGTTATTCATGCAGAAAATAATTAAAATAAAATAAAATGTATAAGTAATTCAGCAAATTATGATGTCAAACCAAAGCCTTCTAAATATTTCCTGATTAATTACAAACTGAGAAATCTATTTAGTGTGTATCTATGTGTGTGCGTGTATCTCCTAGCAATGACTGAATGCATCGTTTTCCATTCTCTCTGTCTTTGAAAGGGGAACTTGAAGTTAATCAGTTAAGCCCGAAATGTGGCCAAAGGCGTCTAAGAGAATTTCAATATATTTGCATATTATTCACAGAATCGGCATGTTTAAATTTGCATTGTCTGATGGAAACTTTAAAACAATAGAACTGGAGTTAAGTTGTTTAATGTGCGGTTGAAGTGTTATGCTACGTTGATTCTAAATCTATATATCCATGTGTTAAAACACATATGTTGATTTCTCTTGAAATGAAGTCTTAAAGTTTCAAATGAAATTAACATAAATTCAGAGTACAGGTCATAAAGATATGGTAGTATTAGAAAATCATATTTTGCTTCCTTAAACGTTCAATTTATTGTTATTTTAAATATTATCAGCTTAAAATATTTCTGAACGCATAATATAGGCTATGTAATGTTTTGAAGTATTGACTTGTAGTCAACACTTTCATAACCTTTTTATGAACACTGGACATCGCGTAAAAAAATTATTATTAAATAAATGATTTTAATTTATTAAAGCGAGAATACATTTTAAGTAAGCAACCTATTTTTCCACAGACAGGCTTGGAATTGAAATACGAAGTAGTACGCTTAAGGCTCTGTCGGATGGTTACCTTGCCAAGTCACTCTCCCAAACCGTACGATTTTCTTCCGTGAAGCGACTGTCTTCTAGCTAGCCCGCAAGCAAGCCTATACACTTAAATAAAATAATAGAGACGATTAGAAAACTAAGACTAAAATTTTACCGATACCTGAACAGACTGGGTGAGAAACGGTTGAATAAATACATTTTTAAAGCGTTAAAAGTAGGACTAACACCTGAGATGTTGGTAAAGTTGTTTATTAATAAGGAAAGATTCACAAAATTGAAATAAATCGAGAAAAAACATTGAACTGATTCACGTACAGACTGCTAATTTTTGATGTCAGGAGCTTTTACACAGTACAAAAGCAAAAACGTAGGATGACCGGAAAGAAGTAGAAAAGCTTATACTTTAATAAAGCAGTAAGTTTGAACTGCAAAAAAGGTTCAATCAATATCTGAAGTTATTTAGCGTGGTTGAAAATGACCACGCTAAAAAATTAAAAAATGTGGATACAGATAACTTAAGTAAATTCATCATTATAATTAGAAACTTATGGCGAAACAGGCCTAGCTGCCTCATCCATGAAGTAGAAGAAGAAGAAGAAGAAGGAAAAAGAGGAGGAGGAGGAGGAGGAAACGAACACTTGTTGAAGCCGAATGTCACCATAATAGGTGGATAGAAGCACAATGGTTTGACAATTACAAGGAATACGTGAGTAAAAATACATTAATAAAGTTACATAATTAAATTATAGTATTAACAACATACGTCAACGTTCAGTGCAGACGCACCAGTGCTTAGATATACTAAGGTATCTAATGAAACTTTGCACGACGACTTACATATTCCATACGTTAACGACTTCATTCATCACTTTTACAGGCGTTTTAAACTGAAACTTCCTGCAAACGAAAACCAACTGATATGAAACGTCAACTTGCCACACTTACACGGTAATCCATTAGACCAACTTCGAAGACAAAAAAAGGAACAAACTGTTTTCATTTTCTGTTTCCCTTTTTTGTATTTCCCATGAGAGATTTACGGTAGGTAGTAAGTACCCTTCACTTATATTTGTTTCGATTAAGTTTACACCATTTTATTTTCTAACGGCTCACTTCACAGCTAACAACTTCCAAGTACTTACAAAATAAAAATTATTTTCAACTATTCAATACATTAACTAAATTCCAGTAAAATATGAATATAGGTGGTTTTTTAAAAGATTTTTGATTAAAGAGCGGTCATAAAAATACATAGAAATTAACTAGAGACAAAGCCCAAAAACCTTTTTTCTTACTATTAAAATCTGAAACATAGCCTACTAGTCCTGGCCATCTAAATGCGTTACATAAATACGAGTACAAATGTAGATACCAGACATACCTCTTAACTGAGAGCAATTATTTTTCACAATAACTTTAAGCAAAACAAATGTCTGGGTATAAAAATATTTTAAACGAAAAAATCACTCAGTAGCTCGATTCAAAACCTTAACATACCCGAGAATAATTATTTTTGAAAAAATATTTACATGAAGTTAAGAAACTATAGAACCTTTAATATGTACATTTTCATAACGTACTTGAAACTGACTTGATATAAACCTTCCAAAAAAGGTAAAAAACAAGGTAAAAATCAGTTCAAGGTAAATTTTCTGTAAATAGTTCAGTCTAAGCTTTAAAATAAAAATACAATGGACCCTAGTAAAAAGAAAATAGACCTGAATATTTTATTGTTTTATGTAAAGATATCAAATCAAGTTATGCATTAAAGATCCTTCCGGCAGTCAATCAAGATAAATTAAATTTAAGATACTATCGTGAATAACCTACGGTATCCTTATTATGAAAATCGGTAGCCTGTACCATTTTATATTTCTTATTCTTCTACTTCACTTTAAGGCGTAGGTTAAGTGAACCAGTTCCGATACCTATCTCTTCCTCGGTATTCCCACATCTCTCGTACCAATTGGTCTATAGTTTTGATCCTTCTGGCATCCTCCCACATGGCATCGTGTTCAAGTGACTGCACCAGTTTCTTTGATTCTATATGATCTTGTCACATAGTGGAGGAACAGACAGAACTCTTCTTATTTTATCATTCCTTCTCTTGTCCGTTCTAAAGCATCCATCCAACACACTACGCAAAAATCTCATCTCTGCAGTTTACATTTTGCTATCAATGTTCTTTGTATGTATCCAAGATTTGCTGCCATATAGGTAAGCAGGAACGGCGATGGTATTGTAGAATTTAATTTGTCTCTTGATTTGTTTTGTTTCTTACGTTCCTATAAATAATGACCCATATTCTCTGAAACTTCGTTATTTTATTTATCACATCTTTATAATAATCATATTGACCCTGTTTAGTAAGAAGGGTCTAACCCACATTGATACAATTATTGTTGAGGATAAGCAAAAGAAGTAACCACTGTACATAATGTACGTAACTTATAACCTAAATAGTTCTTCAGGGAGAAAGCTAATTTTAGCACATATTACTCATATGGTCAAATTAGATCTTACGTATTCCTTTTATTATTGACCCCTTTTAATGTATTTCATGTGACGGTTCTGGAAACTGTCAACAGGAGCTAACTGGTAGTTAACTACTTTTTATAGATCAGAATTTACAAATTTTCACTAAAAACCAACATCTAACGTTGTAACTATTCCTTATACAGTTGTCTCTTTCTAACACATAAAAGTATACATCTGTAGGACCTTTATACTGCAGTTAACCCATTTTCGTCAAAAATATCAGTTAGCACCTTTTTACAAAACAGGGTCGTAATATATTATGTTATATCGATGTCGAGGTAACTAATTGTTTGATCTGCTCTATCTTTTTTCCTTTAAATTCTATTTCAGTTTTTATTCTGTGTTTCCCCTTCAAAGCCATTGATTTGGTTTTTACAGTCAAAATTCCTAAATTGTTTTCCTCAATAACTCTGTCCAACATGAATACTGCTTTCTGTAAGTTGTCCTTGTTCTTTTGGATTAGCCTGTACCATTTTCAAATCTAGTATAGATTGACTAATATAGTTTCGTCACGTTAACATTATTGTTAATTTTAAAAAAAGATTCCAAATTTTACAGTTAACAAATATTTCGTTACGTTATTCTTAACTTCTTGTACTTTTCCTAAAATTTGAAAAAGTAAAGCTATGTGTATTAAACATTATTATTCAAAGAACTTCTATTTGACATGCCTATATTATTTCCAAGAACGTATATTTCAACAATAATATTAATGAGAGCAAAGAATCTTCTTGGGTCGTTCAAGGTTATTTTCACAATACCTACTTTATTATGTCAAAATTTGACAAGCTAAGTAACAAAAAAAAGAACATCGTAAATGGAATAAAATAAACACTTCAATAAAATAATTTATATAAAATTTGTACAAAGAAATATATCACCTTAACAAAAAAAAAACAAATAAAATACAAATGACAGACTACAGAGAAAGCAAAGAGTTAAGTTAATTTATGAATTGAATGTGAAAAGCACTTGCTTTAAAAGCAGAACAGCATCAATGAGGGTACGTAAAGAGGCTTACAAAACAGAATGAATAAGAACAATATGGTTCGGTAGAAAGAGACAGAAATTAGTAGTAAAATAAGAGAGAATGACTGGAAGAGTACACTAAAAGGAAGATGAAGTTAGGACTGTTGTGTTATATATAACAGGTACAAGTATGTATTTGCACGAGTAAACCACCTATTCAACGGCTGATTTGTTGGTAAGGAATTAATTCGTCGGAAAATTTAATACAAGAACATTCTAATTCCCATACATGCCTTCGTATAAATTCACAGAGAAGATAGAAACGCACAATAAAACACACTAAAATTGTTACAGAAGAGGATAAAACTCAAAACTGAGTCATCATTGTGAATAGTTAATCTGTATAATAGAGTTAACCCAACATACAAATTAAATTAGTAGACAAAGACACTGATTCAATATAAAATAAATTGTGTACAGAAAATCGACAAGAATCAAATATTTAAATCGGTAGACTTTGCACTAAAATACTAATCAAGAAAAATTTTAATCTAACAAAAAAGTTGTTTTCTTATGTCTTCTCCTCTAAGGAAATTAACAATCATCTTGCCAACCATGACATTGGATGCTGCAGCTCTAAAAAACAATTAGTGAAGCTACGAATGAAGCAAGTTCTCAAGTCATTCAGCGAGGATATTAGGCCCTATGTCTTCTACCTGGACCACTTAGTGGTACAACATAATTTATTTTGTACTTATGTAAGGGTTAAATAATTACATTTTTAATAAATCATATTTTAACCAGACTACGTTATAGTAACTAAGAATATATCCATTAATTATTATTTTTATATTTTTCTTGAATGTTCACTATTAATAATTATTTGATTTGATATTAATTTATTTATTTTAAATGTTCATTGCTTGAAGTGTTGATTTCTTAATTTTTTTATTGTTATTGTAACTAGTATTAGACTAACGAACAATTTTATTCAAACTTAAACAACCTAAGAAGTACTAGAGAAATAAAACCAAATGGCTACTCTTATTTTCAAACAATAACAATTATTTTAAGATACCATAGGCCCTAACTCTAACGCTACTCTTACTTTTAAAGATAAGCATTTCCTATTGCTATTCTTATTTTTTATTTTAAATCTACCTAAGTCCAGTTTTGTAGCTAATCTTACTTATTATTATACATTTACATAATCGCTTAAAAATCAAACAGAATTTGTAATTAATTCATAAGAATTGCACAATACATTATTTATGAAACAACAATATTGTTTATCTTATTTTCTGAATAGGATACAGATTTCTTATTTCCTAATATAACATAGGCCTACTATTATTATTTTCTAAAAACAAGATTTTAAAAGATCAATTACAAATGATTACAAATTAGACTAACATAAGATATAAATCAAACCAATTCGAAAGTTTTCTGGCGCTTAAGTCTTCTCTTAATGTTTGAGGTATTGAGGAGTTGCAGTGCCTCAACATTCACACATGACGTAGGAGTCGGTCTTCGTAACTACTTGCGAATCTTTTTCCTCCTCATCAGCCATTTCGATGTTCAGATCCTAATGAAGGTTATCATTCCGAATGTACCATGGAGCATTGATTTCTTAAGAAGAATAACTTTTTTAATCTGACTTGATATTGAGAGCTCACAAGAGTACGGTTCGTCTTTCTTATTGCATTATTTTCTTATTAATTTTATTATTGCAAATCAACATACATTCTTTAGTTGGATTTATTAAACGATTATTATAAATATTTCTTACCTGGAAATTCAATAATAATTAAGTAACTTTCATTTGATTTGTTTATTAATCAAATACTATTTTTTATAAGTTTTAAAGTAATAAATATAATTAATGTGTGATATTAAATGACCACCCAAAATGGAATATCACAACCTCTTATGCCAATAATCTTCCCCTGAAATATTACAAGGAATAAGCTGCAATTCTCATCTATTATCACACGACCAAAATATTGCAATTTGTGAAATTTTTGTTTCCTACAACTTTTTTCTCCTCGATTATTCTGATAACACTCTCGTTCGTGACACGAAAAGAAATCTAACCGATATACTTAGTAAACAATTTAAAAAAAAATAATGATAATCTTGTGTGAAACACGTACACGACTTTCTCTTGTCAATGTACATAATCAACAATATAACCTGTGTTTAATAATGAGTAAACAATCAAAAACTTAACCTAACTTTAACCATGAGTGAAAAACGCAAAATAAAAATCGACCTCTTTTCGACTTACACGGAAAGAAGTATTTTAATAGATTTAAATATCAGCTATTGCCTCTAAACTTGGCTCTGTTGAGAAAACTGATTAAAAGAAATTTGTAGGTTTTTTATTTACTACAACTTTGATAATAAACACTTTTGTCATAAAATGCATCTAAGGCTGAAACCTTAAAAAATCCCATTTTTTACAGATTTTCATGAAAAAAAAACAGAAAATCACTAATTGCCACTAAATGAAGCGTTGTACAAAAAAATGTTTAAAATAAAAGTTGTACGGTTTTAAATTTCCCATCTGTAATTAAATTAATTGTGCTCTAAAATGCACATTAAGGCCGCAATCTTAAAAAACCGTTTTTTTCATACGAGAGTACAGCCCCTCAAGAATTGCAGCAGACATGGCGCATACCCTATCTGGTAGAGTAGTATAAAATGTGTAGTAAATGAGGCCATTTTTTAATAAAATCGTAGAAGCTGTTTTTCAGAAAATCGCAAAAAAATTAAAAATTGCACGAGTAAAATACTACATCCGGTTAAACGAGTTTGATGAAAATGTTCATGTCGGGTCCTCTAGTGGTACCTAACTTAAGTTTCAATTTTTAACTTAGAACAATGTTCTATTCTTAAGATATTCTATTCATACACTAATACAGATCAATCGCTAAAAACATTTATTTTTGGGTTCAGGGGGTCTGAAAACGTACACCTACGGTAAAAACTCGACATGAAAACAATACGTTCCTTCCCTAAATATTCATGTAGAGCAATAGAAAGTAATAATTAAGAATTCAACAACGATGAACAAGGTATATTTGAAATAAAATTTGAAAACTTGTTAATGTATTTAATGAAGGATTTTATTTTTAAACGTAGTTATATATTATATAAAGATTTCAGAATGATATGATGCATGTCCCGAGTATGAATTATTAATGTCCAGTACAGAATTCAGTGTGCCAAAAGCTTTATTCTGTTATCAAAACCACTGGCAGAACTGGATAACGTTGAATTACATTGTAAGCTTATATATCATTTCATAAAACACGTAACAAGAAATCATTGTAATACGGTTTGTTCTGATTTTACATCGTGTACGTTATGTATCTACTCACTTTAGAAAAATAAATACATAAAATTTTATCGTACATTATAAAATATTATAACAACTCTATCAGGAATTAATAATGATTTAATGAATTTCAAGTTGAAATCTTCACTTATTCGGACAGATAAAATAAATAATTCGTTGTCTTTCAACAAGTAATCTAAATCAGTAATAATCTGTTTATTCGGAAATAACTTATTTGAAAAAAAATCTTAATAAAATTTTAAGACTCACTTGCATTTCTTCCGTTGAAACTAAGTTTTTTAGAACTAATTATAGTAAGTTAGTTCTTCTGTGGTAACTGGTACCGGAATGAAATAATATATTGTGATAATATCTAAAAGGAAAGTGTTGGTTCCAGAATTCTCTAGCAGGACCGAGTTTTTTAAAGCGTTAATGTAAATAATCATACTGATAAATCAGGTTATTTTTTAAGAAATCGTTAGAAATGTAGTGAATAAATGGTTAGATTTATTATAGGCTTATTATATGACAGCTACCTGTGAGGGTTTGGTGTATCTATTTAGATAATTGGCTTTTTTGTAATCCTTTATTCAATCCTAACGTCTTTACTTCCAGAATTCGGAAGAAAGACAGTATTTTTGTTATTATATCGAACAATCTTGTTGTTCTTGTAATTTCCATTAGCTTTGGTATATAAACGTAGTCGGTTTGGTTAAGAATTACTTAATCTGCCATTCAGTGAGTGAATTGTGGACAGCGTCAGAGCAGTTTACGTTTTGTAAAAAGGTCCGGACTCGTAACTACGCGTCGTATAATTGGGTGTACTTGTAAGTAGAATTTATTTTAATTACGTGCGAGATAATCTAGTTACTGGTTAGTTCATTTACTGTCATTAATTTATTATAACTTAATTGTCAATTTAATTGTAGTAATTGTAATTTATTTGAAGATCTAAGTAATATTATTAATAGCAATTTTTATAGTGTGTAATAAATACTTGTAATTTTAAACGATAGTTTTTTAATTATTCATTTTAACCATATCCCGACACGGACCATAATAAGTGACACTTTTTAACTACTTAGAACAAAATCTACGCATGCGCAAACACAGCTATTTTTAAACTACAGCACCATAAAAACAGCGTCTCTAGAAACGTCATTGTAAATAATCGTTCCGATAGCAGTTAAAGTAGAAAAATAAACTAAGTAGTCCAAAAATCTTACGATTTTATCGAAAGAAAAGCAACCGAGTTGTAAAATTTCATATTAACCAATTCATTTTGAAATCTTTTTGCGCAATGGAAATCACACATTGCATCTTTAATATTATTTATTTACCATGTATTCCACCCCTTATTTCTTAGAGCAAAGACCTGAAAATAGTTTTAGGTGAACGGAAAAACTGAAGTTTTACTTACCATCACCGATACAATCAATTTTAATTTATGGTCTATTTGGAAAATATTTTTGAAATTCAACTATTGAATATTGTATCCAAGCCTAAAGTCAATCATTACTCGATTTTTTCATCTTATTCACTCGTTGCTATTATTTTGAAATAGTAGATAAAATAAGGAAGAACGAAGAAAAATTATTAATGTTAATTTAAGAATCAAAATATTGAAAATCACAAAACATTTTTAACAAATTTATGTTTTTAATAATCATGATCGAGTTTCAACAATTACAAAAACTCTTGGTTTCCGAACATTAATCATAAGAAGTTACTTCAAACCTATTTATATGTACAAACGATCGCTTGTTTCACGAAGAAGGATCGTCAGTTATCGGATTTTACTACCGTTAAAGGCCTCGACAATAATTCTAATTATTATTCTGCTAAATATCCCAAATCAAAGCGAATATGACTATGATTAGAATATGACTATAAATGTGATAAAATTTGAAAAACTAAAAAAGAAAATAAATAAATAAGAAAAGGTGCAGAAGATGGATACCATAGAGGGAGGTTCTATGGACCAAGTTTGGGTCACTCCAGCAAATCTCAGTGATTTTATGATTGCTAAGGAAGAAAGTTGGAAGGCCATTGAAGACGTCATCCAGAAAGTGATGCAAAGCAGAGAGCCCAGCTGCGTTAGTCACAAAATAAATCACTCAAAAAGGGGATAAATCGATGATAAATGAAATTGCTGCGATAACGTTATACAGGTAATAAAGAACCTCCGACTTGTTGTGAAGTTATTCCTAACGGTGATCCCGCAGCAAGCCGGGATGGAATAGAAAGGAACTGAGAGGTTTTGGCAGAGCTCCGCATACCCCACGTAAAGACCTACCTGGTGGGTACCGGTAAATTCGGTTTCCTCTTATAAAAAAAAAGTAAATAAAATAGAATAAAATGTGAACAATTTTAAACCTCCTTACTAACCTCACTTAAAAATTCATGATGTCAGTGTTAAAGAGATACACTTTGTAGTTAATTTACTATGATCTTATGAAAAAAAAATAAAAAAATGCCCAGGATCTGGTCTCACTTTATGAAAAATCGTAGACTCCAATGTGTTAAATCGGCTCAAGATGAATAATCTATATTCTACTTAAATACATTTTTTTTTCAATTAAATCTAAAATTGCTTTTAATAAATTAAGGCAAGATCTTTAGAATAAAAATATATTTGACTTTTTCCATTATATTTTTTAAGAGAGGAAACGGAATAAGAGGAACAAGTTACTTTAGTAGGCTACGATGTAAAATTTAAAATTCCATAATTGAGGGTTCTTATTTTATTGGCGTAAACCAACTGAAATAGATTCGAGAAAGGAAAGAAAATAAAAGGAAACTAAAAGGAGACAAGAACATTCAGTTCAGTCATAGACCGTTACAAATTTTAGAGAGATAATACTGAAAATAAAATGAATAAAACATTTGGGACCTGAACTGCATTCAATGTTGCGTTAATTGCTTCGTTAATCCGTGCGTTTCAGTACTGATGAATCTGAGTTCCCGCGCGTTTAACAGCCGCTGGAAAAGACAATAGCTGAATTAGCGAGTATTCATCGCTTCTAAACAGCGGCTCTAGTTTAGCTTCTTCCTCTTTTAGACTGAAACTGGGTTAATTTTCGTTCTCGTTTTATGAGCTTTTCCACTAACTGAAACATATAATTTATTCTGTTACGTCCGCTTTATTTTTTTATTTAAAACGACAGAAAAATGTATTACAATTTTTTTCTTCATGGAAATATCTTTTTTATTTCCTTTTGCATTGGAATATCCATTATTACGGTTCCACAAAATTTAATTTAGTTTAAATTATAAGTTATTCTGAAAATCTTCGTATAAAGAAACAATCTAAGATTTTATTTTATGAAACCGTTCAAACATTCATTCACTACTTAAAATCATCTTTCAATAACGAATTAAAATTTTATACATTTTTTTCTATAGAATCAGCTAAAAATTACTGATTGCTGTTATGTAAAATCACGCACTCGATGAGAAACATACTCATAAAATTTTTTCATACATTTTCAATTTTTTATAAAACTTCAAAGTAAAAAATAACTTCAAACGTGTGTATGACCATATGTTACGTTAAGTTTTTCTGTTTATTTTATTTATTTATTATTTTTTGTTTTACGTCTGACTGTTTTGCAATTTCTACTAATGCAGACGGTGGAGAATGATGATATATGAAAATGAGTGATTAAGAATGCCAAACCTAACCGGGAATCGAACCCGGGGTCGCGGCGTAAAAGCCAACTGTGCTAATCACTACGCCAACGGGGCCGCCTTTCCAGTTTAGATATTATGTAGTTTAATAGAGAGAGAGTGATAGTAGTATGATGGATATGTTAGTTTTCGGTTTCTATGCTCATTAATTGAATTGATTCCCTTAAAGTAAAATTATCCACATTTTATTCGCTAAAATATATTGTTAAGTAGTTTAGTTCTAGTTATTAAATAAAAGTTTTTTCTCTATATTACAAATGTATATAACCTTAAGGTAATTTAAAAACCTTTTATTGTTATTGAAATTATCATCATTGATATATATTAATTTTAATGGTATTTTTCATTTATGTTCAATGCTTTTTTAAAGAAACTGTTGAACGTAATTCTTCTACCCTTCTTAGGTGTTACAATACAAGTTTTTGTAGTAGTTATTCATATTGATGAAATTTGTTTTTCAAATTAACTGTTTTTTTGTGTTCTCCTATACGCGAACAGATCTCTTCGTAAAGAAGAGTTTTTGCGTATATGTATATTTAGTTAAAAATACTGTTTATTGGTCAGTATATTAATAAATTGTAATGCATATTTAACTAAATAAAATAAATAAATAAGAAAATAAAATATTAGTAACATAAGGTTTGACAAAAAAAAAATGTAAACATTTTCTTTCAAACCTTCGTATGAAATAAACTTTCTACAAGCCCAATAATTCTTAATTTTTCTTTAAAAGGGTGAATTGCTCTAACAGTTACTGTAAGGGTGACTAAAAAAATATAAAATTAGCATTTTGCCTTTGATATTTCCTGAAACATGTAAATTAACTTTATTTTTATGTTTAATTAAGGAACAAAATAAAAAAAACTTGTTAAAATATAAGTAGTTAAAAACCATAACGATGTAGGTAAATTTAATTTGCATAGATCAATGTACCAATCACGTTCCCTGTTTTTTAAACATTTTATCGTAATGAATGTTCACATCAAATAACGTAAAAATCCTGAAAATATTATATTCAGCGCACAGGTTTACAGCTTCAATTGAAGGCATTTTTCTTTCGTCCAACCATATTTTGTCTGTTTATACCTTCCAGATAAATTTAAATCGCTTTTCTTAGTAATATTTACAATATGTACATTTAACCATTCTAAAAATACATTTTGTTATTCGCTTTCATCCATTACGATTGTAAGAAAAATTAAAACGTCCAGGAAAATTTAACAAAATAAATGAAAAAATAACATATATTGAAATTTGTCGTTTAAAAACATTTGCGTGATTATGACCACATAGAAGTGAAAACTTATATAAAATAAAATAATTTATTTTTTTCTCTACTCATAAAGAAATATAAAATACAAAATACATAACTACCTATATTTGTGAATTAATCATTTAGTAGAATTTAGCTCTGATTCATTGCTATTGTATTCTTCGACGTTTTGATAATTTCCCCCGCGTACGTCACTAGTCTTTATCAAACCCCTTCATCTACTAACAGCAATACCTATTCACATGTACACACACACACACACACACACACACACACACACACATACATGGCCCTTAGGGTTATCATTTTTGAAAATTAAAAAAAAAAATGGTGCTATGAATATAAATACGAATATGCTGTAAAAATTTCATGAAATCCGTTCAGAAATTTTGGAAATTAGGCTGCACAAAAACACGCTTTGTCTTTATAATAAAATTAGTATAGATTTACACATCTAATAAAAATGTCCGTCACGCATTAATCCGTAATTAAATATTTCATAACGTAGTTTAAAAATTACACTGATTAGGCCTACATACTATAACATACGCGTATTTTTTTAAACTAATCTCAAATACAGAAATTCGGATTTTCCATTAAAGAGTTGAATAAAAATAACCTATTATTTTGGTATGTGACGTGTGACAGTTCAGTTTTTTTCACTATTCACAAAGAATGCAAGGTGCGTCTAGAGAAGTTTCCATTTCAAAAATAATTTAAAATGTTTTATTAAAAGCATATGGGGTTTTCTGGGGAAGTGTGAGTCACCAAAGTGTCACATCAAACTATCAGGAAAACACGTGAATACAGACAAGACCTTAATCCGAATGCAGGCCACAACAAACAACTCCAAACTATGTAGTAGTGCTGTATGTACAATAAATAGCATGCAAGGAAGCATGTAATTTGAAAATTAATTTCAATGGTAGAACAGCAGCTTACTCGTCGCTTTATGTAATACTGAACAGAGGACAAGAGATGAACAGTGGACAGAACAGGGAACTGTATACACAGAGGACAACCATGTAATTAAACTTCATTTATTTTCAAATAAATTACAACACCGCAAATTAAACTGTAAAACAGTGCTTCCATGATACGATTATGACCTACTACGTTATGATTATTTAAAGAAAATCAACAATGTTTAGATTGTATCACGTATATGACACGATAGATAAAATACAAATACATAATGTACAAATAGAAACAATGTAAATAAGGCACTTTTGATTTATGAAATGTTTACGAAACATTATATGACTCTAGGCTCTATTAAAATACACTTTATATCAGTGTTAACTGTCGTAAAATACACAACGAGTAGAATATCTACCAGATTACAAACAAACCCAGGATAATTACCGTATTTACTTGAATATACCGCGCACCTTTCTCGAACGAAATCAATCCTATGATATGGTGTGCGCGTTTTATTTGACAAAAACGGAAAACGGATTTAGTGATTTAGGGAGGGTTAACAACCTTTGGACGTTTGCATAAATAAGCCATTCACGGTTGCTATGAAGGAAATGTGTACTCAATGGATGGCAAATACTGAACATACATACACACCTTTGGGAAAAATAAAAAGACCGGAATATGAAACGATCTGCGATTGGATTACAACTGCATGAGCCCGGATTTCACCAAAGCTAGTTTAAAAAGGTTTTCTATTGCGACCGATGGCTCAGAAGACGACACACTTCGGAACGAAAATCTAGACGCGAGATTCTGACAGCGGCGACGATATCGACGACAGAGAGTACTAATTTCGTTCTTTTTATTTGACAGTAACTTTTTTAATTCACCAGTTGTTTTAGTTTAATGCGATACGTCCAATAATAATGTACATATTTTGGCTAGTGAATTATTCAAAGTTATGAAAACTGTTCAATGTGTACAAATAAATTGGTAAGTTTTCATTTTTATTTTATTTTTGATTTTAATTTTTTCTGAACGCACCTTAGAAAATCGGGTGCGCGGTACATTCGAGAAAGTACGGTATTTTAACGTTATTAAAATACATAATTTTTTAAAATGTAATTTTTTTCGTTTCCTTACTTACTTAATTTTAAATAATATGTTGACGCAACTCTAACAGTAATTACGTGTACAAAAATATAAATTAAAATTGAACATATTTATCGTTATTTGGAGCTATCACTGGTGTCCTTCTCAAAACCATTAACACGGTTTTCTACTTAATTGTAACCTTTTTGCAGGTTACAGTTGAAAATTTTTTTAACAGTTAAAAATTATTCACAAACCGTTTAACAAAAACTTTTAGTAAATTTTATAAAGATTTCGAATACATCTTGAAGAATACAGCACTCAGCAGCGTTGCTTCCGTGTGATCGTTTTATTATACGTGATGAAGGGTTTCTTCTTGGGTCCTGGCAATGTACAACTTTTTATTATACGGAGAAAGGCGTAGTTGTCGTTTTAAAATTAATGGACGAGGTGAATGAAGGAGTGAAAAGTAGAGAAGAAAGACGTGATGCTGATGATCTGTTTAACTAATGATTGAATATTAATTTGATGATTGAATTTTTAGTGTTATTAAGATTAAGTTTATTGAGAAATAACAGCTGACCATTCGCAATATGATTTTGTGTTTTTAATCTTGAAAGAATGGGTAAACATTTTTGATCAGGTAAAACGAAATGGTAGACCTAATATTCTCGCCTTTTTTAATCTTTCGAGAAGATTAAATATTCTCGTCGAGAATATTTATAGCCAAATGATTAGAATCAATGTCTACTTTGTTTAAATACTTTTTACAGTTGCAAAATAAATGCAACATAAATTAAGTAAACAAAAAATATTTAATTATACAACTAACAAATCACAAATAAGATGAAAATATTTGTAAAAACAATGACATTTCTAAATTAGAGAACATCGCCCATTGGCAATAAACGAAAAAATAATGGAATATTTATTTATACATTTACATGGATAACGCAATGTACCTACATTATCAAAAATATACTATTTATTTTATATTTAAAGTATCTCGGCTAGACTGTGTCTTACACATTACCATCTTATGTTAAAACGTCTATTTAAATTGATCAGTTAAGAACGTTTTTGAAAGGTTGTTTAATTTACTCGTTAACACTGCAAAAACTAAAGTCGAAACAAGTAACTTTTTAATTAATACCCCTGAGTGAGTTTACAAGTGACTACAAAACTATAGTATTTTTGTTGTATTTTGCAATAATTAATAAAAACAAAATAATTTTGTTCAGTGTAACAAATCGTTCATGTGAACAAAGTTTTAGTTTGATTTCCTTATTAATATCTCTTTATACATGTTTGTTTTTAAATTAACTTTTAAACTGCTAACAAGTACCTGACATGCAATTCAACTGGTATCCGGTATAACTAAGTAAACATGCACAACTTCATAGAGAAACTTTATTTCTGTAATATACTTTAGATAATGAACGAAAACATTAAATGAAGTAAATAAAGAAAAGTCACGACAATACGGATGCTTGAGTCTGATTGTCTGTAAATAATTTTTAACAATATTTGCTCATTTTTCTGGAACATAAAAAATTTCCAGAACAGATGTTTTTGAGTAATCATTGTGTAATAGTTACGTAAATTAATGAGGGATACTTTAATAATGAATAACTGACACCGTTAAATTCTCCAGTGTTTTTAGTTAACCGAGTTTGATTCCCGGTCAGTTCTGGTATTATTGCCACCACTAATTTGCCTCTTTCACCTTCGTAATCTACATTAGAGTTAATAAGAAATGTGTATCAATTAAGGAGTGAGACAAGGGTACAGTTTATCACCTTTTTAATTTAACATACATATGGATCAGATTTTCCGCCAAAGGTAAAAAAGGTTAGTTCGAGAATTTGGCTGAAAAAAGACGTTCACCTGAATGCTTTACTGTTTGCAGATGATTTGTGGATTGTGCTGAAAGATGAGTTTCAGAGATCGGTGCATGGTTTAAATGAATTACAAAAAAAAATATATAATTTCAACGTTTCTGTAAAAAAGTCAAAGGAATCGGCATTTACTAATAAATATCCTACCAGGTCTAAAATTGTGGTAGACGATGATTTAAATGATGATGATGTGCTCGAAAAAGACTTTTTCGAGCACAATTTCATTATGATACTTAGTATCACAATGAAATTATTTAGTTTGTAATATCAGGTTTCAACAACATTTGGACATAAAAAAAACCTTTACAAATCCAAGCAGTGTGCGACAATATTAGCAGAACCCTAGGCAGGAAAACAAGAAAAGAAACCCACACAAAGTTTTACTAAGTGATGGCTACCCCAGCCCTACTCTATGAAAGTGAGTCGTGAATTAGTACCAGACCGCAGGAGAGTAGAGTACAGGCGGCAGAGATGCGATTCCTGCGAATAGCAAAGGGTTGCAGTCGTAGGGACCAACAAAAGAAATGAGGACATAAGAACGGAACTGGATGTTTACAAACTAAATGGGAAGATTGTAGAATATCGAAATTGACAGAGAAAGCACGTAGAGAGAATGCCTGAGGGAAGGATCCCCTTCAGTGTTTAGCAAAACATACCGGTGGGGAGGAGAGATGTTGGGAGGCCACGCAAAAGATGGCAAAAATTCAATAGTTTGTCGCTGTTGTGAGTCGAAACAAGCGGAAACCTAATCTTTGATTGTGAGAAGAAGAATAAGAAAAACAGTCGAACATAAAACAAAGAACAAAATAATCTAATGTGTCACTTTCTACATATTACTAGATTTTCGTACGCAAAAAACATAACTGAATCAGATTAAATTCAACAATATTAATTTAGTTACAAAATACTTAGTTATCACCGATCTAAAATTACGAGTACATTGGTCGAAATTTTACGGTTTTTAGGATTCAATTATCATTTGACTTACGTTTCTGCTTACTACTAAAATAACTTTTGCTTACGTATTACAATTTTTAGTTATTTTTCCTCAAAAACCTATGTTAGGGAGTTAATAAGTAGTCATTAACAGTCACAGATCAAATTAACAATACCTTAAAACTCTTAAATTTTTTAAGTTATTTCATTAATAATTTAAAGCTTTTCAACAAAAAATATTGTAAATAATAACACTGCTTCCTTTTGTTTGTCGTAAAGAAGGGTACCGTTTCATTCATTACCCAACATGCTTGTCACACGTGACGATATATTTTATTGTAAACGACAAATAAACTACACAATTGAGAGACTTCGTACGGAATTAAATTAGGAGAAAAGGAGAAGAACATTAAAATATAGATATACTACAGAAAATTAAGTACAATTATGATGAAAATCAGTTTTCCCGTACAATGTACATTTATTAAGGATGTTTGCAATTTTCATGTAATCACGTTTAACGAATGACTTTAGGGTAGGTACCGCTTCGATCTGTCGTTCCTATATTCCATTGAATACAAGTGTTCGTATGTTATCATATAATACAAACTCAACAAAATTTTCCGCATGATTAAATCAAGAGTTACATTCCACATTTATCACTGGTACTTCTATTATTATATTTTACATCCTCCGACGAAAATCTATTTAAAGAAGTACAAATGTGAATATCATACAACCTAAACAAATTTAAATTTTGTCAATACGACAGAATTTTCCAATACTGATGAAAACACAAATTCCTTAAACTGTTCCACAAACGTTGTATTAAAATCGTATTATAAAACATTCAAAAAATAAATATATTTTATCAACAATCGAAATGAATTATTTTAGATGTGGACATGAAATTTTCAGTTCACTGAAGGAGAAACCCAATATCCATATTACTGATTTTTTTATTAATAGCGAACTTCACATAAACTGATGGAAATATCTTGGTTTAAATTTAAGAACAAATTTATCGGTAGGGTATGATTTATTTGGCTAGATTATTTTAAAATTATAATATTGAACAACAAAGCTTAAATAAATTTGCAAGTAAACATATTACGTGACAATAAATTTAAAACAAAAATATTTAAAAAATATCCCAATGTAAAATTTAAAAATTAAACACAAAAACCGTTAATAAAGCAATAGAAAAATTTACACGATATAAGAGAATTAAATTTACAAAAAAATATTGGGACAATATCGAAAAAGAAAAAGGGTTTTCGAGAATTTCCGGAAGGACAGAGACTTTAAAAATGTTAACGTACATAATAAGTGATAGTAGAGTAACAGAGTAATTATAGGTTTCCAAGAAATAGTTATAAACGGTTTTTATAGTAACGGTAGGCCTGGCTTTTGTTGTACGACTATTGTAAGAGTCTTATTTAGATAATTTAGATTTAGAGTCCTATTTAGATAATTGGCCTTTTTGTAACACCTTCTATTCATTCCTAATTTGTTTACAGTTGTTAAGATTTATCCAGAAGCCGTCAGAAGGATTTTGAATTTTTATTGTTGACTCGAAATTCTCTGTCTTTATCGAAATCTCCATTGATCCACCTACATGAGTGACGGGAGTAATTCAGTAAGCTCAGTTCCATTTTTGTCTGTGACCCAGTGAGTAAATTGTACCAGTACGTCAGAAAAGGCCAACGTTACTGTGAATTACTGGGTATCGTTAAAATTTTAATTATTCTGTACCGTTTTTGTAAGTAGTATTAAGTAATTTGGTTGAGTTATTTATTGTATCAGTTAATAGTAATTAGTTTGTCATTTATTGAGTAATTTAATTGTAAATCACTTGTAGATTTTAGTCATTTATTTAATTTTTATAATAAATATTAGTATTTTAAATTTTAGTGTGTTAATTATTTAATTTTTTTTTTTTTATTTATTTTTTTTTTTTTTATTATTATTTTTTTTTTATTTTTTTTTCCTTGTCATCCTTTGTTTACTGTCATCTAATTTGCTCGTTGTATCGTAGTATATAGTTGCAAATAAAGTTATTAAAGTTAAAAAAAAAAAAAAAAAAAAAAAAATTATTTAATTTAACCAGATCCCAAAACGGATTTTAGAGATAAGTGTCACAATATGTTCTTATCTTTAAAAAAAGAGGACAAAAACATTCATAGAACATTTAATTTTCAATAAAAAATACAATAATCAAGTTGAGAAAATATGAAAAGAATAATACGAAAAAAACAGAATTGTAATGACATTGGAAGAATTAGGTAAATTTTATCCAAGAGTTAATAATTAAATTATACATTATTAGATTCATAAACGCCTAATTAAGAAATGGAATGGATTAAGTAGGTTTTTGAATTATTTACCTAACTACAGTATTATATAAAATAAAACAATAAAAAGTTGCACGTAAATTTAGAAAATGTATTCAATGACAATTCACACAACATTCATTTTTGTGCTTTTTTTATCAAGTAACATGCCAGGAAAATACTATTTTATTATTTATTTGAACAAGAGGATTTATATTGTTTCTACTCTGACAACTGGACAAAAATACTGCTCATGTACTACGGCATTCATCCATAAGTTATAAACAGGGAAAACGTAAACGATTTTAAAACGTGACAAATTTCTGATATTTGAATCAAATTGAATAAATAAAAAAGAAGAAAACACCTTCACATGAAACCAGGTAGATCAAAATAAACTGAATAATCATAATAATAATAATAATAATAATAATAAAAATAATAGTGAAGGTGTGTACAGCATTTGAGTTTGAGGTTTGATCATCCTACATTTTGCCCGTGTCCGCCTAATATAAAGGGCCATATTTGGTGTATACTACTAGTCAGGTGAAGTTCAGTTCGGAATGTTTACACACGACTACACTCTTCAAACCAAACAACATCCCACTTGTATTTTCATAGCTACCACTCTTTCACTACATTGCTACGTACTACTAAACCTACTAGTGTTATAAAATCAACAACGTTGTAAATATGTAGGTACCTACTGCATAATGTCATTCGTACATGCAAATACAGAGATAATGGATGTGTTTATAAAGCAATTATCGCAAGTTAAGTTTTAAGTAACTATTTTTGTACACATAACAGGCAGGTGGATTGTTAAATTATTTGTATTCGATTTACTTGTTCCAGGGCTACAAAAAATAGTTCTGTTTCTTATCACATGGTCAGACTTTTTTGGAATACGACTTTAATTTAGCATTTAATAACAGAAAGGAGTAAAGTTGTAAAATACAACAGTCAGAGTTATCTTCTCTAAAAGTGATGAATTTCAATACACAGCCAGACCCTGTGGTGAATGAAGTGAAGGTGTAATTTGAAGAGTGAAAAGAAGTTTCTTTTCAGAGGCCCTGGGATGCTAATAAGTATACTTTTCCACTCAGTGAGGAACCCAATGGTAAACCACCTCATATTTGTTGCTTTGTTGCTCACACATCTGCTGCTTATAATTCTCAGAATATTTCATATTTTACTGTAATACAAAAACGTTATCTTGGGAAAAATGAGGTAAAGTTCGAATTTTTAAAAAAACGTCAGACCCAAACATTTAATAATTTAAAAAAAAGGAAATATCTTTATCCAAGAATTGAATGTGTTGATAAACTGAAAATAGTTAAGTAAATTTGATAAAAATTATACATTTTTATATAATTAAGAAAGATTAACATTCTCCCAAAATGATACCATTATTATATAAGCAGAAAATGTTACATTAGTTCATGATATGAAAATTGTTACAGTTGGGTAGGGTAATAATCAAAATTGAAAGAGAAATTAACCATGTATTAAAAATTATACTTTTGTATCTATTAATTTTGTCACTTTTCCGTTGCAAATGAGGAATTTACAAAAATATAACTGCTAGTTGGATACGTTTGAAACTCTACTACTGAAAATACGGCATTGGGTTCTCACAAAAAAGAAAAACAGAGACCACCATCAAAAGTGATTTGTAGTTGAGAAGTGGAGGGAAAACATGCTACGTTTGCAGGAAATAATAGTCAAGGCAGAAAAAATATGTGCAGATAAGGATGCGTTAGTAACGCAACAGGAACTCACCATTAAGTATATTAAAATAATATAGAATCACTTCAAAACGTAAAAAACTACTGTTTTAACGATTCAAAACAAATTTGCTATCATATTAATTTTAATAAGCAACTTTTGGTTCGATGTATTTTAAATGAAATTTTATTTGTCCTTAAATAATATAAGTTCTTCAATATAAATTCTCCTGAATGAACTTTTTTTTAATGTGCATTCTTGTTAAGAGGACACTTTGGGATGCTAGAAAAATGTGAAAATTAAAAATGGTAAAAATAGTAACGAGATATTGAGAATTAAGAAACAACATAATTGAATTAAAATTTTGATGGTTCTACTGTACTATTCCGGCAGTTAAGTTGGGAAGTTCAGTTTGTTTAGACGGGTCGTTATGCTGACGTGCATTATTACCTTAGGCGAATGTCTTATTTCATAAAAATAAAACTAATACAAAACACTGGGAATTAATACTATAAAAACTATATTGTAATTATGAAATTGGTTGTTAAGAATAAATTATTATTATTATTGTGCAGATTAATCAGTTTGTTCAGTATATATAAGTGTAAATATAATATTGCTATCCAGTTTAATTAACAAATTATGAAACAAACTTGAAGAATTTAACTTAAAAGAATAATATCTGAAAACAAATAATTAAACTGTTACAGCTACAGTTTTTTTTATAAATTTTCAATTACCATCGTAATCATACAAACTACAAATCAAATAATATTTCATACTCCTTAAATAAATTAAGCACTGCAACTACTGTAAGCACATGACCTGAAATTACAGTTTCAGAGAAACATTCATTAAAGTTTTGTAATTAATTCTTGTACTAAATAAACAAAAGACAATGCAGTAGTTTCGCAGTGTTTTACAATAAAAATAACAAATTTATAACAGTTTTTGTAGAAAGAAACAATACATTAACAAGACTGTACGTTGAAAATGTATTGTATTCATCAATATAAGTATAGATAAATAGAATAAGGGGTTGTTATGTACAGAAACATTTTTCAAATGTTAGAAATCTTTTCCACGTTTATAAGAAATGAAACTGGAGCAAGTTTTCTTATCTTACGGCAACAGTACAGAGTTAGTAGCCATGACTGTCGATAAATATGAAAACTGAAGTAATAAATTAATTCAGTATAAGAATGTGTACAGCGCTAATACTTACTTGAATTACTTATAATCAAATACTATGTATCAGTTTAATAAAATTACTGGTAAGCAATTCCAGAAAATAATATAAGTAAAAAAAGTATGAAATTATACACAGAAAACAAATATTCAATCTTTTCTGATATATTTGCTAAATTGATTTCAATGCTGTATTTTTCAAGGAATCAAAGGTAATTTTTTTCAAAAACAATTACCAGAAGAAATATTGTGGTCAGGGTACAGAAGTTCAAGTACAACATTTTATTTTTTTGACAAAGTGTAATTCTTTTGCAATCAGTTTTGTTAAATTTAAATATAAACTTTAACCAAATATGATATATAATATATTATAAATTAATATATTTATATACGAAGCTTTCTGTTTATAAAAAATGGATATAGATTTGGTAATACGACTACAGTCAGATGTTCGATTAAACTCATTGATATTTTCTGACGATCAGGTTATTATTCAGGATTGTCAGGATAATTTGCAACGGGCCTTTTTCAGGTTTTGTGTATTATGCCGTCAGTCTAATTTAAAAATATCAAGGGCTAAAACAAAAGTGATGGCCTATAGAGGAAAATATCCAGTCAGGACAGAGATGATGGTGGATGGAGTGATTCTGGAGAATGTGAAAGTCAGCCACTTTGCCTATTTGGGAAGTGATGTGTCATATGAAGTGTCAAAGTAATGTGTCAATGATGTACCACAAAAAGTTCAGAGATTTAACAGGATTTGTTGTACAATACATCGTAATGGGAAGGGAAGGACCCGAACTGGCACATTAATGAAGTTTAATATGACTGTGGCAATCCCAACACTGACAAATGGTAGTGAGGCCTGGGTGTGGAAGAAGAAATATAAAAATTCCATTCCGTCGGCAAAGATGCGCTTCTTGAAATGTATTAGGAGCTGCAGTCGACTTGATCGGTTTAGAAATGAGGACATGCAAAAGTTAGTTGTGTGTTCTCTAAAGGAGACAATTATGGAGTACCGCCGGAAATGGACCGATTATCTAGAAAGATTGTCTCCACACGGGATTCCTAGACTGGTTAGAAGTTACAGGCCGATTGGACGGTACGATCCGGAGCGACCGGTGGCTAGATAGATACCGGAATAGGTCTTGGGACCTAATTTTTGAATGAAAGAAGAAAAATTTAAAACGTACCGTGGCTAAAACCAACTAGAGGATTCTTTAACAACTCTAGCGTTAGTATAGCGTCTCCATCCAGTTGCAATCATCGGAAAATACAAAAATTTCAAGCAAGTTTGTTATCACCTATACGTATAGAAATATCATCAACAGATAAAATATTAACGGTAATTATTCGCAACATTACTCTTATATTCGAAAAATAATTTCGAAAGGCGAGAAAAATTTGTCATTTAAAATATCATTCCACATACTAGTAGGCCTACTTTCAGATATCCAGGCATACACTTACATAAATCACATCTGCAAAAATAAAACAATTAAGATGTAATTTTTATAACATTTGTTGGGTTTTAGAAATTAAACTAAATTAACCTTTAAAAGTCAATAATAAAACGTATATGATCAAACGGAGTTTAACTTTGGGGTGTTTCTGTAAATTTTAACACACAAATTTCAAAACGCTTTCAGTTAAAAATGTAAGGTACTACTAGTTAGACATACCTTATTACGTAAGCAACAAATTTATTACTTGAAATCTATGTATGAAAACAACATAAAACAATAAATTCTAGAATTTCGTAAAAATATTTTTGTGAATTGTACGAATATGAAAATTCCTAGAAATCGATTTACGATACCAACACTCAAAATTCAAGGTCGAAAATATATTTTTTTTGGAGTTTCCTCTATTCATGGATACTGTAATGAAAAATAAAGGTAAAATTTTTTTTGTATTTTGTTCCTCTAAAGTTACTATAGAAGTCAAAGATCTACGACTATTTATAACGTTTGAAAATACGAATGATTAAACTTGAAAGCAGTAGAACTACAAGAACTCTAGTACATCCAAATGTCTTAAAAAGTTCAATTTAATAATAAATGAATCAATATTGTTTGACTAAATATTTATGTACTGTATAATTAGAAACGTTAATGATGAAAATCATATTACAAAAGGAAATTTAAATTACAAGAAAATAATCACTTCTATTGTTATAATGTTACAAAGTAATAACATAAAGACAATATTCCCGTGATTTCATAGGAGTTGATATTTATCTAAAATACATAATAAAATAATTATGATACTCTACCGATTCTTTATCAAACTAAGCGACGATGATATTACCCCAACAGGTGGGTAACTGCTTCGCTTCTTTAAAGGTTGCGTGATGCGGTTGCGTGCTTTTTCTAATTTATATACCGTAATTACAGATACACGAAACCGCAGTATAATGCGGAGAGTACACATGTCGCAAAATACGTATACTTTAATATAAAACAATCGACCGGCAACTAAAATTTCACTTAATTTTTATCTTCTTTATATAACTTATTTCTTTTGATAGCTTTTTATAATAATTAAATTTATCACTGAAATATTTTAATATAAAAGAATACAATATTATATTAATTATTTTTCTTTTAAAATCGGTTGTATCTTTCAAGTAAAATGATATCGACGGAATAAACGTTCAGAAAAGAAACTAAATGTACTAAAAAAATGAATTTATCATTACCGATAACACGCGATGTTAAAGAAGATTATATTAAAATGATTATATTAACCAGAAATGAACCAGCCGATAAAGTGACTGACAGTTTTATTGAAACGCATAATCCAACGATTGAAAATCAATTTTCCAAAGTTCTTAGTAAACGATGTGATGCTTTTCGTAGATTATGACTTCAAATTAAAGCTGCCTCTTGACAATCTGACCTTCATAAAACCAGGAGACTATCAGATTTACAAAAATCTGGATTTACCCAGAATACAACAAAACAATGGAAATCCCTATTCAGTTTATAATACAGAATAAAAGTTGAACAAAGAGCTATTAAATTTAAAGTTCCATTAATTTACAAAAATACATGTACAATTATTTTCACTCATCTCCATTTGTCATTTTCTTTTTTCTAGTCGGATTATAGAAAGTATTGGACTATAAAACAATCGAATCACACACAGTTAATAGAATAATGAACGATTGTTCAATTTAATTGAAAAGTTATTTCCATAAATTAATTTTTACTAGTCAACAAGATAGTATTGGATTGCAAGTACCCAGCTTACAAACATAGAACAAATTAGTTTATTTTTCTTCCGCTATTACAATTACTTTTGTAATTAAATACGATAAACCTATTTCAAATAAGTCAACGACTAACTAAACTAAAAATTATCTAATTATAAAAAGAATTAATTAGCTCTATTAGCTGCTTCTAGTTACATGACAAACCACTGCATTCAAAACGATCTATTTATTTGAACAGTTAGAGAAGGAATATCAAAATTTAGTTCAGAATATGAAAAACAGCGTGAACCACATGATATTTTTTGGGTATAAATTTACCCGATGATGGTAACACGATTTTTTTAAAATTTGGCGTAATATTAACTAAACATTAACTGTTTATATTATAATATATCTATTATCTATTATAAAATTAAAAAAACATGCTGGGGGGGGATAACGAGAAAAAACCCAGATTTGAATAACAGACAGTAATTACCTGAGTACACTGATAGTTGGGGTTCAATCAACCATACTCTCTCAAGAATAGTCGGCCTGAGTCTGTGCAAGACCATATTATTACACGTCATACAAATCATCCTCATCTCAATAGGTCACGGGGTTGTTTATTGTTCTTAACTGAACAGATTGGAACCCACATGCATTAGGGATTAGAAAAAAATCACGCAACCTTTCTAGGGCTTGTAGTAAGTACGTGCACAATTTAGGAACAAAACTAAGATTTTGTACAAAAATGTTGAAAGTAGGAGAAAATTTAACGAAGACAATGATTTAGGTGACTGATGTTTTGTTGCAAAAAGTCATTAAATAATTTTTTTTAAAAAATACAATGATACATAAATAGACGGACAAAAACAACCCAAATATTTATTTATAAAATTATAATTATTAAATTTGTAATATAAAGTGGCATCGTGAATCCTTGTAAAATATTCAAGGCAAAAGAAAGGACAGAGACAAAAAGCGTTTACGAAAATACCGTAGAAATGAACGATATGCTATAAAAATAACAAATAATGGGAATTAAAAGAAAAGCTGAAGTTAAATAGAAAAAAACGAGTACGAGATTTAAAGTACATGATACGGCTAGATAGGGAGGAAAATCAATGTAAATATGGTCGGAACAAGTCAAGTCAGACAGACAAAGCCCAAGAGCGACGACTGATCCATCGGAATGAGTGAAGTGTAGATCTAGCTGTAATGTACAGATTGTGAGGGTGTCAGTTGACACGCGCCTAAATTAATTATGCTTGCATTAGTGTTAAATCGAACCCCCTTCTTTCCCTTGGGATATCTGTAGTTGGTTAGGGATTTTCTCCCCTTATCCGAGCTTCTAGTCTCCATTATTCATTACAATATCAATTTAAATTACTTCTTCATTCTCGTTTCATTTAAATTCAACATAAAATGCAGTAAAAACGATGCAAACTGATCAAAAATTTACGTCAAAAACTATTCAAAAAATACTGCGTAAGTAATTTTCTATGTGCATTTAGTATTATCTTGTTTTCCTACCGTAGTAAATGTTTTAAAATTAAGTTAAGTCATGTCTATACGATACAGTATACCTGATATGAATTGCAAATTTCTGCAGCTGAACAATTCAGTTTTTTTTGTACTGTTAGTAATTTAGTAATGTCCACTTGTAATACTCTGTAAATACATTTAACAGCTAATGTATTGTTGGACGTTTTATTTATTTTTTACTATTATTACAGTAATTTAATGTATGAGGATCAATTTACAACTATCACATTTAAGTTAGTATTATCAAATGTATTTCGTTCGAAAAATTACTGTTTACGTAATCAGAAAAATTTTAAAAACACATCATTATTACACTCACTGCATAATGACACCTAACTACAACTGACGTAATGGTTAATTGAATTCCATATTTACGATATCATTATTTGTAATTAACTTTTAATTTACCAACTTAAATGCATTAGATGTCATGTTAATGTGTGTAATAGTATGTTAATAAGAAAAGCAGATTGCCAAACACAAAGTAGGCTTCACAGTGGAAAGAAACATTCCTTTCTCTAAGTCCACTAATTTTCTTGAGAAAAAAGGTTTGTTACATAATTTATAAAAAAAAATCATTAAAAATTATGGATAAAATCATTGGTTTAAATGAAATGTTTTAAAATAGAGAGGTTTAAAGGTTTAACGTGGAAAAACCCAACAAAAAAGGAAATTGAAAAGTTTTGAACTGCTCAAGCTAAGAGCAGCATATTTTTGACAAACTTCAAAAAGTATTAGAAATATGTAAGCTCTACATATGTAATTTTTAGGATGTAATTTTTTGATCATAAATGTCTGAATCTTCTCCAAGAAACAATGTACAAACACAAGTAGTGTCCAACACTACTTCCCCCATCGTGAGGGAGTGAACATGAGTTTTTTTCGCTGCCTCGGATAAAAAAAAGATGTACATTTTAGACAATTCTTTTAAACAGAATTATCTATTATCTGTTCTTTAAAGAACGATAAATAAGATTTGGTAAAATTTTAATAATCATGAAAATATATCTTTCGGTGGAAAAACCTTTAAAAAAATCTACCGTATACAAGTTACTATTTATTAGACAATAAATAAAATTAAGTTAAATTTTGAAGAAACCAAAAATAATTATTTACGTTAATAAACTCTGACTGTCGGGTTATCTCCTTTTTGGTATTAGTATAGTACCGTTTCTCGTTCATCACACTAAAATTTAAAAATTTTTAATTGTTGTTAAAATAGAAAGGTACAGAGAATGTGGTCATTTGTCATGTACCACGGCTCATCTGTAAGATCTCGGAGGATTTTATACTGAAAACACTTTATAATTTAGGTATTTGAGTAACTGGAAGCGCCCAAAAACTTGATGTTGTAGATCAAGATTAGTTTAAGAACGGTTTTTTTGAATTAAAATTTTGTTTGAAGCAAATTGATGTCGGTCTGAGAAGCCAAATTTTTTCGATGTACCTCAAACATTTTTCGTTTTTCTTATTGTGTGTTTTCAAATTTAGTTGTCTCTCTAGATGTAATCCAAGATATAAAGCTGTACTGATTTAAAATAACACGCAGTTTTATTTACCAATTAAAATAAAATATAATTAAATCACTAACAATACATAATATTTAATCGAATATATACAGGAAAAATTATGTGGTTGGTTATTGGACGAATGGATGAAATTACAATAACAAGTACGCAACTCTAGATAAGTTTCTAATTACTGGCAGTCTCCTTTTTGTAAATTATTATGAAGAAACAGTTCAAAATATGTGTTGTTACAATGTACTTTTATTTCCATACAGTTAGTACCTGTAATATCTACAATATTGAACAGAATGAAACCGCTAACAACATTCATTATTTAATTTTATCCCGCAATGTTCTTTATATTTGGCATTTGTTATGTAATAATTTCACATTAAACCCTTTACATATCATTCTTATATATGAATAAAGCAATACATTAATTTAAATACCAACGTACAATATCTGTTTGTTTATTGACAGTTAAATTGCATAAAAATCTGAAGGATTTTGTAGAATACATTTAAATTTAGTCAGAAAGGATATAAATAATACATTAATCAATACCGTTACCTGTTCGAAGATATTTGATGGCTATCTCTGTCAAATTAACTCGTTTTCCCTTCGTGATCATAGTATATTACAGCTTGTAATATTGTTAACTACATAATTACCTCTCGGAATTCCTGTGGGATGGGGGAATGGACTTCAGAGCACTGCTCTGAAACGTACCTAAGGGATCTGTGGATGAATAATTAACTAACATCCGATAGGGTGTCTTATATAGTTAGACCGTTTAATAGCATAAAAATGTATGCAGATCTTACTCCAGGGGATAACTATCTAAAATATGAACATAATAGTTTAATCAAATTAAATTTCTTTAAGTAACTGATAAATTTTAAGTTTTCTTTGAACTTAAATTTGGAATAAAGTTTTCATTCATCACTTAATTGAGTTTGCTGTTGAGTAAGGCTAAACTAAAACAGTAGGTTACACAGTTTATTGAAAAATCATTAAACGTTAAAATAAATCCTTTTCACTTCGTAAGAATATAGTTTTGAAATTGAACTAATGAAAAGTATGTTATATTACCTTCCGGCAAGAGTTTTGTAAGAATTTTTAAATGAAAAACTAAATCAAACCGAATCTATTCATAAAATTGTACTAAAGATGTGTTTTCTGTTTATATTCTCCTCTCAATTCCTAAATTATTTCTTTAAACTATTATTTTCGATTACCGGAAAAAAAATTAATTAGGAAATTTTTATGTATACTTTTAATGTACTCATGTCTCAGGGATGTAATAAAGTAGGCCTAAAAAGAAGATAACCATGATATTCTAGGTAGAATAATGGCCGTTATACTTCACAAAACTGATAACACGAGAAAAAGATGAACTCAACAGATCCCAAAGGATCTGAGGAATCAATTTACTAATACCTTTAATCCTACCAAACGCGCTCCGTGATCAAGAGGAAATAAACAATATGAAAAAACCATTAACTTTTCTTTACGTTCATTTTATAAAATGAATATTTTATCAATAATAAAAATAATTAAGAAAGTGAACTTTCTAAAAAGAAAAGTAGTAGTAAAGTTATTTTTATGAAAAATTGACGACGGTTTTACTCTTTACAAAACATTACTTTGATTAAAAAACTTCAAAACTGTAGTAGAATTGGGAATAAAAAATACGGAGAAAGGAGAAAATATACAGAATGCTTGAAGATAGAGAAAGAGAGTGCGAGAGAGTAAGCCGGTTTATTGTTTAGGGTAGGCCTATGTGTAGGCATAGACAAGGCTTACTGAAACTAAGTTAATGTACCATGGTAAATGAATAATATATAACCTTTGGACGACGTGATCCCTATAGCCTTCCTTCAAGTAAATTGATTCCTTTTTAAACAATTAAAGAGATGTTACAGCGTAGTTACTTTTCCTTATTAGTGAATAGATCTAACCCTTCATATAGTACCTGTAATGAAGAAATAGGGCACCTAAGTTAATAAGTAATGCAGAGATTATTTTAAAATACATTTCATTATTATTCTATAATACAAAATAACAAACCGAATAACTTACATCAAATTACAGACAAAATATTAGTAAACATGGTTTTTGTGTGCAAGTTATAATGTTCTAATTGGGTAATGATGTGTTAACGCCATCAGAGTACAAACTACATTTGATGAAGCAAGATTAAGTGTTCTTTATTAAAGTAACCGAATCATGAAAGGTATTCGAAAATTTTTCAAAAAATAATAATAATAAGCTTGTATTTAAAAAATAAATACAAAATATAGATTTTTACATAAAAAAATACAAAATTACTTATTTGTAGTGATTAATAGAAAATATTATTTTTAGTCAGTATAATTCTCAATATATATTTTTAACCGGTGGAAGTTCTTGTGATATCAGGCATACAAGATAATTACTCAAAAACAAAGTATCTACCAAATTTCGAGTTAATAGACAAAATCTGCAAGTAGGAGTACATAGAACACAGGAACAGTCAAAGTGAGATAACAAACAGAGCTGTACAGAGAAGAATAGGGACAACGATAGTATAATGCTTTTCACGGATAATGATTTTTTTTTTGTTTAACGTCCAACTGTTCTGCAATTACTGATAATGCAGACGGGGAAGGATAAAATGATTTTTTGTAACATATGAAAATATGCCGTGCCAGAATGGGAACTCAAGACCGCATGATGAGAGGCGAGCACGTTACCTACTACGATAATGCGGCCGGCACACACGGTTGATGAGCTCTCTTTTTCCACGGGTTTAGACCAATCAGAACGTTTGCCAGCGTTGTCAGATTGTACAAATAGTTCAGCCTGACAAATATTGTGCGCGCATACGTACAAGAACCAGAGTAGTTCACTTGTATCTTGCATCTCGTACTGAACACATCGATTATAGAGCGCGTTAATATGCAATACTTTATAATATAATCAGCTGATTGAATATTTATAGGTTATGACTGTTAATGAAAGACCAAACAAACGGCTGACAAAATATACAACAGAGCTACAAGAACAAGTGATGGCAACGTTGCTGGCAAGCCATTGGCTAGCTATTAAGTGTGTAGGGGGCAACGCGTACATTCAGAGCTCATCAGCCCTGAAAAATGGTATAAATTCTATTTTGTGGTTAAACGAAATCCGTATGAGAACTAAGGAAGGGATTGGAAGAATCATACAGCAACGGATTCTGGCGTACGGTACAGAAACGTGGGAATTATCAGAGAGATGTAAAAGTGATTGCAGTCGAGTAGATGGACTTCTGGAGAAGTTGTTGAATGTTGAGGTCGGACAATATGAGACACTAAGCAATCAGAAAAACGATAGGAAAACCAAACAGTTTGTCAAATGAAATAGAAACAATGACACTGTTATTGTATGGACACCTTCGTAGGATGAATTAAGACAGGTAGTTGGAGCGTGTATAGAATTTAACCCCAAGGAAGAGAAGGAAAAGAAGACGTACAACATAGCAACGGATGAAAGGAGTAATGGAAGCGATAACCAGTTGAAGCTAGAGTAAAAGGATAATTAGTTGGATGGAGAGGCTTAGCGTTTGGGATACGTAAAACAACAATTATAGCTGTAAAAAATTTCGAAACCCGTATTTTGAATAACCAATGTAAATTTATAAACATATAAAGTTTTATTGGTATAAGTTATTTCATTAATATTATTTAGATATACAAAGAAATATTTCATCTTGGAGATAAATAATTAAATACTATTTAGACAAAACTTTTAGGTCAACCGAGTCTTATGGACTTTCGGTTCTAGAACGGTTATGTTTGTATTTAATTGCAGAAGTACTTACATAACTGCGTACGTTTTAATTTTGCTGTTTTATTCAGAGTTTTAGTAAAAAAAATAGAGAAAAAATTGTAATTTAAAAAATAATTACAACTCTTTTCATAGTAGGGAATATGAAATTTAATTTAAAAACCTGCGTTTTATTTTTATATACATGTACAGTTAATATATAGGTCATATTTGTAGTTATATACTTTTTAAACATAAAAGATAAGTATGCTTAACACCTTAAAGTTGAAATACGTATATTTTATGTAGATTTAAAGAAAAATGTACTTATTTTTAATATAACTGAATTTTGTTAAAAGAAAAAATTAAAACTGAATTCCTGTGGAAAAGAAAACTAGAAAAATCTTAGAAGATATATATTCAGTGAATTGTGAACCAGTTTGTTTCCTTAGCAAATGAAAGTATATAATAATATTTCCAAAAGAAGCCACGAATCTAAAATTGAATGAATGTATATCCATTTAATATTCTGCGAAGCAAATGAAAACACAAAACAGCAGCGGTAGCATAAATTTATAAAGTCAGAGTGGTTGTTAAGTAGAAAATGGTAGTTACAAAAAAAGATGGAAAGAGAACAAATGAGCACAAAAGTAAATCCGGCGAGAACGAAACGAAAAAAGAACAGAAGATGAATGGAATAAAATTTTTAAATTTAATTGAAATGTTTCGTGTAAAGAATTTTCCATTCTTAATAATATTACAAATTCAAACTACTTTTATAGTATAATTATAATCAGAAATATCTTGTATAAAAAAGAACCGAGAATTAAAATCTTAAGAAAACCTTTTACACCGTAAACACCTGATGTAAAAGCAATGCTATATTATTCAAAATTATGTTCATTATATAGTACTGTTCAAATTTCAACGCACGTAAAATATTTAATAACCATTATATAACTACTACGAAACTATAGTTCACCATTCAATACACCATTAAAAAAGCTGTAAAATGTTATGATTTTTTTCACAATAAAAATTAAAAGAATAAACAAATTTTATGTGATGTATTTATTATTTTACATCAGTCATAAATCCAAATTTTTTATCAGTCAGTAGATAAGATTGATTTCCCTCTGGAGTTTGGTATTTTCAGAATAACATCAGATAATTACTTAACTTGTCGCATTTAACCTATTTCGTTTCACATCACACAAAAATATTTATTCAAATACATGATCAGATTGTTCTTATCAAAATTAATAAATATGTCACATTTTTTCCTACATCACTTTGTTGTGATTGAACTAAGCTATGCACAAGAGAAATACTCTTACTCAAAATAATATAACTGTTATTAATTGAATTCAATTTTTTCAAGATAACAATGAATAAGTAATCTTTAATAATACCGCTGTTCGTTTAAAAAAACTTCTTTCTTTTGCAACAACTAACTGTTTATGGACAATCAAAAAGTCAACTAAAAAAATTAAATAATAACTTCACCTACTGGTTAGGTCCTCAAAAATTACAAATTAAAATTTTTATAAAAGCTTTTTAACTAGCATCAAGTAAATCCTGGGTAGATGTTGATAAGAAAACTCGATAAAAAATAACTATACTAATTTTTTTTATTCCTAATGTGTGTACGTTGTTAAATGTTCAATTCAGAACAATAATCAACCCCATGACCTAATGAGCTGAGGATGATGCGTATGATATGTAAATGAGGTGTAGTTTTGTACAGACCCAGGCCGACCTTTCCTGGAAGAGTAAAGTTATTTAAACCCCAACCATCAAAATAAACCGATAACCACTGTCTAGTATTCAAATCCGTATAAAAGTAACTACCTTTACAAGGACTTTTTTTTTAGAGTGATGATGCCTACATAAGCCATGGGCTTGTGCGTAGGTAATGATATGTGGTGATTTACAGATGAACAAAATCCCAGACCTGACCGGGAATCGAACCCGGAACCCCGGCATAGTAGCCAGTTGCCTTTGAACCAGTAACCTTCGTCTCCAAAAATCAGCTATTAAACAGCTGACTCGAGGCGAAGAATTTACCTCTAGACCAACCCGGGGGGGGGGTCAATAACTATGCTAGAACAAAAACAATTAAACAACCAAGTCATTATAAAGTGCACAAAAACGACAAAGAACTATTGAAAAATACTATACCAATAAAACTTTTTTAAGGAGTTTTTCTGAAGGTGTTGAATGGTGTAATTTTTAAAGGATGTTTTTTCTTTTCAAACGAGTAATTTTAGTATTTAGCCAGTAAAAACAGCTAAGCGATTTGAGTGCTGAAAAAGACCTGCTATCGATGACTAATCCTTCTCATTTCTTCCATAACTATTGGAATTCCAAGATCTATGCAGACTGTCATATTATCGGCGTACCAGTGAGTGTCAGTTATAATTTGTAACATTTTGACTGGAACCTCACAATAATTGTAATACTGTTTTTTATTAAACTTATGTGAAGTCACATCAACTTCTTTGGTTGACAATGAGGCTGGTAATTAGCCCACAAGTAGGGTTAGTAACCACATAAATCGTTTTATAATTAGATATAATATTGAAAAAAACCAAAAGGAAAATGTGAATAAAACATAAATTATTTTAAAACATTTTCACCATATACTCAAATAAGTGAGAAGCTTAAATGATTACTATTTAATTACTATTTAATACGTGAATATACTTTTGAAAAATAATATTTTTGATATTATGTTTTAAAAAGTAAATAACAAAAATTGATTTCCAATAAAGAAGCGATATCTCTAAATCATTTTGAAATATAAGAAAGCAAGAAAGAAAGGGATAAAAATATGTATATTTTTGTTTCAAAAGGAACGTAGAACTATTAAAAAACCATTAAGAACCATTACATTCACGTTAAATTTTGAGGGAGACTAAATGCATTGTAACATATGGCACACTGTAAACAAATTCAGTTTTTCTTAGTTTAATATTTACCCTTCAAAATTGTGTAAGAAGTTAAAGACAAACTGGTCTATATCGATTTTATAATGTCCCTCAGTTGTTTATATATTACACATTAAATTATACAAAACAAAATAAGTACTATGAAACAATAAATTTATTGACTTATACGAATTTAAATAATCTTATAATCTACCTTGTCTAATAATTTACTTTTCAAAATATTTGAAAATTGAGATTAAGAGACGCTAGTGATTTTGTTATTCATCAGTTTCAATACTCTTCAGAACTGAAAAGGAGAGCCTTCGTTTTTTAAGCATAGAGCTAAAATCAAATCGAATAATCAAACCTACTATATTTATTTTTGAAGTGATCAGTATGCATGATGGAATATCTCTTCAAAAGAACTTTTCCAGGTGGTAACCACCCTCACGAGTAGGAATCCACCGTCGCTTTATGCAAAGCACACAACCCATTGGATTCTGGGGATTCTGTAATACCATGCACGGCGGACTCGAAGTGTTCTTGAACCTCTATAAAAGATGTGATGAGAATGAAGTAAAACAATGTGGGAACCAAATTTAGGCAACTGGTTTCAGACATCAAGGACTACGCGAAAACCAGATTTCTGGATAAACGAAGGAAAGGCAAAACCTTCAAGGGAGAGAATGCTGAGAACGTGAGCTGGAAAGAGCTTCTATAATGTTTGAAATTACGCTAAATAGTATAAAATGGTTAAATAGAAAAAAAATTATAATAATGTTTATCGTAATAAAAAAACGAATTTAGTAGCGTCACTATAGAATTTATAATAATTTTAGATATAGTAAGACTCCTGTAGTTCCAACTGTATGGGGAAGCCTTAGTCCGAATTAGTAATAAAAATTTCGAATACTTCGCGAAAATTCGAGCCAAAGGACTAATTTTAAGTGAATGTTAGATTTTGTTTTTTTTTTAAGAAAAACTTAAAAAAATACAGTATATAAACTAAATTCAATAACTGATGAATTTTAAATTTAATAAAATTTTAATTTAAATAATTAAATATTTTATTTTTTATTTTACATTAGATTCATGTTAGGTGTTTCGGTCAACTGCCGGAAGGCTGGTTTGAACCTCTATAGGTTTTACTACATAAAACGAGGAGTAATGTAGTTTACATTTGCCATCCTCACTGAGTAGAAAAGTTTGCTTATCAGCATGCCAGGCCCTCTGAATAGCACCTACTTTTCACCCTGCAAATGCCACCTTCACTTCATTCACCACAGGGTCTTGCTGTATAATGAAATTCATTTCGCTCAGAGGAGATAACTCTGAATACTGTCTTTTACACCTATATCTCTTCTGTTCTTAAACGATTTAGTCTGATAAATGGCCGACTACGTGATATGAAGCAGAACTATTTTTTGTAGTACGGAAACTAGCAGATCGAGTGGAAATAATTATTTAACACTCCACCTGCCAATAATAGGCAAACTTACTTATTTTAAAATTATTTTGAGTAATTATTATTCTGTTGTACGTAGCCAAAATAATTAAGTACTCTCACAATACCTGGGAAAATTAACAACTTCGGAATATCACAGTTAATACGAACTCACCTGCAACAAAAAAGTAAAACATCTTTTAATAATTTAAATACTAAATTACATTTAAGCATTAAAAAAATATGGACTCTAAGAATCTGTAATATCTTCAGAGGGATCTTAAGGGGACCCGGAATGCCTATCTCCGTAATGCTAATGTAAGGAACATTTTCTCAAAAACTGCTACAGTTATCCTGTTCAATTTTTTTGTGGTTACTTTTCATGCTATTCTACACTCACAAAATTAGTAGCATGTTTACATATATTGTTAGAAGATAAGAAAATTATTTTCGAAATTACCACTTTTGAAAAGCATAATTTGTTGCATATTTAAGTGAAAAATAAATATTTAAACAATTTTTTCCTGTAATATTAGTTCAGTAGCTACATTTAAATTATGGTAAGAAAGTCTGTGCAAAAATTTCATTGAAATCCGTTCACATTTGGCTGAGAAAATGTTTCCTGTGTGTCAAAAATTGCTGTTTACGGGAAACAAGAAAAACTAAAAGAGAACAAATAAGTAGTCTACTTTCAAAGTAGTTACCTCTAATACATTCCAGGATCATAATCTGGAAATTCCTCAACTGTTGCATTCACAGTTGGTCTAATGCCAACTTTAAGTTTTAAAACAAAAACAAAATTATGAGTTTATCGTTTGTCATTCAAAAAATAGATGTGTTTATGCAAACTGATAACGATTAGAAAATAACGTAAGGGTTCAACATATTTTAGTTTTTTTTGGGGGGTTATAAATTGCAAAAACCCCAAAAAATTATACACCATTGGTGCAGAAAATTTTTAATTTTAATAATGTGCAAAAAACCGGATTTATGAAAATTGTTAATTTTCTCCGTTCCGGGTACCCTTAAGGTATAAATTGTGGGAATGATACTATGTTGTTGTTTGTTTAGGTCATCAACCGAAAGGCTGGTTTGAACGTTCCGAGGATTAGCTAAGTAAAACGAGAAGTGATGTGGTTTACCATTGCCTTCCTTACAGAGTGGACATGATACTATATACAAATAAAAATACTTAACTGATTATATTTATTGAGCCACTCACGCTTATGATTACAGATATGGCAATAATATGATAAGAAACAGAACTATTTCTTGTAGCCTTGGAACTAGCAGATCGAGTGCAAATAATTTACCACTACACCTGCCTGTTATGAGCAAAGCATCAATATGGAATTTATAATAAATTTAGGTACGTATTTGTAATTAGGATTTGATTCTTTATGGCAAAATTTTTACAGAAATTTTACATTTCATTAAGATCTGATCTAGGGTTTACTGAAAAAATATACAAAAAATAATACAATAACTTAAAATATGAAGAAAATATATTAATTTTAACGTATTCAAGGCTAGGCCTACGGGTAAACCAAATGAAATTAGTTAAAATTTTAATTTATCCATGTATAATTTGAATTCTAAATTACAGTAGTATACTGTAATCCACTTTGTATCTCGGAGTAGGTAGGCAAACGTTCTAATTGTACAAGACTACACACTGGTACGCCATGACTGGCTGCGTAATTTATATCCTAATCCCAAACACGTTTCACTTCCGTTTCTAATATACGAAATTAGCTTAGTAATTTAAATAAAGAATTACAACAAATTTAAAGTGAATTACAAGACGGTGCAATTATTATTCATTAATGTTTCAATAATTAAATTATCAGGTAACATTAAGAAGTAACAATATAGCCAATTTGTGTTAAGTTATTGTTAACTTGGCCTTGAAAAATACATCGTATGAAAGGACATACCTCATAAAATATACACACTAACGAATGCATATAAAAGGAGAAACACCATTCAACTTATTTTACGTGCTGGGACTGTGGGAATTTCAGCTTCGCTTCCGGCAATTATACAATAAATAATATTAAATGCAGAATAAAAGTTATTTTCAACTGGAATATGTATTCTAAATAAAAAAGAACTGAATTCAAATGACTGTTACTAATTATTAACAATTTTTGAAAATAATTTGTTTTCTGTAATTAAAAGAGAACTTTTTTAATTTTAATTACAGTTGCAGTTTATAAAGTACGTGTATTTATTAAAAATAAATTCATAAATTACTACAGACGAACAAGTTTTTGTTGCAAGAAGTACATAGCCAATAGCTTCATGTGGACAGTAAAACTGTGAATAGGTTTTCAGACATTAACAGGGAATCGAACAAAACATTAACCGGCCGCATTGGCGCAGTTGGTAACGTGCTCGCCTCTCATCATGCGGTCCTGGATTCGAATCCCACTCAGGCATGGCATATTTTCATACGTTACAAAAAAAATCATTTCATCCTCCATTGTATATAGTTACACCCCAACGTCGTCGCTAATGACCTTAGTAGTTGATGCGACGTTAAATAAATGAATTAAAAAAAAAAGAAAAGAAAAAAAACATTAACAGATCGGGAATCTAACTTTAGTTTATTTTATTACATCTTGGTATGAACTAAAATACTCTATTCCAATATTATTCATGCACTTTTTGTCTTTTAATATGGCTATATCGTGAACCAACTTTTGGCGCCTGTCACAATAAAAAAACTGAATATTCTTCAAAGACACCAGTCAAAAGCACCTAGAGCAATAACAAACGCACCTTTTTACGTAACCAATCATAACCCTCACAACGACCTGAAAATACCAACGGTTTGCGACATTGTAAACGCAACATACAACTCATTACACACTAAGACAATTGACCACATAAATCCAAATGTCCAGTCTCTTTCAACTTATGATTTCTCTGTTAACAGACGACTGAAACAAAGGTGGAATAGGGATCTTCTCCGACCACCATAAAAAAAATGTTATTTAATTTGTCATGCCAGTGTCAGTTTATAAAAACAAAAAAATCATTTCATATAAAAAAAATCATTATCATTGAAAAATATTGGCACCACATTCCTTGCAAAATTTCACGCCGAAATCAGTCACTGGATCGATTCACATTCACGTCACATTCCCGTCATTACTCATTCATTCCATCTCATTTACTAGTTGTGCTTTAAAGAAAAAATGTACGGTTGTAAATAAAAATAAAGTTGAAGCCAAAAGAAAAAAAAATTGTGTATTATGTTTAACTAGTTCAAGTAAGATTTGTTGAGAACAAGAAAAATAAATTAATATAACCCGAAAAATATGTGTTACTTTTGATTAACAATCATAATTTTACCAAAATTTTACAGCAAACAAAATCAATAGAAAATTTTAAAATTAAGGAAAAGACAATAGCTAAATCATGACACTCGTCCAATTTAATGATACCATTTTCATTTTTATAAAAATCTAAGCGTTAAACCTATTATCCAGTATAATTCTAGAGATGATTTTTTTAATAATCATCTACACCGGTTCTCGCAGAACGAACTGTTCTGTTTGCAAAAAGCAAATCGGTAAAAAAGAAACAGCAAATGAGCTTTCCAATTATATGCCAATTTAGTAGTTAAATTTATACAATAAAATTGGTGGATTAAAAAGGAAATAACGGGGCGTTGAAAAATTAATCACTATAATAAGAGTATTCGGTTAGCCAATATTGACGATAATTGTACATAATTTTACTCGAATTCAATTCTTTGATATTATTAAATGTAAAAATTAATACTTTTATAGAAAAAAATTAGTTTATTTACGACTGTAAAGGACATAGGTATTTACACTTAGGAATGCTACTAATGCTTAATAATACTAGACCTGCAGCAAATAAGTAAAAAATATTGAATTTTATTATTTTATGTAAATTTAAACAAGACTGATTAAAGTTACAAATTGTCAGGAATAAGCCCAAAAAATTATTATATTTATAACATTATAAGAGCCTTCTGTTTTAACAAACGTACAAAGTTACATAGCTACATCAATAGATAATGTCACAAAGTGACTAAATAAATATTAATCAAAAAACATGATTTTATAATTCTGTAAATGAATTTTGATAAATGGTAACTTAAGCCAAATAACCTTATAGTTGGCCAAACGCAAACAATTAAGACTTCCGGATAATTCTCTCTCCAAAGACTGAAGAGAGTGTACAATAGATAATTTTCTTAGGTCCAGAATACACGTACTTTATTATTAAAATAACAATCTATATAACATCAAATCGTCCTGAAAGGCAACTTGTCCTTGTGTACAACGGCAAGAATGTTCCACCGGCAAGTGATGTGAAATATCTAGGATTGTAGTTTGATAGAGGTCTGACTTGGCGCAAACACATCTAAATGACAAAGAAACAGCTAGATCTAACATTTAGGAAGATTTATTGGCTCATTGGTAAATGTTCCCAGTATTCGATTGAAAACAGACTACTGTTGAACTGAAATGACCTACGGGATCTTTTGAACTGAAGTCGATTTGACCCTACGGGATCTTTTCAATTGAAATCAATTTGACCTACGGGATCTTTTAAACTGAAATTGATTTGACCTACGGGATCTTTTGAACTGAAATCGATTTGACCTACGGGATATTTTAAACAGAAACTGATTTGACCAAAGGGATTCAGTCATGGAACACAGCATCAAATTCACGAACATCGAGATTGGCAACCGTTTCCGTCGAAACCCCTGCTGACCACATCAAATGCACCATGGAATATCATCATTGCTAACATACAACGAGATTTGGATGTGCAAACAGTTCGTAAAAAATGTATAATTTCAGTTGTAAATAGTATATCTGTCAGACAACAGGAATGATATGTTATAATTTGTTAATTACAACACTATTGTAATAGTTTGAATTGTTATTTTTTAACATGCTAGCTCTACGCGATATGTTGCATATATAGTTATACAAAAGAATTTGCATTAAAAAAAAACATAAAAAATATTATCATTCAAATAACTATCCGATCAGAATTTAAGCTAAATGAAACATATCTTTATCACTGGAAGCACTTAACAGTAATATGAGATTATATGCTTCTTTAAGTCATTAATATCATTTTTCTTTATTATAATTTCGTCATCACACATTACCGCTGTATAATTATATACAGCGACAATAAATGAAATGTAACAGAAATTGAAAAAAAATACTGAATATAATAATATTTAACGGTATTTTTATACGAGAGTAGCTTCTGTAAGTTTACTTAATAATTATAGATTATTAATTTACTAATAAAAATGTTTCCCAAACATAAAACTGGTGTACTAATTGCTCGGAATTGACTTAACACTCTCCGTTGCTAAAATTCAATAACGGTTCGATGATATCTGATTAATATTAAGAAATAAAAAAACATAAATTTTGGTCACGAATAGTTCGAAGAAACGTTTTCGTAAAAAAGATTTTTGCTGACTCACAACGGAAAACTAACCTGGGTGATCGCACAAAAAACCACACATTCAGCTCTCCTGTAGAAAAAATTACGTCCCTACTGGAAACGTCTTGGATTTGTAAACATTGTAGAGGAATGGAATTATTTGTTATCGTTGCGTATCTGAACGGAATTTTTTATAATCTTGAGCGAAAAATTTAAGAATTTTCCTCCTTTTGTTATTTAAGTCTTGTCTAAAACTAAAATATTACCTTTAATATTAGATTAAAGAACAATAGTGGTGGGTATTAACAGATTACAAGTTTTCAGACAGCCGGGAATCGAAACCAGGACTTTCCACTAAAAGTAATGAATTTTATTACGTACTAAAAATATAATAATTAGGCTAATTATTACAAAACACACACACAGAAATTAACTTTTGAAAAAAGCCAGCCAAATACATTTCGTGTCTCAGTTACTTCGTTCTTCATAGGAAATTATCAAAGAGTCGTTAATTTTCCTTTATCAGGAAAATCTTTGATATAATACATGTCATATTCGAAATTACATAAATTAATAAACATTTCGTTAGTTTCTTTAAATATTTGTGTGTTTTGTTTTCATGAAAAATTAATAAATCACACGAATCCAGAGATACATACACTTCCACTTACACGCCAACCACAAAATCCATAAAGGGGATTAAAAAAAGATGCTAAAATATGGATCTTAAACAAAACAGCGACGAGCATTTGCCACACGGTGATTTCATCAATCAAGTCGAAAACAAGGCATTAAACACGTAGGCTACATCATAAGTACTACTAATAGTATAAAGTTTTAATTTTTACTAAATAAAGACAAAAAAATTGTGGTATAACTGCCATGTTAGTAACGTCACGCTCTACTAAGGGCTTTCAAATCGAAACCAAGAAGAAACTTTTTTTGACACTTAAATTGAAAGTTTAATATCTGTTATGGCAATAATATAACAATTTCTAAATATGAAGCTAAGGTACCAAACCTTGCATTACTTGCCGGAGCCTGAAGTCATCACCTAATCCCTACAATTGTCCAAGAAGATCCCTTGGCCAGAGGCGTTTTACACGTCTGTGCTGAGTGCCCGGTATCGCCCTAGTGTACATGTTTTGTATGAGAGGGTTGTCATGTAATTTAAATTTACAAAGAAACTGCGAAGAAATTATATACTCGCTATCAATGTAAACTAATTGGGCATACAAATTTTTTAATGTACACTTACCACACAGTCCACGTAGAAGATTAAAGAAATATTGGAGTACTAAACAATTCTGAAGGCATAACCTGAAGGTTGCCACAAGTTGATTTCATACAGTACTTCAATAGCAGCTATTAAAATTAAATCATATAATATATTACTCGCTATAATCCGGCGCAGTTGTAAAATTTTAAATATATAAAGGCAAAAAATGGTATAAAAGTTATTTACGCTGTCTTTTCCGATTGGTTCAGTGAAAGAATTTATCTGAGGTTGTAGGTAATGTTAAAGAGTAGTAGATCATAATATAATTTTTGTATTATTTCCATTCGTAATATGTAGTGAAGTTTACAATTATTTATTTTATAATGTTATCTACATACAACATTTGATTTCCTATTGATTACTTTCAATTTTAAGATAAATGAATTATTTCAGATATTATAGTTACATCTAAGTAAATTTGAAATTTCGTCCTCACATAGTAAGACTCACTTGTCCCGCTTTTCTCGTGTCTGGTTGGGTTTTGTTGGCTAGCCGGTCGGTTGCTTCGGATAAAGGCTTTGTTTAAACTGTTATTGTGGATTTGGCCTAACATTTCTGAAGCTCGCACTGTTCACTTCAGTTCGCTCCATTGTGGTCGGCGTCTATCCTTTTACTGATAAATGGCGAATTGTTCCTCGTTTCGCCCTGCTTTGGTTTGCTTCCTTAAACCTTCCCCGAAACCAAACCATTTCCTAACTACCCATTAATTACAGATCCAATAACTTCGATATTCTACATTATCTTATTATATGCTTTTCTGAGTCCTGAGGGAACTAAGTGCTTTCAAGTGACTTTGTTCTTGCGATTATAACATAGGCCTAGATTGTTACCACGGTATGCGCATCTCTCTGATTATAAATCCCTTGCATATTTTAGATCGGAATTGATTATGAATTATCTGATTGTTTTACGTTTTAAAATCGATTCTGTTGAAATTCATTTTTAAAATACTTTATCGGAAAGCAATACTCAAAAAGAACATAGTCCGAAAAATATAGATTCAAGAAAAAAAATACATGGACAAATGTAAACTTTTAAAAAATATATATTATTACAAATATTTTTTTTTTTCAAGAACTATAAAACTTATCAGCAAACAATTCCGTAGTTTATTAGCAGTAAGTAAATTTCTATTTGACCTTAATACGAGAAACCTTACTGACTGACTCATTCACTCACTCATTCATCACTAATTTTCTAACTTTCCGATCACTTTAAAAGCTGAAATTCGGTTCATTTTTTTTATTAACGATTGAACAGAAATACATAATTATTTCGTTTCGATTACTTCCATATACAAGGTAAAAAGGGGATAATTATTCTAATCCATTTTGTTATTAGCAATATAATATATTATTTTTATACCTCTGACAAGAGGTAAAGTTTTAATTATTAGCATGAAAATTCTGTAAATAATGCCTAAGGAAAATAAGGTATTCGAATTTGTACCTCTAGTTTCTAATTTTGAAATTTGAGATTAGTATTCTTAAAATTGAACGTAAAAAAGTAAAAAGTGGGAAGAAGCCATGAAAAGCAAAAGACTGGTTTACAGAATACACTTCTCAGTGGGTAGCAATTGCTAGTACATATATTACGAAATAATACATAAGTTATTGTATGCCTTTACGGCTGAGCAATAGTTTTGCTTAGACCAGGTAAAGCTTACAAATGTATTTTTGTTAAGTAGTGGTAATTAACACGAAGGATCGGCTTGTTAATAATACAATTTCACTTCCTCTAAGATTCTTAAAGACGTACTCTCTTCTGCTTTTTAAAGTGAAAAAATGATTATTTCGTGAACTGGTCATGTTAACAACGTTGATGCTTTGGGTGTGAATCGTGAGTTGAAGAGTATAATAAAAAAAAGACTGGCTACCCTTGATTATTTATACTGAAGCGATAATTATGAGCTAGTTAGGTACGAGGACAAAGTTGAGAATAGGTGCAGACATGGGCAAAATAAATGTTCATGGTTGAAGAATATTTGAAACTTGACAGACGTGAGTATGCAAAATCTTTTGAGAGTGCGATTTATCTGAGCCGTAGCCAATCTTCATTGATGGTGGCACACTAAGATGGATATTGGTAATTACTTTCTTTAGCCGCATGCTTTTGATACCTGTTACACCTGGTTTCTCATCGTTTGTTGTTACTTTATTAGATTCTAATTATATTTCCGCGGAAAGCTAATGATTTTTTCCAAAACTTCATTTAGTATTCAGTAGTAGTCATTTTTACTTTCTCTTGTCTATATGAATATAATTATAGGAAGGAAAGTATTGTTTTCATGTAGATTTTTCGAAATCGAGTTTTCACCGGATATACACGTTTTCAGAAAAAAATATATTAAGAACGGAATGCCTTACGAAGTTGAAACTTGAAACTTAAGTTAACCACGAGAGGACCCGACACGATCATTTTCATCAAAAGCGGTCAACCGGAAATAGTACTTTATTCGGGTCATTTTTCACTTTTTTTGCGATTTTCTCAAAAACGGCTCCTACGATTTTTTTAAAAATCGCCTCTTTTACAACATTTTTATGCTCTACAAGATAGGGTAGGCGCCATGTCTGTTGAAATCCTTGGGGAGGCTGTTCTCTCCTAGAAAAAAATGATTTTTTTAAGATTGCGCCCTTAGTGTGCATTTAAGGGTAAAAGAGTAAATAGTAAAAGTTGTAGACAATTAAAAGCCTACAAAAATTTTGTATAACGCTTAGTTTAGCAGTAATCTGTGATTTTCTGGGTTGTTTTCCATTAAAATTTTTAAACAATGGGTTTGTTAAGATTTCGGCCTTACCTATGCATTTTACGACAAATGTGTATATATGTACATATTAAATTTATAGAAAATTAAAAGATCTACATTTTTTGTTTTAAGAATTTTTTCTACAGACCGTAATTTAGCGTGAAAGAGTAATTTTCCGTATTATTAAGCCAAACTAAGGTTGATTTTCATTTGCATCATTCACTCATGATTAAAATAAGGTTACGTTTTTTGAGGTTAGTTTTTTTGTTTATTTCTCATGTTAGGTTATATTCGTTCATTATTTGTATTGGCAAGAGAATGTCGTGTGAGTGTTCACACCAGATTTTTTTTCATTAGTAGTAGTCTGCATTAATTAACTTGTATTACCGATGAGAAAAATCAATAGAAAACTGAAATTATTTATTGTATGTACATTGTCAAAAAATAAATGTAAAAACTTTTCGAATGTAGAAAATGCTTTAAGAGGATAATGGTGGGCGACAGGTAGAAAAATGAATATGCCTACGGTAAAAAGTATTGTTTGTGGAATACATTTCATGTGTTTAAAAGTAATTTTAAATACTACGTTTAAATAAACGCAATAGTCAGTGTATTATATAAATAAATGAGAAGTCATCATTTTCGTTTATTTGAACACCGATATAACAGTTTCATTTAAACAAAAACAATGAACATTTGAGCGTTTAAAATGAAATAAAGAGTCAAAACCAATCTCACCATACCATGCCATACGTATATATAGGTCATAATATAGCAGTTCAGTTCAGGATATTATTGGATGAGTGTGAATGGCAAAAGAACGATTTGAAATAGAGCAATCAAGTGTGTGTGTGTGTGCTCAGGCGCACTCGCAAACACACACTCACATATACAGTCAAACAACATAAAATCATATACCACCACATACATACAATTGTAGGAATACTGAATGGTTATCACACCCATCACACCCAATACAACACATCCCTTGCACCCGTCTAGTCTATCTCGTATAGTCTCTATGCCATACTTATATCCCTTACCCGCTAAACCTAAACACCCGGGACACTATCATATACAAAACGTTTTTCTACAAACGGTGTTACTGGATCGTATAAACGTCATAAGCTCTTATTTCGTACGTTAAAATTTATTTTTATTTCTTAGTTCTATTAATACGAGTATAATATTTTTTTGACTCGATCTAGTTTCACTATTTCTTTAAAATATTATTCTGCAGAATAATATATATTAGACGATTGGTTTAAAGTTTAAAGCGATAACGTATTTTCGTATTTTATGGTACGTTTCTAAAATTACAATACTCATTTATAACATTTTTTTTTTAAATATTATTTTACTAACAGTTAGACCTCGATGCTTTATCATTTGAGAGATCTATTAAATAAACTTGTTTATTAGTTTTCCCGATTTCACGCCTTATCTTTATTTGACCACGTATCACTTTAAGAATACTAACGTAGATTTTCAAGGTTATAGTTCTTTGGAAAGTTACAAAAATAATACTTAATTGCGTTTGGATAGTTACGTGATTTTTACTCTTAGGTGCTTCTAAAGTACAAATTCATCGGTAGAAATTTGAGAAATTTATTTTTGTAGATATTAGCCTACTTACGGAAGACTCATCCCGATTTCCAGAACTGTAATTTTCGGGAAGGCATACAAATAATATACAGTAAAATCTCTCAATAGCGGAATTGAAGGGACCATGAGGTACCGCCGCTATAAAGAGAGTTCCGTTATAGAGAGAGCGGGTAATTAACGTAGGGAGGGAAGTTGGAGTACTAATTTTTCTGTACAAAATAACTTATATTAGGGTGATTCATGAAGTTCTCCCCCCACTTCTACAGCACATTGTACTAGTAAAAATAATGAAAAAATGTTATATAAACATAGGTCCGAAAACGCTTCGTTAGCGAGTTACAGCTAGCGAAAGATTTCGCCTGAATTCCTGGGCAAAGAGTAAAATAAAGCCATACTGAACTTTTGGAAAGGTTAATTAAGTAAGAAATGTCGTGGATTCTTATGTAATTTTACCTGATAAAGCTAATAAAATAGGTTTCAGAACTGTACCTGTAGTAGTTTTTGAGGGATTCACGGTTAAATGCAAAAAATTGGGGCACGAAACAATGTTTTTTTAAGTTTCATGTACAATAATTTTGTTAAATTGGTAATAAATACATAAAATCAACAAACATTAATTGTAGAGAATTTAATTCTGAGAAAATTGATATAATCAAAGTCTAAAATAAAACAGAAATAAGTATCAAAAAATCGATTTTATTCAGTATAATACATTACTATCTGTAAAGAAATACCGTACGGTATTTAGTTAAAATAAAACAAAAACAAAATGTTTGTTCCTTAATGATGAGATAAATTGAGAAAACAAGATGAACTGTTAAATAAATTTGTTTGTAAATAAAAATATCATGTTTTATTACGTTGTATTTTTTTTTTAAATAAAAATTTACATTAAATGTTCGAAAATAAATGAAGCAAACATTTTCCAATTATTGTTTACTAATAATCGAAATGCAGTTTTTTGTTTTATTAATTTCTAAGTTGGTAACGCACGAATAACAGCTGATCAACAATGGTATTCTGTACTGTTACGTTAGAACTGTGTATTAGTGGTGTTTTGCAAGCTACAGCAGGAGATCGGGTTCTGTGAATCGTGTTATTAAATGCAATTTTTTTGTGAGTTATAATTCGATTGTTTATTCAGCGAAAAAATGCCTTACTTATTTACATCAGAGGAATACGCTGATATGGTTTTTATTTTGGGTTACTGTAATGGTAATGCTAGAGCTGCTGTAGTAGAATATGAACTACGTTACCCTAATAGGAGGATTCCAGATACCAAAACAATTTCAGGAACTTTTCGTACTCTTCGGGAAACAGGATCACTACCAAGTACTAGAACCAATTATGAACGAGCTGTCCAACTTGATGATGATATTGTTATTAATGCTGTTCATCGCAGTCCAGGTGTAAGTACACGACGTATTTCTAGGCGGATAGGAGTTTCGCAGTCAACGGTGTGGAGGTCACTAAATCGAAACAAATTTTATCCGTTTCATAAACAAAAGGTTCAACATCTACAGCCAGGGGATGGTCCGCTTCGCTTGGAGTTTTGCAACTTTTTGAATATTAATAATCAACTCTACAAGCGTATTTTGTTTACGGATGAGGCACAATTCACTCGGGATGGTGTCAATAACTTGCACAATGAACACTCATGGGCAGAAGAAAATCCACATGAGGTAGTGGAACAGAACTTTCAACACCGATTTAGCGTCAATGTCTGGTGTGGCCTTTTGCACAATCGGCTGATTGGACCTTTCATATTACCTGGACGCCTAAATGCTGAGTTGTATTTGCATTTCCTTCAAGAAGAGTTGCCGCAGCTGTTAGAGAATGTTCCTTTACGTCTCAGACAAAATTTGTACTTCCAGCATGACGGAGCACCTCCCCACTTTTCACGTGCCGTTTCTGCTTGTTTAAATCATCAATTTCCTGGACACTGGATTGGTCGTGGAGAGCCTCACCCTTGGCCACCAAGATCCCCAGATCTATCTCCATTGGATTATTGCATCTGGGGATGGATGAAAGACATTGTATACAAGACAAAAGTGAATTCTCGTGATGAATTAATTGCCCGTATTATGGATTCGGCTGTGCAGATACAGGGAAGCCCTGAAAAATTAAGAAACGCAACAAAAGCAATACACAAACGTGCTGCAAAATGTATTGATAATGATGGCCTCATTTTCGAACATCTATTATAAAAAGGTGCGTACGGTTGGCCCAACCTGATTAATTTTGCTTAAAACTAGTAATGTATTATACTGAATAAAATCGATTTTTTGATACTTATTTCTGTTTTATTTTAGACTTTGATTATATCAATTTTCTCAGAATTAAATTCTCTACAATTAATGTTTGTTGATTTTATGTATTTATTACCAATTTAACAAAGTTATTGTACATGAAACTTAAAAAAACATTGTTTCGTGCCCCAATTTTTTGCATTTAACCGTGAATCCCTCAAATCTACTACAGGTACAGTTCTGAAACCTATTTTTTTAGCTTTATCAGGTAAAATTACATAAGAATCCACGACATTTCTTACTTAATTAACCTTTCCAAAAGTTCAGTATGGCTTTATTTTACTCTTTGCCCAGGAATTCAGGCGAAATCTTTCGCTAGCTGTAACTCGCTAACGAAGCGTTTTCGGACCTATGTTTATATAACATTTTTTCATTATTTTTACTAGTACAATGTGCTGTAGAAGTGGGGGGAGAACTTCATGAATCACCCTGTATACGTATGTAAATGGTGCATGGAATAAGTTTTTGAAAAACTACTGAATAGATAACTTTATGACGAATGTTTAATACAGTAGATTACTTCAATACAGTGAGATATTTAAATTAATTACATAAAGTGTAGGTTATTAACTTAAACAAGAAATTTGGATACAAACTGGTTTTATTAGATGTTGTGTTACTAATGTTTAACAATAGAATTTCACTTTTCGTATTGAACTTTTTTCAATAATCATTCATACAGTACATACCGTAATAGATAGCCTAAAATTAATTAGCACTGAAACTCGTTTTTCACTGAACAGTAATAGACATACATACATACAATTAAAATCTAATAAAACATAGGCTACACAAACACAAAAAATACACAGTACAGTATATTTTTTTTGTTATTAAGGAAACAATAACTGTGAAGTACATTTCATTTCGTAAAATAAGTTGTAAATTTTGTTTCGTTTTCAGTTCATAAAACATGTCTTCAATCTCATTTTCAATGTTTGAAACTTGTAAATTTTCATTTACATATTGGCAATGACAGTACGTGGAAACAACAAGAATAGCGTCTAGTGCCTGATTACTTGAAGGGACAACATTTCTGTTTCCATTTCATCGTCATCTTCACTTTCTTGCTCGTTGTTTTGGGCTAAGACATTTTCGATTATTGCATCATCGCCAACATCTGCTGAAGTGGCTAAGTCATTATCTGCTCCTACATAGGCGTCTAAATCCATATCCTGAAGATATTGTTTTGCCGCTATAGAGAGATTTTTGTGCCGCTATAACGAGAGTTAAATACATTATCGTAGTGTACGAAAGTGTCGGGGTCGGCAAATAATGCCGCTAAAGAGAGATTTCCGCTATATAGAGTTCCGCAATAGAGAGATTTTACTGTATATTGCTTCTTAGTAGTTACCACCTATTTTTAGCCAACTGGTTTAGTGATCAGCGGAACTATCTTTTATACCTCGGGTTCCGGGATCGAATTCTGGTCAAGTCTAACATTTTTTCATAGTAATTTTCCTCCATCATCGGCTGTAATAGCATTAATATGCATAACAGGTGGACTTAAGAGCAAAGTGGCTCATTTTCTCTCCTTGGTGCAGTTAGTCGAATCGGTAAAATATTAGTTTTTCTATTTATCTCTTAGAAAACAAATCTGTAAAATTTCAGCTTTCCAGGTAATTGGAAAGTTATAACTATGTGATCAGTCAGTCAATGAGGGATTTTGTATTAATATGCAGTTTAATTTTTAACTTTAACATATGATTACGAAACGTAAAGTTCTACGTTAAAAACTGACATTGAATCCTTATAATACTTCTACAACAAATATTGCTATATCACGCTTCATGCTATTTAGTACTTTTGTAGTTGACCTACTTACAAAGTTTTGGAAATATCTTACCACCGTAGAAGATGGAATTCTATCAAGGAACGATTCCTATATTTTTATTATCTTTATTAACGACCACCATAACACTTAATGGTGAAAAACTAAAATTTAAAAAAATCAATAAACTTTTAGCTACTACTAGTGTTGTGATCAGGTATCTTGTCTCTACTCCGACGGTGTTTTAGTCGTCTTTATGCAATTCCTGAAAGATCGGGAAAATTTGAGTCGCGTATTAAGGGATTATTATGATTTTGAAGTCTGTCCCTGAACATACGGTACAATTTCAGAAATATGTTGTTGACGTAAAGGACGTGAACGTCATCGTGTAGTGTTTTATTGGGTACATAAATTTAAAAAAAATTAGTTTAATTTTTGGTCAAAGGAAATCAAAGAACTTGTTCTTTTTAGTTAATTCATGAATTTTTACATATTTAATGAATGAAAAGTATAATTCAGAAACGTAATATTGATTAATTTTTGGTTAAACCATATATGGAATTATGTGAATGAATCAGCAAAATTTTAAAATAATCGGTAAAAAATTAATACAAGAAGAATGGATCTTATGTTCGTTATATTTAAAAATAAATACAAAAAATATAAAATAACTAAGAACAAGATTCCATGTTAATAAACTAGTTTGTACCACTGTTTTTTGGTTTCTGTTTCGTTTTGTTCGTTTTTCTTAATAAACCAGATTTTATAATTATTAAGTTTTACATAATATAAGTTAATAAATTGACTCCATCTAAACCATTAAAATTTAATTTTATAATTATTATTAAAAACAGGAAACGAGACATTTGGTTTAGTCTGTTTGAAGTTCCCACGGGTTTATTTTATTTGTTAAAGAGAAATAAAAAGTAACCGTGTAAAAATGGAATTATATTTCAGTTTATTAATAAAAATCTAGTAGTAAGAATTCATTAATGATGCATAAGTTTATTTAATATATCAATTGCATACATAAAATTTTTATAAATTTAATTAATTAATTTAAAATATAAAATGTATTATTCTGCGTTTACTTATGTAACCAAATCAAATTAATTTCATATTATTTATTTATTTTAATAAAAAATAATATTATTTTAAATAATATTCACTTAATAATAGGGAAATTAATTACGAAACTACAATGATATTATAAAAACCATACCGAAACTATACGTTTCGACGTTAAAATGTATTTTAATTTATAATTATTGTTATTATTATTATTATTATTATTATTATTATTACTATTAATTAAACAAACATAAAATATAATGATACTATTGATTAACTTTTATTAAATGTTCAAAAACAATTAATAACATTAGGGAAAATGGGGGTATTGTGTTTTTTAATTTTTTTTATACGTTTACATGCAAAGTGTATTGAATTTATTAAAATGTATTGAATTTTTTAATATACGAGTATTATTTATTTTATCCTTTTAATACATAATAAACACATATTCTACAAACAGGTTCTAAAAGAGAGTATGAATGTATAATATGGGGTTGTGCCAGTCAGAATAACTTAGAAAATATTCAGAGGTTTCAAAATAAAGTAGAGGAAGTTGGGAGCAAGTTGTTAAATTGGCGTTTAAAAATTCGCAGGTGAAAGGATGTTTCAATAAGCACTCCTAAGCATCAGTTACGAGACAGTTGAATTATGCACTAATTTGGTCAGTTTTACCAAGCAGTTCAGTTGATAAGTGCATTTGTAAATTCTTCCAGTAAAAGAAATTACTTTTTGTGAGTCTTCATTCATTTTTCTCAACTAAAAACTACTGAAGAGGTTGTCTTATTAATCTATTACAAATATTTTATTGTTCAATTGTATACATTCTACAGAAACACAAATTTTAGAGAATATGAGTGAGAGTGTGTTCTACGGGGCACATTGTTACAACTTCTGTGGGGCAATTTGTTAGAGGTAGAAGTATCACGCCAGATGTATGCAAAAAGACTGGCCTTTGAGCATTTGCTGTGATAACTGCTATTTTGATGAACAATATTAAAGAAAGAACTTAAGAAAAGGGACTTAAAGAAAAGCAAGAAAGGAGTAAATAAAAAACTATTATTACTAAATAAGAAACACGACCATGTTTGTTTTTAGCCAAAATGAATACAACGATGGAGACAATTCAAGTTTAAAAATTTGACTCTATGGTCAAATCAATCGGTTCAGTATAATCACTAGATTCCCGTATCTTGCGTCGGGAATTATAAATACTCCATTTTTATGTTCTAATTGTGCATCAAATGTAAGTAACGCCCGTGATAATTGCTAAATACTGATTGTACGATCGTATATTTAAGTGTATTTTTATCATTGTTTTTTAATTAAAAGTAAGTGTATCTAGTAAAATTTGTTTAAATTTTTAATAAAATGTCTTTTCATGTAGATTATTTCTTTAACATGTAACAAACTACCCCGTACTGTGTAACAGCTTGCCGCTTTGTAGGGTACATTTTTACATTTTGAATCGATTTTTAAAAATTATATTTTTAACTGGTAGGGTAGTTTCTGACATTATAACAAATTATAGATAACTATCAACATTAAATAAATCAATGTGACAAAGTGTTTTCGTACGTTCTCCTAGTGATTTTCGGGGTAAATGAAAAACTACAAAAAAAATTGTAAGGACTTGCCCCATCTTTCAATATTTAGAAACATAGCTAATATTCCATGGGTAGTCAGAAACACAGAACTTCATTGAGACCTAAAGGTAAAATTAGTCTCAAATTAAATACAGAGCACAGCATGTGAATATCTAAGCTATACAACTTGAAAAGTCAGATGCAGAGCAATAGTTATAAAAGTTTACATGTTGTGAACAGAACAATAGTTTATATTAGAAACTGTTGGCATAAGAATTTTGTTTTTTGTAATATTGGTCAGAAAGATATTGCTTACTAGTTCCAGATTAAATTGCAGTAGTAAAAAAAAATATTTGTTTCTGTGTGATTAAAGAAACTACGACGATGAGATGAGAGTCATGCCTGAGTGGCTGATCATCCGTGTGACGCTTCATACTACATCTGTTTAATATAAATGTGTGATTGTGTTGAAATTTGTGGATATATATAAATAGTTTTAACTGAGAACTAATATATTACACATCGTGGTCAGTAATAATACGAGTATTTTTCTTTTCTTTTGAGACCGCAGTGGATCACTTGAGTAAATTTCTAGGCACTCTCTTCTGGTTCTTTTCTTTGAGTTTCCTCCAGTATTCTTTCATTCTGGCAGATCTTCTTTGCCTTTCTGCTTCTGAAAAGATCACGTTTCTGCTTCGGCTTTTATCTATTTTTTCTTAGAATCTAATATTTTCATTTTTTAATAATTCCAGCTGTTCGGTGTAATTTTCTAGATCTTTGAAGGTGATGCCGAATTCTTCCAGATCTTTCTTGATTTCTCTTAACCATATCACTTCTATTTTTTTCTGGTAGAGTTTTCTGACTAGTTGGTTTGTGATTCTATCTTTGGGTGTTCTGATTATTTGTCCAAAGAAGGATATTCTCTTTTTCCTCATCGTTTCTATTACCGATTCAGTCTCCTGGTAGAACTGCTCATTTGGTACTAATCTACATTATCCATCCCTTGGTGTCACTTTCCGATGCAGATTCTAAGGATCCTCCTTTCAAGTTTTGGATTTTATCTATTCTATTTTCCTGGTTTAATTTGAATAGAGTTTCGCACCCATATGTAATCTTTGGTTGTATTTTAATTGTATTATTTTATTTTAAACCTGAAGTAAATGGCTGCTCCAATTTCTTTTTAATCTCTTCAGTGAAAGCTTGAGAAGGTGTAGTGTGGATATTTTGTTGATTTATCTTATTTTTTGTTTTATAATTGTTCTTATTTATTATGTTAGCAAAATAAAGAATTTCAAGGATGCTGTGTAGTGATTTTTTTGTACATACTAAAAGAAGTAAGGAAGTGATAGTCCGAAGTATCTTCGACTGCACTGTTTGCAAACGAGCCAAACTACAGCGAGGTGTAGCACCGTATATACGACTATTCCAAATAGATTTCAGCAGGTAAGTTATAGACAGAAAGTTTCTGTTTTATTGCTAAATGAGAATGTTTTCCAATAAGCCTGTAGAGAAGTTTTGTTTTTTAGGATAGTGTTTGACGCTTTAGTTTCATAAACTCAACCAGATTAAACGTATTAAAATGAACTATCTGAAATAAAATTTTAAGTTTCCGGTAAGAAAAGTTACGATTCAAAGAGAACGCAAATGTTATTTATCGAGGCAAAACTGTAAATTTCAAACATTTTGTACTTCGGGTAAATTCGAAAGGAATTAATTTAAAAATCTAAAGTTAAAGTAAACTGAGTATTGAGTTTAAATAATACAAATCAGTGTAAATAAACTCGTAGAGAATTTTGTATAATATATACGCGAAAATTTAGTAACGATAGCTTGAGGGATTAACCCGTGTTTGATTTCTGTGGAAGCCTGTTTCCAAATTATCGACAGAAGGCCGATGGCATACGTATTGGTACATGATAGGATGAGATGGATGTGTTATTCCGATATTGAAATACGTCAGTTCAAGCAAGCTACCATGTATTCAGACAGGCAACCAACCACGTCGCATTTTGTTAGAAAATTTTAATCGAGTTTCAAAAGTTTAGCTCCAGGATTAATAAACTTTCTATACAGCCACCAACATTTCCAATCTAAACGTAGTTCAGTCGATACTCTCAACATTAACAAAATTTTGCATGAAAAATATAAAAACGATAAAAACTGTATTCAAAATTTAGATACACATGTATGCTGAAGTGTGCATAAATAACTGAAACGCTGAATAATTTAACATTAAATTTCCAAGCAGATTTCAGGACGATTTATTTCATTTAAATCGCTTCGTTTGGTTAACTAACTATTCCATCTTTTTTTAACCCAAGTAGGCAACAGCGAATGTTTTTCCTTTATTCCGGTAAGTTTCTTTTATTTGTCTCTGTTCCGATCCTCTTTCCCAAATTCAGTACTTTTGCAAACACATAATTATGTGTAATGTATGGGAAAAATTAAAGTTTATTAATTGTGCCGAAGGCTGGTTTAAATCTCTAAAAGTTTTACTGAGTAAAACGATTTATAAATTTGTTTATCATAATCTTTGTCACTGAGTTTAAAGCAAAACCCGTTTTTCTGTAGGGCGCCATTCAATCTAAAGAACATGCAAATTTATTTATATACTATTTGTAATTCCTAATGTGTACAATGTCTTTAATTCAAGAACAATACGCAACCACATGATTCAATGAGATGAGGATGATATGATGTGTATGACGTGGAATGAGCTGTAGTCTTGTACAGACTACACCAGGCCGACCATTATATAGATGTACGGTTAATTGAACCCAAACCATCAAAATACACCGGTAACCACTTTCTAGTACTCAAATCCGTATAAAAATTACCTTTACTAGGATTTGAACCACGGAGCCTTCATTTTCGAAAATCAGCTGTTCGAAAGCTGATTCTCCGCGACGACTATTACCACTAGACCAACCCGGCGGGTTCTTAAATTATTGATATTAATTAAATAAACAAAACTTTCCTTTTTTTAACTTTTCTGTATTTTATCCACAACAGTACAATACAAAAACTATGAATAAGATTGATGGTAAAAAAATAAGCCTATATTTGTTATATTCAACTAAAACTATTACCTACTAGCTTGCCCCGCGTGTCATCGCACGCGAAAAATACGTAGGGCCTAATTAATATTTTTTAAATAAATATGCAACAGAAATTGTGTACTGCTAGATCGACTGTATACTCCAACGTACATACGTACACACTCACGCCGCTTTGATAAACTCCCCTGCGTACGTCTCTCGATAGTTTTTATACGTATGTACCGTCTTTAGGAGTAGTACAGACACACACACAACGACTTTTTGATAATTTCCCCCGCGTACGTCTCTCGCCATCATCAAAATCTATTTCAACAACAATACGTACTCACATGTACATACAACACATATTTATGAATATCTTCATTAGGGCCCGTAGGGTAGTCATTTTTGCAAATTTTTGCTGTGAATATAAATACGAATGTGCTGTCAAAATTTCATGAAAATCCGTTCTGTCGTTTGAGAAATTAACCTGCACAATAAACCACGCTTTGTCTTTGCAATATTAGTATAGATTTTGTACCTGATCCTGGTATACTACGGTGGATTTCCAGTTAAATTATTTGATGAAAAGTTATTTGGTAAGGACTGCGTAATTATTTCTGCTTAAAACGTTTATATAATCTTTATGGTATTTTAGAACAGCGGTTCCGAACCCATGGGCCGCGAACAGTATAGTACTGGGCCGTAGCCGCTGGTCAAGAGTCTAAGCGAATATAAAACTATTATTGGAGCTTCAAGGGTAAAGATGAGAACAAAATTAGTTGCTGCATTGTGCACTGTCTACCAATGCACAATTGCTTAGCCCAAAGCTAGGGCACGAAGAGATTTAAGGGAAAAGTATTTTTTTAGGGCAACGTATGCCGTTTTGTTCCGAAGAGGATCAGATTCCTTATCTAAGAACTATTCCTTATCTGCCATGGTAGGAGAAGGAAGTTTTAAAGTTGACTTTTAACAAATGTTAAAAATACATTACTGAAGATGTGTATAAAGTACACGAAAGCGCTATAAACAATAGCAAGTATCCACAGTTTTACCGTATTACTGGTGGTTCAAAAATATGTTTAATATTTCAATTATAAATATAATACGGTTGTTGAAAATACCTCCATAGGATATTTGATAAAATAATATATGTATAATCGTTATACGTATATGTACGTGTTAATCTGTGTTTGTGTGTGTATATTTTTAATTTGTATATTTAGCAAGTGGGCCCCAAAGTATTTTCAAAAACTGGTGGTCCGCACTACCAAAAAGGTTGGAAACCATGGTTCTAGAACATCATGCAGGACGGTTTCAGAAAGAACGGAGCGTCTACAATTTGTCGTATGTTTTGACTAGAATTTTTGCATTTTTTTAAACAAAACTTAAAATTATTTTCTTACAATAATATAAGTATCAAAATAATATACATATATAATAAGAAACAAAAAATGTATACTCGTAACACACAATAGATTTCAGGAAAGCAAAGGTTTTATTGCCGGTACCGATAGCTACCTCTAAATTACTACATGAAAGTTTTAAAATAAAGCATTATAGTCATTTGATAGTGGGTGAACTTTGAACAGTAAATGAATTTATAACATTCATTTCTTTTATTAATAAAGGACTGGCTTACCCGCTGGCGTATTAAGGTGAACCCAGGTAAATCAACGTCAAACGTGTCCACCCGTGATGCTGAATAACATTCATATCCCACAGGCCAGAGTGGTGCGATATCTTGGCTTATGGTTAGACAGGCGACTAACTTAGAAGCAACATCTAGGTACGAAACGTTTAGAACTCAACCGCCTTCAGAAGCTACTCTTCTGCTTAATTAACCCTCGATCAAGGTTGAACCTCAGCTTCAAGATTTTAGTATACAAATCCCTATTAACACCAATCTGGACTTATGGTGTCCAGCTCTTTGGAATAGCGGCATAGAGTAATTTAAAGTCGATCCAGGCCTTTCAATCAAAATTCTTAAGACTTGCTTCTGGCGGTCCTTTTTATGTAAGCAATAAAACCCTCCACGACGATTTCAAAATTCCGACAGTAAAGGAGCTAACCGCGTCCTTGTATAGTACATTTCACGAAAGACTAGATGACCATCCAAACCAACTAGCCCGTGATCTGGCTACAAGGAACTTCCAAACTGCGCGTCGTTTAAAGCGAAAATAGAGTAGAGACCTCTTGGTCTGAATAACGGACAATACCCGAAGATTTGAACGGAGAATGTATCACTGGGTACCTCTTATCCTTAAAGTGAAATTCCCCACCGCCATTTAAATATCACATACGGAAGTTGTGCAGCTCAATATACAGTACCGTCAGTACCGTAATAAAAATTAAAGACAAAAAGAGCATTCAACAGCAGGACAATCTGTATAATGTAATCCCGTCTGGCTACTTTGACTTTTAAAGTTGTCAAACATAACATTTAAGTGGTATTATCGCCCCATGTATTACTGTTTAAAAAATAAGTTATTAAAATTCGACAAACTTAAACTTAGCAGCAAAACTAATCGCAGATACTGGTGTATTATTACGATATTGATTTAATAAATACATTTGAATGTCCGTAATAAAAATCCATCGGTCACACTTGTTTCTACTGAACAAACATACACAATAGTATTATTGCGTGTTGATTCAACCGCTACAACCTAGGCTAATGATGGTTGTATTTCATAACACAGTGATCTTCTGTTTTTGTTTGTGTAACCTAAAATACTCCGCTTTTCGCTGTATGTAAAGCCACTACATCATGAAGGCCAACGTATGTTGGGCCTATATAATGATAAATTCATTAAGCTTTCTCTCTATACAAACAGATAATCTGTTTAATTTAGTTCTGTGCATATCTGCTACATTTAATACTACTACTACTACTATTATTATTATTATTATTATTATTATTATTATTATCGCTTCTACTATTGTAAATTTTCCAAAGAAAAAATACATCTAACTCATTAACTTCCTTTCATTAACTGTTAATTTAATGAAATTATACGATTTAAAGATACTTTGATTCGTAGGACAGCGTAATCGATTACCAAACCGAAGATCGCAGACTCATCTCTGAAGTGAAGGAACCTTATATTATTTTACAGGTACTAAAAGTATTTCGAACATATATGTAGCAACTAATAATAGTAGCTGTAAATTGGACACTTATAAAACTTAAAAAAGCTTTCAAAAAGTTATTTTAATAGTTTTTAACAATTTATTCCGTTCTATCAAGTTCTTTTTTATCACTGATTTAATTCGAACAACTGATTAAATGATGCGGTCCAGTTATTAATTTTTTGCTACAAAAATAAATTTAGAATCTTAACTATTGCTGTAGTAAAGACTGACTACAGAAATTATTTAAATAACTTAACAAGACCTATATAGATTAATGCAATTTTTAGTGATTCTACAATATGAATCAAATGTCAGCAGTGTTGTTAACGTACTCCGAGTGAAAAAATGTAGCAGCTTGAACGATTGAAAATAGATCGGTAATTTATAAATTATAACAAAGACAAAGATTCTTAATGGAAACATATTTATACGTAGTACTTAAAATTCAAAACAACCCGATAACCGATGAACGATAAATTTTAAAAACTTTATCTATAGGGCAACATTTTTTCCGTTCATTAGTTAGTGCCTATTTCATTTCTCAGACGATTCTCAATCTGGCACGGTTTAGTTTCTCACGTTCTTTTGTCACTTACAGGAGCTGTAGAATTTCATAATTGAAAATTGAAAATTAATTAATGATTAACACACGGAGTTCAGCTTTGGGGATCTACTTCATCTTCACACACGAAACGCACACAAATTACTCAAAACAAGATTTTACCTACAATAACCCTTTTACGTCTGTAACGTCTAGTTGAAATACGTTACTGTGGGATTTATTGTTTCATATCTTGGTGCCATATTTCAGTTTGTATTAATACTTAATTCTGTTCACTGTAAGCTGTTGCTATCTAGCGTTTTTCTATTGTACTATTCTAGCCTGAGTTGAATTTTAATTTCTGGTAATTTAATTATGTACGTTTTTTCCTTGTTCGTGTACACTCTTGGTTGTATTGTGAAATGGAATGGTTGCTTTCTATTACATAGAAATGTTATGCCGATTTAATAATTTCGTTCTTTTAGTTAAAGAATGTCGTCTTTTATTTTAAAATGTTGCGTGTTTATTATTGCTAATGTGTAATTATGATTCGTCTTTTTATCTGCTGTTTTTTAATTTTTTTTTATGATGTTACGTAATTTGTAATAGTCTTTACCGGGTTTGTGTTTTACCATTTTGCTCATGAAAATTTTCTTGGTTTCATCGGCTAAATTTATTTTGTGTTCTACTCTGGGACTGTTTTTCGGCTATAGGAGATTTCTACTATGGGTTCATTTCGATTCAGGAATATTTTCTGTTCTAACAATTTGGAGGGTTGAAGTTTTGGATAGCAGTGCCATTCACCTTACCTTGCACAACGTTGGTTCCGGAGGATGACTCTCCCGGGTTCGATTCCCGAATTTAGAAATTTGGCAGCTAAACATATGTCACTTCATGCAGTGGCAGTTTAATTTATTCAACTGTTTAATTTGGCCGATGATCATCGATTCTATCCTGGAAGGTTTGATTTCTGCAAACCGGTATGTCTGGTTAATTATTTTTTTTGGGAAATTCTGTTGTTTCTACTTGAACGTTTCTGCGCTCGTCAGGAATGTTTGCCTGTACTGTGCATGTCCTGAACTGAAAATATTGATGAACGAACTTGCCTATTATTTAACTTAAAAATATTTAAAATCAAAAACTTTATCATGTTTTCCTCTTTTATAATGAATTTTCTTTATCTATAATCTTGGCGTTTATTATTATAAATTTTTATATTTTTTAATATATTTGGTTTTTTTTATTTTCTTTAATAATTTTGTAAAAGCTACCATGGTACGCAGTACGTTTAAATAAAAAAAAAAAAACTATTATGATATCATACTATTAACAGACAATGATCTGATCTTATGTAAAATTAATTCTTCCATTTAAAAATTTTCTTACAATAATAAATTCTTCTAAAACGAATAAATCAGTTTAATTTTGGTCAAATTGTATCTGTTACAATGAAAACTTAAAATGATAACTATTTGAATCTTATTATTCATTAAATATTGTAGTTTAAATTCAGTTGTGAGATTCTCTTAAAATTTTCCTGAAATTATTTATTCAGGCATTTAATTTTGTAGTAACTTAAATTATGTTCGTATAACTATTTTTCTGCTGTTTTTTTTTTTTTTTTTTTTTTTAAAAACAACTTGGATTTATTATTGTTTAATTAATATTATTATATTTTTTTATTTGTGTGTTTTCTTTATGCAATTATAATCATATGCAACAACAACTCTTTTTTATTTGGCTTCCTTGTGTTTTTTTGTCCACCCCTGGGCCAACCTATCGATGTGGATAGAGGGGGAGGTGACACGTCATAAACCCAATTTTACACAAATATTTATAAATACCATACGTAACTGACGTCACGAAATTATACAAGACAATGCATCACAAATTTGAATTACAAGACCCCCCTGTTACACAACACACGTACACTAGGGTGACACGAAGTACTCAGCACAGACGTTTAAAACGACTCTGGCCAAGGGATCTCTTTGGCCAAATTATAGGACTGTAGTGATGATTGCAAGCTACAGCAAGTAATTCAAGTTTTGGAACCAATATTATCAAATATAAAAATTGTACAACAGATACTAATTTCCAATAATTACAGTTATTATAATAAAGTATTTAATTCATAAACAGAAACCTAATAATACGATTTCATATCATTGACTAAATAGTTTTGTTCAATTAAACTTCAAACATATAATTGGATTATATGTTCACAGTAGGTAAATAGGATAATAGGGAAGACTGAATTACAGAGAAAGGGATTCAAGTGAAATGTAAAATAATACCAGTAAAAGTTTCCTTTTGTGATGGTTGAACGCCTAATTATTGAATAATGATGTCTTATTTTAGCGCTGACAACAGGTATAATGCACGTACTGCACGTGTAAGAAGAACCGACCCGTCTTCAGCAAATGTTAAATTAAACAATAAAGGGAGAGAAACTTCACTGTAATCTGTAGAAGGAATAGTACTACCCTAAGGCTAAATTTATGGCTAAATACTGTTGAGGAAGTGCGCAATAGAGGAGGCTGGAGGCATTTTCTCCTTAGAAAGCGACTCTCCCCCCTTTATTTTACGTTGTAAAGCAGAACAGTATTTTGCCTCCTACCTATCAGCCATCTAATACCCCCGACACCACCTATTAAGTCGTACAAGTTATGTGATTTCCTGATTGTTCCTCCTGTTTTATCGTCATACGCTGTATAACTTTATTAAAAGTATATTAAATAATATAGGCTGTAGATTTCAGGGCTCACGACGGTTATAATGTTGAAAACGTGGCCAAAAGTACTGGAGAAACTATTAACAAATGACTATCAAAATGTGATGAATGTAGAATTTGGGATTGAAACTCTCGAACTAATGAATAAATAAAAAAAAAATTAGTGTGAAACACTCACACAACTTTCTCTTCCCAATTCAAATAATGACCAATATAACCTAACATTAATAATAAAACATTAGAAATAAACAAAAAAACTGACATCAAAAAACATAACCTAATTTTAATCATGAGTGAATGATGCAACTAAAAACCAACTTTAGTTTGACTTAATAATAAAAAAATCACTTTTTGACGATAAATTAAGCTCTGTAGAGAAAAATGCTTAAATTAAAGTTGTAGCTCTTTTAATTTGCTATATACACTTTCATCGTAAAATGCATACTACGGCCAAAATCTTAATAAATCCGATTTTTTACAGATTTTCATGAAAAAAAATCCAGAAAATTACCAATTACCACTAAACTAAGCGTTATACAACATAATGTTTGAAATGAAAGTTGTAGGTTTTTAAATTTTCGACAATTTTGTTTACATTACACTTTTCCCCTAAAATACATATTAAGCCCGCAATCTTAAAAAAAAATATTTTTTTACGAGACCACATTCCCCTGAAGAATTTAAGCAGATATGGTAACTACCCCATGTTGTATAGAGTATAAGAATGTAGTAAATGAGGCGATTTAAAAAAATTGTAGGAGCCTTTTTTGATAAAATCGCAAAAAAGTGAAAAATTACACGACTACTTCCGGTACAACGATTTTGATGAAAATATTCGTATCGGGTCCTTTATTAATACCTAACTTAAGTTTCAAGTTTCAACATCGTACAATGTTCCGTTCTTGAGATATTTTGTTCACGCACACACACACACACACACACATACACACAGATCGCCAAAAACATGTTTTTTGGGTTCAGGGGAGTCTGACAACGTATATATTCGGTGAAAACTCGATTTCATAATCGTCATGAAAACAATACTTTCCTCCCTACAGGTTATATTGATTCATATAGGCAAGAGGAAGTAATAATGAAAAACTTTAAACTAATTCATTTCAAAACATTTTATAATTAATACTATAGAATAATTTTGTCAGTAAATTGGGTTCCTGTTTTTATTTTTACGTTTATCGTTATTTTGCGTAGTTATAAACGTAAAGTATGATTGGCTAGATTTTTTGCATTAAAATTCTGCACGTGTACAGAAGAGTAGAAAGCTTTCGAAGTGAGCTTAGCCTATCTTCACTGTCTCTTCATCATGCAGCATGAATTATTCGACACAACTACTAAGCTCCGGCCTAGTTGGCACAACGAACGAAATGCTTATATCCTACTCAATCCAGGGCTGAACACTTTCTTCAATAGCGAGGTACTAAATTATTATACTTTGCAAAAATTTTCCCAAATTTTATAGTTTATCTTAAAGTTTATGAATCATTTTTACTTTCTCTTGCCTATATGAATATATATGAAGGAAAGAAGTTTTCATGTCGATTTTTCTAAATCGAGTTTTCACCAAATATAAAAGTTTTCAGATCCCCCTGAACCAAAAATCATGTTTTTAGCGATTGGTCTGTGTGTATGTGAATAACATATCTCAAGAACGGTATATCATACGAAGTTGAAACTTGAAACTTAAGTTAGGTAGCCTACTACGTCCGGACCTGACACGAACATTTTCATCAAAATCGGTCAACCGGAAGTAGTAGTTTATTCGTGTCATTTTTCACTTTTTTGTGATTTTCCCAAAAACGGATCCGACGATTTTTTAAAAATCGCCTCATTTATTACATTTTGTATTTTTAACAAGATAGGGTAGGCGCCATATCTGCTGAAATTCTTGGGGAGGCTGTGGTCTTGTAGAAAAAACTGTTTTTAATATGCAGTTTAGCGCGAAAGTGTATTATAATAAAAGTTGTAGAGAATTTAAAAACCTACAACTTTTAATTCCAACATGTTTTTGTATAACGCTTAGTTTAGCGGAAATTTGTGATTCTTTTTTCTTTTTTCATAAAAATCTGTAAATAAGATTTTGTTAAGATTTCGGCCTTAATATGCATTTTACGACAAAAGGGTATAATCAAATTCATAGGAAATTAAAAGATCTACAACTTTCATTTAAAGCATTTTTTTCATTTAAAGACTGATTATCCGTATTTTTAAGCCAAACTGAGGTTGATTGTCAATTTGCATTATTCACATATGATTAAAATAAGGTTATGATTATTGAGGTAAGTTTTTTTTTTATTTCTTATATTAGGTTATATTGTTCATTATTTGCATTGGCAAGAGAAAGTTGTGTGAGTGTTTCACACCAGATTTTTAAATTCATAATATACTATTAACATACGTTATAAAAATTATATTAAAAGGTGGTTATCGATAAAAAATATTTGTATAGGTTTAGGTAACCTTAACGTGATTATCCATTCTAAAACTTGTTTTAATTGAAAACAAAATTAAAATAATGGGAATTCAACGAAATACCCGTACAATTCTGTGATAAAAAATAACAATATATCGAACTCTTAACGACAACAAATTTTGTTCAACTTAACAGCACAAAATCTGGAACAAGACTCATCAATAATTCTCACTAGAGCACTCCTATTTATATGAATTACTAAGCTAGCCTGAAATTACTAAGAAATCAGGACATAAGAACGGAACTGGAAGTTTACAACCTCAATGGGAAGATTAAAGAATATCGAAATCGATGGAGGGAGGATGCAAATAGAATGCGTGAGATTAGGGTACCCCTCAAGGAAGCCTAATCCTTGATTGTGAGAAGAAGAAGAAGAATAAGCTAGCCTAATAGAAGGTTCAAAAAATAATGTTTCAGATTTTTCCAAACAGTTAACACAATATGAACAACAACATACGCATTATAAAATGTGTGAATGCAGCTATATAAAACTATGACATACGTCAAACTCATTATACCCCAACAAACTAAAGACTGCAGATGAGATCTAGCCAATAACAACCAAGGTCGGGTGTAAGGTTGCCCCTTCTCTAAGTTACACTCTGTTTCACCGAACTCCAGCTGACATTTTGTTAAGATGTCATCCACAGCCGGACCACAATATGACAACGCATGATACGATTAACGAAAGTCAATTGGCTCTGTGCTGTGATCTAGGTCACTATGCTCCGCCTTCATCCGCAGTCTCTAGTTCGTTAGACTATAGATGCTTATTACGTATTCATGTGTGTACGTGGTACAAAAATATTTGTATAAAGAAATGTTTAAATATCATCAAATCAATAAAACAGAAAGTAGAAACAAGAACGACCAGTTATAAGTCTGTAGATAGAAGGACCAAGGTCATGGGTAACGAAACTACTTCTTCAGACTGTTCAACTTAAATATTGTTCAGATTGTTTAAAAAAACAATATTTGAGAAATACGCAATATGTTTGTACTTCATTTTATATAATTTTTATTATACGTAGTATTACCGATTTTGTTAAAAAAATCCTATTGTGAAAATTGAATCCAATATAGAGTAGCCTACGTAATAAAATAAAGAGTTTAACAAAGGAATGACATAATACAATTGTTTTTAAAAATTCAGAACAACTAATGTTATTAAGTTTTTATGGATGTAAGATACAAGTATATAACATAAAACGAAAGATATATTCTTTATTTAAAAACTAACAGGTATTTTTTTTAAATATCATATAACATAATTAAATATGTCCGTTACTCGGATAGGCCTATATAATACAATATTAACAAAAAGCAGTGAAGTGTATATTAAAATTGTACGTCCGTCAAAAAATGTAATTAACAACTACACTTTTATGTTTAATCAAGAAAGAGCAAACAGTATCACTGCTTCATTGTTGCAAGATTTTTTTATAAGAATCACCGGAGAGAAGAATTAGAAAAAACGAGTGATCAAAGAAAAGGCGTCTCTCTGAATTAATGGTTGGCAAGGGACCTCTTTCTCACCTTTGTGACATTTTCTGTAAAAAAAAAAGAAAATAAGTGGTACCGAAATTAAAATATGAACGAAATTAAGAATTTTCCCTTGTATAATAAAAAAAATTGTTTACTGTGCTTTTTATGTAATTTATAATAAATATATTTTAACTAAAATTCATTTTTTATAAAATTTTAATAAATCTTATTGCATTAATATGAATAGAATTAATAAGCATTATTAATTAATAGATCAGTCTCTCGAGTAAAAAAAAAACAAATTTACTGTGAAAGATTTGACGTATGTCACTAAAATTTTACTTGCATTTCTATAAAATATTATATGTATTTTTTAATAATTTGCTTAGGGCTACTTTCCAAAAAAACTAATAAATATCGATGATGCTTCTCTTTATCAAGTAGTTGTTCGGCGAGTGGTAAACTTGAGAACCAGTTGTCTACATAGAGGCACCGACCTAAGTCAACTTTTACAATGCAAAAAATATTGGAATATAAAAAACCATAAAAAATTAAAAGATACAATGATTTTTCATCAAATAATATTATTAAAAAATATTATTAATGCAATAATAAACTATAGTAATAGTCAATATTATGTAACAGTAATAATAAGCTGTCAAGTTTCACTGATTCATTTTTGACTCAATCGTATCAATTAAATCACGAACCATGACTGGGACAATGTTTTTTTTTTAACTCATTTCTAACAGCTCAGTTTATGATTCAATGCAAACGAGCATCCAATTTGTCTCACGATTCTATTAAAAACACTATTACATAAGATACGGATCAGTCTCTCAAAAGTAAATTTTACAGATCCGGTTAATGACGTATAAGTGTCTCATGGGAGTCAACCTGTTAACATTACAACAGTCTAAACTAATAAAAACTCAGAATTGTCTGTATAATTAAAAGTCCGAATTAGAACACTCTTGTTAACCGGTACATTAGAGATACGGATACAAATTATTGAGACACTATTTATACGTTGATAATACAAAACATATACGGTTTATTCGAAATATGTATTCAATTGAAAAACCATAAAATTTAAAAAAAACTAGTTAAATTGAAAAGTAAATCCACTACGAGAAAATGATTGCGTAAAAAACAATACTGAAAATTATATAGGTAATTAATCAGCTTACATTTAACTAGATATTATTATGAAAATAATTTTTATACATTCAAAAAATTTCCCAATATTTTCTGCTTTTTTAATTTGAAACAGTTCACCTATATTCTTCTTGAATTTATTTTTTAAATAAAACATTGTCAATATCACTAGGTTTCTCCATACCGTAAATTTTGGTGCCACTGTCTCAACGATCGAATCATTCTGTTTCGAAGCATCGCTGTTGGTTATTTCTATTAATTCCTGATCGGTTAATGGTGTTTGTTAAGAAGTAACTGTTTTAAAAGAGAAATATAAATTTCTGCTAAACTAAGCGTTCGGATAACGAACCCTTAGTATTTTATAGTATTCTTTACTTTGCTTTTACGCATATTTTACAATATAGTCTGTAATTTTAAGAAAATAGACTTAGTGCGATTTTTCATTTTAATTACTTGGATTTTGGCACATAAATTACACTTAGGGCCGTAGTTTTGGAAAAAAAAGTTTTCATGAATTTTCCATTATCATTTTTAAGATATAGAATTTTTCAAAATATTTCCTTAAAATCTACATCTAGAACTGAATATACTATGGAGTTTTAATTTTAATTTTCTAGGATTTGTAGTTCTGGAGATTTTGTGAAGATTGAAGCAGTGAACATATTACACTTTTATAAAAAATTCAACCATATGTTTTTATAATAATTACTACAACATAAATTTTGAACACATGAGGAAAGGTTAAATCAGAAGAACAAACATATTCTTCATAGAATATCCAATGTAAACAATATTAGTGTAACGTTGTAGAACTAAGTATTTATTACAAGTAATCTCTATTAAGCTTGGGGAAACTTTTGGGACACAAGGGATAGACAACTTAAATATGACGATATTAGTTTCAGAGTAAACAGGGAAGAACTTTTAAGACAAATTATAATTGAATATTTTTAGTACATAGTTATTAATTTGATAAGTAATTATTTTAATGGCTGGGAGATAGCAATTACTATAATGTTTGTTTAATCTTTACCAAGTTTATTATTAGTTTCGGTATAGTAAACTAAGTTATACTTTGTCACTTTACAGATGTACGCCAATGTTTGAATGTTTACCAGCTGTTGGCTACGAAGAGAACTATAAACTGCTACAGCAATCTTTACTTGGTCAATATGAAGTGTTCCCCACGCGATCACAACACAGAAAGTTGAATGAATGAGTACGAGCTGCCCCCTACTGTCACAAGTTAGCGGGGGCGTCTCTTAAGTTAGTACTTTTGGTCCGAGGTCGTTGTACCAAGAGACAACATCTGCCCGCCAACTCGTCTTCGCCTCCCTCTTCAGAAATCCTCATCTATCAACTATTTCATCGACTTAGGACATCACACAAACTCCTTGATTCCATTTATTAATGTTAACCACAGATGTTCAAACTATTCATCGTTTTGTCTTCACTTTAATGAATATATTAAAATTAATAAAACTGATTTATCCAAATCAAATGTACAAATAAAAGTAGATTTGTTAAATTATTCTAATAATAAAATGTTAAAAACATTTTTGGCAAATCAAATTTACAGACATTTAATTTAACTTCTCGTTAAATAAATTACATTGAGATAGGTACATAGTTCTTCAATGTATAGTATTGTTCTATAAAATTACCTCCACAAATTTCCAAGAAATTAACGGGCATAGAAATTAAAATATCTCATTTGGGCCCCAATTGATAACTGAATTTTGACTAAATGTTAAGCTGAAGGTCTTGAGTTTGTTAGTCACCTAGAAAAATTTTAACACTCATTTAACATACCATATCTGTAAAAACTTCTAATAGCCGAGATGTTGATATAATATAGGAAATATAGGACTCCAAATACAGAAAAGTATTGTTTAGTTTATCAGCCGAAAGGCTGGTTTGAACCTCTAGAGGTTTACCTAAGTAAAATAAAGAGAGAGGTGGTTTACAATTGCCTTCCACACTGAGAAGAAAAGTACGCTTATCAGTATGCCGGGCCCTCTGAAAAGCACATATTTTACACTCTGCAAATGACACCTTAACTTCATTCACCACAGAGTCTGGCTGTATAACGAAATTCAATACTTTCAGAGGAGATAATTCTGATTAATGTCTTTTAAACTTCTACCTCTTTTGTTCTTAAATTATTCAGTCATTTAATTGGTTGATAATAATAATAATAATAATGTGATAAGAAACAGAACTATTTATTTTAGCCCTGCAACAAAAAGATTGAATGTAAATAATTTGACACTCCATCTGTCTGTTACGGGCAGAGAAAAGTATTACATGAGGGTAAATAAAAACGCAATAGAACCACATTTCAAGAATATCGTATGGTTTTTTATTGCATGAAAAGTTCATGAAAATGTACAAAAAAAATCTAAATCAACTTTTATCTATTAATAATTTTTTTAACATTTAAAACTTTAAAGGTCTTAACATCACTTAATTACGAGGCAATCTACTTACATAACTGACAGAACAATCGACTAAACGTATCATCGATTTAGATTAAAATTAGAAAACTTTAACAACCCACTAATTCGTGTTATGAATTGTCTACATTTACTGGGTAACTCCGATCGTCAACTGTATAAAAAATAAAGCAGAGGTATGGAATTAAGTTACTGGTAACTGATTTTGTTCTCAATAAACACAAATCCTTAAATATTTATACATTGTTATTTTTAAACATTGTCATTATTTTATTTTTTCGTTCATATAACATCCAATCTTGAAACGTATCTCTAAAACTTTCACACAACAATCAGTGATAAGAAATTTCAACGCAAGAGTCCTGCTAATGAGTGGTACTCTTCTAAAAAGCGTTAAAGTTATATACGCTGTAACAATATAGGTAGTGCAGAACTGCACAACTGTAAATTTAAATAAAAAAAAGATTGCTGTTATACACAATTAAATCTATTGTATTAAGTAGGCTTTAACGTTGTTCGAATGACTGGTACAAAGTTATCGATAAAACAGGCTGTTAGTGAATTAATAGATAAATCAGAATTATCTTTGATGTCGTTTGGAGAGACGAAGATGGTCATTGTCTGTAGACCTGGACCGACTTTCGGAGGCTGGATAGGGCGGATACAAACAATAAATTATTTGAGAGTCCTCAAAGTTTCAACATTTAAGTCCAGTTAAGTTGGCTAAAGGGAAGTTCGCTGGAAACTTGACAAATCTGGAACGAGAGCGGCAGCACTATTGTCCCACCACCAACTACTCCCTTTTTCTATCTAACGCCGCCGAACTGAATAGGCTCCATTATCACTAAGTTTCCAGGCTTTATTTATTTACCGCATTTATCTACCGAATTAAAGTTTTTTAACAAACGGAATCAAGCTATCAATTCGCTTCTTCTAAACTTTATACTATATGGTTCGTAGATTTTAACAGTTTTATTCTAGCAGTAATCATCTTTATTACTCTATAAATAACTTGTTTATGTTCATTTTATTTGTTCTAATATGACTGTTAATTCTAGTTTCAAAACAAACATTAAATTCATCATTCGATTGTATTTAAAACAAATTTTATACATTTGATAAAAGAAATGAAATAAAATTTACAGTTATGTAATAAAAATAATTTTTCGTTAAGCTATTCAGAATTGATGAATGATTTGGTTTTAACTTTCAACTTAACACCTGAGCCCTTTTTTGTAGAAAAGTTTACAAAAAGTTTAATAATGTAACAACACAAAATACGCTGTTTTCAGTTTTTTTATAATATTAAAAATTGACTTGTCACGTGAACTTATTCTGAAAATATAAGATATTGGACCAAAGATGGTACAGTATAAATGGCTATTGTGTAGGTTTTGACTGGTGTAGTTTATTACCTGCCGGACGACAACCGTTATTTGTCTACTTGCAGTTTTTCTAGAACAGGGCGGAAGGTAAAATTTTGGTTTTATTACTATTTTATATGATCTCTCGATTATGTAATTTATTTCTGGATAATTCTTTGTATTTCTTTATACTTCTAAAAATTCTATAGGTTATATAAAACGGCCGTTGTTTGGTCAGCTGGTGACTTGTAAAGCAGTTGGTAATGTGAGAATCAGTGTTGAAAAGTAGGAACCGGTTTTCTTGTGTCGCTTAATGAAAAAGTTTCGTACCTCAGAGGTAAAATAGTGTACTATTATATTGTTATTGTAGACAAATTTAAGCAAAAAATAATAATTTATTTAATTGTAAATGACCGTCTTTGCTTTTCACTCTGTATCTGAGTGAAGTTTATACGTTGAATTATTAAAAAAACTACTTTAAACTATCTGGTTTTATTAATTTTTCACCTACAGTTTGTATCCCTTTACTGTACAAGTGAAACAAAAGTTTACTCGCTGGGGGCATATAACGGAATTTGACCGAGATTCCTTTAAAATTCGAAATGCTCAGGACTGGGAGGATTATAATCGAGCTTAATTACTACATAAGATTTAAGTATCTTATTTTAAAATTCTTATAATTCCTTTTTACTAATACTATCATAAATATGAAATAAAACAAATATTGCAAACAATATTAAATTAAATACAGGATTTATCTACTATATGAAAATAACAATTGAATAAGGTAACTTTATTAAAAATGTATGGATAGGGAATAAATAAATAAATACAATATTACAGACGATTATAAAACACAATGTTTAATAAATCTAATATATAAAATGTAATATTTTAAAATGATATTTAACTGTTATGTACATTAGAAATGTACTTTTTATAGCAATGACGGCTAATAAATTCGTTCCTTGTCTATTTTAAAACCTCTTTTATTACCATCATTTTATGATAAAAAAACAAAACTAGAAACATAAAAGACAGACTTGTATTTTTTTATTACTCGTAAAGATTTTTGCTATCTTTGGTGACAAACTTTACCTTATATATCTTTGAAGATATGGTAGAATTACAGTACTAGGAAGTCCAAGAAACAATTCTGTTAAGTATATAAAAAGTTGATTTTATTTATTTTCTTCTTATGAGAAAATATGATTAAGAAAAACAATTTATTTTATTTTTGACTTTTCAATTTTAATAACAATTGAATAAAAAATGACATAAACATCATTATTATTTTGTTATTTTATTGCTTGGCTGAGTAACAACATTTTTAAAAGGTAAATTCAATTTACAAACCATTAAATTTACTAATGGGTTCAAATAAATTGGATTAAAAGAATTTTTATGAGTGGTCGGTAATCTAAAAAAAGTTCAATGCAATAGTAATATAAAAAATTACAATCAGTACATCCCGATCGTAAAAATTAATTGACTAGAGATTCAGCAAGTTGTTAGTTGATTTTGTTAAAAAAACCATTCAATAATAAAATGCGTATTTCTTCGATACAAGCTAGATTCAGACGTTAATTTTTTTTTTTTGAATAACTGTAAATCTACGATCTGCTCTCATAGAACAATGAGTAGATGTGTTGTAAGTATAAATCTTGAGTAAGTAATACCCCTTGGTATTACTCTATAAAATTTCCCATTTTGTTGAATTGATCTTGCCAGGAATGTAAAATAAATTACACAATCACATATTAAAATAAATCTGTAGGGTGTAGTCTGCATAGTCTTCTGTGTGTTCCACTGTTGTCTAGGAGATTGATGGCTTCTGGATTCTGATGATTTTCAAGTCTTGTTTGGTAACTGGGGCAAAATTTCTGTATAGCTTCGTGTACCGTGGGAGTGTTCGTGTCTCTGTGCAATATAGTGTTGGATATGTACCAAGGTGAGTCCATGATGTTTCGAAGTATTTTTGACTGAAACCGTTGAATTATTTCAATGTTACTGTGACTTGCTGTGCCCCAGAGTTGTATCCCATATGTCCACACAGGTTTAAGTACAGTTTTATAAATTAACAATTTGTTTTGTACCGATAATTTGGATTTTCCATTAAGCATCCAATACAGCTGTTGGTATTTAAGATTTAACTGTTTTCGTTTGTTCCATATGTGAGTCCTCCATGTTAGACGCCTGTCCAGGTGCAGGCCAAGATATTTTGCCGTATCGGATTGTGGAATTTGTACGTTGTTAAAAAACACTGGTGAACATGTTTCCCGTTTTGGTGTAAATGTGACGTGCAGACTCTTGTGTTCATTTGTTTTTATACGCCACTTTTTTTGCCAATTTTGTACGCTGTCTAAGTGTTGCTGCAAGTTATGAGATGCAATTTGTGCATCTTCGTGTATTGCCTGAATGGCTGTGTCGTCGGCAAATGTTGCCACTGTAGTGTTGTCATTTTGTAGACGATCAGAAGTGTAAATGGTGTACAAAACAGGAGACAGCACGCTTCCTTGAGGAACACCAGCTTCAATTAATTTTAGAGATGATTGTTCGTCCTTATATTTCACTGTAAAGTATCGGTCCTCCAAATAAGATGCAATAATTGAGTAATACTGATAGTAATATTGAGACGTTAAAATAGTATGATAAACCTGATTATCTGTAAGCGAGTGAATACATTAGAATAACCGGGAAGGCTGGTCTAAGACAAGTAGAGAAATATAAGGAAGATCCTTTGAAAGACAATAAGTTTGAAGGCACAGGTCATATGAAGAGAAGAACTTAATATAAGAAAAACGTACTATTAATAGAAACGATCAGAAAACGAAGGCTAAAATTCTACGGACACTTACAATGGAATATTTACAACTTGAACGAAAAGATAAAGGATTATCGCCAAAGTTGGAGACAGCACATGGCAAGAATGTGGGATCACAGGATACCTAAACAGGCATACTGGTATCCTCCAGAAGGAAAAAGGGATTCAGTAGACCTAGGAGAAGATGTAGATAGATGATATAGTTTGTGAGTTCGGAACAGGCTGCGGCCTAATCCTTGGTTGGAAGAAGAAGAAGACGAAGACCTTGTGACGATAAAACAATTTTTTAATAGCCCTATACTACAAAATAGAGTTAACGTCTCAGAAGTGGTTTAAAGAAGTCAGAAATTATATTAAGAAAACTGAAATAAACCGAGAACATATATTTGAAAATTAGACAACTGATTAGCTACTGACTTTAAGGTCTCCCGAGAAGATTAAAAGCAGATCACCAGATGGAGAGAAGAAAGGAGAAAAGTCTACAGTGAAGGAATTATGAGAGTGTGGGTTGCTTCTAAAATTATCTTAAGTTACTGTACTTGTTCTACAATTGCCCCTATATGAAAGAAAAAACTAAAATTTTCATTCTAAATTTAAAGCAACAATAATTTAATGGGCCGCCTTCGTAATGGTAGCGCACTAGCCTACAACACCGTGGGCCCGCGTTCGATTCCCGGCTAGGGTCTGGTAATTTTCACTAGATAAAATCCACTGTTTCGTTACCCAACGTAGGCGATAATAACCGAGCTATTGATGTGACTTTAAATAATCTAAAAAACCAATGTAACGATTATATCTAATACAAAAAATACACGAAAGAATATTTTAAAAAATTATTCCACTTGATTTGATACACTTATTTTAAACTCCAGTGACTATTTCTGTCTAGGAGATGAATATATTTGTGTCACTCTAGAAACTCATGATTCCTAACCTAAATAAATTAATGATCATGTATTAAAACAGTCAAAGTTTATCAGTTAGTCATATATTCCCATTTCACTGGGCTACACAAATACAACACTACATAACCTTCTGTAAGAACAACTGTTTATAAATATAAAATACTTTTATACTTTTGCTTTTTTCTAAATATAAAAAAATGTTGAAAAAGATTTCCTTAAACAAACGTACTACGACAGATTACTATAAATAAAGTTACCGTAATTATACATTTGAATGTGTTTTAAAAAGGTTTTAACAACATATTTGACTGGGTAAAGAAACAAAACTGTTTCTAAAAGACAAACAACCGTTGAGGAAATATAAAAATGAAGCTAAAAGTAAGTTTTTTGAGAACACGAACCAAATCTACCATTTTTATTCAGTCCTATAAACTCCCTTTATTACTTATTCATTAAACGCCATAATCTAACCATAAATGTACCAGTAATAAATCGAACGCTGTTCAGATTACTAATAATCCATAAAATAAAAAAATCTAGTAGCAATAATAACGTTTTACCGTCAAATATAAAAAAGAAATTGAGTTAAATTTATAGTCAATTTAATTTTGGCAATAAACGCATCTGTGATTTTGTAGGCAAAGAAGAGGGAGAGAAACAGTATGTGACGTCACAACATTTGTGCCTCGATTTATAAAATCAATAGTGTCCTGCTTTAACAGCACATCATGCTGTCCTTTTAAACAAATTTATTCTCCGGTATCGAAGAGAGATCTCTGGCCCAGTGAATATATAAACCAATCCTGAATTTGAAATAAATCTTTTTCCTTTGCCTTGAATTCCCACATTGTAAAGAACTTTTTTTTTAAATATCACTACAAAAAACAACAAATTCATTGAGTTATAGAAAATATAAAGGGGTGAATAAAAAACTGACAAAAATTCTTAACTTCCTGTAATTAAATATAGTTTTAATAATTTTATATTACGATTCCAATGAGTATTAAAGAGGATATAAAACGGATATTATCAAAGCATCCGTAATGCACATCCGACTTTAATCTAAGTTAATCCTTATACATTCAATGTGATGGAATATTCTGAACTAGGATATTCGCCCAGTATTTCATATTCTGAACCATTCCATTACAATCACTACCGCACATTGTCATTTGATATAATTATACCTACAGTTATGAGAATATAAATTTTCCTTTAACTTAATTCATGGAATAAAATATATTTTAATAAATTTAATTACAAAAATGTAGTGTGAAATACTCACACAACTTTCTCTTGCCAATGTAAATAATGAACAATATAACCTAACATCAGAAATAGAACATTAGAAATAAACAAAAAAATACCTTATTTTAATCATGAGTGAAAGATGCAAAATTAAAACAACCTCAGTTTGGCTTAAAAATACGAAAAATAAGTTTTTCACACTAAACTAGGCTCAGTAGAGAAAAATGCGCTAAATAAAAGAAGTAGATCTAAATTTGATTATATACCCTTTTGTCGTAAAATGCATACTAAGGCTAAAATCGTAAAAAAACGATTTTTTACATGTTTTCGTAAGAAAAAACAGAAAATCTCTAATTAGTACCGCTAAACTAAGCGTTCTACAAAAAAAATGTTGAACTAAAAGTTGTAGGATTTTAAATTCTCTACAACTTTTATTAATACATTTTTACGCTAAAATGCATATTAAAGCCGCAAACTTAAAAAAAAACATTTCTTTTACGTGAAAACAGCCTTCCCAAGAATTTCAGACATGACACCTACTCTATCTTGTAGAGCATAAAAAATTTAGTAAACCAGGCGATGTTAAAAAAAATCGTAGGACCCGTTTTTGAGAAACTCTCAAAAAAGTGAAAAATTACACGAATAAACTACTTCTTCCGATTGACTGATTTTGATGAAAATGTTCGTGTCGAGTCCGATAGTGGTGTCTAACTTAATTTTCAAGTTTCAAGTTCGTACGACGTTCCGTTCTTGAGATATTTTGTATACACACACATACACACACACACCAATCGCTAAAAACATGGTTTTTGGGTTCAGGGGTCTGAAAACGTGTAGATCCGGTGAAAACTCGATTTCGAAAAATCGATATGAAAACAATAGGCCTACTTTCCTTCCTATATATTCATATAGGCAAGAGAAAGTAAAATAAAAATAGTTGATACCAGTATAATTCTTAATAACTGATGAATAAATTATTTTGAGTAATCTTAATTATTATTCTGTTGTAAGTAGCCAAAATAAGTACTCTAACAATACCTGGGAAAATTTACAACTTCGGAATATCACAGTTAATACGAACTCACCTGCAACAAAAAAATTAAAACATTTTTTAACAATTTAAAATTTTTAAAATATTTAAGCATTAAAAAATATGGACTCTGGAAATCTTCAAAGGAATCTTAAGGTATAATTTTGAAAATGATACTATGTTGTTGTCTGTTTAGGTAATCAATTGTAAGGCTGGTTTGAACGTCTAAGAGGCTTTACTAAGTAAAACGAGAAGTGAGATGGTTTACAATTGTCTTCCTGACAGAACAGAAATGATACTAAATACAAATAAAAATACTCAACTGATTATATTTCTTGAGCCAGTCACGCTGATGATTACTGATATGACAATAAACAAATTACAACGATTTTAATCCCGAATATCTGAGAATTTATAAAATTAGTAATAACTTGTACATACAAAAACGTATTCACACAAAAACGACGACATAATTTAAAAAATACTACATTTTCTCTGCCTTATTACTTTAAATGTGTTCGTAAAGGCCTAATATAATACAAAGACAGTTATGTAAAAATACAACGACTGAAGGTGAGGAAATAATATGAATGTCTGAAAAAGCAGATCATTTACTGTTACTTCCGATAATAAAAATAATAGATTTATAGAGCTTAGATGGTTATCAGGTAAATACAGTATTTAGATGATAGGCCTAATAATTACATTTTTAATTGAATAGCTAAGAAGTTCTGCATCAGTAGACAACGATGTACAAGGTCGGGAAGGAGACTAAATTAAAAGTTAATTTTACCCACTAATTCAATATTTTAATTGAAGAGCATTTTGTAAATTTTTATTCGATAAAACTATTAAATTAAACAAAATAATTGATAAATAAATTCAAGAATATATGTATGGCCTACTTACCCTCTGGTATTGCTTTTATTTCAAAAAATGTTTTTTATTTTTGCTTTTACGGCCTCATTGGCCAACTTGAATCAAATTTAGAAATCCTTCTTGGTTTGGTTTTAGATTCGTACATTTTTTTCAATAATTCTTCATATTTTGGGTTCTGATCTGTCTGATTCTATCCGTACAAACCATTGACGAAGGAGCTCGAGTTTTTTCGACGAATCTTGTGTCTTTATCTTTAAACAACTTAAGCTGTTCAGATTGTTCTAAAAGATCTTGTTTGGCAATGTAAAGTTCTTGCTTTATTTCAGCCAATCACCTTGGAGGATTTTTTCACGAGTTAATTGTAGAAATGAGTTGTTTAATTACTCGATTATCCGGTGTTCTAAATAAATGCCCAAAGAAAGAAATTCGTTTACTCAGCACGATGTCAGTAATTGGCTCGATTTCATGGTAGAGTTCAGAACTAGACATTAATATCCAAAAATCGTTGCCTCCGTTTTTGTTTCTTTTATACCCGCTATATTTGAGTTTTGTACATACAATTTTTTATCAATTAATTTATTAATTTATCTAGATATATACACATAACCTATTTAGGCTTAAATATATGTAAATGTTTTTATTTCTCTCTTTTGTTTAGTGTTTTTGTAGGGTAAAGTTCTAATCCTGGTCGAATCAATGAGACTTATCAGTAAAAAATAAAGGAATCTTAGGAAAAAGTTACTTGCAGAGAATAAATAAAAATCAATGTGTAACATTTTATTCTGTTACAAAAATCGTTGGAGCAAATACAACATTTGGAGGAATGAGATAGAAGAAAGTGTATGTCAGTTATGGGAAAGTATGACGAGGGTTACAGCGTAGTAACGAAAGCAGTGCCTGACCAAGAGCAGTTGGAGAGAGTCAAATCTAATTTCTGTCTGCGAGCGGTGCAAGTACACAAGTTTAAAGCGAGGATAGAGAGAACTTGTAGTCGAAGACGTGGACTGAATATCAAAGCAAAATTCTGTGGACTACTCAAAGACAAATAACAGGAGTTAACGGACTTCATACACATGTCATATAATGTGCTCACTTTCTGTATACTATTAGAGTATCTCTGTTGTAAACTTTGATAAACTTTGTCAGTCGTTACGTATGAGTCTGTAGATAACTTCAATTTTATCTAACCTTTATCAAAATTTCACAATAAAAAAGTATTTTATGATTTTCATTTGTTATTTTTTGTATAGCCTACTCCTTATTTTATTAATACACTAACAAATGTGTAATAAATAATACACCAATAATATTAAAACAAGAGGGACAAATCAGTCTAGAGTAAAATTGTTCATTAAAATTTAATGTACCATTTTTAATGTTAATAAAACTTTCTGAGAGCCAGGTTGGCTATTCTAGGAACACTATTAATCAGCTACCATAATTAACAAACAAAACCTCATTAATTCAAAATGTCAGCTTCACTTGAAACTTGAATACAGGAAGAGCAACTTTTAGTAAAAAGATTTTTACTAGATTTTTATTTAGATAGGGTTATAAACTGCCTATTATTTTCCGATGACCTGATAGTGCTACAGGAGAATGAGGATGACCTGCAGAGAGAACTTTTCATGCTGAAAAAACTCTGCAAAGAATATAAGTTGATAGTTTCGACGAAGAAGACAAAGGTAATGGCATTCAGGGGGAAGGAGCCAGTCAGAAGCAAAATTGTTATAGATAATAATATTTTGGTACAGATCTCTCACTTTCAGTATCTTACAATAAGATGCACCGATTTCAGCAAATATGCGGAACTATCCACCGCACTTTAAAAAATAGCACCAGCAAAAAGACGAGGGTGAAATTTTATAAAACATTAGCACTGCCGACCCTACTCTATGGCAGTGAAACTTTGGTGCTATCAAAGCAAGAGGAGAATAGTTTGCCACATATCAGAGTGCGTTTTCTTTGACATACGTATGGGTGTAGTAAAGAAGAGCGTTGCAGGAATACCGAGATAAGGAAAGAACTCAACATCTTCTCTATAAACAACAAGGTATCACAGAACAGAATGCAGTGGTAAAAGCATGTAAACAGAATGTGGGAGGATAGGACACCTAAGCAGACACTGGGCTATAAGCCGGAGGGCAGGAGAGAACGAGGACACTCGAGAAAGAGATGGGCAGATTTGAGAGGTTCGGAACAGGCAGAGATGCCTAATCCCTGAAAGACAGATGAAGAAGATTTTTACTTTCCGAACTAGTAAAATTGGCAGAAATTTACTTAAAAATGTTGAAAAAGTACAGTGAAAAGTGTTTAAACCGCGTGTATAAGTGGACATTCCTAATCGTTCCGGATGTTGACCAATCATGATCGATTGTAACTACTCACTAAGGTACCATAGTAGTGAACGAAAATAAATACCAAATTTTCATGACAGAACTGCAGTAACTATGACCAGATCACACTCTAGTTTGAATAATTTCATCCGATTAATAAACGTTACACAATATTACAAAGTTTTATTATCTAGGAACATATTTATATTTTCAAATTAAAACTGACGGTAGTACACAATTTTAAACCTTTACAGTCTGCATTCTAATAGCACATAATAAACTATACTTTACTATCTATGAAGTAGATATAACCATGGCAGAAACTAGAGATGTATATTGTAGTACTATGACGAGATGATATTCAAATTACACACATATTAGGTTACCTTAATCTAAAATTTTGAATGGTGTAACTACAGAAAATTAATTTGAATGAAAAATTACACAACATTACATTATTTTTCTGATCCACTTATGAATTATGATCCACCTAACCCACTAATGCGAGAAACGGAAGCGCCGAGTAGTAGTATTATGACCAGATGATATACCAATTTCACACATTTTAGGTTACCCTAACCTTAAAATTTTACTGGTTTAACTTGGGAACATTAATTTGAATGAACAAAAATTACACATTACGTATACATTTCCTCGGAAAATTTTACCAACCAATACAAATTAAGATAATAATCCAATACCTCAGACAGCACAGTTAAGTATTTATTTACGCCTTACACAAAACAGGAGACTGACAAGAAACTAAAACAAAAGCCAAAAACAAATTTCCCTGAATCACAGGTTAAAGACTTCGTACTTCACAGTAATTTATACTTGCCTATTAAATACAACCTAAATTTTTACAACCACCTAATTTATCCAAAGCGGATGTACCACAATGTCCTCGGCGAATAACTCAAGTTTAGACTGGATAAAACCATTTTACATGTAATCCTTAAAAAATGTAATTCTGTCGTACATCAAGACCTAAACATAGATACAATCAAACTGTGAAGCCATTACAAAAACGTATGATCGTTTTCAATCAAAATGAACAAACCACAATTGCCACAAAACCCGCTAAGATTAAAGAGATGCATGCACAATACACCGACAAGGGTTTCTCACTGGCTTAATTCCTCAATCAAGACAAAAAACCGAATATTACAGAATAAATTCAATATAAATATTGCAGGTTGTATTAATTTACAGTTTCTTTTTCTGAATAAAAACGAAAAGATAAGGTTACAGGAATACATCTATTAGATAACAAATGCATTGAGGTAGCTACATTACCACAAATGTATTAATTAATCAGTTTTCTAGAATTAGTTGGAAATGTCGTAACTTTTTTAAATTTGCTTGAGAAGCTGTTCTTATGAATGAACTACATTTGCTCTGTGTTTTGTAGATGGAATTTCAGATATAGTAAAGATTACATCCTGGATTATTGTATACGTCTAAGAACGTCACATGCAATTTAGACAATTTTAACGTACAACAAAAGATAACGCTTCTGAAAATACATTCTCTTGGATGAGATGAATGGAATAATTCAATTGATTTTAACTTTGGTTCATTTATTTCTCATTTATAACGATTAACCACTACACAATTAAATTTGTTGAAATTGATAGCACATATTACTAGTGTGATATGAATTAAGAAGCCGTTAGTTTCTAGAACAGGTTATCTTCTTGAAACAACCGCAACTTTGCTACTTGACTAGTATCTTCTTTGAAAATGCTTGTCACAAACACAGGAATGGTGTAGTTAATTGATTTAACATCATAACGAAGAAATAGGCCTATATATATAAAGGAAATGATTCGAAATTGAAATAAGCATTAAGGTTCCAATGATAATCTTGTTTTCTTTTGAAAAGTGTAAGATCAAAAGCAGGTTGCGTAGGGGCTTGTTAGTAGAAACTGTATAACGAAAGAAATGCATTCTGAGAGGAATTACAAAAACTGCAACTGAATATCAATGAGAACATACGGGAATCGAATTTAATCAGCCCGTGAATTACTGTGCTGAATACCAAACGGATTCCCTATAGCTAGATGTTCCTAGTCCTTTTTTTCTATTTTACCATTTGCTGTTAACATCCAAGAGTTTTTACTACTGACTCAGCTTAACACCAGAATTGATCTTCTACTAAACGAAACCGATTGAAAACTTGAATTAACAAAATATTTTTTCAGCGTATTGAAAAAAAATGATTCCACCATTTTTTACTAACCTCATTTTTACAGTAATAATTGTGCCCACGCGCAAGGCGGGTACATTTAATAATAACTACCCCTGAAGGTGTATTTAATTAACAGCTTTTTACCAGTTTTGCCATTTTGTTCCATTTATTACTTAGTAATGAACTGAACAAATCTTGTTATGTACGCATACATCAATCTTAGAAAATATTCTTGAGGTCGATATTCAGAATTGCAGTTAATGGAAGATACAGAAACTATATTATTCTCTTATGATATTAACAACCATTCTGATCTTAGACGCAAGTGGATAAAGTTATAATGCTTTATTGTCACTAGGTCGTACAGAACAGACAATCTCATTCTTAGTAATCTAGTTTTCGCGGTACGGTATAGAAATAATATAAATCTCTCTAGGGTAACCGAGCCCTGATGTAAGGGTTAGCAAAGTAAAGCAACTAGCTTCTTTGCTAGGGGTCCCGGTTTCGATTCCTAGTCAGTCCGGAATTTTTTCATCGCTCATTTCCATCTACCATCCTTTATCGTCTTCTTCTTCTTCTGCCTTTCAAGGATTAGGCATGTCTGCCTGTTCCGAAACTCTCAAATCTGTCCATCTCTTTCTCGGGCGTCATCGTTCTATCTTTTCCTCCGATTTATCGCTTAGTGTTTGCTTAGTTATCCTATCCTCCTTATTCTGCTTACATGCTCCAACCACTGTATTTTGTTCTCAGATACTCTATCGTTTATAGAGAACATGTTGAGTTCTTTCCTTACCTAGGTATACCAGGAACGATCTTCTCTATTACACGGCATACGTATGTCAAAGAAATTTCATTTCAGATGCTTGCAATCCACTCTCCTCTCGCTTTGATAGCACCCAAGTTTCACTGCCATAGAGAAGGGTTGCTTGCACTGCTATTGTTTTATAAAATCTCAACCTAGCTTTTTTGCTGGTGCTATTTAGTAAGATTCAGTGGATAGTTCCGCATATTTTCTGAAATCGGTGCATCTTATAGTAGGCATCTTTATCTTGTTGGTATGTAATGTTGCAACCTAAATACTGAAAGTGGGACAACTGTTCCAAAAAATATTCTCTATAACAATTTTGCTTCTGACTGGCTCCTTCTTTTCATCGTCTTAATTAGCATTAATCAGTAAAACATTCATCAGTTAAAAAAATGAGGGTAACAACCCTCTTTTTACTCCCTAGGGCAAGCTATTGAAGGTAAAATGTTTTAGTGTTTCTTTTCAACTCCATAAGGGATTATTTTGCAGAATTTCACCTCTCTGGATGATCGGGAAGTTAGTGATGAATGAGTCAGTCAGTCTGTCAGTAAGGGCTTTCACATTTACATGCAGTGACTAGATACACAGCATTATGAATTTAAAAGTGAAAATATGTTGTCGAATACAAAATAGATTTTAAGTCAATGAAAATGTGTATTATGAAAGATATAGACTTATCAGACATAAAAGACTCATACCTACGCACAGACCTCCTTTGCAAGTATTATTTCTAAGTACGAGTATTTAGTTTTAGTACTAAGTATTTAGTTTGTAGCAAAATATTACAGCCATAAAATGTTAAAGCTATATGTGTACTTATGCATTAATGCATTTATGTTTTCATTAGATATTAAATAGAAATAAATCATTTCATTTCAAAAACCTACAAAGTCGGTAAAATAACAAAACAACTAATGAAGTAATGTAGCACACGTGATCTCCAGTTAATAACTTTTTAAAAACTTAAATTGTATGTTGGTTTCTCTTATAAAATGTACCGGTTAAAATATTAAAAGATGTATGCAGTACACATTTATTTATAGAAAAGAATCCGGAATATCAAAGGACGATCAAAATGTATTAACGAATTTACAAAAAAACCTTTTGTTTTTATAGTACTGAAATTTTACAAACTGTAGGCAAGAAAAACAGGTATCGTACGTTTAATTCAACGCATAAATAAAAAGGAAATTATATATAAATCAAACGAGGAACTACCGAAGTTACATATTATAAAAAAGAAACCAGTAATTTACAGTCACGATATTTGGAATACGTCTGAGTAAACTTTACATGTAAAAGAAATAAATTGTGTGATTAAACATACATAAATAATTTATATAACCTACAAGTGTAATAATAAATATCTCACAAAACTAAATATATTACAGCAGAGTGCATAATATTAAAATCTATAAATCAAATGGAACATTTAAATGTTCACAAACTTTATAAAAAAAGTAAATAAATAAAATAAAATCCATTAAATAAACTTCTAAAATAAATTTTAAGTATCGAACAACCACTTAGAGATCTAACAAAACTTTGTAAAATTTTGTCAAGAAACTAAAAAAGAAATTAAAAATTAAATTATATATATAACTTAGTTTGTATTTAAGATGTTTTTATAGTGTGATGCATCGTAATACAGTACTAGTCAGTCTCGCATGCTTCGCTCTCAACGCTATTAGGCAGTATATTGTTGCATCTTTCGCTCTGCCATGTGCCATGGGCGATAATAAGTCAACTAGAGTAGTAACAAAATATTAATTTATTGTCGTACTTAATAGTTTTATTAATTTTATAGATTTATTAACACTTTATACCTATGTGAGTGTACATGTCGTATGAAGGGTCATGATCAATAAAGATTAGTCAACATAATTTTTCAGAAATCAGAAAAGAATTTTAATCAAGTTATGTTCTATAATCTATAAATAAAACAAGTAATAAATTTAAATGTTAAATTTACAAATATTTAATTGTAAATTTCAATGTATAGTGGTGCGGAGTCGAATGTTTTAGTTGTGTGTTGGTGTCAGTAAACAGCGAGTAAACAGTGCATCTATTATTACAAGAGATTGATGTTGGCGGCAGTGGTAACATCAGTGGTATTGTATGGTGTATCTGTGTGGAGCAGAGCCCTAAGATTTATAAGTTACAGAGGTAGGCTTTTAACGACACAGCGGAAACTGGCTCTGAAAATATGTAGTGCTTACAGAACTGTATCTACAAGGTAGCCCTAGTAATTTCAGGGATGCCTCCATGGGACCTAGAGGCGTGCAGGAGGAAAGAACAGCGAGCTGGTGCTGATAAAGAGGAATGTTGGAGTTGATTACTCAGCAGGTGGCAGAGGAGATGGAGCGAAGCTAGAGTCGGGGAGTGGACAATGAGGTTCATTCTGACTGACGAGGTGTGGATAAGGAGGATATTTGGTGATGCCACACACGAACTGACACAATTGCTAATAGGGCATGGTTACTTTGGGGCATATTTGACGAGGATCAAACTTAATGAAGTACCGAAATGTCAACTGTGCGACAGTAAAGAGGAGGAGTCCATGGCGCATATTTTTGAATGATGTCCCTATTTTGGCCTCGACAGAATGGAGACGTCAGAGAAGACAGGCGTTACAAGTGGATCCCAGAGAGAGTAGGGGCAGCGATGCTGCGGGATGAGAAGAGCTGGAAGTTGGTCGCTCAGTTTCGGAGAGGGTGGTCGGGAGACTGCGGAGGGAGGAGACATCTGGAGATCAGCGGGATCGCCCTCTCCCACAGTAAATAAACCCTATCCCAATCTCAGAAGGTAGGGACACTAATTTCCTGAGCTGGTGATGGAAGAGATGAATGAAAGTGAGAGAGTGAGTGTTTGTCAGTGACAACGAGAGGGGAAATAGGCTACGGTTCACTGTAAATTTTTAACCCGACATATCCCATGTATTATATAAACAGTTCCGAGGGAGGTAGAGGGTTCTTTCCTGATGTCGGATCAAGTGGCCAGGCGGCGGGTTTTTGGTTGGTAGGCGGTTGCGGCCTCCTTGAGGCTGGATGAGGACGCCTCAATTGATTCCAACACTACTTCCTTCATCGTGAGGAGTGAACATGAGTTTTTCTCGCCGCCTCCGATAAAAAAAACAGTACATGTATAGTTGCAGAAATAGGTCCCGCTCTATTTTGGTGGACACATAACAGATAAGACCCAAATATAGATTTAGCAATTTAGTACTCCGAATTTCCGTTTTTTTTAAACAAAATATTAAATCTTATGAAAGTTTATAAAAGTCATTTTATTCGGATATAGCGTTTAAAAATCCTATTACAGAACAACTGAAGTGCGTAGGATACCGGATAAAATATTCTGTCTTCTGTACGACAATAAATGAAATTGTCATTTTGTAGAAGAACAGATCCATTACGGTTTGTCGGACGGGGTGGTATCACGGAGGGTGGTTGGGAAGAATAGCAAGCCGGCACATAACGTGAGTCAGTTACGGAGTAGATACATTGAGTATCATCAGTAATGAAGGGTAAGATTAGGGTTGGCAACCGTACGGGGAAATTCACCACTCAAATAGAGAGAGGGTCGTGATGATGGTGTGGTTATGCTACATTTCATAAAGTTAAAGGTTGAAAAAAGAGGAAGGTAAAGAAAGGAAGAAGATTCATACTGACGAGAGGGGTTGGTTTGATCTACGTATATCTACGGTATATAAAATAGAGGGTAGAAAGAACTGATCAAGCTGGCCTCTATAATATGACGTCATCACTAGGACACATGCCAAGTCTTTATGCTCCATGAATACTGATGATTTTGGGTTTCAACCGGGGGATGAAAATATTGGACATACGTACAGGTTTTATTTTACCAACTCCAACAGGCATCATTGCGCATCAATTTTTAACCTACTACAACCACTTAAACGTTACGATACAGTTTGATTTATATATTTTTATTACACAACAACAAATGTAAGTAATCACTTAAAATATGTTAGAATTACAAAAAACAAGCCAAAATTTTATATCACCGTAAAAATATAACATTTAAATGAAAATCCAATAAATTTTTATAACAGAAACCATTTTTTTAAAATAAGAATTGAATGTTTTATGATAACAAACGTAAGGGTTACACAAAAACAAGTTTTTTTATGAAAGTCCCTCCACTACAATACAATTCGATAGTCCTGCTGACATTACTTAACAACTAGTAACAACGTCTACCAGCTGACTGACTGGGCTGAACAGAAAAAAAATTTTTTGGACCATTCAAAATTTCGGTTACATGTTTATTACTTTGTTAAAGCCCTAAATGCATGTTAAATGATACAGTAACGGACAAAAAAAAAATAAATAAAAAGAACCAGGAAACATTTTCATAATTAATGTATAAATTAATTAAACATTTTCGTGAATTTCGAAAGATTTATGAATGATTGTACACTATTTACATATTATACTGAATAAAAAGTTATGAAAATAATGTTATAAAATAAAAATAGAAACCTACATAAGAATAAATCGAATGTTCCAAAAAAATCCATTACGTACGACACAAGAAATGAACACCTACTTCTTTTAGTTAAAGCGAGAAATGCACTGTATGAGCGACAGTTCTCTCACTAACCCCAAAATTTTACAACATGTTGTGTAAACATATAACCGAACAGAATGAAATTAAATTTAAGAATGATATATACAAATGAATAATTAATGTCGGAAGAGAGAACATGGAAGTGATTCTACGAGTATGTAAAAACACAAAGTTAACTGTGAGCTCACTTATCATATTTTTTGGGGTAAATTTTTTAATAAATTAATGAAATACTGGTTTTTTCTACACATTCTGGCACATGGTTTTTTAACCATTATTAGATATTTTAATTTCCACCGCCTCGGTTGTTGGAATGATTGTGGTAATTTTGTTTAAAAATTAATATGAAATGTTAAGATGAAAATTGTATTCTTTTTTGGAAATTAAACCTTCGTTCCAAAATTTTAATATAGAAAACCCTTTAGAGACCAATCTGTACTTATGGTGTCCAGCTCTCTGAGTAGCGGCAGAGAGCAATTTAGAGTCAATCCAGGCCTTTCAATCAAAATTTTAAGACTTGTATCTGGCGCTCCTTTATATGTGAGCAAGAAAACCCTCCACGGCGATTTCAAAATTCCGACAGTAAAAAAGCTAACCACGTCATCGTTTAGTAAATTTCACGAACGACTAGATATCCATCCAAACCAACTAGCCCGTGATCTGGCTACAAGGAACTTCCCACCTGTGCGACGTCTCAAGCGAAAATGGAGTAGACCTCTTGGTCTTAATAACGGTTAATACCCGTAGTTGTAAACGAAGAATGTACCACTGGGTACCTCTTCTCCTTAAAGCGAAACTCCGCACCACCATTTAAATATCATATACGGAAAAAGTGCAGCTCAATGTACAGTACCGTAATAAAAATTAAAGACAAAACAGTAATAGAAGAGTGAGTTCGAATCCCACTCAGGTACGGCATATTTTCATACGTTACAAAAACAATAATTTTATCCTCCATTGTAAACAGTTACATTCCAATGTCGTCGTTATTGACCGTTGCAGTTGATGCGACAATAAATAAATTTAAAAAAAATCTAGAATAAAATACGACGATAAGGTTCAAACAGTTTTACAGACTTTTTTCACGCAAATCCAAGTTACCAACTACGTCTAAATTAACCATTTACAACTCCTACCTTCGACCAATATTGAGCTATGCCAGTCAGCTTTACTGCTGTGCAAAACCATCGGTATTGGCAAAGATTCAGCGTTTCCAATCAAAGCTTTTACGGAGGATAGTTAACGCCCCATATTATGTAACCAATAGAACGCTACACTCAGACCTAAACGTACCCTACATAAATGACGTTTTCTTAAAACTACATACAAAATTTAGGAAGAAACTCGTGAACCACCATAACCCATTGATCTCAAACCTGGCTACGCAGACTCTCCCAAACAATCCAATAAGACGTCTGAAACGTCGATGGAGCCGGGACCTCATCTACTAACGTAGTACTGTAATTGACTATCCATTTCAATGTTCTAAATGCTGCAATTAATGCTACACTTGTCTATTCACGTCGGAGTTCTGTCACTGGACTGTGTCTCCACTCACGTTTGTATACCATGTTAATTTTTCTCAAATTTTGTGATATCACATTCACTGATTGTTTCTAACAGATTGTGAATTTCATAAATAGAAAAAAAAAGTTTTATGAGCGTATCATAAACTCATATTTTTATAACACTCAGGTTACATAATTATGGTAACTGCAAGAAACGGCTAACGAGGGTGTCTTTTCAAAGAAAGCGTGTTTCAAACTAATGCGATCACTTACCAACATATTTTAATTATGAAATCATTAAAATACAAGCCATCAAGTACTACAATTTGTACACCTTGGAAAATATATGTTATAAATTATTAAACATATTTGTAATTCTTCAATAAATATATTTAATGAAAAACTAAGAATAAAAAGTGCGATTACGTTGAAAATTGAAAATCTATAAAACCAATATTTTGTCGTAGCAAAAATCATATATTTCATTAGATTTATTACGACAAAAATTAAAAATAACCACGAGAAAACGAAAAACCCATGAATTTTTGTAAAAAGAAAACATAATAGGTTCTGATATAATCAAGTGAAAAAATTTGAAATAACATTGCTTGAATCATTTAACTGCCTAAATGACTTCTTGAGAATTTAGTAAACCGTATTATTCAGGCTTTGGAAATTCAGATTTAATTAAAGCGTACGACAGAACCAACAAAAATTCCTAAAACTCAATTATAATAACAAGTCAGGCGTATGTAATCAAGAATACGCCAAAACGAGTTAAAAAAAATCCATTTATATAAGGATAGGTTTAACGCAATTACTTGTAATATTCTGTACAAGAAAAAAGTAAAGGATTGAATTCCTGTATTACTGAACTGGATGAAATAGTGTTTATTTTTATTTTACAAAATCCTATATTGACAGGAATAAGAAATTGTTGAATTTGCTATAATACTTGTAAATTCAATAGGATTCAATAGGAAGCGTATAGCTAACCAACTAGCTTTCTCAGTTTTGTTCATTATTTTATAATTTTTAACTTAAGTACACAATTTGTCAAAAAATACTGCTTACCACAAATACAATGTTACTTACTAATTTCTCTTTTATAGATTTATGTAGTACTCTGGTAATTGACAGCTGCTTACTGATATTAACTGAAGACTATCAGTTTAAAATTTGTCTAGATGTTTGTTTCTCAGTATTATTTTTCGGAATGAAGGTCAGAACTTATAGCAAGAAGATTACCGAAAGATTAAAGTGTTGTATTTTTCACGTTATTATTGTTCATAAAAAAATTAGTTAAACTTTTGGATGCTGAGATTCGCTGATAATATCGTATTAGCCGAGACAAGGAAAAAACTAGAGGATATCTTAAATAGAATGGAAGAGATCATGAGAAACGATTTCTTCATGAAAATTTATAAGAACAAAACGAAAGTGTTGTGCAAGAGCAAGTTAGAAGAGATGGGAAATTTAAAAGTAGGCAACGAAATCATGCGGGAAGTTGGAAAATTCTGCTATCTAGGGAGTATAATAACAAAGGATGGTAGAATCAAAAGTAAAATTTCTTAAGCTAGAAGAGGCTTTGAAATGAAAAACAGCTTACCGGCTACAAAAACTGATTTACTGTTTAAGAAATATTTCTTAAAAAACTACGGTTAGAGTGTAGCATTATACAGGAGTGAAACTTGGGTGATAGGGGCTGAAGAAAGAAATAGGATTAAAAATTTTGAAACGTGTTGTTACAGAAAAATGTTAAAGATAAGTTGGGTGGACAAATTAAGTAATTTTGAGGTTTTTAAACGGTTGGATGATAGAAGTATATGGAAAAATTTTTTTAGAAGAAGAGAAGAGTGAGGAATATATTAAGACATTCAAGGATTGCTTTATTAATAATGGAGGGTAATATTGAGGGACTGAATTAAAAGGGGAGGCAAACGTTGGAATATTAAATTCAAATTACACTAAAATAGGGTTTTACATGTATATAGATATGAAACTTCTTGTAAAAGATAAAACAGCTTGGAGAACTGCATCAAACCAGTCGAGAGACGGACGACAAAATAAACTTTTGGATGGTTATACTATATTGTATAATTTCTAAACAAAGATAAAAGTTAAAAGAACTTCACTGTATTAATTTTAAGGAAAATCTATTACTATTATATAAGTATTAAATATTTTGACAATAAAATTGTTTCATTATCTACACATGATAAACTTAATTTATTAAAAAAATTACTGCATGTATTTATTTTAACATAGTAAAATATAATCGAAATGGGAATTTAATAAATTCACTTATTAAATTTTAAAGAAATTTTTAACATATTTTTATTTGTATTTATTTGTACAATGCATTACAATGACAAAATAATGTACTGAAAGGTGACGAAGATACAAACAATGAATGAATGACAGGAGGAAGCAGGCCAACCATTGATGGAGCTTCTTGGATTTTATTTTACAAATGGATTTCTGAATCATTGTATTAGTTATATTAAATTCATCTGCATTTTTTTTTAAATTTAATTACGGTAACAACAAATTTCTGTTCCAAGTTCTCTTTAACCTTCTTGGAGGGTATTTCGGAAAAGTAACTGAGCTAATCGTCATAATTAGTTCCTTTTTATGTCTAGCTAATTTTCTGTCAAAACACTGATAGTCTATTTTATTGTGTAGAATACGTAAGGAAAGTTCAGGTCATTGCGAATAATCTTGTTTTGTATGTACCAAGAGGAGTTCGTAATTACTCGAAGTACGTTGGATTAACAGGACTGTAATCGAGATACATTACTCGGTTTATCGGACCCATTATTTGGTAACCGTATGAACAGATCGGTTTTAGAAATTATTGGTACATCTTTCATTTCTTTGATAAAGGGAATTTGATTTGAATTGAATTTCTTTGAGAGAGGAATTAAGTTATTTTCCAGAACTGTTAAAAACTAAAACCGCTTTGTCAGTTATTTAATAGTGTTTAATATAAAGTGAAACGTTTACCTAAACACAACAATCGATAGCATGACTTTAACAGCCACGTTTGGAACTAATAAAAAAAAATATAGGTAGAGAAAACACGGGCAAACGATTTCACTCAGCCGACAATCTAAACAGAGCGCCCAATGTTGCCTTTGGGTAGAGAGCTTCAGTGAACCACAGACGAACCACAACAACAAAAAGGCTCTTTTACGAGCATGGAATTCATTTAGGTCTTTTACTCACAAAGGAGCAATTTTTTTGTAATACATTTACCAACATTCCTCTGCCTTGTTGACGATAACATGGAAAAAATTAAAGTAATAAGGTTAACCTTTTATAAAACTACAGCCATGAGTTAAATGAATTTTACATAAAAAAATTCAAGGTAAATAAAAATTACTTTTTAAACCTACCCAAAAATTAATAATAATTTCGTCAATACTGCACGCAGGTAAACGTAAATTTGATAAGGCTAATTTAATAAGAATTTTTTCTCGTAACATTTATTTAACTGCGTAGTCGATAGGCCTACTACTACTATACGTATAAAATGGTAAATATTTTGTTGTGATAGTTATATCTGGAGTTGTACCAGCTTTATTTTAATAATTTTGGTGTCGTTTGAAAGCTATTGCCATAAATATTAGCCAAAAATTCCCAAATACAGTTGAATCTCCGTAACTCGAACCAATTAGGGAACATGGTACTAATTCCAGTTAAAGTAAATTTGAAACACAGAACAACAAAACTATAGAATTTTGAAAATTTTTAAAGATAATGCTAAACATTTTAAAAATAAAATTTTGTTTTAAAGGCATTAAACAAATCCTCTGCGCTGTAACTTTTGATTAGGGGAAGTAATATTGATTACCTGTAATTTAGCAGTCTTCGTTAGAAACTGAAGCACTTTCATCGCAAATAACCTTTTGGATTCCATAACGATTTTTATCAAGTCTTTTACTTCTGGCTTTAAATTTGGTATGACCATGTCGCATCGCTAATTGACCTGATTTTTCTGGGAGCATTACACCTTATATGGGAAAGTTTTCCCACGTACTTCTTTCAGCCAATTTAATACACCTTCTTCTATTCCAGGCTACGAAAACATTTCCGAACACAATTGCGTTAAAAACAAAAAAAAATAATTTGGATTTTTTAAAAATCTCAAACAAGTTCCGAGTTACGGTCGCTAATTTTAACGTAAATTTACGAATAAGTCCTAGGGAAACCAAATTTAATTCGAATTATAGAAAATAAGACTTATAGACGTTAGAGTTATGGAAGTTCAATTGTATTTGTTTTTCTCGGAAAATCCTACTGGAAAATAAAAAAAATTAGGTACCTTCATAACCGTTAAAGTTATTGAATTGTAACCTTTACCAGAGAATTCTTAGACCCAGAAAACGTTGGTTCTTGAAAAGCGTTTTAAATTTCGACAACGAATCGAAGTACTGGCTACGTAACTGACTTGAGGTAGTTTTTGGAAAGATTTCCTGGAAATTTGGAATTCCAACCCTAGAGCCATGAGAAATACTCAGAATAATTCCTACAAAAGCATGTTCCAGCCAAAAAAAGAAAACAACCAGTGTTGCATCCAACTGGTGAAATTTGAAATTTCAAACATTTTTCTTTAAAACATCTTCAGGAATACCAACGTTTTAAATGTATGGTAGTACTATCAAACTCTAAAAACATACATTTTATCTTTTCATTGCGACAAAGAATTATTTCATTAACTATTAATTTCTTGTCTACGTAATACTAATAGAATTTTATTTTATTTCTTAACCCCTTTAAGTTACATCCTTATTTACAACCTTCCGTATATCCTTTCGTATCATGCATTTCACAATAAAAGCAACCAGAATTAAATTAATGTGTCTCACAAGGTCTCCACGTAGGAAACAAGTCCAGGTGACCGTTTTCGTAAGCTATCTTTCTATAACGAAGTTAATATGAATATTCGCAACCGTCATTTATTGTTAAATGCTTTCATAGCTGAAGCAATTCTAAGCGTTATTTCTTTACTAATTAAGTTATTGTTAAACTTAATACATAACAGTACTAGATTACATCTTTGATTCTTAACGTTAATTTTTAGTTGTTCCTTGTCAACGAAAACTTTAAAAGTTACCTTATAGATAAATTCGTAGAGTATCTTTGATTTAAATTCAACTTCCCCAAACTTTAGAACACGATTTCTGTAATGTTTATATATAAAATAAAAATTTAAGTCAATAAGTTAATATTAATCAATCAACATTCAATATCTTATCACGTATACATTGTACTTTATTTTTTATTAATATCATTGTTAAATAATATTAATGGTTAGAAACGTGATCCATAGAGAAGAGGTAGCGTATCCAATGTAAATCCTAAAAATGGAAGTAATGGCACGTACTCATGGATGTGTTGGAATGTAGATGACACGCGCCGGACACGCGACCGCGGTAGGTAACTAGTAAAAAAAATCTCGTAATTCAATTACAGCGTTCATCAATAATACTGTGTACATCTATCAATCGAACAATACGTACGTTGTATTCATGTTATTATACATATCAGAGCATGTGATATTACATTTTAGAATACAATAACGAATAATTATAATACCTTCACATGTCAAATCAATCGTACAGTTTGGATACGCCTTTCATTTAAATTTATATCATTATTTGATGCCACAAATTATAAACCAGTGTACAACCACTGATCAATACATCTGACTTTCTTGTACTCTATCGATACCCGGATTTCAATACATCACGATCATAACCCCATGAAGATTTTTACAATTATACAATTTATTTTTAGAAGGATAAAATTCAGCGCGCGTGTTATTTGTTCTCTAGAACATAAAATACTGCCCGATTGGGGTAAAACATAAAAAAACTAATTTCTCAACCAACCTATATATTCTTTGGAATTAGCTATATCATCATCATCATCATCCGTCATGGTTTAGGCTATTGAGCCTGTTCCGGTTTCCACCTCTTCCTCGGTCGACCCACATCCCTTCTACCATCTGTTTTGGACATCCAGGCTTGAAGTGGCATTCGGAGCAGGTGATCTGTCCATCTTTTTCTATATTGCTTGATCACATCTACAAGTGGCTGTACATTGCATTCTTCTCTTATCACTTCGTTTCTAATGTGATCCAGCCTTGTGTATCCCTGAATGTGTCTCAAGAACCTCATCTCTGAAGCTTGTATGCGCGAGTCGTCTCTCTTTGTTGTGGTCCATACCTCGCTTCCATATGTAACTAGTGGAATCGCCATTGTCTTATAAAATTTCAACTCTGTTTCTTTTCTGGCTTTTCCCTTCAATGTACGATGTATGGTTCCACATATCGCATTGAATTTATTCAGCTTCAGAGGTATGTCACTCTCACAATCGAAGGATACATTGCAACCTAGATATTTGAAACTACTCACCTGCTCCATAATCACATTATCTAACACAATTTTCGATCGCACTGGCCATTTGCCATGGAATGCCATTACTTTGGATTTTTGGGTCGAAATTTTCATTTTGAATTCTTTACTTAGATTCTGGAGTTTATAGACTGCTGTTTGAAGCTTATCTTCACTGTCTTGAATTATAACGGTGTCGTCGGCAAACATGAGTGAGTTGAGGGAAACGCCTTGTCCAATATTTACACCTGTGTCAACCTTTTGTCGCCAAACAGTCATCAGCTCGTCAATATATATATTAAATAATGTAGGTGATATGGGACATCCCTGTCTGACTCCTTTATTTACATACAACTCTCTCACATCTTTTTCATCTGAACTAATCAGCACCGATGTTTTATAATATAAACTATTGATAGCAGTCACAATATGCCTTGGGTAGCCTTTCTTCAACATAATTTCCCACAGTAAGGACCTGTCGACGTTGTCAAATGCCTTTTCCCAGTCAATAAAAGCCAGATGAGTTGGACAATTGTATTCTCGACGTCTTTCTATCAGAATTTTCAATGTGAAAATCGCATCTATACAAGACCGTCCCTTCCGGAAGCCCATCTGGTTCTCTGATATTAGGGCATCTGTTATAAGTTGAAGTCGTCTATTTATTAGAGAGGCGAATAATTTGTAAGCAGTATCCAAAATGCTGATTCCTCTATAATTTTTAGGGTCAGACCTATTGCCTTTTTTGTAGAGAGAGACTACTCTTGATTTTGTCCATGATTCTGGCACTTTATGAGTCTTCCAGCAAGTATTGTACAAATGTAATAATCTGAGATGAAGCACAAAGCCTCCATATTTTATCAACTCCATATTTATACCATCAGGACCTGGACATTTACGATTTTTGGCAGCATTCATCACACTGTGTAGCTCTTCTGTTGTTAAATTATCCACACAACATTGCTGACACCGCTCCAACTCGGCCTCTACCATATCTTCTTCGTACCAGAGTTCTTTGTAGTGTTTCACCCATTCTGGTATGGAAACACAATTTATTTGAGCAGTGTCTTTGTTTTGTTGATTCATGGCTCTTATGAATTTATAAGCTATTTCCTGCCTGCCAAATAGATCCTCCTCAATAGTGGTTATGAAGTTTTCCCAAGAAGTTTGTTGAGCCTGTCTGGTGACTGTTTTAGCGTGATTCCTTGCTCTGTTGTATTGCATTCTATTGTCATCAGATTGGTTCTGTAGCCAGATTTTATATAGACGTTGTTTTTCTTTGACTGCTGCCCTTATCTCATCATTCCATATTTTTAGTCCTTTTTTTCTATGGTTTCTCTTTCTCATACCAATCGCCTCTATTGCACCCGCTTTAATTGCCGTAGCAATGTTTTTCCACTCAGTTTCCACATCTTCCGTTGTTGGGAATGTCATTAGCTTTTCTGTGACTCGGTTTTGAAATAGGAGTTTACTGCTATCGTCTTTAAGGAGCGATACTTTAAAAATTTCCTCATTATTCTGATTTTTGGGTTTAAAAGAGCGCTTCCACCTTTTCCATAAATCTATCTTTCCAACGACAATGTAATGGTCCGAGTTCAAATCCATTCCCCGGTGAACTCTCACATCTCGCATTTGTCCTGCCAACCTTTGATTTATAATTATATAGTCATTTTATAACTATATAACCTCTATATAACCTTGGAATTAGCTATATAACCTCAAAATTAAGGATAATTTACTCCAGTGCAAAAACACAAAAATATAATTTTCTCAAAAACTACCATAACGCTCTACTGATTCAACTTCACCTTTCATTACATTTTCTGGTCTTAAAAATGATAATATCCCTGGGGAAATTTGTGAAAAGTTTCTACTTTTACGTCAAAATATTATAAATTTCGTCGAAATTACCGACTTCTGATTCATTTAGGAGGAAACGTGAAAGAGAATTTAGAAATGCTACAACGGACGCTTAAGTTAGCTGATATTTATAATTTTATCTGAAAAGCTGCAACAAAATGGTACAATTTTGGTCCGGTGCTTACTTTAGTGGCAATCTTAGATTTTTTTTTTGTAATAGAAAACGCAGTAATATTGGTTCACTCCATGTTGACACATATAACTGCAACAGTTATTAAGACAGCAACAAAATAGGATATAAAGGATATAAAAGGAAAAAATAGTAATGATAAAGGGTTGTCGAGAAATTAACGCAGTCTGCCAAAATACTTACTCGTATTGTCTAGTGTACCTGAAAAATATCTCTTATTAAGTATATTATAAGAAATATAATTTTACTATTAAAAATTCATGTTTGTGTTTTTATTAAAAGTATATGGTGTAGATCATTGAATTTTTGTAATAACATTATAATCCTTGAATATTTTTATAGTTTGGCTAAAATTTCAGTAAAATAGTACATAATTAAATACTATATATTGAAAAATACTTGTAATTTTTTTTTTTAAAAAAAGGTAAATATTTAAAAACTACTATTTATCGCTAGTACTGCTGCAGGGGAGTTTTGAATAAAATTTATATTGAATTGTTGGATTTTACTTAGTCACAAACCGATTACTGGAATACTAGAAATGAAAAAAAATTTAAATACAATGTAATTTATTACATTTAGCATCCTTCAAAAAATTTAATAACTTATTTTGTAATATGACAGATTCAATTTTGTGTACGTCTAAATACTCAAATATACTGTAAAACAATTTACGAATCGTAAATTAAACAAATTTGGCAAACTGTACTAGCTTTCTCGTTAAAATTTTAGCACATTGTACTGAACTTGTCTTAGGTTGATTCTGTACATATGAAAGTTTTAAATATACAAAAAAACAATGTGGAACGACTCAAAAACACATTTAGGTGCCAATTTTTTCCAGGTTTTAAAGTTAAAATCGCAACTTCCCGCTAAATTAATTATGGGACAAAGTTATGACGTAAATATAATTCGGAAAATTTTTAGTTCTCTTTCAGTTTTATTATATTCATTTTTACAGAAAAATGCATCTTAAATATTGGAAAACCTTTATTAGTTTAGCTGGTGAAACATTCCTTTGTTTTTAATTTCTAGTCTAATAATTCATGTAATTTCTTGTGCCAGAACGAATAAAACAGACTCACATTTTTAGGTTGAAAAAGTTATCGATTATAAACCAGTTGAGAAGGTTCAGGGCTTAAATTTTCTAAGATATAAATTCATGTTACATACAGAAATCGATGTTAATCGAACAATTCAATGAAACTTAGGACAGCGATTAAGAAAATAGTGGGACGAGATATACTTCAGAAATTTTATAAAGTACTGTCTGCTTCTAGTATTTTTGGAATTGAGACGTGGTTAATGACAGCATCCCACAAACAGATGTTGCAAAGTGCAGAGATGAGATTCTTCAGATCTAGGGTAAGTTATTCCAGAATGGTTATTTAGCGGGATGGTGGTATAATAAAGCGACTGAATATTTTTTACTGGTGGAAAGAGTTAACAGATGCAGAAAAAATTCGGTTGTTAGTGCTCACAGGATGAGTGTGGACACAATGCCTACAGTGAGTAATGTTACGGATTTTGAGAATATCACGAGGAATAGGTGAAATAATCTTTAAGAAAACTGGTTGGCGTAATAGACAGTATATTAAATAATTAATGATAAGGAAACAAACAGAAGCGAACATACAGATAAACATTCTTAAAAAAACCACTCTTTTGGCTTTAGGGGGTTGTGAATCATGAATTCCTGTTAAAACTTGAGAATCAAATATTTTCCACCATCGTAATTCTTTTTACTTTCTCGTGCCTATATGAATATAAGAAGGAAAGTATTGTTTTAATTTCGATTTTAGAAATCGAGTTTTTACCGGATCTACACGTTTTCAGATCCCCTGAACCCAAAAAACATGTCTTTAGCGATTGCTCTCTCTCTCTCTCTGTGTGTGTGTGTGTGTGTGTGTGTGTGTGTGGTGCGTGCGCGTGTGTGTGAGCGGAATATCTCAAGAACGGAACATCATACGAACTTGAAACTAAAAACTTAAGTTAGACACCACTAGAGGAACCGACACGAACATTTTCATCAAAATCAGTCAAACGGAAGTAGTACTTTATTCGTGTAATTTTTCACTTTTTTTGTGATTTATTCAAAAACGGGTCTTACGATTTCTTTTAAAATCGCATCGGTTACTAAATTTTTTATGCTCCACAAGATAGGGTAGGCGCCATATCTGCTGTAATTCTTGGGAAGGTTGTTTTCTCTTAAAGTAATTGGTTTGTATGATTGTGACTTTAATATGCATTTTATCGCAAAAATTTGTTAATTAAATTTATAGAGAATTTAAAATTCTACAACTTTTATTTATAACATTTTTTTTGTATAACGCATAGTTAAGCAATAATTAGCGATTTTTCTGTTTTTTTTTCTCACGAAAACGTGTAAAAAATAATTTTTTTTAAGACTTAAGCCATTTTAGAACAAAAAATAATAAAAATAAAATAAATAATAATTTTGTAGATTTGCATTTTACGACAAAAGTGTATACTGTGCATTACTCAGTTCCATTAATCAGTTATAGGAAATTAAAAAATCTACAACGTTTGTGTAGAGCAATTTTCTCTACAGAGCCTAGTTTAGCGTGAAAGAGTGATTTTCCGTATTTTTAAGCCAAACTGAGGTTGATTTTCATTTTGCGTCTTTCACTCCTGATTAAAATAAGGTTATGTTTATCGAGGTTAGTTTTTGTTTATTTCTAATGTTTTATTACTGATGTTAGGTTATATTGTTAATTATTTGCATTGGCAAGAGAAAGTTGTGTGTGTTTCACACCAAATTTTTTATTTTAATTCAATAGATAAACTACACGAGTCAGTCCTATTATAGAATAAAATATTTTTGAACAATAATATATGCAATAATATCAGTTAAATATTTTTAAATTAATTTATTTTATTTTATTTTGTGGAAATATTTATAACAATCCCAAATTTTGAATGTTGAGAACATAGCCCAGAGAATTGTAAGACAGAGTAGGTGGTAGCGTAATTCAAAACCGTGTGAGATTAATTCAAATATTCAAATGGAATGCTTCTTATTTTGCATTAACCGGCGTGGAGGTTCTATTTCAAGCACCAACTGTTGTTATGTACCGATATATTCGTACATGAGGAATCATTATTCTAGGCATATATTTCCATAGCAAAATATTTCTCGAATTTTTTCATCCTTTCTTTACAAAACAACTCGAGAATATTGCGAAAACGTTTTGAAGAAGGAAGGATATAAGAAAGTAAAAAAAAGAAAAATTTAGAAAAGGGGAATGGCAATTCCTTTACCTGATAAACATGACATCCTTATAGATTTTCATGCCGGAGGAAACATAAATAAATTACTGAAGAGAAACAGACGAACTCATTTCCGAATATAAATCGTCCTCCGCTGAAATTGAAATGTCAGATCGATAAATCCGCCTTAGATCTTTAACCAACAGATTCACATATTTTATTTACGAAATTTTTACATTTATACATTACCTGTTGAATCGGTAACGCAATTATCAAAGCCCTTCGTATTAAATTAACCAAACCGTGAAATCTGAATGAAATTGATTGGATTAAGATTAAACCTTGCTGACATCGATTGAAATTTGGTAAACAAGATAACGAGCATTCGTGTTGTGAAAGGGAATCGTATGCACAGGCTTATTCACTTGAGTATTTCTATGAAGTATCAATAAAAAAAGTGTGGAGTAAAAATCGGTCGAATTCTGTTCTCGAATATGAAAAAAAAACTTACAATCTTTTTATTAAACATCTCAGTCAATTCCCTACTTATATTAACACACATACTTGTAGAAAATTAAAAAAACCTTTCCATAAATAACAACTTCAGAAAACCATACGAATTGGATATTATCGACACAATATAAAAAGACTGCTAGAATTTAAATCATATCAACTTACCTTGATAAGTAAATTAAGTTCACCTGACCTAAATTGTTTTAATTGTCATGAGTCTCTAGACTGATTTAATGCCAAGTTGTTCTGTCTTGCGCAAACCATTTCATATCAACATACCTGTAACACCCTACATCTTTTGTAATTTGCTTTATATATTCTAACCTTTTTCTCCCCTTAAAATTATTCACTCCCTCAATTTAACCCTTCATTATTAAAAAACCAATATCTGGATGTCTAAAGATATGCCCCACTACCCTATTCCTTCTTCTGGTAAGATGTTTCCATATACTTCTTTTTTCATCCAGTTGCCTATCTAAATTGTAGACAACCGTATTAAGTTGTAAATTAAAAGTAAAAATTAAGTGGTGCGTAGCAAACGATAACTGATTTTAGCAAAACAACTCTCATGGAAAAACCTTGTCATTACAACATAATACATTTAAAAGCACCTTAGGCAAGAGTAGTTAAAATTAATTACAATTAATTACAATTTTACACAAAAAAAACAAAAAGAAAGTAATTAAGTTAATTTACAGTTAATTACAATTTTTGCAGTGTATGAGTACATGACATAGAACTAATTTCCTTTTAACTGAAAAAATGGTATTAAAAGTGTTGAAATTACAGTATTTTTTTATTATATTGAATAACAGCAACTGCACTTGGGCAATGCAGACTATGTGATAAGAAACAGAACTATTTTTTGATCGGTAAATTAGAAAATTAATGATGAAAGGTGAGTGCGTCGGAGAAGACGTTCAAAATTTTGTACCAATATAATGAGAATAAACAGTCATGAACAAAATACTTTACAATGTTTTTCCCTATAGGAATTTACAGAGTGATATTTTAGTCCTGTTATTTAACTATTAATGTCTGGTAATTATTTTCTAAGAAAGGGAAATTTGTTTTGTGACACGAAGTTGGTAGCCCTACTCAACTGGCATAGATACGGCAGTGTGAGTTGGTTCTCCTTGAACTGTGCAAAATATTGTGCCGTTTCCGGTAGTGTTACGAACATAATGTATTTTATTCTAGAACAACAGGTTTTCATTCTTGAACAGTAAATATTTTGCTACGAAATCGTAAGCGAGTGTAAAAAAATCATTTCAAATTAAATTTGTTGATGTTCCTCCACTAGAAAAAATGTCATTTTCTAGGCTAACAAACCGATTTCGAGACACACGTAGTGTTTGCGACAGAAAATGTAGTGGTCGACCAACTCTCTTGACAGATGACGTTTTAGAGAATGTGAAAACAAGATTGCTAATTCTCCACGGAAAAGTTTACGAAAGGTTTTCTCGCAAAATGGTTTGTCATATTCAAGTGTTCAGAAAGCTGCTAAAAAAAATTGAAATTGTATCCGTATCGCGCACGGTTAGTCCAAGAGCTTCAGCCTTCAGATTTAAACAAACAATTTTTCTAAGGTAAAAGATAAATCTGTTCATAACACGACCGGGAACGGCATAAAAATGTACACATCTCAATGAGATTCAACTCACACTGCCATATCTATACCGGTTGAGTAGGGCTACCAACTTCGTGTCACAAAACAAAATTTCGCTATCGTAGAAAAAAATTACTAGACATTTTGGGTAACAGGACGCAAAAAATCACTCCATATCAATGCTTGTGTCAAGTCGAAATATGAATTTTTTAAGAATGTTTCACGTTTTTAAGAATTCTCTCCAAACGAAGAAAACTTAATAAAGACCTGCTGCTTCGTTTAATTCATATAAAAGGAGAGAAGAGTTTGACCTAATTGGATGCATCAGAACACGAGAATTTTCTTCAAAAAGTAGAGCAAAAACATTTGTTTTGCTTTATTTATACGGCCCATTATGCAATAAAACTATTCGGGCGAAAGGAATAATAAATAGTTACTTAATTCTTGCCAATAGTTAAATAAGTTGCAGGAAACTTGAAAAAATGTAGTTTTTAAGCAAGAACTTAAGAATCGACGGTAAAAAAGAAGAGAAAAAAAAAATGAAATGGTTGCATGTGGTTTTTGATAGAGAAGGAAATGAAGGGGTTAACACAAGAGAATAATAAAGTAGTGAATGTGATGGTTCTAGGAGACCAAGTTAGAGAGAGGGGTGGTTTTGTGGCAACTTTCCTCAGAAACCTTCCCTAGAACCACCATCTCGTTCTCTCCCTACCAAACCATAGTCACTCCCGGAATCATTACCCCTAACCATCCTGCCATTATTAAATCATTTCTATGGAAACAAGAAGTTGCTTCTCTAAATATATTACTTATAAAATTCGCACCCAAGTACCTTATAGAAAATGTCATCACTTGAAAAAGTATAAAAGTTTTCAAACATTTAATTTACAAGTATTTAAAAGAAACCAATTTCATGTACACCTTTTGAAACAAATAAACATTATTAATTAATGCTATTTTTCGTATTACTACCGCACAATCTTCACACTAGTTAATAGATGACACAATAATAATTCATATGAAATTATTTATGAAATTTTCCATTAATTTAATAAATCAAAAATAGAACTTCAATTAATATAATAAATAAAGTGAAAGAGGATTCATTAATTTTTAAATATTAGCAGTAACTGTATCAATACAATAAATAAATAATCCTGAAATTATTTTCACAACTTTATGATATTGAAGTATTACCTGCGTTACCAAATAACGAGATGTATGCCTCAATGAATACCGGAAGTGAAAGAAAGAAACACATTCAAAAAATTGCAATTTAATAATTAAATATTTTAACGACCAGTTAACACACTCAATGCTGAGCAATTATGAAGTATCTCTCCCGTCGGGCTGATTACTCGTGCAGCGTGTTCTCCGCTTGCTTGATGTAGGGCCTGCAACTTCTGTCACGACTATTTTTATAGATTTATTTTATATTCGATCTATGCGTGTACTTATGTTTGCTAATAACATAAAAGTAAACAATTCAATGTTTTTTACGTTTATTTTCGCCTGTTATAATAAATGTATTTCTTGTTTGATTTTTTCCATCTACCGTTACGATTTACGCGTAATTTCATATATAATTTTAAACTACAAATATTAAACTTTAAAGGTAAATTTAAAAGTGTACATTATTTTGAACCGATACCTGCAAAGAAACTAAATTCACGGCTTAAATTGTACCCTGCAAACTTGTTAAAATACTGAACGAGTACACTATACAAGGGTAGAAGATCGTATGACGAAAATTCAAACGAACTTCACGGTTACAAAGAAAATACCTTTCTGAGGGCTACATAATAGAAACAAACTCATATCCGACAGGCGGTGTTCCTCTGGAATCGCTTAAAATTATAACCAAACAGAACACTGTTACCTAGCGGTATCACCTACCCATAACCCGCTAGGCGAGTCTATAGCAATGAATGTGTTAAACAGAAGTCCAACGTTAAGTTTTTTTTAACATCTGAATTTATTTACAATCCTTTAAAACTGAACAGTAAGTAAATATAGTAACACCTACGCCTAGGTTCGTTCTGGATCTGGATCTGGGGTTCGTTCTGGATCTGGGTCTGACATACTTTAAACGCATAATAATTAATTATTATAGCAATAAATAATTTTATATGTCACCGTCGCTCTCTTTGATTAGGTACTGTGGTGCCGGCTATCAAAGCTTCCGACGTAGCGACAGAGGAAGCCACCAATGGTTCCGAGAGGGGCGGTAGGCTTGTAGCGGCGTACCGACAGAGGCCTTTGTCATCAAGGGCGAGCCAGTAACCGCCCTCTACCACAGCGCTCTCGGCAACTATAAAAAGAGCGCTACACTGAGCCGAGAAATTCAATTCCGATCCAGATAGCAGACATGACATCCACCATCGGCACACGGCAACCGGACTCCAGCGAAGATTAATCGACGACCCCGCAAGAGAGAAGATGATGCTTCCGTTCGCTGACCCGTCACCGTAAGCCGTCGACCGGACCATCATCGCCTGCTGACGCGAGCGATGCCCACAGCGGTCCCTCGACCGAGCCTTACGCTCACCGGACCTGACGAAGCAGCCATCGACGCACTACTGCGAGGGAAGAAGATGATGTCTCCGCTGGACGACGAAACGCCGCGTCGCCCAGCTCCTCGAGCGCCACAACGACTACGACCGACGCTTATATATATTATAACAAGATAATTGAACTTCTTCGATTCTAAACATATCGTGATATGAAATAAGTTGGGGTTAATATGTTTTTAAGTTTCATAAATTTATTAGCATATTGCTGAGAAAAATTTAATTCTTCCCTCACTGAAACAGAATTGAATGTTTTGTGTTTAAATTCTGTATTGTACCGACTACAGCTGTAATTTTGAGGAAACTACTTATTTTTTGGCAGAGTGTCTGAGGAAAGTAAATAAATTGTTTTATTATATAACGCTCCATAAAACAGACCATACAAGTAACAGTAAAATTGCAATAGCAAATAAAAACAGTTTTGAATATCAACTTATCCATTTTATTATTATTGTGTAGCTATTATTTCGTTATGTAGAGCGCAATCAGAGCAAGCCAATAAAAGTGAGTTGAGATATAGAAAGATAAAACTAAAGTCCAAGCGACTGTGTTCTTGTGTGTTATGTTATAGTTGTAGTAAACAGGATACGAGTGGAAAATACAGTAGCAATGTATATAGCAGGCACTGGGTAGAGAGAAAGACTGGATGACTGCAATTCTGGCATGTTTCTAGTTCTTCCACCCTTTGCCCTTTTGGCCACTTTCCATCTCAATTCATTGCTAAAACTTCCTTTCCCAATTTTACCAGAACACATCTTAAGTTCTAAATTTTCAATTCAAGAGTGAATGGGAGAACTTACACCTTCTGAAAATACATCAAACATTTTTGGCAAATGTATAATTACTTTTTAAAATAAATTAATTTTAAATACTTCATGAACTTAAGATCCATCCTGTTGTACTTCAACATTAATATAATAATAAAATAAACATTTATGTCAAAATTTTCACTGTTGTATAAAAATATTTATTTTTTTCAGCTAATATGAAATTCTTTATTTCAATTTCCCGAACTATAAAATTTTGGTAAAAGGTTAGAAGCATTTTAAAATAATATGGCAGTAACACTCATTTTTATTACAATGGTATTTATCGAAAAAATACTTATTTAGTTAACCAATAAACGTAATAAATTAATATTCATAAAAAATTGAATGATGAAAATAAAATACAATAGTAATATTACTGATAGAACATGAACGTAATACAACCATTAAGCCTAGATATCAGTAACACTATGGATGAAATCAAGTCACACGCAGTAAGGATTTTGTATAACTAAATTAATTAAAGGTAAAAGCTGTCCAGCAATACTGTGGTAAAAGTAATAATTCTGCAAACTAAATTAAGGACGAAGTCAGATAAACCACACAGTCAGTTTAATATTAGAATTAAAATTCACAATTTCAATTTGCTCTAAAAATGATTAATCAACGTTTTTCATACTCTTTAGAGTTTTATGTATTAATATTAACTATCCACTGGGTTGGTCTAGAGGTAAAGTCGTCGACACGAGTCAGCTGTTCAACAGCTGATTTTCGGAGACGAAGGTTCCTGGTTCAAATCTTAGTAAAGGCAGTTACTTATAGACGGATTTGAGAACTAGACAATGGTTGCCGGAGTACTTTGATAGTTGTGTTTCAATGGACCACACTCTCTCAGGAATGGTCGGCCTGAATCTGTACAAGACTACACCTCATTTACACATCATACATAAAATCATCCTCATCTCATTGGGCCATAAGGTTGATTATTGTTCTGAAATGAACAAATAGCAACCTACAAACATTAGGGAGTTTTAAAAAAATATATTAAAAAATCACGAAACTCTTGTAAAAGTACACGGTACCTAACGGGTATTTCTAAAACACCCAAGTTGTTCTTAAGTTACATGATTGTAGTACGAAAATATTAAATTAATGAAATATTTATCATAATTATATGTGCAACAATAGTCAAATTACAATGCAATTTACCATTAACAACTTTACAATAAATGTTGTATCGATGAGGGAATCAGTCAGTCGGTCAGTGACTGATCTCGTATCTCGTATCTTGTATCTCGTTGACCACTTGCCCCTAACGTTAGTAAGAGGTAACTATCTTGAAGCAATAAATATTATGTCTGTACCTTTCCAAAGAGCTCCAATTATGAAAATAAGTATTAGTATTCGTAAATAAATCCAAAGAAAAAATAAATTTGTGGACAGACACGAAAAACCATGAAAAAATGAAACAACAAAATGCTTTTATTAAACCCACGCGCAAGGTGGGAGTAATTTGTATTTAATATAAACGGATAAAACAAATTACATTCATATACCATCAAATGATGAAAAATAAAAAATTAACAAATTACTAGAACAATATTCTAAAACGAATAATATATTTATTTTACTGAAATGAAACGGGTGATTTAAATTTGTATGCTATTTCAAAAATAAGTATGAAATTAAATTAAACATAGCTACAGATAATATGAATAAAATCACGTACAATAAACAAACAAAAAATCAGTATTTTACAAACATATATATCAATGTAATATGACATACAAAATTATGAATGCATCGTGATATTCTTTAATTTTTTTAATACGAATAAAAAATAAAATGAAGTACCGTACAATAAACAGAACATGAGCATTATGGTAGATGTATGATAAACGGGCTAACGCACATCAACGACCACCGAACAATATTCGTCATCACAATTACCATCTGGGCAGCCGCCGGCAAAGCGTATTATGCAAACACTGCATGCATGCATGCAATGACTGTAGGATACAGAATATTAATGTATGCAACTAGTCTTTGAATAACATCACAATGAGGTTTTTTCAAAAGCGTTTAAAATTAAAGGAAAATATAAATTAATTTATGTGGATAATTTTCCTGAACCACTTCTGTTAATTTTATTCTTAATATTACTTCGGAAGTTAATAAATTTTAATTTATAACGGAATTTTTAAATTATGGTACGACGGAATGTCTAATTTTCTTTTAAACTTCTTCATCTATCACCCTACATTTTTCTTTTGTCATTAAAAAAACCCACTGATCAATTATGGTAATCAATCTTATCATTCTTTCAACTAAGTTAATTATTTTGCTATACATTTTAAATATAAATAAACTTATAACGTCACACCAGTAAGATTCTTTATTATAGAATAAAAAGATATCGAACTATGAACTGAAACGAAAAACTTTAGTCAACTTAATAGTACACATTCTCGAACCAGTAAGATTCATTATTATAGAATAAAAAGATATCGAACTATGAAAGGAATAAAACCTTTAGTCAATATCACAGCAAAAAATCTAGAACAAGTCTCCCAAAATTTATCAGTGCTCTATTAATTTATAGTACACTTATTTGTATTGGTTGCTAACATTCTAGATCCCAAACAGAATGTTCCAGAACCTAGTTAACACAATACAAACAACATGTAAATTAAACTGTGCGAGTGCAGATCATATAAAACATAAGATACGTCAATTAAAATTATAAATAATTTCTGAATCTTAAGACTTTATGAACGCAAACACTACCGAGTAATTCATTTCAAAACTTGGCTGTAAACGTTACTATGCATAGTTATTTTATGAGATGTGACGTAAATCAAGTTGAAGATAACGTTGATTATTAGTAGAATTAATAATTAGCAAATACATTAAGGAAATCGAGAAGTTAAATATTTTAAGTTGTTTCCGTCTGTGAATCTGTAAATAACGTACATCGAATAGGGAACGAAGACAACAATACTAACAATACAGACTACTAACAATACAGTAGACGCTCATTATTTAAGTTTCACAAAAAATGTTCAGAAGACTTTTTTAAACTACTGTAGTGCAAGTACATATTGCTAAAGGAGGTCAGCAGTTAATTTTTTTATCTATTAGAAGTCTTATTAATAGCTCAGTCATTAAAAAATACAGTGCGTTATGGAACTGTTACGGTGGGTTTTAATTTGTAATAATTTTTATGCCCCAGCCAGGAATGGAACCCGAAACCGTAAACTTTGTAAGCAAGCGTGCTACCACTACACCATGGAGACGGCCTAATATGTTATTATAGTGTAGAATTAATTTATTGCTATAAGAATACAACTTAGAGCACGGAGTTGGCTCATAAAAAATACAAATTTTTGAATACATATACAATTACAATACAAACAAAAATAAGTACAATATTTCAATTAAATAGATTACAAAAAACATACAATTTTAGATGAGCAATATGAAGTACAGATACAGCATGGAAAAGCCTATTTTTATGTATATTACATCAATGCATTCCATTTGCCAATATAAAAATTAAATAATATTTTCCCCAATTTCAAACTTTAAATAATATACAAAAATAAATTCTTAAACTCTTTATAATCACAAATTATAACTAAAATATTCTCCAACGAGTAAAAATGCTCATCTATATAAATAGGCAGGAACCTCTGCCTAAACTCTTTGAAAGTTTAGCATTACAAAAGAAAATTTCAGATTATCTTTTTTTCCTCAGTCACATAACTTGCACACACTTCCTGCGTCAAATTCATATTTGCCATATTTGTAAACTACCCTAAATCTCCTATCTTGAGAAAATATGCATTTGGGCTAAAATTCTGATTTTTCCTATGTGGCAATTGAAATGAACATTTATAGCCCTCTAGAATTGTTATAACTCGACAATAATGTAAAATCTGGTCCTTCTTTAATTAGCACGAATCTTTCGCCTGATATGTTATAATTTTTTACTACTTGGTCAGTACTAAAGAATTTAGCTCCACATACGCACTCGTGTTAAGTGTGTTTAGTCTCTTGTTTTTTTTTATTTGGAATTACGTTATAAATTGCAACAAAAAAGTTCATTATTATTGATTCCTCTTATTGGTGGAAAATTTTTTTGATATGGGTTACTTACCACAGGCCTACATGAAAAGTATAACCAGATCTCATTATATTTTTCATTATTTGCATTGGCAAAAAAAAATCGTGGAAGTGTTTCACTCCAGAGTTTCTTAGTAAGGAAGATTCAAAATTGTAACGAGCTGACTATGTAACAAATTCAAAGGCACGAGGGTACTTCTCAATCGGTAAGTGTTGGTTAATATTTAAGTAATGTTTTTATTTGTGTGTGAATGTGTTTAGTTGCGAAAATGCGTGTGTGTGAATGGGCGCTGGCTACTGCCATGCGCGGAGCTAGTTCGAGTGCGTAGACCAGTGCGCAGGTGAGAATGAGTGTGTGCTGAACGGTGATACAGTCCGATTGTGTTTGTGTGTGTTCAATAAAAACGTGTTCAAATTACTACATTGAATCCTTTATTTTGTGCATTTATTCAATACTCAATCAATTAACCATTTTTTGGTCCTCCGGGCCGGATCAAAACTGTGGTAAATAACATATTTTTGTAATAAATTTGTTATTTTTGTGCAAAACAACAACAACTTTTAGAGCATTGTTAATCAGCTGATTTTTACAACATCAATACATTTTTCATAATTAATATACTGATGCACAATAACATTTAAAAACAATATAGCTAGGTAATTATTCATAAATTCACAAATTCAGCATTACCAAATCATAAAACATTCAGGGCCTAGCTCATAATTTGCTGGAATTAATAGATAAGTATTTAATTGATTTATTTTACATTGTTGCTACTATTTACATTTCTTATACTAACCTAATTCATGTGTTATTAACAATCATTTAATGCTACAAATTTTACACCTAGTATATCAACAATCATGAGTGATTTAAAACTATTAGTGAAGGAACGTGGCTTAGTTAAAGCAAAATTAACTAGATTTAAAACATATTTTAGTGGAATTTCTTGTGCAGCAGATATTAGTCAATTAAAACTGCGATTATCAAAATTAGAGGAGTGCTGGTGTGAATTCGATAAAGTACAATTACAAATTGAATTATTTGACGAATCTTATGATCAGTCAGATCAAAGAAACAATTTTGAGGCAGAATATTTTGCACTAATGTCAGCGGCTCAAGATTTCATTTCTGATCATGAGCTTAGAAACTGTCACAACAATATTGAAAACAAGCCAGTAATTACGCAACCAACATCAGTGAAACTCCCAGATATCCAACTTCCTACATTCAATGGCAGCTATGGTGAATGGCTCTCATTTCGTGACACATTTACATCACTCATTCACTTAAGGGAAATACCGGATATTCATAAGTTTCATTACTTAAAGGCTTCTTTAAAGGGTGAAGCTTTTGAAGTCATTCAAGCTTTAGAAAGTTCCGCACAAAATTATCACATTGCTTGGCAATTGTTAAATGACAGATTTGGCAACAAGCGTTATTTAATCAACAAACATGTAAATGCTTTATTCAGTCTTGCTAAAAATGATAAAGAAAATTCAATTTCTTTACGCAAACTTCTAGATAGTGCCTTAAAACACATTCGTGCCCTTTCTGGTTTAGGGCAACCCACAAATCACTGGGACACGCTTTTAATTTATTTAATTACAACCAAATTAGATCCAGTAACATTACGTGAGTGGGAAAACACACTAACAAAGGATGCGTTACCTACTATGTCCGATTTGGAAGTATTTTTACAACACAAGTGTCAGGTATTAGAATCAATTGAATACAACAAATTGAAAAAAATACACCCGTTAATCCACATTTTGTGAACCACATCCAGTCTCAGAAATTCAAGCATACATTTTCCAAGAACTGTCATGTGTCTACAAAAGGTTGTTCTTTGTGCAGTGAACAAGAACATCCACTTTATATGTGTAAGGTCTTCAAGGGACTTCCAAGCTCAGACCGTGAAAAAGAAGTAAAGAAACGCAATTTATGTTTCAATTGTCTTAAGAGCTCTCACAAATCTACTAATTGTAAGTCAGGCTCGTGCAAACTTTGTGGCAAGAGACACAATACATTATTACACCATAATAAATCTGACTCAAGGGATTCAGAAAAACAAATTTCTACTCAAAGTGACAAACCTTCTAAACCAATTGTAGAACGAACCATTGTTTCTACTTCAAACGTGACATCTGATCAACAAAAATCTATTGTTTTGCTTTCAACAGCAGTAATTTCAGTGCTAGATCATAGAGGTTGTCCTCATCTTTGTCGTGTATTGCTTGATAGTGCTTCTCAATCAAATTTCATAACTGAAAGGTTAGCGCGTAATTTAAAGCTCTCTATCAAGAATAGTGTGTTTGAAGTCAATGGCATAGGCCAATCATCCACTCAAACTTCAAATATAGTTCAGTGTATCATTAAATCTAGATTAACTTCATATTCGACTACTATTGATTGCATTATTCTCAAAAATATTACTCAACAATTACCTACGGTCACAATAGAAACAGCTCACTTAAACATTCCGCAAACCATTCAATTAGCAGACCCTCAATTTAATCAGCCCAATGACATTGACATGCTTATTGGTGCAGAATTATTTTTTGAGTTATTACATGAAGGTAAATTGAAGTTTTCGAATTCATCTTATACATTACAAAATACAGTGTTTGGATGGATAATTTCTGGCAAAATGAAAGTAAACACTACATCAAATCTAGCAACTACGTGTTTTTTATCTACACTAGATGAAATTAACAGAAATATACAGAGATTCTGGGAATTAGAAGAATGCAAGGGTGAAAAACATCATACCGGAAACGACAAATTTTGTGAAGATTTATTCGTGAACACTACAACCAGAGATGTAAATGGGAGATATTGTGTGAAAATACCCTTAAAAGGTGATATAAGTGATCTCGGCGAATCTAAGAAGAACGCATCGCGAAGATTATTTACACTTGAGAGACGTTTTTCAATCAACCCAGCATTGAAATCACAGTATGTGCTGTTTATGAAGGAGTATATAGACTTTGGTCACATGCGAGAGGTTCCATTGGATGAATCGCAATCCACCCAGTGTTATTACATTCCACATCATGCGGTTGTAAGGGAATAATCTAAGACAACAAAGCTACGAGTAGTATTTGATACGTCTTCAAAAACCACTTCAGGTCTTTCGCTAAACGACATTTCAGTTGTTGGACCAACAATCCCGTCAGACTTGTTTAGTATAGTAACAAGGTTTAGAACACATTCCTACGTCATGACTGCAGATATTGAGAAAATGTATCGGCAAGTTAAAGTGCATCCATCACAGTGGAAATTACAGCGAATTTTGTGGAGAGAACAGCAACATGAGCCAATCAAAACATTTGAATTAACAACAGTGACATATGGTACAGCAAGTGCTCCGTACTTAGCTACGAGAGCACTGAAACAACTTGCGGTAGATGAAAAACATGATTTTCCAGAAGCATCAAAGGTTTTCATAGAAGATTTTTACGTTGATGACCTTATGACTGGCACAAAAACCTTAGAGGATGCTAAACAGCTTCAAAAGGATATGATGACCATAGCACATAGAGGAGGTTTTAATTTACGAAAGTGGAGTGGAAACCATCCTGATATTTTATCAAATTTACTACATCAAGATGTAAGTGACGATTGTTTCATGATCAATAACGATGCAACTGTGAGTACTCTTGGTCTTATTTGGAACCCAAGGCAAGACACATTTCAATTTTTATTAGGCGATTACAACAAAACGAGTGTGAAACATTCAAAACGCACAATTTTATCAGCTATAGGAAAAATATTTGATCCATTGGGGCTTATTGGACCAGTCATAGTGAGGGCTAAGATAATCATGCAACAACTGTGGAGTTGTAAGATTGGTTGGGATGAAGAGGTTCCTGAAGAATTGCTAAAACAGTGGATTAGCTTTCAAGAATCTATACAATTGATATCGCAAATAGATATTCAACGAAATATCTTACCCAAAGCAACACACGTTACAAGAATCGAGATGCATGGATTTTCAGATGCATCAGAATCTGCATATGGTGCCTGTATTTACATCAAGTCAGTTGATACTGACAGTAATATCTCAGTAAATTTAGTTAGTTCCAAATCACGCGTTGCACCGCTGAAGAAGACATCTTTGCCAAGACTCGAATTGTGTGGAGCTTTGCTATTGTCAGAATTGTGCAAGAAAATTGTGACTGCTTTGCAAATTCAGATAGATTTAATCACCTACTACTCTGATTCAACTATTACATTAGCGTGGATAAGAGCACCTTCATCTCATTGGTCAACATTCGTCGCAAATCGAGTGTCCAAAATACAAGACAATACTGAGACCAATTCTTGGAATCATGTCAGAAGCGAAGACAATCCTGCTGATTTCTTATCAAGAGGGTTACTTCCTTCAGAAATTTTAAACGCCACCTTATATTAAAAGGGACCATCGTTTCTCTACTCATCAGTAGATTTAATTTCGGAAGAACCAGATACAGATCATAATGATATTCCAGAACGACGGAAGAATAATATTTCATGTGCAGTCTCAACAAAAATAATGTTATTAATTTTAATAATTTTTCTAGTTTCACTAAATTTGCACGTGTTACTGCATACTGTCTTCGATTTACGCGTAACTGTCAGACAACACGTGATCTTCGTCTTGACAGCAATTTTTCTGTCACAGAACTTCAATTAGCGGAAAATGCTATTATTAGACTTGTGCAAAAAGAATCATTTGTTCATAAATATTGTAATTTACAATCAGGACAATGTGTGTCAAGAAACAGTAAACTCAAGGCATTGAATCCATTCATGGACAAAAATCAAGTGATACGTGTTGGTGGACGTTTACAACAATCAGATTTAAGTCTTGACCAGAAACACCCAATCATATTGCCTAAGGGTCACATCATCACATATTTAATTGCAAAACATATGCACATAAAAAATCTTCATGCAGGACCCCAACTGTTATTAAACATCGTTCGTCAGAAATACTGGCCAATCAACGGTCGTTCATTAGTCAAGAAGGTATTCCACGAATGTATTTCCTGCTTCAGAGCAAGACCTAAGATTCGGACACAGATGATGGGTGAATTGCCCAAAACTAGAGTTCTTGTGCCACCTCGAGTATTCTACTATACCGGAGTAGATTATTGTGGACCTTTCTATGTGAAGATGTCAAAGAAGAAGGGTGCCATTCCAGCTAAATGTTACATTGCGCTATTTGTGTGTTTTAGTGTCAAGGCTCTGCATTTGGAGTTAGTCGAAGATTTGACTACGGAATCTTTTATTGGAGCTTTACGCAGATTCATTTCAAGAAGAGGAAAACCAAAGGACATATACTCAGACAACGGGACCAATTTTGTAGGAGCACATCGTGAATTAAATGAACTTCTAAGATTGTGGAAGTCAAAGGAATTTAATGACAAGGTGTCAACAACTTTATCAAACGACGACGTTACATGGAATTTTCAACCTCCTAGGGCTCCACATTTTGGTGGACTATGGGAAACGTCAGTTAAGTTAGTGAAAACACACATAAAACGAGTTTTAGGGAATTTAATTTTAACCTACGTACAATTTGTCACACTATTAACTCAAGTTGAGGCATGTCTAAATTCTCGTCCCTTATCTCCATTATCAAATGAACCTACTGATCTAAATCCGTTGACCCCGTCACATTTCCTAATTGGTGATGTCCTCACAAACTATCCTGAACCATGCCTACTCAAAATTCCAACCAGTAGACTTGATCAGTGGCAGCATGTTCAGATGGTGTATCAACATTTCTGGTCGCGGTGGTCAAGAGATTACCTAAACAACATGCAGCAGCGAAGGAAGTGGACAACATCTCCTCCAAACCTCAACATTGGTGATCTTGTTATCATCAAAGAGGACAATCTTCCTCCACTCCAATGGAAAATGGCTCGCGTCATTGAACTTCATCCAGGGCGAGATGCCAGAGTTCGTGTGGTTACTCTCAAGACTTCAAATGGTCTTATTAAACGACCTGTTGTGAAATTATGTGTATTACCAATTGACTCAGATATGACAAACTCAATCAATAAAAGAAATTAATTGTTCTTTTTTTTAAAAAAAAAAAAACTTTATTCATAAGTTAATTATTGTAACTCTTGAATGCCCTTCAAGGCCGGGGGCATGGTTAATATTTAATTAATGTTTTATTTGTGTGTGAATGTGTTTAGTTGCGAAAATGCGTGTGTGTGAATGGGCACTGGCTACTGCCATGCGCGGAGCTAGTTCGAGTGCGTAGACCAGTGCGCAGGTGAGAATGAGTGTGTGCTGAACGGTGATACAGTCCGCTTGTGTTTGTGTGTGTTCAATAAAAACGTGTTCAAATTACTACATTGAATCCTTTATTTTGTGCATTTATTCAATACTCAATCAATTAACCAAGTGTTCTTACCTATTTTTGACCGTTTCTGGTAGTTAATTTTTAAATATGCCTAAAATTTCAAATTGATTAAACAGTGGATATAAGCTCCAATGTTTGAGAAATACTATGAGTCATATTCACAATCAACTAACAATAAAAAAACATATTAAAGTATTGAATTTTAAAATTTTATTTATTTCTCTTATTTTTATTTGTTGTTTTCTTTTACGTATATTTAGAATAAATAATAAATAAAACTACAGTGTCTGGTGGGAAAATTTGATTGAACAGGCCTACCTCTATTAAAAACTTTATAATAAAAACTGTATTGTACACAGAATCTAATTTAAAATAATATATTGCCAGTAGCATCCAAATGTTTTCTTTTAAATACGGACTAAAACCTGTTTTTATAGAACGCAAAACAGAATATGTATACATTCAAATCGCAAAAAACCGACGCGTTTTATTATTCTGCATCTTTTTAATGCAGATAAATTATTATATTTTTAGCAGCTGAAATCTAAGGCAGAGTTGTGAACTAAAGAAATTTATTTTATTTAATAAAAATGTAAAAGTTTTCTCTATAAAAATTCTTCCTTTACAAATGGAAGGGCACTGTTTGAAGAAAAATAATACGGAATAGAAAAAGCCCACAACAGAAATATACAAAAACTATAAATGTTATTACCATTTTTAACTTTTATAAATTAATCAAAGTCAGAATTAACTATAAAAATATTTCAGCCATATTTCTATTAAACTGTTTTAACTTAAAAAAAAAGTTTACTCGTACAGTGGCATAAAAATCAGTAGTTGGTTTAAAAGTAAAAGAAAAAATTCAATAAGGATCTTATATAAAAATATTAGAATAAACAAAATTTTAGATTTCAATATCCATTACTGACCGTGTTGGTAGTAGTTTAAATGCTATTTAAATGTTCCGGATTTGATAACTGGCCAGCAATTACAAATATTCCAGTGATTAAATTTAATAAGGTGCTAATCTTTTCCATTAAAGCTTTTCATTCAAAACATTTTCCGTAAACTGTCTAAGTTTTCTCAAATAAATAAAAATAATTTGAACCAGTCTTTAAAATGAATAAGAAGAATTTCTGAGGAAAAAATTAACAGAGTACTACGTAATTAATAAAAGAATCAACGAAAGTGTTGTTCTTTTGGATGTAATTGACTATGTAATTTCAAATAAACGATAGTTTAACTAGTAATCGTGATCAGGTACATTAATTTAGGTAGAATAATAAGACGTTACTGTAGAAAATACCAAGTAGACCTCCACACTTTCAAATGCTACAAGTAAATTGCAACCGCAAGGTAAGTGATAGTTAATTTATGTGCACAACAACGAAACATACCGTCTAAAAACATACGGTAGGCCTAAAACAGTGGAAATATAGAACTGTAGCTAGCGTACATATACAAAAAACAAACAATGCGGTTAAGTGGTCCAATAAATAAAAAGGAGGTAGAAACTTCCTGTTTCCGCCTTTAAAATAAAATGTACTCTTCTAGTCTGTTTACTAGGAAACACATGGAAAGTGGAAACCTTTTGTTTTACTTTCTTAAACGAAAGTACTGTACTTCTTAGCCTACACGATAAAGCAATGAAGATAATAAATTACCGAACTGAACAGTTAAACAAATTAAGGTAACAAATTAAACAATTCGTGATCACATTCCGTTAGTTTTTTTGGTAAATGTTTATCATCATACGTAAATAACTAAACATTTTGATTCAATACATAACGAATAAAAAGGTAAAAACCCCTCATAAAATAGTAAAAATCAGGTGTTGAACATTTGCACTAAATTCTTTTACCAATATAAAAAATTTAAAATAGAGCCTAACCTAATTTTAATCATAATAAAACATTTTTAATCATGAAAATGAAAATAAACCTCTATAAGACTTAAATTTTCATGAGCAAAATATGTAAAATCTCTAATTAACGCTAAACTAAGCTGTGTAGAGAAAAAACTTGAAATAAATGTAGGATTTTAGATTTTTTATAACGCGTGTTGTATACACTTTTGCCCAATAAGGTCGCATCTTAAAAACAAAACACCCATTATCCATTACTGGTTTCAAAGAAAAAAAAGGAAAATCACTGACGCTAAATAAACAATGCTTTGTAGTAAAACCCTTGAAATAAAAGCTGTAGGTTATTAATTTTCTATAACTACGAATACATACGCTTATACTCTGAAATTCATTGAGCTGTAATCTTAAACATCATTTCTTTTTTAATGAGAGCACAGCCCCCACGAATTTTAGCAGACATGCCACTTATCTTATATTTTAACGCCTAAGAATGTAGTAAATGAGACGATTTTAAACAAAATGTTGTGTTTTTTTTTGAGAAAATCTCAAAAGAGTGAAACACAGCACGAATAAAACTGCTACATCCGGTTGATGATTTTGATGAAAACGTCGTGTTAGGTCCGCTCACGATACCTAACTTAACTTTCAAGTCTCAACTTCGTACGATTTTCCGTTTTGAGTAATTTTATTAATACACAAGAGCGTCGGTTATCCAAACGTCAGTCATCCGAACCTTCGATTATCCGAACCACCATCCATAAAAAATGCATATTTACTACGAAAATACAATTAAATACAGTAGTTTTTTTTGTTAAACATGGCAATAGAGGAGACTTTAGATTTAAATTCTAGATTAAAACAATTACTATATAGTACAAATGCGTTAAGAATATTTCATTAAGGATTTTACCGTAGTTTATTAACTTATTCAGTTTTGAAATTCAGTATTTTTCCGTTTGTTTTTATAATCTTCATTACACTTCAATTGCATGCAATAAATTCGTGTTTTTTTAAACTGTAGTTTATATCTAGAGGTAAAATCGTCACCGCGAGTGAGCTGTTTAACAGCTGATTTTTGGAGACGAAAGTACCTGGTTTAAATCCTAGTAAATGTAGTTAGTTACTTTTATATGGATTTGAATACTAGACAGTGGTTACCCGTGTACGTTTTTTGGTTAGAATTCAGTTAACAAAACTCTCTCAGGAATGGTCGGTATGAGTCTGTACGAGAATAAACCTTAAACTATAGCCTTTATTATCCTATTAAACATTTTGATTACATTACATTTTTACAGTACAATGTATCAAATTACAGTTTTTTGGTGTACTTGATTATCCGAAGTATTGGATTATCAAAACCGATCTAGTCCCAATTAGTTCGGACAATTGACGCTCCACAGTATTGTTAACACTCAGACACACCGGCCAATTAGTAAAAACATGTTCTTTTATAGGGTCAGGGAACATGAAAAAGTATATTTTCAATGAGAACTTGATTTCGATAGTCGCCATAAAAACATAACTTCACGTAGGGCAAGAGACAGTAAAAAATATTTTAAACCGATTGTCTAGTATTACTGTGTGAAACAAAAATAGATTTCCGCAAACAGTAAAAAAAAAATGCAGCGATATATTCCAAGTACTATTATTACCTTCTTCTAGTCACGGATATGGTTAGCAGATGTCCGCAGACTAAAAATTTCTTATTTCCTTCTTACACTGGCACCTGTCACCAACGTGCAGCAACAGCTCGAACCACACACACATTACAGTACTTCATATTATACTGCAGCTGATATCATTATTTGTACTTAATGCAGCGGCGTATTGACTTCCAATTCTGTTTCCATTATTCATTGTTACATTTACCTAGGAATCTTCTCTTAAACTGATTTCAAAAAATGAGCAGACATATTTAATTGGAGCCGTATAAGGAGTTATTTTATTTATTGTATTTATTTATCCCGATTGCTCCAAGACATGTTAACCTGTTCTACAATTTTACTCTATTTTGTTTAAAACGACATCTTGTTAACCCCATAAAAATTTCAACAGTATTATAGCCAACCAATATTTTTCATTTTTACTTCCAATTTAATTATATACTTTGATCTTTCATATGAAAACACTATTTACTTTTTATTTTATAGCCTACTTCTAGTCCAGTAGAATTTTAAAAAGATTCAACTATTTAAATAATGCACAATTTATAACAGTATTTAATATCAGTTTTACCCACATAAATTATGAATTATTACTATAATTGTTTGTATGATATTATTTAATGCTGATATTTCATGGAACTGTTTAAAAATATACGAGTGTAGAATTTTATGACGTTGATCTTGTTTTTATTTTTCATTCGTCCACAGAACAAACAAAGTTGTGTTTACACAACTTAACCTAGTAAAGTATACAGGAAAAGTCCACAAACAAGTATAAGTATACACTCTGCTAAAAATAGAATATGTCTTGAAAAGGAGACTGGGAAATTAAGTTTCAAGAGACACAAATAGGTAAGTTTTAGTTATTCAGTTAGTTTTTATCTTCTAAAACGTTGAGAGGAGTGCTGAGCAAGCAGGCCTTAAGAACTTGTAATTTATTCCTCTTACAGTTAGTACTAACCTAAAGTATAACAGAGCGGGTAGGTACTAGGTACTAACTTCTCGTATTTGGACCCTTTGCTGTAAATTTAAAAAACTGAATTTAACAGTAATTATAAGAAGAACAACAAAGGTATCTATTGGAAGAGCGTCTAAGAGAGTTCCGTAAACTTGATGTCAGTCAAATACTTAATGAAATTTTGTTATTTACTAATAATATTGCTCTTTTAGAGCATAATATTATACCACAAGAAGAGTTGAGGCTGGATTGGCCATGGAAGTGAAATGAAATACGTCAGGAGGTCAAAGGGTATTTAATTATATGGAACTAAAATTTTTTAACTTTTTGTCTTCTAACTTACGTAAATTATTTTTTACTGCATCCCTTGGAGTCATTAAATGCAGATTTAAAAAATATTTGGTTGGTCTGGGGTTGGTTGAGCTCGTCTATGGACCGGTTGGTTTAAGTTTGCCTTGGTAATTTATAGTTAATGTAGTTAATGTAATGTGTTAATGTAGTAATTTACATTATAATGTAAAAAATGTGTAATATACCGGGTGTTTATAATTGAATAGCCGGGTTTTAACGCTCTATAATATTTAATACATTATACTTACAGTTATAAATAATACATCAAACGAAAGAGTAACTCAAAAAGTTTTACATAAATGGCTACAAGTGTTCAATGTGCGCACCATTCGTCACACGACACACGTCAAGACGGAATGCGAGTTCTTCCCAAACGTTGTTTAGTGTCTCTCGAGTAATTGTTGCAATAGCTGCTTCAATCTTGATTTTTAATTCGGGAAGGTCAGCTGGTAGTGGAGGCACATACACACGATCCTTTATGAACCCCCAAATATAGAAATCACACGGCGTCAGATCGGGTGACCGTAGAGGCCATGGTAAACGAGCCGTGTCATTGCACCCCTTATAGGTTTTAGATTTTGCGGTACGATTTTAAGGTCCGTTTCGGGATCTGAGTAAATTAAATAATTAAAACACTACCGTAAAATTCAATTATTTATACTTTTTTAAAAATTCTGCTAATGCAGATTCTGCTAATGGAGAATTATAATGATACATGAAAGGTGAGTAATGAAAAAATGCCAGACCTGACCGGGAATCGAACCCTGGACCTCGCCGTAGAACCCAGTCGCGATATACAATTAAATTACTTACAGAAAATAACTACTAATTATAATTAACTAATTGACTTAACCAATTTTAAAAAGAGTTAACCAATTAACAAAATACTACTTACAAAAACGATACAGAATAAATAACGTTACAATACACAGTAGTTCACAGTAACATTAACCTTTTCTAACGCACTGTTGTACACTATCAATTCGCTCACAATCACAGAGAAAACGAAATTAACTGATTTTAAATAAACCGCTTCACTTATATAGGTGAGCTAATAGAGATTTCGAGAAAGACAGGATTTCGGTACGATGATAAAAATACAAAATCTTTTTACGGCTTCTGGATAAATTTTAACAACTGTAAACAAATTACGATTGAATAGAAGGTGTTACAAAAAGGCCAATTATCTGAATGGGTACCAACTCCTTCACAATACCTGTGGCCTACCTGACTATACAAGACCCTTTATAAATATTTCTTTGAAACTATTCATCACTCTTATATTTACGTTAACATTTTTAAATTTTAGTCCTCGAAATTCTCGAACACACGTTCTCTTTAGATATTGTCACAGTATGAATAAGTTTTTTCAGATGTACCTTAATTTCTGATATTACGTGGTTTAATTTTTTAAACTCTTATTTGCTATATTACAGGGTTGTCTAATATAATAGTAATCATAGTAGTTAGTAGTTTCATTAATATTAAGGTTCTTAATTAATATATCACTAATTAAACCTGTAGTAACAGTAGTAGTAGTAGTAGTAGGAAAACAAACACAGAATCACTAAATTGATCTACCTTTGAATAAGGGAAACGATAGCTAGGTAGGTTTACTTTCCTATCATAGATTTAATTTAAGTAATTTTAAGAAGTAAAATAAAATAATATGTTTTTAAATGTTTTTTTATAAACACCTAGTTAAACCGCGTTCTCGTCTACCACTGAAACAAAAAATTACAATTTACAAGACTTTGCTGAAACCTCTCTGGCTGTACGGAATTCAGATTTTTGGTGCTGCTGCTCGAACCAGTTTAAACAAAATACAGGTATTTCAATCAAGATATTTAAGGCTTGCCACTGGAGCACCTTGGTATGTGAGAAACGACACCCTTCATTCTGACCTTCGTATTCCCTACGTAAAAGACGTTGCACGACAACTTTATCAAAGTTTCTTTGATAAATTGCAAAATCATCCAAACGATCTCGCTCGACAAATGGCCATTCAAAATTTTCCAAATTTTCGACGACTTCGCCGGCTATGGTGTAGGGATCTTCTTCGATAACATTCTGTTACCGTTCTTCCATTATCTTCATTTCATTATCTTCAACATCACATCTTCTTAAGTTCGTCACTGTTGGGTTTCATTTTCATCAAGATCATCTCACTCATAGTATGATTACGTCATCCTGGAGGATACACTGCTGGGTGTGACCCCTCCTTCCACGCCTAATAATGACTCTCATCAAATCTAGTGATTGTGCTTTAATGTATAGTATAGTGTTCTAGATTTTAAAATTAAAGACAAAAAAAAAACGAAGACATAACATTTTATAAAGTAACGGATAAATGAATATGATATAAATTAAATATATTAAATAAATTATTAATAAAAATTTAAAATTTTTTTTATATGTTAATTAAATTATTAATGTAATCATTTTTATTCCCAACATCACAATATCAAATCGGTCACTCGTTGTGGTACCAACTACTTTTTATATATACAATAAACAATCACTTAATCAAGTTAAGTTGTTTGTTTCTGAATAAATTAAATGAAATAGTTAAATAGAGAAAATTTAATATTATCTATTCAAGGATATTTATGAACGAAATATATTATGTTATTTATGTATATAGCGACCAACATGAAAGGAGGGAGTGCAACCACCAGAATCATAAATATTGGAAAAACATCAGACCATGCATTATACATACAGTAAACGAGCAGTGTTACGTTTTGCAAATATTTACTCATACATATTTCAGTATTATCTATTATCGTTAGATTAAGTCTACTGACGATTTAATTAGAAGTCATGAATTACGGTATTTAATCTAGGACACTACTGAAATCGATTCCTCGAAATTAGTCAACGAATGTTGTCATCACGATACCCACAAGAAAATTTTACAACAGTCTCTACTTTCATTGCAAATGTTTACGAAGACTCTTCTTCTCTTTACAGTGGCGACTTTATCACTAAAGATTGGGCACTGGTAAACCGCTCTCTATCATGAACAACTCTCAAAAGAATGTTGCACATCACGATACCCACAAGAAAATTTTACAACAGTCTCTACTTTCAATGTAAAAGTTTACGAAGACTCTTCTTCTCTTTACAGTGGCGACTCCATCACTAAAGATTGGGCACTGGTAAACCGCTCTCTATCATAAACCACTCTCAATAAATGTTGCACATCACGATACCCACAAGAAAATTTTACAACAGTCTCTACTTCATTGTAAAAGTTTACGAAGACTCTTCTTCTCCTTACAGTGACGACTCCATCACTAAAGATTGGGCACTGGTAAACCGATCTCTATCATTAACCACTCTCAAAAGAATGTACGTACTCATGTTTACTCACAGTGCATGTGTGTGTTACTCTCAAAATCAAATATCACTAATTCTCAACGTCCCGATCATATAGAGAGCAGAAAATTTTTTTTCTAGAGTTTGAACGCATAATTAATGCATTTACACTTGTCAATGTACGACTGCAGTTGACAAGAGGATTTCTAAAAATCGGCAACCGCATTCTATAAGTGGTACTTGGAAGTAGTAATTTATTCGTACTTTGACAATTTCGTTCAAAAACGTAAAAAGAAACAACTAAGCTAAAACAATAAATATTATTTTTATAAATAATAGTCCCATAAGAGTGGTAATTCGAAAAATTGACAGAAGTAGACTATACTTCCGATCATACCTGGAAAGAGTTTGGAATAAAACTAGTAGTAGGTATTTTTCTGATTAGCCAGATTTTAGCTTTATCTTCCATTAGACAATACGAAAATACTTTTTGTATGTCTACTACCAATCCGAATTTGGTTTAAATAATTAAAATAGTCACTTCCCTTCTTCCCTTGTTATCTCACAAGTTTTAATCCGCCTGACCTTAGTTGTGTAATTTTTAATTTTTTAATAATAAGCCATTTCGTAATTGCTAATAGCTTGAATGTTTGTAATTTTGGGAACTTATGAAACAAAATAATTTTTGTTAAGTATTACCAGATCGCATTTTGTGCTATTATCTCACTTACATGAGTACATTAAAATAATAGTATGTGTCACTAAATACGAAATATTACTGGCCTACATTTTTATTTTATTATTAAAATTAGGAAACCACCAGAAACGATCAAAGAAAATAATAAGAACACTTACAAATTAAGAAGTACGTTCGTGGATTTACCACATAGTCAATTTTTGATAAATTAATACTAACATAGGCCTACCACATAGTTCCATTTTGATTTTCAGTTTATTATGTAGCTTAATTTGTCAATTAATTGTATGCCATAAATTTAAATTGCTGTTTTTATCTGTCTGTATATGCGGCAAACCTGAAAGACGAGGGGCGAGGTGGAGCTGTTAGAAATGTTAAACATTGAAGTCCACAATGATTTGACGCATATTTTGTGCATATGAAAATAACGTATATTTTAAATAACCGAAATAAATATTTTATAGAAATCATTAAATTGCAAGTTATTTTTAATTTATTTTAAATCTCATAAACAATCGGACATTGTGAGCAGGGGTTATGGAATATTATCAGTAATTATAATTTTGTAGATATTTTTATACCATTCTAGGAACTGAATCCGGGGCTTTCCGCATTGCAATCAAAAACATTACAGAATTTTTTGTATCACGTAGTTGGTAATGTTACTAAATTATTTTTTTTAAATAAGGTAAAATGTATGAATTCTCAAAACAAGTAACCTATTTTTTATTTCCAATAAAAGAAAAATTAATTTCACATTACAAAGCTGTTTAATTTATTATTTTTGTTATAGAAAATGTTACAAAAACACTAATACATTGAAGTATTCAGTATTAAAACAATGTACGAGTATTATTAAACAAGTACAGTCGATATTTTATTTTGCAAATTTTATTTTCAAGCAGCCGTTGAAATATACCGGGTGTCTCAAAATAATTTGTACACTTTTTGAACGGATATAATTATATTTTATGAAGAAAACATTTCGATACATAATATTTGTGTAATCTTGTAATACAATAATATAGAAGTTCAAAATAATTACCGTTAACCTTAATACATCTCCCACAACGTGCTAATACAGAATTGCATAACCGCATCGACATTCTCATTACTTGAGGAGGTTTTTCTCCACCCAGACCGTTCTTTGTTCACATTTCCCAAAGTCCCATTTTTTTCAAATTTGTCACGAATCCTAGCAATTATTATTCTTGAAGGTGATTGGTTCGAAATTCCATTTGCCATCGTCTTTGAACCTCTTGTACATTCTTAGTCTTCCAGTAACACTTTAAAACACATTTACATTAACAAAAGACAACTCAATTTCAGCCATGTTTATCTCATACAAAATGAGAAAAATAATAGACATTAGCTATGTCCACACTTGTGTGGTGTCGCGTGCGACATCGCATGCGCTTAGAGGCGTGCCATTCACCTGTCCGCACTCGTTTGAAGAGCTCTGTTTAAAAAAAAACATTACGAATATTTTGGAACACTACACTAAATTAGAAGCCTTCTCTTTCCTGTGTTGTTTGGTTTGACTTAGATTATTTTATTTTGAAACTTGTCGGAGATACAGCAATTTACGCATAAAGAGTACTCAGACTTTAGCCGGTTTTCCGTTAATAAGGTTTTTAAAGGGCCGTTACTCCGTTCAAGCTTTTCATAAAAGAACAGCGTTTAAATACGTTGAAGATCATAGTTTTCTCTATACGAACATTTTAAAATAGAAGTCTGATGTTCCATTTTAAAACGCCGGGCATTTTTAAAAGTGTATTTTGGCTTCACGTAAAGATAGGGAAATGATTTTCGGACTGAATCATGCATTTTTTCAGAAGTATTGTGCCATGTATCGTATTTTGTATTTGTAATTAGTAATAATGTTTTCTTAGAACATTATGTTTGGAGTGTAGCATTATACGGAAGTGAAACGTGGGTGATAGGGGCTGTAGAACGGAAGAGGATTGAAGCTTTTGAAATGTGGTGTTATAGGAAAATGTTAAAGATTAGGTGGGTGGACAAAATAAGTAATTTAGAGGTTCTTAGGCGAGTGGATGAAAAAAGAAGTATATGGAAGCATCTTACCAAAAGAAGGGATAGGCTAGTGGGGCATATCCTAAGACATCCAGGTATTGGGCTATCAATAATGGAGGGTAATATTGAGGGAGTAAATTGTAGAGGGAGGCAAAGATTAGAATATATAAAGCAAATTACGAAAGATGTAGGGTGTTACAGGTATGTAGATATGAAACGAATTGCGCAAGAGAGAACAGCTTGGAGAACTGCATCAAACCAGTCGAGAGACTGATGAAAAAAAAAATTAGAAATAGATATTTGGTAAAAATAGAAATTTCTATTAGCCTCTAAACTTCTCGAGAGGAAACTGAGCTCTATAGCGGTATCCGCTCCGAGTACAGTCACTTAGATAAAAAAACTACTGTGTTTTTCCTGCTGCAACTCATACCGTAGCTCATTTTGAATTATTTACTAGTGATTTTATTTAAAAAATAAACGCTTTGCTTGAGATACGACTGTTGTGAAAATTCATAGTTCAGTCCAAAAATAATTTCCCTACCTTTATGTGGAGCCAAAAAAGCACCTTTTTAAAAAATGGCCGGCGTATTAAAACGGAACATGAGATTTAACTTTTAAAATATTCATACTATAGAAAAAAACTCAGATCTTCAACCTACTTAAACGGCAATTTTTATGAAAAGTCTGGACGAAGGAATTGACGTTTAAAAACCATATTAACGGAAAACCAGCTAAAATCTGAGTACTTTTTTGCGTAAATTGATGGTATTATCTCCAATTAATTTCTAAATAAGACAATCTAAATCGAACCAATCAATGCAGGAAAGAACAGGCTTTAATTAAGTTGTGTTCAAAAATATTCGTATTTTTTTTTTTTTTTTTAGATAAAGCTCTTCAAACGAGTGCGGGAAAGTGGTATGCGCATGCGATGTAGCAGGCGACATCGCATGTCGAATCGGAAGTTCAAAAAAAAGCGCACGAATGTGGACATACCTAATGAGTTACACTGTTAAAAACAGCTGTTTTAAATTAACAGCTGATGAAGGATTTAAAGCTGTAACTATTTTCTTCAAATTAATATATTCGTTCAAAATGTGTATACATTTTTCTGAGACACTCGGTATATCAGATAGTGTATTTAGAAACAGAATATGTAGTAGACAAGCAAGAGAAGAGTTTTCCATGAAATTCGCTTCATTTGTTTTATACAACTGATGTAATGTTTATGCTCAGGGCAGGTATTTCCTTTTTAATGAATCGTAGTTATATGTACTTTGTGAGTAGCTTGAATGAACAAACACCTATATAAAAACGTAAATACACAAATCAGTAGTCGTATATAGGCTCATTTATACGTAAACCTCTCTAATAAGAAACATTTATACAACTGCTATTCAACCGAAAAAATAAACATTTATCTTGTATATCTTTTAAATTTTAAATATTTAATTACATGAAGATTCTATGAATTGATAACAGAAAACTTCATATACAAATTGTAAGGGTAATTCTGTATAATAATAACTTGTTATGCTAATAACAAAGTCCTTTAGCCTCTAGATACTTAAAAGTAATATAAAAAATTTCATGTATAAATAATAAGAGTACTTTAAACTTATTTAATATTAACACTTCTAAACATCTTAACAGAAAGAGAAATCAACAGAAAGAAGAAGTTAAAACCCTTAAAACAATAAATTTAACTATTTCCTACTTCTGGACTCAGATCAATATTTAAAAAACCTTTGAAGGAATAATTTAAAGAACTCGGTGTTTGTTAACACAAAGAGCTTTGTTAAAGTCATTACAGCTTTATTAAAAAGATAAGGTGATAAGTAATAACACTCATACTCAAGAACTGATAAAAATGATCTATCATGATAACTGTATAAATAGGAATTCAAAAAATAATTTTTTTTGTATACCTAAAGTCATATCAACTTCGAGAAGTGATTAGGACAGGTTAGTTACAGTATCAGTGAATTAAATGATCTGAAATTTTTTAACACGTAACAAAAGACTGAAGAAATCAATAAAGCCCTCCATGATATCTAAATTACGACAGTAAAGGAACTAACCGTGTACTTCTATAGTAAATTTCACGAACGACTAAATGACCATTCAAACCAACTAGCTCGTGATCTAGTTACAACGAACTTACCAACTCCCAACTGTGCGACATCTAAAACGAAAATGGAGTAGAGAAATTTAAAAGAATTACTACTTGTAATTTTACCTTACATTAGTACATTAAAATAAAAGTATGTGTCAATAAATATGAAACATTACTGGTGTACATTTTTATTTTATTATAAAAATGATGAAACCACTAGAAAAGGTCAAAGGAAAAAAAAACACTATGAACATACTACCTTTGGTAGTCTCGGATTGGACCAAAATCTCTTGGTATAAATAACGGACAACACCCGTCGTTATAGATGGAGAATGTACCACTGGGTACCCCTTCTCCTTTAAGTAAAATTCACCACCGCCCTTTAAATACCATATACGGAAATTGTGCACCTCAATCTACAGTAGTCTACCGCAAAGGTAAAAATTAAAGCTTTCGCTTGTGATTTAAATTCGCTACCGAAGGATACTTGAGCAGTCAAAAAACACCATGAAGGATTCAACCACCAAGGTGAATTCATAATTAAGTTTACTATATAATATAAACGAACATCCACTAAAATAAATGGGTGTTAACGATTTGAACTAAAGATAAAGGATGAATGCTACAGTTGGAGGCAGCACATGGAAAGGATGTCAGATCACATGACACCTAAGTACGCGTATTGGTACGCTCCAGGAGGTAAAAGGGATGTCGGTAGACCTACGAAGAGATGGAAATATATGATAATTATAGTTTGTGAGTTCGGAACAGGCTGCGGAAACCTTGTTTGGAAGAAGAAGTCTAAAATAAATTTTTGACAAACTAGGTTCAACGGTCTTGTTAAAAGTGTAAATGTTTATAGTAAGTTTGTGAAAATAAAGTATTCTTTATCTTAAAGATAAAAACAACTTTTTAAGTACATTTCCAACCAGTTATTTTTATTATGTTTTTTTTTTATTTTAATATTAAAAGTTTATCAATTTACATTCAAACTTATCCAAATTTTTGTTTAAAAATCTGTAATAAATTATGTCCAAATTGTTCAGTCATATAATATTTTCAACCGTTTTTTTTTAATTGAAAAGTACAAACTGTTGAATGAATGATACATAAATTGGATTGTAAATACAGACTCAATGCACTATTAATAATTAATTTTTAGTCAATTAGTTTTAGTATATTTGGTTGTCCGGATAAGTTTTCACACGGTTTTGAATTACATGACAACCCTCTCATACAAAACATGTACACTAGGTCGAAACCAGGTACAGTAATTAGCACAGACGTTTAAAACACTTCTGGCTAAGGGATCTTCTTGGCCAATTGTAGAACTGTAGTGATGACTGCAACTTTCGGCATGTAATTCAAGTTTTTGAACCTTTAGCGTCATATTTAGAAATTGTTATAATATTGCAATAACAGATACTAAATTTTCAATAAAGAAAAGTCAAAAAAAGTTTTTCATGGCTACACCAAATTAGTCAGTCTCCTTTCTGTGTTCTGTGAAGTAGTATAATCTTCCTATAACCTATCCCAAACATTGTATAATACCAAATAGTTTGGATAATATACCAAAACTTTTTATAATATACAATGTTTATTATTTCACGTGACAATAAAGTTAACAACTTACAAGGATTACATATCACCGTTGTTGCCCTATTTGTTGTTAAAAATTCCATAAAGTAGTCATTCTCTTTCACTCATAGTACAAAGTTGTTTCCAAACTGTTTTTTACACAAAGAAATTTTGTTTTTAAATAAACTGTATTTCTACGTAGCCTATATATATTTTCAAATATTAGACAATAATTTGTACCAGTTTATGGGTAAATGAAAACGAGGACGTTTACCTAAATTTGATTACATCAAATGTCATATTCAGTAAGTTGTCGGGTATAAATACTAATCCAAATTAGCGCAACCAAAAGTGAATGTTTATGCACGTGTTAATTCGTGCAAATGTAGGGGGTGCGTGATGAAGGGGTACCTACTTTTAGTTATAGTGTTCTATATTAGAAGCGTGAGGGGTGGATGATGCATAGCACAGTACCCACACAGTAGTCGATGCGGAAGCTATTCTACATAGCGCTATTACATCGTCACCAACCTAAACAATGAATGTATGGCGGGAAGCTAAGTCCAATTTGAATAGACCTATGCAAAGCGCACAAAACAAAGTTCATACAAGCACAAGAGAACATAGAGGACCCCCCTTCCCAGTACACCCACCATATTGTTTGTTGTTTTATATATATCTAACACGCGCACACACATAAACGAGTAGGCTTTAGTATTGATCCCTTTGCCTTATTCTTCCTAATTGGAATCTACACGAGCCCCTCACTTTCATCTCCACACAGATTACTCACAACTAACGCCTCGCATTTTTACTACTCAATCCCCCCGCACTAACTCACGCCTCACCCTAACACTTACCCCCTTCAAATACACAACAGAATACAAGAGGGTATTTTTCGTAGAATGAAAATTACAACCCTAGTTGTATCACCCCTCTTTATGCCCTATCCGTTCTTTTGGCACTTTCAATCCAACATTGTAACTGCAATAGACAAATATAATTTATATTAAATGCTAAATAATGGCTATTTATTTGACGCTTTACTTTAATTGATTACTATAATTATAACCCTAAATAAATGCTTAAATGCCAATTTAACAATACCACAAATTTTATTAATGAGTTTTACACATAACGATTTACAACGGTGATAAACCGTCCATGCAAAAACAAGTTAGAGCCCAAGGGGAAAGCAAGTACATGTTTCTTACTTACCTTTTCGTTTTGAAATTTAAAATTATTTTAGAACGTAAATCAAGTAAATGTTTTTATAAATATACAATGAAAACGTTTAAGAACATTACCACTTAATTATGTGAACATGTAATTTTATTGTCCAGAACAGGCAGGTGGAGTGTTAAATTATTTGGACTCCATCTGCTAATTATGGGGCTACAAAAAATAGTTTTCTCTCTAATCACATACTCAGCCAATTATATGACTGAAGCATTTAAGAACAAAAGATGTAGAGGTGTAAAAGACTATAATCAGAGTTATCCCCTCTGAGAGTAATGAATTTCATTATACAGCCAGACCCTGAGGTGAATGAAGTGGAGGTGTCGTTTGCAGGGAGGAAAAAAGATGCTTTTCGGAAGGCCTGGCATGTCGATAAGCATAGGGTACTTTTCCATTAAATGAAGAAGGTATTGGTAAACCACGTACTTTCTCGTTTTACTTTGTAAAGCCTTTGGAGTTTCAAACCAACCTTTCGGCTGATGACCTAAACAATAACATACCATTTAAGATTAAATTCTATAACAATTTTAAAAATTATTTTTTAATTAAATTTATATTTCTATAGTTATTTTTCGCATGTTTTCGTTAAACATAAATATCTTAACAAAATTTATTATATTACATCTCTTCCTCATGATATTTGCAACCTAATATTTTATAACTAGCAAACATGTAATTATACCCCAACGACTGCAGATGAGATCTAGCCATTAACAGCCAAGGTCGGTTGTCAGGTTGCCCCTTCGGTAAGTCACACTGTTCCACCGAACTCTAGCTGACTTTTTGTTAGGCTGTCATCCAGAGCGGGACTACTACGTGACAACGCAGGTTACTATTATCGAAAGTCAATTGGCTCTGTGCTGTGATCAAGGTCGCTATGCTCGACCTTCATCTGCAGTCTCTAGTTTGTTAAGCTATAGGGAGTATTTATAATTAGCAAACTCAAAGAGATGCATTAAATATACTGTTTTTGTCTTTTGCCGATTTTCCCTGTTTCATTTAATTTTCTATTTATTCATGAGTCAAATTAGGAAGTATTATGTAATATGACAAATTTACTGGACACCTGGAGTTGTTTATTTTGAGTCTATTGAAATAAAAAATAGATATCTCCAGCTGATTAAAATAAATATTTTAATAAAAGTATTTGATTTCAATAACAAAAGTATGGTTACTAGGCAACTAAGAAGAAGAAAAGAGAATTGTAAAATATTTTAATGGGGGACTGGAGGCCAAACCAAACGGGTGGGTCCCTCATTCGTGCTTAACAAAATAGTGATAAAAAATAAAACAGAACTGTAAGATTAATTAGTGGAGGTTGGAGATCTAAAAGGGACAGTAGGTAATCTTGTATGCATAATTAAAAAGAAAATATTTTTATAATTGGGACAGTAAATAAATCAATATGTTTGTAAATAAAAAGAATACTGTTGTTTTTAAAATACGATTACAAATAGTTAAATGAAATAAAATATAGTTTCTAACAAATTTGGCAGATCCCTGGCGGAGATAATGAGAGGGAATAATTAATACTTTACAATTATTAATGCCGATTTTCAGTTCTGTACGTAATCGGGAAGTTACAGAATTAGAGATAAGTGAAAGAGTCAATAAGGGCTTTCAAGTTTGTGTATTATAAATTTTTAAAACTCCTGACTAAATGCATAAACAATTAAGATAGATAATCTACTCTCGCTATACGTTGAAGACGTATATAAGAAATACTGATAAATGTAAAAGAGTAATACAATAAAATACTACCATTACCGAATTGATACAAATAAGTGAAATGAACTAGGTAATGTAGACACCTTCGAAACGTCCAAAGAATAAGACAGAATTAATAATTATAAAATACAAGAGCAAGTTCATTGAACAAAAGATACACGAACAGATACGAAACTATGATGAAGAAAATAATACAATGAGAATACTTAGAAAGTTGGATAAATAGAAGGAATCTTAGATAAAAGGGAATACAATATGCCAGGTAAATTAAAACTTGACGTTTCTTCTGAAAGATTCTTCGTTTTTCAAACTAAAGCAAAATAATAAAATGTGCAGCTAGAGAGAATGCAATGGACGTAAAATGAGGTAAGGAAAAGAGAATATAGCATTAGCAGAGAGTATCTTTGATACAAATACCGTGGTCTAACACAGTAGATAACATAGCTGTGTATCTTTCTTCTTAATCTTGCAACTGCATTAGTCTGATTACAAACACTGATTTAAACAAAATGAAGGAAAAGGTATCTTTTGCACCGACAGACATAACAAAGTCGCTGACTGTATTAAATAACCTCAACTAAGACACGTATCAGTATCATTCTGTCTACCTATTACTTGACTAAAAGTGACGTAACTTGTCACTATTTTCTTTTAATTCACTACAGTGTTATAGTCTAATTTTCTACATTTTTTTTGATAACATGCTTATGTAATTAAAACAAATTTTATACCTGAAATACACTAATAACAAAAATTAATTTCTGGCCGTTAAACCCTGGCATGATAAAACTACTGTTCCATGGCCCACTAATGACTATTTTTAATACGGCTTAATATTGTCGCCGACGCCCCCACCGTTATCAGCACTGCAGACGGTCCCAGAACCTGCCTGCTGAAAGAGCGCTACCGACGCGCAGCAGACATTGCCTCCCCTTTACTTTGAAGTGGACTCACCGCAAGGGGATTTAAGCGGCTGCACTGGTCCACGAGGGACACTCGCCATCCCGCTCCCGAACTAGGGAGAACAAAAAAAAGAGCAAGCAAGAAGAAGATGAACGGCCCAGCCGAGACCGGACGCAGCCATCTGGTCGATGATACCGGTGGCGGATCCTACATTCCCGCACCGGTCAGCCGAAGGAAACCCGTGAGTGCCTGCTGACACTCAGGTGAAGATAGAGGACAGCACAAGGCCGGAGAGAACCGCCCCGGCCGACCCGACACTGCGGGGCTCTGGGGGCCACCACTGTCATGCTGCAGTGGGGACCTAGGCCTGAACCCGGTAGCCGAACCGTTACCCTTCGGCACCGCTTCCAACACACCGGCTTACCGCTTCCAACCACCAACAACGGCCAACCACAAAACAAACCCGGCACTTTTCAGGGCCATCAATGTCGCAAGTAAGGTTTTGCTACGTGTCGTCGGCCCCGATCGGCGACAAATAAATATATATTAGTTGTTAATTAATGTCAATAATAATTTGTAAACTAAAATCATAAGAGCAATATCATTGATATGATACAATTCACTAAAATAAATTTTATTTGTGTATTCAAACAACGATGCCATACTTATTTTCAAGAAATAAACATACCGTCATATTTTTTTAGTTGGTTGAACAATTTATTACCTCCGTTTACAAAATGATCATAGGAACAACACATGCAAACATGATAAATTTCATATCGTACTAAAAAGATATCACTTCTGACAAGTTTGAACATTTTTCACATTTCTCTACGGCGTAAAGCTATAGATGTATGGAAATGCAAAAGTCCTTACTTACTGACTGGCTCACTCACTCGTTAATTTTTTCTTCTTGAAAACTTGAATTGAAATTTGCCGAATTGGTTCGTTAGGGATTGAAAAGAAAAGCTGAAGCATTTAAATTTCACTACGTGCATATAAGGTATAAAAACGGGCAACTTCCAAAAAACAAATCAATATTAATTTTTTACCTTCTGATGAAGCTACAAAATTGTGTAAATTCGATCATTCTTTAAGTAAAACAAAATTATGTTGTTGTTTATTTAGGTAATCACCCGAAAGGCTGGTTTGAACCTCTGGAGGTTTAACTAAGTAAAACGAGGAGTGAGGTGGTTTACCATGCCTTCCTCACTGAGTTAAAAAGTAAGCTTATCATGCCAGGCCCTCTGAAAAGCACATATGCAAATTTCCCCCTGCAAATGACGCCTTCACTGCATTAACCACAGAGTCTGGCTGTATACAAACTAATAAATGTACATTTTACCATTTGCTTTGTAAAGGTTAAAAACGGATGTAACCCCACCAGAACAATAAGTTTTTTTATCTTTCCAAAGAGCGTTAATTCTGAAGATCACTGAGAGCATTCTAAAGAGTAAAATATAAGAACGGTATCACTACCCTAAAGAAATAGGTTACTCTTTCTATAGATTCCCAAATGACAAGGGTTTGCAAAATTAGCATGCATATTCTCTGTTACCTTGGAAAATTTAATCATTTCAATTTCGACCACTAGTATTTCTGAACGGAGCAAATGAGGTTCCAAGAAGTGGAAATGAGATTATGAAATGATCAACTGCATATCTGACTTTCTTTGTTATCAGTCTCTCGACTTGTTTGATGTAGTTCTCCAAGCTGTTTTATCTCGCGCAAGTCCGTTAATATCTATATACCTGGAATACCCTAGATCTTTTGTGATTTTTTAAAAATATTGTAACCTTTGTCTCTACCTAAAATTCACTCTCTCAATATTACCCTCCATTATAGATAAAACAGTACCTGGATGTCTTAACATATTTCTCACTAGCTTATCCCTTCTTCTGATAAGATGTTTCCATATATTTCTTTCATCCACTCGTCTAAAAAACTCTTAATTACTTATTTTGTTCATTCCTCTAATTTTTAATATTTTCCTGTAACACCCTATTTCAAAACTTTTTATCCTCTTCCTTTCTAAAACCCCTATCATCCACGTTTCACTCCCGTATAATATTACACTCCAAACATAAGAAATGTTTCCTGATCAGTAAATCAATGTTTATAGTCAGTAAACTATTTTCATTTCAAAGGCCCTTCTAGCTTGAGCAATCCTACTTTTGATATCACTTTAGCTTCTACCAACCTTTGTCATTTTACTTCCTAAATAGCAGAATTCCCAAACTTCATGTATGTTTTCGTTGGCTACTTTTAAACTCCCATCTCTTCAAAACCACTCGTGCTATTGCACAACACTTTCTTTTCGTTCTTTTTGTATTTAAAAAAAATAGCAATTAAGTAATGTCACAAAACACGATTAGTTTGTTATATCTACATAAATACCCAACCTTCCCATACAATAGAAAACATATGCAGATCGGGTTAATATGAAGAATGAATTTGAAGTTGAGAATATGTGATAAGACACAAAAAAGGCATGAAAGAGTATTAATTTAACATAAAGAGAAGGTTAATAAGATAAAGAAGTTGAACTATGAAAAGGATTAATAATATAGAATATAATATAATAATACTAGCAGAAAGACGAACAAGAAGAAGATCATTTACCAAAAACAATAGAAAGATTATGTATACAGAGAAAAGTGAAGAAGAATGGGAAGTTATGGGGAAAAGGCGGATAAGACAAAATGAGTTTGTTGGTACAGAAGAAGGCAGAAGATAGTTAGTACGGTGAACTAGAAATAAGCGAAAAAGGATCGATTCTCACCCATGCAGAGCTCCACAAAACCATCTCTACTCTTACTCAATCTCCCTTATAATTTCAAACAGTAGGGAAGGGAAAACAAACCACGCAGTAGGAATGTCGACAGTAACATTTAATAACGAATATAACTTTTGTATAGGTTATGAAACCACCCTCCGCAAAACATTTCCCTCTCACTCGAACAACCCAACAGAAACTTAAAATTTCACATATACATACCATACATTTTGTACATTTTTGTTAAAAAACTTTTTATATTAAAGAAACTTCAACGCAGTAACAAGTGCGTTTGTACTTTTTCTACAGTACTAAAAATATATAAGTCACATTAAAAAATAATGAGAATCACCAATTTATGAGATATAGAATGGAGTAAAAGTTTAAAAAGTTATTTTCATAATTTCAACTTTTGTGAAACTACATAAAAAAATTACGAAAACTGACAATGCTGACAATACTGGTTGAGTAAAAATTGAAATATAAATTTAAAAAAAGGAAAAGATATTAAAACACACTGTTAAACTTTATCACACATATTTTGAAATGAAAAAAACGTTAAAATATATATACTTTAATGAACAAAATAATTAAAAACTTTAAAAATATATAGTATATATGCCCTATACTTTAATAAAATATAAGCTAGAATATTATTTTATTTAGATTTATATTTTTCTGTGGGAAGAAATAGTTTTACGAGAATATTACATGTAGTTTTTATAAATTTATTATTTTAAGTTGTTGTCAACCTCCGAGGCAGCCCAGTCAGTCAGCTGGTAGAAAGTCGCTATTATTTGTTAAGTAACACCGGTTGGGAAAGTGACTTTGTATGGTGACCAGCTGACAGCCATCCATGAACAAACTCTACTGGGGGTCCCTGTTCAAATTCATGCCTAATGCACTTCAAAAATACAGCGATCAAATTGGGTAGTAATATACAGTTCCCGAAAACAATAACAAAATAAAAGCTAAAAAAACAATGAAATTTAATATCATCAAAACCTTAAAGGCATTTTCTTAAACACGCTCACACTAAAACCATGTTTATTTTGTGTGTCAACGTTCATATATTTTTGTGTTTAATATATTTTTTGTTCATATATTTTTGTTATTCAAGAGCTAAACTGGAATCAAAAATATGCTGCAGTAATCTGTCATAAAAGCGGATAAATACCTTTCTAAAAGACACAACTTCAAGTTTGAAATGTATGTTTTTCCGCTAAAAACCTGAAATATCTAAACCAGTTTTATAGCGGGTTTCGTCGAAGTTTGTTTTTGAACTATTACAAAGGTTAACGTCACAGTAGTTATTATGAACAACAAGATATCAAAACTCTTACGACAAAAAACTTTATTTAACTTAACAGCAAAAAATCTCCAACAAGAATAACCAACCAAGATTTACTAGTGCACATCTATTTATGTAAGTTTAAAATACAAGGCTCCAGAACGTTCGAAACAGGTAGCAAAATACAAATAAGAAGATAAAACTAAAGTGTCTAAGAAACTAAAGAGTGCAGTTATACATAAAATATATATAAGTCTAGGTTTTATACATTCATTAATTTATCTGTCATTACTATCAATCTGGAAGTGTATACTACAGAACCATCACTAGAACGGATGAATGTATTAAGCGCGGAAAGAAGGGTTAAATTACAGCGTACCTCCAGGATGATAACGTTACACTACGATGAAGATGATCATGATGAAAATAACAATGGTAGCACCAACGATATTTTCATCATAAAAGAGTTTAGGAAAGATGATGATGATGAAAAATGGCAATAAAACGTTATTGAAGGAGATCCCTACACCAAAGACGATGATGACATCTAAAATTTGGAAAATTTTTATGGCTGCAACTCGAGCGAGATTGTTTGGAGGATTTTGAAGTTTCTCAAAGAATTTTTAATAAAGTTATCGTCCGACTTCTTTTACGGCGGGAATGGAAAGGTCCGAATGAATGGTATCATTTCTGAGATTCCATGGTGCTCCATGGTGAGCTTTCTTTCCTTCAGAAATCCATCGATTTCTGTTTGTAACTTTCTAGAAAGTTAGCTTAGCAACTAGCATAAATATATGTGTACTAGTGAATTTAATATAATCCTAACTGGATTGGAAAACTTGTAAGTTATAGTTGCCTATATTAAACATATTGTTTAGCTTGATTCATGCAGCAGAACCTAATACTTGGATTCCGTGTATCCACAGTGGTTTCAGCAATGCGTTGAACACGTTAATTTTTGGTTCAGTAGTAGACGAGATCGAGATTTAACTAGATAGAATAAGCGGCTGAATCAATTATTTAGTTTGTTGATATTGTGTTCACTTTACATGTGTCATCTGTCTTACCACACCCCCAGTTACTTCATCTTATGTTAACTTTCAACTTTTAATTGATATGTTAACTTTCCTGAAAATAGAGGTTTAAAACAAGTAGCTACTACAATTTTTCTTCAAATAAGATATAGATCTGTGTTGTCGACAAATCAAATTTAAAAGGAACTTCATTCATATTGTATAAATTAAAATATACTTTCTCGAGATATTGGCGGTTAAATAACAAGAATAGTTCTATTTTAGAACGAATTCTTCTAACCGTCAAGGGAAAGTAGGTTACTACTGGTGGCAAAGATTTGATTGCCCTTTGCGGAGAGGAGCAGAATCGGCCCACTACTAACCTTCTCAAAAACATTTCATTATGTACCAATTCCAGTGTACTATTTAGTAGCAGTTATGTGTTATATTAATTGTTAAACGTTAGACATAGAACAAAATCCTACATTATATATTGTAATATTATTAATATTTTAGTGTACATACGTCATTTATATTATATAAACAACTTTGAATACACTAATCTACAATCAATAACATTTTCAAACGCCAATATCAGGAGGTCCTTAACTTTTGAAGGGGTCATCAAAATTACATGACTGATTCACTGAAAATAATTCACTTTTTAAACTACATTTCGTACGCAGCATATATGTAGAAATAATTATAAGCCAAAAACTTTCTCGCGACAAAACTTTTTCAAGTCCGGGCATAGCCTACTTCAATCAATTTCTTTTACAAAATGAGTGACTACAGTATAGAAACCACTAACAAATATACATTTTAATGTGACTTGTAAGTGTTCTCGGTATATCCTGATCAAGTAGCCTATATAAAATTTTTTCAATGTCAGACTTCCAGTTAATATGAAATCATCGTGGAAACGAAAAATCGTTTCATTTCACGGCTGTTATTTTTTTTCTTTCTTAAAATTACTAATAACTTTTTAACCGTTTCATTTATCGCAAAAGTTAATAGGACAAAAAGATGAGTATCATGATTTTACTTAAGACTAGAGCAATTTACGTGTTATAAAAATATTTTTTAAAAATGAAATGTTATTGAGAAGGCTAGTAGTGGGCTTGTTCTGCTCCTCTCCGCAAGGGACAATCAAATCTTTGTCACACAGTACAGTTATTAAGATAACATAGTAATTTATTTACAAAATAAAAGTTCCATGTATAATAAAATTCACAAAATGAAAGATCCATTATTTGAATCAATTAATTAATTTCGATCCGTCGATATACGGATATCTATTATTTATTAATGAATACACAAACATTTCATTATCGGTTAGTTAGTTCTGTGATGTATGTTTGATAATAACGCATTAAGCTTATTGAAATTATCGCATTGCCTTCTCTAATATGTAGGACTATATTCAGATAATATGTCGATACTATTAATATAACTCCCAATAATAGTAATAACTGTACTAATAGTAATGCACTCAGTTAGTATCCAATTAATATTTCAATAAACGGGTCGCTGTAATCTTTAACGTGTTACAATTTATTGTAAATATTTCATAATAAATTCATAACAATTTTTGAACATTATAAAGGGGTCAAAATTAAATTTTGAGATAAAGTAACCATTCAATCTGAATTTTTAGTCAGTTTTATTACTTTTACAGAAGTGCTTTTAAATGATTCTTACATTTTCAAACAATTAACAAAATCTGACTTTATTATCAGTTCCCGTTATAAATATATTTTAACGTTAAATTTAAATTTTCAAAATTTTTAGTACAAATTAATAGAACTAAAATATCACAAAATGGTTTAAGGAAGTTAGGAAAGAACCTTAAAAATACCTATTAAAAGAAAATAGGAGATTATACAACACAAAAAATAGTGAAGATTAAAAAAATTATGGGCTTTCACAAGGAGCATAAATATAACAAAAGATGGACGAAATAAATAAAAAAATGTTCAGTAAAACTGTTGAAAGTTTATTTTGCAAAGTTTCCACAAATCCGTTTAATTACTCGATCTAGTTTGCAATCCTATTATATTATTATATTCTTTTCCTTCCACCACTGATAGACAAATATGCCAAATCCAGTTCACCGATCTGTAAACAGACTATGACCATCTGTAGTAATCAGACCAAAAATAATCGTAATTCAAACTGGATATTTTTAAGCAAACTATATGTTATTTATTGTCCACGTTCAGGCCCTAATCGACTCAAAACCTACTTCAAACATAAATGCAAAGAGAAAATTTAAGGGTGATGTCAATCACCCATAAAAACGAACACGTAGTTCATTGGCATATTAACAAAAACATAAACTTCGTTTAAATAGCAGCCCTAGCACATAAATAATTGAAACACGGAACTCGCATTTCAAACCTAGTTTTGTCACAGACCCAAACAAGAAAATGTTGTCCTAACTGTTCAAATGGTTGTCTTTTGTCAATTTCAATCATCGATATAAATTTAATATGCATGGAAAAATATTTGAACACATCGTTTATCAACGACGGAGTTGGATAGAACATAGATCAGATGACTGTAATTGTTTAAAATTAAAACCTATTATTAACACTTAAAAACGCACTGTTATTAGAACGATATATGTATAGTTTATATAATATGGGACCAAAGAGAACCTCTTAATGTAAGTGCAATACGCTATTACAAGTGTTAATCAATGTCATCAGCAATTATTACAAAATTGTTTACAAATACTTACATAATGTAAATGAACTAATTACCACAAGAAATTATTTTCCCAGAGCAAGACAGTAATGCCAAACTGACAGAAACCAACTCACCTAAAACAGAAATAATAAATTAGAAAATGAATTACCAATTTTTGATTCATGGTATTTTATGTTCAAACCATAATTCTAAAATATAATTGACATTCAACAACAAAATCTTTTGACAAAATAATGTTAAATTGATAAGCATTATAGTATTAAAATTTAATTTTTAAAACCAGTTACTACTGTAATTATCACTGGTAGACAATAATGATGAAATGGCAAGGTTTACATTAAGAAGTAAACAAACACACATTACTATTCAAGAAACATTTTGTGTTTGCATGAACGAACGCAAAGTACATTTCACGTGTGCAAATGTTCAAAATTATAATACACTCTCATATTAGGTTTAGTTAATTAAGATTGGAGTTTCATGTATTGTGCATAACTCAAAGCCTTTTAATTAAAGGCTTTTATAATATAGCGTTCGTGCACGTATGAAATTCTAACAGTGCTGAGGTAATAAAATTCCTGGAATAATAAATTTCAATGACAATTCACAAATCAAATCACAGACTTAATAAATATAACCGTTTTAAACTAGAACACATCCCTCTTCTTCATCTTTCTTGTGATGAAACGTAATTTAGGTTTGTTAACGAATTCAAAATATAAATCAAGGTCACATTTTCTACACATAAAAACTTTTTTATCAAATAGTATTGATAAGTTTTTTTTGCCCATAACAGACAGGTGGAGTGTCAAATTATTTACACTCAATCTGTTAGTTGCAGGGCTAAAATAAATAGTTCTGTTTCTTGTCACATGGTCAGCCAATTAAATGACTGAATCATTTAAGAACAGAAGAGGTAGAGGTGTAAAAGACACCAATAAGAGTTATCTCCTCTGAAAGTAATGAATTTCATTATACAGCCAGACCCTGTGGTGAATGAAGTGAAGGTGTCATTTACAGAGTGGAAAATATGTGCTTTTCAGAGGGCTCGGCATGCTGATAAGTGTACTTTTCCATTCAGTGAGGAAGGCAATGGTAAACCACCTCACTCCTCGATTTACTTAGTAAAACCTCTACAGGTTCAAACCAGCCTTTTGGCTGATGACCTAAACAACAAGTTTTTTTATTATTTGAATAAGTTCAAATTTAGCCAACTTAAAAGGAAGATTAATGGATCATACCCGATGAAACGGATTAAAAAATAATATTATACCTTTTATTCCAGGTTCATTTTGGGTCTGGTTTATAATAAATAACGAGACTTCCTGTAAAATTTAAACTACTTAACTTATAGTCAATAAAATTGATTACAAAATCCTCTAAAAAACTTAAGACAACTAAAAATGAATTATAACCATTTACAGTCGAATAATAGTACACTAGAATACAATCACACACTATTTTTCCGTACGGGAATTCTATTTCAATACTGTACCCACAAACCTGGTTCAGTAACTCTCTTCATCAAAAACTAGTTCAATGGTGCGACATTCGATTTACAATGCTCTATAATCTTTATTATCATCAATTTTTCTCTAAGGGTAAGAATGAATAAAAATGAATTTTAAAAAATATAATTTTACCTTTTTATAGAAAACAACAATAAACGGCAATAAATTGCACCGGTCAAAACCCATTCAGAAGCTATAATAAAAAAAAATATTCCCAGTCTTTTTGGTACAATATTAAATTTTAAATAACAACATACGAAGTAAAAAGTTAAAAAATCATTCAAATAATTTTTATCAAGAAAGTTAGAACTGAGAATAAATGGTATTTTATAAAAGCATCTGAAGGGAATGTTTCCAGTAAAACATAAGTGCTGTTATTTTGTAATACTATAAACAATTATATGAATTCAAAGTAAAGTATCCTTATTTCTGAGCAATTAGTGGACGACAATTATTTTCTTTTCTTTGAAATATGCTTAGAGAAATGCGAGTTAAGTAAAGCGGTAGTTACATTTATTTTAAATTCTCTAAAATCAAGATACTTATCGTCAATTTAACAATTAAATACCGTGTACTATATACGTGGAAAGTTACATGAAAATTAATTTTTTACTATTTTATATTTTCAAACAAATATGCACTTAAAATCTTACTCTAATGTTTTCAAATTAACAAAACAATAAATTAACGACATGCCTAATTAAATAAATAAACTTGTAATTATTTATTTATTCTGTAATTGAAGCATGAATGAATTTATTTATTTATTTGCTATTTTCATTATGTTATTAAGTACATCATTTCTTCGTATTCTTTAGGTTCCTTTCCATTCCGGATGTTGGCCACCATATTACCAATTCGAACCTTATCCACTGCTGCTCGATATATATATTAAGTTCATAGTATTACTTAATGTTTACTCTCAGACAATTTTCCGGGCATGGAAAGTACAAAGAAAGAATTAATATACGAGCTAATTTAATCCGTTAATATTTTTATTTTCTCTTGCCTGTATGGAAAGATTGTTATCATGTCGATTGTGCGAAATCGAGTTTTCACCTGATATAAACGTTTTCAGACCCCCTGTGTCCAAAACATTGTTTTAGCGATTGGTGTGTGGGTGTGTGTGTGTATGTGCGCGCGCGCGTGTGTGTGAACAAAATATTCAAGAACGGAACATTGTGGGAACTTGAAACTTGAAATTTAAGTTAGATACTAATGGAGGACTCGACACAAACATTTTCATCAAAATCGGTCAACCGGAAGTAGTAGTTTATTCGTGTCATTTTTTACTTTTTAGTCATTTTCTCAAAAACGGCTCGTACGATTTTTTTTAAAAAATCGCCTCATTTACCACATTCTTGATGCTCTACAATATAGGATAGGCGCCATGTCTGCTGACATTCTTGGGGAGGCTGTTCTCTCGTAGAATTTTTTTTTAAGATTGCGATCTTAATATGCATTTTAGGAAAAACCGTGTATAATCAAAGTTGTATAAAATTGAACAACCTATAACTTTTATTTTAAACATTTCTTGGTAAGACTCTTAGTTTAGCGGTAATTAGTGATTTTCTGTTTATTTTTTCAAGCCTTCGTATGCATTAAACGACAAAAAAGTATATCTTTAATAACTCTATAACTTTTATTCTAAGCATTTTTCTTTACAGAGCCTAATTTAGCGTCAAAGAGTGATTTTATGTATTGTTAAGCCAAACTAATGTTGGTTTTCATATTGCATCATTCACTCAGGATTAAAATAAGGTTAGTTTCTTTGTTTCTTTCTATTATTTATTAGGCTACTTATGTTAAGTTACATTGTTTATTATTTGCATTGGCAAGAGAAATTATGTGAGTGTTTCACACCAAATATTTATTTATGGGATTAATAAATGGTGAACTTAATATGTATGTACTTGTAAAATCACCATTCTTAGAAAAAACTAATGAAAATATTATGTATTGTTATATTTGAAAATGAAGAATTAAATTTCATTTTGAACGGATAACAGGTGTTTTTTATTTTAATGTAAAATAATAAGAATTTAAAATTAGTTTCGGTATTGAAATTGCCTTACAAGTGACATATTATTTTGTATTTTGTAGATGGTAAATTTGTGGATATATTATGTATTAAAGTCACACCTGAACTGTTGTCCTTCCCTGGAGTACAGTGAGCGTTAACGGAACGAAGATACTTTGAGGTGGAGTAAGAGGGTGGGTAAAAGGCGTATTTGAGCGGTTATTCACTAATCCGATCATGGCGTACGATGATACACAACATTTGGTCCCCGCGGAATATAGGGCGACTGGCTCTCAATTCATGGACTTAGCGGGTTATGAATTGCAGCCCTGCCAGTTAATATTTTATTGGCCGGGTCCCGCACACTCAACCCTCTCGCACCACCCTTAGTTCGCCCTCATATTATTAATGGATTATTGCTCTATTTGCCCAGCTACCAGACAGTTTGTCTATTTATGGGGCACACATCTGTTCCATGACTATTAGCTTTTTAACAAACCTCTGAATGTAAAAATATTACCGTCCCCATGCGATACACTACTCATTGAGTACATACATTAAAAAAAAATACAAACTGTAATGCAAATATACGAAAATGTGTATATAAAACCCTTTAAATGTTATCGACACTCAAAACAAACATCAAACTTCTATTTTATACAATTTTAAACCCTTCATAAAACCCTTTAAAACTAAAATGCTAATAAAAACTGACCACTCTATTATAATAATTATTATATTAATATCTTCACTAAAACGTAATCTGGGTTGGGACGTAAAATCATAACAATACTACAACATTATAATACTGAAAAAGATATAAAATTTTATACTCTTTATGATTAACTTTAATAGGTAACCTAAAAAAAATATTAGGTTATTATTGTTTTACCAAGGACAAATCTACCCATGTAACGTTTAATACCAGATGGGTAACTTGTCATCCTGTCCAACTGAATAGCAAGAATATTCCACAGGCCAGGGATGTAAAATATTTAGGAATGTACTTAGATAGAGGTCTGACTTGGCGCAAACACATTCAGATGAAAAGGAAACAGCTGGATTTAACATTTAGGAAGATCTATTGGCTTGTTGGTAGGCGTTCCAAGCTTTCGATTGATAACAAACTACTTTTGTACAAATTCATGCTGAAGCCAGTTTGGACCTACGGGATTCAGATATGGGGCACACCATCGACTTGAAACATCGAGATTCTGCAACAGTTTCAATCAAAAGCTCTGCGGATCATACTTAACGCACCGTGGTATATTACCAACGCCGATATACATCGTGATATGGATGTGCAGACAGTACGAGAAGAAATACGAAGTTTCAGTTGTAAATACGAGTACATCAAACGCCTAAACAACTATACGTAAATCACTTAGCACTGATTCTCTTAGACAACAATAATGAAGTCCATAGGCTAAAACGTGCTACAATACTGGATCCAGTACTGGACCAGAACGATTCTAATAGTGTGATTTTAAAAATTGTAAATAATATAATGTTAATATTCTGTAGACGACTCGTGTTTGAGCGTGAATGTTGTAAATAACTGAATGAACATTTTTAATTATCTCTAGTTAAGTTCGGTGTATACATATTTCGGAATCATATGCTTATTATTTATTACTTCTCACTTTGTTTTTTCGTTTTAAAGTAGGTTTTGGTTATTTTTTTATTTTATTTATTAAAAAAACACTATTTATCTAATTTTGTGAATTGTACATAACAAGTAAGAACAGTATAATATGTTTTAATGTTATAATTTGTTAATTACACCAGTGGGTTGCAATTTTTTCATGAGTTAAATCTAATCGATAAGTAGCATTTATTGTTATATAACAGATTATGCATTAAAAAAAATTATATAAAAAAAAATTATTGTTTTACATAAAAATATACAAATCCTAACAGGTACAATATACATACATCGACGTAAATATCTTTACGGCTGATGCAAATCGAACAAAATCCAAGGATTAGTAGTACCTTTTCAGTATGCTAAAAGAACATATAAAGAATTATTGAACAAAACTAAAATATTACTCAGGAATGACGCAAGATTATCTAACTGTTACACCCACGTTCACTGTCGTTATAATCTTGTTAATCAATACAAGAGATTAATATGTCAATGTCAGAGACAAAAGGTAATTGCCAAGTTAAACTAACACTCCTAATTTGATCATATTTGAAGATAAACGATACGACAGGTAGCAATTTCAGTCAAATTACCCACAAAATTAAATTATTAATGCTAACGTTTTGACCAATTGAGTGTATACTGCAATACAAATCTTCCAGCATCAGATGTTTAAGAAAAATGTATGAAAGTTCCAGCAGGTTTTTACTTTCTTTAGATATCGTAAAGCATTTTTTTACATTAAAATGTATTTTTCACTCCAGTTTAAAGTTGTTAAAAGTTTTTATCATATCTCGGCTCTAAAAGTGTTCACAGTTTTAGTTTTGGCTGCTCTGCAGAAGTCAATAATAGAAACTGCAGAGACGAGAACTTGTAAATTTCCTTAACAAAATTTATTGATAAACAAGAAAATATATGAAGATATTAGGCGTGAACTTAATATGCCAGGAGTGATATCACCCAGAAATATGTTGAGGATGCCAGAAGATCGAACACCCACACAGATGTTTAGGGCCTACATACAAACCAATCGGGCAACGATAGGCATCGGCAGAGATAGGCATCTAAATTCTTTAAGAAATAACAAATTCATACAAATAACAACAAAGAAATAACCTAATGCATATCATTTTGATGAAGAAGATTTTGAAAACCCGATTTATTGAGATCCATGAGAGATTCATGATTTCTCTGCGTTATGATTCACTTCACCTTCTTACCACATAACACAATGTAGTAACAGAGGAATATTACAAGGACATTCAGGTTTCTTAAATTTTAACCAGAGTAAAATACCTTTTGTGTTGTTCTCGACTCATCAAAAATTGGTTACTGTTTTAAATATTTAGACATAACCAAAAACATTTTAAAACTGTTTACATAAACGGTGAACGTAAAAGTTTAATGTAATAGAAAATTGACGGTCTTTAGCACAGAGCATTACAATGTTCTTTCATTATTGCAAGAATATAATTTATAAATTGTCATTGACCTGGACTATACACAGCTCCTTGTCCTGCAACAGCCAGATGGAAGGTTGTAATACATGAATAAATTTGTATGTAGGCGTACACAGCTATTTGCAGTACAATGTCTCAAGTACGTGTTGTTAAACTACATAATGCTTAAAAATTACGATGTTTTCAATCCTGAATCAGGGATAAATTTTTAAGAAAAGTATTCATAAACTATTACCCTCAATGCATGCAACTAATTTTATATTACAATACATGCAATTAATACTTAAAAATTACGATTACTAGTATTTTCAATCCTGAATCAGGAATAAATTTTTGAGAAACGTTTTCATAAACTATTACCCTCAATACATGCAATTAATTTTATATTACAATACATGCAATTAATAATTAAAATTAAGATTACTAGTATTTTCAATCCTGAATCAAAAATAAATTTTTGAGAAAAGTATTCATAAACTATTATTCTCAATGCACGCAACTAATACTTAAAAATTACGATTACATGTATTTTCAACCCTGAATCAGAAATAAATTTTTGAGAAAAGTATTTATACACTATTACCCTCAATGCATGCAACTAATACTTTAAATTACGATTACTAGTATTTTCAATCCTGAATCAGAAATAAATTTTTGGGAAACGTATTTATAACCTATTACCCTCAATGTATGTAACTAATTTTACATTATAATACATGCAATTAATACTTAAAAATTAACGATTACTTGTACTTTCAATCCTGAATCAGGAATAAATTTTTGAGAAACGTATTCATAAACTATTACCCTCAATACATGCAACTAACTTTTTTTAAATCCTAGCAAAGTAAGGAGAAAGTAAATTTACGATTCAGTTAAAGTGTCAAAAATATATTCTGATTTAAGAATGATACATTATACAAAACTTATAATTCACAAGTTAATTTTGATAATGGAAGATGATTGAAGAGCAGTAAATTAAATCACTCTAACATTATCCATCATTGGAGAACTCTTACCAGAAAAATCCAATATAATATGATTGCGTTGCAAACTTCTCAACCATGTTTTCAACAATCTTTGCACAAAAGCTTTTTCATTTAACTTAAATTCTTCAAGATAGCAAATCTGAATAAACAAATCGTACAAAAACTAGGTAAACCTAGCTGGTATATACTATAACAATAATACAAACAAAAAACAAAAACAGGTAGTATCATAAAGAATCAAGAGACAAATAAAAGTGCATAGATACAAACAATAAATAAAAAATAATAGTCCAGACGAATTACTGAATGGATTTCAAATACAGAATGAAAATACAAAAAAAAACAGAATATTAAAGGAACTGAAAATTCTTCCTGCAATCATAACATTTTAGAAGAAAAACAGGTAAAATAAGATCCAATTAAATTTAAGAAAACGATATAAAACTACTAAAAAAGTGGAGTATAAAATAAAAGAAATAGAAATACATCATTAAAGAAAATACATTTACAATATATACACTTGCGTAAATGGTGTTCTATTTTAATGAGTTTGCACTACCTTTTTATATCTTCTGCTGAAGTTTACATTTAAACGGTACTGATATATATATATAAATACATTATATAAAATGGAATTTACTAAAACCCTTCATTAATTTAATATATAAGGGTTAGTATGTGTATCTTATAAAGATTTTAATAATAAAGACACCAAAAGATTTGGTTGCCTTCCTCAGATTGGTAGGTTATGTCACTTTAAAAATGGTTAAAATTAATTTCCTAATTTTTACACTTTATAGAACATTTGTATTCAAGAGGAGTCCGACTTCCTTTTAAAACTCGATGTTAACTTTCCTCGAATTATTCGAGACCTGTAAAAGATACTTCAGTTTTTCTTTTGAACATCTATCCGTCTTCTTTTTAGTTCATTACAAGGACATTTTTTGATAATAGTAAAACCATATTTTAAAAAAATCTCCAAATGTCTTTAATTCAGATACAGAGAAGCCGATTGTGACTATATCCTTGTAACAATTGCTTAAAAATGTTTTAAAGCATGGCGTGAATATTATTCATATAGTTAATTGAAACGCATTCAAAACCTTAAAATAAAATTGTAACGTTTAATCTAGGTTTTTCCCGAATCTGGTAATAATAATGAGAAAATTCTTTCAAACTTATAACAATTGTTTATTACCAATAAAAGTTAAAATAAATTGTTACGCTTTAAATTACTTCGACTACATAAATTACAAAATATCATTATACACAAACTTAAAGAAAACAAAATTTTACCTTCACCTCCGTAGAATACTGGTAGCACGCTAAACTACACGCAGGTCCCGAGTTCGATTCCTAGCCAGGCTCTGGAAATTTTAAGAAAGTAAAACCCACCGTTACATATCCCTCTGTAGTCGCTATTGACCGAGCTGTTGATGCGACTTTAAGTAAACTAAACAAAAAGGATGCCCATTTAAACTAAATTATCATTGAACTCTCACCTACCACCGAGTTAGTCTAGTGATAAATTCGTCACAGTGAATTAGGTGTTTAACGGCTGACTTTCGGAGACGAAGTTTCCTACTTTTAATACTACTAACGGTAGTCACTTTTTCAAGGATTTGAATTTTTAGTGGTTACCGGTGTACTTTGTTGAAATAACCATACTCTCTCAGGAATAGTCGTCCTGAGTCTGTACAAGACTACACCTTATTTACATGCCATACGTAAAATCGTCATCTCATTGTTCATGGGGATGATTTTTTTGTTAAATTGAACAAATTGCAACTTACACACAATAGGGTTACAAAAAAACTCTTACCTATACAGAACATAAGATAACAAATAAAACAATGACACTCTGCTTCCTAGTCACGAGGGCAACCTGTTTTCAACACTGTTTAACGACTGACTAACCCTAACACGCACTTTGTACGAAATGCAAGTGACTAATCAACGGAGCTTTCGGCTTTTTTTTAATAATAGGGGGTAATAATTTTAAGAATAACTGAGAATTAGAAAACAAAAGAACCCAAAATCGTTAACTCCTACACTTTTCCAGAACAATATAAAGAATAGAAGAAAATAAATTAATAAAATGTTAAAGAATAGAAGAGAGAAGTAATAATCGACTCAATAACGTAATAAAAACTCTTACTGCCCAAAGGAAAATTAAATCAGGTTCGACCACGTATTCAGAAAAATACTTATCAAAACCATATTCAACAGAAGCTGACGTCTGTCTGTAACTTGATGGCCTCCGGCAGAGGGGAGGTAATATGCGGTTTGTAAAACCATTCCAGAAAACATATACATCTAACTTTTTGAAGTATTGAAACTTGTCGGAAATTACGTATTTTTATAAACAAAGTATTCCACAAATTTTTTGTTTTATAAAATTATTTAGAAAAATACACGCTTGATGAGATAAGAGTATAATAAAGTAGAAAAAGTTTTGTTTTTAAAGTAAAATATGATTGTATTTTTTTTAAATATATCGTCATTTTTTAACAAATAATATTACAAAGGATCAACATATATTTGGCAGGTTTATTCTGTAATAATTATCGAAAACGATGATGCAATAAAATTTAACAGAAAATCATTACTATAGTACATCCAACAGTCACTTGATACTGTGGGAAAGAAAGGCGAATCCAATTTAACATTTGTTGTAGAGAACAATACGCTCTTCGCTACTATCTGTTCTACAAACATACATAGTATTTAATTAATAACGTATTTTAGTTGTAATTTTGTAATTTAAACTAAAGTTAAAATGATTTTTTTTTTGTTTAACGTACGACTGTTCTGCAATTACTGCTAATGCAGACGGTAATTTAAAATGATAAGTGACTGGTATTTAAAGAATAATGTTCGGCCCCAATATTCAATTAAAAGACGCAGTATTTATTATTAAAAAGAAATGAAATACTTTAAAATAAATGTAAATAGTTAAATTCATAGATTACAAATTTATAGACCTATGGCGATGAAATGGAAAAATATAGATTTTGAAAGAATACGAAAAATGTTTCATTAATTTTATCTTTTCATAACATTTAATGGTTTTACAAACAAAATGCTGTATATTACCCTATAAATAGTTATATTCAATTAAAAATGTAATAACAATTCTGTCACATAGTTATAAAAATTTAAGATAATAACGTCAACATTTTAAATCGCAAACGTAATTTGTTTCAATATCACAAGTATAATATAGCCAACAATTAGATCAACTTTTATTTATTTTAATATCGTGAGTCAATGTTTTTAAAACAGTACGTAACAGCGCTCTGGCCAAATATGCAATGGTAACTTCAGACTGTTGGACATAGTATAGGTATTTTAATAAATACATTTTTTCAAATCGCGAAACACGAAATAGAAAAGTCAGCATGCGAGAAACTTTTTCGGTTTTTAAAGATAACTATACACTTGTAGGAAGCGAAACAAAGAAAGCATTTTTATTTAATTTTTAATGTATTATTTAAATTGGAGGAACCGAAAAAATACAAATGTTTTAACAATTCGTATATTGTTCTCCTCTACGGAATCAAGTTATAGACAGAGAGCTACTGCCCCCAATATTACCAACTATCACAATATAGTGGCATCCAAGAAAACACTTTTATATACCAAAAAAATTACAAAATAAAAATCAGTACAGTGCAGAAGCCTACATAAATTAATTTTACAATGCAGCAACAGTCGACTGTAATGGGCATGATCCAATCGGAGTTAGAATTATAATGTAATCGATATATACGTGACCTGGGATGTCTGTCACGAAATATTTGTTCGGGGATGAACGAGGGGAAACTCTGTCTATCTATCTCTAACTGCATATGCCTCTGCCATTACCCACCACCCTCTTCGATGTATGGCTTCATCTGTACCAAACGAACCGACACGACTAACCACTACACCACTTGTGCTGCATTTCCCTATCACCGTTATTTCTGTCCAATGCAATTTGTGCAGCACTCAACGTTTCATTTCATTGGATTGCATTGCATTTACACTGTTATATGATTTGACATTTAATTCTGCATCAAAATATGCACTCACAATATAATGATAATAGTTTTTTACGTGGATATTCCATTGAAAATCATTTTCGACAAGAGAATATACTAAAAATGAAAAAAAAAACAAAGTGAAAAACAATATGTTCGATACTAGACAAAAAAATTACCGTACGTATACGCTTATAGAAAAATTGTTGATGACAGTCTTTATTAAAAAATAAAAAAAAACTGAGTACATTTTCTGTTTTTTATTTATTTTATCAACTGAAAATTTGTAACGTTGTATCAATTTATTCTATGCATTTGTCATTTTCAGAATTATACCACGAAAATGACAACATATGTTTATAAACATCGCTTAAATTATAAACCAACAAATGTCTTGATATGTATTTCTTTACATGACTGGAATAAAATCATAATATCCTCCACCGAAACTCCATTATATGCGAAAAAACATTCTTGAGAACCACTAACACACATGGAGCTTCGAAGAAATAAAGCAGTCCTTACTACACTGTTACACATTAAACACATTTCATCTACATAGGAACACCTTACGATACAAAATCAAAAACGACCGCCTCCGTAGCGTAGTGGTTAACGTGTTAGCCTGCCACGCGGAGGTCCCGGGTTCGATTCCCGGCCAGGGGTGTCAAATCCCACAGTTAATGTTTCATAACCCACCGTAGTCGCTAATAACCAAGCAGTTGATGCGACTTTAAAAAAAAAAAAAAAAAAAAAAAAAAAAAAAAAAAAAAAAAAAAAACAGAATGTACATGTTGAAAAACGCCGTCTACGATCACTTTTCACAATCACTGATTGTCAAATACTCATCACACATGATCATTATTTTAAATGAACGATGATTTAGGAAAGAACTTAGTAGAGAAAGAAGCAGTTTAAACACCATAAAGTTAATAACTACCAAGACACTTCAGATTTTTAAAAAAATTAACACGTAACGATATTATTGTATACATTAATGTAATTGTATTTTCATCGTATTCATCTGTTTTCATTGTATCGTTCTAAGTTTAGTCTAAATTTTCATTCTATAGGTATTGTCTATATTTTCATTAAATCTATGTTTTCATTTTTTATTTTACGTACGATATCATTGTATACATTTATGATTTATCAATGTTTTGTTTGTGTATATTCATGTAACTACGTCGCTTATTAAATTATCCAATAGTCGATACGATCTTCAATAAATAATTTAAAAAACCCCGTTCATCAGACGACGCGTGTCATGACTGGTGGGATTTTTTAAAAAGGCTTACCTTTGATTTATGGCAAAAATGATTAAAGATTTCTGCATCGTATCTTTAAGTGGAATCAAAAGACACTATTTTTATTTCAAATTTTCGACTCTGATTTATTGCATTCCGGATTTGGCCACTTCCGGACGAACCCGGAACTTCAAACCCAATCCAGGCCCACTATTTTTTTTTGTGTAGATTACGAATCCGTTAACCATTAGTTGCTATCTCTTGTAGTTTCTGATTTTGATTTCTTGATTTCCAGTTTTGGATAACTTCGGGTCAAAACCAGAACTCCCAACCCAATTACGGTCCTCTACCTTTTTGTCCAGATTACAAACCCAAGAACCGTTCGTTGCTATCTCTTGTAGTTTTTGACATCTTGGCGTGTCGGAGGGACAGAACAAAATAGTAGATGATAATTTTCATTCATTTTAAACCGCGGCCCGCGCCCTAACAATGAAACGCATATTTTTTATAATTAATCAGTCAGCTGTTTATGAACAACTGATTTTATTTTCCACCGCTTCATTATAACAATATTTTATATAATAAAATATTTATGTTAAAAAAACCTTGCGATACACTCATTCTTGATTATTTCCTCAATAGATAAGATTAAATACTGTTTAGCTTACACAATTTATCTTCCATTTCTTTGTTGGTTTTCACTGTGATAAAATTCACATTAACAAAAGAATTTTCCAAGATCATCTAAATCGATTATATTCATCTTATTTTCTATTACCAATAGCACCCACGCGTTTATAGACTTTCATGGTTACAATCACGTTCTAAAGTTTTTGGTATTATTGATGCCGATTTTTAGAATTACAGATCTTAGGATAGGTAGGCCCATACAAAAATAATACCTTTAAAAATTAAACTATCTTCGAGTAGTCATCCAGTTTTTACCACGTGAAACGAGGAAGTGGGCGAAATGCTAAGCTTCAGTTTTCCTGTTTATCCCCTAAGGACAAATCGGACGTATATCAACTCTCTAGTGATCGCAATGATAGAGAATTAGAGAGAGAAGGATTAGCGACGAGTGAATGAATCAAATCAGTAGGCCTACGAGCTTCCGCTTTATATATACATGCTCCTCACCTGCGACACTCACCTTAAAATTTGTCATTTTTAAAGTTTTCTTCCTTAATTTATGATTAAACAGACAAACAAAATGAAATGTTCAAATTGTAAAATGTTAATGACTTGAGTAAAACATTAAAAAATGTTTATTTTAACATAAATTTCTAATATATAAAATATTTTTTACCAGAACTAATAAAAAAAACATATTTGACGTATTAGATGTTTAGCAGGTCTACATCTTGAATAAAAGTCCTCATGAATTATTTTTTACAAGTAAAATGGTATTGACAGATGAATAAAAATTATACAAACGAAAGAGTGAAAAATAATTTTTACTATTTTTGGAGAAAAAATAAACCACATGAAAGAAATTTTTCTACAGAAAACATACCATTATCGACTGGGAGTTTTGGTTTGCGGTAAATGACTTAGTGCTGTAGATTTTTTAGGTTTAACGTCCGACTGTTATGCCGTTACTGCTGATAAAGCAGACGGTGAAGGATGAAATGATTTTTTTGTAACGTATGAAAATATGCCATGCCTGAATGGGGTTCGAACCCAAGATAGTGCTGTAGAGTAACCACTAAATTATTAATAATAATTTAAAAATTTCTTCGTCATCGTCCAACATGGATTAGGCTGTAATTGAGCCAATTCTCTTGTGTTCCTTGGTTTATAAAGCCATGCACTCAAAGATAGTCCGTCTTGTGACATTCCAAATAAATGAACAGTCAATTTTGCTTTATATTTCGTGATGAGCTCATTCGTTGGTTAAGTTCCACATTTCTGTCTTATCACTTCATTCCTGATGCGGTAAAAATTTCTAAATACAGAATAATCACAACTTAACAAATTTTAAAAAGCATTCAGTTGTTTTACCAAAATTAAGAGTACCTGCAATTAATAAATTAATCAGATGAGAGTCCAATTCACGCTTTTAAAGGTAAATATAAACAGATACGCCTATTTCATCAATAATTTGAAAAGTTAGCGAGTATAATGCCTGCGGAAAAATGAGCGAACAACATAAACAATGAATTACAAAAAGTAAAAACTTAATATTAAAGGCAACGATAAAATGAAATGAAGTTATAAATTCAGAAGGCCGCTAAATTTTCTGAGCAGTAGTCGTACTGTTGTAATAGTCGGAAAAGGAGAAGGTTTGTTGAGTGTTCTGTTGTGTTATTTTCATGAAACACTTCTGTTCGTTTTCGACTAGCGTAGCGCGTTAATTGCATTTTCGCATTAATTAGTCTATATACAGTATAACAAGTCGCTTTCATTTGTAGTACTTTTTTATAATTACATGTCGCCTGCATTTAATTAATATAAATAATGAAATGTAATGCATTCTCTTTATTATTTTTAACTCTTACAACACACACACACACACACACACACACACACACACCGAGACGGGGGACAGAGAAGTATTTTACTCATGACACAGGATTATTTTGTTCCAAGAAGAAAACCCAATTGTATAATTATTTATTAATATAAAAGAATTGTGGTAAAAAGAGATTAATAATAATTTTCCTTCTGTAGGAATTTTTTTCCCAAGTTCTTTTAACCGTAAGAAGTTTATTATGAACTTAAATTATAAACTCTTGTATTTCAAACTAAACAAACGACAAAAGCTTCCATCCATTCATTAACTTTTTATTAGTTAAAATTACTATTATTAAAAGGTATAAAATTAACTATTCTTGTACGACAATTATACACCATGTGGATTTATGTTTTGTGTATTGTTATATTAAGGTTATTATAACAAATAATAAAAAAATGAAATAATAAGAAATGCCTCTCTATTCTCGCCAAGTTAAAACATTACAAAACTACACTTAAATCTTAAGCATTATACAGTGACGAACGAAACTGTTTTCAACCTCAGTGGTCGAGGAAAAACTGAGTAGTTCAGAAAAATAGAGTGAAGAATATTAAGAATTTGTGTCAATAAAAAGAATAAAGTTGATGGGCAACACAGACTGCTTACGAATAAACAGATCTACAAGGAAATAGAACCCATCACAGATGCGATGAGAAAAAAAGGATGTCTTTCTTTGAAAATAAATACTCAGAACACCAGAAACAGAATAGCAAGAAAGATAGTGGAAAACTGATTAATTCCACAAAAATTAACATCCAGTGGATAAACGAAATTAAAAAAAGTTTAAAACTTGAACTAACAATAAATGATCTAAATGAAAAATCCTTAAAATACAAGCAAATAATTAACGAGAAAAATAAACAACTACGTGTTAAAACAAGAAAACTACCGATTAGGGTTTTATTTAGATGAAGAACGACAAAAAAGATCTGAAAGAATGAACAAATACTGGGAACCGTAATTAAGGAAAACCTAGAAGTAAATAAAGACAACCCAAAACTGACTAAAGTGATCCGATGCGGTCATAGAAGCAAATAAAGACACACTATTATTCTTCTTGTTATTCTTCTAGGAACACAACCAGTTAAAAATCAGCTCAGTGGTCGGTTTATATAACATCAGTCGCTCTACAGAGGTGGTCTATGGAAGAAATTACAAATGAGTATTTAATATACTTAGGCTGAGTTAGTCGGAGTTACAAATGGTTTAAAAACGTTAAATTGTCCAGATCAAAGTGGTTCATGCATGAGGAACGTAGTTCAAGTAAACAATTTTTAATTGTTTGGAAATATTACACTGCTGACATTTATTAAAAAAAGAACTGACAGAATGATGGACATAATGTTTTAAAACATATCAGTTTATAATCTGACAAATGTATGGAATAAATTTTTAGGAAAAATCAGTAAATGTATAACGAATCTGGTACACATTAAATTTTGAAATATGATCAAAAGGTGAACAGTATAATTTTTCCATTTTAATTTTATAACAAATATTACTTTTGTAAATGGATAAATTATAGTAGTATAATTTGTTGTATTTTTTAACAATCAAGAAAATAACAGAATAAAAAGCAGTTATGTCACAGATTTCAAAACAAAATCATTCCAACATATTCTTTAATCGGCTTAAAGTTTCATCATACTAGTATGAAAACAGCTGTCGCTCATTTACTGATCGTGTTTTAAATCCATTAATGCTAATTCTATTAGAAAAAAATCCATAAAACACTGATATGACATTTACAGAAAAATAAACAAAATGAAAAACATAAAATTACTTTTATAAAAAATTCAAAACGGTTAACAGCTGGATATCACCTACATAAAGGAAGCAGTTGAATGATTTCAGAAAACTATGATACTATGTTATACTGTAACAATAAAACCTAGATCGGTTAGGGATTTGGGGTTTTAGAATTTGTAAACATACTTATAACAAGTTATTACAATTATATGCTGACAAAATTAATAATACAAAAATAATATAAATATAAATAAAATATATAAAAAATATAATACAAAATGTATAGTTAATAATACAAAAACAACACATATATGATTAAACTTGGCCTGCCAACAAATACAATTACATAATATATTAAGTAGATTACATAAAATAAATCACTTACAAAAACTTAAGCTTAAACCAACTTGACTAACACTAAATTACTGTTCTTAAGAACCAAAACGATTACTTCTCTACAAACACCTGCAACAACAGGCACCCACAATTACTGTAACTCAGAACCGGTTCCGTAACGATACTGTTTTGACTGGTCGGGTAACAAACACTTTAATTGACAAGTTCTACTTTTGACTGACAACTGCAAAGACACTAACGATTTATACACCTGCGGTTTAAGAGTTAAATATAGACCCGTCAAAGGCTTTGTTCATTTTAAGTGAACATTGCCGAAAGAATCAAAATAATAAAAACATGTCTACTATATTAGATTTTCAGAAAAAACATCTAAGCTATTGTAATTCACTATCCTTGTTCAACACACTCCAGCCCATACAATACGCAATTTCTTAGAAATTAAGCCAACCTATACAGAAATAAACAACCTAATATATTAACAATTTCAAGTGTAATCACGAACTATGTTACCACTTTAACCCCACACTCGTAGAAAAACAGTTTTAAAAAAATCTGTTCAGTATTATAATGCAAAATCAGGAAAAAAGTTTTTTTTTTTGTTTAACGTCCGACTGTTCTGCAATTACTGCTCATGCAGACGGTGAAGGATGAAATGATTTTTGTAACGTATGAAAATATGCCGTGCCTGAATGGGATTCGAACCCAAGACCGCCCGATGAGAGGCGAGCACTTTTCCAACTATTCCAATGCGACTGGGAAAAAGAGAAGTAGACACCTTCAGTCGCTATGTAGGCATACACATATTTTTATTAAGATTATATTTTTTTAAACCAAGTGATATGATAACAATTATGGAAAGTTGAAAACAATACACAGTAACAATAATAAATACATATTCGATATATATTTGTTATTAAACCACTTGAATCAACACAGAGACACTCTAAAAGAATTAAAGGAAAAATGTGAAGGCATACAACAACCTGACAGACTACCCTAGCACTAATTATACTTTTGAAAATATGTAAATAATTGCATTTCATGTTAGGCAACCTATGATTATGTACTTCAGTTTGTATAAACCGCACATGCACACTTTACAGAATGGAATTACATGATAACAAAATAATAAAATACGCCTAAAAGAATCAATAATCTATTGTTTTCTGATCAGTTTTTCACAGAGTGAATTTCAAAATAACAAACTACAAGTGGCATAGAAAACTATACGAGTTCTGTAACGTCAATATATAGTACTTGAAATGTAAATTTTTAATACGAATTCGACTTTATAAAACGAAATAAATTATACGATCACGGTAAATCGTTCAGGTTACGATAGTTATTCATTTTTAATTCTTTCAAAAACCTTACAAATTCAAAAAATATATATACAGGTAATAATAAAAAAGATATATAATAGTACAAGAAATATGGAATTCATATAATATTATAAAGTCCAAGAAATTGTTTAATAAGCTAACCTGTAATGTGTAATTCGATACTCTACAAGAAATCTCGCAAATGATTTCAACTCACAACAGGAGTAAATAAATGAAGTAATTAAGAATACACGCTTTCTTTAGATAATTAAAATTTGTAAATACTCTCAAAAACCACGACGGTTTCGTATCCCTCACAGCATACGATGACGGTACTATTACAACGTAATCATATTAAAACACAAAACCTTTCAATGTATCACTCAAAATCTGGTCCAATGTAAAAGACCTAAAGATTTTGTTTGTTCTTACATAAAAAGTTCCACTAAATAGATTTTTTTAAACACATTGTTGTAAAAAGCACACTTTCGAGATTCTGAAAAAATCGGAAAATAAAAATTGATAAAAGCAGAACGAAATTTTTCGATATAACTAACATAATAATTGAATTAAAGTTTTGATGGTGATACTATTCTGACGGCAATGTTTCGGATTTCAGTTAATTTGAATGATTTTATTGTAGTGATGGGAAATAGTTAAGTACATAATATCTTCTTTCATAAATAACACTGATACATAACAATGCGAAACAAGACTATTTTAAGTGTTAATGTAACTGGAGAAATGGTTATTAGGAATAAATTGGTGTTATTGTGCGAAATAATTCGCAAGGGTCAGCTTGTTTCTCTTGCATTCCTATTAAAAGAAGCAAATATGAAAACAATATTTCAAAGTAGCTACCTTCGTTGCGTAGTGGTAGCGCACTAGCCTACAACGCAAAGGTCCCGGGTTCAATTCCCGGCTGGGGTCTGGAAATTTTCGCAAGTTAAAACCCACCGTATAGTCCCTAATAACTGAGTTGTTGAAGCGACTGTAAAAACTAAAAAAAGTATTTCAAAGAGAATTAGACAGTCCTTGTAAAAATATTATTAAAAATCTGGTGTGAAACACTTACACAACTTTCTCTTGCCAATGCAAATAATTAACAATAAACCTAACATTAGTATTAAAACATTAGAAATAAACAAAAACTAACCTCAAAAACATAACCTTATTTAAATCATGAGTGAATGACGCAAAATGAAAATCGAACTCAATTTGGCTTAAAAAAACGGAAAATCACACTTTCACGCTAAACTAGGCTCTGTAGAGAAAAATTCTTTAAATAAAAGTTGTAGATCTCTTAATTGTTTATAAATTTTATTATATACACTTTTGTCGTAAAGTGCATACTAAGGCCGAAATCTTAAAAAAATCGATTTTTCACACGTTCTCGTGAGAAAAAACAGAAAATCACTAATTACCGCTAAACTAAGCGTTATACAAAAAAAATGTTTGAAATAAAAGTTGTAGGTTTTTAAATTCTCTACAACTTTTATTATATACATTTTTGCTCTAAAATTAATATTAAAGCCGTAATCTTAAAAAAACACTTTTTTTACGTAAAAACACCCTCACCAAGAATTTCAGCAAACACGGCGCCTACCCTATCTTGTAGAGAATAAAAAAAGTGAGTAAATGAGGCGATTTTTAAAAAAATCGTAGGACCAGTTTTTGAGAAAATCACAAAAAACTGAAAATTTATACGAATAAACTACTACTTCCGGTTGACCGATTTTGATGAAAATGTTCGTGTCGGGTCCGGTAGTGGTATGTAACTTAAGTTTCAAGTTTCAAGTTCGTACAATGTTCCGTTCTTGAGATATTTTGTATACACACACACACACACAAACAGACCAATCGCTAAAAACATGTTTTTTGGGTTCAGGGGGTCTGAAAACGTATGGATCCGGTGAAAACTCGATTTCTAAAAATCGACATGAAACAATACTTTCCTTCCTATATATTCATATAGGCAAGAGAAAGTAAAAAAAACTAACTATAATGCACGGTTCAGTCCAAAAATCAATTCCCTGTCTTTACGCGAAGCCAAAATAGAAATTTTTTAAAATGGCTGACATATTAAAACGGTACATTAGATTTAATTCTTAACATATTTACATTATAGAGAAAAATGTAATCTACAACATACTTAAACGGCGATTTTTGTATCTATACCCTTGACGGAGTAAGAGACGTTTAAAAAGCACATTAACGGAAAACCGGCTAAAAACTGGGTACTTTTTACTTTCTCTTGCCTATATGAATATATAGGAAGGAAAGTAACTTATTGTTTTCATGTCGATTTTTAGAAACCGAGTTTTCACCGGATCTATACGTTTTCAGACCCCCTGAACCCAAAAAAACATGTTTTTAGCGATTGGTCTGTGTGTGTGTGTATACAAAATATCTCAAGAACGGAACGTCGTACGAACTTGAAACTTAAGTTACATACCACTACCGGACCCGACTCGAACATTTTCATCAAAATCGGTCAACCAGAAGTAGTAGTTTATTCGTATAATTTTTCACTTTTTTGCGATTTTCTCAAAAACTGGTCCTACGATGTTTTTTTAAATCGCCTGGTTTACTCATTTTTTTATGCTCTACAAGATAGGGTAGGCGTCATATTTGCTGAAATTCTGGGTAAGGCTGTTTTTACGTAAAAACATAGTTTTTTTAAGATTACAGCTTTAATATGCAATTTAGCGCAAAAATTTATATAATAAAAGTTGTAGAGAATTTAAAATCCTACAACTTTTATGTCAAACATTTTTTTGTATAACGCTTAGTTTAGCAGTAATTAGCGATTTTCTAATTTTTTCTCACGAAAACGTGTGAAAAATCGATTTTTTTAAGATTTCGGCCTTAGAATGCATTTTACGACAAAAGTGTATATAATCAATTTTATAGTAAATTAAAAGATCTATAACTTTTATTTAAAGCATTTTTCTCTACAGAGCCTAGTTTAGTGTGAAAGAGTGATTTTCCGTATTTTTAAGCCAAACTGAGTTCGATTTTCATTTTGCGTCTTTCACTTATGATTAAAATAAGGTTATGTTTTTGAGGTTAGTTTTTTTTTATTTCTAATGTTTTATTACTAATGTTAGGTTTATTGTTAATTATTTGCACTGGCAAGAGAATGTTGTGTGAGTGTTTCACACCAGATTTTTTTATTATGCATAAATTGCTGTATCTCTGACTAATTAAAAAAAAATTAGTTAAGTCAAACCAACCAACACAGAAAATAACAGGCTTTATATTAGTGTACCAATCAAATTTTTCCGTTTGGTTGACTTTGAGATAGAGCTCTTCAAACACAACGGACTTCTTTCGTGGCGCGCACTGTAGTTTTTAATTAATTGATAAAATTTCATGGGTAGATTTTGTGGAAACAAAAACCCTATGTAGAAACACGTTATTCTATCAACCAAAAACATACTATTCCGAAATTTTCTTTTCGTAGTTACAGAAGTTAAAAATTATGTAGCGCTATAAAAAATAAGAGAACAAAAGCCGGCCGCATTGGCGCAGTTGGTAACGTGCTCGCCTCTCATCATGCGGTCCTGGGTTCGAATCCCACTCAGGCACGGCATATTTTCATACGTTACAAATAATCATTTCATCCTCATCACACACAGTTACACCCCAACGTCGTCGCTAATGACCTTGATGTTGATGCGACGTTAAATAAAAAAAAAAGAGAACAAAAATTAAACCTTTAATGTGAAGTTCAGTACTTGATCTTAATAAAGGATTTTTTTTCGGAAAGGATAAGTGAGTCAATAAAATAAAACGAGGTAATAAAACAATAAAGAGCCTTACATTATTAAGAAAAAGTGTTGCTAATTACGGCTGTAAATAAATTTCACTTAAATAATTATAATAAAGAGAACACGGTAGGTTCATACTTCCTTAGGCAAGCACGGGCTAGCACCTCTATTGTAATATCAGAAGAGAATATGTCCAAGGTTTAGATAGTAAGCCTGTATTTAAATAGGACCATTTCCTGGCTGACATTGTCTTTTATATCTGCATAAAGCAATGTTAGTTCTTTGTTCCGAAGAAGAGAATGGCTGGAAGAAGGAGACATTTGAGAAGAAGGAAACTGAACCGAAGAAAGAGAAATAAGAAGGAAGCTTTAAGGGCAGTACTGTGTTCACTTCAAGAAAAGGCCTGACAATCCCATTAGAACAGGGCGGCGGTGAATTGCCTTTCTTTAAATCCTCTCTCGCTTTTCCAATTGTTTCCCTTTTTCTATTACACGACCTAAAATATTTTACTAATGGTGTTATACGCGTTGGTAACGAATTCAAAGAACAGTTAACAAATAATAAAAAATTACCATTATTACTTTAAGTAGTATACTTACAACAATAAACGCCTACTTATACGTGAAAGAATTTTTTAAACGTCACGTCCCAAAGAAATACTCCCTTCTCAGTAAATCAATATTCTTGTACAAATGAAATTGCTTGTAAATAAACGACCGAAAATCAGATCTTAAAGAATATTGCAAATAGCCTTTTAATTTTTCTTTGTTTTTACTTTTTCCGCCTTCTAAAGTTATACAAAATGAAAAAGTATTGTGATAGAGAAAATTTTTTGAAACTAAAATTCTACCTGATCTTTACATTTACTGAAACATGAACCCTCAAAAAGGTTTTTTTTGAATGATGTCTGCTTGTCTTTGAACTTATGACTTGTCCATCAGAAATACGTATACTGAACTGACCCGCCTAAAATTTAAATTTACCAATTTAATAATAAATCGGTTTTGAAATTATCTAAATAACCCCGACAGTAAGGGTACTTAACTCCTGTGTAAGAATACAAGACGATATTGTTTTTATTCTAAACGACTTGACGATTTTGACTAAACTTTCCTTATTTACGACATTCCTGACATCATGAAATGGTATATTCCTGTAAATATTTGTAAGGAAACTCTACTCTCCAAAATTGTGCTGCATGTCCAGATCCTACAGTAAGTCCAATATTTTCGGTACAAAGTGTAGCAATATATCAGTTGATTACAATTTTTCATAAATTTATAAAAATCAGTTTAACTGTATGGTGCAATACATCGTTTTTTAAGAGATAACACTAACAGAAACAATCGACTGAAATTTTATCCGATATTAACGGTTCCTGTATTAAAATAAGTTATTAGTTTACAACTTAAAAAAAACTTGGAAGACGACGCCTGCTCTACTTGTACTGTCTTCGCCTCTCCCAATCCTGTGGTTCAATACTATTCCTCCACTATCAATCCAGTTGTTAATCATCGCTGACACTGGTTCTTCTATCACAAAGAGGCAGGTGGCAGAACGAGGGGGTGGGGGGGTTAGATGGGAAACTCGTTCCCGGTATTCAGTTGACGCATGCGCAATGGAAATTTTTTACTATGTTGTTCTGTTATTGTGAGATATGGATCAGCGGCAGAGACCAAGAGTCTCACGTTCAAGCAGTTGAAACATGGATTTACTAAAAGAAACCATTTAAGGAATGATGACATAATAACAGAGATTAATGTTACATTTTTCAGCAATAACATTAACCAGTAGACTACAGAAAGAATTAAACAGCCCATTTCTTGCATACGAGTGTGACTCATTTGTACCGAACGGAAGTACGGATGTTGGTCAACCGAGGGATATGTACAGGTGACCTAAACCGTAGCGGATGAAAAACTTTAATATCGTTAAAAAGATACGATTAATCAAAAAATTACTTTACATTGTCTGAAAAAAATCACATACGATATTTTTAAGTTAAAATCCCATAACTTTTTTACCTAATAAACTTTTTCCAACGATTACTTTAGTAGCAGTTCCTGAATTTTTGTAAGAACCGCGTAAATACTTATCTAATCCATTTACCTTCTCCCGAGATTGTAAAGTACAGAAAATTATAAATGTTGTATTCGTCATGTTTTCGTGTGGAGTTATCTTGTGACTACTGGGAAATTATTGTAAAGTTGTTCTGGAATTTTTAATTTTTTTGTAGGATTAAAAACTTAGATCGTAAAACAATGGATTGTAAAAAAAGAAATTATAGTAAATTATCTTGGTCTGTAAAAATAAACATACTTTTATTATTATTAAAACTTTGTAGGTTGAACACAAAATCGGTTATAATATAGATGAAGATTATCGAGAAAGTTACTTCTGTCAGCCGAAAATTGTTTTACATGAAAATTTGACACATTATTATTATTTTTTAGGTAAACTGGAACTGTGATGTAGTAAAATTCAATAAATAGCTAAATTTACGGCTACACAACAGAATGTTGGATCTCACAGAATTTAGACAAAGGGTAATGCGTAGGACTATGAATTTGCAGAGATAACAACATTATTATAGGTAATGGATACAATCCATTAGTTACATTATTGTATTTGATACACTGTTACAGAAATTTAGTTTCATTAAACAATGCTGTCATATAAACACGTGCACAATGAATAATAGAGAGTTTACAATCACTAATTAATTCAAAAACACGGAAATTTTTTCAGTTAAAAATGTTCAGTTAAAATTATATTGTAAGTTAACTAGTAAAGAAAGTAAGATAGTGTGACACTTACCGGTAAGGTCCGTTTCGGGGTGTGGGTAAAATAAATAATTAACACACTATCATTTAAAATTAGACGTATTTATTTCAAACTATAAATTACAAATAAAATAATCTTACTGAAATCTGCTAATAAATTACAATTACTACTATCAAGATATTATTAATAAATAATAAACTAATTTTAATTAATTAATGACAATAAATTAATTTAACCAGTAATCAGAGTATCTTGCACTTAATTTAACTGAAACCAACTTACTAATACACCCAATTATACGACACGCAATACGATTCGGACCTTTTGACAAAATATAAACTGCTACTTAATACACAATTGCCTTTAACTACACAATTCATTTACTGAGATAAATCATGACTAAACTTCTAACCAAATCGGCCGCGCTTATATATACTAAAGCTAATGAAAATTACGAGAACAACAAAATTTTTCGATGTAATAATAAAATTAAAAAGTTTTTTTTATCCGTTTTTAGAAAGTGAACACACTAGGATTGAATAAAGGCTTTGAATAAAATTAAAATAAAGGATTGAATAAAATAGCTAATTATCAAAACAGATACACTGACCCTTCTCAGGTAGCCATCACAACAATAGGCCTTTACTATACCCAAAATTTTTTTGAAAATAAGCCGACTTACAACTATTGTTATTTACATTAACAATTCTAACAAACTCAGTCAGTCCTGGTAGAGAATTCTGTAAGCAACACTATTTTTTTTAGTTGTTATTGCAATACTTTTTCAAGATCGTGCTAGCACAAATTGATATTCTAGATATAAATATTGTCTCCTCACAGACTCACTTACCACTAAATTGCCTAACTTCCTGATTTCCTAGTGCTGAAATTATGTAAATTTGTTTCTTCGGGGTTAAACACAAAAAAAGCATTTGTATAACGACTACTTGCGCCTTGAAAAAAATAACGTAACAACCGTACAGCATTTATTATTTTTCTGCCAGCTTGAAGAGATGAAGTTCAAAATTTTTTTCTGGCGAATACTCTAAATAATACGTAGAAAAAATAAAACATTTTAATTACTTGCGCTTAAGGGGTAGAATGGGAGTAACTACCCGACTAAAGCAAATATTATTTTTGTACTTTCCGAAAGAGATACAACTGTAAAACTCCATGTATTCTAATATAAATAACAAATTTTATTCACCGAGTAACGTCTGGAAACTCAGTTTTACTTATGTCTGACGGATTTTTTGTATCCTTGGAAATTATCAGAAATAATATTTATAGGTTTCTGTAGAGTGTCGTCCTTTTTCAACTGTCAGGAACACAAATGTTTGAAATTTGAACTTTTTTCTGTGTTTATATAAAAGTTTGATATTCGTATTAATAAAACTATGAACCATAAAACAACAATTTGATGGTAATTTTCTTTAATACAAGGAATGTAAAACGACAAGATTGAGAAAACTCAAAATTATTTTCTTCGCTTGTTATAAATTTTGTAGTTAAGTCAACAGCCGAAAGGCTGGTTGAAACCTCTGAAGGCTTTTCTAAGTAAAAGGAGGAGTGAGGTGGTTTACATTTGCCTTCCTCACTGAGTGCTAAAGTAGCCTATGCTTCCCAACATACCAGGCCATCCGAAAAGCATTTACGTTGCACCCTGCAAATGACACCTTCACTTCATTTAACACAGGGTCTGGCTGTGTAATGAATTGCATTACTTTCAGAGAAGATAACTCTGGCTAGTGTCTTTTACAGAACTATTTTTTGTAGCCCTGAAACTATCAGATCGAGTGCAAATAATTTTTCACTCCACCTGCCTGTTACAAGCGATTTTCTTATAAATTTTATGTATTCCATTAATAAAAATCGAAAGCATTATTTATTTAGCTATGACTCATTTCCTTTTATATTAGTTTAGTCCACAATTTATATGGTATAATTTGAACATTTTGTTTAACTGATTGAATTCACATCAATTTGATTTTGATTTATAGATTTGTAGTTTAAGTTACTTCAATAATCTTTAAAGAAAACCTGATACATAAACGTATATATCAGAATACTATTATGACCCGCGCGGTTTCTTATCCTAATAAATTTTTTTAAAATAAATATGTAACAGAAATATGTAACAGAATATGAAACAGAATATGTAACAGATTGTCTAGCTGCTAGATCGACTGAATATACACTCCAACGTACACACACGCACACACACACGACGTTTTCATAATATTCCCCGCGTACGTCTCTCGTCATCATCAAACCTCTTCATCTACTTCAAGAGCATCTACACACACACATACATATTTATGAAAATTTTCATTAGGACCCTTAGGGTCGTAATTTTTTTTAAATTTAAAAAGAAAATGTTGTTGTGAATATAAATACGGTACGAATATGGTGTCAAAATTTCATGAAATTTCGTTCAGTAGTTTTGGAAATTAGCCAGTACGAAAAAACACGCTTTGTCTTTATAATATTAATAATATTGATATGAAAGGAAATTTAATACAATGCGGAAGGTGTGCTGTTGCGTGCTTTATAACAATGCTTGACTTAAATACCACTGATGACAGTCGTAATGCAATAAACTGGGTACCGCACTCATAAGCATCCGTACACAGTTATGCAGACTTATAGGCAAACAAGCGAAACGTACATACGACATACGAGGTCTACCACCTGTAACTCGTATCCATCATGGCGGCTGAACTAACGCGTTGCGTACTCTGTAATTAATTGCGTTCATAGTGCTACATGATTCGTAATGTGACCTCCAAGTGATTAATTGATTAGTATGATTACTCAGCGTACCATTTAACGCCCATCACTTATAGGGCTAACGGCAGTACACATCGGCCATGTACGGTCAACCTGCAATAATTCTCTAACGAATTTTGTGTATTATAACGTTAAATTGTTGGCACGAATTTACATTTATTATAAATTAATAATTAGTTATCACATAAATTATCGCTGAAGTGATTACATAATTTGTTTGTCGAAGGTGATGATGGAAAAAGAAATACCTTTGCATTCTATTTCAGTAATACATAGTACTATTGTTCGCGGAAAGAACAGGTTGGCAAAGAGATGCAAAACTGGGTGTATACTACTAATTTAAAAAAAACATTTTATTTTTTTTAATTTATAAAATTTATTGTAAATGTACTTACATAATAGAAAATGGAAGCGTATATTTTTTGTCTAGTGAAATTTTCAGGTAACCGCTTAAAATTTATTTCAAGTTTTTCTAAATTTTTGATATTTTTTTCAATTACACCATCGTGTATTTTGTAAGCGTGCCTGTTATATGTCAAGAAGACTAACGTATTGAAAAAAGATAAAATATTCACGCACAAAATAATATGTTTTTTAAATGTAATTACAATCTCAGAATAAATTCCATTTTCTTACAATTTGAGAGAATTTGTAACTTAGTTATTTAGTTCTTTGAAGAAGCCAATCCTCGTGTCTGAGAGACTTGAAAACTATAATTTTAGCTTTCACCAAACTAAAACTTAGATGTTACGCATTCAGCGTGTTCGCATGCCGAAAAATATAAAATATGCCTGTGTAATATTAATAGGCAGGTGACCACTACCAAACTACTGCATAAGTTTATAAAATATCACGTATCAAGCGACAGTTAATTTGAGGCAAGTAGTATTCTTATAATAAGAATCATATTTTTATTCTCAGGATGCCTCTTCCTTCTGAAGGTTGGCGACCATCATCACCATGGCGATGCTTACTTTATTGGTAGCTATCTGAAACAGTTCTTCTGAGCATTTGTTGAATCATACTCTCAGGTTGGCCATCCATGAAATTCTTCTGCGTCCTGGTCCCCTTCTACGGTCGATTTTGCTTTGCAGAATGCGTTAGAGCAATTCATACGTGCGCTTATCTCGCATGATACGACCGAGATATTGCAGCTTTCGCGCCTACACTATGCTGACCAATTCCGCTGCGTAGTTCATTCGACGTAGCTATTCCGTATTAATAATTTTCTACGTCCAGGATATTTGCAGAATTTTCTTATACAGCCAAAATTCAAACTGTTTTAATTTGTTTACTGTTGCCTCTGTCAGAGTCCAGGCCTGAACTCCGCACAATAGGACTAAGAACACATAACACTTCATGAGTATCGTTTTAGTGCCAAGGGATAAATTGTACCTTTTAAAGACAGAATTCATGCCGTGGAAGAACCACACAAATACAAAAAAGGTAAAAAATAATAGATCTACGCCAAACATAGACAGAATGTTAACCATAGGTTCCTAATTAAGTTACATAGCCTACTTATTAATGAATTCATAATATTATTTATATCGCATTCAAATATAGGGTTGTAATGAACAATAGAGTGTTCTCAATATAAGGAAAATGATAGAATAAATAATAAACGATTAAGTTTGACAAATAATCAAATAATGAACGACTCCTGATAAACGAGAACATTACTTTTATTCTCATTTTTTTAAGTCTCACAATCAGTATTTTTAGGTACGATGTTTAATAAAATTATTTTTTCTTCATTTTCTGACTCTAACATTGTATCGTTCAGTATCATGGTACATATATGCGATATTGTCAGTGGCTGAGAACGTCGTCGTGAGTTCTCTTCAATAAAATCACCCTCACTTACTTTATAAATATTTAACTGGAGTCACAGCCCCTCTCAGAGCAAACATTATCACGTATCAGCTGCACCAAGCGCCTCCTCAATATTGTGTTGACAAAACGCCGTTGATACTAACAGCACCGGTAGCAAGCACTAGCGCCACCCTTATTACTATATGGCTTTCTATTGAAATAAAACGCAACAATAGCATTTCTCTTCTGCTGTTTGGTATAGGGCCTCACGCACCCTATTTCACTAACGCAACACATTAAATCCTATATTTTTATTGCGAACGAATAGGCCTACCTTCATTCTCCTTCTCGGTTATTGCTTTCCATAGATATTACTTGGTTATATATAGAAATATTTATAGCGCTTGTGTTTGTGTTACAACAAATAAGCTTACGAAAACTAGGTTATATGAACCAATTTCTTTAACAATATATAAAAAATAACGTTAAAAATTCTATCCAGATTTCATAAATGAAGCTGTTTATTAAACAAATATATCTTATTTCGTTATTCTTTCTTGTTAATATTAGTGTTGATATGCGTTCTGGTCAACGTGTTGTTTAGGTCAACAGCCGAAAAGCTGGTTTGAACCTCTAGAGGTTTTACTAAGTAAAAACGAGGAGTGAAGTGGTTCACCATTGCCTTCCTCACCGAGTTGAAAGAGTATGCTTATCAGCATGCCGGGCCCTTCGAAAATCACCCATTTTCCACCCTGCAAATTACACCTTCACTTCATTCACCTCTGGGTCTGGCTGTATAGTAAAATTCATTACTCACAGAGGAGATATCTCTGACTAGTGTCTTTTACACCTCTACCTCATCTGTTCTTTAATAGTTCAATCGTATAATTGGCTGCGTATGTGATAAGAAACAGAACTATTTTTGTAGCCCAGGAACCAACAAGTCAAGTGCAATTAATTTAACACAACACTCCACCTGCCCTTTATGGGCAGTGGTCAACGTGTATAAACAACTAAAACTTGTAATACAGCGGTCAATGTAACTGGCTTTACACCAGGGTTCTCGGTTCGATCTAACATTCTTTATCATAAATTTTTATCTACCACCATATATCATCTGCATTAGCATCAATGAGTAAAACAGTCCAACGTAAAACAAAACAACACATTTTAATAATAGGCTATTTTACAATTCACATAACAAACATCATTTAAACGCAAATCATCTAGCGTTAATCTGTTGGACAATAATAACAATTTGAATACACTAAAACGTGCTAACGTACTGGATCTACCAAGGCAATTCTGATTTTAATTTATAAATAAAATAGGGTGATCTTCATTTCCATCACATGAAGAAAAAGGCAAAAATTTAAATTTTTTCCACTCAACGAAAAAAATTGTATCGTGCATAGTTGGTCGATCATTTAAATAGAATGCCAGAAAACCGTTTGTAGCGAGAAGATACAAACTAATGGGAAGTAGAGATGTTGGCAGACGAAAGAAAAGATGGGTGCCGGAACAGGTATGCCTAACCAATAAAGAGAAGAAGAAGAAGAAGAAGAAGAAGAAAAAGAAGAATAGTGACAAAAGTTTGGAAATATTAGCATAGTTAAGAAATGTTTGATAAACATGTATTCTTTTAAACTACAATCAAATTACACAAACTAAGCTACAATGACTTTGATACAGTTATAGAAAAACTTATCAATTTTTTCTTCCTATAATCAACAGAATTTTAAGTAATAAAAATCCGTTTCATTTGACAACATATCTCATCGCTGATAGTAATTTTAAAAAGGCTTAACTTTGACTTATGGCAAAAATCATTAGTGATTTCTGTAACAACTCTTTAAGAGTTATCGAATGACAGAATTTTTGTTTCCAGATTCCGACTTTGATTTCTCGGCTTCCGGCCGAAATCGAAACTTTATTCCGTTAAATCAAACATCGATTGTAAAGTTGCATGTTCAATTAAATAAAAGCAATCATTTTTCTACGTTATTTACTTTTTCATTGTTTATTTAACGTCGCATCAACTACAGTGGTCATTAGCAACGACGTTGGGTTGTAACTGTGAAGGATGAAATTATTTTCTTTTGTAACGTATGAAAATATGCCGTGCCGGAGTGGGATTCGAACCCAAGACCACATGATGAGAAGCAAGCACGGTACCAACTACGTCAATGCGGCCGGCGCAGTTATTTACTTTTGTTGTACAACAAAATCATATAAGCATTAAGAACATAACAAATGAATAAGTAGGTAGGCCTACTGTAAATAGAAAATTGGAATAATACAGAAACCTAGTATTGATTTAATCATGCACTCTGCTTAATATACTACATTAAATTGTTTTTCTTAAAAATGAAACTCTAATGTAATATAAACGTACAGGAAGAGAGGTAAAAGAATGAAACTTTAATGCTAGAAAGGAGTTACGAGAGTAGATTCAGTGCAACAGTATCATGCATACGAGTCTGCTTGTTCGCTTGTGTGTATTCAAGAAGTTCCAAGTTCGATCCCCTGGGCTTCTACAGTTGTCTCATCCTTTTTCCTCACTTACTCTACCATGTACTCCCTAGGAGAGTACATTGGAGGCGAGTAGATCAATAGATTAGACTGCCACTACCACCGGAAGGAAAGCTTCTAAACTTTAACAAAGTACAACATACCAACTAGTGTGTATACAAGTACTTATAGAAGATGAAACTCATTCTTTACACAATTTAAAAGATCTTGTAATACCGATTACAAAATCAATAAAAACAATCTTACGTTAAACTGCACTAATTTTCTCTCTATATTTAAGCAGATCATTTATTCGTGCTAAAACCGATTTTGATGATATTTTCACAACAGTTATATTTTTATAGGGTCAACAATGTCGAAAGACTTAATATGAAAGGTTGAATTTTAAAGCCGTTTTGCAAAAAAATACCTATTGACAAGAAACTAAGCGTGGGACAGAAATGTTGAGTATTTAAAAATATTGCACAAGTTGTCGCTTTCTCATTAGCTTTTGTTAAAAGTAATTTTCCCGTATATTGCATTTTAAGCGTGTAGTTTCAGAAAATAATTTTGATGCATTTTTCAAACGAAAATTACAAAAGCGGCAAAACTAAGAGTTGAAAAAATACTAACTACATTAATTGTTGGTTGTTAATTATCTTCTACTATAGTTACGTACATTACGGCTCTAAAATGCAACGTAGGGCTGTAATTTAAAAAAAAAAGTTAGAACGAAAGCAGCGCTCCTGTGGAGTTTACAATAGATACCACTTACGTCGCCTAAATGAGCTTAGCTAAAGTAATAAATGAAGAATATTTAATTAAAATTTTTAAACCCGTTTTTTTCAAATAGAAAAATATATTTTTGCATTTTCAGAATGAAATAAATTACACCTAATTTTAGGGAATTGCATACATTCTTGTCAATATTGTGAAATCCATTTTGGAGTAAATTAAGAAAACCTCAGGTTTTTAATTTCAACCAAAATGGTAAGTAGTTTCAGCTCCAGAACAAATAAAACACAAATAATTGACGGACATCCTGCCAAAAACAACTTTTTGGCTCCCAGAGAACATAAAACGGAAAGTTCAGTTACAAACGAAGTCTACATACAGATTTTTTTGGTTTTACGTTCGACTGTTTATCTTATTACTGCTGATGCAGGAAATGAAGGTGATAGATGAAAATGAGTGGCGAAACAAATGCCCGACTTGACTAGGATGATCTAGTAGCCAATTTTAATGACTTATAAAATACGGGACGGCTACTACAAATCGAGCGCAAGAAATATAACAGATTATGTTATTTTTTAGTTTAATTTAAGTCGCATCGACATCTTAATTATTAGTATCCTTTTTGGGTTGAAAAACGGTGAGTTTAGCTTGCAATAATTTTCCAGACACAATTGAACTCTTTGCAGCTTGGCCCGCTAACCAGACGAATATTCTTTTCGACAATATTTTAGTTTAATAGTCCATGATAAACAATAACATTATTCAAACGATACAGCCATAAATAAAATTAACGAGAAAATCTATTTAATTTAAAAAAATTACCTTATAGAAAGAATTTACATGAAAAAGATTATATATCCAGCAATTATTTTAATAAAAAGAAAATAATCCAAATATAGTATTTTACAGGCAGGATGATAGTGCTCTAAATAGTTACATAATAAACACAAAAATCAAATAACGGAATTTTAAGATTGATTTAATGAGCCAATTATACTCAAGAAATAAAATCCCGAATAGGCAAAGCCAGGTATGTTTTCAACAGGATGGGGGCAGTGTTTAAGAGCCATAATCTGACCCTCGACACTAAAATGAGACTCCTCAGGTGTTATGTCTTCTCTGTGCTGTTCTATGGTGTGGAGTCCTGGACGCTCAATGATGCCATCTCCAAAAAGTTGAATGCATTCGAAATGTGGCTCTACCGTAGAATGCTGAGAATCCCTTGGACGGCACATATGACCAATGTTGAGGTGCTGAGAAGGATGAGGAAGGATATGGAGGTGATGAATACCATAAAGCGAAGAAAACTCCAATATCTTGGACACATTATGAGGAATGGAGAAAGGTATGAACTTCTGCAATCCATACTGCAAGGAAAAATATTAGGACAAAGGGGCCCAGGTCGAAGAAGAATATCCTGGTTAAAGAACCTTAGAACCTGGTTCAATAAAACTACTCCGCAACTGTTTAGAGCTGCAGTTGACAAAGTGAGGATCGCCATGATGGTGTCCAACATTCGAAACGGATTGGCACCTTGAGAAGAAGAAGAATGAGCCAATTACAAAGCTACTTTGATCGTTTCAAAGATATTAAAAAATAGTGATATCAATTCTAAGAAAATATATGCAGTGAAAAACTCATAACTTCAACAGATCAATTTTGATAATGTGATTTATTGACATGACTTTTCATATACTGTATCCCTTATGAGAGCGATCTACAGTATTACACTTACGACATTGTAAATAATAATAAATCCAAGCTCGAATAATTCATCCAGGGTATTCAAGGGAATAAAAATTCGGGAACTGTTATTTTTACACATAATTATATAGAATTGCAACAAATGTGAAAACCATATTCTCTCTGCAAACAAAATACAGTAACATCAAAATTTTGAAAACTAAAATACGATATGATACAGCAAACTGTGAAAGAGTGAGGAAAAATATTTTTAATGCGTCAACGGGTGTAGAGGAAATGTCAGTACTGACAGTCTTTTAATTTTCATCGCTAACTTACAAAATTTTCAATTCATTTACATTATTTAAAATTCAGTTTAACGGAACCTCTCTTCATAACAAATTTTCAAATTATCTTTCCATAGGCTAAAAAATGTTGTCCACGCATACAATTCAAATTGTGCCGTTTAAAATATTTTAAAATAATATTGTGCTTTGATCTTTATTTAGTAACAACTATATTTAATAATTATATAACTATATTTCTTTCCTATAACAGGCAGGTGGGATGATACGTTTTTTGCACTAGATCTGCTAGTTCCAGGACTGTAAGAAATAGTTCTGTTTCTTATTATACATGTACAGTCAATTGTATGACTGAAGGATTTAAGAAGAGAAGAGATAGATGTGTAAAAGACACTATTCAGAGTTATCACCTCTGAGAGTAATGAATTTCATTATAGTCAGACCCTATGGTAAATGAAGTGAAGGTGTCATTTGCAGGGTGGAAAGTAGAGGTTTATTGGAGGGCCTGGGAAGCTGATTAGGTAACATTTTCATTCAGTGAGGAAGTCAAATGTAAACCACCTAAATTCTCGTTTTACTTGGGAAAACCTCTGGCTGTTTAAACCAGCCACATTACAGGAACTATAGTATACAACAACTATATTTTATGCAATTTATATTTATTGAGGAAAAAGCGCAGTGGCAAACCCTTGTCGCTCTTTTATAAAAGATTTCTATTCCAGCATCTTTTTAATCTCCTTTCTGGATTAAATATAAAGAGTAAAATATTAAATACAGAACGTAGAATTTAGAAATTTTATTCAAAATTCTATAGTAAACAATCAGTATGTTTGTTAGTCAAGAGTAATTAAATATTTTAAATGGGAGAAAATAACGCACACTTCTTGCGGTAGGTACAATGTGGAATTGTGCAAAGTGTTGGCTACACAAAACGATGAAAAACAACGCCAGTAGTACGGTGCCTAGTAACCAAACCCCAGGGGAAGTAAAAGACCACGGGGACAAAAACAGGGAAAGCGTAGTTTTAAAATTAGAGTAAGAGCAAAAGATAGAGCAGGCCAGCATTTTAGAGAGTGGACTAACAAAACTGAAATCTCTGAGCAGGCAGAACAGGGCAGCATAGCTGGTGAAGTGGACGCTTTTGTTTCAGCTCTAGCAACTCTAAATACAATTCTTGTTCTATTTTAAGTCCCTGATGAGTTTATATGTCCACTTCAGCACGTCAACCGACTAAACTCAATTCAAGTAAAAAGTAAAAAATCTATGAAAAGGAAAACTGAACGAAATATATTCACCATATTGTAGATGCTCACGCTTCTTCTGGGATTTTAAAGTTTCATTGTCATTTCAAAAGTTAGGTGAAATCATGTTGCAATATACTTTAAACTTTTAAATAAATTTAATCCAACGTACTTCATGGAGGTACTAAATCTTATAAAAACGTAACTGAGATGAAAAAACAACCAGAAATCATGAAGTAAATATCGTCGTACAAACATGATTTCTCCGCTGCATTTAACTAGTTAGTTTAATTTAAACTATAGAATTTATATAAAATAAAAATGCAGTTACATATCCACTATAAACAGAATTTACAACGCCCACAGCTTTTACTGTCAGCGATTATGTAAAATTGTAGTTGCTGTATAGGTCGTCAGCTGAAAGGCTGGTTTGAACCTGTAGAGGTTTTACTAATTAAAACGAGGAGTGAGGTGGTTTACCATTGCTTTCCTCACTGAGTGGAAAAGTATGCTTATCAGCATGCCATGCCCTCTGGAAAACACATATTCTTCACTCTGCAAATGACACCTTCACTTCATTCACCACAGGGTCTGGCTGTATGATAAAATTCATTACTTTCAGAGGAAATAACTCTGATTAGTGTTTTTATACCTCTAGCTATTCAGTTCTTAAATGATTCAGTCATTTAATTCACTGACCATCTGATAAGAAACAGAACTATGTTAATTAGCCCTGCAACTAACAGGTTGAGTGCAAATAATTTAACACTCTACCTGTCTGTTATGGGCATAGTATAAAATTAGCAAGAACTTTGCGAGGAAGAGCGAGGTTATATTAGAGTAGATGAAATTTAAAGTACATGCTTTGAAAATATCAACGAAGTAGTGAAATAATTCTTGGTCACCTCCTTGGAGTAATAATTAATGTGATAGGTTACCAAACATAAGATACCCAGTAAGGTTCTAAAAACTACTAACGTTGAATCCACCAGTTCATAAACCATAGAAGTCGCTAATAACCAAGCTATTGCGACTTTACGTAAGCCATACCGGTAATCTAATTCTTTCAAGTAATGATAGTATTATTAAGTTTAACTAGGTAAAACTATAATTAACTAATACAATAGGCCTAACTCTAATATGAGTAAATTTCTACGGATGATTACAATTAAACGCAAATTATTTAAGTACCTGCAATATATATTATTAAATTACAACAAAATGTAAAACGGAATGTATTTTATTAGAATTACTAGTGTATGTGTCACAAGTGTTTTTCACCTGACAAATGTAAAAAAGATCCAAAATTATTCAATACTGATGTTTTATTATAAAAAATATACTGAAATTTATAACGATTTTTCATCGTGAGCTTACCTGTTCTGATACAGCTTCATTGCCTCACATTGTCTGTAACTTATTCTGTTTCCCACCAACAACGCGACGTCTTAATTTTTTGACAGCTCATACTCTCTTGTAAATCGTTTATAAACATTAAATTATTCGACAAAGTACTCTTCTTTTTGCCTTGTACATAATTTTAATTAAACCATCTCCTTTCAATATGTGTTTTAGTCAATTAAGTTTCCTCCGTCAAATCGTTTCCATCAAATTTCTCATCTCTTCCAAACTTGCAATATATCAACATTCTTTACTCTAACGATCTATTTAATTCTCTCTAATCATCTCTATAATTATAACTTTTGAAAATCTATTCTTTGTCTTTCTTTTCTTTTAATGTACACGTTCCGCTCCAAAGATAAAATTTTATTTAACCTGTCCTCACGTTTATTAGTTCGATATTTTTACAAAGTAAGTTTCTCTAAAAGAGAAACAAATGAAGCGTTTAGTTAAAAACTAAACGCTTCATTTGTGAAAATGTTCATTTAATAATTCTTTCAAATTCACTTCGCAGTATTAGTACAATTATAGTACTTTCATTATAATTTACTATCTTATGATTAAAATTTTCCCATAACAGGCAGGTGGAGAGTTAAATTATTTGAACTCTTTCTGCTAGTTTCAGGGCTACAAAAATTAGTTCTGTTTCTTATCACATAGTCAGCCAATTTTATATGACTGAAGCACTAAAGAACAGAAGAGATAGAGGTGTAAAATACACTAGTTACAGTTATCTCCTATGAAAGTAATGAATTGCATTATACAGCCAGACCCTATTGAGAATGAAGTGAATTCATCATTTGCAGGGTGGAAAGTAGAAGCTTTTCAGATGGCTTGGCTTCCTGATAAGCATACTTTTCCACTTAGTGAGGAAGGCTTAGTATACCACCTTACTCCTTGTTTTACGTTAGTAAAGCCTCTAGAGGTTCAAACCAGCATTTCGGATATGACCTAAACATAATTTTCTCTGAAATATTTTGGTAAACAAAAATTAGGAATACGTGTAGCCGTAACGAAATCATTTCATAAACTAACCGATTCACTACTCATACTCCAGTAAAACTGTGTAAAGCAAAGGACATAATTAATGAGGCTACAACGAACACAATTTTGAACTTTGGAAATCAAATTATATTTTATTAGAACTTATTAAGTTCTTAAGAAAAGTAGTAGTAGGGAAGAAGTATTATGTTGTACGTGGGGTCAACGTTAAAACTTTCTGTTAAGTTTGATCATAGAAAGAGAAAGAACACGAGAGAGCAAACAAACAAGAGGAAGAAGGAAGAGAAGCGATGCTTGGTAACGGAGCGGATATCAAATTAGGCAGAAAATTTCAAGTTAAGTTGCTCATAAGTTGGTCGGATGTCCAGAAGCGTTTGAGTTTGGCGCCTAGGGCATCTACTAAATAAATTACACTTTCAGAGTTTTCTGTGCCCACTAATTGGGCGGATCTCCAGCCCCCTCTAGCTAGCCGGTGCTCTTTAATTGAGACTTTAAATCATTTTATGCTCTTTTGTAGAAATAAAATACCAACTAAAAAGTTCAGAAGACTTATTTAATCGTTAAAATGTACGAGTTTATTTTAATCCCTTTGATTTTAAAGGGGGAGAGGAGGAAAAAAATAATTACGCAATATTGTGGGCGACAGTCGTTAAGAATACTTGGTATAAAAAAACTATTTGTTATTGAAGAAAAATAATTCCGACCCAATCAATACTAAAGAAATATAAAACAATTTTCACGTTTCACTTAAACGAAATGAAAATATAAACGATTCCCAACTAATTACTACAGATATATTTATTAAAAACGTAACACGTTACACAGTAACAATAAATTGCAAAGCTACTAAGCTAAAGTTTAAGTTTTTTTACTTTAAATAAAAATAGATTAAAATTACTTTTAATGGCATAATATTATATTGCTGTACTTTTTTTTAAAGATAAAATACTAATTTTGTAGATCATATACCTAGTAATAACCTTTGTAGATGTACACTAGACGAACCTCTGAATAAGTTCAGTATAACTTTAGTCACGGTATTCATCATTCAAGATCATAAAAATAATTTTTGTAACTTTTTGGAATGAATTTAGTAACAACGCAGTGAATAACCAGCAAAATGAATTTGCAGGCATTAAAATAATGACATAAATGATTTACAGAATGACATAAATGACATAGAAGTAGAAAAAAGAACAATTTTGTAAAAAACTTAAATTTTTACAGTTTGGATCAAGGTGGTCATGCGGCGGGTTTATCGTTGGTAGACGGTTATGGCCTCCTTGGGACTGAACGAGAACACTCGATTAAGTCCAACACTACTTCCCCATTGTTGGGGAGCGAATACGAGTTTTTTCGGCACCTCGGATACAAAATAAATAAATTTTAAATCTAACTTTTGTAATAAATACATGTTTTTAATTTTTAACGTTTCTATTATTCAATATATTTTTCAGTCATGTTTAAAATTTTTGGTAAATCACGAAAATTGACATTACGGCTAAAGAATTATTATTGTTATGAAATCTATCTGATTCTAAAGGAACGAGTAAGTCATCATGTTATTTTTATTGGATATGTAACTCAAGAAAAATATAATGTAAATGTTATTTTATTCAACATTATTTTCTTTTGTTTTCATACACTAAATATACAATGAAGAGCTATACAAAACAAAATTATATTTATAATACTCACCTCAGAGAATTATTACATATTCGTTATATCCTTCGTCTCTCTCGGAGGCATCATCGGAACACGATTACACAAATTACATAATATACATAAAACACATACGGTCGAAGACCACGTCAATCAATTCAATTTAACTGTTTGCAACCATGTCACGCGCGACTATTTGGCCGAATGACGAGATAATCATTTTGTGCCCCTTTTATTCTTTATCGTAGTTGTACCAACTTCGGTGGTAACAATTTGAAATAATTTGTCATTATAAAAATCTGTCTGGCTGTTCATATATGTATGTGTTCTGTGTGATTTGTGTAATCGTGTACCTGATGATGTCTTTAAGTAAGAGAGCTGAAAAATGTTTCGAATATGTAATACTCTCAGGTAAATATTATATTATATAATTTTGTTTTGTTTGGCTGTTCATTATATATTTAACATCAATTATATGTTAGAAATTTCTTCTTCACAGATTGTCTTTGCATATCGAAGTCATTTTTAATTTTCATCCCTCGGCAAAAACTAATTAAAATAGTAGGTTTCTATTTTTCACTACATATAAAACCAATTATTTTCATGATTTTTTTATTAAGAAGTTTTCTTTTAAAAAATTCTGTAGTGCATTATGGTTACAAAGAACTCCTGTTTATTATTCCACATTGCAATAGTAACTTATATATAAATGTTTTGTCTAGTTAAGAGTAGAAGGGCTTTAAAAATACTCTACTGATAAATTATAGTTGAACTAAGTAGAACAGTACAACAAATGCTATGAATAGAGAAGTTCTCTTCCGGTCATAAAGTTATTGTTATGGCTAATTTCAAAGTAGATACAGTTGTACTGTATATTGTATGACTATTTTGTTAAGTTAAATAAGTTTTAAAATTGCAGCGTTTTTAACGAAATACTAAATTACTGAAAATTTATTTTATTACTCTGCAACTTTTAACACAAATTCACAATTTCAATGAACTAATAAATATAACATTTTCTTTCTCGTAAATAACGAGTATTTTTTTACAATCTCCAGATTCTTAGTATGAAACTATTAAATGAAAATATAAATCTTACAATAAACTAATATAAGCTAATTAAACGCTTACGTTTAAGTAAAAAAGTTTACCAATTGGCTTAGAGAAAAAATATATAGTATCAGGCAATAACATTATTTTACAATTATTAAGTACGTTTTGAAACCTGAACGACAAATATGGTCCAAAACCTTAAATTAAAACACAACGATTTTGGATTTTTGAAAGCAACACTTTACTAATGATTATTTTAGAGTGCGACAAAGTAAGCTCAGTAATAATTTTTAGACCCTGATACGAAAAAACCTAAAACAACGAGTATTACCAAATCCGTTTAACCTACATTCCCTTAATACATCATTTACATGTAAACTAAACGGTTCAATTCGCCGAATCAACTTAACTCAAAGCCTGGTAGAACAAAACAAACTTCGGAAAGTTCTAGTTTCAAGTTTAATTATTATTATAAAATAATCAGTTTCAACTCTGGGAATCAAAGTGCACCTTACGTAATAAACTTCACTTTGAACATATCAGAACAGATTTAAACGTATGTAGATGGCAGTAATCATACATCTCGAGAAAATTAATAAGTTACAAACCTTACCTACTTCCTTTCGTCGTCAGTCGAAATAAAAATAATAAATTTATTACTGCGTGTACAGCGCATGCACTTCTAAGGTTCTGATCTTTTTATGAATTCTGATCTAGCAAACCCCACTGATGCAAGACACGGAAGCAGCACAAAGCACCGCTGGAATGGCGAGTTTAAATATTTATCTATCTAATTAATGCACAATAAATAAGTCGATTATCAGATCTATTCACTATAAAATTGTCGATTACATAAGTAACATGTTTGGAAAAAAATAAAAATACAAAAATAATCATTCAAAATAAACAAAACTTTTTCGTAAATAACACAAACAATTCTAAAAAAAAGTTACTAAAATTGGTAATAAAAACTGAAATCAATCACATTTTAAACGATCGATCTAATCTAAAACAAACTCGATGTCATTGTCTTCAGTTAATCTATTCAATCCATTTAAAAGTGCCATTAAAATAATGAGAATCTACCCGAAATATTTGTGGAAATATTTAGAATAAATTTCATCAATATGTCAATTCTTTTACAGAAACTAAACAAATAATATATACATATCCAGCCTATCATTTCAATGACAATCAAATATCTAAAATAAACCACATTGAACATTTCACAATTCTACAATAATTCGGAGCTGTTATAAAAACAAAATCGTAAAATAAAGTACTGTTATTGTTTCACAATATTAAACAACATCCTGTAAATACTATGAAAAAAAATAATTATTTCCAAAAAAAAACTGGGGTTTTACAAACACCCATGCTCTTTTAAAATTAATAAAAATATTAAAACCTAATTATGTAATTAGTCGGTTTATATTCATAAATGTGTATGAACATTTAAGTTTTGTGTACTCAGGAAACTTTTACTGCCGTTTTAATTTTTTTGTTTTGTTTTTGTTTTACGTCTGACTATTCTGAAATTTCTGCTAATGCAGACGGTCTTATGAAAAAAGTAAAACTACGATAAAATATCGGCAGTAAACATTTTTCTTTTGACTTTTGCAATTTTTGCTAATGTAGACGGTGGAGAATGATGATATATAAAAATGAATGATGAAAAAATGCCAGACCTGACCGGGAATCGAACCCGGGACCCCGGCGTAGAAGCCAGTTGCGCTAACCTCTACGCCAACGAGCCGGCCTCAGCTGAAAACAAGCTTAAAATCAAAAATTGAGAAAAACCTTAAGCAAGTTTTAAGAAAATATTGCACTGGCATATATATATATATAAGCTATATATTTTTATATTTTTTTATCTGATTTCAGATTTTGTTATGTCATTGAAAACGACTTTGGTCGAACGTCTCAGCAATTAGTTTTATAAAACAATAAGATATCGAAATTAAACAACACAAGTCTTCATTCAATTTTATAGTACAAGTTTTTGAAGAAAACTCGTCCTGGAATGACTAGTGCACACATATTTAAAGGTTGCTAGGGTAGACTTCGAAAAAATGAAACATTGTTCCAAACAGTTAACACAATCCAAACAACATAAATACTAAAGTGTGTGAGTGGGGTTTTGTACAAATAAACATGACATTATGTCACGTTGAAGAACAAACAATCCACCACGAATTACCATCGCTTTTTAAAATACGTTCTAAAAGTTATGTATGGATGAAACCCACAAGGTTGGTCTAGTGGTAAAGTCGTCGCCACGAGTCAGATGTTTAACAGCTGATGTACGAAGACGAAGGTTCCGTGGACCAAACCCTAGTAAAGGCAGCTCCTTTCATACAGATTTAAATACTACAGTGGTAACTGACGTACTTTGATAATTGGGTTCAATTAACCATACTTTCCCAGGAATGGTCAGCCTGATCTTTACAACACATCATGTACACCTCATCTCATTTAGTTGTGAAGTTTCTTATTGTTGTGAATTGAAAAGATTGTAACAGATTGAACTCACATTGTTGTTTAGCATCAGCCTTCAGGCTGGTTTGAACTTCTAAAAGTTTTACTAAGTAAACCGAGGCGTGAGGTGGTTTACAATGTCTTCCTCACTGAGTTGAAAAGTTTACTTATCAGCATACTAGGCCCTCTGAAAAGTAAATAATATTTTCCACCCTGAAAATGACACCTTCACTTCATTCACCACAGAGTCTTGCTAAAATGAAATTTATTACTTTCAGAGGAGGTACCTCTGATTAATGTCTTTTACACCTCTACCTCCTCTGTTTAGTCATTTAATTGGTTGACCATGGCATAAGAAACAGAACTATATTTTGTAGCCCTGGAATTAACAAATTAAGTACAAAAGATTTAACCCTCCACCTGTCTTTTATAGGCAGATTGAACTCATATTAAGGTTAAAAAAATATTCATGAAGTACTAAATTTTCTAGTTTCTAATGTCCATTTGTGCGTACAGTCAACGTACATGAAATACTAAAACATCTTCATACAACTCTATAGTCAAATATTTTATGTAATTAATTATAAATGAAAACTACAATAAAAAAAATAGATAGCTATTACACTAAATTAACAGATACTAGGCTTCCGGCAACTTTTTGAAGAACTTAAAACTGTCTAATTGTAACGTTTTGTAAAACTAGAAACAGCACATGACCTGATATTATACTTTGAAATAAATTTAATCTAAAATACACTAAAACAAAACAAATCACCCTACGACCACCAAATACTTTAATATTGAAAATCCTTAACTAAAAGAAACAAAGAACGATAAAACTGCATTTAACAGAGAAATTTATGTTAATGTTTAATTAGTTGTCGCTGCACCTACCCCACAGATGTTTTAGTATAGTAACATAATATCCACCGGGATCTTGATGTTCGGAGACACACTCTCATGCACGCTGAATGTTATTTGATACAGGCAGCCGTTAATTTACGATCTACGGGGGAAATACAAATGTTAGAGGCAGAATACGTTCTTTGAAAATACAAAAGAACCTGACACACTTTCAAATGTAATTAAAATGTATAAATTACGACGGTGTAAGTTTTCCTTTGATGAAAAATAAAAAAGACGTTCCCCCCCAAAAAAAAAAACATTTTAAGATGCACAGGAAGTTTAATTTCACACTAACAATATACTGCATTCCTGAAACGATTTTTTTAAAATAAAAAAATTTGAAAGAGTAATTCTGAGTTGACTAAATAAAATCATTTTTATATTTATGTTACTTATTTTCGGTAAACGTGTTCCGCAAATGTCAATAATTATGAACTATCTCCAATTTTACGGTCGTAATTTTATTTACTTATAATTATACTACATCCACCGAATGTTGAAAGTAAGCAGTTCACGTGAATGATTGACTGCCAGCATACTAAGGACATAATACAGAGTAATGTTTTAGTCCGGTTACCCAATTGTTAATGTCTAGTGATTTTTTCTAAGAAAGGAAAATTTTGTTTTGTGACATGAAGTTGATAGCCCTACGCAACCGGTATAGTTACGGCAGTGTGAGTGGATTCTCCTTGAGCCGTGTAAAATTTTGTGCCGGTCGTGTTACGAACAGAATGTCTTTTACCCTAGAACAACCGGTTTTCATTCTCAAACAATATTTTGCTACCAAATCGTACACGAGTGTAAAAGAATCATTTCAAATTAAATTTGTTCGTGTTCCTCCACCAGAAAAAATGCCAATTCCTAGGCTAACAAACCGATTTCGAGAGAGAGGTAATGTTTGCGACAGAAACGTAGTGATCGACCAACTCTCTTGACAGATGACGTTTCAGAAAATGTGAAACAAGATTGCTCAATTCTCCACGGAAAAATTTACGAAAACTTTCCTCGCAAGTTGGTTTGTAATATTCGAGTATTGAGAAAGCTGCTAAAAAATTGAAACTGTATCAGTATCGCGTACGATTAGTCCAGTATCGCGCATGATTAGTTTTACGACAAAAGTGTATATAATCAAATTTATAGCAAATTAAAAGATCTACAACTTTTATTTAAAGCATTTTTCTCTGCAGAGCCTAGTTTAGCATGAAATAGTGATTTTCCGTATATGTAAGCCAAACTGAGATTTTCATTTTGCATCATTAAAATTTGCAAAGTTTGCATGATTAAAATTCGGTTATATATATTGAGGTTAGATTTTTTGTTTATTTCTAATGTTTTATTACTAATGTTAGGTTATGTTGTTCATTAAATGCATTGGCAAGATTAAGTTGTGTAAGTGTTTCTTACCAGAACCTTTTTATTATAATCGTATTTATCAAACCCTCGAATTTTTTATAACACTAAGTACCTAAGGAAACCGCTGTTGTTACAAATATTTCGTGTTTTCTGTACTGCTCAGGTTACAAGGATAAAAATGACTGTGCTGGGAGTTTGTTACCCGCTACATAATAAATAACTAAATCAAAGGCAGAATCCTTACATTACGCGGTGGAATCTTCATAAAAATAATTATTTTTTCAGCTCTCAATTTCTTATTTTTGTTCAAGGGTTCAAAGAAACATAAAACCACTTTGTCTTGGTAGTTCTAAAAATTCTCACAGAAACCGAAAGTGTACAGGTGTCCACGTACATTACAGAAATTTCAGTTTTTTGTAAAAACACTCTTGAAATGAATCACTTATACTCAATCAAATAAATAGAAAAACGCAAAACAAGAATCAGAATTATTGAATAAAAATAAATAGATTAGACAGTAAAATTAATGAAATAATATTTTAACAAGTACCAATTTATAAAGGAACAGATTTAAACTGCAGTGAAATTTGTGAGTCGAGAAGAACTATGTTTTAAAAACCGGAGCGACAAGAACTGAGACACTGTATACTGATTGATGCATAGAGTTAACGCTACTTATTTCGAGTACGAGAGTACGGCAACATTCCACATCAGTTGCACTGATCCTCACCCGGGGAGGATGCTGGTGGAAGTTTCCAAGTCGAGATAAATACGGGCTTCAGTAGACAAGATCTGAATTCACAAGCCTGAAAAGCTCAATTCTTCTTTGTCCCTATATCCTAATCACGCATTTATATTTCACGATCCCTTTTCTTAGTCTTCAACTATCCATCAGCTTGTTCTACAAAATTTAAGGGTATTCAACCCTTAATTTTATAAAACAATAAAGTAAAAAACAAGGCTTTGAAAAAGTAATGAACTTTAATTTTAGTACAAAATTAATTATACTCCTACCCAGATATAGGATTAACTAGTAAACTGTCCCTAGACACAGAGGTTTCTGGTTACAGTCTACTGGACTCCAATTTAACAGGGCATTAACGGGTAGTGATTGATGACGTAATACACCTACGTACGTAAACAAGAACAAGGATCCACCTACATCCATAAACAACAACAAGGGAAGATGGAAGCCTGCACACTAAACGACAATAGACTAACCTTTCTCAAAATGAACAATAACGCCCCTTTGTGGACGCTGGAGACATTTTGGAGGGGCGGTAGAAGGCCCACAAAAAAATGCGAGCGTTCAGGCCAGTCCAAACTGCCATTAACATTAGTTATTGTATTATTAACTTGTTTTCCATCTATTAAGCAGAACATTTTCTTGTCTTCTTTTTTTCAACATGTGTATGAAAACATGCCAATTCCGGAACACATCGATTATATAACTAATTTTTCTATAGCAATTCTAATTCTAATTTTTTTATAGACACATCGATTATATATATATTATTATAACTGACTCCAATCATCTCTTTCAAGGCCTACTCACATCCCTACTTCCCTCACGTATGTACTTCCTACAGGAAGATTCTTCCTGAAAGTTCTATGAATATGATCCCTCCATCTCTTTTCGTACTTATTGACTGTACTAATTCAATGCTTGGATTCCCAGCTCTGCTCGAATATTTACGTTTCAAATTCTCTCAAATCTGGAACAACTTTTTACAGCCCGAAGGGTTAGCCTAACAGTAAACTGCATCCTCTTACACAACCTTCATGGTCTTATACCATTTAAGTTGCCTGGAAATTAGCAGATATAAAATTATCTGTAAAGTAAGGTAAAAATAGCTGGGTGTTAACCTTGGGGGACGCACTAATGTCGATTTGGTGTCCATAAAAAATTCAAGTAATGTTTTCATGACTATACAGTAAAACCTCATTATACCGGGCTAATGACTGGCAGTACCCTTTCCGGTATGTCTGAATCGCGATTGCAGTTTAACAAAATATTTTTTATTGTCCCATACAAATAGGTAATAAAAGTCATAAAAGGCATGTCTAAAGCCTGGAGAATTAGTACGTACAGTTGGAATGACCATTCCCATAGTATCAAAATTACATACTAATTTATTGTTGTCTTTTATGACGCTGTATTTTCTTTATTTTGGGCGCAATGCCACTCAGAATACAATAACGTTGCGAACGTAGGCCTAATGCATAAGCAGGTAGAAATTGAGGGTTTTCCTTTCTTTTAACTTCTTTGCACTTTCATTCTTTTTTATAAACTCCGAGCCGAGCCCGGTATATCCAAATCCTGGTATCTCGAGGCCCGGTATAACGAGGTTAACTGTATATTTGTTACGCCTTTAGCAAGTTCTTCCTGGAAACAGAAGGGCAAGGGCGAGTATTCGGCGTATTTAGAGTGGATCCGTTGGGCTAAGAAATGGTAACTCCAACAAAAGGGTCTCTAATATTCCAGGTTGGGGGTTGTACGGTATATTGCCTACGGTAAAAAAGTATTGCTCGTAATCCAAAACATTTTATTGTAGTTTAACGTAAGTTGTTGTTTTATTTCATTTTACCGAATTCCTTTGGCCGTAGTTCAGTGTCAGGAGTAATCCCGCGATATTTTGTTATCGGTATTTTCGAAACATTTTATACTTTTGTTCATTTATATCATAACCTACAGTATTTTTTTAAATTACATCTCGTCATTTAAAATAAAAATTTGCAGGTGCAACTACAGGATTCAACTGATTAAAACCATCATAATTAGATTTAGGGTAACTTAAGCCAAATAATATGAGTATTTCAGTAATTATTATCACTGCAAACAAAAGTTAAATTACTACAAAATACCTGCTTAAATTTAAATCGCACTGTAAACGTGTAACAATAACGCACCGTAAAATAACGAGTAATTATTAATGATGTACATAGACTACATAATTGATTCACTACAATGCAATACCGAGATAATATCAAAATGTCGGTAAATGTAGGTCTCATTTCACTCCGTAAAAATGTGAAAAATCCAGTCCTATTTATTCATACTCTATTCTTTAAAAAAAACTGTTGGTATTGTGCATGGTTTACTCATCTAAACAAATTTAAAAAAACTAAATTTTACTGATTGTTCGTTAAAAAATAAATAAAACAAAAACGAATAAAAAACTTGTCTATTGTCTACAATTAAAAAAAGGAAAAACTTGTTTTTACGTAAAACCCCTATTATTTAACGAAACATAATACTATTTGCAATAAATTAAATAATGAGCTAAGCGGTAATAGTATTGTACTAAAAATGACAATTAGAAGCATTAGGAATAAATTTCTAGAGATAGATGAAGGGAGTGGAGAGGCTAACAATAGTGGGCGTCCTGGATGGTAGCACGTGGTTTCAGGTGTTTGCTGTGGTGTCACAAAGCTGGGGGTACCAGCATGAGATCTCTTCACACTAGGACACCATAACGCCTCTCTTTCCTATCCTGGCATAACACCGCAGTGGCATTAAAAAGTCTTTTTGTACACTAAAACGATTTATTTGAAATTTTACAGGAGATTTTATAGATTTTTATAGTTTATCTAAAAGAACAAAATTTTAAACAATAAATTCGCTATTAGTAACCTAAGTAAATAACTTTATAACATATTTTTACGATATAACATTTTTGCTATAGAAAATGTTTTGTTTAATTTCAGAAAAACGAACGTGGCAAGTCACTTTTTTATCAGCTGTCACAGAATGTTCTAAATTAAACGCACTTTATCTTATAGACACAAATAGAACAACGTTTACAAATTCCTTCAGTATAATCAAAACTACATACAGATAAAAATCGAATGGCAAACTGAACTATTTTCTTTCTTAATCGTTACATACCGTACTTTTCTAACTTTCACGGAACAGATCATTTTTGAATCGGGTTTTATAGAGTATAAAAAAATTTTGCTTTACACAAAATACATTATTTACGGTTTTTTATATCTTTCATTGTTTTTGTGTATTTTTCAACCTATAATTTCATAACGAAACGATTTTTATGCAGTATTCACACAAAATTAAAAATATCGGGTTAACTACGAATGTGGAACAACTTCATAAAATTTTTATCACTTTTAATTATCTTAAACTTTTTGTATGTGCAATTTTGCCCATAAATCCACCGTAAGGCGTTAATTTTGAAAAAAGGACTTTTTGAACGAAAACAGAGCCTACCACAATTTTTTGCAGTGCCATTTTAATGACACCAGCAAACGTAGTAAACGAATGAAGTTCACTCTTTTCTTTAGAAGACTTGTCTTTTGAGAACGTTGACTACCATCCAGGCCACTAGAGTTTTGTCGACTGCCGTTGAAAAAAGATACCGGAAATCATACCAAACCACTCCCGAAAATTCTTCGAACATAATGTTGTATGTCAACCTAAATCATGATTATCTTATCCTTTCCTAGATAATATTGTATAAATATTTTTCGATCTCGTAACATCACCAAAGTTTGCCGCCAACAAAAATTAACATACACAAGCACACTAAAAGGCGGAAATCTAATCTAGAAACCACTTTTGATTTCAGACGAGTTATAAAACGTGAAAATCTATTCGATTCCGGGTTTCAAAAATGTTACCCGATTCAATTATTTTATCACTTTACTATACATAAGCTTATGATGTAAAATATTAAAATAAGGATAAATGATAATGATAACGAAGGAAAATTAAGAAATAAAACCTAGGCGAGTGAAATGTTAATTTGAATCATTAGCAATAATTTAAAAAAATTAGTGTGAAACACTCACACAACTTTCTTTTGCCAATGCAAATATTGAATAATATAACCTCATGTTAGTAATAAAACATTAGAAATAAACAAAAAACTAACCTCAATAAACATAACCTAATTTTAATCAAGAGTGAATGATGCAAAATGAAAATCAACCTCAGTTGGGCTTAAAAATACGGGAAATCACTCTCTCACGTTAAACTAGGCACTATAGAAAAAAATGCTCTTAATAAAAGTTGTAGATCTTTTAATTTCCTATAAATTTGATTAAATATACTTTTGTCGTAAACTGCATACTAAGGCTAAAATCGTACAAAAATCGACTTTTTACACGTTTTCATCAGACAAAAAACCCAGAAAATCGCTAATTACCGCTAAACTAAACGTTATACAAAAAATGTGTGATATACAAGTTGTAGGATTTTAATTCTCTACAACTTTTATTGTATTCATTTTTGCGCTAAAATGCATAAATTAAAGCCGCAATCTTAAAAAAACAATTTTTTACGTGAAAACAGCCTCTCCTAGAATTTCAGCAGCTACCCTATCTTGTAGAGTATAAAAAACTTAGTAAATGCGGCGATTTAAAAAACATCGTAGGAGCCGTTGAGAAAATCGTAAAAAATTGAAAAATTACACGAATAAACTACTACTTCCGTTTGACCGATTTTAATGAAAATGTTTGTGTCATGTCCTCTAGTGGTACCTAACCTAAGGTTCAAGTTTCAAGCTCGTACGATGTTCCGTTCTTGAGATATTCTGTTCACACACAGAGACCAACTGCTAAAACATGTTTTTTAGGTTCAGGGGGTCTGAAAATGCGTAATCCGGTGAAAACTCCATATCGAAAAATCGACATGAAAACAATACTTTCCTTTCTATATATTTATACAGGCAAGAGAAAGTAAAAAATAATTTTAATACGGAAACGTTGTAATTAGATTTGTAGTGACAACTTACAGAATCTATTAGTATAATATACACCTACAACTCATTATTATCAAAGTTAGTTATGTTAACTAGTAGAGCATTAAAGTTACTAAGTACCAAGAATTAGGATTGTCAATTAAGTAAACAGAGTACACTTGACGTTATCTCTAACACAAGTTCATCCCTTCAACAGTACAGCTGAGGTGACTGTGACAGCATGTCAGACACTTTACTTAGTATTTTAACACGAGGCTTCTTTTTACATATTCAATTTTATGTCATGGTTTAGTACATAGTTACAAGATTAAAATTTACCCAAAATTTTGAATAACGTATTTCTTATTATCTTAAATATTTTTCCAGTTTGTAAGAATGTCGCGGTGTGTCCATTCATTTTGAATTAGGAAAGACCGATGAGACTTGCTGCATTGTATTTTCTGCTGAAGCATAATTATTTGTTTAATTAGAGATAATGCCGATGTAGTACTAATCATTAATAGATAAGCATTTTATTTTCTTTATAAATTAGTTTTCTTGTTTTAGGTAATGAACCCGGCAGACGACCAGGTTAATCATGTCGTATCGTGCCGAGCGTAATATTTTTGTTTAGTTGATAATACACATTTCATTGTAAAATAATTTTCTGTTTTTTATTACTTTTGTTTTTGTTATGTTAGTTTGCTGTAAAAGAATTAGGTACAGACATGTACTTTTTTCTTATTTGTAAATAAAGGCGCTATTATTATTATTATTTTTTAAGTTAAAATTGTATCAGAAGAGAATATGGTCATAAACGACTTCAATAGCCCAAGGAACAATATCAGAAAATTTTAATATTGTGACAATATCTAAAACGAATGTGGGTTCGAGAATTTTCGAGGAAGACCGAGATATTAAAAATGTTAATATAAATAATAAGAGTAATTAATAGATACGGTTTTCTGAGAAATAGTTAGAAATGTTGTGTAATAATAAACGGTTTTTACAGTTGTTTGTTGTACAGGTATTGTGAAAGAGTCGAGTCCCGGGTACCTATTTAGATAGTTGGCCTTTTTGTAACACCTTCTATTCAATCCTAATTTGTTTACTGTAGTTAAGATTTATCCAGAAGCCGTCAGAAAGATTTTGTATTTTATTATTATATAAAAAAATACAGTAAATCATTAATTAACGCTAAACTAAGCGTTGCACAAATATTGTTTGAAATAAAAGTTGTACGTTTTTTAATGTTCTACTACTTTTCCCTAAAATTTCCCCTAAAATAAGGCCACATTCTTCAAAACAAACAAAAAAACATTTTTCCTACGAGAGCACAGGCCTCCCCCCCCCCTAAGAATTTCAGCAGGCATGACGCTTACCCTATCTTGTAGAGCAAAAGCAAAGTAGTAAATGAGGCGATTTAAGAAAAAAATTCAGAAGCCATTTTTGAGAAAATCAAAAAAGTTGAAATTTTCACGAATGAACTAATACTTACGGTGACCGATTTTGATGAAAATCTTCACATCGGGTCACGTAGTAGTATTCTACCTAACTATAAAAAGATTTCTAATTCGTATGTTATTCCGTTCTTGAGACATTTTATTCACGCAGAGACCAATCGCTAAAATCATTTTTTTAAGAGGGCTAAAACCATTACTTCCCTATATATTCATATAGGGCAGCAAGAGAATTAGTAATAACTCTAATCGTTTCCTTATATTACTCCATTAAATAAATTATTTCTGATATTTTTGAGATAATGATAGTGAACAGTTTTCATAATTAAAAATCGGCAGGTACTCTGAAGGAGATAAAACAATGTACTTTACTGGATCAAGTGAAATATTAGTTTTAGAAACAATAATTATCCATAAGTAAACAGGCTCATTGGATCAGTACACCAACAAAACAATTAATAATTAATATTGTATCCAAAAAGCCTATTATACCTCTTACATTTGAAATTAATTTTCAATAATAAAATACAATATACTTAATTATGTTATTACAGAATAATGTAAATCTAATTATGTTATGTATTACAAATGTATGCAGAGGATTAATAAATATTAAGGATAAACACACATCGCACTAATAAAACACATGACATATTGATTTCAATTAATAAGTAATAATTGCCAGGTCAATTTACTTACTCTACGTTGTATATACAGCAGCTTTGAAACCGTTGCATTATAATCAAAAAGTTAATTATTACATTACAAACGACACCGATTTGATTAAATTTGTTTAGGCCGACATTTGATGTACGTTAATGAATCCACTCACCTGTAAAAAATAAAAATAAAACGTCAGTGCACAGAATATTAAATAATGAAATACAACAAAATTAAAATTAATACAATCAACGATATAATTAATATTGTTTCGGCTGAAATATCCGACATGTATTATTTCTTAGTTGTGGATTTTTCCGGAACATAGGCGTCGTCAGGATTTTTTCCAGGGGGGAGGCAAAAATAAGATAAAAGTTTTTTTATTAAAAAATAATTTTATTCTATGAAAACACTAAAACATAATTAGTTGCAACGGTGTTCGAACCTTTTCAAATCTTATTACATCCATACAGAAGTTCTGGCTAAATCTTGATATTTAATTTTAAAAAAAACAATCAAATTACACTACTAATACAATGTACATAAATACTGTAACCAATAACGAATTCCCATTACTTATTTTTAAAATAGTCATACATTTTGAGCGCGCATCAGGCGGGATTAACTACGTATTAAGTGGAAATATATACACGTGTTTTACCTTGTCAATTGTCAATCAAGGGACTTCATGAAAACCGCGTTTTACGCAAAAAATCGTTTCAGCCGTGAGCGTATTAAACGGATACTACTGTATTCCCTATTCTATTATGCTTTTTAATACCAAAACTAAACGTTATAAATTTACACGATTTTTTTCTATTTAAAGTTAATGCCGTAAAAACTTTAAGCAATTTCATAAAAAATTCCAACACTTTCCATTTGTTTGAAGTCCCATAACTGCGGTTATTAGGACCAAACGACTTCGGGTTACATTATGGAGTCGATGGGTTTTAACATAATTATAATATATTTAAATCGTAGCCATAATCGAACCCGGGATCTTCCACTTTGAACACAGAATGTTCCAGAAGAATGGTTTGAAACATTTCATACGCAATAACACTGGGTTAAAGATCATAGTCGAGAAACGAATCCGGGACGTTCCGTTTACTAGTCATACAAATTATATGATGACCTACTGAGACGACTTTTTAAATTGTAAATAGTAATTAAAACTGACAACTTAGATTATTTATCAAATAGCGATCATGTCAAGATCCTTAACATTTTTTTTTAAATGTTTTTTAAACCATCGGAATAATAAAATAAATGTTTGACATAACAACAAAACGTTTTTTATAACAGCAGAATTATGAAGAATCTCAAAAAGTTGTTAAAATTCAATCTCCATACTAACATAACTAAATGTAATATTAGTTAGAAATAACAATTTAAATATACTAGAAATTCTAATAACAACAGAAAGTTAAATTGATATTACGTGATATTTTTAACAAGGTAAAACTTTATTTCAATTTTGTAGCAATAAAGCAATCAGTTTGGAATGAAAATCGTATTAAATTAATGGAAATGTCACTCGTTACATGAAATATAGCGATATATCAACTACTCGTTCGACTTCTTTTTATAATACACTGCACCCTCAATGTTCGAGATTAATTGGGCCCATGAAAACCATCTTGAAAATCGAAATCATGAACATCGAGATCCATTTTCAGTGTAAAATTTCTAATCGGTTCCATGTGAGTGAAAAATGCGTGGTTTTTAAAGAGATAAACAAGGCGTTTCGGCTTATTTTCAATAAAAAAAAACTGTTGTAGAAAAATTTAGTTTTTAAAAAAAGAAATACAAAATATTATTAATTATCTTGATTCAAATGTAAAATGTTCTTTGCAATCGAAAAATATTCCCCTATTATATTTTGTTGTTATTTGTGAATTTTATAAAACATTCAAAGTTGTTTCTTTATGTACATTTTATTCCTTCTGGGCTGCAAATTGTGTCCTTGATGTTGATGGTGAAACCTTGATGAGTGGTAATGATGTTATTTCTTTTCGGCTTAAAAAAATTCAAAATCGTTGTTTGTTTTGCTTTGGTTTGAAGTTCTTTAAGTTTTAGTTTGTAAGGATGTCTCGTCACCCATATTTCTCATTACTTTTCCAAATTACCGGCAAAGTGTGTTTTGGTACGTTTTTTAAAGCTGTTGGATTTCTTGTTCAAGATCCCAGTACAAATCACGAACACCGAGTGTTAATCTCGAAAATTGAATTTTTTGTGTACAAATACTAAATCTCGAACGGTCGAAACCTCGAACATAGGAGTCCACGAACATCGAGGGTCGAGTGTAATTATTTTATGAGACAGAATACATTAAGGGGTTGCAGAATACGTTTCTAATTATTTCTCTTTCTCTCACAATCTCACCCTTGACGCTGAAAATATTCTGTATTCTCTCTAGTCGACTTCAAAATTAACGAAAAGGGGTTATGAAGTATGTAATAAAGACGTAAGAGGGGATAAAATATAAACTGCATTAGTCTAGCATCTAAGTAAATTTAATTACTGCAATAAAGCATGTAAAATATGTTTGGCTTTATTACAATATCATGGCACAATTTACGTTCTTCAGTATTGCTTCAAGGAACAACATAATGTTAAATTATTAATAATTAAATTTCCCTTTGTATGTTTCACTATTGTAGAATTAATATTAGTTTATTCGAAATAACAGTTAACATTATTTTAAATTGTATAATAACAAACAAAAACTACATCACTAGAATTCCATTCATGTAATTCTTTGTATTTAACGAGAGAATGAAGAGCGAAAAGTAAAACATCTTCGTAAATTTATCTTAATTCTAACAAAAGATACTAAAACGGTAACTTGATCACTGAATTTAACAGTAATTTATTATTTAAATATCAATTTATATGTTTTGGACTGACATAAAATTTAATGGTTCTATGAAAATTTGATCTATACTGTTAATATGTTAATCTGCAAGTCTAGAGCCGGTCTTATGATCAATTAATAATCAAAATAATAGTGGAAGTGGGACAAACAAAAATATTTTAAATGAGATTGTAAAACCTAGGTTATCTATTGCAAGTCTTAAGTCGTACATTTTTTCAATCCCATTACATTAAGTAGTCATGTTGATTAAAAAATATTACTCGAAAGAACGTTTGTACAACTTATGTAAGATTTTGGTACAGAGGATGAAAATAATTAGTAACACTCAAAATACTCTTGTGTTAATACAGAAAAAAATAAAAGTAAAGTCGTAAAATGTTTCCTAAGCACCCTCTTTAATATCACTAGTAAACTAATATAGTCTGCTAACAAAGTCTATTTTTTTATATCGGAGGCGGCGAGAAAAACTCATGATCTTGATCCTCAAGATCGGGAGAAGTAGTGTTGGACTCAGTTGAGGAGTCCTCGTCCAGCCCCAAGGAGGCCGCAACCCCTACTAACCAAAACCCGCCGCCTGGCCACTTGATCCGACAAAAAGTAGACTTTGCTAATAAAGTTTAAAAAAGTAACTCTTAAAAATAATTATAAAATACTCATTAGTAGTTTCAACAAAACTAGGGAACTTAATTTTAAAGTAGTTCTACAATGTACATAAGTGCAATTTAAAACACCATTTTGAAATCATAATTTTATTGTAAGAAAACTTGGTATGAATTAAGTGTAAGTTGTGTTGTTTAGGTAAACAGCTGAAAGGCTGGTTTGAACCTATAGAGGTTTTACTAAGTAAAAACGAGTAACGAGGTGGTTTACTATTGCCTTCCTCACTGAATTGAAAGAGTAGGCTTATCAGCATGCCAGGCCCTCCGAAGAGGACCCACTCTCCACCCTGCAAATGACACCTTCACTTCATTCACCACAGGGTCTGGCTGTATAGAGAAATTCATTACTCTCAGAGGAGATAACTCTGACTAGTGTCTTTTACACCTCTACCTTTTCTGTTCTTAATTAGTTCAGTCATATAATTGGCTGATTATGTGATAAGAAACAGAACTATTTTTTGTAGCCCTGGACCCAACAGATTGAGTGCAATTAATTTAACACTCCACCTGCCCGTTATGGGCATATGAATTAAGTAAGAAATTTAAAAATACCTCGCATAATAATTACAAATTTCTTTTAGCTTTTGTTATTGGGAACTACACTATTGATTAACACCCAATTTGATAGCTGCTTTTGCAGTATTTTTGATTTTTAGAATTTAGAACAGACGTGAACTTAAAAAAGGAACCCTCCAGTGGAGTTTGTTCATGTATGGCTGTTAGCTGGACATTCGTACAAGCCTATCCGTTTCCGGAACACCCCTCGGCCGACTACGCCCAATCCGTAGGATTTTAAGCAGCTTAGTGGCTCTGGAGCGCTACCCAGCTCAACCACAACCCCCGAGAGTCCTACTCCAACTTGAGTGTGCGTGGATCCGTCCACGGGGCACCACACTCCCTCGGTACCAGTGTTACGTGCGTGTGCACAAAGCGTTGGACTGGTCGCCGCCGAGCTCCCACAAGCTCTCCCACACAGTGGATGTACTGAGCCGCCCCGTGCACCACGAATAGTACACGAATGCACTACCGGCAGCACACGCGACGGTTCACGGCCGGCCCCCAGTACTAAGTATTCTTACAGCTATTACGGCCTGCTTAGACAGGGTAGCCTAAGCCGCGGTTTTATGGGTACGGTCTGTGTGGTCTGGGCCGTACCCCCATGTTAGCTGGACACAACACAAAACCAATCTTCCAATAATAGTGTTATGTATCACATATTCCTTACTACTACTGTTTGTCTATAACTTTATGACCTCCCGCAGAGAGAAGCAGAATCGACCCGCTACTAGCCTTCTCAGTAACATTTCATTATGTACTACTACTAACTAGAAGGCCTACACTGGAATTGGTACATAATGAAGTGTTATTGAGAAGGCTAGTAGCGGGCCGTTTCTGCTCCTCTCTGCGAAAGACTATCAAGTTATAGAGCGACAGTACTAACGAAGAGTTTGAGCTACCTTGAAGGCCTAATCACACAATACTAGTACTTATAAAAAATTATCAAAAGACTCTAAATAAACAGCACATCCATCACATAATAAAGTGGGCAGTTTTAACTACAATAAAGTGTGATTAAAATTTGTTATTAATTTACCTCTTCACTAGTAACTATAAATTTTCTTTTTGAAGTAAGTATCGGGTAAGTTTATTTTCACTTTATTTATTTTTATTTACAACTGTGCGGTTTTGCACAACCAGCAAATATGCATAAAATATATTTATTTGAAAATGACGTTACACGTTACAGGAGAATACCACTCATTAGTACGACTTCCGCAGTTAATTAATACAGTTAGCCTTTTCAGAATTTAATTATTAAGATTAAACTAAAAAGTTGTCTCTCATGTTAATCAGTCTTAATTTAAAAAAAAGTTATTATAATAATTATTATAAAAAATTACATCTCTTTTTGGGATATGATCATTTTCCCACATTACAATATTTTTAAAGTCACTTTGTAATTTTAGACATTTATTTCATATATAATTTCTGTTTAACGTATAAGAAAATTAAATAGATAAAATAATACATTTACGTAGTCAAATAAGTGTAACTCGACACGACACTATGTAATTTATACATTACAATATTATCAGCAGAGAACAGTTGGCTAACTAGGTCTACCTTGTAACACAATAGCGAGTGATTCAAACTAAAAGATTTGCCTAGAGCTTGCCTGCCTGTAGTAGTTTAAGTTTAGTTTAAATCTTGAACCGCGAAGGATACAGAGATGAGAGTTTCCAACGACCGGGACTTCCTTACTCCATGCGCAAGACTCAAGTCTAGAGGAGCTAGAAAAGTTTCCACCTAAATTGTAGTTTGACCAACTTAAATCGGAAAGTTTATCCGTACCGTAGAAGGCATCTGTGAGAAAGGAAAGAGGGGTAACCGTGACATGAGAATACGCGTGCGGGTGAGTAATCTCGTGGGAGGGGTACTCCTGTCTCCACACTTTTCTTCCTAACATCAGATTCAGACTGTATAAGTTTAACAGACCAAAAATATCCAAATCCAAGAGAAACAACAAAGTTTAACTGAATGTATTTTACAATAAACATTCGAAATTTACTTTCGGATAAAATTGTCCCGTAACAAATTAAATAATATAGCGTACAAAACTACATGACAGGTTAGGTATAAAACCCATTTGCCAGCTACACTAACCATATTTAATTACGCCCACAACTGAATAAATTTAAAGCACGACAAATAAACTTTTACCGTTTTATTTTATTCACAAAATCTCTGAATAGTATCAAACAACTTAAAAACAATTACTGACAGAATTCAAAAAAACCATTGTAATAACCTACTAGTTGGTATTATTATTATTTTTATTATATTATTGTTACTGACAATAAATTCAAGCGTGTAACGAAAACGCAAAATTTTGCAAGTAATTATAAAAACACAAGTAAACCAGAAATTATAAATCAATGACAAAACATAATCTGTAAATGAATAATTTGTTGTTTAGGTCATCAGCCAAAAGGCTGGTTTGAAACTCTAGAGGCTTTACTTCGTAAAACGAGGAGTGAGGTGGTTAAACAATGCCTTCTTCACTCAGGGGAAAAGTATGCTTATCAGCTTGCCAGGCCCTCCGAAAAGCATCTACTTTCAACCCTGTAAATGACACTTTTTCTTCATTCACCACAGAGTCTGGCTGTAAAATGAAATATTCATCACTCTCAGAGGAGATAACTCTGATTAGTGTCTTTTACACTTCTACCTCTTCTATCCTTAAATGTTTCAATCATGTAATTATCATGTAAAATGATCCCGACCATGTGACGGAAACAGAACTATTTTTTGTAGCCCTGAAACTAGCATATCGAGTGCAAATAATTTTACACTCTACCTGCCTGTTATGGGAATCAAAAATAAATAATAACAATAGCCTAATCATAAAAGAATAATAGAACCAAAATCGTACAATCCATCCTGTAGGCTACTAGAAAAATACCAATGAATAGAGACAAATCGGCGTCCGACAGTAATAAATTACACCAATCAAAACAGAATACAATATCTGCTTTCATAGTCCATTTGTCACAATATTTGAAATAAATATTTATTACTATTTTGAAAACATTTTGGGTTTAAGAAAAATAAATTCAAATGAGAAACAAATCATTATTTTACCTAAATACTAGAATCATAATAAGGACGGAAATTTTTTTTAAAAATTCCTTCGAAGAGGGTTTCAAATCTAATTATCAATCTGCAAATGGTGGAACAAAATATAATTAAATAGATTTCCAACATGAAAGTAAAATAGTTTATTAGTTCAAAATTCCTTCCGTAGAAATATTAAATGCATTAAACGTACTAGCTTTATCAATATAATCTTGATTAATTTTCAAAATTTAAAGAAACTGCATTGAATTAATTCAAAGGAAATCCGTCTTAAATTCAATAGATTACAATGCAATTTAAATTAATGAACAAGCCATTGTTCAGCGTAAATATCAATATCACTTATTAAATGTCTTCACGGTCGACTTAAGGATAAGATCTCGATGTAGTCTACCCTTTACAATATTATTATAATTCTAATTATTAGACTACAGAATAATCCTGGTTTGCATATTGCGATTTTCCTTCCAATCAAAGATGATAACCTTAAATAACAGGTCTGCAACCTTAATAATTCCAAGATAATCTATGAAAATACAAATTTGTAAGTGGTTGTAAATTGTAAATTAAGGATCAGCTCCTAGATCAATCTAATTTTAAACGGACTATCTAAATAAATAATGACATTCCTTAAAAATTTCTTTTGATATCACATGAATAAATCCACATCTTTTGTTTATCAAAGAAATAAACTAATCGATTAATCGATATTAAAAATAAATAAATTCACATAAATATTCGGTTTTAACATAATGTATCACTAATCTGTTTGTAGAACACTACAAGATGACTTACGCGTTCCTTACGTTAACACTTACATAAAATTTCACCGTAGGTTCAGAGACAAACGTCAAAATCGTAATAATCCCTTAATATGCAATATGAATTCTGCAGACCTACCAAGAATCGCACAAAGACGACTGAAACGCCGATGGAGACATGATACATTAACACAACTCTACCATTAATTACAAATACTAAAATATAAATTAAAATTTAACACAATTATCGTTAACTGGAGACCTATCACTGAGTGATTTCCTCCTCAACGCTATTAAAGCGGTTAGTTTTTTTTTTATTTAGTTGTAAACATTTTTGCTGGTTGTTTTTATACAGTTAGAAAATAAATTAAGTGAAAAACAAAATAAACAAAAATCTGTAATAGAACAATCAATCGATTTGTTATACATACGATTATCATGAAAAGGTATCTCCCTGGAGACAACTTTTAAAAACAAATATTCGTCGTGTTTGTTTGTTGAAAGTTTGTTTACTATCGTATTTACTAAGCTTAGCTAGGTAATCATTGTGATTGTATAAGTGATAAGCTCCGAGAACATTCTCTACAAAAATATATGTTCAAAACTGCCACCGTAAGACACGTTTTAAGCCGAATTGCGTATATAATAAAAAATTTTAAGATAGAAAAAAATGTATAAGATCTAAAAATGTCAATCAATAAGAGTAAGTATAGCTAATGCGGAACAGCTTTGTGCATCCACCGGTACGTACAGTAGTACAATATAGCGACATGTGCGTGTAATACTAAAACACAGCAGTGGAAAAAGATGTATTTTTGTTCACAGCTGCAGTTTTTCGCTCGGAAGTTTTGAAGAAATACCTTAATTTCAGAGTTCTTTAATGTAATTTTATTTACTTATAATTCATCTTTACAATACATTCTGCAGCCTATAGACTGTTCAATCCAAATTGTAAAAATATTTTTAATTTCCCACTAACCTGTTGCAGCTGCTATATCAACAGCTGACATAACAAACATTTAATATTATAAAGAGAGGTAAGACATTTTAAAAATGAATAAATTAGATTTAAAAATGACGAAATAATATTGACTGCTTTTATCTATACAGTATGAAGGAAGTTAAATTTGATTAATCAGTTTTATACGAATTACTGAGGATACATCTGAAAATTTTAATAAATTTTTAAAAGATTAGTTTCAATTTTAATATATACTCTGATAACAGTGGACCACCGAGACATGTCAGTAGGAAGTAGAATTGTAAAAAAAGTGAAAACAAGTGATAATAGCAGCTGCTGTAACAGGTCAGTAAAAAATTAAAAATTTTGAAATAGGATTTTATTTATTTACTCCAAAAGACGTACAAAGATAATACAATTAATGTACATATTTCACTGCGAAAATAATCTCTAGAAATCACAAACATAGTGCGCAAGTATAAGGCACTACACAAAGTAATAATATAATTAGGTAATTAAGTTACAAGCATCATAGCAGTAGAATCCATATTAATTTTTTGTTTTTTATGTATATATAAAAAAACAGAACATTAACAGTAATAATAATTATTAATGTACGATAACTATTTTACAGTTAAAAAACTTGGAAGATGTTTATTCCTCTGCTTGTTCTGTTTTTGCCACTCTCACTCCTGTGCATCGATACTATTCCTCTACTGTCGATCCAGCTCATAATCATTGCAGATACTGTTCAAACAAACACAAAAAGGCAGTTAGAGGGGGAACTCTTCCCCAGTCACCAGTTGGCGCATGCGCAAAAGAAATATTTTTACTATGCTGTTCTGTTATACATTTTTATATCAATTTTTAATTTTCAGTTTTAAATTATTATTCTACTGTAATAAAAACAATGAAACCACATATTTTTTGTAAGATGCATAGTTCAGCGTTAACTTTTCATTTTCTTTTAAAATAAACAAATACAATAGTCCAATCATTTCAGAATCGTCTCATCCTGATGTATGGTTACGCTAAACTACTATTGTAGTAAAAAAGTAATTGGCTGTTGTCAAGGCTAAAATTGAACAAGAAGGCTGTTTCGATTTCATTTTGCAGAACGTACAAAAGAATGCAATGCCGAAACTACAATAAAATCATAATACCTTGTTTTGTAAGAAGATTCGAAAGAAAATAAAGTAACTTGACCGAAAATTTTATTTTATTAACAGGCTACTAGATTCACAGCTTCTGAGAGCAACCCAGATCGGTTACTGTGTAAAAATACTGGTAGGAAATAAAAGACGTTCTAAGTTAGAACACGGATAAACGATGGTTGGTTTAAGAAGGTTTTGGTTCTACTATCAAAGAGTCCTTTGAATTTTATATTTCTTTACAAAACATTTACGGTAATAATAGAGATAATAATAATAATAATAATAATAATAATAATAATATTACGACTATTTGCTGAAAAATATGATAAGCGATTTCCTGATAAATGTATGTACACTAAGTAAGGAAGTCCGCAATGCCCTTACATAATGTATGTACATAATGTTAATATGATGTGACATGTTCAAGAGGGCGGGAGCAGACGTACTATACAAGATTATTCCAGTTGGTTGACATCCACAAGTGCCAGATTAAACAAACGGTCAGCAACCACCCTACATGCTTCCTAAAAAAATCCCCTCCAACTCTTTTTTCCTTATATCCTACAACCCTTATTTCATTTTATAAAAACACAACACAACCACTTACAATGTCGTAAACAAATCAAGATGACAGCAAATTGTATGATGCCCTACCATATTAAGTATTTCTCATAATAAAAACAAATAAAAAATAAAAAACCTCGTTTCTCTACAAACAAATGTTTGTTTATTAAGCTTAAAAGCAATCCTCTAAGAAAATACTTAAAATGTTTGCATTACCAGTAAGTTCTGTTTACAAAAAGACATTTAAACAATAAAAAATCGTAGATTAACATCTGCTTGGCCTTGTGATATACGGAAGATAAACATACTTTTCTTTTCAATTCCAAAATGCAAACACATATGAACTCTACATTAAAACGAGTAACGAAAACACAAATCTGCTTTCAAAATATTAATCAGTACAGTAAGGTCGTGAGAATTTATGCAATCTTGTTTTCATACACGTACGAATTATTTTCAAAGCAACTAACAATATCACTATTTTTTTGTTAGTCTACTTATAATAAATTTTAATTAAGGATTGTCATAACGGACTGTAAATTTTTGTCTATATAAGAAGAGGGAATTTCCAGAAGCATTTGGAATGAAAATTTTGGTACAGAAGTGAACGGCATTAGGTTTTCAGATAGAATCGTCTACCCGCTCCAAAATTATGTTGTATAGTCAGATCCTGAGTAGATCCTAGGTTTATGGTTCATAGAACGCAATTATGTAGTTTGATAGGGATTTTAATGTCCAACAAAAACTGCGCGAGGTTAACTCTGTTCTCTTATATTATGTTCTTTAAGAAATAACATTATAGAAAAATGATTGAGATTTTATGAAGTATCAGGTGTATCTTAATAAAATACTCACCCTACAAAAGAAATTGAACAGGAGTGTTCAATTTAATTACCATTACAGTAAAATGTACAAGAGAAAGTAACGCCAAAATTACAATAATATCATAATACCTTGTTTTGTTAGTTGATTCGAAAAAAAATAAACCATATAGATTTTAAATACGGTAGTGAAGTATTTTTATGTTTTTTTTACAAAGACACATAGGATTACATAAGTTCATTAAAAGTTCCGTATATCAATCCTGTCCCAAAGTCATAAAGTAGGCACGCATAGTTCCTGAGCTGGTGATGAAAGAGATGAATGACAATGAGAGAGTGAGTGTTGGCCAGTGACAGCGAGAGAGGAATTAGGCTACGGTTCTCTTCCATGCCCCGCTGACTGCATGAACAGTTTTTAACCTGAAATTTTCCTTGTAGTATTATATTAACAGTTTTGAGGGAGGTGGTGGGTTTTTTGCTGATACTGGATCAAGTGGTCATGCGGCGGGTTTTTGGTTAGTAGGCTGTCGCGGCCTCCTTGGGGCTGGACGAGGACGTCCCAATTAAGTCCAAGACTCTTTTCCCCCCATCGAGAGGGAGTGAAAGTTAGTTTTTCTCGCCGCCTCGGAAACAAAAGAAAAAAAGTTCATTAAAGAAGAAACATTTTGAATTTTTGTTGGGTCAGATTGCTTTTCTGATGGTTCTTTCATTGATTCTTCACCAGTATTCCTTCTATCGTTCTGATCTCTTCTGGCGTTCTTCATCGGAATACACGATTTTCTGTCGTTTGGTCGGTGTCTTCTGTTCACGTCTTGTGTTGTTCAATTTTTTTGTTTTACAATTTTCTGGTTTTTTACATACGGTTGTGAGGAAAAGACCATCATCAAAGCTTTATCGTCTAAATGTGTCTCATATTCAGGAAACCAACATGAAATTTTTGAGGACTGTTATCCTAGGAGAGATCATTTCCGGAACATATACAAAAATTTGAATTAACGTAACACATTTGAGTAGTGTCATTAAGCAATCCAGAGAAAATACGACAAATTAGTCTAGTAGAAAATGAATACAGAAGCACTAAATTGATTTACCTTGAACACCGGGAAACCATAGCGCCTAGGAAGATTAATTTCCCACAACAAGTTATTATAAATAATTTTATATTTTTTTAAGTTGAAATTGAGGAAAGTAACATTGTATAATAATGTTTTTGATAAAGTCTTCTCCTTCTTCTTCTTCTTCTTCCTCTGCCTTTCAAGGATTAGGCATCTCTGCCTGTTCCGAACCTCTTAAATCTGCCCATCTCTTTCTCTGGTGTCCTGAGAAATCACATTCTGTTCTGAGATACTGTTTTGGTAAAGTAATTCGCAAATAAATAAATATGTGTTGTTGTTTAGGTCATCAGCCGAAAGACTGGTTTCAACCTCTAGAGGCTTTACTAAGTAAAACAAGAAGTAAGGTGGTTTACTACTGCCTTCCCCACTGAGTGAAAAAGTATGCTTATCAGCATACCAGGCCCTGTGAAAAGTATCTACTTTTCACCCTGCAAATAACACTTACACTTCATTCACCCCAGGGTCTGGCTGTATAACTATGCAATTCATTACGCTAATAGAAGAAAACTCTGATTAGTGTATTTTACACCTTTACACCTTTACATCTTCTGATCTTAAAATGCTTTAGACATATGATTGGCTGACTATAATATAATAAGAAAAGAAAACAATTTTTTGTAGCCCTCGAACTAGCAGAAATAAATATAACTAGAACTAGAAAATAAATTATTAAAAACAAAATCTATGTAAATCAGCACTAACACAGTTACATCCAGGATAAACATAAACGAAAAATAATAAACAATAAAATATCAAGCAAACTAAAATTTCTAAATATCCAGAAATACAACATATTATTTTAGTACAGGACCGTAAATTATAGCATATAACATCCAGAATCCTAACATTAGTAATACTCCATAAAATTTCGCAGTTTTATTACAAAAATAAATCGTTACGTAGGATGGCCAACCATGTGGCCATAACAGTAGTACTACATAACACATGAAACATTTCCGATTTAATTCGAAATGGTATTTGCAATATAGGGAAACCCAGCATATTGTAAGCGGTATGCATAGTTACGGGGTACGTTTAACAGAATGTAATAAATGGATATGCGAAGTATGAGGCACCCAGGCAGGTGATATACCATTTAGAGCGTGTAATTGTATTAATGGGATAGACAAGAAATGCTTCTACCCTGTTCTAATACTGTATTACTGATACGTTGTACGTTAACAATAAGAAAAACTTGTCTACTAAGTTATTTGAGCACGTTAAGTACGCCCCTTTCTAAATCTAAAACACCGGCATATAGTAGTTACACTGAACTAAGACCTAGAGTTAAGGAGACACGCTTTCAAGCCAGGGTACCTCCTAGGATAAAGCTACTTAAAACTTGACGGTAATCAATAGGGAAAGAGTAAAGATAGAACGAGACGGATTGATAAAAAGAGAAAGAGAAAACTCGCTTCGCAGCTAAATCACCGTTACTATTATTACTACTACTACTTTAACTCTCGTTTTAAATCTGAAGTTAAGTTCCGACAATCTTATACAAACTTAACTTCCACCTACACTTTACAGCAGAAATTAGAAAAAAGACTTTTTTTGCTAAATATTAAATTATTTTATATTCAGTAAAATTACTAAAAAATTTCATAGTATTAATGTGTATTACTACTAAATTACTGCGTTTTGTTGACCTGCAAAAATATAAATATCCAAGTTTTTGAAAATTGGCTTTACCGATTTTTACTACCTTATCTAGAATGATTAATATTTTTTTATCCCTAATATGTGTACGTTGTAATCAGTTCCGTTTAGAACAATAAGCAACCCTATGACCCAATGGATAAGGATGATATGTATGACGTGTAGTCGAGATGCAGTCTTGTTGTACAGACCCAGGCCGACCATTACTGAGAGAAAAAGGTTAAATTAACTCGAAACAGCAAAGTACACTGGTATCACTATCAATACTATTTTTCAAGGCTGATGAGCTCTGAACGTAAGCATTGCCCCTACTTACTTCATAACTAGCCAATGAATTGCCAGCAACGTTGCCAATACTTGCTCTCGTAGTTCTGTTACATATTTATATCGTCAACCATTTTTTTTTATCTTTCAATAACAATATTATAACCAATAACCATACAACTAGCTGATTATATTATAATGTATACGCAATGTTAACGCACTCTATAATCGATGTGTTCAGTTCGAGATGAAAGACACGAGTGAACAACTTCGGCTCTTGTATGCATGCACACGTAATGTTTGTCAGGCTGAAACATTCGTACAATGTGACAACGCTGGCAAACTTTCTGATTGGTCTAAACGCGTGGAACAGCAGAGCTCATCAACCATGAAAAGCATTATAGTATTCAAATCCGTATAGAACCTTTACTAGGATTTGACCCAGGAACCTTCGTCTCCGAAAATCAACTGTTAAACAGCTGACTCACGGCGACGACTTTACCTCTAGACCAACCCAGTGGTTCATGATTAATATGGCGTAGGTCGGCCCGTGGTGTAGTGGTTAGCGCAAATGACTTATATACCGGTGTCCCAGGTTTGATTCCCGGTCAGGTCTGGTATTGTTCAACTCTGTCACCTCACACAATTACTTACACATAAATAAAATTACATCAGCACTCAATAAAATAAAATAAATTTTGTATTAATTTAATCTAAATCAGTTTGTGATATATTAATTTATTTAAACGGAAATAATATGCAATATCACTCCTATTATCCGAACTTCAACTACCCGGATCACCAATTATCCGGATCTCTTTCAGAAAATATAAATAAATGAACTTAAAATAAATTTTTTAAGTCAACCAGATTATTTTGCTCAATATTTATGAAGCAACAATTCAGAAGACAAGTCGTGGGAAAACCTTTGATAGAATATTAAAATGAAGAAGGCATTGCGGTTCATCATAAAAAATTAAATTTAAAAAACTGCACTTATATAGTGGCGGAAGCATGGAATTAGGTTAAGACGACCACATTAAAACAGCGTGGAACAAATTGAAAGGTGTATCACCCAAGGGCATGTACAGAAAGAGAAAGAAGAGAAAAGAAGCGTGACAAAGAAAAGAGAAAAGCGAAAGAGGATGAAATGTTACTTAAGGACATAAGAAGATATTTTTTAAAAGTTCCTGGATATTCTAAGTCTAGAGGAAAGGATGTAGGCCAGTGGCTTGCTTGGGATCCTTCGGACTCTGGATTCCAAATTCTCAGTGACTAGAACTCTTTCAAAGTGTCAAAGAACAGACACTTATGTAAGTAAGGTTAATTAAGTGCACTACAGTACTGCATAATAATATGTAAAGAACATTGTTTTTAGTGATTAAATTAATGTTATATTGTACACATACTATTTTGCTTTTTTACCGAAAATTCATTTTCTCATTATTATCCAAGTATCCGGATATTTAATTATACGAATCGTGTCCGGTCCCAATTAATCCGGAAAAACGGAGTTCTGCTGTATTATTGTAAATAAAACTATTTGAAGATTAACGAAGTAGATTTATATACAAAATAATTTACCCAGCAATAAAGTTTTCCTAATACGTTGGTGGAATTTACATTTTATACTTAAAGTTTCTAATGATACGGTTACCACATTATGCGGTGAATGCAACAGTTTGTACTTACATAAGCCTATAATAACAAAATACATACAATTACACAAAATATTTGTATACCGGGTAATTGTGTGCATGTATATACCAGTTAATCTAAATGTGTAGTGTTTGTGTAATTTACGATGCGAAGGGAAGTTTTAGGCATGAACTGTAATGAGTTTTCATGCTAAATGTATAAAGCAATCAAGGTGGAGTGAATATTGTATAAGTGGTCTGAAAAGTCGTGAGGGATAATTGAGTTTCCTATTCTGTTGATAGATGCAAGAAATAATTCAATATAGACCAGCTGTACGTCCATTCTGAGTTTATACTAAACTCAAACGTATGAAAAAGGAACAAATACCGATGTACAAAATACAAAAACACAAATTCTAATGTTTTGTTTCAAACCTCAATTTACTCCAATTCGAATACCAAACTCGCGCTAACTATTTAAACTGTATTAATAAATTTATTGGCGGTATTCTAATACCCAAAACCCTATGTAACATAAAGAAATTCTTTCTTGATATTTTAAAAACAACAGAACTAATTTATCAATATACAGAAATAAACACCAAAATTTTATCTAAAGTCTACGGCAAGGTTGCTGAAATTCTTGGGGGCTGTGCTTTCGTAACAAAAATTTGTTATTTTTAAGATGACCGCTTTAATATGCATTTTAAGGCAAAAGCGTCCATAATCAAAGTTGTAAAAAATAAAAAAGTTGTAACTTTTATTGCGATAATTTTTTCTAGAACGCTTTGTTTATCATCAATTAGTGATTTTCTGTATGTTATTCATAAAATCAGTTAATTTAATCAGTTAAATCAGTTAAAATCAGAAAATTTAAAAAAAATCTAATACTTCATTCAAGTAAGTTCTTATATAGAAGTTAGTTTAGATCAATAAGAGATTTTCCGGATTTTTAAGTCCTACAGAGGTCGATTTTCATTTAAAATTAAGTTATGGTTTTTAATTTAAATTGTTTATTCATGATTAAACATAGGTTTATGTTTCATTATTTAGATTGGATAGAGAAAATTTGTGAGTGTTTCATTCCAGATTTATATGAAAGCATAACGCTTTGAAATGTTGCGTAAATGTTCAAGAAAATGCAAATTTTTTTGTACCTTTTTATGCCATACATAACACCTGATTTTTGTAAAATATTTCTCTAAAATTACACTTAGTTTAACAAATCTTTCCTGATTACAGCAAAATTTCATTTACTCTAAACCAAGTACAAGAATTACAAGTAACTGTAATTTAATTTTCACTTTTACGACTTCTCAAACTACTTGATATCTGTCTGTTATATATTTGGTTCAAACAATATGCACAAAACTCTGTTATAAGTAGTAGTTAGATGGTAGTTAAGTTGTATTGTTCCCAGTGCTCAAGTTAACCTAATAGTCAAACTTCAACCAGTATCATCTTCACTTGTACAGTTACAAGATTGTAGTTCATAGAACATTGTACAATGTACCTATAGAAACCATTACAAAATCACTTAATTCTGTTGCAACGGAAATAACAACACGCAAACTGAAAGAAGGCAAATTGTTTTAAATAAAAAAGCTAGTATAAAATATACACAGTAAATTGTTTTCCTTCTAAACCACTTATAATTTATTGTTGAATTTTACTTCGACAGTGTAAAAACAATTGATTATTTATTCAAAAAAATCTATTTATGCTAAAAACCAAACCTATGTATTTTTATATCTAAATACTCCTCCCGTTTAATCTATTTGTTTACCGTCCCCTGTATATTTTCGTTTCAGAGTTACTTGATAAAAAAAACGATTTAAATTAAATTTTTCTCGTACGAATTATAAAAAACTAAAATAGGAAATGATCTAATCCAAAACATTCTTTACACGAATGATAAACACAGAAATTGTTGTTGTTGTTTAGGTCAATAGCCGATAGGCTGATTTGAACCTCTAGAGGTTTTACTAAGTAAAAACGAGTAATGAGGTGGTTTACTATTGCCTTCCTCACTGAGTTGAAAGAGTATGCTTATCAGCAAGCCAGGCCCTCCGAAAAGCACCCACTTTCCACCCTGCAAATGGCACCTTCACTTCATTCACCACAGGGTCTGGATGTATAGTAAAATTCATTACTCTCAGAGGAGATAACTTTGAGTATTGTCTTTTACACCTTTTCCCTTTTCTGTTCTTAAATAGTTCAGTCATATAATTGCCTAACTATGTGATACGAAACAGAACTATTTTGTAGCCCTGGAATCAACAGATCGAGTGTGATTAATTTAGAACTCCACCTGCCCGTTATGTGCAACACAGAAATTGTATTAGACCAGAATGTTTATTCGAATTCCTAAAAAAAGAAAGATCCCAGGTTCTAATGTAACAGTTATCTACATATTAAAGAATAAAAGTATTAACTAATAAGAAAAATAAAAAAAGTTGGTCGCGAAGTACGTAGCGTACTATAATATAAAGCACAGCATCTAGTCTGATTCGCGGACAGAATTTGGACACATTTCAAACCCAATCCAAGCCCACTAACTTTTTGTATAGATTACGAATCCGAAAACCGTTTGTTGCTAACTTTTGTAGTTTCTGACTTTGATTTCTTGGATTCCAGTTATGGGCCACTTCCAAAACCAAAACTTCAAACCCAATGATTTCTGTATTGACTCTTTAAGAAGAATCGAATGACACTAATTTTGTTTCCAGATTCCTACTTTGATTTCTTGATTTCCGGTTAAAATCGAAACTTCAAACCCAATCCAGACCCACTAACGTTTCGTCTAGATTACGAATCCGGAAACCGTTTGTTGCTATCACTTGTATTTCTGACATCTGGGTGCAACGTAAGTACGGATGGAGAAAACAAAATGATAGTTGATAATTTAAAAAATTACTACTAATAAATTAGAACACCTTATTGGATCAGTCACTGATGTGCTCTATAATTAAGCTATAGTTCTGAGGTTTGATACCTGGAAATAGTTTATAACATTTTTACAAATTAAAACAAATAAAGTATTGTTCCAAAAGCCATCGTAGGCCCTCACGATAAAGTAATTATTTAATTTTTTTTTAATTGTGTATTTCTATTTAACGCACGTTTAAAATTATTTATGATCATTAAATTCGTAACTACAATTTTGATAACGTCCACAAAAATATTATAAAATTAAAAATTAGAAATTATAGTAATTAATTAAAATATTATTTTTATTAGGGCGATAAAATTTAGTAGTTATCTCTGAAAAACAAGTATGAAAATGGTTACAGAAACCCCCAGTACAGTAAGTGAATTCCTCGTATTTAAAATAAAAAAGTAAAAACAAGAAACATGAATATAAACGTGACGGTTAAGTTTGAACTGAATTGGGAGACGTTTCAGTATGATTGTAGAAAGGGGTTGGAATGCGGGGGTGGTATTATTTTAAGGGAAGTGGGGGAGGGCGAAAACCGTCGTACTATAAAGCTTGAGATTCGCAAGAGTGGCATCATAGTGCGGCAAACAGCACGACGTAGCAATAGAAGCACGGCTGGGTTGGGAATCGGGGCGGAAAACAATAACTCAGAGTGAACTAACTTAAACCATGTTTATTTACTCTTTTACCCCTCACTCTTCTGACTAACATTTATTTATTTATTTAACTTTATTCTTCACTTTATGAACTGAACTGGGCAATACAATCAAAATGTTGTTAAAAAAAACTTTTACCACCTCCACATTTAACAGATACTTATCGTAAAAAGTTAAAATGTAGTGCAGCAAAAATAAACAACACAGTACACATTTTTGTAATATCATTTTTTTAGAAACACAGAGTAGACGTACTAAATAATACCTTTTGTAGTTTAGATCTACGAAACAAGATAAATAAAAACAACTTCAGAAATTTCATAAAACTCGAATATTGCATTGCAAAGGTAAATTTAAAACAATAACCGAACTTTTTCTAAAACTAATGATAACATTTCATATTTGGAGTATTCTGTTGTAATATATTTTAGCAAAACTAAAGTTACGATGCTTTTACAGTGAAATAATTTAAAAATATGAAATAAGTTATACACAAATAAACGATATTCATAGACGCTTTTAAATTTCTTTAGATAACAATTTTTATACAAGGCCAATTGCAGTGGTAGCACGCTAGCCTAAAACTTGGAGGTCACGAGTTTGACTCCTGGCTAGGGTCTGGAACAAGTCAAACCCCACAATCCAGTTAAATAATTCACCGTAGTTCCTTATTACCAAATTGTTCCGACTTCAAATAAACTAAATTTTAAATTTTTTTTACAATTTTGTAGTCTTTCAACGCCCCTTTCGAGGACGCTACAGTCATTTATATCACTATTATACAATCTCTTAAATATACTCGTAGTTAAATATTAAAACAATACTTCGTAGAAAGACCAAAGATATGACGTTACATAGGGGTAAAATTACAATAATACTTTGAATTACCAACAAACAGTCGAATGAATAAGGATATCAATCTCTTATCTCCCTTAAATTTGGCAAAAACACTACATTACGTTTAATATTTTTTAATAACTCGGCTCGATTTTTGCGGCAACCTAGTCAGACAGCTGGTAAACGGTTGATTAAAAAAAAATAAAAAGTTTTATTGGTTGGAAAGGAACAGGTAGCCAGCTGACACGAGTAAACCTGTTATGAACTAACACCACTGTGTTCATTTCAAGGATATATTCAAAGAAACACCCAATAAGAAATTCAGTGGATGTTCAAAAAATGTAACAGATCGACAGAACACAGAAGCACAACAAAAAAATCGGAAACAATTTTTACAAATTTACAAAGTGTTGATACTAGTAATAAATTTTGAAATGTTTGCAGCCTACGAAAATATGTTTAAATTCTGTACTAAATTAAATTTTTAATTATCTGAGTACAAATTGTAAAATAATCTAACTAAATACTTCCCAATTTATAACTTATTAATATCCTACATTACAAATAATCAGCCATATTTAAATTATAAAATATAAATGGCCGCCCCCTAGGTCTAGAGGTTAGTGCACTAAACTAAATTCCACGGTAAAGTGGAATGCCCCGGGTTTGACTTCCTGCTAGGGTCTAAAATATATTACACGTACAAACCTCCCGGTTCCGTATCGTACCACATAGGCCTACTAATAACCAAAAAGTTGAAGTGACTTTAAATCAATTGTCCCAATTAGACGATGTTTATTCCCATACAAATAAATAATTATTTATTTATATCGCTCAATACCCCAAACACAAATAGTTTTTAAAGTATTTGTGCCTTACACTAGACAGTAGACTGACACGGAACCATGATAAACAACAAATACGTATTTCGCTGAATCACAGGTTAATGACTTTGTTTTCTCTACCTACATGTACATCGCGGTTACCCACCAAACAAAAACCAAATTGTTACAAATAATTCGTCAAATTTGAATGTATAGAGCCTTGATCTACGGCTCAGCGAAAAAATTAAAAATAAACAGGATACAAACTTTTCAAAATAAATGTTTAGGTTTAATCACATATATTCCCTACTACACACGATTTATCATACATGGAGATCTCAACGTAGGCACAGTAAACTATACCACTATAGAATTATACACTCGTTTCCATTCAAAATTAATAAATCACATGAATCCAGAGATACAAAAGTTGTTACACCCAGATCTACTAAAAAATCCACGAAGAAGAATAAAAAGATAATGGAATAGATCTCATAAAACAGCGACGATGGATTATCACTGAGTGATTTCCTCAATCAAGACGAAAACATATATGTTAATCAAAGACATTTTTTTATTTATTTTGCAACTGTAACATGAAGAACAACTAGCAGAAACGTTCAGAACTAAATTAACAACAAAAAAATCAAAGAAATAATGAACAAAGATTTTATATAAATTAAATACATTATTATTATCATCAAGTTTATTTCTTGTATTTTTTTGTGAATTGAGAGTCTAAAATTAGAGGTGTAACATTAAAAAAGAAGTTAACTTATATATCAATTAACTTAAGTTTTTTCAACATCCAGTAGTCCAGTAAATAGGATATCTAAACAACACCTTAAGTATTAGGTAAGAGAGCCGTGGGAAGACTCAAAAAGGAGGATGTGAGTGAGAAAGATTGAGTAAGATTAAGAGAGGAGTCGAGAGTGAAGTGCAAAAGGAAGAGAGAAGAAGAGGATGTTCTAAGTGAAAGGATAGAGGATAAAATAAGCTTCTTCCCTGAAACTATAAATTACTGTACTAAAATGGATACTCTCGACTATAAGGATCATTAATCTCAAGCTTCTTCTAACTACACTACTAGTGCACTACTACTAGTAGCAACAATATAGTAGTAATATTGCTACTATTACTACTAACACAAACACCCATACCCATGTAAATACTTCATCCAAAGAAGAACGCCTCTGTCTTAACTATCAGTTAAAATTAAACTAAGCCTAACAACGAACACGAAATTAAATGAGAAAAGGATCTCGAATTAACAAACATTATTTACTCCGTAGTTAATGTCTTGTTAATTATTAAATAAAATTGTTTTAGTACAATTTCAGATCAATGAAGATTACTCGAAGAGAATACAAACAATTTTTATATAATTTTTTAGTGCATTTAAAATCGCATTAACATCTTCGTCATTAACTACTTTAAAGAGCGGTGGGTTTGAACGTGTAATAATATTCCGGACCCTAGCCAGGAATCGAACCTATGCTTTTCCATTTCGCAGTGTAGCACATAAACTAGGGAGCCACTTTATTGGTTAACCTTCAATTTGTTTTTCAATCTGTTGATATTTGTAATCAATTTATATTATTACTCCACTAATTTAACATTTATTAGACACAACTCCTTTACTTGGGAACCAAGTTTATTAATATGATTCCGGCTGACCTATTGGACGATAGTCTTGTTTGTCGAAGATCGACAAAAAACAGGAAAAATATTAGTGGTTGGGTAAGAAATTTATGTTTTTCCGCACTAAATTTTTAATGTTTCTCCTAAATATCATTTTTATATCATTATTTATATCATGCGCGACTATTCGGCCGATGATATAGTTCAAATAATTAAATTAAATTAATTGACGTGGTCTTCGACCGTATGTGTTTTATGTGTATTTTGTATTTTGTGTGATTTGTGTAATCTTTGTTTATGTGCATTTAACCAATAGACTATATATTTTGTGCAGACTCGCTGTAGGCGCTCAAGTTTTTTTTACTTCTGCTTGCAGCGCCATTAAAATTTTATTATATTTTTCTTTGTATAAATTAATTATCAATTGTTTAAATAGTTATTAGGTTCCTTTTGTATTTGAATTGGTATAGCCTACGTATTAAATAATGTACATAACGGGCAGGTGGAATGATAAATTAATTCCACTCGATCTGTTGGCTCTAGAGCTACAAAAAATAGTTCTGTTTCTTATCACAAGTCAGCCAATTATATGACTGAACTATTTAAGAACAAAAGACACTAGTCAGAGTTATCTCCTCTGAGAGTAATGAATTTCACTATACAGCAAGACCCCGTGATGAATGAAGTGAAGGTGTCATTTGCAGGGTGGAAAGTGGTTGGAAGGCCTGGCTTGCTGATAAGCATACCTTTTCAACTTAGTGAGGAAGGCAATAGTAAACCACCTCACTACTCGTTTTTACTTAGTAAAACCTCTAGAGGTTTAAACCAGCCTTTCGGCTGTTGACCTAAACAACATGTATTAAATATGGCAACAAATTTTTAAAAAAAATATGTATGACATAATTTAGGGAAATATTCTAGTAAACTTAACTAATTTTGAAAATACATTAATTTCTATACTCCTATTCCTATACTTGTATCGTTCTTAAACAACCAGATTTCATCCGATAAAGATAATTCTACTATAAACAGTATTTGTGTATAATATTAACAATAATTGTCAAGTGAGGAGAGGCTTTAACTTAACAATGCCAGCGAATAAACAGAGAATTCACCAATTATACAGTAATTGATAATATGCTTCGTCATGGTTTACAGAAGGAAACCTTCTCCAAATAGAGTAGTTAGATAACATTATTCAAATGTTTTAATTATTCATTATCAGAACAAAGGTTTATCAAAATTTAATTTTTCAATATATATATATATATATATATATATATGATAATGAACAGCCAAAACAAAACAAGATTAAATATAAACTCACCTCAGAGTATTATATTGTATCGAGATCTTTCGTCTCTCACGGAGACATCATCAGGAATAAAATTAAAAAACACTAAACACGTATAAAACAAAAAACATTAAAACACTTATGGTCAACGACCACTTCAACTATTCCCTTTATCGTAAACCATTCCGCGCGCGGTTATTCGGCCGAATAACCGCGCGCGGAATGGTTTAGATAAAGGGAATAGTTGAAGTGGTCGTTGACCATAAGTGTTTTAATGTTTTTTGTTTTATACGTGTTTAGTGTTTTTTAATTTTATTCCTGATGATGTCTCCGTGAGAGACGAAAGATCTCGATACAATATAATACTCTGAGGTGAGTTTATATTAATTCTTGTTTTGTTTTGGCTGTTCATTATCATATATGTAGTGGTGCAAACAAAGGAAAATAATGTTTAATAAAATAATATATATGTGTGTGTGTGGGGGGGGGGGTGCGCGCGCGCGTGTGTGTGTGTGTGAGCCGGAATCCGAAAAGGAGCCTATTTTTGAAAACTGTGTGTTTTGAGCCAATAACATTTTAAATTTAGCATTACATACTGACCAATTTTATGCTAAATTCAGACTTTTCTCTCAAAAGTTGTGTAAGTTACGGCAGCTTACGGTTTTGATAAAAACATTTGTGTTGAATGCCTTTTTTAAACTTTAACATCACATTTTTCTAAATTTTACATTTTAAAAAACAAATTGCACTTAGAAATTATAGTAAATGATTAAAAAAATTTTGATGTTTGACAAAGCTGAAAGTTCTTTTAAATAAGAGCCTTCACTTTTATTTAGTGGTTCTGCATCTGAGTCCGGTAGCTTTGACTCGGGCTCAAAATACCCAAAACAAGGCCTCGAAATTCTTCTTTACCAAATACCCCGATATTTTGTAATACATATGTTATTGCGTAGTCATTCCTACAGGAAAAATTACATTAAAAGTACAACCGGACAAAGTAAACAACAAAAATCTACAAAAAAAAACGAACTATCGATGTATTGATCGTAACAATTCATTTTCTTCCGGCAAGAGATCCCTTTTCCCGTTTCACCTCACATACGTACATATATACACATACGTGATACCATACAATTTAGAAACCCCTTGTCAATTCTTTCTATATGGACGGCCCATTGATGTAGTAGTCAGTGCAACTGGTATCCCTACCTTGGGTTCCAAGTTTGATTCCCGCTCAGGTCATTTTTTCATCTTTATATTATTGTCCTGTTTACTTAAGTTTAGTTCATATCTTTTATGAAAACCCGTCCGTTATTTTGGTGTTTTATATAACTGTATATGGTGTCATCGCGTGGACATTTTACTGTGATGAAAAAAGCGCACATTATTTGGTGTTTGGAAAACGGTGAAACGAACGGGGATATTCATGTTAGACACACTAGAATATCCGCAATTAGGAAAACCAACCAGGGAAAAAATTTAGAATGGTTTTGATGATAGTAAAGAGAAATGGAAGAGACTTCGACTTAGTCAAAAAGACGTAGAAGAAGCTCTTTCATAGTGGTTTACGGGTAAACAGTGGTTACGGGTGGCAACGGGTAAACAGGACCTTCTACAACTGGAACTTCTACGGGAACTGGACCTTCGCTACAAGAAAAGACCATCGATTACAGTGACTATCGCTTACAGAGGCCGGAACTTCCCGGTCCCTTGAAGGTCACTGTTTCCGATAAGTACTGTATGTATATATGTTTTCTTAGTAGAGGTGAAAAATTAAGTATCTTTAGTAAATAATTACCAAAATAGTTCCGTTACAGACAGATAATGATAATTTTTTAAATTAGGTTTAAAAAAATATCCTCTTAGTAATCATGGGTGTAGTAAATAGATAAAATGTAGAACTATCGTTGCTCAGAGAGACAGGTAAGAAAACTAAATAAAAAATTTATGAAGCGTAACAAACTACTTAGAAAATAAAGTCAAGGATCTATCTGTTAAGTGTCATTCAATCGTGACTCTCCATTCACGTATTTATGGACTTCAGATTTATATCTTTCAAGAGCGTATTACTCGTATAACATAAAACTACTTGTGCTAGTACTATAAAATAAAACATATTCGTATTAAAAATAGACTATTTTCCTCTATATTTATTTTCCTCATAAACTTGTACGTTACCGAACACAATAATATTATCATAAAAATGTTTTCCATTCAATTCCACAAGCGTTTTTATGTTTTAATCGAAAGATTTCTATTTTTATTAAAAATTAAAAATACAACTTAAAAAGTAAATAAAAATTCAGAGAAACTTTTACTTATTATGTCACTCCACAATTTTGTTTTGGATCAACAAATAAAAAAAAATCAGATATATGCATTTAGTTTTAGAAAAACCACTTCCGATACCGTGGTAAACTATAATATAATATTTAAAAATATTCTTATTCTATATTCTTATCTTGACAACCCACTGACTTGGAAAACACACACAGATCAAAAGGAAATAGCTGAACACAAAATTGAAATAGTTTTGTTGCATAGTTCAACGCTCAAACTTAAAAACAAAATTTTATTTTACAATCAATTCTTAAACCGATTTGGACGTATGGAATCCAATTATGGTACTTAGCTAGCCATTCCAACATTAAAATCCTGCAAAGGTTCCAATCTAAATTACTCAGGACATTCACAGCCTACATACATAACCAACAACATATTATTACAGAGATTTTCATAACCGTACAGTTCAATAAGATACCAACACATACAGTATACAATACCAAAGAAAATTCGAATCACACACAAATAATCTCGTATCTTTTTCTTAGACGATTAAAATGACAATCGACCACAAAACGAAGACTTTTTACAGATTTATTTTAAAACGACAAGACAACAGATTAATTACACCAGCGAAGTTCCTCCATTGGGTGGGCGGAGGGGTTAATCCGATCAAGACATAACAAAGAAAACTCATTTACTGATTATTAGAACAAAACAGATTGTCGACTTTGCTGTAATAACAAAAAATGGTATTAAGTATGATAAGCGCCTACGTTGTACCTCAAAATGAGTAAATAAAATACATTAACTAGTTATTTAGACGTACTAGTTTTCTAGGAACTAATGTGTCAATCCAGGATTATACAAATTCATAGTATATTCTATAATATTTTACATTAAAATATCAGAATACTATGAATAAAAAAAAATAACTAAGTTTAAAATATTAGTTAATTATCTTATCTTATATCAGTTAATTATCTTTCTCACAGAGAATTGCATGATCACTCTAACGAATTTATTACTAAACTATTGGATGCATCACTACCAGGGAATCCGCAACGCAGGTTGAAAGGTAAGCGGGCCCGAGATCTAAACCTGATATTTATATATATATATATATATTTTTTTTTTTTTTCTCTTCGTTTCTTCTAACATTGTTATTTCTCATTCATGCATTATGAATATTATCTCATAGAACATATACTAATGGGTATCACTGTTCTTTTTCATTTCTTTTTCTTGTCATCCTTTCTTTACTTTTATCAAATATTCTCGTTATATGTAAATATATAGTTGCAAATAAAGTTATGAAAGGTACAAAAATATTATCTTATTTAGATTAATAAAACGTACTTTATCACCCTAAATAGATTCAACCCAGGGATTTGCCAGCCGCATTGGCGTAGTTGGTAACATGCTCGCCTCTGACCATGCGGTCTTGGGTTCGAATCCCATTCAACCACGCATGTTTTCATACGTTACAAAAAATCATTTCATCTTCCACTGTCTGCATTAGCAGTAATTGCAGAAGAGTCGGACTTGAAACAAAAAAAAAACAAAAAAAATCAGGGATTTGTATTTACATACAGGCTAACATTAAAAATACATAAATGAATTAAGGGAGAAGGCAAATTTTATTTAAATTTTATATTGTTAATGTACCTTTACTACGAGTACATTTATACAACAAACAAAATAGTCTAATGTCAAGAAAAATTATATATAATTAATATAGTAAGAGCAATCTGAATAAAACTGAATTTCCTAAAAACGCTAATTGTTTAACAACAAACAAAATTTAATTTTTTGTATTCTGAATAACGTAATATCTTTAAAGCTTGCTTCTATAGCAAAATAGGGAAGTGCGCTACATTGTTTAGAATCCCAAATCCGATGGTGTCGGGTTCGATTTACTGCCTGGGTCTAGAAAATGTTAAAGAGTTAAAACACTCAGATACTGTTTCGTTACCCACTGAAGTAAACAATGACGAAAACAATTGACGTGAATTTCAATACAAAAACGGATTATTTAAAATCAATCCTATATAATAAAGCAAAAATTGTTGCTTTTGTAGTGTTAAAAAAATCGTGGTGTCGTTTTAGTAACATCGTGACAGGGTTAAGAAAGAGTACAGCTGCGATTGTACTGAAGTCGCATATTGCAGCCAGATGTGACTTTTCTGTAAAATAAAAAGAGAAAAAATAAATGTAAAAAATAAATTGAATCGTTAGTGACCTCGCAGTGGCGCATCACACAAATAGGACTGCACCCCGCTCTCAGTGTGTGGCAAAGCTTGAGTAACCAACTTGTATCTTACACAGTATGTGCGCATAACTATAACAACAAACCCATCAGTTAATATCCCTTGGGAAGAAAAACGCTATCTTTTCTTTTTTATATAAAAAGCCTGGAAAGAATATTTTTAATACTTTATGTAGAATATACAGTGTAAGATTACAATAAACTTCCCTAGGGTAAACAATTTTCAAGAAAAATTCAATACAAAAATTGAGAATTTGTCTTAGACCTGATTTTTAACGGTCTACACAAACAACGTACATTTATTATACAAAAAAGTTTTATGAAAAAATGTAAAAACATGAAAATGCCAGTAAAAACCACAGTGAATTAAAACCACAGATAATCCCTTAATACGTAATATAAATTCTCCTAATTTATCAGGAATCCCACAAAGACGACTTAAACGCCGATGGAGTAGAGACATCTTGAATTATTTATATTAAAAAATGGTGTTCTCATCGAACCCAGTAACACCATTTTTCTTTATAGTATTCTGTTAATTTATCTGCTTGTTATCTTACAGTTGCAAAATTAGATTAAAGAAGAGCTGTGATAAAACAACTTAATAGTTATCAGGTGCTACAATACCATTGCCCATAATACAGTTAACCTAATTACTTTCGCTGGTTTGTTCCTGATTTGGTTTGTTTGGTTTATTTGGTTTTCCTGGTTAAGACATCCTATTGGATGTCTTAAAATAATGGAGAATTATCGGAAAGTTCATAGAAAATAAAATTAAAATTGGGTGTTTCTACTTTTACCGATTAAAAGGTTATAGGTTAATGATTCTGACACACTTCAATTATTCTAGTATGAGTTACTGAGAATTTTCTTCTACGCGATACGATTACCTGAAAGATCTAAGAAACGTACATAACAATTGAAGTTTTTTTGTACTGTTAACGAATCATGTACTCTAAACTTTTTATAGATGTTACGACTTAATATTAACAATTCGTTTTTTGATAAAAACCTAGTGGCAGAGGGTGAATCCACATAATATCTCATCGAATAAACATCCTCCCACTCCTTCTATAAATTCAAATCATACCTTATAACCTTTGTTCGCTAGATGTAAGTGAGAAATGTTAAATACCAAATAATTATTTAATTAAGTAATATATTAAATTTATCACTCATCAGGAAAACCTTTTAAAACACGTACATTAGCTTCGACTTGGTCTTGGACCTACAGTTTTAGAGATGGTCTTAATGAAAAAGGTTTGTGCACAAAGTCTTCTAACTTAACGGCTGAGTGCAGTGTTAGCTCTGTACTGTTCTACGCATGCGCCACATCAACTTTTGCAGCTTACTGAAATAAATCACGTCCGATATTAGAGATGCCCTGCATCTGTAGAACAGATAATTATATCTAACAAAATTCTACACTCGTATATTATTGTTACTGGTATTAATTACCATGAAATTCTACATTTATTATCTTACAATTTTAGGTATGAGGTATTTCTGGTCCAATATAGATTACATAGATCCAATGGATATACGCAACCAGGTGTACTTGGTACAGAAGGAATAAGAGTATCGAATTTTTAATTTTTTCTTAAGTCGTTTTTAAGTTCTAATTAGGAGTTGTTCAGACATTCAGTGAATGGAAAACTTTCATTTTTATGGACGTCTATGGATTTCTTTTTATAAATAATGAATAGAAAACTTAACTCAAATGAGACACACCTTGTCAATTTATATACAATAGCTTTTTATAAATCATAACGTACACATGTGAAATTTTTAAACTTAACCCGAGGCAAACTATCAATAACAGCTGTATAAAAATAAGTTGTTTTAACCTGAATTTAATTCACCATATATACAACCTTTTACCAGATTAACAATGCTAGTAATAGTTCCTAATAAAGAAACTAATGCAGTTTTATTATAAAATTAATCAAGGATAAAAAATCTTTATTTATAAAACGTGATTATAAATAACAATGAACAGTAACACCGGAATTACTTTAATAAAATGTCAAGATTTCATTATTATTACTGTATTTTCTTTATGAAAAAAATGCTTATACAGGATTTTATATTTTGCGAAAACAATAACATTATAATTGCATATAATATACTTCATTTCATTCTGTGGTAGAATAATAGGATACAATGTTAAAGGTCAAAGTAAAGCCATGACTCCCTCCTGAATTACCGTTTAATATGCATTTATGTATTACTCTGAAAGCAGGTGAAAGGCAAATGTAACAAAAAAAAAAATCTGGTGTGAAATTTTCACACAACTTTCTCTTGCCAATGCAAATAATGAACAATGTAACCTAACATTAATAATAGAACATTAAAAATAATCAAAAAACGAACTTCAAAAAACATAACCTTATTTTAATCATTAGTGAATGACGCAAAATGAAAATCAACCTCAGTTTCGCTTAAAAATACGGAAAATCACTCTTTCACGCTAAACTATGCTTTGTAGAGAAAAATTTTCTAAATAAAAGTTGTAGATCTTTTAATATCCTATGGACTTGATTATAAACACTTTTGTCGTAAAATGCATACTGAGGCTGAAATCTTAAAAAAGTTTTTTTACAAATTTTCGTGAAAAAAACAGAAAATCGCTAATTACCGCTAAACTACGCGTTATACAAAAGAATATTATATACAAGTTGTAGGATTTTAAATTCTATACAACTTTTATTACTACACTTTTGGGCTAAAATGCATATTAAAGCCGCAATTCTAAAAAAAACAATTTTTGTACGAGAAAACAGCCTTCCCAAGAATTTCAGCGGACATTGCGCCTACCCTATCTTATACAGCATAAAAAATTTAGTAACTGAGACGATTTTAAAAGAAATTCGTAGGAGCCGTTTTTGAGAAAATCGCAAAAAAGTGAAAAATGACACGAATAAACTACTACTTCCGGTTGACCGATTTTGATAAAAATATTCGTGTCGGGTCCGGTAGTAGTATCTAATTTAAGTTTCAAGTTCGTAAGATGCTCCGTTCTTGAGATATTCTGTTCACACATACACACATGCGCGCGCGCGCGCACACACACACACACACACCGATCGCTAAAACATATTTTTTGGGTTTAGGGGTCTGAAAACGTGTATATCCGGTGAAAATTCAATTTCAAAAACCGACATGTAAAAATAAGTTCCTGTATAAGCAAGAGCCATATAAGAGTTCATATAAGCAAGAAAAAGTAAAAATATAGCCTATAAGTTAAATAAATACAATTCAAAATAACTTACATAAATTATTAACAAAATATATTTTCCGATAAATCGCATTGATGGATATTATTTAATATAGATTAACGCAGACAATTAAAATACTATAAAATAAAAAAAATGGAGTTAAGAATTTTAGAAAATTCTTAGAAGGTAATAGGTACAGTAAATACTCTGTAAAACATTAATCCATGGGATTTTTCGAGTAACTCCAACAGTTTATCGCATGAGTGAAAACCGTAGAAAAAAACTAGAAATTGTCAGAGCTATACAAATTAAACTTCAAACGAATGTAATTGGAAATTTGTTAAATAATTTTACAGTTCTGCATCGAATGCCACTGGTTGATAGAAAACCAATTTAACTTTTTACTCCCGACGGCACAATAAGAAAATATTTATTTATTAATCTGGTTATTAAAGAAGACATGTGAGAAAAAATTACAATTCATTTTATTTTCAAATACAAAAACAAATTAAAACATTTTCAAAACGCTTTAAGAAATCTTAATAGTTATTTCAATGGGTAAGGGTTTTAACTACATAATTACCCAACGATACTCAAAGGACTCCTTTGTACGTTTTATTTTTTTATTTAAAATTAAATTAGTTTTGGTCACCACATGACTAGAACTTTTGTAGTTGCTGTAATATATTATATTTTTAAAACAGTACACTAACACATTTGGGGTTAAAGGAAAAGTCTTCTGATAACGCAGAAGTCTATGATACTTTAAACTGGTGTATAGCCACTGTATTCGTATGCTCCACACTGAAACATTGGCCTAAAAGGCTCCTACAACTTAAAAATTTGTGTAATTCTCGTTTGCAGGATAACTAATGATATAATTAAATAAAATATTTATCTAATTTTAAAGTTTTACTGTTTGAACAATGCTTATTTCAGACGGTACAATGAAAATACAAAATGTAGTTATGCTGCAAAAAGTAAGCTACCCATAAGCGGACATGTTTTACATTTAATTGTATTATTCAGTTGTACTATCATGTTGATTTTATTGGACGATAGTAATATTTTAACACATTTGTGCTTCATAAGATTGAATTTGGTCAAAAATACAAAGTATTTTAATCTTATATACTTGACAAAATACGTTACAAAAAAATTATTAGGCTTTAACGAACAAACAAATAATATTAACATGTCTTTAATTTTATTACTTTCTCTTGCCTATATGAATATATAGGAAGGAAAGTATTGTTTTCACGTCGATTTTTCGAAATCGAGTTTTCACCGGATCTATACGTTTTCAGACCCCCTGAACCCAAAAAACATGTTTTTAGCGATTGGTCTGTGTGTGTGTCTGTGTGTGTGTGTGTGTGTGTGTGTCTGTGTGTGAACAGAATATCTCAAGAACGAAACATCGTACGAACTTGAAACTTGAAACTTAAGTTACAAACCACTACCGGACCCGACACGAACATTTTCATCAAAATCGGTCAACCGGAAGTAGTAGTTTATTCGTGTAATGTTTCACTTTTTTGCGATTTTCTCAAAAACTGGTCCTACGATTTTTTTTAAAATCGCCTCATTTACTCAATTTTTTATTCTCTACAAGATAGGGTAGGCGCCATGTTTGCTGAAATTCTGGGTGAGGCTGTTTTCACGTAAAAACAAAGTTTTTTTAAGATTACGGCATTAATATGCAATTTAGCGAAAAAATTTATATAATAAAAGTTGTAGAGAATTTAAAAACCTACAACTTTTATTTCAAACATTTTTTGGTATAACGCTTAGTTTAGCAGTAATTAGCAATTTTCTGTTTTTTTCTCACGAAAACGTGAGAAAAATCGATTTTTTTAAGATTTCGGCCTTAGTATGCATTTTATAATAAAAGTGTATATAATCAAATTTATAGAAAATTAAAAGATCTGCAACTTTTATTTAAAACATTTTTCTCTACAGAGCCTAGTTTAGCGTGAAAGAGTGATTTTCTGTATTTTGAAGCCAAACTGAATTTTGTTAATTTTCATTTTGCGTCTTTCACTCATGATTAAAATTAGGTTATGTTTATTAAGGTTAGTTTTTTTGTTTATGTCTAATGTTTTATTACTAATATTAGGTTTATTGTTAATTATTTATATTGGCAAGAGAAAGTTGTGTGAGTGTTTCACACCAGATTTTTTTATTAAAAACGTTGTAAAATTATTATTTTATCATGAGAAAAATTTATAAAAACTTCAATAATCAGCAGAAAAGCTTAGAAAAACGGGGCCTGTGTTCCATGTTGCGTAAATAAGAAAAATGAGATCATACTCATATTGATTCGCTAGCATTTACTTTAAGAGTTTAGTTCATTTCTATAATTCGCAACTGAATCATTAAAAAATATTTATAAAATGCTGATTTTCTATAAAAACAATCACAACACATTCATACACAATTACTTTCTAAACCGCACATTGCAACTGACGTAAACATCATAATTTTAGTATACGATATCAAAACATATAATATTTAAAAATAATCATTAACTCACCGGGTTGGTCTAGAGGTAAAGTCGTCGCCAAAATCAGCTGTTTAACTGCTGATTTTCGGAGACGAAGGTTCCTGGTTCAAATCCTAGTAAAGGTAGTTACTTTTATTTGGATTTGAATACTAGACAGTGGTTACCGGTGTACTTTGATGGTTGGGGTTCAAATAACCATACTCTCTCAGGAATGGTCGGCATGGGTCTGTACAAGACTACACCTCATTTACACGTCATACACATCATCCTCATCTCATTGGGTCACAGGGTTGCTTATTGTTCTGAATTGAACAGATTGCAACGTAGGCCTACACAAATTAGAGATTACAAAAAAAACATCAAAATTACTTTAAGTAAGAATCAAAATTCGAATCAAAACGAAAGTCTATAACGGCGTCGCCGAGGTACATCAAACGCAAAGATTTACACAACTTGACAGTTCAAGACTTTTAAAAACGACCTTTTTATCTAAATTTTAAAACAAAATACTGGAATAGCATTGAAACTATTTTGCTATTTAATTTTATAACGGCAGAGAACGACTAAATAGAATGTACTGAAAAAATCTATTCTAAATCACACATGGAGCCGGCCGCATTGGCGCAGTTGGTAACGTGCTCGCCTCTCATCATGCGGTCCTGGGTTCGAATCCTACTCAGGCACGGCATATTTTCATACGTTACAAAATAATCATTTCATTCTCATTACACACAGTTACACCCCAACGTCGTCGCTAATGACCTTTGATGTTGAAGCGACGTTAAATAAATTTAAAAAAAAATCACACATGGAAACAATATATAATTATCAATTCAGTCATGAAATTGTACAAGATGAAACAACAATAACTCTAAAGGGTGGAAACCACCCGTAAATGGTGTTTATTTTTATTGTAACATTATCCAACAAACCCTCATTTTCTCGCTGTTCTTAATTTAAAACATATTTTAAATTTTCTGAGTTCAACTAATTAAATACAAAATTATTAAACAAATTATAAACTAATTGTCAACAAAATTCTTACTATCATTTAAGTTAGTTTTTTTTTGTTTTCCTTCAGACTGTTACGTAGTCCATACATTAACACTGCTACAGATGGTGAAGGGTGATAGATAAAAATGAAAAAACGCAGACTAGACCGGGATTCAAAATAAGAACGCCTGGTATAGAAACCAGTTGCGCTGCCCACTACACCAATAAGACAGCCTTTTTGCTTAAAAGCGCGGAACAGTAAGAAAAAGAATGGATTAGAGCTATGGAGACATCCGGAATAGAATTATAAAATTAATTTGGAAATATTTATTCACAAGTTTTAAATTTACCTTTTTATTATTACCCGATTGATCCAATTTCTCTATCATTTACAAAATGTACATTTTTTTTATGTAGTCCATGGAGATCCACAAAATGGGGAGGATCATCATCGAACTGCTAAATAAATCTACAAAGAAGTAAATAGCTAGCAAAATTCGAATTGTGGCATGAATTTTTATTGAAACATTATTTATATATAAACAAAAAAGCTAAAAATTAAGGGGTAGTGCATAAACCAGAGCTGAAATCAAACAATCATACAATCACCGGGTTATTAAATTTACAACGACTGTAACTTCATTGTTATAACTGGAACTCAAATTTGGGAAAAATATTTAGAAGTGTTTAAAGATACTCTTTGCTGTAAACACGAACCCACATTAAACATAAGTATGTTCAAAGTTCACGTACAACTGACTTTTTTGGCTGAGCAGAAGAAATATAATGTTATACAACAAGTTTAGTGAATATGATTCACAATAATCATAAATATTATTTAAAAATTTTTCAAAATGGTTTATAATTTATGAAAATTAGAAAAAATTATCCCTAATCCCTAATGCTCCCTAATGTAATCCGTTCAATTTAACAACAATAAACAACCCCACGACCTAATGAGATGAGAATGATTATGCATGACGTGTAAATGAGGTGTCGTCTTAAATAGACTCAGGCCGACCATTTCTGAAAGAGTTTGGTTAATTGAACCCTAACTATCAAAGTACACCAGCCACCACTGTCTAGTATTCAAATCCAAAAGTAACTACCTTTACTACGATTTGAATATGTGTGTTGCATAGTTCAACAGCCGAAAGGCTGGTTTGAACCTCTAGAGGTTTTACTAAGTAAAAACGAATAGTGAGGTGGTTTACAATTACCTTCCTCACTGATTTCAAAGAGTATGCTTATCAGCATGCCAGACCTTCCGAAAAGCACCCATATTCTACCCTGCAAATGACACCGTCTCTGCATTCACCACAGGGTCTGGCTGTAGGTATAGTGAAATGCATTACTCTCAGAGGAGATAACTCTGACAAGTGTCTTTTATACCTCTACTTCTTCTGTTCTTAAATAGTTCAGTCATATAACTGAATACGTAAAAATAACATGAAATATTAATTTGTAAATACTGTATAATTTAATATAATATACAACCTTAAATTCATGAAAAATTAGTTGACTGTGGTATATTGATTATAGAATATACAACGCTATATTGTGTATCCGGTATGATACGGTGAAAAAGCTACTAATGCACAAAAAATTTCAATGACGGCAATAATCTTTTATACGCCTGAAGGGCAGCACTGATGGAACGCAAACTTACATACAAGCAGCATTATTATTCTACGGTAATAAAACATTAAAGCTTAATGGAAAAGATTTATAATTTAAGTAAATCATATCATAATGTTTTTATTACTTGCAGCCGGTAAATGGAGTAACTGTACAATAAAGAAGTACTCTATTTTTACGTAGTTAATATGCATTAAATGTACACCTTACATAAAAAGTAAGAAAGTTATTTCTTTACAACATAACACGATAATAATTCAAACTTTATATACTGTATTTATTACTTACTGAACAATATGCAGGCACTTACTCTACTTTAGTTTGTCATAACAAATTTAAAGAAATTTAAAATGCAAGTTTTTCTTTTTATAAATTAAAGAACGAAAAGTTTAAATGAAGTACCTACAATATGGCGTAGTTATAGTGTGGACTGCACATAACAAACAAAATATATAATTTTACAAGAAAGACGACAAAGATTGTTTCTCGATTAGATATTTATGCCAATCTTCTTTAACAGTTCGTTTAAAATCAGTCTTATTTTTAAAATATATCTCAGACTTTTTTGAATCTTTAATACGTAATGTAAATAAAATCTAATAAAAACAAAATACAAAGAATTGTGTGTAATAAATTATGACGATTTTCAAACACTCCACTTTGTGTAATGTAAAGATAACTATATTATCCCCACATGGGAATGGCAATTTGAAGAGATCTGAATATCTCTTCACGATAAAATATTTGTAAATTTGTTGAATATTAAATTCCTCCACGAGGGTATGCCAATTATTAAAATAACTTTACTTTAAAATAATTTGTAAAAGAACTAAATAACTCCTCATAAAAATATTTGTAATTTCATTTTAAAAAAAATAACAGAATTCTTTACATTCACAATCACATTGATTCTTTCTCCGTCCCTATCATTACAACATTCTCTATTCAATCACGCGTACAAAACCACGCACTGTCCATTTTATTTCATTAACTATTAATTATATATTTATTAGTATTTTTTAAGACTGAATGAGGGACCTCCTATTTGCTTCGCCATCTTGTCCCTCACTAAAAATAATTTTGTACAAAATCTATCTTATTCTTCTCTAGTCGCCTAGCAACTGAAATAAATAACTTTTTATTAAAATAATTTTGTTAATGTGAAATAATTTTAAATAATTCTTAAATAATAATCAGCTGGAGATGTTTATCATTTTAATAGACTCAAAAAATAAACAATTCCAGATGTTCAGTAAATTTGGTACATTACAGTAACTAACAAATTTTTTTGCTAAAGCATTAATTTATTGCTAAGGTTAACGTTAAAGTGTGACACATAATAATGAGTGAAGAAAAAATTCTAAAATAAGTAAGAATCGAACCCAGACACCTTGTGGCAAAGAACCCAGTCGCGCTGTCTACTACGGGTTCAGGCTCGCCAGTAACTAACGAACTACGAATAATCAACAAAAATTAAAAGAAAAGCAATGTTAATCTGTTTCGCTCGCCTGTTTCAAAGAATAAGAAATCTGTTGAAATTTCTCTCGAGATTAAACACCCCTGTGGGATGAGGAATAAACAATATGCATTTATGTCTTACGGACACGGGTGTTCAAATATGAGTTTCCAAAAATCTCTATTTTCTATTCATTTTCCTTGTTTACTTCTGATATTTATTGTTTATTCGTTTTTAAATTCCATTATGGAGATTTCCATGTTGTTTTAACTTCATCAAGAATTCCTTGTTCCTTATCTATCTGTATGTTTTTTAACCGCAGCAATCGCCTATAACACCATACCTCGGAAGCATCAAGTCGATTTTTATCTCATTCTGGTTCATCTCTCAAGTACACTCATTCTATGCAACTAATCTGAGAACACAGAACACTGGACGAATTTAATTCTATGTGGAATCTGAAATCCCTAATGCAAATAAAAAATGAATCCCGTTTAGAAATAGCAAAAAGTTATTCATTTTGAATGTAAATGAGATTTAAAGAACTGTTTCTAAATTAATTTTATAATATTTCAGTGAGTAAATAAATCGTTCAGTTTGATGTTGGTATTCAATAAATGCAGCTATGTTGATACAGTAGTTTATATACTTTTAATATAAAACTTTCTGTTCCTGGAAGCTAATTTTACTGGCAATAAATAGGTTGCACGTAAAATGACAAAAAACAATGTTACACGAAAAGAAACTGCTTAAGAAGTGGGTTGTGTAGTTAAATAAAGAGGGTAGTTTAAGATTACATCGAGAACAATTTCAGTGTAAAATGCAGAGTGTAAAATGGAAGTTAACTGTTATATAGATGAGAGGCGTGACTGGAGGTTGTAGGGTGAAATTGTAGAGATGACATGCAGCTTCTGTATAACACCCATTGGCAATTTCGATTTAGTGCAAGTTATTAAATTGTAAGAGAACATTCCCTCATGACACTATTAAATGAAACGCCCCGTTATCGGGTAAAGAAAAGCACACTGTCTATGTCATCGTCGTCTCTTGCTGGCTGTGCTCCGCTTGTACTTTGAACGATGAATATTTTATCGCCTTGGAAATACATTTTCGATGTGCTTCCCTCGTTTCCCCCTACTACTTTACGTTTTGTAAGGGACAAGAGTAGGAGGAGAGGAGACGCGGCATTAAAACTCTGATCATCTCAAGAATCTGTTTTCATTTTGCAACCGGATTTTCTAATGCAGGGTAAATATTATTACTCTTTTATCCACTCCCTATCCTCTCTACCGACAATTTTTGTTACGTCGTACAATATTGTAATATTATTCTCCCCGTTTCAGTAATTCACTAACTGCTAACTTCCTTCTATTCATCCTACAATCAATTTACACCTTACTATACATTATCGTCATTCTCTCATTTTTATTCTATAATTTTCTTTCGATACACACATTAGCATTGCGTTATTTCCTTATTATTCAACATTTGACCAGTCAAATTAATTTTTGAAGTATGTAAAAAAAATAGAAATAACCGGAATTAATTATGTTTAGTAGGAAGTGATAAAAGTTATATTAAATGACTTGTTGCCAACTATAGTCTTGTGTTTATGTATAAGTGTAGTATTTTTTGTGAGTTCGAAACAGGCTTATGCCTAATACTTGACAGTAAGAAAAGAAGACAAAATATTTTTATCATTGATATCAGAAAGTCCTTCAAACGTACAAACTTCGATTCTACACCATGACTTTACCACACAACTCAAGATATATATTCTATACAACGATGTTGTAATAGGGATATTTTACTGTAGAGACGTGGTCTGAAAGTTTGAAGCAGGGTATTTACTTCTCTTCAGACAACACAAGACATAACATAAAACGTTTAGTAAATACTACTGGTTGTTCGTGGATAAAGATTTAGTCCTTTTGTTTTTTTCTAAACAAATTCAAGTAAGTGGTCAAAAATGCAAAAATTGCAAGATTCCTCAATTGAAAGATTTCATTTATTAAAATACCAATACATAAGAAATTACTACGAATCCACGTAAATTGTAATATATTTTGAATAAATAATATCATTTAAATACTGTTTCAAAAGAAGTATTTTTTTATTTGAATATTTTTGTTTCGTACAGGAATTCTATGGTAACTGAATCATAAGAAGAAAATAAATTCAAGAGAAGTTTCTTGTCCAATCCAAACATTCTGGTGGATAAACAATAAACTATAAAATTTCTATAATTCTCATTCGAGGCTGTATTGCACTTAATAACATTGACAATTTAGAATCATAGACTTCACACAAAAACTGGAGCGAAATAAAGACAACAGACTTTATTATATAACCCTGCAACAACGCAATAAAACGATACGACGATACTTTTATATTTCCTTCAAGTAAATAAGCAACTAAGGAAAATTTTTAAAGTTGAGAGATAAAAGAAAAGAAAGATATGAGTTGTTGCTTGGAAAATTTAAGAGGTAGAGTGGTTTAGGAAAGTAACAGTTTTCCTTCTGTCCATTACTTATATTGACAAGAGTTGATAGGTCTAAGAGAGAAAGTTGTTCGTCAGAAAAAAGTGAGGAAAATTATTGAATCATGTCTTCCCATCAGATAACAAAAATACATTGGTTTAATTTAAGACGAAATATTGTTCGTCCATCGAATAGTACAATAATGGCAGTAAACATGTTTTGAGTTATTTAGGGGAGAATACTTCAATAATAATAATAACTTATGTACAAATTGCGAACGTTTTACCAGATAAACTGAAGGTCATAAGTTAACGTCTAAAGGAACTTGACATTCACATAAAAAATACATCCTACCCCAGTATCATCCGATAAATTAGAAAAAACTGAACAATCAACCTTATAAAAATTTTAACTTAAAGCGAACGTTACAATAATGCATCGTTTTACCTCAAAAAGTACACGCATAAAAATATTTACAATATTTTGACCTAAAGATTAAAAAAGTCATGAACACAAATACGTTTTTACAAACTCCAAGAGTTTACCAAGAAATAATAAAATTTAAAACAGTACGAAAAGAACCGAAAAGAAAAAAAACGAGGAAATTGAGTGTTTATTAATAACGTACAGTTCCTGACAAAAATTATAGCTAACAAAAACAAAACAAAAATACTCAATAAGCAATCAAGTAATTCGAAACAATTGATAAACCAAGATTTTATTATCCGAGGCGGCGAGAAAAACTCATGTTCACTCCACTCCCTCTTGATGGGGGGGGGGGGTGGACTGAATAGAGGCGTCCTCGGCCAGCCCCAAGGAGGCCGCAACCGCCTACCAACCAAAAACCCGCCGCCTGGCCACTTGATCCATCAGCAAACAACCCTCCACCTCCCTCGTAACTGTTTATATAATACTACAAGGGACATGATAAACCAAGTTGTCTTCATTAAAGTGTATTTTATTAATTCGACGTGTAACGAAGTTATAAGACAAACGAAGAAAATATTTTTAATTTAGTAAATAAGAAAAATATTGACCTACAAAACAGTTTTCTATGAGGACCATTATTCAGGATCTATTTACAGGATCTATTTATTATTAAATAATAAAAGCTGGTCGGTCCTCATAGAAAACTGTTTTGTAGGTCAATATTTTTAAAAATTTGTATTTAAAAATTTTTTAAATAAAGTTGTAAATTTGATTGGTAATGCGAGAGCAATAAATCTAAAAATCTGTATACAGGATCTTACAATGCGAAATACTCGGTTAGCATATCAAACTTATATAATTAAGTAAAATTAAATATAAGATTCAGAATTAAAAACTCGCGGCAATGTAAGGTAAATACTAACTGTAACTAAACTTTTAACTTAATCATATTTCACAATTTTTTAGAGCCCTTATTTTGTATAAGCTAAATTATTTTTGCCAAGCTAAGGTAATAAGTATTTTGATCCTAGAGAATACATAAACAGAAAATTGATTGGTTTACTATCGCTTACCTAGCTTTAACTAATTTAAAACTTCAGTTGGCTGAAAAGTACACACTGTGAACATTTTGGTGCGTGTCAGTACACTCCTTACCTACAAGATTCGACGAAATAAACTACCTTCCACCCTAAAATTGACATGTTCACTGCTTTCAATAAAATTTAACGCTTGGTAGTGGAACCATTACTTTTACATAAAATCCTTAAATGTTTTGACTACTTAAAATTGTAACCGAAGTTCAGGTAAAACGAATTGTATTTTTAAATTTCTCACCATACTTACTACTTAAGGAACATTTCCTTAGCTTTTAGTGCTGAGAATATTATAATTTTTTTCCTTACAACATTATTATGCTTTGATATACATTTTTAATGTAACAGTTTTGTAATATTTTGATTTTTAACAAAGATAAAAAATTAAATTCGGCTCACTTTCAGACGAATGAAATTTTGAAATATTTATAGCTTTACAGCTATAATAATTTAGAGCTAAAATAATTTAGAAAAGATTTTTTAAATATATTATTCGTAGAAACTATGCATCCCTATGAAGGTTAACTACCTTGAAATTTTCATCAAAATTGGTTGAGTGGTTTCTAAAAAAATGTTCCTCAAGTGCTAAAAATTGAATTTTTCGGAAATAACAAAAAACTGAAAAATTTAGTTTAGATTATCCATCCCAGCTTCATAATCACTAAAATTCTCTTAGCAAGCTTGCTTCATACAGTAGGCCTATGAGGCGAGCGGTTGAGGAGTATGTGCTTTAAAATAGATTGGTTATGGCAACGGACTAAAAATTTATCTGCAGGTTTCGTCGGAACCTGGATAAAAAGAGCCATCAGTCACTAAATGGAGTAGTGTAACTATTAAAACAAGCAAGGTCCTACAAATATGGCCATACTTACAAAATTCTTTGTCTGTCTTGATAACTACAGGGACACTATAGAAAAATTCTAGACGATTTAGAACAAAAATCATCACGCTAGCTTAGTTCTAACCAAAGTTACAGCAAAAAAATCTACTTGATGTCACAATTACTGGAGAAAAGTCTATTTGCAGCACAAATTTTTAAAAATATAAAAAATAGAAAGGTACGTCGTAGAACAAAAGTAAATATATCAAATTAATCACAAGATTTTGAAATATTATAAAATGTAAAAAACCAAACAAGAAAATAAATAAAATTTTCGGACACCCGACACCCCTTAAAACTGGAAATTAAAAATTAATTTAAAGTTTAACCTTAAAATTCGTTTAAAGAGTAATAACACTAGGTTTATTCTAGTCTCTATCTGAGAATTCACAATTTGAATTTTTTTGCCAGCCAGTCTAAAAAGCGCACCATACGGTTTACACCATACCAGTCGCCTAGGTTATTTAGCCACAACGACCTGGACCACATTTACTCTTTATTCTACTTTCCATGATATTTTGAAATATGTGTTTCAGACTAACATTACGAGTCCAAATAGTTTCAATTATTTTATTTTTCTTTAGTGGCTATGATTTGAATGATCTTCTCCTAATGATGGAGTGTCTCGGAGTCGCACAACATTACCAAGCTTTCAACATTCTTCTGTAGCACCAGTTGTTATTTTAGTCAAATCTTTGACTTCATGAATCCACTCAAAAAGGAAAATACTATGGTTTCCAATGGATTCTGACCTGAGAAATTGAATAAAACAGGTTTCTGAACTTTACCTTCTATAACTTTTACAAAAATGAAAACAACTAAAAATGACAAAGAAGTTCCTAAAAAAAACAATTAAAAATAGAAATAATTTTATATAATAGAAAAAATTAGTATATTTGCTTTGCTCTCCATAATGTACAACATAGCAAAATTATATTCCACTAATGTATAATTGGATACAATTAAATAATGATAGTAATGATTCTACAATTAATAAATTAAATTACAAAGAATGCAATTTAAGAAAAACAATAAAATTAAATATAATTATTACTACACAAAAATGTAACAGTTCCAATTTTCCAGTTCATTTATTTTTTAAATTATGATTGCACCATAACATAAAAATGCATCACGATAATTAAATGTAATTATTCTACTGCCAGTAGAAACGTTTTAAAAAATGTAGATATAAAGTAATATACTGCAACTGAAATAAAATTATTTTATATACTTCATTTTATTACGGAACTGAACATTTTTATCTTTTAATATCAGTTTAGTAAACAATAGAACATTACCATTAATGGGTTCATAGTAATAATTAATTTTAAACAGCGCAACTGCTAGACTGAAGGATTTTCCTTGAATAAGAACTTTAGAATACCGCAATGTACTTTCACTGGCCCTGTACTTTTTACTACATCAAAAACTTTAGTTTTTTCGGGTATGTTGTAGATTACTTTGCTTCCCGCATTCTGCAGCACCATCGTCTTGCAAATCTGAAGTCATTCTCATAGAGATTACTAGTTACCATAGCTTCTGGACTCCATGTACTTTCGAGGGCGACCTCGTCTTCTTATATTTTCCGTATGATAGAGGAACGCTCTATTGTACGTGATCATTCTTTCGACACGCCCGTACAATAAAAATTAACTGATCTTTTTTCTGTCTACTATGGCATTCTGAGAACCGATCCTTTACCTTATATTTTCATTTCTCACACGCTCGATTTCGAAAACCTTGCTGACCTCCGTAAGTTAATCTCTACGCCCTCCAGCTTTTGTTAACTTCTGGTGCTCATTTTCCAGCACTTAGCACTGTATGTACACATGGTTTCTAATACACACGTAGCCACTAAGATGTGTATCTTACTAGAACAAAACAGTGGATTTAGACTTTGAAGAGAGCTGCTCTACCCTGAGTCATGAGGATCCTGATTTTCTCAAACAAAAATATTGAACTGAGGTATTGTATTGGTCACAATAACCTCACCATTCCCTAGCATGAATTTTCACGAATTCTACCCACACTATAATATTGTATTTATATGAAACCCCATTTTAAGTATTCTTCTTGGAGATTAATTTAATACCATAAATAGATAAATTTTTTAATGAAAAAAATCAGTTCTACGATTGAACTATAATTTATAATTACTACAAGCTTTTCAGAATTCTGTTTGTGTTCGTACGGAACACATAATACCATGCTACTATATAATACAGTACCTGTAATCGATAATCCACGTTAGATTTAAACCCCGATTACAATATATTATCTAGGTTTGATTTTAACATTTATCATTATTTCAGTTCAGTACTATAATATCAGAGTATAGACGAAGCAGAATTAAGGGAATCTTTGAAATTAAATTTATGTAAGTATAAACAATGCTGATAAAATAGACAACGATATAAAAATTCATAGTTGATTTTTTTTTGCGTAAATAGAGAGTTGATTTGAAAGATGAATAGAGTTCATTTGGAAATGAGGCGACCAAAACAAGAGAATAATAGAGCACCAGATGAGGTTCACATTTGATCCTCTAATTCCATTAATGAATTAGAGGTTGATTCCATTAATGAAATACATAAAGGGGTGGAGAAGTAGAAGGACAGAGAAGACTCAGAAAGCGCTTAACCTCGGGCTCCATTGGGTCACAATATTAAAACCGGAATATTCCTGGCTATTTTACATAAAATAGTACTTTAAAACGTCCGTAAATAATTACAAATGCATTTTTATTATCCGATTAAAATTTAATTTATTAAAAATGCAAGCGATTTCAAACAAATAAATTTCATTAAAATTTTCTCATAAAATATAATTAAATTGGGTTATTTTTTTACTCCAAATATTACGAATTATATTTTCAACGTTCCCAGCAATTTAATTAATATTTTGCAGTTGCACTGGTTATTCCAATTTACTTCCACAAGCATTTTTCCTGGTATTTCACAGTGATGAAAATAACTACATTATGCAATTTGTGTAAACTAAACAAGTTTGTCAGGTTCAAAAAAATTCATTTAATTGTTAATTTTTTTGGCTTTAATTCTTTATTTTTAAACAATACAATACTGTACAACCATACAATTTTTAATTAAATTACTAAATAACGATCGACATGGAAATAGATAACGAAAGTTTTTTAAACATTATTTTGCAATATTAAACACAAGAAAGAAAGTTAATAAAATCAACGAAAAATGAGAAAAATTGATCAAGAAATACGTAAAACATGAATTCAGTACAAATATTTGAAAAGTTGAACAAAACAGTACTATGATAAAAAATGAAATAGCTATTATTTGTAAATATAAACAACTTAACATCCCTGAACAGAATATGTCTACGAGTATTCAAAATGTAATTAACATAATCCCGTAGACCAATATCATAATAGACCAGGAAATAATACCTGCAAAGGTTTTATTAAAACCTAAGCGTAGGTTTATGAGTCTTTAGAAAAAACCTGGTGTAAAACAATCACACGATTTTCTCTTGCCGATGTAAACATTGAACAATATAAACAACGTTTGAACACGAGTAAACAATGTAATACAAAAAACATAACCTAATTTTAATCATAAGCAAATGACGCAAAATGAAAAATTAACCTCCGTTCGACTTAAAAATACGGAAAATTACTAACTGACGCTAAACTAAGTTCTGTAGAAAAAGTTGTTGAAATAAATTGTAGGTTTGTTAATTTTTTATAACTTTGATTAAATACACTTTTGTCATAAAATGATTATAGGCCTACTAAGACCACAATCTTCAAAATTCCCATTCTTTTACCTTTTTTTTAAAATAATTTTGATGAGCGAAATACGTACAAAACACTAATTGACACTAAACTAAGCATTGGAGAAAAACAATTTGAAATTAAAGTTGTATGCTCTTTAAATGCATATTAAGACCGCAATCTTTAAAAAAAAAATTTTTTTTGTCAAGAGGGCACAGCCTCCCCAAGAATTTTAGCACCCATGGCGTTCACTTTATCTTGTAGAGAATAAAAAATATAATAAATGTGTTGCGAATTTTAAAATATCGTAGGAGCTGTTTCAGAGAAAATCGCAAAAAAGCGAGAAAATGTGTAAATAAATTACTTCTTCCGGTTGACCGATTTTGATGAAAATGGTTGTGTCGGGTCCCCTAGAGGTATACTTAACTTATGTTTCAAGTTTCCACTTTGTATAATAATCTATTTTTTTATCCGTTTTAATCTATCAGATATTTTGTTCACACACGCGCACACAAACTCAGCAATCACTAAAAATATTATTTTTGGTTCAGGAGCCTGAAACCGTGCATTTCCGGAGAAAACTCAAACTCAAAAATTGACACAAAAGCAATATACTCCCTCCCTATATATTCATATAGAGCAAGAGAAAGTGAAATTATTTATAGAAAAACTACGTACTAGTACAAAAGATGGTAATAATAACGTAATTAATAAATCAAATTATGAAATGATTCAACAAACAAAACTGGTTTTACTATGTTATTTAAGAAAACTGTACACAAACGAATATTTTCACAATATTATAATGCAATAGCATTTTCATTTCAAATTGCAAATAAACTACGAAATTTTGAAATAAAAGTACTTTGTTAATGATTATGGTTTACCAATTAACATTTTCCGTAAACAAGTTAACGATCATTCATTTGAGATACACCGTTATCAAGTTCCACAGTGATACATTTTAATATAATTTCATATCTTAATATACTGCCCATAACAGACAGGTGGAGTGTCAAATTATTTACATTCAATCTGTTTGTTGCAGGGCTAAAATAAATAGTTCTGTTTCTTATCACATGGTCAGCCAATTAAATGACTGAATCATTTAAGAACAGAAGAGGTAGAGGTGTAAAAGACACTAGTCAGAGTTATCTTCTCTGAAAGTAATGAATTTCACTATACAGCCAGACCCTGTGGTGAATGAAGTGAAGGTGTCATTTGCAGAGTGGAAAATATGTGCTTTTCAGAGGGCCCGGCATGCTGTTAAACGTACTTTTCCACTCAGTGAGGAAGGCAATCGTAAACCACCTCACTCCTCGTTTTACTTAGTAAAACCTCTACAGGTTCAAACCAGCCTTTCGGCTGTTGACCTAAACAACAACATCTTAATATAGTTGATCGGAAGAGCGCGTGCGCACACAGAGTTCAGAGGAAACTTCCAGGAGAACACTTTATGTATCTACTAAGAGTTTTTGGATATGTCATACGCCTTTGAGTACAAAATATTTCCGATTAATTGCTAAAATACCGGAACTAGAACTGAAAGTACTTAATGTAATAAATTAATTTCGCTTAAGCAATCCATTTTAATATTCAAAAGAACACATAAACAACTTTATATAATACGATATTTATTTATTAAAATTGATGTTAAGTTATCATAAAAAAATGAAGAGAGATTTTCCTCAGACAATAATATTGGTTAGTAAAACTTACATTTTTCGAAAGTATTTCGAAAACCTATGTTTATATTTTGGAAAGTACTTTGTAATTATCTTCATTTTATCACTGAAATAATGATAACACTATTTGTTGACAAACAATAATAATGCACGTAAACTGAGAATAGGTAAAATCTTAGAGACGGTTAAATAGTACGAGATGTAAGGAGGCACCAAATTATGTAAATTTTGTTTAACAGTTTCCTTGTCACGCAATATTATAATGACTTTCAGCTGAAACTTGAGCTAGCGAACGTGTGCGCGCTTTTAACACATACAAAAACACATGCGAAGCATAATTTAACCGAAGTACGAATTACGTACTTAGGCACACAGAGGCCTCTTTTATTTCTCCTCCGACCTACCTTCCCGTGAATCTCTCATATGTTGGTTTAAGGTTTGTTCAGTCTAATAAGAGAATGTCACTTGCACGGCTGCTGCGGAAATCCGTCTGTACAAACAATTTAGTAATTAATTCCGGCTGATGTAAGTAATTTTATCCATGACATTAGAATACTCTAAAACTGTGACGGTAATCCCTTCTCCAGGGTACGTATAAACGCTTTTCTATATCCACACGCTGTGCCAACCGGGATCACTGTCGACAACATCCCTCCTCCCATACCAACCCGATTCTCATACTCCTAACTCGCTTTTCCAACTCCACTAGCATACCCAAAAACCTATACGACAAATCAACCCGTTAAAACATTCACCCATAAAACGAATTCAGTTCAAAATGATACACTTCCCGCCGGATTAACTCTTCGTTCAGTCAGCCATTTTTTTTCTCTCTAAACACTATACAGCATTTGCAACTAACATAAGGGAGATTACCAAGTTGCTCGTTTTTACAGTACACTGAAAGCCTATTGTAAAACACCAGTTGTAATTTAAAAAAAAAACCATTTTGTGGATTTTAAGCTTATAACAGATTTTAAATTCAACAACTTTCCCGGACGCATGAACCGACAACAAAATCACTAGGAATTATCTGGAATACAATAGTGCCGCACAAGAATAAAACAATAACCGACTATATTTTCATTATTTATTATTATATTTATTTGCAAAGCAGTTTTAAAATAACTGTTTCTGTTTTCCTTATTTATTTCATTTTATATTCGAAATACTAAACCTATTCCCAAAAGTTAGTTGTATTTACATCAGGTAAAATAACATTTAAATATACAGCACTGAAACACTGTTAGAATAATGAAAATGTTTTATGTAAAACAATTATTATAAAAACGAAAGGGTAAACTAAAAAGTCATTGCGCCGCAGCAAATGAACTTTCAACACAGACTTTTTAATGATAAGTAAATAATTTTACTTTTTATAAAAAGTAAATTTATTTTATCACTTTTTAATAGTAATTATGGCAACTATAAGTTCTAACCGCAAGGTTTTACACCATTTTAACCCTTTCATAGTTGTTTAATAAATAATTTTATCAATGTTTGTCAAATGAAATATACAATAAAGGAGAAGTTACTTAGATAATTTTGTACTGTGAAACCTATCTCTAAGGTCCTTTCGGGATCTGGATAAATTAAACAATTAACACACTAATGGTTAAAATTATAAGTATTTATTACAACTACAAACAACATAATAAATGTTATATGATAATATAACATATTATATTATATGTATATTAGTAATATTATATTATGTATATTAGTCATATACATAATAAATAACTTAGTACGAGATTTAAAAATTTCTACAGTTCAACACGAAACCAACACATTCAGTACAAAATACCAAAAAAATACTCGAATAAAATACAAATCATCTGGATGTCTCACTTCAAGGCAATTCTGACTACACCAGGAGACTGCTACGAAAACATCCTTTAGAATTTTAAGATGACAAGACAAAGAAAACATAAATGACACCATAAATCTATGAAGTTCCTCCATTAGAAGGTTTTCTTCGGTCATGACAAGTAAATATTCGACATGAGAATAGATTGTAGAGTTTTACTGTAATACTAAACAGTTGCAATTAAAGATGGAAGTCAGAAGTATTCTAAAAATTTCAAAATTTACCAGTTGAAATTTTATTACTGACTACTGTTCTTCCTTAAGTCATTTAAGTCAGCTAATTTAGTAATTTTACGGACATGTGCAGTTGTAAATAATGTTAATAAAATAAAACAAAAAAATATAAAATGTATAAATGTTTAAGCTTTAATAAATGCTTTAACAAAGTGAGTAATTTATATGTTAGAAGTAAAATATTCGAAATATTTTCAATTTGAGCCATTTGTAAACTACATAATTTGCTTTGAGTCATTTGCTTTTACATCAGAAGAATAAAATTTGTTTAGAATGAGTGAAATGTTCAGCGTATGCAACAACAAGGAAGTAGTAAAATAAAATACGGACAAAATAATGTGTACCAATGAAAGTCAATGACATAAGTAAAACGGTTACATCTGTACGTAACTGACGTCTGAGTGAAGATGTGTCGAACTCAACTCTGGAAATAGAAAGAAAATGCAAACAGAAGTTTTCAAATTTAACTTGCACATAAGAAAAAGAAGTTCAAATGAACGTTTCAACTCTACTAGGTACCGTCGTGTTCAATATTTATCGGTCTTAAACGAACCGATCCTACAACCCAACCATTTTGCCGAATGATATCTGATTGAATTTATATCTTTTGAAATGTATGCTGAACGCAGGAAAAATACGCGCTGTTCGTAAAATTACATTTCACATTTCATAGAAACCCACCGTTGGCTGGCAACGACATGTCTCATACAATACTGCATCCTGTGCAAATTCAGTCCCGGTATGGTTAAGTAAAACAAGTTATGAATTTTAAACTGAAGTACTCAAAATATATCAACTTCTTTTATCCATCAATATTTAATAATCCGAAACCACCCTCCTACATAATTTCATATGTTAAATTAAATTAAGGGGTTATTCAACTCAAGAAGATGATTTTTTTTCTTAAATTTAGATTTTTTTGCATTTATTTTTGAAGCTTAAAATTTTCTTAATCACAGCATATCTTGACAAAAACTTTATAAAAATATGTTTTAAACATACATGTTTTGTCGTCATAGCAACGGTTTATTTGGTTTTTATAGTGAAATATTTATAAATTTAATGGTTACTAGTTACTGTAGGTTTATTCTGAACGATCACATTAATAAATTTTTTTGTGAAAAATATAATAGGGCTACTCACTACACACTTGTAAAAAAATAAAGCAAGGCGAGTGAAATTATTCCTTAAACTTTCTATTAAGTTTTCCGAAAATGTGTTTTTGCGTGATTGTACATTCTTGGGAATTAAATATTTTGGTCTGTATTGAAAATATTTGGATGAACTGATTTTTTAAATGTTCATAACTTCTTGCTCTATTATCTGTTGAATGATTATTACAAAAAAAAAAATAGGTAGGGATTTAGTTAAAAAAATAATTTGTGAATGCATGAAATAATATTTTGAAAACATGGTTTTTTCAATTAATTTTTTGTAAGAAAACTACATACAAGAGCATACAACAGATAATATACAGAAACTTTCTCTACTTTTGGCATAAGAATCACTTTGATATCTTCCTTGGTTCCTAAGATATTTGATTCCCCGTAAAAGCCTGCTTTTCCACCCTTATATTAAGGGTTGCTATTAATTTTTGGCTTGGTTCAAGTGGTAGATCATTACTAGTAAATTACTCTTTCACGGTAAAAGTGTATATAATAAAAGTCAAGAAATTTTAAAAACCTATAACTTTTATTTCAAATATTTATTAGTATAACGCTCAGCAGTTGTAATAAGTGATTATCTGTTTTTTTTTACATGAGAATCTGTAAAAAATTAATAATTTTTTTTAAGATTTCGGCCATAGCATATGCATTTTCCGACAAAAATGATAAAATCAAATTTATAGGAAATTAAAGGATTTACAACTGTAATATAAGCATTTTTCTCTACAGAGCCTAGTTGAGCGTAAAAGAGTGATTTTCCATATATTAAGCACAACTAATATTTGTTTTCGTTTTGCATAATTCACTCGTGATTAAAATTAGGTTATGTTTTTTGAAATTAGTTTTTTTGTTTATTTATAATGTTAGGTTACATTGTTCATTACTTGGATTGGCAAGAGAAAGTTGTATGAGTGTTTCATACCAGATTTTTTAATTAACAATTGTTTTTTAAAGACCTTTTTGAGTCTTATTACTGAGATATTTTCTTAACCAAAATAAATATGATAATAATAGGCCTACTTTCCTTCTTTATGTACTCATGAAGTGCAAGAGAAATCAAAAATGTATAAATTAAATGTTTTATAACATATTGTCATGTTCTTTAATTCTCGTAATTCATATTTTGTATCAGACTTTATGTATAGAAATGTGAATCAAATGTTCAATTTTATGGGTTTTTCGCAAATACGATGTACTCTGTATTGTTGTTAATTAATTAATTTTAATTAGTTTTTGTTTGTTATTGAAAATGTAACTTTTTAATGGACAATTATTAAGTTGAGTTTTGAATTTGAACACTGTAAAGTATTATTAATTTTAATTTGTAATCAAATATCCCAATTTTCGACGTGTCATATAGATAATGTAAGTTATATTATTTTTTGGGAAAAAATTATTTATTTACTCGTACAAGAGATTTTTTTTTACTGCTGTTAAAAATATTAATGACGTATTTCAAAACATTTAAAAAAATTTAATATCACTCAAAAATTAACTGTATGGCCTTATGGTGTGATTGTCGGACAGAGAAAAACAAACATTAAAGTCTTGAGTTCGATGAATACAGAAAGAGAACTTATCTATACTGTATTTATAATATAAACAGGTAACATTTTTTCATTTGCTAGAATGAAATAATCTTAGAAAGTAACCAACCGATTTTAGAAGTTCGTTAACTGTTGGTAAAACTAGATTCCTGGTAAGATAGACAATATTACGTATTTTTAGATTTTGCAAAAATATATCAATGATTAGTAAAATGAAGTTATAATAATTATTTTATTTATTGTTTCCGAAAAGGTTAGTTCTTTTAGCTGTCAATTTATATTATTTACTATTTATAGTATACAATGTATTGTGTTACGTAAGTATCAAGTACGGTACAGTACCTTTCTACGTTGACATCATCCTTTTCTTAAAATTTTTGAAAATCACTTTTTGGATAGATATCCAAGAAACAATATCACCACTAATTTCTGGATAGAAAATAATGTTAACTTTCCAAAAATCACAAAATCATATCCGTCGTTTTTAAGAAATACTCGTATATTTTTACATACGGTACTGTTTTTTTAAAACATTCTCAGGCCGTATTCATCTCCTTCCACAGGTGATTTAAATGATGTCAACAACTTTCCTTTTCAAGTACTACATAATTCGTTTATTTGTACAGCAGGATTTTTCTTTTAACACGTAAGTTTTCATGAAAAGTTTAAATTTTTAAGATTAATTTGCCAGTCGAAAGTTTTACGGATAATAACGAATGCTCCATGGGATGTAACAAATGATGTGTTGCATAGGGACTTACGTGTCAACACCGTGAAAGAAGAAATAATGCAGCTAAGTTCTAAATATCAAGTTAAATTATCAGATCACCCAAATTGTTTGGCGCTTCATTAACTTGATAATAGCGAAGACGTAACACGACTAAAACGAATAAAATTGCTTGACCTTCCATTTAGATTTACCAACTAATCTACATTGAAATAATTCTGTATTCCATATCAACATCAACTCCGTTAACATCATCTTTTTCCTCTACGCATTCTACTATCACCGCTATTAATTGTGTAACCTTTTCTATTACTGTTATTCATGTTCTATCTAGTAAATGTTTTCAAAAATTATAAATAATTTAGTTTTTCTTTTCGAAGCAATACTATTGGGTATTGTCTTCGTCATGTGATCACTTTTATGTTATTTACTTACAGTTTTTGTTTTTAAACTGATTGTAAATAACCACAGATGTTAGAAAAACAATTGCCGTGAAGTGCAGCGACTGAGGTATTGTTAGTTACGACTATAAAATATTGGTAAACTGAAATATTTCCTCTTATAAAATTAATAAAACGAATTTTATCTTTACTTAATCAAAAGAAGTAAGATTTTAGAACTTATAACACCAAGAAAGTATAAAAATAATAAGATAATATAGATAAATAGTAAGTTAACATCCATAACGCGAGGAAACGAACCTAGAGCCTCTATAACAATCTTAATAGATCAGAATACGTGTTCCAGTAAAATATCTATTGTAATATTTTATTATAATTAAAAATAATAAAAAATAAACTATCCGGTTAGTAATAAATCAATATATTAGATCGTGATAGAAACTAGCCTGGAAACTAGTAATTACAACCGGAGTGTGGTTATCAATATTGTTTCGCGTATAGGTAAGTAGGTAGGACTAGAATGCGAAATATGTCGATAGATATTGGTTGCAAGGTTTCACTCAAAGTAATTTCTTCAAGTAAAAGTATTTTCAAGCTGACACGGTTCGAGTACGTCAAAGATAACAATATAATATCATAAATATATCAGTCAGTTAAAATTAAATTTGCAATTATTTCAACAAATCGAACGTAGCTGTAAAATTAAAACATAAATAATATTACATAAATCATTAAAATTGCAATAAAACACTGATTCAATCGTTAATCAGAGTAGGTACATATTTTTTGCTTGATGGTAATCTATTTCAAATTAACTGAACATTAATTTGCATTTACTCGTATTCTATTGCACGTCCGTCTCAGTCTATAATATAAAAAGTCAAATTTAATTTTCTGTACACATTTCATGACCCCTGAACCCAAAAACGTCATTTTTAGAAAGATGATTGAATTTTTTTAATCGTTCACACTTATAATTTCAAAACCCAGATTATATAACTAAATAGGAATGGGTGTTCGGAGTAAGTAGTTAGCCCCAAAATTTGATTACATTAACTATATTTTTTAGATTCATTAAAGTGGTATCGTTTAAAAAAAAATTCTGTGGGGTTGTTTACTTTCGAGAAATCAGGTTTTTCAAAAAAAAGCTTTACAGTATTTTTTAGGCTACAAAACGATTAAATCTACATCCTTTGTATTGTCACGTCAAACTCTTTAATTTAACCGTAATTTGTAATTTATGTGCATTAAAATTAATTTGTTCAGAAATTGCAGCGGTGAAACGGAACGTTTTAAAACTCTTTTTGGCTTTATAGATTTGAACATTGTAGGCCCAATAATAATACCAAAAACCTGATGGTGGAGATGAACAAATAATAACTTGAATGACATGAGGAACAAACCACACATCGATGGACTATGTTCTTATTAATGAACGTTTTGCATTAGTGGTTATTATTCCATATTTTTATCATTTAATTTCTTTTAGGTAGCAAATATTCTCTGTTCCAACCTCTCTTTAGTCTTCTTGCAGGGTTGTTCGGTGAAGTATTTGTGATTAAGATATCATCCAGTTTAGTTCCTTTTCATGTCTTGTTAGTTTTCTATGAAAACGTTGATAATAGTACGTTATTGTTTTATTGCGTCGAATACGTTTAGAAATTTTAGGTAACTATCAAAAGTCTCATTTCGTACGTATCAAGGGGAGTCCGTATAATTCAAAGAGCTACGGACTAGCAGGACTACAATCAATCGAGAGTATAGTAAAATACTCATAACTTTAGTTCAACAGGATTAAAAGTTCTACAAAAATTTGTATGTAATATTTTTGTCCAAGGCTTAGTTTAGCAGGAATTTCTGGTTTTGTAAAATTCCGCATTAAAATTGGCCCATTAAATATTGTATATTTTTACATTATAAGCACGAAAACTTTTATTATAAATAGGGTATCCAAATACAACATAAAAATCACTTTGCCGCATTTATTCATATAAAAATAAAATAAATGTAACTATTGAAAACAAACTGACTAAATCATAACACATTCTTAAATCTGTTGAAATTATTATAAAACTTACCTTATAAATGGGTTTTATATTATAAAGATGCCAGATTTGGTTAAAATTTATGTTGAAAAGGATCGAACACTTACCTAAAAAAAACATGAAAAAATTATTACTTAACTTTTATTTGAATATACATAAAGTTTTAAAAATTAACCTCATAGGTAATCAATAAAACATGCAACTCATATTATTTTATCTTGATCTTCTTGATGTTTAACTGTTAATTAAAATTTAACCATTAACGGTTTTTGATATCTAAGAAGCCGTAGGGACTGAAACAATTTAAACTTAACAGTAATGTTATTTAAGAATGATTAACAATTGCTGACTGTTACTGCTTCAGGCTAGTTACTCCGTCGGTTTTTTACTAAAATGTATTCTTATATTTTTGTAACATTTTGTTAAATATATTATATTTAATTAAGCAATCAATTTTAATAATAGTTTACGTTGCTCAAAAAAGATGGCTTTTGTAGATCAAAATGCGTTATTATTATTATTATTTAAAATATTTGTTGTTCAGAGCACAAGTTAAAGGAAACTTGTAAATATACATAAACCATAAAAGCACCAACCGTAATTTAGCGATAGTATTTTTAATGTACAGTGCCACTAAAATATATTAAACACTTTGAAAACTTCTTTAACATTATCTAAGGAAAATACGGAATATATGTGTTGAAGCAAACAGCGTAAACGAATGGAACATGCATTTACGGATTTCCGCGCTAATGAAATCTGGAGCGGCAACATGTTTAAATTTTTTATAGTTAGTTGAAAACTCCTGCATTGTACTGACCAGAATAACTTATTATTTGTAAATACCTACAACTTTACTGTATAAAGACTTTGTTCAACAGTATATTTGTAATTCTTGTGTCTAACTCGTCAAAGTAAATATTTGTAACAATTAAGTTCCTGTCGAAGATAAAAACGAAACAACTGTTAAAATCCTGCAATTGTTTTAGTCGCACCTCATCCCAACGAATTTTAGGGATGTGTGTGTTTACCCAAGTATGTGCGCGGTATTTTAATATGTTTTTCCTTATAAAAAAATATGTTTTTTGTTTTTTCAAGTCAACTGTCCTCCGAATGATATTCTTAGAAAAAATAAAACTAACACAAAAAAGAGTAATAGAAAATAAATCAAAATTAAATTATATGCAAATCTGTTTAGCAATGAAACTACATCGGGGTTCCCACACGTTATGAATTAATTTAAAGAATTAACAAATATTAATATGCAAATTTGAGAAAACAAACGGAATAATAATTGTTTATTTAGTCATTAATAAATCAATATCAATCTTTCTAAAAGTCTAACAAGCCCTGTTTTTTTTTGAATAAAAAATTCAATAAATATACAAAACTTACTATTGACGGATGGAGAAAAGTAAATAACAGTTATTATGTATTTCATAGAAATGAACTTAATTTTATGTTACCATAACTGCTGTGTTCTTGATAAAATATTTATTTCATTTTGTAAATGAAATAAAGTTATGTTACATTTTAGTGAACTTATCAATCCACCATAAAATGTAGGTAAATAAATAAACTAGTAAAATTGAACACAGTATTTTTTATTAACACATTATTTACAAAAGTAAATATTGTACACCAGATGACCACTCCAAATGGTGAAGAGCTACTTTTGTTCGATTTAAAAAGTAGTAAAATATTTCAAGCGAGAAAATACTGACTAATGGAAAAATTTCATACAAAGTAACACTTCCGTCGGAATATAATTTTTAGTTTCATTGAAATATAATAGAAATAAGTTACTTTTAACGAAGCGGCAATAATAATTTCATTAAATAAATACGGAGGTGATCACTGAATGACTGACTCACCCACGTATTACTAATTTTTAACGTGCCATACGGTTTTAAATCTGAAAGTCGGTGTATTTGTTCCGATCACTACCGACTAAGAGGCAAAAAGGGGTGACTACAGTGATTTCACGCAAATATCTTAATAAAGATTTACGTTTTTTTTGCATTACAAAATTTTACGTTTATTTGTTGTATAAGTAAAAATTTAATATAAAAACTTTTTGAATTTTAAAAATATCAATCAAATTCATATTATCAGTTTATGAAATAGAAATCTTTCAAATGAAAAGAGATAATTACAAAGAGATAATTAATTTCTTCTTATTCATTCGGTACATATAATCGTATTAATTAAAACAAGGATAACATCCGCAAAACTGGACCAGTTAGTCTTTTTGAAGCCAACAAACTGTTTAAGCATCAGTTCAGTATATCTCCAAAGAACCGGTTTATAAAAAATTGTTCCATTAACTGCGTTTAATAAGAAAGTTAGAAAAAATTACTTTGGGTGATTGTAAATCTGCACGTGAAGAGCTGTATTTTTAAAAAGATTGACCGGATTTCGTTCAATAGGAGCTGAGACCAAGCACTACCAAAACTCCTTAATTTTAAATACGGGTATATGTATAATTTTTACTTTCTCTTGCCCTTCATAAATAGCCTAAATAGGGAAGGAAAGTATTTTTTCATGTCAATTTTTCGAAATCACGTTCTAACTGAAAATACATGTTTTCAGGCCCCTAAACTCAAAAACCCCATATTTTTAGCGATTGGTCTGTAAAGAAACAAAATATATATCTCAAGAATAGAGTATCGTACGAAGTTAAAAATTAGAATGTAAATTAGATACTAATAGGAGAACGACATTAGTGTTTTCATCAAATTTTGTCAACGAGAAGTAGTAGATTATTCACGCGACTTTTTTTGTAATTTGCTCAAAAACGGCTTTACGATTTTTTTTAAATGGCTTACTTACGACAAATACATTTTATATGCTCTACATGATAGTTAGGCGTCTGCTTAAATTCTTGGGGAAGCTGTGCCTCATGATATTTTTTTTGAGATTGCAGCCTTACTAGCCCCTATGTATTTCACAACAGAAGTGTTTAATTAAAGTTACAGGGAATAAAACAAGCTACAACTTTTATTTCAAACATTTTTTTCTACAGAGCCTAGTTCAGCATCAATTGATTTTCCACATTTTTAAGACCAACGGAAGTTTATTTTAATTTTGTGTCATACATTCATGATTAAAATTAGGTTTCATTAGTTAAATTGGCAAGAGAAAATCGTTTAAGTGTTCCACACCAGATTTTTTATATATATTTACATTTTTCTGATTAAATTTAAGTTCAGAAAATTTTTCTTGTTAAATAAAACAAGTTCAGTAAGTTTATGAAAGAACAACAAGACAAATAAACAAAAATTGCTTTGATTTACTTCTGAAAAACTATTCTAACTGTAAAACGTACTAAATTTCAGAATGAAAATACAATTCCTTAAGTTACATCCGACGGAAAACTTCATACAATCTTTTTTTAAGGAAAAACTAGAAATAAGACAATTGTATCAAGTAACATCAAAAAATCTTTATATTCTCCTACAACAATAGAAAGGGCCATATAAGCTCTAGACGGATTTCAGATACTAGGCGGGTTTCTGCTTTATAAGCCTTGAACACGAGACGAAAAGTAATTTGGAGCCAGTAGCCTGAACACTGCCTGCACAAACTGAATTGAAAACCAATCGAATGTTCTTTTCCCCTTTCATCCCTCTCACATATACTCACAGGCTTCTCTCCTTTTCAACTGAATGAGAAGTTTCTAGCTAATTCAAGACCGAACTTAACTCGGCAATGAAAACCACTCCCTGCAATTTCCACCCAAATTTTATTAGTACAATTGGCTCCTTAAATAAGATGGCATTGTTTAAATTTTTAAAACTGGTATTCCTTTAAAATATAATACATATTGACTGTGTTTGTAGATTCATAGAAATAAGTCCAAGAATTTCTTAAATTATTATTATTACTGAATAAAGGCAAAACCGAAAGCTTGTTAGATTAAAATGAACCTTTAGCTTAAAAAATATTTGAATTATTATAAAACCTTTTTTATTAAGTTACTAAATAAAGTATACGAGTATAGTAGAACCCTGCGAATAAATTCGCAAATAGTCCAGGGTATCAAACCCTGTCATTTAATAAACGATTAACGTTAACAAAAAACTTCGTTCTTAGAAGAACGGTGAGTATCAACGTAAGCACAGTAGAACGATAGTTTCGTCCTGAAAAGAACGGTTTTAAACTAAAATGTTTAATAAAAAGTTAACGCAATATTTAATACCGACTGAGTGTGTTGTGAGATGAGAAGAGAAATGATACACTATTCTGCATGCTTATGGAATATGGCTACCGCATTACTTCACACTGTATTACCGGTCCCTTGTAAACGAAATTTACTGTATAATTTTATAAAATGAAGCTCATATTATTAGCATGAACTCCAAGTTTAGAATTTTGGGCAAATCCCAATTGGAATAATTCTATCTGGAAGGCTGTTACAAAGACTGACTACACGCAATGAGAAAAGATTTTGTTTGTTAATTATACTAAAAACGACCTTTATTAAAGCGGCTGTGCGGTACCAAGTCATACTGCCACTATCCGTAATGGACAATAGAACTGAATTTGAAAAGAAATCATTTGATAATTTGTACATTTTTAATAAGATCTATCCGACGACGATAATACGCCAAAGTTAAAAGCTGTAAAGAGTGAAGTATGTCTTAATTCGAAAAGATTCGACGCGCAGGCACTCTCTTGGTCGCAAGTCGCTACACATCTATTAAAATTAATTATAACGTAGAGACACATAAATTAAGACATTAAACATATTTTTTAATTTAAAAAATACCGAGTATTAGGAATCTATATTGTAAATTCATTTTAGGCAAAAATCCAAAAAAAGTAAGTACAACTTTTCAGACATTATCAGTTTGAAAAACCGGAAGAATCGTTAACTGAAGTTGGACAGTTCTTCTAAACGATTATGTCTTTGGAATGATTCCAATTTTATTTTATAATAAAAAGACTGCAGGTTATGTTCATTATTAATATATATATATATATATATAGTATAATTGCGCTAAAAATTAAAAATTAATAAATATTTAATTCAATACAGAAATTGGTTACTTGTAATTACATAAAAATTTGGTAAAATTATAATACCAAGACATACTTTTCTACTTTATCTTCCCTATATGAAGCAGGTAAGTAGTTATGTTTTCATGTCAAAATTTCAAAATCGATTTTTCACCAAAAATTCAAGTTTTCAGGTCCCCAGCGCTCAAAAACTTAATTCAACCTACTGGGAAGTGTGTGTGTGTGTGTGTGTGTGTGTGTGTGTGTGTATGTGTGTGTGTGTGTGTGTGTGTGCGCGCGCGCGCGCGCGCGCGTACAGTATATAACTCAAAAAATGGAAAAATCGTTCAAGTTGAAAATCAGAAATTCAGCTAGATACCACAAACAGACCTGAACCGAACATTTCCAGCAAAATCGGTCAACCGAAAGTAGCAGTTTATTAGTGCGATTCTTTACTTTTGCGATTTTACTGAAAAAGCGGCTTCTCCGATTTTGGTTAAAAATGTCTCATTGACTACATGTTTTGCGGCCTACAAGATGAGGTATGCGCAAGTCTGGAGAAATTTATGGAAGGGGTTGTGATCTAGAGGTATAAAATATTTTTATTTTTAAGATTAGAGCTTTAATATGAATTTTAGGACAAGTGTGTACGATGTAATAAAAATTGTTTATATTTAATTATTACGAAAATTATTCTACCTCATCTCATAATTTTTTTAATAAATTTAGTAAAAAACCGTAAAAGGTTAAATACAACTAAAAAAATTTTATCACCACAATCGATTATAAAAAAACACACACATCATACAAAACATGCTTTTTATCTAGATTGAATTTTATGAAAATAACATTAAAAAAAATAATAAAACGGAGAATAAATTTTTCCCGTGTCACCGTCAGTAACAGGCCTGAATTATATAATGACAGCCAGGAGACCCCATCTATGATTAATGGATACCTCAAAAATAATTCCAATATGTTTGTGTGGCAACGTCATTTATTGTTTCTGATTTATAGTTTTATAACAGCTTTCGTCACGAAGTTGAAATATCCAAAACCTTTTATAAAATGCATAGCTAGTTGTGTTTGGTTTGTTACATTCGCTTTAGTCACAAAAAGCCGGAAAACATGTTTATTTTTTTTATGAAATGAATAACATGATATATAAAATGGAAGAAAGTCAATACCGACCACAAAAATTAAAAATACACAACAATAAATTACACAAGAGTATGAACATGTCTAGCTTTTCCGGGAATAATTTTATAAACTGAACAATATTAAACACAATACTGTCGTTGGATTTTTTAAATGAATGTCTTTGACTTGAAAGCAGAGTATATCCGTTAAACAATGTGTTAAATGTGTTCATTACTTTTAATAATATAAGTAAAGAAGACCAGTAAGGCTATTTTGATGATTACGAAAACAAAAGCTTGGGTGTTACTACGACCCAGGCGTTCTGAAAAACAGAGCGGTATTCCTACAAAGCCGATGTTTCTACTAAAACTCTGGAAAACAAAAGATTTTATTTTATTACACCTATTTTAATTGTTATAAACTTTATTACATTTTCGTACTGTAATTTTATTAACGTCATTTAAAGTTATCTGTTAATTAGTATTTCAAAATTCCCGAAAACTTTATTCACTTATAAATCCAGCAATTATTTCCTTTATCCAGCTTACTTCGTTTGATGTATTTGTGCAGTTAGTAATTTAACATACACTGCTCATCAAATACGGCTCCTTTTTTACATTGGCAGAAGAAAGTCATTTGAGTACAACACCAATGATTCATGTAAACGCTTCTTGAAGACACACAATGTGGACACATGATAACCCTATCTGGAAGCCTAATTGGCCACGATCTGCACAAACTGATCTACAGACAATCTATTAGGACTCTGTCCTTAATTTATAAATAACGAAATGAATTTTTATTTTTCAATGACTGTTACAGAATAAACATATATTCATACAAATCAATAGATATAAAAGTAATATATTCTTAATACATATCTATTAAACTAATATATATTTTACGACTTTAATAACGTTGTTTACAACTCAATGCATAAACGACTAGTAAATTTGAGGATTGCTTTTGCGGTGGTGGGTGAATATATCAGGTGAATGATTAAGGGAGAACAGTACTATACCCCAAAGAACTAAAGACTGCAGATGAGATCTAGCTAATAACAGCCAAGGTCGGGTGTAAGGTTGCCCCTTCGCTAAGTCACACTCTGTTCCACCGAACTCCAGCTAACTTTTAGTTAGGCTAAACCACAGCGGGACTACAACGTGACAACGCAGGGTACGATTAACGAAAGTCAATTAGCTTCGTGCTGTGATCTAGGTCACTATGCCTTCATCTGCAGTCTCTAGTTCGTTAGGCTGTAATAGTAAGACTCCCACTGGAAATTTTTAAATTTTTTACAAGATGTCTCTACTCCATCTTCTATAAAGTCTGCTTGGGGGATTACCGGATAAATGCGGCACGTACAGGTTTCGTATGAGTTAGTTTTCGTTTTCAAAAAGTTTCCATTTAAAACGTCTGTAATATGGATAAATGATGTCGTTAACGTATCGTATGGGATTTTATTAGTTAATTTAATGATCTAATAAGATGCATCGGGTTTGGGACAATATTGCTGGAAAAACAATTATTCTAATCAGAAATGATAAGACACATGTTAAATATACCGTAATATACTAGAAAATTATTTTTTGAATTCGAAACATTTTTTGACTATACAAGATATTTTTATTTGCAACTGTATAAAATTAACAACAAGCATATTTGATAAAAAAAGGAGACAAATATTGACAAATTTTAAGACATTGAGGAGATCGCTGCCCATTGACTCCAACCGTAATCATTAAGTTCATAATTTACTTAATTTCTTTTGTTTTTCTTTAATTTTGACGTCCCATGATAATAATCCCTACTCCAGAGTCGTTTCAGTCATCGTATAGGAGCATTTGGTAAATCTGGTGTATCTAGGTCAAAAATGAGCAGGTTTGGATTATTGGGTAATTTATTTTTAAATCATGTGTATGTGCGTAGGAACACATTGTTGATGTATGTTTCGAATGTTCTAATTCGAAACTTAAATGCATTTCCGATACGAATATTTGTAAAAACTGTATAATCATCAAAATTTATAAAGAATCAAAATTCAAGGGTAAAAAGATCTCAATATTTTATAATATAACTAACATTTATAGATAACTGTACTAAAAATTCAGTGTAACGTTCTTTTGTATAAATAATAGAAAAGTGAAAGATCGGTGAATGTTTGATTTTCATTAGTTCACTTTTTTTCTACGTTGATTACTGATTATTCAAAGAAAATGAATAGAGTGTAATGCAGTAAACAAATAAAAAAAGTCTTTTATTATAGTCTGACTTAATTATTTTTTTATAAAATTAATTATTTAATTATTGTACATCCATAATTACTAAATAATTTAATTACTTATAAATAAAACTAATTAATTTATTCGTAATAGATTAACCTAATTATAACACTAACATTTTTATAACAAAACACAATTATTCGTTTTTTAATTAAACCAAAAAAACATATAATACGAGTAATTAATTGAGTTTAAGTACGTAAGTAATTAATTCAGTTAAGAGAATCTAAACAGTAAATTCAAAATAACAACTGCAAAGTGAATCTAATAAAAAGAAATACCACGGACTGGGTTTATCTAAGTGTGACAGAAAATGTAATAAAACGATTGAAAGCAAGTTTCATTTATCAAAATCTTTACACAGTTTTGATTAAAATTATAAACCAAATTAGTCTATAGGTTTTTTTTAAAGATAGTCTTACAATAATACGAATGGTTTAAAATGGTAAAATGGTTGTTGGTAAAATGGTTGATGGTAAAATGGTAAGTTGGTAATAAGAATGTACAATGGTTATAAATCGTTGTATTCAGCCTTAACCAAATTAAATTGTATGGGCTTGAATACCTAAATTGAACTGCTAAACTGATACACATTTTTATTTAGTGTCAGTATTACATGTTTCTAATTTTAGATTACAATTTTGATTAGTAGATCGATTCATTTGACACGCTCAGGAAAATATCCGGCTGTAATATGAAAACGTAGAAAAGTTAAGCTACTGAATAATGTAACAGATTTGGTCTAGAGAAGGAAGTGAGTCACAAATTTTTAGAGGAAACCATTGAAAGAGGTAGGTAGGACCCGGGCTTGGTAAAATCTAGCGAATCAAATTTACGTTTTTGGACATGATTGGTCAATACGGTGGTCATTCCCATGTTAAATGGACCTACCCTGGTCGCTACCCCTTTTGCATTTCATTTCCCCTATTTCAATTTTTTTTCTCCCATTACTGCCCAAGCCGAAGCTTCTGAATTGATTGCGGGAATGAGGCTCTTCTGCCCGGTACACCGAAATGAACGGAACTATATTTCATTTTTATTCCCTCTTTCAAATCTCGCCTTTCCTACCTATACCATGTTTGGTGCCTCGCTATATCTCCGATGCGCCATTTTATTCGATATCAAGTAACAACTGGGCTCACCTACCCAACCTCATACTACCTACAAACCCTTTCCCTTCCAAACCCCCCCCCCCAAAACACATCTCTATCATACCTATCTTATTCGGTACACAAAAAAAAGTAATATCTACCAAGTCGTACACACTCATATCGCATCTCAACTGTAACCGTAGCACAAAATTCATTATATCACAGACATTATAAAAACTGAATCGTTTTGCAGGAAAAAATTCACAGCAGTTTTCTTCAAAATAAAACTAAATTCCATTCCAAATTAATATTATTTCGATATTCATAAATATTTCGTCCACAGGAGTCTTTGCCACACCTATTAATCTATTGAATAAATGCTGGTTGTCAATATATTATATAAATTGTTATTAAATAGCTGAAATAAAATGTTGAAGTGCTTCAAAAACGTACAAAAAGAATATAATTATCCTGCTGTAATCACAATATATCTATGTATTTGTCCTTCATACTATCTGAGGAAGAATAAACATGCTTTTATTTAATGATATTAGTGAATCGCCAGAAGAAACGTCGTTATATATTCAAAATCACATGTTAGAGGTATTTACAAAGCTCAGAAATTGGAGAATGAAAGTTAACCCAGTAAAATCTGTGCCAAGTCACATTTACTTTAAGAAAGGACTTGTCCAACTGTATACATGGATAACAATGAGATACGACAGGATAATAAAGTTCGGTATTTGAGCCTCCATTCAGACCGTAGACTGATTTGGAGATATCATATCAAAACAAAACGTTTGACACTAAATAATCGTATAGCCTGATTTTGGTAAGGAGAGCGCTGGGCAAAACGTGCGTCTGCATATAGTCTCGTATATACTGCAATAGTGCAGCGTATGTAATCAACAATGGAACAGCATGCCTACAAAGTACAATGGGCGTTGTCAATTTACAACAAGACTCTGAATGTACATCTTACTGTAGGTCGAAGGGTATGCTGGGTCGAAGTCATGTGTGCGCATGCGTAGTCCAGCGCTCACAGCAATGGGCTTAGCCTTTACAAAGTTACTCTCAAAATTCATCAAGGACCCGACGGGTTGGTCTAGAGGTAAAGTCGCCGCGAGTCAGCTGTTTAACAGCTGATTTTCGGAGACGAAGGTTCCTGGTTCAAATCCTAGTAAAAGTAGTTACTTTTATACGGATTTGAATATAGACAGTGGTTACTGGTGTACGTTGATGGTTGGGTTTCAATTAATCATACTCTTTCAGGATCCGTTGTAGTAAAACGTTGCTGAAACTAGTCAATAAAACTATCGTTTCAAAAAACTACAATCAGGATATTTTTTAACATATTTTTATTTTATTTGTTCCGGATATTTAAAGCAACTACAAATCAGACGATTAATGGACAAAATTTGGCATGAATGAAATGAAAAAGATGATTACTAATGTGACAATTCATATTTTTATGTGGGTGTACGAGTATGTGTGTCCTATAGTTTATTTTAAAATTATGTACTGTTATTTTCATAGTGTGTTGATCCCATAGCAAATTTCTGCATTATTAAGATTAGTAATAAAATTGAATACTACAAAAATAAGTTACATTATTTTTTTTAATAATTTAGCATTGAAAAATTTCAGAAAATTCGTCCAATTTTACAATAATAAAAAAAGCCAAACGAAAATGATGTTGGTCGTGTTTTTCAAGTTTAGATAAACACAAATTAAGGAGAATAAATTAATGTTCTCATTAATTCATTGTATTATCAGCTTCTCTCTTCCTGAAAATTATAACCTGAAGTGTAAATTACATCTTCTGCCGCTAAATTGGGCGGTCTAGTAATAATTCTGTCCAATTAATTTACTTAATCAAAAGAAAAAAATAATTTGATGTTAACAACTGGAAGCGTTAAAAAAATTATAGTATTTTTGAATACGTTAAAAAGATAAATTTTAAAAGAAGGAACTACAGCTACAGTCTAAGAAGAATAAAGACCTCCCAAGAAGCAAAGAGAAATAAAATCACAGTACAGTAGTCCGTAACTATTTTTATTAATAGTATCTTTAAAGTTACCGCTGTCGAAGAAGTTGTTAAATTAGGGTAATAAATACAATCACATAAACATACATAGTATATGAGAAACCATTAATAAAAAATTATGAAATCATTAAAATTAAACAAAAGCAAACAACCTTAAGCAATGAAATTTGTTTGTTTGTATAAAAATACAACTTGTTGAAAGTAAATTCGCATTTGAGACTTCGAACAAGCAACACGGCCGGTTGCCATGGCAGCCGCCATTGTTTATTGACTGTTTACGTTTGATATTATTAACGTCTTACGTTTGTTTAATTAAATAGCGTCTTACATTTTTATTTTATTTACTGTGCTCTATTATTATTGTGTTAATTACGTGTTTTCATTGATTATTTGTGTATTTATTATTTATTTCATTTGTGTAACCTACGAGGTTATACGCGTGTTTTGTTGTGTGCCGGCCCGGGCGATAAGGTTTAATACCTGGGCTTGGCACAGACAGGCACCGTCGTTACGGTACTTTGCGTCTAGGGAGATTGGGCTCCATGAACCTGGACGCACCCACCACTTCAGAGGATTCAACGGCGTGTGCTACTTGGGAGATGGCGACGGCAGCGACGCAACAAGTAACCCATTCCTCTTCATCGACCAGCGCACCGGCTCCGACAACATCATCAATGGAAGTACCTGACAACGAAGGCTTCACCACCGTCCACCGAAAACGAGTTCGCACCAACTCAGGTGACGTACAAACACTTACCACCCCGATTGCAACCTCACCCCCCGATTCGACTCCACGTCGAAGTAAAGTTCCTCCGTTTGTGTTTCGCGCCCCTGCCAACTGGGCCGCGTTAACAAGGACACTGAGCAGTCAGCTCACGGAGTCATTCAAGGTCACGACACGTGGCAATTCTTACTCCTTATTTACGAAGAATATCGATGACTTCCAAAGGTGCAAGGCTGTCCTCCTTTCGGTGGGCATTAACTTCCACACTTACTATACAACTGAGCCTGATGAGGTCAAAGTGGCAATCAAAGGGTTGCACTCTTCGTTTCAACCCGAAGAGGTTAAGATGTTCCTCGCTGAGCGTGGCTTCGAGGTGAGCCACTGCCAGAATATAACTGGCCGAGCTGGCAGGCCAATCAATGTGTTCCTTATCAAGTTGCGCAAGTCACCTCGCTTCGAGGACATTTACAAGGTCGATTCGATCTTCAACATTGAAGTGACCGTGGAGGCCTTCCGCCCACGGCCGGGTCTGCCACAATGTTTTAAGTGCCAGCGTTATGGCCACTCATCGGTTAATTGTAACCATGAGTTAAGGTGCGTCAAGTGCGGCGGTAAGCACGACGCAGCTCAGTGTGAAGGCAAGTTAATTGAACAGCCTCGCTGCTGCAACTGTAATGGCCAGCACCCTGCTAGCTATCGGGGGTGCCCATTACATGTCCGGCTTCTTGCCGAGAGGCGCAAGGCTGCCGCCCAGTCGACGGCCGCTTCCTCATCAGCTCCGTCTACCGCCAAGTCCCAGGCGACACAATCACAACCCTCTTCCTCTTCTTCCCCTCCTACTCAGAGGAGCTATAACAAAACAATAATTAAGAAGGCTCCTGTGCACAGGGCCACCACCAAGACCAAGTTTCCGACTTCTGAGTGGTCCCACCACTCACAGCCATCCAAGCCGGTCTTCTCCGAAAGGGAGTTTCCGCCACTCCCGGCTAAAAAAGTCCCTCCTAAGGACAGCACTGCATTCGATTTTTCTACGATCGTCCAGTTCCTAACCTCCCCTAAGTTCCTAGCTTGGGTGGCTAATGTTCTTCCTCAACTAACATCTATTAGCTCCGCCTCTGAAGCTATCACTATCCTTATCTCATCTCTGACCTCCCTCCTTTTGTAATGCGTTTTCGCATTATGTCATGGAATGGCAATGGCATCCTTCGCCAACGAAACGACCTACTACGAGTACTAACAGATTACGATATTGACGTTGCTCTTCTACAGGAAACTAAATTTTTACCTACTACTCGCTTTCGCCTATCCCCCTACATTGTGTATCGTGCCGATCGACCTGGCGCTGTGGTCCCGGCAGGAGGGGTAGCTGTTCTGATACATAAGAGACATGTTCATAACTTCCTTGACGTGACCCATATTCCTTCGATTGAACATGTCGCTGTTACGGTGCCTCTCTTCTCACGTCTGGTTACTTTCATTTCAGTTTACCGCCCCCCATCTGCTGCCCATTTCCACCCCGCAGCCCTTGCTATGCTCTTCGACCAACGTCAACCTGTGTTTGCAGCTGGCGATTGGAACAGCAAACACACGGACCTCGGCTGCCGAACAACGAACATTGCTGGTACTGAACTCCTGTCCTTCCTCGAGCAGTCTCCTTTGTCGTTAGCGCTCCATGTTCCTGATACCCCGACAAGGGTGCCCCCATTCACCTATCAACTTCCTGATATCCTTGATTACGCTATTTCTCTCGATCTTGCCTCCGTCCCAGACATCGATGTATTACCTGAATTGAATTCTGATCACTATCCAGTTCTGTTTACTTTCACGTCCTCGACTGCTCGTATCCCTGTCCCGCCTCCTTCTCTGAAGGTCTGCTGGCGTTCCTTCTATGACTCAGTTGCCTCCCTAATTCCACCTGAACCCCCTACTATTACCACTGTAACTGAGCTCGAGTCCCATCTTGATTCCCTCACTTCGATACTTTCCGATTCCATTGCCCAGAACTCGCACCCACGCCCGCCTCGCACTAGGTCATCACTTCCAGCTCCTATCAAAGCAGCAATCGCCGATAGACGTCGCTTTCGAAGGCTCTGGCAGCGCACCAGAGATCCACATCATCGGGATCTGTTCAACGGTGCCGCTGCTAGGTGTAAACTGCTACTCGATGGTCACCGGTGTAGTAAGTGGGAGGACTACCTTCATCGAGTAGCGGATGACGGAAGACCATGGGAGGCTACACGTCGTTTGTTGTCGACCCAGAGGAAGTCGCATCCTCTGATGACACCTAATGGTTTGACATATTCTCCGCAGGCGATTGCTGACACTTTCGCTTCGCATTTTGAACGACATTTTGTTGCCCCTCCGCCCGTTCATCATGACCAGGATGAACTCATTCATGATGAAGTCAACTCAACGCTCTCTGACCCTACGCCCTGTAACTTACAGCCCTTCACGGAGGATGATGTCACCTCTGTAATTTCCTCGATTAATCCGCGTAAGGCCCCTGGTCCTGATAATGTCTCTGGATACGCCATCCTGAATTCCCCGCCAGATCTAAAGCTTCATCTTTTGACAATTTTCAATGCAGTGTTGGCGCTGCAACATTTCCCCTCTTCGTGGAAGGTTTCCAAAGTCATTACTATTCTGAAACCCCACAAACGTCCAACTGATCCCGAAAGTTATAGACCAATTTCCCTTTTGCCGATCCTGTCAAAATTATTCGAAAGGCTTCTTCTCCCACGCCTGCGACCTGTTGTTGAATCTGTTCTTCCCCCCGAGCAATTTGGTTTTCGTCAAGGACACTCCACAACTACCCAACTCCTCCGCATCGTCACGGCACTTGTGGATGCCAGAAATTCTTACTGTGACACGACGGCTGTACTGCTTGATTTTCGGGCTGCATTTGACCGCGTCTGGCATATGGGCCTCCTTTACAAACTGGCACAATTCTTTCCCCCCTCAACTGTCCGATTACTCCATTCCTATCTTACTGGAAGACAATTCCAAGTCTCTGTCACTATTCCTCAGTTCCACATGGCCATGTCCCCACTCACCCCTTCGTCCGCGGGTGTACCTCAGGGCTCGGTCCTTGGGCCCATCCTCTATCTTATGTACACCTTCGATTTTCCTGTCCGTGATTCAATCCAATTCGGACTGTTTGCCGATGATGCTATCCTGTACCGTCACGGCAGATGCCTCCGCCTCAATTGCCGCGCGCTTCAAACTCAGCTTCTAGACATCACTAGCTGGTGTCGTGTCTGGAGACTATCACTTAACCCCACAAAATGCGAAGCAATCCACTTTACACTAAAACGCAATGTTCCTCCGCCTCTACGATTGGAAGGGGAACTCCTCCCATGGCAGAACAGCGTGAAATATCTAGGGGTTGACCTAGATAAACGATTGACACTTCGACAGCACATTGACAGCAAGCTTAGCAAGGGTAGGGCCTTGTTCGCTTTACTCATCCCTTTGTTCCTCTCTCCTGCATACTCCTCAAAACTGAAACTTCTGATGTACTCCTCTATCCTACGTCCTTTCCTTTTGTACGGGTCACCGGTATGGTGGCCCTTTCTCTCCAATTCCAACAAAAGACGTACTTCAGCATACCAGAACAAAGTCCTCCGGTGCATCACACAGTTCCACTATCTTATATCCAATCGCATCATACACGAACACCTTCTCTTCCCTTCTATGGAGGACTTTATTTACAATACCTCGAAACGGCTACACGACGCTGGGAAAACTGACGGACCCCAGATCATTCAGGACTTGTACCGACGCCTACACCCACCTGAAGTCTCTATCCCATTACCATTCCACGACTTTATCTAAATTTTAGAATGACCCACTTAACAAAATTTAGAGTTGCCACATTTTTATTCTGCCCTGTATTCCTCTTATTTACCCATGCCCCTCCTACTTGTATGACTCACTCCCCCCAGTTGGTAGTTGTCCCCATGTTCCTATGCATAATCACTCCACTACGGTGAAAAGAGCCGCCATTTTAAATTAATAAACACTCAGAAGATAAAAAGGCCGGTGATTATGCCAAACTCTACCCTTTCCGTCTCCCCTGAAATCATAAACTAACCCCTACCTTAAATTATACCTTAAGTCCACGTTCAGTAAAATGCATGCCTTCCCCTCACCAAAATATTAGGCCTCCCACAAAACTGAAAAAAGGCCACTGAAAAATAAAATAAAATAAAAGAGCCGCTCTTAAACCCACTTGTCCCTTAATTTAAATTTTCCACAAATAACTTCTAAAAATAAATTACCTCCTTTCAAGTCCCAGTTCCAATGTCCCACGAACCAGAATCCTATTTCCTATTTAAACTATAAAATTCCCCCTAAATTTCTTGAGGTTGCAATTATTCTGTTATATTGTTCCCCGAGCGACCAGGTGTTCCTTAACACGATGTCGCCATCATAGGGCTTCTTAGCCCTCTCAACCAGGATTCAGGATTCAGGATTCAAAGTAAAAGGAGATACTTCGTGTGATGTATTGAAAAAGGGTCGTATTTGTATATTTAAGGGATAGGTAAGAAAAATATTCTATTAGGCAAATAAAATAAATTTATTTTGTAATTAAGGTTAATTCTTAAGGTGAGTCGGACTCAAAAAAAATGGAAAAATATCGATTTCCAGGTTTTAACAGTTATACAGTTTGAAATTAACGCTTTCCAATGGTACCAAAATCACGTTTCTACAACTAGATTTTTTTTTTTAATTAAACAACAAGTCATGTGAAAATTTTCCTGTCTTCGTAAAAAAGTCATATTGTGTACTTAATTTTTTTGTTATTTTGTCACTAAATTTCATTAATTTTTTAGTGTTTCTCGTTCAATCTAGAAGGCACCTTTTTAAGCTATGAAAATTAGGTTGTTTACGTTTTTAAGTGTTTAGTTCTACGAATTTCAATAACTTTGTTGCTATCAATTTTGTTTTTAATTTCGTGGTTTTATTTTCACTAAGACGAAACCTAAAGGTATTTCTTTTAAAAAAAGGAAAACATCGGGAAACCTAAGTTACGAATAAGTGTAAATTTACGTAATAGTGATACACAACCTGAGCCCAGTACTTCTACAACTCAAACATTTTATATTCCAAAAACTCCACTTAGTGCTTCCAAGCAAAAAATTGGAAACTTGGATTCGAACTAGAAGGAATTTATTAGGAATACTGATACTGAATGGTGCCGTACTAGAAAATTCGAAGCTCGAAAATTCGAAGGTCCGAGATTTAATTTTCATCTAGTACTCAGTGGCTTCAAAAAATATTTCCACAAACGACTAGTTACTTTACGTGGTCTATAATTGGCGCTTTTCAAAATAGAAAGTTTTAAAACGTCAGAACAGATAATATGAAAACGGAGAGATACTTAAAAAATTATGAGCCGATAATGTTAGGAATTAATTATATTTTTTAAAGTAACAAAACATTAAAATCTTTATAACTGTGTAATGAAATGATAGCGAGTGAAAAATAACCAGATAATATTATTTTACAAGAAAACAAAATATAAATCGCTAAATAGGAAACGAATAAATAACATGGACATAAACTGGTGGAATTTATAAGCGACCGCCCTTGAGACATAAACTAAAATAATGTTATTTAGCCTATGTCGTAACGTTAAGTTAAATGTTAATAAAACAACCAAGGGGTCGTAGCTAATATTGTACAAACAAGTACCAGTGATTAACTAATTACAAAGAATATTGTATATACTACACGATAACGTTCACCATAACCGAAATTTCTCGGAATTCTAATGAGTAAAATACAAAGTGAAAATTATAAAAGCAAAAGAAAATCGAGAGATATGATAATTGGGGGAAAATTTGCGAAGGTGAAATAAAACAAAAAATTGAAAATAACGAAAACTTTGAGGTAACCTTTATCAAACACTTCAACTAATAGGCTACTGAACGGTACGGTTGTCACCTCTATTACTCCATAGGCGTAAGTTATAGAAATACTAATTCTTTAATTTTTCTGTTAAACCGTTAAGAAATATGCTGAATTGCAATCACTGGATGATCAGGAATTAGGATAATTCGCGTGTTTACAAGTGATTTAATTTTTGTTGAAGCTATTTGTTTTTTTTTGGCTTCAACTTTAGTTTTATTTACAACTGTACACTTTTTAAAGCAGAACTAGTAGATGAGGTGGAATGAATGAGGAATGGAGGGAATGTGACGTGAATGAGAATTGATCCAGTGACCGATTTCGGCGTGAAATTTTGCATGGAATGTGGGGCCAATATTTTTCAATGATAATGATTTATAAACTATGATGGATGATTTTTTTTATATGAAATGATTTTTTTTATGAAATGAAACAGCCATAACAAATTAAATTGAAATGTTTTTTTATGGTGGTTGGAGAAGATTCTTATTTCACCTTCGTTTCAGTTGTCTGTTAACAGGGAGATGTTAGTTGAAAGAGACTGGACATTTGGATTTATGTGGTTAATTGTTTTTGTATGTAATGAGTTATATGTTGCGTTTACAGTGTCTAGAACCGTTGGTAATATCAAGTGTTTGTGAAGGATATGATTCGTTACGTAAAAAGGTGCGTTTGGTATAGCTCTAATAAGTGCTTTTGACTAGTGTCTTTGAAGAATATTCAGTGTTGTATTGTGACAGGCTCCAAAAATTGGTTCACCATCAAATTGGTCTTTGATTGCTCTGACAAGTGCAACGTGTGGTTTCCACGTGAGACGTCTGTCAAGTATTAAACGAAAGTACCTAACTTTGTCTGTAACTGTAAGCCTAGTATCATCGATGCGTAAATTTGGGCAACTAACAGGCCGAAGTGTAAAACTTACCTGTTGTGATTTGGAAACGTTCAGTTTAATCTTCCACATGTGGAAACATTCTTTGATACCATCTAAATGTGTTTGTACGAGTTCTGACGCTCTAATAGGGTCGTACGATTCAGACAAAATAGCAGTGTCATCTGCATATGTGCAAGTGATCCGAGTCAGGTGAAGTGGGGAAGTCATTTAAAATTAAAGCTATTTAAAATTATCATTTGAAGCTATTTAAAATTAAAAATAGATCGTGTTTTTTATTGCTACCTCGTATGTATAATAATTTATAATGGAGACAGATATTAAATTTTATTCGCCTGGAGGCACAATGAAAAATTTATACCTGAACGGTAAGATTAATTCAATTAATGATTCATTGTGAATTTAATGTCTTCTGGTAAGATTCAGATACCTTAATACGTACATTGTTTGCAGTACAATAGTAGAACATATATGAATTTCTAATTTGATGTCAGGTAAAGAAACAAAACGGATTTAGGAGAAGGGAATGGTTGAAAGCAACGGGAGGGAGGAACTTTAAAATACGTAAGAGGTACAAAGCGAGACGATGCAAGAGAGAAACCTGCCAACAACACAGCTTTTCCTATTATTCCTCTAGGTACGGTACAATTTTCTTTACAAAGGTATATGCCATTCTTTTGATGATTTTTCTTCATTTTTTGTTTCTTGTTTGTATCCATCTGTAATAGTTTCCAGGTCATTGTGAATCGCTAGAGTACATTTAGAATAAGAATATGAAAAATATTTCACATTTTATTTTATCGTTATCAGAATGAAAACTCCTGAATACTTTTCTTATTAATTTCATAATATTTATTTTTCTTATTATTTTATTTATTTAATCTATTGTAGAAGAACAGTTTGATTAATTTTCTTATTACAAATATTATGGGAAAAACACCACAGTAAAATAATTTTCTTTTCTTTCAACGTTTCAAAATCTAATAATGAAATAAATCACGATAAAAATATACAATAAGATGTTTTCCTTCATTATAGAAAAAATCCGATCATGAAAACATAAAAATGGTCTCTTTGATGTGTTTTCTAATAAATTAAATCGGTGATTCTCAACCTTTTTCGCTCCGCGACCCAAATAGTAAAAATAAATAAAATTAATATTTCGCGTCTCCCATCCCACGATAATAATAGTAAGCCTTACTATTAATAATTGATTTTTTACTGTAGCCTAATTATAAATGTAAAAATTTTTTTTAATATTATATAAACTAACTGCGATAATTTTATGTCTTTAAAGAAAATACAGACAGTAAAAAAAATAGAATACAACTATTGCTATTATTTTATACTGCTGCGTTTATACTTTTATAGTAGCGACATGTATGACGTGCACATACATGAGTACTGGATTCGTTTAGTGAAAATATTGTTGCCGCAGCTAAGATACGAATTGAGATTCACGACCGGCTCATCGGAATGTCTGCTGACAAAACGCTACAACTGCAATTTGCATCTGAAGATTTAAATACGTTTTGGCTTGCTCGACGACATGAATATGGAAATTTAGTCACAGAAATATTGAAAATATTATAACCTTTTTCCACGTCTCATCTCTGTGAAAAGGGGTTTACCTCTATAGTTTCTCTAAAAAGTAAAAATAGGAATCGTATGTTATCTATCACACGAGAACAAAATTTACTTTTATATGTTCCTAACGAAGATCCACGTATGAAGAAAATTTTAAATGAAAAACAAATGCAACCATCACATTGAAAATTAATTAATGATTAATTTTTTTCTTTACAAGTAAGTGTACTTATTGCATGTAAAGTTTTTATAAGTAAGTTTATAATAAATGATTTTTTTCTCATAAAATAATTAAATGATTTTATTATTGTTTCGCGACCCCCTATAATATCACCACGACCCCCAGGTTGAGAATCATTCAATTAAATCATTTAAAAATTTAATAAAACTGATAACAAGACTCAAACATCAAATTATTACTTCACGTGTATTGTTTAAAAAAATATAGTTTGACAAGTCTTAATTATTTACTACAAACACGAACGTAAATAATTGTAGTTGGTTACAACAAAATTAAAAAGTCATATTACTTCCGTAACACATTTATTTAAATTTTTAAGTACATATTAATTATACATCTTGGGAAACTCAAAGAAATTAGAACCAAAAATTAAACAAACGTACATTTATGTTTACATTCTTTTTTAACGATTCGTGAATGGTCGAGTGGTTTTTAGATGAAAGGAAACAAGGGGATCAACTTAGTGTTTTTCTTGTAGACAAGCTGGGACAGGTGCAAACGCCTTGGGAGATTCTACCCCTCCCGCTATTAAACTATCCAACAGTGTTGCCAAACCAACATTCTACTGCCTTTCGTTGTTTAGATCAATGATCTTGTATCAAAAATAAAATTTTACTTTGAAGTTACAAAAATGTAATTTTTTAATTAAAATATGTAAAATTTAAAACGGATTGTGATTTGTTAAGAAAATTGTTAAAGTTTATTAAAAGTAGCATCAACATTATGGTCACCAGCAACTACTTCGGGTTAAAAACCGGTGGGTTTAAAAGTAAAATAATTTATAAGACCTCAACCGGGAATTGAACCCGAGATCTTCCATTTGGCAGTGTATCACACTAATCACTAGACCACGGAGGCAGCCGAAAGCAATCATTTACACGAAGTACAACCAATGAACTTTATATTAATTTTTCTAAATATTACTTAATACCAGAAGCTTTTTCCAGAAGGAATAATAAAATCAGTTTTCTAACTTTTAATTTTAGGATAATAATCATATTTACTCACGTTATCAGTATTAAAATAAAAAAAATAAACTGAAAGAACGAATTATTTGGCGTTCCTTTAATTTGATCCACATCTGTAATACAATAACACAACTAGCGACCGAGATGGAAACAAAAATAGACTATATAAAAAAATCTGGTGTGAAACACTCACACAACTTTCTCTTGCCGATGCAAATGATGAACAATGTAGCCTGACAATAGTAAAAAAAACATTAGAAATAAACAAAAAAATTAACCTCAATAAACATAACCGAATTTTAATCACGAGTGAAAGAAGTAAAATGAACCGTTAGTTTGGCTTAAAAATAATAAAAATCACTCATTCACGCTAAACTAGACTCTGTAGAGAAAAATGCTTTATATAAAAGTTGTAGATCTTTTAATTTCCTATAAATTTGATTATTTAAATTTTTACCGTAAAACCCACATTAAGGCTGAAATCTAAAAAAACGATTTTTTATACGTTTTCGTGAGAAAAATACAGAAAATCGCTAATCACCGCTAAACTAACCGTTATACAAAAAACTGTTAGAAATAAAAATTGTAGGATTTTAAATTGTTTTAACACTTTTATTACATACATTTTTGCGCTAAAATGCAAATAAAAGCAGCAATCTTAAAAAACAATTTTTTTACGCGAAAACAGCCTTCCCAAAAATTTCAGCAGACATGGCGCCTACACTATCTTGTAGGGCATAAAAAATGCAGTAAAAATTATAATCGTCCGTAATCTCAAACATAAGCTTAAGTTTTTTTAAAATGCAAGAAAAATTATTTTAAAAAATACGTTACGTTTGAAAAAGTACACAGTAAATTATTTTGGAAATATATAAAAACGAAGAACTTTAATTATGCGTGTTTCGTATATAAGAAAATTTAGAATTATTTGTTCATTAAAGAATATAATTACGTGCTTACTAATATCACAAACGTTTTATACACATGTAAATAATGTTAATATTGATAATATTTTCAAAGAAGATCTAGTTTACTAATAACAAATGAAGGAAATCACAAAGAAATATCTATCCTGACCGTAAACGTAAATTTTTGATGTAAAATTTTCAAGTTAAGTAATTGGGAACAGAATAAAATAAACAATTCACTGATTTTCAATATTCAAGTTGAAATCAATTGAAGCACACGACTGAAGTAATTTGTATAACTTCAGCCAGTTCTCAAACGGAAGGTTGAACAGTACAAACAAATGAAATGGGTTGTATTTCATGATGTGACATTGTTATATTATTTAAAGTTATATCAAGGATGTTAAATCTTATCCCTATATCTTGACAGTGAAAACATTTACGACGAGCAAATAAGAAATACGGTAGAAGGATATATCTGTGAAAGGTCTTTTTCATGAATATAATAAATCTGGAAGTAAAATTCAGTCAGTACGAAAATCTGATTCTTTGTTTGCGCCACGAATCAAATTTATTTTTGAAATGAAGTGCGTTGTATCATGGAGGGTGAAAAAGAAAGGGATGAATTGAAATAAAAGATAGAGTGATTGGAGAAGCCATTTTCATCTGCATCTTCATCACGCTGTCTTTTTCTTACCTCATGAATGTATGAGGTTATTACCTAGTGATCCCCAATTGCTTTTTGATTCCTGGCACATGTTCTATCATCACTGTCTACCGCCCTTCTCGACCTTGTTCTATTTGCTATGCAAATATCTATAAATCTTAATTTACTATTTGTACTTCATATACGTGACGAGAAATATGAATTTAATTTAAATATATACAAATTAAATTCTGTGCCCCAGAGGTAAAGGGTGTTTACTCCAATTTTGGGAAAATTAAGTTTGAAAATCAGCAAGAAATGCTCTATCTAATAGTGTACAGTATTAACTGGTATCTGACTTGCTTCTATTTTTTAAAAGTTGCAGTAAGCACATTAACTCCACTTTTGTATATGATGTGGAAGATTTTTAAACTCGCTACTATTTTTAACTTAATGTATACTCGTTATTGACAATAAGTAATTTATTTTCTTACTAATAGGCCTCAGAATTTGTTTGAATTCTGTAATGTTTTCAAACATTGTTGTGAGTAAATGTTCTTTCTTTATCAAATAGAGTTAGCACAATATGTTTTGTTTTCATTTGATTAACTCAAGTTCTGTGGATGGTCAGAGAAGTGTAAAAGTTAAGAAAGTTGTTTTGTCATTTACATCTCTGTAGCCTATCAGAGGCTATATTGGGTACAAATTTAAACAAAATTCTAACACCTTCAGAATTTTTTAAAAAAAGAAAAACTTCACGTCTTTTGGTTCTTCTGAAAAATTACAAAAATGGAGTTAACTTCTTTTACTTCTTAGATACAGAATTGTTACCCTACAAATTTCCAAATAAAGAAAAAATTAAAAAGGTGATACATTTGTTTTCATTTAATGTGTATTTTTAATTTTGGCAGCCGACTAGTTTAATTGATTTTTTAAACAGAAAAAAACAATTGTTTTAATTCATGTCCAGTTATCGGTGATTATAAGTATCTTCATTAATCAATCTTTATAATTAATTAATATTTCCAAGTTTTAAAATAATTTATTAGTATTACTATTACAACTAATATTATTCTTTATATAGCCTATCTGTAAATTTAATGGTATATACCCTATAATATTCAATGCATTTTTTAAATAAAAGAACTGTATAACGTAATTCTTGTACCCTTTTTAAATGTTATAAAAGTATTTTTTATAGTAGTTATATGTATGTATGAAAATGTTTTAAATATATTTTTTTTGTATACTCCTATGCGCGGACATAACTCTTCGTGAAGAAGAGTTTTTGCGTTTAAGTATATTAAGTTAAAAATACTGTATATAGCTTAGTATAGTAATGAACTGAACGTACATTTTAAACAAATAAATAAATAATCATAAAATTTATTTCTGCAGCGGAATTACTGTAACTAATTTAAACTCAATGTAGTGTTGTCGAATATATGAATTTGCGAGCATAAACATTTCTTATACAATATTGAAGCACCGAGAAAACTTATCGGCAGATAATCTCAATAGAAAAAACTTAATTACAAATTAAATAATAATAATAATACACCGTAATTCTCGTACCCTTTTTAGATGTTTTAATAAATATTATTTTTTCAAGTAGATATAAGTAGGCTATGTATGAACATTTTTTAAATACATTTTTTTGTATACTCCTATGCGCGGACAGAACTCCTTATGAAGAAAAGTTTTTGTGTAAAAGTATATTTAGTTTAAAATATTGTACATAGTAATAGTACAGTAATAAATTGAATGTATATTTTATTAAACAAATAAATAAATAGTCTTATAATTTACATCCGTAGTGGAATGATCTGGTTGCCCCAGAGGTCTCACGTATATTAAATAATTATTATTATTTTTGTACATATTAATTAACTTTAAAAAACCTAAAAAATTCAAAATAATAATAAATTGTCCTACACACTAATAAAAAGGTGTTTTGTTTCAACATTTTTTCTTAACTAATTTTAACTCAATATAGTGTTATATAATATTAATTTGCGAGTATAATATTTCTTATACAACATTGAAGCACCGAGAAAATTTATCGGCAGATAATCTTAATAGAAGAAACTTAATTACAAATTAAATAAACTCATTAAACTTAAATACACATTTTTAGAGCTACAGAAAGAAATACGAGTCAATATAATTAAATCAACTATATAATGAAGCTGTATTAAATTTGAAAAATACATTTTATAAATTATTAGAAATCGTTAAAATAAAAATATAAGAAAAATTATGTTTACAAGTTTCTAAACTAAACCAGGAAAAAATTTATTAGAGCAGATAAAAATAAATAAGCTATAAAACAGTCGTATAACTAATAAAAGAAAACCAACTAAAAATTGCTAGCGAGAAAAGAAAACGCTGCTTCCTAATTGCTTTAGCAACAGAATACTACGAAAGCTACAAAAATTTTGCAATAAACATTTTTCTCCAAATAGCCAACACGGTAATTAAAAGGTAATAATAAAACAAACGCTGGTTAATAAATATTATACTTAATAATAACCAAATTAATGATAGTAGGTTTTAAATAAACAAATAAACATGAAAAAATAAGTTTAAAATAAATAATCGTAAATTATTTAGAGCAATTAAAAAATATAATTCCAAATAATTATTCACTACAACAATAATTTTTTAATTATTTTATTTTAAAACCGTTCAGTTATTTAAAGAAATAAATAAAAAGAAAATAATACAAAAAAGACGTTTGTATTTGATTAATGAACATTTTAAAACGTGATATTCTTCTCTACTGAATTATTATCAAAAGTACTTATAAAGAAATTAATTGTGCCTCCAGCATTAGTAAGAAGAGTGGGAAATGAAAGATGCAGGGGGGTTGGTAGTTGGTTAGATGTTTGGAAAACGGATGACAGTGGAGAGCAAATGGCGACCGGGTTGAAAATTCATTAAATATAATAAAGTGAGAGCGTTACAATCTACAGTATTCACTTTACTAATTTAAAGCACACGAACTAATCTTCATCCGGCTGCGTACATAAAAATCAAAAAGTGGAAAGCAAAACTGGTATCTAACTAAATCAAAACATTAACATTTTTATAACGAAACGATTCAAGAAATCCTATTTTATATTTCTTTTCAATTTGGAACAATATAGAAAAGTTGCATTATCTTTAAACAGGCTGGTAGAAAGTCACTATTATTTGTTAAGTAACACCGGTTGGGCAAGCGACTTTGTATGGTGACCAGTTGACAGCCATCCATGAACAAACTCTACTGGGGGTCCCTGTTCAAACTCATGTCTAATCTACGTCAAAAAATACAGCAAAAAGCAGCGATCAAATTGGGTAGTTGTCAACAATGTACAATTCCCGATAACAAATAAAAGCTAAAAAAAAAAAATCTTTAAACAATAATTAATAGCGAACAATTGATGTGATAACACGCAAAAAGAAAGAACCCCGGAGTTTTTCTTTTGATTACAGTGTAAATTTCTGTAAATTCATACGAACAACTTTTATTTATGTAAATAATCATTAAATAAATTAATATTTTATTATAAATGAGATCTCTGCTCAATGTTCGTCGTAAACTTTATATTGTTGGAAAGTGTCGTATTAAGAGTCGTCGAATCAATGGATTCACATGATAATTGTGATTTTGCAAAAAATTAGTGGTAAATTTTAGCGATAATTTAAATAAAATGGATATGAAGATCGTTGTGGAGAGTTTGATTGGTGAAATAATGAGGAGCTCACAAAGAATAAATTTTTAACTAAATTTAAGAAAAAGAAACTACAAAACTGTGTAATATTTAAACACAACCAGCAGTTATAATGTCAATAGTTTTAAATATAATATAATCTAATGTAATATAATATAATATAATCTTGGTGTCACTTGCGTGAGGAAGTCGCCCAGCAGCAACCCTTTAAGACTGTTCACAAAAGGTCTTTCTTTCCATTGCCTTTTCAGTCTTCTAAGTGGGTTGTGCGGTAGGTGAGGCGCGGACAGTGACTGAATTTATAGATTTGAATACTAGTGTAGTTTGGCTTTACAAACGTATGTATAATTTCTTTACTGTTTCATGTACAATTTCGATGTTCAGATCTCTGATGTTAAGGAATATATAAACGAAATTTTTAACAGGTTTAATGTTGAAAGTATTATTAATCCCATCGAAAGAAGTTCAATTTTTAAGATATTTTAAGTACTGAAAGATTAGTAACGTTTCCGAATTCGAGTAATCTTTAATTACATTAGCCTAGACGATTAATCCCCTACGGACATGTACGCAAGTAAAACGATATTCTGAATTAAGGAAGGTTATAAGGTTATGTATAATGGATTAACGGTAGTTTAAGGGTGTCCAAATAAATCACGAAGCGAAAACAAAGTTTACAATGCACATACATACTGGGACAAAAATCCATTTCGAATGCGAATTAAGATTATTTGCAAAGTTTATTGTATAAAAAATAAACAAATAAATATCGGAATTAATACGGATAGAATTCTTTGTTGAATTGTAAAATAATCGTATTTTCTTAGAAAAGTAATATGATCAATTTTAAATATAATATACTAACACTAATTTAATGTTAATGAAATCCGTCATTTAATTTGGAATGAAATAATACTAATTTTTAGAAAATAAAATTGGAATTTTCCTTAATTTTTAAAAACCAACAAGGACTACGAATAAAAAAATGAATTTTGACTCGTGTGATCATTACCGAATTCATTTTAATATGCGGTGTACGATTTCAAAGACGCTTCGTTCACATTAAAACAATTTTAATACCACGGCCCTGGTAATTTTCAATTAGTCTTTCAACTTCAAATTTTTCAAATCGTACAAAAAGAAAAGAAAATTTTAATTAATAAATAAGGTTATTTTACGTTAAATCAATTATTAACTTTAAGATCAAGCGCGTTATGATTAAAATAAACTACATTGATTTATTCCGCTGGAATTTCACGAATGAACAATAATGACAAATTTTTTTCTCTTTATTTATTATATAATTTATTTTACACCGTGCAACTTTTCACAACAGTAAATATATTTTTAACTAGTTTTTTATTGCTTTACCACTTTTCATAACAACACTTATCAGTAGGACCCTCGCGTATAAGTTTTATAACAATAATAAAATTAGAAATTAGAGATTAAACTTTTAACAATATTTTTAATATCGATTAAGGTTACCTAATAAATTTCGAGAGTTTATAACGTGGATTAGTGGGTTGTTATAGTTTTCTAATTTTCATTTAATTCACCGGTATGTCTGCTGAATTGTTTCGTTTATGTATCCAATGTTAAGATCTGGGGTTGCAGTGTATGATTGCAAAAATATATGAGAGCTATAACAGCTATCCGCAGAAGTTTTCATTGAAAACATTGTACCACAAAAATAAATATTTAAAAATATAAATATTTAGAATTAACTAATGAATAATTATTTATTTTAGAACGTTCCGATTTTCTCAACTAAAAGAGTTGCCGGCCCGGGGTGTAAAGGTCAGCGCAACTGGCTACTATGCCGGGGTCTCGGGTTCGATTCCCGGTCAGGTCTGGAATTTTTTCATCTGTAAATCACCACATATCATTACCTACGCACAAGCCCAAGGGCATCATCACTCAATCACTCAATAAACAAACAAAAAAAAAACATACCTCATAACTAAGCCACAATGTTTAGTAAAATATTAAGACTACCAGAAACAAATAAGTTAAATAAAACAATAATTTTGAAAAATAATTAAAAAAAGTAATCGAACCAAACCGAAATGAATACAGGAAATTTCAGCAGTTGAAATATAAAACACTTGTAGTATAGAAAGTATAAACCAACTTTAAAGTTTAAAGGTTTCTAATCACAACTGTAAACATATACAAATGGCAGTTCTAACTAGTATGCAAGTTACAAATTTTTGCTTTAAAGAATAATAAGTTTTAAATAAGTTGAATAAAGTTTTATTAATTTTATTTTAGCGGCATTTTAAGATTTTATCGATGAGTATTTTTTTGTAATTAATTGTATAAAAAGTATGTAAATTATATAGGTAATTAAATAGCGCAATGTAGTTAATAATAATTATTTTGTTTCGTCATTGTTTAACTAATTTAATATTTTCGTTTACCATTTTTTAGTAAATTTTAGTACCGGCCTAACGAGTCGAAATTTGGAGAAGTATCGATGGGTCGCTTGTAAGTAGTATGTAGGACACGATTCCGAATTTTTTTGAAAATTTGTTTTAACTATTCGTAAATAAAGTTATCATGTTATTCGTGTAATGTTTCATGAACGTATTTACAGACTCTACAAAATAAATAACTCAGTCGCAAAAAAATAATATTTTTTATCCTCGTAAAAATGTCGTTTAAGGTTAATAATTTTCTCCGAAATATTTACAACGATGAAAATATGCATACTGTTTTTAATAACAAGCCCACGTGTTTTCCAGTGAAAGACTCTCGTTCCATTATTAGGCTACTAAAAGTGTTGTATATTGTTACAGTAGGTACATTGTCATTATTAAATGAACGCGAACGCGAACACGAACATGTTTTATATTTACAATAAAACAAAAATTCTGTCAATAAACTTTCAATGCTCTTACTGCGTAATTATTATTCACAGAACGTTAGTCTAAGTTTGTTTAATGGTAAAATATTCGCTGTAAACGAAGAACATTATATATATTAACCGATTACTCTATAATACTTCATAAAAACGTTTAAAAACTGCTTCCTAGATTTCACGCAGAAATTTAATAAACAAAAAAATTCGAAGAGGAAAAGAAAATAACTAATTTTATTTTCGTTTTAACTGTTGAAATAGAACGGCTACACCGGTAATTTAGTTTTTTGAGGCTCCATCTTCGTACACACGAACTTCTCTGTCCTCTTACCTGTTATCTCCAATTAATTATAAATATTAAATAAAAAGCAGATGTAAAATTTTTATAAATATTTTAATAAATTGTTTTAACCAACTGTAAAATATTCTGATTTATCCAAAATTATTTAACGAAACTGATTTCATAGTAGCCGGTAACTTTTATACTGCCGTGAGTTAGATGCTAACGATCACACTTGGAAAATGAAAATAAATCATAATCACAAATTCAAAACGTTCGCTTAAACTAACAAAATAACAATGCTTTTAAAATCCTGCGCTTGGTACAGTTTTCAAAAAAAAAATTATAAAAATATGAAAAACTAAACAGGAAACATAACCAACCTACGCTCAAAATTTGAAAGACCAATTTATGTAACATGAAATTATTTATGAATATCACACAATACTAAAAACATTTTACAAACAAACTGACCTTTGCTTACGTAGAAATACATGCACAAAAACAAATAAGCACTCGCACTATACGTATGCACTTCCATTTTCTTGTAATCATTGAAAATATTATTCCACAGAGAACATTAAAATGAAACACAGAACCCACACATGAGATGTAACATCTATTGACGTACAAGATAATATATTAAATAAAACAAAGAACAAAGCGGCACTTCCACATTAACGAATCCGAACGAACACAAGAGAGCGATCACATCATCCATGCGTACACATACAGAGCGCGACGATAAATGAATAAGTTCTGTTGGAGAAGGAGGTGGAAGACTAGACTACTTAGTAAAAGTGGTAGTGGTAAAAGTACGTAAGAGTGACTCGGAATACTACCAACAGATGGCCTCTAAAGAGTTATTTCTAGTCTTACAAGACATCACGATCGACATAATATATTTTGGCGGCAAGTAGCAGCTGACAAGCACCTGTTGAGAGAATAAATCCCTTTTGTGAACGGATCGTTATAAAGGCATCACGACCTGAAACCCATTATTACACTTGTCTATCACAAAATAAGGCTTACCTAAGGTTTCATTCATTGGTTTTTCAGTTCCAACAATATAAAATTAAATTTCGTTATTAATTACTATCGACTTAATGCATTCATTTTCCGTTCAAAAATTGAGCTGAGATAAATTAATTACCTTCTGTACAAAACTTGTGGGAAGTTCTAATAACGATTTTTTTTTAAATTGGTGTGAAACACTCACATGACTTTCTCTTGCCAATGCAAATAATTAATAATATAACTTAACATTAGTAATAAAACATTAGAAATAAACAAGACAACTAACCTCTATAAACATAACCTAATTTTAACCATGAGTGAAAGACGCAAAATGAAAATCAACCTGAGTTTGGCTTAAAAATTAGGAAAATCACTCTTTCACGCTAACCTAAGCTCTGTAGAGAAAAAGATCCCTAAATAAAAGTTATAGATCTTTTAATTTCCTATAAATTTGATTTAAGACACTTTTGTCGTAAAATACATGCTAAAGCTGAAATCTAAAAAATTCGATTATTTTACACGTTTTCGTGAGAAAAAAAAACAGAAAATCGCTAAACTAAGCGTTGTAAGAAAAATATTTTAAATAAAAGATGTAAAATTTTAAATTCTCAACAAATTTAATTACATACATTTTTGTGCTTAAATGCATATTAAAGCCGCGATCTTAAAAAACGAATTTTTTTCGAGAAAAACAGCCTTCCAAAGAATTTTAGCAAACATGGCGCCTACCCTATCTTGTAGAACATAAAAAATTTAGTATCATAAAATAATACAAAGTCTAACAATATATCTAGATTCTAGGTTTCTAGATGTCTTTACAAAAAGTAAATAAACACATTATAACATAACATCATTACAAAAGAGCTAATTATCTAAATACATACACCGATCCTTCCAGGTAGCTGTCATAACAAAAAGCCTGTACTATCCCTAACCATTTTTACACTATACTTCTAAGAATTTCTTGGAAATAACCCAACTAATATTATTTACATTAATACTTCATTATTATTTACATTACAAAATTATTTACAATTTTTTTAAATTTTTATTTACGAAATTATTTACATTAATACTGTGGTGAATGAAGTGAAGGTGTCATTTGCAGGGTTCAAAATGTGTGCTTTTTGGAGAACCTGGCATGCTGATAAGCATACTTTTCAACTCAGTGAGGAAGCCAATTGTACACCACCTCACTCCTCGTTTTACTTAGTAAAGCCTCTATAAGTTCAAACCAGCCTTTCAGCTGATGACCGAAACAACATTAATACTTCTTAAATCTCAGTCCTAGAGAATTCTGGGACAACCACTTTTCCCTAAAATATTGTCACAATATCCTACCAAAAAGATAACTTTAAATTGTTTTTTCTTTGATTTGAATAATATATAATATTTCTACACCAACTTTATTTAAAAAATCTGAAGATGATTTATTGGAAAAACTTATTAATGAGTTCGGGAATGGATGGAAACATATTTTATTCAATTTCCAAATACAAAGAATTAAGCTAGATACAAAAAATCGTGTGGACTGTCAAATCTATAAGTCAAGTTATATTGTTACATACAGCCGTAATACAGTTACAAGGCGTCAACTTTTAGAATGAAAGTCTGTGTGCTTTCCAAATTTAGCTCAATTTTAACATTTAGCTGAATTATAACTACAAAGATAACTGAAGTTAGAGTAACAATGTTAATTTTTGCAGTGATAAAATTGTATTAATTAAATTAGCTAAAAGTAACAAAGAAAATAAACTTTTTCTTAACTTCGTGTTGAAAAGTTTCGTGGGATTGTGTGAATTTCAACAATAGTTTGAAGGAACAGATATCACGATTGTTAACTATGTTCTCCTTTCGTCACGTTTGTATTTCGGAGCTTTTGTCAACAACTGACGTACCAACTAATTATTACAGTTTTCGTGTAAATTTCTCAAACATGTTTAACACATTTGTAAAATGCAAATATACAAAAGGTACTATACGTAAAGTTCAAGAATTTAAAGTAAAGTACGTAGATTGTTTCAAAGTTCTCATAGACTGAACAATTTTAACAATAATTTAGTTAAAACTTAGCACTTCTACTACAACTAGGCTTATTTCTTATTTCTTCTTTCTTGTCTTTTTCTTTCTTTGTCTTTTCATGTCAATTTTTTGAAATCAAAATTTACTGGATCTACACGTTTTGAGACCCCTGAATTCCAAAAACATGTTTTTAACGAATAGCCCGTGTGTCTGTGTGTGTGTGTGTGTGTGTGTGTGCGTGCGCGCGCGCGAATAGATATCTTAAGAACGGAATATCGTACGAAGTTGAAACTTGACACTTAAGGTTGGTACTACTAGAAGACCCGACACGAACATTTTCATTAAAATCGGTCAACCAGATGAAGTAGGATAGATTAATCGTGTCGTTTTTCACTTTTTGTGATTTTCTCAAAAACCGCTTCTACGATTTTTTAAAAATCGCCTTATTTACTACATTAATTATGCGCTACAAGATAGGGTAGGCTCTATGTCTGCTGAAATTCTTGAGGAGGCAGTATTTTTTAAATTTTAGCCTTAACATGCATTTTAGGGCAAAAGTGTGTATAATAAAAGTTATAAACAATTTAAAAATTAACAACCTATAATTAAATATGTTTTTTGTATAACGTTTAGTTTAGCGATAATTAGTGATTTTCTGTTTTTTCCTCATAAAACTTTCTAAAAATAAATCCATTTTCGGTTGTAGTAGTTGTAGATTTCTGCTGTAGTATCCATTTTAACACAAAAATTCATACAATCACATTTATAGGAAATTAAAAGATCCACGCCATAAAACACAACCAAGAAAATATGGCATTGCAATATTCGTATTTTTGTATCCATGTACTTACTCGTACATCATCATTTTCTTCTGAACCTTCACCAGAGTCCGATATGATTACCGAAATTATTTCTTCGTCTGTAAACTGAAGACCTACATTGTCAGCAGTCAAGACTGTTCATGTCGGTCTGAATTTCACAGACAACACCATTCTCTAATAATGCGTTTTTATTATTGAATTTAGCTAATTTCGGATAATTTTTTTCGGATAATCAGAACATATTTCGATTAAATATTTCGGATTAGCGGGGTTGTTGTTTATAAACGTGACACTGAAGTTTAGCAAAGCTAAGATCCAAGACATACGATAATTTTAGACGTAAAATAATATAAATAAGTCTAAGTGAATTTATGTTAGAACTAAACTGCTCTCTTTATTTACATTATATTATTGTAGCATGATTAAAATTTTTCAAACTGTTTTTGTCTTCGCAGTATAATAAATTTTCAATTAAATAGAGGATGATTTAAAACATATCAGGAATGTACCGATGTTGTATTTCATATTATATATTGAGAGGTAAAAATTCATTATTATTATTATTATTCTGTACAATTTTATTCACAAACAATAGTTCGAAGTTATTTGAGAATCGTTCATTTAGAACTTTGTCCGTTCAAATAAATAATTAAGGGAACGTATTTAAATTGGATGACCATTCAATTCTTCCACTGAAATAGGGGTGTATAGGTTAGGAATGTTCGTTGTCGTTGAAGAACGGAAAGGGGTTTGTATTTCGTTGTTGAAGCTGGTCACGACGGATCCTTCTGACAGGGCAATCATCCCCTGGACTCTCGCCAGGACACGCAAATATGCTCTACGCTTCTCTTCTGATATAAACGCGCTATTCTGCCTTCTGCTCACACTCCAAACAAACAAACTTCATTCGATCAACCCCAAACCAACAGATCAATTTGTCCTTCACCTCTCAATATTTCAATGAATCAAGAATAAAAAAAAGTAAATCAGCCCTTTTACTAGTTCAAAGTTTACACGTTTCGTCTAAAAATAAAAGAACTTGAACAACGAGCCGAAACCATTTCACTGGCTCGTTAAAATAAAATGCTTGTCAATTGTTCTGAACGAAGATCACAGGGAGATAATTTTTATTATTTTGTTTTTTTTTTACATTCAACTTATTCCATTATTATAATAAACTGACCTTGTTAACAGGTTCTTATATTTATAACTGCTTAGAGCTAAAAGTTCAATAAAAATTTCTCACAAAATCTGTTAAACCAAAAATATCGATTGAAAGTCCGTTTTTGTTAACCTCAATTTTGTTATATTAAAGAAAATCTGTAGGCATAATATTGATTCGATCATTAATTAATTCATCAGAAACATTCATTCCCGAACTGATTCTTCTTAACTTCTAAAGCTTGCAAATACAGGTGCGTATGTGTTTGTGTGTCGGAGATTCGTGAAAAACTCATAAAAAATTAATGTCTCATTAATTTTATATACACTACACTCCACAATTATTAATACGCATGAGGGATATTTAGTTTGTTTGTCACTCTACAAACTCTACTAACGAATTCTTATATTTAAAAATTTTAACTTAAAAAAAGATTTGAATTTTTTCACTTTAATGAAATCTACTGTAGATTCAAAGGGATTGTGATTAATTTATAATAAAAATGGTTTTTCAGCCTTGTAATTTATATTTTATCGAAAAAAGTACTTTGATTTTGTTTATGAAAACAACGTAAAGTAATAAGTCAATAATTTTGAAATGAATATTAACAATTTTGAGGTGAAATTTAAGTCATGTTATACACCCTATAAACAAATACATTCCGACACAAGAAATCATGCAGTCAGTCTCACAAGGATACGTATAGGACACGCAAGTTTAACAAATAGTCATTTTTTCTAAAAGAAACCCTCCAAAATGTAACTTTTAAAACTGTACACTTTTGATAAGACATCTGCAGATGGGATAAAATAGTTTACAAATTCTGACATCTAAACTGAAAATTCCTAGTGATATTCAAAAGTTTCTAAATGAACCGACTTCCTTGCCTCTAACAATTTTGTTTTTTAAAAAAATAAATTACTTTAATAAACTCTAAAATTCTTTTAAAACTGCCTGCGAAACTCTTTTCAGGTTGAACACCAAATCCGCAACTGACAGTCTTCAAAAAATTGAAAGACGATATTAAGAACCATTCTCAACCTTAAACATCAGTCATACGGAAAATGGTGGCTCGTGCCCAATAATACACTATATCAAGACAACGAACACATAACAGATCCAATGAGAAAAAGACGATTGTCATTCTTTAGCCACTTAATCAGGATGCCAGAAACAAAGCTCGTCAAGAAACCACTCAATAAGCTCATACAATAGGCCCTACAAATCACAGATTGGCTACAAGAAATAAATAACGATCTTAACACTCTGGGGATAACGTACAACATGATTCCAAGACGAAAAATGGACCGATTCTCAAGGACGAAAAATGGACCGATTCTCAAGGACGAAAAAATTTAATTGTAGCTAACAACCAAAAAAGTTCGACAATATAACATAACTGACAAGCAGAAGAGGCCCAGATAATGTTTATGAAGATGGGATAGAAGAAAACAAATCAAACAATTCGAAAAGACTCAACGTTGCCTATAGTGATCCAATTGGGGCTTGAAACAAAAAAAAACTCTAATAAACTTCAAAAAAAATTATTGTGTAATGTTTACAAAATTATAAAAGTTATATTCATTTGGTGTAATTTTTGTTTTATATTCATATATTATAACCCAGAAAAAACGTTTCCACAATATTAAATATTACTAGTAGGCCTACTTTTGATTTACGGACTAAATTATTTTGAAAAACAAGTGTCATTTGCATGTAGCAATCAAACAATATTTTGCGAAATCTAGCATTTTTACCTTGCAAAATTTGTGTGCAGTATTCTGACGAACGGAAATGGATTCGTGGAATTTGTTTTACGAAATTCACAAAACGTTACATTCAATCATAAGTTCCAATGATATGATGTTCACGTCATTTAACTTTATATAATGAAATTTGTGAATTTTTAAATTGGTATTTTTTCAGAATAGTATTTACAGTAATCACTCAAAAATACATCCGTAAAATAGCTAATTAATGTCAATAATTGCCAATATCCATTATTCCAGTAACTGACATCCATTAATGCACATAATTATAAAATATGCTGAAATATCTTCCTTGATCATTGTTTGAATATATAAAATTTAATAAACAGAATAATTTATTTAATAATTAAACATATGTGGATTGCACCATTTAAAAAAACCCTTTTACACCATCTGTTGCATTCTGTATAAAAATATACGTGCATTCGTTGCAATCCAGTGGCTATTTCCACTTTTAAATTCTAAAAAAACTCTGTTGGTAAGCATGACCATAATAATATTTTTATTATTTTTTATGAATTTCATGTACATTTTCTCACATAAAAACACTACATTACAAAATTTTAATACTCTTATTATTTATTTTGTTTTATAGTAATATTAAAATTTAATAGGTTATAAATGTAGCCGCGTCTGGTTTCTATTATATTTGTTTACTTAAAGCTATATTTGTCATTAATTAAACGAAATAATTTAAATCTAGTTCCTTAATTTTAATTCCTCAAAAGGCATGATAACTTTAATCTTTATGATGTAGTTTTTTCCGGGATTTCATGTTAGTGTTCCGCTAGATAAGTTGGAATACTTATTTTTTCTGGGTATACATTAGACGGTTTCGCACACTATTGCAAAGGACGAAGAGTGGTACGTAAAAATGATGACTATGTATGACAGACCTGACCGGGAATCAAACCCAGGACCCCTGTCGTAGAAACCAGTTGCACTAAACAATACACCACAGGCCGGCCTCAAAAGTCTATTAAAATATGTTCACAACTTAAAATTGATTATGCTCACATTTTCGATTTTTTATGGGTTGTTGATATAATCATAAAATACTTTGTATTTATTCATGCAGGCTAATTATTTTTGATGCCCCTAACAGTCTCGTGATGTGTTGAGTTATTTGCACTCAATCTGCTAGTTCCAGGGCTACGAAAAATAGTTCTGTTTCTTATCGCTAGGTCAACCAATTATAAGACTAAGTAAGCATTTATGAACAGAAGAGGTAGCGATGTAAAAGACTCTCAGAGTTATCTCCTTTGAGAATAATGAATTTCAATATACAGCCAGACCTGTGGTGAATGAAGCGAAGGTGTCATTTACAGGGTGGAAAAACGATGATATTCAGAGAGCCTGGCGTACTGATAAGCACTTTATCGACTCAGTGAACAAGTCAATTACCACCTGAATAAATAAACCATACAACGGATGAAAAATAATGTTGTTGTTGTTGTTTATGTTAACGCTTAGTCAACCGAAAGGCTGATTTGAACCTCTAGCTAGAGGCTTCACTAAGTAAAACGAGGGTGGTTTACATTTGCCTGCCACACTGAGTAGAAAATTGTGCTTATCAGCATGCCAGGCTCTCTGAAAAGCATCTCTTTCCATCCTGCAAATGACACCTTCACGTCATTCACCACAGGGTCTGGCTGTATAATCATGAAATGCATTACTCTCAGAGGAGATAACTCTGACTAGTGTCTCTTACACATCTACCCGGGAATCTGTATGATATACTTTCACGGGAAAATTAAGAACTAAACTCTTGTAAATAAGCCTAAGTCGTTAATAACAGGTCAAGAATCGTCTACAATTTCAGACTGTGAGTAATATTGATTTATAACTGATATTTTACCAATAAAGCTTAATTGCCTAACTAAATTAATAATAATATTCAAATTAGATAATGTCAGGCATTAAAAATATTAATAAAATATTTAGTAAATAAAAATACTAATACAAATGACATTTCAAAATATGCGAAATATTTTTTTAGATAAAAGAATCTAATCGAATTGATTTGAAAAAAACTTGCCCCAAACACTAAATTTTTGGCTACACTTTTTACTTTTGTATTTTTTTAATAGTATACTGTAATAAAAGTAACTGAAAAGATTGATACAGAACGAATTATAACACCTGTTAAAAAAGTTAAGATAATAAATATCGATAAGACAATATTGTTGTATTTAATATTCTAAACACACGGTCATCCATTAGACTTATCAGACTGGTTCCTTTAAAAAATTAACAACAACAAAATTAAATTGTATTTTATATAGAAGAATTCTCTTTCATACGAACGTTTTAAGTACACTTAAATTTAATTGGCCTTTTTCATATTTTCTAATAGGTGAAGGATTTTTATCTCGAAAAATAAAACACTATTACTTCGTCAATAGATATTGAATTATCTATTATAAACATTCTTGATATTCTCCTTGCTCTTCAACAAGATCGAATAGCTTTGCTACCGTAAAAAACACCATAAAACTAAAATCTGTTGATGGTATAACTGTTTAAATTATTCAATACACGATGTAATATTTTTCATGACTAGTTAATTCTCTATACCAGTGATCAATCTTCGTACAGTACATTAAAATTTAAGTAATACCTACTACTTAAATGGTGTAGAATATATGAAATAACTTTCATAAATTTAAAGATTCAATTAGTAATATAAAACATCATAAAAGCATTTCTTGGAACAAATTAAAAGTTCCATCAAACTTTCCCAAGATTAATGTCACGGAAGTTTACAAATGATTCTCGATATTATGTTTTTAGCTTTAATTTTGTAATCAACTTCAACCAGAAGCCATTGAGTTGGGAAAAAGCAGTTCTAAATACTATATTCAAGAAGACATTTCAATATATTCTAGGAATTTCAGTAGAGAATATAATGCTTTGGTACACTAAATGAGATCATCAAAATCCGTTTAATATGCAGAAAGGATCACTCACCGAAAATTAAAAAAGGTGGAGTAGAGTCCTCCATGCTCTTTGTTTTGAAACAACAAGTTATTTTTCAAAATTAAAATGGTTATGTTTAACATTCCAATTTTTAACATTCGTATCCTAACTTGTGGTTTTCTTATACATAATCTTTCATAAAAGTTTGTTTAATAAATTAATTTTCCTTCTTCCTCGTTTTGTAAGTTGTAAAACTGTGTCAATGAAATCTTGTATTGGTAATTCATCAATGTTTTGTACATTTTCATTGTTTGTTAAACGATTTGGTCATTGCACACATTTTTATACAGTAACAGATTAAAAAATCTGGTGTGAAACACTCACACAACTTTCTCTTTCCAATGCAAATAATGGACAATAAACATTAGAAATTACTAACATTAGAAATATACAAAAAAACTAACCTCAATAAACATAACCTAATTTTAATCATGAGTTAAAGACGATAATGAAAATCAACCTCAGTTTCGCTTAAGAATACGGAAAATCACTCACTCACGCTAAACTAGGCTCTGTAGAGAAAAATGCTCTAAATAAAAGTTGTAGATCGTTTTACTTCCTATAAATTTAATTACATGCACTTTTGTCGTAAAATGACAAGGCTAAGGCTGAAATCGTTAAAAAAATCGATTTTTTTATACGTTATCGTGACAAAAAACAGAAAATCACTAATTACCGCTAAACTAAGCGTTATACAAAACGAATGTTTGAAATAAAAATTGCAGGTTACCCAAAAAGAAATTTACCTTAAAAAAACAAGGAATCTATTAAATTATAAAGATAAAATAATGAAAAAGTGCACCGACATTTTGTAACATATGAAAAAATTATATTACTGAACTATTTAACGCATTCTTTTAAGTGTATGAAGGTCTCATTCCATAAAAAGCGGCTTTTAAAATTTTAATTATATTGCTGCTTCTATTCATTTGATAAAACAATATCGTGCCAATTAATAATAAGAGAAATAATGATAATGATGATGATAATAATATTAATAACAGTAATAATCATAACAATATTATGAATAGTACCTTTAATGATAATGATAATGATGATAAGTAATAATAGCAACAACGCTGGATAATAAAGTATGTAATAACGTTGACTTCATGAAATATTAGCTTTATTACATTATGAAATAAGCCTGTTACAAGCGAAGTATGTTCCACTGCATACCATAGAACAGGACGGAACGAGAACGCTGGGTGAATGAACAGCGATGCAAAATTACGTCTTATTTGCCTTTTAGTGCGTTGTCATGTACATATTCTTAACTCCTATTATACAAAAAGTTTATTTTTTCCATAGTCTTATCAGATATACAAATGTAGGTAAAGTAAAGTGTCTAATTAACAAACAATGCTCTAAAAATATTCATCTTTTAACGTGGAAATAACAATGAAAAAGCCAATAACTATGAAATATATTTCAGTCACGAAACATTAAATATTAGGCCTAATATAACCTAGAGATTCAAGTTTTTGAAACAAAGAAAATTTTTCAAAACATAAGTAATACGATGTCATTTTGATCGGAACATTGTTGTTCTGCGCGTGCCATCTTCTTCTGGAGGTTGGTGTTGTTAAATACGATCCTCAACTAAAAGAACAGAGATTTCCTACTTATTCCAAACCATTAGTGAAAATGTTTAATCCAAGAGGCCACCTGTACACTCTTTAACGTATAGATCGTAGATAGTCATCATCAACTAAAAGAACACAGATTTCCTACTCATTCCAAACCATAAATATAATTTTTTAATCCAAGATGTCCATCTGTAGATTCTGCGATGGCTGCTAATAATTTTACTTAAAGTAATCTACTTAAATACTTCAGGAAAATTTTTTCCGATGTTTAATATCAGATCCAAATCGTTGGGTACCACGCTTGTATTTATCCTTAATCTAATCCTTAATCAAATCCTTAATCTAATTTCTTAACACTGACAATCCCGGTACAAGCCATAATGTTTCTAAAAATAAAAACTAATTACTAATGTCGTATTAAATTAACTTAATGAAACTATTCAAAAGTTAAGTGTCTATCACGTATAAAAATCGTTACCTCCTGTTTTACAAAAATATAATTTTTTTCGATACAGTCTACAATAGTATCAAAGTTCTCATTTTAAGTAGTAACTTAAATTAAATTTTCATTGTAATGGGAACAAAATTTTATTTACCATCTTCTTGGCGTATTGGATAACGTGCTAACCAACAATGTGGAATGTTTAAAATGTGGTTCAATTTCCGCTGTAGAAATTTAAACAGGTTAAAACCTACAGTTACAGTTAAAACATTTTAAGTAGTCTCCAATACTCTATCGGTTGATGCGACTTTAAATGCAATTTTTTTCAAATTCCTAATTAAAACGAAAAATTCAGTCTTCTTAAAGTTCCGACTTCACTGAAAATTGGCTACAACCCTGGTAAATTAGTCTTTATCGTGAACCACACTCAAAAGAGTGAGCGTACTAATGTTTGTCTACACAAATATTCTTCAACCATGTGAATTACCTTCCCCCAGTCAACATCTGCCTTCAAATTTAACCTCGAGAATAAGTATCAGAAGCTCGTACTATTATCACCTCTGTATAAATGACATAAGTAGACAGACTTTTTTGTTTTAAGCTTGTCAGCACACAGTCCACACCCATAAGTCGCAAAACGTTGACATTGGTAACATGACCGGTTCACGAAATCCGGAGTATAAATTATTCTGAATACCCACATCTCAAAAGCATCTAAACGATTCATGGACAGCATCCTCATAGTCCATTTTTCCACACTATATAGCAGGTAGTGAGTAAATATATATCTTGACAAACCTATTTCGTACAGGAAATGAAATTAACCAAATGTTAAAAAAATTGCAAAACTAGCCATTTTAATACGAGCTCTTACTTCCACAGCTGGCTCCAGATCTGCTGTAATCCAACTTCCAAAATACTTAAGTTTTTAACCTGCTAAATAGGTTGATCTTCAAAATAAATTTCGCAAAAAAGTAAATAAATTCATTATGTTCAAAAATATGAACTGAAAGTATAAAAATCTTTCATGAGACGAAGTGCCTCATGGCTAGTTGCAATTTTTAAAAGGTTTACCTTTAACTTATGACAAAAAAACCATTAGTGATTTCTGTATCTACTCTTTGGAGGAATCAAATGACACTATTTTTGTTTCCAAACTTTGATTTCTTGACTTCCAGTTTTGGGCCGCTTCTGGTCGAAACCTGAACTTCAAACCCATATCAGGCCACTAACTTTTTAGGTAGATTTGGATCCAAAAACAGTTTATTGCTATCTCTTGTAGTTTCTGATATCTCGGTAGGACGGACAGACGGACTAAGCAAAATGACAGACGACAATTTTAAAAATTGCCACAAATAAAGTAGTTAAATTAACCCAAAATATAATTTCCAAACAAATCTGGAAAAATATAGCACCTAATATGCGATAAATTTTACAATATATCCGGGAATAGAATTTTAGATTTCACCAAAAGAAAACACAAACCGATGTAGTACTATATTTATAAATTATATATTCTGTCCGTACAGAAATTTCCAGAACCCTTTTAAACACGAAATTTTATCAAGTTTGCATCTATACTTAGTACAGTATCGTTATTAAGAATTTTATTCACTGAATCTGTTGAACTATGTTACATAATAAAGGTCAATAATAAATTAAATTTCAAAATAACAAATAATGAAATAAAATCTGTCTTCCCCAAAGGGAATTTGTCAATTAAAATGATTGTTTGTACAATTAATATAAACGTTCCGTTTATTTGAAATTTACTCGTTGTATTTCAATCCTAAACAATATAACTGTGATTTAGTTTCCAATTAACTTCTTTTGTTTTTAACTATTACTACATTCTAACCAAACAATCGTTTATAATATTCCAATTTATTAGAAGTATATTTTTGTCAGAGTATTGTAAGTAAAATTGACATAAATAATAGTTGCTTGTATTTTCTATAAATTATTTTCAATGCGACTGAATTTCAGAAGCATCAGTTTCATGATTAATACAAAAATTACTTTTCCGACGTAAAATACTTACTAGAATTACAAACGTAGATTACATTCTACTTCTTATTAAAAATATCTTCAGGAAGAATTTCCTTGTATGACAGGGATGTTCACATTCTAACTTTGTAGAAATTAACTACATTAAAGCCACAAGAAGCCATTTTGTCTTAAGGGGAGACTGAAGATGGTTTTGACTGAAAATTTTAACTTTTCGAGTTTTTTTGTATATTAATAGTTTAGACCTAGATCAAATATTAAATTACGTTAAAAAATTATTTTAATGAAAAAATTAAGTTTATCCCAGAAAAATTAAGGTTTACCCAGAAAAATCATGTCCCCAAAAACGAATATTTTTCATAATTTTATACTGCTCGTTTAAGTGCAAAGGGAATTTTAGTTTGTTTTAAATATCTGAATTCTTGTTTTTAATATTCTCATCTGTTGGTTCAGCTTTCTAACCAAACGTTGATGGGAAATTAATTTGTTTGTGTACATTTAGGTTTTTGCCTTTAAAAAATTAGTAATATGTAAAACACGTAAAAAAATAACTAAAAATTTCATTTTATTCTTTTTTTTGAAATTTTATGGTTTAACAGATTAACTGAAAACCATTGCAGTAGCTGAAGGAACCTGACAACTAAGAGTGCGTCAAGTTTAATTTTCCTACCTTTAACAAACTTATGAAAAACTGTAGTACCTAAAAATAACAAATGTAACGTTGGCGGGATACAGAGCACAGTCTCCCCTTAATTTCTAAATTCAACTTACACCAGACATTTTCTTTAGATACAACTTCTAAATACTGCTGTTGCAACATACGCGGATGACACAGCTATTTTATCCTCTTCTAAAAACCTCGATCAAGCAACTGTAATTTTTCAACACAACTTACATGAAATAGTTAGAAGACTGGTTATAAAATTGGGAAATGAAAGTCCAACTTCATTACAATGTTACTTCAGTCTTAATCTTGTCAAAAATTCACTTAGGTTCACCGTATAAAAAGTGAGCGACCTTTCCAAAACCTGGATTTAGAATCTTTAGATTGATTTTTCGTAAATCATCAGTTAACATCGATACTAAAACTTACTGATTTCAAAAGCCTTCTAATACCCATATGGTTGCATGGATTACAACTTTTCAGCAGAGGAAAACCAAGAAATTAAATAAACACTGAATTCTTCCAGACTTAACTGCTTTTAACTATACCTCGACGAATTAGAGACTGCAGATGAGATCTAGCTAATAACAGCCACGATCAAGTGTGAGGTTGCCGTTTGGCTGTCACACTCTGTTCCAGCAAACTTCTACTGACTTTTTGTTAGTCAGTGTTCCACAGCTAAACCACAACATGACAACACGATACGTCTAACGATAAACAATTGGGTCTGCGCTGTGTTCTAGGTCACTATGGAATAATACTATGTTCTAGGTCCTTCATCTGGAATAACCATTGACTTCAAGATCTAGGTTTAGTGAACCTGTTGCGGTACTCATCTCTTCCTCGTTCTTTCCACATCTCTCGTACCAATTGGTCTATAATTTTGAGACTCTATTGGCATCCTTCCACATGGAAATCTGTTCAAGTGAGTGCACCAGTTTCGTCGATTCTGCAATATCTTGTCACGTAGTGGTGGAACAGACAAAACTCTTTTTATTTCATAATTCCTCATCCTGTCCTTTCTACAGCATTCCAACCACTACGCAAAAATCTCATCTCTGCAGGTTGGATCGTGCTATCATTGTTCTTTGAATTTATCCAAGATTCGCTGCCATGTAGGAGAGTAGGAAAGGCAAAGGTATTGTAGAATTTGATCCTCGTCTATTGTCGTATTTTGTTTTTCAAGTTCATTTTATGAATATTGCCACATATTTTCTGTAACTTTGTTATTTTATTTATTACATCTTTATCATAATCATATGTTATATCGTTGCCGAGGTAATTAAAAATGTTTCACCTGCTCTATAATGTTTCCTTTCAAATCTATTTTAATTCTCATTGTGAGTTTCCCTTTTAAGCCAGTAATTTGGTTTTTACAGTCAAAATTCCTAAATTATATTCCTCAGCAACTTTACCCAGCACGAATATTGCTTTCTGTAAGTCGTCCTACTAGGATACTAGAGATTTATAGTCAAAAATCCTACAACTGACTTACTGATATACATCACCACAGTTTATGTATTTTTGTATTGAAATCCATTATATTAATCTGAACGATAACCGGTTCATTGTAAACTTCATTTACACAAAAATTGAATTTTAAGATAGTTTTACTGTTACATCTAGGAAGGGGAAGATATTTTTAATTTTGTTTTTTTTTATTTATACCCATAATAAAGTATAATACATCACATCATCAAGAGATACAAACTTGTTTAAAGGGCAACAGAATTCAGGTTACTAAATATTAATAAATAATTAATATTTGAGCAGAATATTAAAGTACATGAAGTTATATGTACATTACATACGAAGGAAGGGCGGAAGGAAGATTTCAGTGTGTGTGTTTATGCCGGTATATGTGTTTGTGTGTTGTGTTAGTAAAGTGAAGTCCGAAGTGGATAAGGGGAAGTGCAGATGTAGAATACACTCCGGAGGAGGAGAGGGTTAGTGCACAGTGGTCAGCCAATACGAGGTTTGGGGTATAGCCTAAATCATGCATGGCTTCTCCCAAATGAATTCGGCTTCCACTACAACCTTGTAATGCCATGTGTACTATATTTAGGATCGACACAGAATAACACAGAATACCAAATTGTAAATTTCAAAAATATCGACAAAAAAAAATTATTAATAAAATATGACAATGTTTTCTTATTTATTATCTTTTTTGGTAAAACAACAATCGAATGAATTAGTAATTTTTATTAATTACCTAATTTGAGAACATAAGGGAACGGTTTGAATCTTAGGAATTACTTGGTAAAATATTTATTGGAGAACAGTGATACAATGTGCAGTCAAAATGGAGGCACCAATTGCACTTGTTTGTTTAGTAAATAAATTACGTACATATTCAAAATTTAATTTCATGATATTTTTACAAAATATCAAACTTTGAACAGTAGTTATTTATTTTTAAACTGGAAGGTACCTTTTCAATATAAATAAATGTTTATAAAATCTGTTTATTGTTCTGTTAGACTATTCTGTAGAATGTTCTGTTAGTTATATTGTAGATATTTCTGTAATAAAAAAACTTGTGATTAGGTCAACTGAAATTATTCAAGAAATATTTATTACAAATCCTGACCTGAATATACATAATATTTAACATCGATATATTCTGATACTTTTCCGTAGAATTATTAATAAAAATAACTGCAATTAGATTAATTTGATGAATATAGTTAAAATATACTTTATACATTATTTAGTAATTTGAAATTGTATTAAAAATGTACTCTGTAATTGACAAAGACTTTTTTTCATTAAACACAACATTTCTGAAACAAAACACTTGAAAACTTTTACTAAATTAACTTTTACAAAGTTAACAAAAAAGTATTGATTAAATAACAATTAAAGTCATGATTTTTTATTAATATAAGTTTCTAAAATCTAGTCTTACAGAAAATAATAATAAGATTTGGCAAAAATTAATTTATCATGAATAGTTATCTCTCAGTTAAAATGTCTACTGTACAGCACTACTGTACTATTGTACTGTACAGCACCTACAACAGTAAAAATTACCACTGTTCACAGATTAATGTCACAAATATTTTTTAACTAAATTTTTAAAAACAAATGTAGTAAATAATATATATATATATATATTAAACAATAAGTTCATTGAATAATTTGTCGCTGTTGTGAGTCGGAACAGGCGGAATCCTAATCCTTGATTGTGAGATGAAGAACAACAAAAACAATAAGTCCGTTGAATGCCTCCATTTTAGCCTTCTTATTGTACCACGGTTGTTCAGCATTTGCCAAACCACTTTCATGAGATTCAGTCGTTTATCGTATATTAAAATAACTTTTGAAATTTCTTCTTTGACTGTTGAAATACAAAAAAACTTTGCAAACACGGTTTTTCATCTTGTACCATCGCGGAGCTGTTAGAGCTCGGAAGAACTTTTACTGAAAACGCTGAAGAATTTGGATGTTTGTGTTATTTGATGCGCTTCATACATGGATACTGTATATCCAGACTAGTTTAAAAGACTATTAAAGTTTATTTTTAAGAGGTTAATTTTTATGTAAATGTGAGTAGAAAATATAATTTTTAAACTTTAAATCTAGCTGTTTTTGTTTCTGCTAAATGTGTGTTCTCCAATTTAAGCATTTAACTAGATATAATCCAAGATATTTAGCTCTATCTGTGTGCATTCCACACAGACAAAGATACAGTTAGTGTTGTTTCTAGGTGTGGAAAATTTTGATGATGAAGTGTAAATTCAACGTGAGCTTTTTCTTCAGTTTGTCTTTAAAGTCATGAATAGTAGCCTACAAGAACTTCTTAAATTTTTACAAACACCTCATCTTCCTTAACAGAATCGAATACATAAATGTTTATGATACATTATAAAAACGATTTTTCTTTTATTTGTTATAAATTTACAACACCAAACGTTATTATCAGCTACACAAATTAAACTAAAGCAAATTTCTACAAATTAAACTGATATGTAACATAGTACGTGATTAGTCTAGAAATTGTTAATATAACAGTTTTTTTTAAGAATAGATTTTTTTTTTATGGATTGCCTTCATTTCTAAGAGATTGTGTATAGTATGGGTGGATCGTGCTGAAAAAGGTAAGGATAGTGAATTGCAACGAATGTGATATTTTAAAAAGGAGTTATAAAAATCGAATGTGGTTGCAAAGTTAGTTTTTATTTTGATTCCTTCTAGAAGGAAAGTGCCAAAATAGCGGCAAAAGTCTTGGATGTTTGGGAAACTATTAGACCACATGTACAAAACAGCTAGCGCCTTTGTAGTCAGCCAGTCAACACCTGAATCGTAAATGGACAGTATCAGGCCGTTGGAAATATTATCGTTACGGGTGGTGGTAGCAAGCGTTTGTGGAGAGGTAATCGTCTCGGTTCTTAAGAACAGTTATGTACTGTTAGTCAAATTGGTTTAAGCTTAAGTTTTTGTAAATGATTTATTTTAAGTAATCTATTTAATTTAAGTAGGTATAATTTGTATTTATCAGTTGGCAACGTATAATCATTAATTGTAAATATTAATTCTGTTAATACATAATTGTAATCAGTTTGTTTATTATTTATTAAACCCAGATACCGAACGAACCTAGGTTTAGTTTACAGTAGGTACATTAAATGTAAAAAAATAAGAAAAAATATCTTAAAATAATAGTTATATAAAAGACAACAAGGCAATAAATTTTAAACTAGAACAAAACCCATGCTTATTAACGACAAAATGTTATGTTATGTTAAGGCATTGTTCAAGAAACATTAAAAAGCAGTTCCTAAAATCTCACAATATAAATAGGACAGGTAAACCTTATTTCAATTTCAAATCATTTTGGAAATTTATTATTTCACAATCTTTTAGTGTAAGAGAACATGACACTTGTCTATTTAATGTATACGAAACTGACTGTAACAAGTTGCAATGTATAATATAGTTGTCACCCCACGTTGTTTTATACCTTCGCTTTGCACTCAATGTCACTTTAAAGTAAGCAAACTGTTAGATTTTTGAATTTCGCGTTGGTCACTAACGGATAAGTTTAATTTACACAAATAAATAAAACAAAATTTGCCATTTTCTCAAAATTTCACTAGCAATAAAGTTCACAAATTAATAAACAAAGTTCAAATATTAGTTACAGACTGAAAATTCTAATACGCATGAAGTAGAGCATAAAACTACGATATGAGTTGAGTCATGTCACCCCCAAAGAGCCCCTTCTTTATGGCATAGCCTAAAACATCCCTGAAGGAGGCATCGATGAAAATTTTGTCACAATCGGTTCGATAGTTTTTACGAACGTACAAAGGTTTTCCAGTTATAAATATAATAGTATGAAACTCAAGTCAAAATTATCAAACAAAAAATTGGTAATCGATTAAGATAACAAGAAAAGTTTTACAATTAAATACTAATGGATGAGATAAAAAATTATAATACATAAAACAAGAATCTAAAAAAAACTTTAAGTGGTTCCTGCTTGTGGCAGTTCACGTAGTACTTCAGCCGTTATCAAATCATATCCAGGAGATTTTTTTAGTGGCAATTGAGTAATTGCAGTCTTTATTTCTTGGTCAGTAAAATTGAGTGGAGGTAGACACAACTGTAAAGGTGAAGATACTTTATCTTCTATTAATTTTGTAAAAGCGGGTACAGTATCACCATGAGGTTGGAACGTCTTTTCCAAGTGTTCAGCAAATAGGATGGCTTTTTCATTGTCAGATTTTGCCCATGTGTTGTCCAGTTTCCGAAGAGAAGGGTAGTGACGAGTATAGCGTAGGAGTTTACCGGTTTCTTTCCATAGACTTCCATCTTTCGTATTCAGGTTCCTAATACGATTTTCTAGATTTTCATTTTTCACTGTACGTATGATAGATTTCAAGGTATTCGTAAGTTGATTGAGTCGGGTTTTGTCAGTAGGTAGTCTTGAGTTTTGCCATTGTCTTCTAGCTTGCCTCTTCTCAGCAATTAATTTTCGTATGTAATGTGGATAGCAATGTTTTCTCTCCACCGTATGTTGAAGGGGAGTCGAGGAGTTCCATGCTGCAACTTGTATCATCGTCGTTAAGTGCTCAACCGCAGATTCTACGTCAACTGAATTTTTTAACGGGAGATGCAAGTTGAGTGAAGGTTGAAGTGAGTCTCGAAACATATCCCAGTTCATAACTCCAGCTGTTAAAGAAGGTTTAATGGGAATTTCCGTAGGTTGGTCAGAAAGAACAAGTAAAACCGGCGAGTGATCGGACGACAAATCATCTAAGGGCGAAATTGAAGAGTGGAGATGAGAAACGCCTTTTGAAATAAAGAAGTCGAGAAGGTCAGGTAATTTACTAGTTGCTGAATGCCAGTATGTAGGTGTTCCAGTGGAATGAATATCAAGGTGGTTCTCTAGGATAGCCTTTAGTAGTGCTCGGCCTCGTGGATTGATAATCCTTGATCCCCACTGTACATGCTTTGAGTTGTAATCTCCACCAGACAAGAAACGTTGACCAAGGGAAGAGAAGAATTCAGTGAAGTTTTCACATTTCAAAGAGAATCGTGGAGGGCAATACACTGCCGCTAGGTTTATGTCAAATTTTTTTAACTTTAAAGTGACAGCTACAGCCTGAAACGATTCCGTAGGATGTTGAAGAGGATATTCGTTGTGTTGAATAGAAGACCGAATTAAAACAGCAGCACCTCCATATCCTCTATCATCTGGTCTATCTGCCCTGTAAATTTTGTAACCTTTAATATAAAATTTAGATCTTGTTCCTATATTTTATTTTTCCATAATTTAAAATAATTTAGATCAATGTAATCAGTTGTACCTAACAGGACTATCAGTTATTCTGGCTGATTAAAAATCAATGAATAACATACGGTAGTAATTCATTCATATTTTTCTATAGGGCCAATTTTAGACCACGTAAGTTGACTTTAGACGTTTCTGGAAGCTGTTTTTGTAACCCAGATTCTCAGGATTCGTTCATATTAGGCTTTCACCGTTCTTCTGTCATGGTGTTTTGTTTTTTGCTTTTCGTGGAAGCCTATAAAATCCGTTTGTGGTTTGGTCCATTAGGTTTTCTCAGTTTATTCCGGTTTTCTTAATATCCTTTCTGACTGTGAATCGCTTATTCGACACCTTCGGCTTACTGTTTAGTATCTTAAATTTTTTTCTCAAACGTTATCATCCAATCTTTTTAATTTTAATTTTTACTTTCTAATCTTTTCTTTTAGTTGTTCATTATGCTTGAACAGCTCTATTCGTTTTCGTATTCTATATTGTCCGTCTACTAAAACTTCGGACCGGTGGTTATCTTGCGGAGGATCTTTCTCTCAAATTTCTCTTCTTTTCCTAGACCAGACTTCCTGGTTATTCTAAGGTACTCACTCGAGTACACGATTTATTATTATATAAATAAATAAAATAAAAAAATAAATTTTTCACGTCTACAAAACATTTATTTTAACGTTTTATTCTTAATTGTAAAATACTAAATGGGTTTGTAATCTAAAAACACAAAAAGAACACATTTAAAACGTGAATTGAAAAGTTTCAGACCGATTTGTTTAACATGAAACCGTCTAGAGCGATCTAACATCTACTTAATATACATCCACACATCAATATTTAAATATATGGAAGTCTGTTTGTTATTTAAATAGACCGATCCTTCTTTAAAGAATACATTGACTGTGAATTTTAAGTAGAAATTTGCAATGCGTTTTTCGATTTAAAAAAATTATCATTTAGAGTGCAACATAAGAATGATTAACCGCATCGTAAAAATCGGAAACCAATGTTGCATAAAAGTTATGAAAAATTGTACTCAAGAAACTTCTCTTCTGTAAAGCTTTTCTGTTAAGAAGAAACTTTTCAGTGAATTTTAAGTTTCATCCGGAAAAACGTGAACGCTAAATATTTTAACTTTCAATGATTTCTAAAATTCTAAATAAAACATAAAACAAAAGTTTGTATTTATTTTGTCTGACAAACTGAGTGGAGTGTATCCAAATGCTCGTTCAAAACTTCATGAATAAGTGAACATCAGATATTTTTGCATCGAATTATATTTTTTATCTGCTACTTACTATGTTAATTGAAGAGTTTGAAAACTACAACAGAATTCATATATAGAATCCTTTTTAAGTACAATTAGAAACCGAAAAACTAGAGTTTCTGTCAACAGCACTGAAGGTCTAAATCATCTAACCAAAAATATTGTGCCGGCCGCATTGGCGTAGTGGGTAACGTGCTCGCCTCATATCGTGCAGTCCTGGGTTTAAATCCCACTCAGGCACGGCGTATTTTCATACGTTACAAAAATCATTTCATCCTCCATTGTACAAAAGTTACACCCCAACGTCGTCGCTAATGATCGTTGTAGTTGATGCGACGTTAAATAAGTAAATTAAAAAAAAAATATATTGTATCGCCTCCGTAGCGTAGTGGTCAAATGTTTTACTCTTTTAAGAAGACTATAACACTCAAGCAAGTTTCCAGAACTCTTTAGAATACGAAGAATTAAATAAAGTTTTTAAATTTAACTTTAATTTTTTATCACATATAAACATTCTGTTCGATTTACCGGGTTCAAATCGGTATATTATTACATAGTATAACATTGTATATCAAATCGGTATATTACATAGTTTAACATTGAGTAATAAAATATATATAACCGGCAATACAAAATAATGCATGTTTCTCAATACTGTCTAATATTTTTGAATTTATTTAAAAGTATTATAAGCTTCAAATTTTCAAAATAGACTACCAATTGTCGATTAATTGAATGTCATTTATGATAAAATTGTTTATTCTGTCTGGCTGGATAACAAAAAGTGTGAGGAGTAAAGGTTGCTTATCATCGTTTTGTTCTATTGAAGTAATGGATTTAACTATAAAACCAGAAGCTGTGGTTTCAGTAAAGCGGTCAGATATAACGATAAAGCAAAATCGAAATGCATTGTAGGAATAAAAAGTATAATACTAGTTTATTAGTCTTGGCACAATATTATTTAATAGGACATTAAAACCCGGTAAGTAGAAGAACGATAAATCGAACTTCTTTTTATGTCATTAGGTAAATAATTTTTATATTCAAACACTGAATCCGTGTTACTGAACAAGGACTGAGATGATTAAATTACAAAAAGAGAACGGTATTGAAAGATCTAACAAAAATGTATATGCTTAAAAAGTATATAAAATAATTCTAGATACAATTTTGGAGAATATAAATTTTGTTCATAGTATTTTTTTAAAAACAAAGTTAAAAATTAGATTTTAATGGCATCTGTACACTGTTAACTATCGGTTTCAAAATTATTTCATTTTATAAAATATCGCACTTTATTATTACAGTCAATTATGATAATAATTGCATGACATATTACTCCGTATAAGAATAATCTAACCAAAAATATACTCGACTAGTAAATTTGTGATATATAATGTGGGTGTGAGTATTATAAATTTCAATAAATAAAATTAGACAGATGTTTAATTTAATTCAATTATTTTTGGCCGTTGAAGTGTGGAACGAACGGGACAATGATTTACGGGAACGAGTTACTGAACTAACCGTCTACAACTGCAGACATATATACCACTGCTAACACTACTACTACTGAAACAGTACTTGCTTGGATAAGAAATTAACTTGATTTATGGCAAAAATGGGGTGTAATTAAGATGAAATTCCACCACTGTTGGGTAGTGAATTAATGAAAGCACCCGAGATGCAGCCCACTATACTAATGTCAGCTCACGTTCCTCCTCGTTTTGTTGTTCTACTTACTGTTACTTTACTTAATACATTACACATGCGTTTAATAACTAAAATATGATTTTTAATATTCAATCAAGTATTTTTAAAACATTATAATGAATTTTTATATGAACCCAAATCATACTTGTAATGAAAGCAGCTTAAGAAACGAAAAAACTCATAATTTATACAATACAATTTAATTACCGATAGAACTTTTCAAAAATAATATCATAAAAGAATAGATCACCAAATTTTCCCCGAAAATTAATATTTTTATAGGTTTTTTACTGTATTAATTTTATTTACAACTGTATGTAATTACATGCAACTAATACAAAATTTGATGATTACTTATAGCAATGGTGGTTAAAATTTTATGTTTATGACTTAACGGAGAATAGTAATCAGTAGTAAGACTTCCCAGAGGTAATTGTTTTACAATATGTCTCTACTCCATCTTTAAGAAGACTGAATGAGAGGAATTGCAGGAAGTTGCCGTTAAAAAGTCTGTAAGATTAACGAATGATATCGTAAACGTACAGTAAAGTGTCAAGTCGTTCGGCAACGTTTCGGTAATTACGTACAGGGTGGGTCTGCAACAATCTGTATGCAGTTGGATTCAAAGCGTTGTATTTATATATAATTATTTTATTTTAAAAAATAGGGGATATAGTAATACACGTAATCTGAAATTAATTATACAATAGTTAACTAAATATAATTCAAGAAAGCAATTAAAGGCCAAAAGAGGAGCTGAACATCAAGTTATCCAAGATAGATAGGTTTCTGAGAGAAAGGTGGCCTTTGTCTTCAGAGAATAAAATATTTCTACACTAAAGTTTGTTGAAGTCTACCAGGATTTATAGTATCCAACAATGGGATACTACTCACTACCAGTAAAATTAAGTCAGAGGTTTTAAATTAAGGAATAAGGACTCTAATACTACATGGTTTGTAAGAAATGACAAAACTCACAAGTATGCTTCTGTGTCAACAATAAAAATAATTAAATGAATTAGTTAAATGGAAATTAACCGCTAAGAAATCCATTCAAAGAGGTTTATTTTAGATCTAGCATATTAACTGAAATGTCTGAATAACAATATAAATACGTAGTTTATAGGACCTACTAAAATTCAATTCAGAATAAAATAAAATATAGAGGCCTAGTTAATAAAATATTCAACTCAAAATAAAAGATCAAATAAATCCAATAATTCTAATTGAACTAATCTAGACTAAAAATGTTAGATTAATGTCTACAAGGAATCATTACGGCTACTTATTTGTAACTAATCAGTAACAAAACCCTAGAAGTGCTTTAAATGTAATAAAATGTATGAAGGCTTTTATTACTAAACTGATTGAAAATTTAATTTTCAACTGAATTGTAAAAACGTTTATTAGCAACTTTTTATGTTTACCTAAAAGTAAACTCCTTGAGGGTTTACAGAACAAAATGAGATGGTTAAAATTTTGTAGAATACACCATAAATCAAACCCAAACTTTCCGCTTTTCAGTCAAGTGGACATAGTGCTCTAAACCACTGCGCCAAGGTGTTGACCAATAATCACCAATCCCGCTTAGTAATATTAAAAAATTCTAAAAAGAAACCAATCTTTTAATCCTTATGCTTCATATTGAATAATAAGTTTTTAAATGATCTAACTGCGAAACAAACAATTTTGAATTATATTATATTGCAGTTTAAAGATCAAATCAAACGACACAAACTAGTCCTTTACAGTACAGCAAAATTTACAAAAAATGATGCCTTACATTTAATGGCTTCTTTTGATACAATTACTATACTGCCGTTTAATAAACAAATCATTTATGATTAACTTTTCAATAAGAATTGTTTTGTCATTTGTTGAAACCAAAAAGATTGTAATCTTTTACGAATGATTGTTTCGTTTGTAATTTTGTATAAAATTGTAGTGTGGGGCGGTTTATTTTCATGTAATAATCCTCTTTTTTGTATTAGTGATCAACAATACGGTTTACAGTACCCAGAGTAAAAGAAGACGATGCAGTGTTTATAAAAAAACGATATTTGCGTTTACGAGAAACAGAATTTAAGTAAAAAAACTCTATATAGATTTATACACAACGTTTTTAAACAGTAAATAAAAAAAAAGAAAATTATTTACATACGCAAATAAGGGTGAATATCATAAGGGGTGTTTTGCATGTACAACATGCGCTATTACTACAGAAAAGAGACTTGGTAAACATGTTCTATCTATCTCATCCTTCCATAAAACCAAATACCCATCCTTTCGATTCACTGTCTCTCTTTAGTTAGAATTTTCATTTCACTCTGTCATTTCATCTCAATTATATTGAGCCAGGGTCGAGTAAAGATTGTTCAAAGACTACTTGAGTGATGAAGTCACTTAGTATTTTTCAAACAACTGCGCAGTAAAAACTGGGGCACTGGATTTGTCAACTGTTTCTCAATTCATTACATACGAGCATACAAAAATATAGAAGAGGTAAAGAAACAACAACGATCAAAAATCAATACGTCAAAAAAGTCACAGACCGAAAAACAATCTATCTTGTTTTTCTGTCAAAAAATTGAAAAAATGAATTCCATAAATACGTCAAATCAAAAACCCAAATAACACATGTATAGCTTTATTTTCTATACAAGCGGATAAATCCAAAGTACCGAATAAAAGAGAAACACTACAAAGTGTTGTCATGAATAATTAGATACATTAAAAAATTAATTACTTTTGACTTAAGCAACAATGGTAATCCTTTATTCACAATTAAACCGTACTGAATAATAGGTTATGTTCAAGATCAAAGGATAAACATGAAAAATAACTTCTGTATTTTTACATGGTAAAACGATTTTTTCTAATCTACTCATGAATTATACGAATTATTGGCCACAAAAACCCTTTGAACAGTAGCTTCATATTACAGAATAACAATTTTACAAAATAATATTTAATCAAACACCCTTTATATTGAAATACAAGTCACATTTGGTACTTTTGGTTATTAGTAATTTCTATAGAATTCGGTATGTAGGCCTAATCGATGGGATTTCACAAGTAATAAATTCCGGACACTAGCCTGGAATCTAACCAGGGATGTTTCATTTTGCATTGCAGTGTTTTCTGGTGCACTAAACACTGGACGACGGAAGTGGCATCTACAAAATTTACCTTTCCTATTTATTTTTTTTTGGATGCAAGTAAGTATTTAAACTTATTAGCTCATTTTTCCCACCGGGTTGGTCTAAAGGTAGAGTCGTCGCCACGAGTCAGCTGTTTAACAGCTGATTTTTGGAGACGAAAGATCCTGTAAAGGTACTTTTATAGGATTTGAATACAGTGGTTACTTTGATCAGTGGTCGGTGTACTTTGATGGTTGGTGCTGGGTTGGCACACTCTGTCAGGAATGGTCGGCCTAGATCTGTACAAGACTACACCTCATTCACACGTCATACACATCATCACATCATCCCATCACACATCATCTCATCTCATCTCATTGGGACATATGGTTGCTTATTGTTCTGAATTTAAAAAATTGCAACGTGCACACATTAGGAATTAAAAAACTTAAGGTAGTATCAACAATACAGTCATTAGCAAACACAGTTGACTATTTATTAAGTATTTAAGAAAAACATTGTTAGTGACAAAAACATACAAAAATTTTGTAAAAAGCGGATAAACATTTTTAACAATTTGAGCATTATTTAAAAAATAAGTACAATAATACAAAATACATTTAACAAATTCCGAATATTAGATACCTTATGAAATATTAAAAATTGATTTTTTTTTAAACTTTCTTGAGTAGCTGTAAGTATGGAGAAAAATAAAATAACCTTCTTTCTGCGTGTGCTTTGTGTTTATGTATTATTTTGTATATATATATATATATATATTTTTTTTTAAAGTATTTAATCAAAAAATTGTATGAGTAGTCCTAAATATTTCATTGTTAATGTCGCTTCGCTGCAAAAACACCAGTTTGATGGATCTGTATTTTGAGTCATCTTCGTGTGTGAATCATTAGGTTAACTTTTGCGGTTAGTATAAAAATAAAATGTGACATAAAAAATAAGCGTTTCTAAGAAATCAAAAGCGTACATTTTATAACTAAATCTTCACAAAAACAACAGAGAACATATTATTTTTTTAAATAATTATTGTATGATCAAAAACGTAGTAACCTTAGTTTTAATTTTATAACTAAATCTTCACAAAAACAACAGAGAGCATGTTATTTTTTTTTAAATAAGTTTTGTATGATCAAAAACGTAGTAACCTTAGTTTTTTTATTGCCAAATCAGTGAATTACAATCTATTATACAAAAACAAGAACAATAAGTAATTAAGTAAACATTCAATAGAAAACATAACATTATTTTACATTAATAATAAATGTTACAGATAAAGATTTTTTTAATTTTTCGTATTTTTTAACTAAAATGAATTCATTTTGAAACGATTGAAAGTTTAAATAAGAAAGTTTATAGGATTATTATACTATATTCGAGTATGTTGTAAAAGTAAAGTTTTTTTTTTATTCCTAATTTGTGTACGTTGCAATCTGTTCAATTCAGAACAATAAGCAACCCCATGACCCAATGAGATGAGGATGATGTGTATGACGTGTGAATGAGGTGTAGTCTTGTACAGACTCAGGCCGACCATTCCTGAGAGAGTATGGTTAATTAAACCCCAACCATCAAAGTACACCGGTAACCACTGTCTAGTATTGAAATCCGTATAAAAGTAACTACCTTTACTAGGATTGGAACCAGGAACCTTCATCCCCGAAAATCAGCTGTTAAACAGCTGATTTTGGCGACGACTTTACCTCTAGACCAACCCGGTGGGTTAAAAGTAAAGTTAATTACGTTAAAATCTAACTTCTAACTTACTGTATTTAAGTCTCTATCGTCAAGTATCGCGTTGTTGTCCAGTAAGTTTATCGCGCAATGATTCGGATGCCCGTCCAGTTTTGTTCGTATGTTCGGCTAAATCGTGTAATTTCTTGTGTTGTGTCAGTGTATAAAGTAAATTGGTTAAAATTTGGAGTTATTTTTTACTGTTTTCTAGTTCTGTACTGTTAATTCATTTTTAATAAATATAAAAGAACAATACTGGGTCCAGTGGTTAAACGTGCTACGCTGCATTGCAGAGGTCTCGATTCGATTCTCGGCCTGGGTCTGAAAAGCTAATTATACATAATCAAATCCACTGTTCCTCCACCCAAAGTAGTCGCTAACAACTAAAATGTCGATGCGACTTTAAATAAACTAAAAAAAAAATAAATAAATAAAACAACAGCAGAGAATTTTGTGAAAAATAATTTTTATATTATGTTACAATGTCATATTTAACTTACATGTTTTTAAAATTATTATTCTGTAACAAAAATGTTACACAGAAAACGTTATAATTTTAAATTTAATGACAATTAAAACTTAAAAATAATGTCAGCAGCCTCCGCCAATAAATAAAAATATGGAGATGAAAAGGAATATTAAAAAAAATATGAGGTTGTAAATATAGATGCAGAGATGATTATTTGCGTGACAACCCTCTGTTACCGAGCTATTTTTTTCTTCTTTGTTACATTAAAAAGTTAATTAAATAATAATATAAACAGTGTTCTCTTTTTCCACTTAAATTTTTCTTGGTATTTGTCGGACTTTTCCTTTTGATTTATTAAAAAATACTTTTCTTTTTTCCAGTACATTTTTTAAAGAAAATATTCAGTCATTAATAAGTCTTTAAACAGAAATGTTACTAAGCTTCAATCTTTGTTTCAAAAGTTAATAAAAATTACGAACGACATTTCTAACATCACGTTTTATTAAAAATGAAAAAATAAATTTATTTTAGTCGACTCAAAGAGAAAATATCAACAACAGCAAATAGATATAACATGGAAATCGGTATTAATGAAGAATAAAATTAATAATCGATCACATGTACAAAAAAGCGTAACACCAGTAGCCTACTGAAAATTATCGACAAGTAAACCTTCAATAAATTTTATTATTTAATATTAGTAAACCGAAAACACTACTATTAATACAGTTCTAAAAGACAGTTCATTTTTGCGAAAACATACAAAAGTTGAAAAAATTAAAAATTTTATAAGTATGGCTTACAATATTATCTTATATGAACAAATTACTTTAATTCTTTTTATTTCTCCTAAATTTTGTTCTTTGTAGAATAAACACAGGTTTCTGTTTTAAATAGTCGTCCTTTCTTTTCCTCTCAATTCATAGTATTCTCTTTTACTTTTTCTTCCATAACCCTATTATTTAACGATCTCGTCAAAACTACAGATTTTAAATATCATTTGTTTCCTTCTCATACATTTTAGAACGGGATAGGATCTACAACAAAGTAGGTGAAGCATATTTATAACATAAACCTAGGAACTTGAACAGAGCAAACCTACATAAGCCCGTGTTTTCCCTAAAGAGGAAAAAAGCAACATCCTTGACTCGAGAAAACCGCTGAAAACTGACGCTAGATCATAACTGACAACAACTGATGATAAACTGACAAAAACAAGATGAGGCAATTACCCTAAATTTTCTGTGATAGAGGATTTCAACCGCTACTGAATACCGCCGTAATAGCAATTGCGTTACTTCTTTACTCGTTTAAATTTATGATAATGTGAAGTAAAGAGATACAAAAGGTAAAGAGTGCTGATTTGCACACTTTTTTAATGTGCTTAAGGTCCTTATTGTCCTTATATTACGGTAGACCACAACATATCGAAAGGAAAAAAATATTACAGCTTTCTACTGGCTATGTGAAAACCAGATAGTGATATGAAGGTCGCCACTATGTCATATAATAACAGAAATTATACCAGTTCGCTTCTTTCGCTCACCGTATCACAAGTTAAATGAGACGAAACAGGGTAATAACAGAAATTATACCAGTTCGCATCTTTCGCTCACCGTATCACAAGTTAAATGAGACGAAACAGGGGTAACCGATGTAATGAAACATATCACGAGTTTCAAGAGAAGATGGATTATAAATGTAATGAGTCAGGGTGTGATAGGTGGGAACAAAGAAAGATCCAATGGAATTAGAAAAGATGCTGGAAGACCGCAAATGAGATGGGAGGTTGATGGCAGACGGACGGCTGGGACGGAACAGATGAAAACAGGAACTCACGGAGAAAATTAGAAGAGGCCTGTATCCAGATATTTTGGAGGAAGGAAAAACCTTGTCATGATTGCAATTTTAAAAACGAACGCGGAAAATTAATAATTGTCCGAAGAAAAAAATGCTTTACATTTAAAATACCTATCCGATCCTGGGTTAAGACTTCAATATTATATAAAAGAAAAAGAAGACACACTATTATTTATTTGGACTCCATATGAAAATCATCTCCAACGATATTTTGACATTTATATAGGGATCGATTCACAAGTACCGTAGCAGAATTTCCTAACACCTTATTAGATAATGTAATTGAGGATGACATTCCACATAAAGTAGTTTTACACGAACGGATGATTTAGGTTGACCTTAATTCTCTACAATTCGTTTAATAAGCTCTTTCAGACAACATCTGTATAATTAAATCAGAATTTTGATGAATAAATATTACTCGATTAGATAACTTTTGCACTCACAGGCTGTGCAGCGCGACCTTGTTGTCATTAGTCAATAAAACTAACCATCTCTTTCATCAAAAATTTAAAAAAATGTCCTAACGCGTTTCAATCTCTAAATTTTTATAACCATAGGATATAATTACACTTTGTATAAACACAAAAATAATAAAATTTTATATTTTCACCTAATTTTTTTGTTATAATTATTATTTTTTCAATAATATTAAATAAATACAAATAAACACTAAGGATCATTACAACAAAATTGCGCAAATCCGGTTCAAACTGTTGTTAAATACACAAGAACTAATAACAAATAACACCCACAGTATGTTTAGCAATGATAAGGTAAAGAAATATACTGAAAAACGACAGATCGTTTCCAACTTCAATAACGAAATCTTAAAATGTTATTCTGGTCGGAAAACTTGAACTTAGTAGCACTGTAGGTTTTAGTCGACCTGAAATCAGTACAAGAATCGGACCATCCAAAAAGCATGTTATTATATGTCAAAATAAATAAATTTAAACATTTTAACACAATACCATTTAAGTATTTACATAAAACAATTTAAAATTTATAAAAAAAACCATGAGATATCTGTGGGAATATTATTCTCCGTCATAAAATATTCTCGAAGATGCCAAAACATGTCAGCGTTAAATTTTATATTGTTGGTGAAAAGGGTAGTAAATTTATTTAAATAAAAAGTTATTTGCCCATAACAGGCAGGTGGAGTGTTAAATTATTCGCACTCGATCTGCTGGTTCCACGGCTACAAAAAAATAGTTCGGTTTCTAATCACATGGTTAGTCCATTATATGACTGAAGTACGAGATGTGACATGACGAGATGAGATATGACATAAGATGTAGAGATGTACGAGAGACAAGTCAGAGTTATCTCCTCTGTGAGTAATGAATTTTCTTATGCAGGCAGACCCTGCGGTGAATGAAGTAAAGGTGTCATTTTTAGGGTAGAAAGTAAATTATTTTTAGAGGGTTTGCATGCTGATAACCATACTTTCCACTTAGTGAGGAAGGCACTGGTAAACCACCTCGCTTTTCGTTATACTTAGTAAAGCCTTTAAAACTTCAACCAGCCTTTCAGCTGATTACCAAAACAACAACAAAACAGTATAAAGTTTAGTTTTGTTCGTTTTCTGAATAAGGAATCTTTAGTTAACAAACGAAAAATCTTAGAATAAAACACACTTAAGTGCAAGAATCATACATTTTTTATTTGATGATGACAACAATAATGATATTTAGTTGAAGATTGGAAGTGCTGATAGTATTTATTAGATTCCACTGGAACAACCTCATACAAAATTGATAACACAATAGGTTAGGATAGAACAAGAATAGTTAAGTAACACTGCACAGCCAAACTAATTTCGCAACAAACTTAATATTCCATTACCATAACACTACCGTCATAATACATTCAGATATACTGTATCCACATTACAATGGCAAACTTATAAACAATTGAGATATGTGTGGAGAGATTGCACAAAACCCACCACACAACATAGAAACTCAGAGATGTAATGAATGCTGTAGTTAAAATCGCAAGATGTTCTCTATGCTGTATCAACTTCTACTACCACAAATGTATGACGTTGCAACGAGCATCTAGAAACATGCAGTTGCAATGAACATCGTGAAACGTATCTACGCTCAACGTACGTATAAGCAATTGGAGCGGAATTCAGACTGAATCTTGTCTGGACCTCAATTAAGTCTTCCACCTTCCACTACTTCAACCGTCGTACATTACATTGGTTAGCGTAAATTGTAGTGTCTATATATCCTTAGCCTACGTATATATATATATATATATATATATATATATATATATATATATATATATATATATATATATCACGTACTAATAACACACAAATGCATATGCAATACAGTACAATGCATTATTCAAAACAACAACACAGTCAATGTAATTTGATGTAATATAATATGCCTCCATGATATTACATCTCCGAGAGAAATGGTTTCCCTTATATGAGTCGTCCAGTTCCAATACCCCCTATGTCCATCAGAATGCATTTTGAGAAAAAGCAAAAAAACCTGTAACTTTCTTAAATTCACTTTTAGCAAGGAAACCAATTATCCTACATTTAGTACTAATCAAATGAAATGATTTGACACACTTTTCTAAAATTTATCATTTTAAATTTGTGAGAAAATCAGGAAAATATTTTGGACATAGTGGGTTTTGGAACTGTAACGTGGACTTAGTGGATTTTGAAAATAAATCTCTAGGTATATTCAATATTTTTTTTAATTACCATGTATTTTTGTATCTGGACAACAACATTACATACAACATTACATACAACATTACATTATTACCTATAAAAGAAAATACAGTTTCGTTACAAAAATTTAAAAATATAAAATATAAAAAAATATAAGGAAAAATATTTTTCCAACAAAAAAATTGAAACAAAAAGCACACAAAAACTTTATACAAAGTTATCTTCAAATTCATCATCGTAAAATTCATGGATGTCATCACCATTAGTGTTCTCATTTGCTGTAATTCTTTCAGATGCATGACTTTCGAATATTTCCTTGTAAAATGTCAATTGACCATCATCCATCCATTGGTCCCCAAAATGTTTCTGCAGTAGAAACTTAATGTCGTTAAGTTTTGCAGCTTTTAAAGGATTTCCTTTTATAATTTCATCTGGATTCATTGTTGCAAAGCTTTTCCCTACTTTACAAATTCCTTTAGCTACCCCTATGTCATTCCGGTAATATGGTTCACCTCTAACCAAAGGTGTGTTGCTGTTGGTCGAAAGTTTTAAAGTAAATTTCTTGCATGGATTAAATTTGAAATGCCATGACCCAGGTTTCTTAATAATAGCGTCAGTTTCTGCTTTAAAATTATAAACTTTACACTCATTTCCTAAACGAACTGCTGTTGCATGCTTTGAAATTATACTAATATATTCTTGTGGTGTGACTATTGATACTTTTTTTCTAATTTCACGTTCAATTAAACCGAAAACCCGGTCAGGAGGCATAAATGAATGTCCAGTTGTGGGAAAAATTATTTGTACTTCCTTGATATGTTGTGGAGCCACATTTTTTAGCCAAAAGCACACCATAGAAACCATAATACTGTTTTTGTTCTGACCTCCGCAGCCATCTGCAAAGAGCCAGACAGTATGTACATCATTTAGGTCAGTAGGTACTGGTTAGTCTGTGATATACCGCTGACGCAATCTGGTTTGATGCTTTAGCAAATTCATGCTCCAGCCAGAGATAAGCAAACGTATTATGAATGTTTTGGTAAGATTTGGAATTCCCTTCGCAGATGGTAAAATTATAGAGATACATCTGCCGCGTGTAATATGCTGACTGGTCAGGAAGTTTGGGTAAAATTAAATTTTTTTGGCAGTCAAAAGTTATTTTTTTAATGTGAACATCTGTATCTTGTAGCAGTTTATAAAAACAATCTGCTCTAGTTTTGTGCAGTGTTAGTTTCAACTTAATCTGCTCTTTCTCATCAGGAGTTTCACAATTTTTTAATTTCTCTGACATACAGAGACATGTGGAACACTTATCAGTTGATGGAGTACCAAAACTTATATTGTAAAAAGTAACAAAAATATTGCGGAAGTATTCGCAGGTAACTTGAAGTTCCTCACTATGTTTATTTTGGTACATATTATGCAATTCACTTATTGATAAGTCACTACTTAGATATTGCCGAGTAATGTTTTTACTTCTGTTATAGTGGCTTTCGATTGATTGAATTGACTCAATAAAATTTTTAACTGATTTTTTTTTATCTTCGTATAATTTACTTTTTTTATCTCCTCCTCTTGGTTCAGGATAGTTATCTCCTAAGGTAAGAAACCTTCTACAAAGTAATTGCAGCCTATCTTTTTTTATACAAAGAACATTCATGAAAAACTCTCTGCACACCTGTTTTGTTGAGGTGGCTCCCTTTTCTCGCACAGGAATAAAATAATCTACTCTTACCTCTCGTTTTAGGCAATTTTTGCGTGACCTGCGTCGACTTGGTGTACAGACACCTACATATTTTAAAATTATGTCATTCTGTTTTTGCTTTATAGGTTCCTTATAAAATATTTCATGCATCCTTCTTACATCTTGCATTTTCACCGATTCACACTCAAATGTTTTGTTTGCATGTTGACAATTTAATTTTTTGGGCAAACATTTAGCTGCATACCTGAAACACAGCAAAATAAAACAAAAAATTAGTTCAACCAATTACAGGAGAAACATGGAATATTAAAAATACAATATAGGTTAGGATTTTGCATGAGAGCCCAAGGTTTGTAGCTCAATAAGAGGAAAATTAAAATTTTAATATAGGTTAGGATTCCAGAGATTGTAAACTATTCACATAAATTAGGTTTCCTATCTGTATGCTTCTTTTTAAGCAAAATTATACAGAAAAATAATAGAACTAACACCATTGAAATTTATGTTGGTCAGCTAATGTTGATAAAATACCACTCCACAGTTTTCAACAACAATATAACGTTCCTTTCCAACTAATCACTAGTGTCTAAGAATAAAACTCCAAACAAATTTTCTTGATTGATGAAATACACACAATACTGATTTAGTGTATTAGAAACAACTTATAAAAAAAAGAAATAGGTACTAATAACTCACAAAATTCATCTCTTACAAAAATGTTACAGGCCTAACCTTAAAACTAATCACTAGTGTCTAAGAATATAGCTCCAAACAAATTTTCTTGATTGATGAAATACACAAAATACTAATTTAGTGTATTAATAACAACTTAGAAAAAAATAAATAGGTACTAATAACTCAGAAAATTCATCTCTTACAAAAATGTTACAGTCCTAACCTTAAGACTAAAATAAATTAAAAAGAACAAACTTACCTTTGATGTTTTAATTTATTTTTGACCCAGTTTACTGGCATAGTTTTCTTCTTTCTTCCTTTCCCTGGAGAAACCTCCATTATTTTTGATCTTTGTAATTCTATTTCACTCATTTGTAATCACAGGATACCTGTTCAAAGTCTATAGTCATAATAAACACCCCACAGCTGTACTTAATAATTCCTTTGCAATCAGCTGATTTTATGAATAAAAAGCTGATAAATAATTATCGAAATTTTTTTCAAAATAATATTCAGTTTTTGGTATATAAATTTAAAAAATTGTTTGTCAATTTATATTTAATAATAATTTTAAAAAAAATCCTTTCAATACAAGACATGATGCATGTGGACATAGGGGTTTTTTGAATCTTAAAATCTGAAAATCAATCCTTATGCATGTGGACATAGGGGGTTTTGATGAAAAAACAACAACATGGACATAGAGGCTATTGATTCTGTAGCTGGGATGGACATAGTGGGTTTTGAAAATAAATGGGATTTTCAACATTGATTTTCTGCTTCATTCAGTGGGTTTAGATGAAAAATAACAGCACAGGCAGATTCCTGGTACATGAAACTATAAGAAACCATACTTAACTCAATTTAGTGAAAAAATGGACTTAGGGGGTTTTGGAACTGGACGACTCATATAACAGAACTAATCAATAAAACGTACACCTAAGATCAATGATGATTAAAATCTGAATTTAAACTAGAAAATTAATTTTGTATAAGTATAGATCTGGAATATCAATTCAAATCATGCAACATTTAGCAGTTAATAGTGAATAATTATTAAACTTGTGTTATTCGAGAGACTATATACTGATATACTTAAACTTTAAACGTAGCAATATTAGGTTATGCAACTGGTCATATCTGGAAAGGATTGATTGTACTTATAGATACATTTCGTACCATTTATAACATAAAAACTTCTATAAACTAATAAGTAAATTTAAAGATGAAAAATAGTATTTTTTAAAGGTTGGTCATTAACCCTTTAACGGGCTGTCAATAAAACTTCAGTATAGGCCATCAATCGCCCAATTTTGTAAAAATTAGAAACAGCTTAAGAAGGCAAAATTATATTGGATATGAATTGTTTCATAAAAGAATAAAATATTTTACGTTAGTTATGCATTATTTAATATCAAGTGGATAAATAAATGCAACAAATAACATATAAGAACAAATTTTACCGCAATCAACGAACTGAATAAGAGAGAAGGTTGCTTTTGTTTATAAACATCTTATTTTTGCTATGACAGTACGCAAGCAAAATAAGAAAAACAGAGAATTAAATTCCCTGATTCATTTCTGATGAAATTAACATTATTTTACAAGGTTCTAATGGTTATAAATCTATAGGACTAAAGTTCAAACTGAATTTCGTGAGATATCTCGTCGTAAACAGAAGGTATAACTTACCCCGTTGATGCCCGTGAAGGGGCTGAAGCTAAAATGGCGAATTTTTATCCAGTAACGCAGGGGTATTTCCTATAAAACAAAAAATGTTCGAAATTCATTTTTTTTGTTTACTTATTTTTGTCGACTGTTATACACATTACTTCTGTTAAAGAATGTGAACGATGATAAATGAAAATTAGTAATGAAAAATTCCAAACCTCATCGAAATTCTGGGATAATTTGAAATTGCGGAATAGAAATAAATTTCTCAGTTAGAAATATTGTTAAACACAAGTTTTAAATAATGACATTTAGTTTAATCCTTTCAGTACCAACGTCCGGAAAATGGGACATCGATATTTTTTTACGTAGTGACATAATCCGGTTAACCGAACGTCTGAAAGTTATGCATAAAGTGCCAACGTCCGGATAACCGAACGTTTACAAAAACACTTTTAAACAAATTTACTGGATAAATGTAATTTTGAGACCGCCTCCGTGGCGTAGTGACTAGCGGGCTATCCTACAAAGCGAAAGGTCCCGGGTTCGATTCCCAGCTAGAGTCTGGAAATTTTTTAACACGTTAAAACCACCGTTAAGGTACCAAAACCCATAGTAGTCGCTAATGACCAAGCTGTCGATGCGACTTTAAATAACCTAAAAGAAACTATTTTTAATATTTTTAGTGTTAAAACAATTTTTTTATGAACGCAATAAAATTTAGTTTTTTAACAAGAAATTTTATTTTTCTGCAACGTAGAAATTTTGTTGGCAATGGCAGGCTTACAAGTTTTCGAAATAGGGCTGTCACTTTTTCTACACCCTTGTACAAATTAAACGGCACTTCAGAATCAAACTTTTAAATATTGTTTTGGCACTGAAAGGGTTTAATTTTAAAAATGTTAAATAAAAATTTCCACGTATCTATACAACTGAATACCTGACCAGTACAAATCATTGTTAAGAAATACTACATACATATTAACAAACTAAACATTTAAAAATCCAGTTACACTTTTTGGCTTTAAAATCCTTATATTTTATTAACATATTTTTAGTAGCGCTAAGCTCATGGTAACGATAAATGTACTATATTTGGCGAAAAGAAATTACTGATCATTCACATAATTCAGCACATTTCGAGCTCTCTATTTCATGTTTACTGATTGCTTTTAAACAAGACTTTAGTTAATCATATTTACAAGTAACAATATGTTAAAGTAATAAATTTATTACATAAATAAAAAAGAAAACATTATTGAATTATTAAATTGTAAACGAAATAACACTGAGTTACTTTTATTACTACAAAATATCTTCTTATATAATAATATTTACAAATAATTACCAATTTATACCTTATTTACAGTATAGGTACTTATATTTATAAGTAAAAACATGATAAACATTTAATTTTGATAATTAAAGATTAATAAACTATTGAGTTACTGAAATGTAAAACAAAGAGAAGAATTGCGGTTCTTCCTGGTGATTTCAGAACCAGGAAAAATCATTTTAATTCAATAAAAGCAACTTGAAAAATTTTGAATATTAGTGTATTAAAGATCAAATCAAAAATTTATACTTCACTACCAACACATCAAAAATGTATATAAGACTACGAAGTCAAATTTACAAATATATATAAATAATAAATTTTAACAAAGACAGAACAATGAAATATTTAAAAAGGAACCAGTTCTTTATCTACAACCTAATAATTAATTTCACACTATACAACCTGTAGAGAGTTTGATAACTGGTCAAGAAATGTTTAGCGGGTGTTTCATAGCTCCGTAAATACACCTGGATTTATATGTAACATTTTTTTATTTAGTTTCATATGTAATATACCTAACTTTAGAAAAAAAATCTATATAGTTTTAATATTAAAATGCCATCAGGTAGTAACAACTGAATCATTTGTCCATGACATTTTTATTTTATATGTATGTAAAAATATACAATAGATCATAGAATTAAAAAAGGCGTTGTTCAACACAAAAGTCACTAACAATAGTTTGTGATGCAATAAATCATGGTTATTAAAAAAATTTATTTTTAAAACTAAAAAATTAGAACATGTAACAGAACGTAGTATGTTTCACTACATTACAGTAAAATTCACGTACGTTGACTGTTCACGAAACCAATATATTACTAACTTATACAATATAAATATTTAATAGAATTTATGTATTAAGTATTATGAATACAAACGTACTAAGGAAACGAACATAAGGTACATTAGTGTTTTTTTTTGCATGGTATATATTGCATACTATGTAGTATGTATAATTTTGTGGTGTGAGATACATGGATATAAGACTATTATACTACAACAGATACACAACGACCTACATACAACGCAGTTTGCATTTTAATGTACCAATATACCAGTAGTGTACCATTTCTGCAGTTGAATATGTAACAAGTTTTCATTAAAACAAGGGGAAAAATAGATAATCACCCTTACGAAATGATAGTAAAAAATATCTGTTAGTACACGGATGGAATTAACATCTGATAAAATTAAAAATTTTCCCTATAATATTTTTGCAGTAACTACTAAAATTTTATGACATAACCCGTTAATTTTGGTTACAATTATATCAGGAATAATGTTCCTGAGTAAAATTATTATGTACAGAATATTATTGAGGTTTTAAGAAGAAACTACTTAAATCCCGATTACTATAAAAATAATACAACTGAAAAACATTTTACATAATTTCTCGATTAACAAAAACCAAACTTTATATTTTTGTAACTTAAAATAAAAACGTTACAGAAATTTATTTCCTTTATACTAAATTGCTTAATCGCTATCGTACCCGAATGGACTGTTAATTCACTGCTAAAGTGAAAACAAATAAATAAATAAACTGTATTTTCACTGCATAGTCAAAAATTCGGAGTTGGAAACGAGAAAGTTATAAGTACTACATCAAAGATCACGAATAGGAAACTTACCAGGCGAAGGAAAATGCGATATACTTGATCAGGACAGCCAATCTACGAGTATGTTGTTGTTTAGGTCATTAGCCGAAAGTCTAGTTTGAACCTCTAGAGATTTTACTAAAAAAATGAGGAGTGAGGTGGTTTACTATTGCTATCCTCACTGAGTTGAAAGAGTATGCTTATCAGCATGTCAGGCCCTCCAAAAAGCATCTACTTTCCACCCTGCAATATATTACACATTCACTTCATTCACCACAGGGTCCAGCTGTATAGTGAAATCCATTACTCTCAGAGGAGATAACTCTGACTAGAATCTTTGGCAACTCTAACTCTTCTGTTCTTAAACAGTTCAGTCATATTGGCTGACCATGTGATAAGAAACAGAACTATTTTTTGTAGCCCTGGAACCGAAAGATTAAAGACCCAATCTATACAGTTAAACTAATTGATTAAAAATTATTGCTAATACAGTAGTTTTAAATATTCATATTCACAAATCAATTTATCACTTGTCCATAAAACAGTCTATTCTGTCATTAAAAAAAAAATATAACGCTAACCATGTTGTAAAGTAGAGGTCCCGAGTTCGAATTCCGGTCAGGGTCTGGAAAATTATTACAAGTTCAAACCTACCGTTCCTCAACCCAAAGTAGTTGCTACTAACCAAAACGTTGATGTGACTTAAAATCAATTAAAACAATACATAAATAGGAAAGATAATACGACAGAACAATAAGTATTTCGGAAGTCCGTTCAGTCTTAATTCATATGTTCTACTAAATCGTATAATTTCTTGTCTGAGTTAAATCCTTTGACGTTTTAGATATATCTGTATCATATTTACTGTGGTATTCTTAGGTTGCAAAAAATTGTCTGTAAAGTTCTATAATGTCAATAGGAATATTTTGTTGTCCCCCTAGATTTTGTATAGCCTACCCTACGGCCACACTGGCTTTAAAATTATCTTGTATAGCGACTAACTACTAACAATTTCTAGTCCTAGCAATTAACGACTAAAAACTAAATAATCCTAATCTTAACAACTAACTAATTCTAATCATAGCGACTAATAACTAATTAATCCAATCCTAGCAACTAACGTGAAAATAAACTATTTAAAAAAAATTTCCACCACACAGGATGCTTACGCAATGGTAAAATAATTAAACCAACGTTACTTTCATTACGATACAGATTAATTGTAACTGAAATTACCAGAACATTACAGCGGTTGGTTTCACAACGTTAGAAAGGCATACATCAACGTTCTTAACAAAATTTGATTCAGATTTTACTTAGCTTTACTAGAATTCGGCAACAAAAGTTTTAATTCGACACTTTAAATGTTACTTTTTCACCTTTAATGCATTTTTTTTACTTATTAATGCATTCTTAAATATGTTCATTGAACACTTTGTTGTTATTAAAGAAAGATTTAGTTTGTTATTTGACACCACGGTTAAAATTGGAATTAAGTTTTGAAAAAAGAAAACCTAAAACTTTCTGAACCATTACTCAAATTATAACATCGGAGGCCTATATTGCTAGTAATAGACTTTAACAGTACAGATAACATCTGGGAACGCGTATGGGAGCTATATCTGTAAACACATAAACCGTATTCCACGAAAATGATTTTATGGAGCCATTTGTCTACATTATAAACATCCTTCTGAAAAAAAAATAAAAATAATAAAAAAGAACCAACGACAAAAGTTCAAGTAAAAGTTCCTAAACAGCCGAAATTCTAAAACAACATAACTTATAAAAGTATAATATTATAACCTGCGAAAGAATAAAAAATGTAAACAAAATTTATTTTTAAATGAACTCTTCCACTATGAAAATGTGCTTGTAAAAATGCAAGTATAACAAACTTTTACTGGTTAAATCAAAAGTACGTATTTACCAAATGGTTTTACAACTAACCCTTATTGTTTTTGTAACATAAAATTAACTCTTTTTTAAATTTATATATCTACCATCAACTGTTTAATCATTAATTACTGTAGTGGATCTGAAACATTTTACAAATTTCGTACACTACAAAAATTTCAGCCCCTTACCGGGAAATTAATACTTTAGTTTAATAAATAAAAATCAATAAGTATTAATTTCTTAATTAGGTATTAATTAAAACAGTATATTTAGAATGTACATAAGTGAATTTCAATAATATAAATAAATAAAGTAGGCGTGTAACAAAAATACAGGATAAAAGAGGACACAGGATATTGTATGACAAATAATTATAACTGCTTTGTAATTTTTATCCAAGAAAGAAACTAAAGTTGTGATCAGAAATTATACTGGAAAACAGGACAGCTTATTTTTATACTTGGTTTCCAGTAGGTCTTCGTTTATTATTACTTGGTTTCCAGTAGGTCTTCGATTAACCGGTCTCATATTTACAATGACTCGGATTTAACGACACTCATTTAAGAAAAGGACAATTTCGCCCCCACTCCTTATTACGTCACTTTATTTCTTTTATTTTCTTGATAATATTTTCGTATTTATTCATAATCTGAGTACATAATGATTAATGTCCTATTGTAAGTCTTAATGAAATACATAGGATCTCTTTACATACGCTAATACACAAATTCACCCACCTCCTTGTTGAAGTTTGGATTTAACATCACTTCGATTTAACGTCGGTGTCCGACCAGACTTCATAAGGGTAAATCGAGGACCTACTCGATTTGTATAGGAACCAGTTGTTCAGTGCTTTATAATAAAATTATTGATGTGTTCATAAAGAAGTTCATAACAAAACTAACTGCTCCATATTGTTATAAATTTACAATATTTCTGTTAAATTTAACAAATTGACTATCCATTACAGTGTTCTAAATGCTGCACTTAATTCTACACTTATCTATTCACGTCGGAGTTTTGTCACTGGACTGAGTCTCCACTCACGTTTATTTACCATGTTAATTTTTCCCAAATTTTGTGTTATCACATTCACTGGTTGTTTCCAACAGATTGTGAATTTCCTAAATAGAAATAAAAAAAAAATTAACAAACAGACCTAAAAAAATGAATTAAAATACCGAAAGGTTATTTTTTTTTAGACCAACGAATTCCTGAACTATAAAATTAAAGTTCAAAAAGCTTAATAGGTTAACTTTATATAGAGTCTATTTAGCATATTATAATATTTATAAACAACTCTATTACGTTTAACGTCATTATTTTTAAATAGAATACCTATATAAAATTTTATTTAGAATGTAGCCTGTTTAAAAATGGTCGTTTCCTTATATTATACCGACAGGTGTATTAAATAAAATGTAGTAAACGAAAGATATTTATCAAAAGACCAGAAAATAAAATACAAGCGTCTATCAGCAACAAACAGGAGTGTGGCCAAGTATTTAAGTTCGGCCAAGTCGAACGCAAGTTACTAAATTGCAGGCTAACATAAATTGTGTATCGCATATTTTACACAATGTAACAGAAACAGGGAAGACTACATTTTATCGATTTTTGCATACGATATGGAATAACCATATTTTTATACATAATATTTTTACCCAATCTAAAGCTATTCGCATTTCACATAATATTCAAAACTGGATTGAAACGCCGGCGTAAGCATTCGTTTTATATAAGTTATATTTCTAGTGCGGTATGCGACCGCGTGTTGAAGAAGAAGAGATAAAAAAGAAACCAATTCCTTTCTAAACATGAAAATAAATCCTTTATATACAATTTATTCTTATTCTTTTTCTACAGTAAGAAGCCTATTTTTATCCTCATTTATATTCAAACTTATTTCCCCCAACACAAAATCTGTTTACGCTAAAATAATATGGATTGGAAAATATATTTTCATATTTGCAGATTTTAATTTAACTTAGTAAAGGCTTTTAATGGATTTTATTGTATTTGTTTAATTTCGTATACGAACTGAACGCAACCAAATTTTCGTTGAAAAGAAAGTAAATATTTTACGAATAAAAAGTATATACAAACAATTCCCTTACCTTACATTTTCTATCTCCTAATTTGTACATAAACTATTTCTTGCACGTACACTGGGAAATTAAATAAAAAGACTTTTTACAATAATGATTTATCAAGTAGCTTATTAATCGTACGTGTAAATACACCGATCTGAACATGTCTCAATTTAATAGATAATAAAAAATGAATAACTATCTAAAAATAGTTAATTTTCTACAAAATACTTCTTTAATTCAACTGAAAATCACTGATAAATAGCTCTGAAGGTTAGGTTAACCAAAGCCACAACGTGAGATAGATTTCTTTTCTATTGTTGCTATTTTACCAGTCACCTGTTGAGATTAAATCGGCTTTTACCTAGCGACAACAAAACACGTTTGTACAACTATTTAAAGGAATGAGTTTATCCAGTGCGTAAAAATAAAAGATAAATACTAGAAAAACACCGAGTAAATCGTTTTAAAGAATCTTTTGAATAGGTTACATTTGGATACGGCCCACTTCCTCATCTTTATTAAACAATGAAAAATTAACATAGTTTCTCTCAAATTGACATGCTTGAATCACACATAGGTGAATTATTTTGTGTATTAATTTTGACAAAGGGCTATTAAAAAAACAAATGATTACATCATTCTTGAATAAACCTTTAAAATGCATACTGCAGCCTGTAATTATTCCCATGTAAAATTATTCTTAAATTTTCACTAACTTTTATTTTTTGCTTTAGCTTTTCTACTACTTATTATCTATTTCCTAAAAATTATTTAAATTTCCTTACATGTTTCGATGGATCCAACATCATTAGAGTACAACAAAATACAAAAAACGGTTTTTATAAAAATGACTGAAAATATAACTTCTGAAAGGGTTTAAATAAAATTAGTTTCAATTTTACAAATTACTTTCAGAGATTTTAAGAATTCTCTTGTTTTGTCTTTAATATTTATTATGGTACAGTACACTGAGCTGCACAATTTCCGAATATGATGTTTACATGGCGGTGGGGAATTTTACTTTAAGAAGAGGTACCCAGTGGTTTATAACTACGGGTGTTGTCCGTTATTCAGACCAAGAAAACTCTACTCAATTTTCGCTTTAGACGTCACACAGTTGGGAAGTTTCTTGTAGCTAGAGCAGAGGCTAGTTGGTTTGGATGGTCATCGTGAAATTTTTTATAGAAAGATGTGGTTAACTCCTTTACTGTCCGAATTTTGAAATCGTTGTGGAGGGTTTTATTGCTTACATAAAAAGGAACGCCAGAAGCAAGTCTTAAGAATTTTGATTGAACACCTGGATCGACTAATTCTAATGTACAAATTATCTTACCACACTACGATTTTCCTGCATATCATCCGATGTTTCTTTCCCGAAGTACACAATCATATTCCATCAGCTTTTTCCTATCCCTGGCATCATCAAATTTATGGTTTTCTAAACGATGTCAAACTTTAAAAAAAACCAATACCATAAGGTAAAATACTTAGTCAATAAAGATTTGAAATTCAACCTCCAATTTGAAATAAATATTAAGTAGGAAATAAATTTAACAACTTGCATTTACGTAATCATCCAGATAATTAGCTTTCCTCTCATTGGTCCAAGATCCATAGCATTCGATCTGCACCTAACACGTTTTATCAAAATAGTAGATACATGGGCACTCACCTGAAATAAAGACAAAAAAAATATTAGATAAGACTAAAATTAAGAGTAGAATATCTATTACCAATAAAAATTAATTTTAATAAATTTGGTAGGCAACTTCTGTAACATGAATTCTTCTTTATAATAATAATAATATAGAATACAAATTTTTAATGGCAATTAACCGTTTATAGGGCAGTACTACGGGGAAAAATATAAATGTTGTAAAATGTTAAATTTTGTTTTATAGGGACAACTGAATAATGTGTTTCTAGTGCAAGAAAAGTAAGACATTTCTTATTTTTTATTTTAAGCCCTGGTAAGTAAACTTACCAAGGAACGTTTATTGAAATGGGAATCACATAATATTTTAGTGGTAAGAATTCTCATTCTATACAAAATTAACAAACAACGATTAAGATTACTCAACATATTGTTTAAAAAATTAACTTAATGCTTAAATATGGTTGCTCTCATGCAAGTCCTTACATACCCAAGACTGATATAGAATTTTAAATTCCAAATAATTTTTAATAAAAAGATTTTAGGTTAACATTTCAATAATTTGTAATGAAACTTGAAATTATAAACGGGTATTGCAAAATAATCATATTTCAAGAAAAATTTAATATCGTAGTAAAAAATGTAATACTTTTTAACAAGTGACTTTCGCAATTTATAACATTTACAGTGTTGTACTTATACGTGTATCACAAAAGGTATATGCGGTTGTCAGTATGACGTATGATTAATCATGATCAAGCCGGTAAACGTGGTGTAAATTTTACATCCTGTCACATTGGTTATTATGACATTTTGCTACTGAGAATACTGTTTATATTCATATAGACCTTCATAATGTTCATGCTGTGTGAAAACTAAATCATCTTTCTTATTATTTTTTCTGTTTTTATATAAAAATTTTCACAAATTTTCATTTATTATTAAGGAACATGATTCTCAAACCTGGCAAAGAACCTGGCAAAAATTTTCACAAATTTTCATTTATTATTAAGGAACATGATTCTCAAACCTGGCAAAGAACCTACCGAAATTACGTCATATAGACCGATCAGTCTTCTATCCGTCACATCAAAAGTTTTTGAAAAATTACTACTTGATCGTCTAAAACCTTTTTTGGAAGAAAGTGTTTACCCGGATCATCAATTCGGTTTCCGTGAAAAACATTCTACGATAGAACAGGTACATCGGATAGTTAACCAAATTCGATGTACCTTAGAAAAAAAGGAATTTTGCTCAGCCGTCTTCTTAGACGTAGCTCAGGCCTTTGACAAGGTATGGCATTTAGCTCTTCTACACAAAATTAAATTAAACCTGGATCATAATTATTTTCCTATTCTAAAATCATTCTTAACCGATCGTTTTTTCCAAGTGAAATTTGATGATGAGTTATCGACCTTGCACCTAATTCGTTCAGGTGTACCTCAAGGTAGCATTTTAAGTCCTTTTCTATACACGCTATTTACAGCAGATATTCCTGTAAATGAACATGTAACAACAGCAACTTTTGCCGATGACACTGCTATTATTGCATCTGATGCCTCCCCAGTCCACGCTTCTGAAAAACTACAGCAACATCTAAATGACATTCAAGACTGGTGCCAAAAATGGAGGATCAAAGTAAATGAACAGAAGTCTGCACACGTAACCTTTACGATGAAACGAGAATCATGTTCACCAGTAACGTTTCGCAACAACGTAATTCCACATTCAGATGATGTGAGATACTTGGGCATCTATCTAGACAGGCGATTGACGTGGAGAAAACATATATGGACCAAACGGAAACAACTTGGACTCAAATTACGACAACTATATTGGCTTGTTGGGAGGCGATCACAGTTGTCTTTGGAAAATAAATTGACACTGTACAAGGTGATGATAAAACCAGTTTGGAGTTATGGAATTGAACTCTGGGGCACAGCAAGTACATCTAATGTAGAAATATTACAGAGATTCCAATCGAAGTTTCTTCGACTTATATGCTGTGCACCTTGGTATGTGCCTAATGAAGTACTCCATCATGACCTGGGCATACCTACGGTGGGAGAAGAAATTAGCAGTCGGAGTGAAAAGTATATAACCAAGTTGGACACTCATTCCAATCATTTGGCTATAAATCTTCTCGATGACAATATTGAACATCAAAGACTCAAGAAGGCGAGAATATTAGATCTTCCATTCCGTTTCACCTGATCTAAAATGTTTAACCATCCTTTTAAGATCAAAAACACAAAATGATATTACGGTTGTCAACTATTATTTATTAATAATCTATATCTTGCTAACTCTCATTAACAAAAAGTTTAACAAAAACTTTCAGTAAATGTGTTGATGATGAATAAAACTTGAAGAAGACAGCACTCAGCAGCGTTGCTTCCAAGTCATCGTTTGGTTATAGTTGATGAAGGGTTTCTTCTTGGTCCTGGTGATGTACAATTTTTTTTTCTTTTTTTTATACGGATGAAGTGAATGAAGGTGTGAAAAGAAGCGAATGAAGACGTGATACTGATGATCTGCGTAACTGATGATAGAAAATTTATTAGATGATTAATTTTAGATTAATGAGAGTTAGCAAGATTTAGATTATTAATAAATAATAGTTGACAACCGTAATATCATTTTGTGTTTTTGATCTTAAAAGGATGGTTAAACATTTTAGATCAGGTGAAACGGAATGGAAGATCTAATATTCTCGCCTTCTTGAGTCTTTGATGTTCAATATTGTCATCGAGAAGATTTATAGCCAAATGATTGGAATGAGTGTCCAACTTGGTTATATACTTTTCACTCCGACTGCTAATTTCTTCTCCCACCGTAGGTATGCCCAGGTCATGATGGAGTACTTCATTAGGCACATACCAAGGTGCACAGCATATAAGTCGAAGAAACTTCGATTGGAATCTCTGTAATATTTCTACATTAGATGTACTTGCTGTGCCCCAGAGTTCAATTCCATAACTCCAAACTGGTTTTATCATCACCTTGTACAGTGTCAATTTATTTTCCAAAGACAACTGTGATCGCCTCCCAACAAGCCAATATAGTTGTCGTAATTTGAGTCCAAGTTGTTTCCGTTTGGTCCATATATGTTTTCTCCACGTCAATCGCCTGTCTAGATAGATGCCCAAGTATCTCACATCATCTGAATGTGGAATTACGTTGTTGCGAAACGTTACTGGTGAACATGATTCTCGTTTCATCGTAAAGGTTACGTGTGCAGACTTCTGTTCATTTACTTTGATCCTCCATTTTTGGCACCAGTCTTGAATGTCATTTAGATGTTGCTGTAGTTTTTCAGAAGCGTGGACTGGGGAGGCATCAGATGCAATAATAGCAGTGTCATCGGCAAAAGTTGCTGTTGTTACATGTTCATTTACAGGAATATCTGCTGTAAATAGCGTGTATAGAAAAGGACTTAAAATGCTACCTTGAGGTACACCTGAACGAACCATCATATCTAACCTTTTCCTGAAGATTGAGTCAAGTAACTCGATTTCGAAAAATCGGCATAAAACAATACTTTCCTTCCTATATTATTTACTGTCAAAAATTCAGTTGCTTAAAAACCTATCGGTAATTTGAGATTTTTGACAGATATTTAGTTTTACATTCTGCATTTTGCCTTCTTAAACATACACCGAATATCGGTTACCTACAGAATTTAAAATAATGTTGAAAACTTACTGTAGTTCTCATCAACGTTATAGTGAAACAAGAGAATACAAAGGGATATGAAACTGAGGTAATGTGAAATTGAAACTTCGTGTAAATTACCAGATCCTACAAATGGATAAAAGATTATTTGCACGGCTGAAATCACTGGATTAGATAAAAACTATACGACGATTAAAACACAGATACGGTCTCTTGTATTGTTTACTGATAATAATTTTTACAAAGAATTTTCATTGAAAATAAAATTGTAACTAACAATATAATTTTTTTTCTCTAATTCTTCATTTACAACTGTAAAATTTTTACAACAAGCAAATGTTATGATTATGATAATTGTGTAAATAACATAATAGGCATGAGAGGGGGAGGGCCCCCATTGGTGCCTCCCCAAGAATGAAATTTGTACATCAAATTAGCAGGTCTCTACTCCAGCGTCTTTTAAGGCGTCTAGCGGGATTATCAGGTAAATGGAAGGTGGAAATTTAACGCACTAGTGGGTGCTCGTGTTCGTGTTAACAATATAATTAACACGAATTCTTTTTTTTTTAAGTTTTAGTACATACATGTGTGTTCTAGGAATTAATACATATATTTTTTTGTGTAACATAAAATAACAGAAATTTCTGTAACATAAAATATGAGTTTCATATTGAATAGCTTTACTAAATAAAGCTGTACTCCATCCCACATACTTTTTTATTTTGTTGGGTTGTACTTTGTACCATAATTTTATTATTTTCTTTGTATTTAATTTTATACAATAACATTATTATTATTAAATAAATTAAATTAGAAAACATAGTAAACTACATCAAAGCTGTAACAATCGTACGGGTTTCAAATAATAAATCATCCTTTAGGAAACTAGACAATATTAAAGTAGCAATTGAAATAAATAGTAATTAAATCAATAACTAATTATAATTACAGAACTGCAAGAGAATACAACAAATCCCATTTCTAAGTATCATAATCTAAACAGCATTTTGGCTTCCTTTAGTTTTACAGACATTCTAATACTCAGATTGGTTATTTCTATAGAATTATACAAGAGTTCTGACTTTACAAAGTAATTTTATAAACATCAGTACCAGATGTGATTAATTTTTTAATTTAAATCTTAATAATTATAAGCAACAATATAATATAATTTACACCATAACTAATTTTAATCTTATAGAGTGAATCTGAAACAAAATACAGTAAAAAAATTACAAAATAAAGAAGTTGGTGATTTGAAACCTTAATTACTCATGTTATAACTGTTTTGCTACCTCAAAGGACTTTGGGTTTGGAATATATTACCCCTCCATACTTTAAACCCACGAACAACTAGTTAACGAAACGAGTGAAAAAATTGATTGATGGTAGTTCAACTTTAAAAATCACGTTTGTTTTGTGACCACAAAAACGTTTGTGCAATGGAATAAGGATTTCACTACGTTTAAAATTTACATACCCACAAACTTTCAATTCATACGTTGTTTTTATGTTTATACTTTAAAGTAAATTTCATTTAAGTATCTCTGAGAAATTCCAGAGAAAATTGTTGCACAACTTTTTTTGTTTTACGTCCGACGTTTGGCGCCACACAAACCCTGATAAATAAATAAATGCCTTGTTAAAAGATGATTCACTTTTTTCAAAAAACGTTTAATTGTAAAAAAACAGATGAACAAATAAGTAACACAAACATTTCAGAAAAATAAAACAAACTAATTTTATATAACATGAAGTAATTTTCTTTTTTGTAAAATTACGCTGACTTAACTGTAATAATACAAAAAACAAAATAGTTTAAACACTATGAAATAATTAAATATACATTTAAATTACCTTAAACTGTAATCATTACTATTTAATACATAAATTAATTAATAGTTATAATAATATAATATTTTTCTTTTTGCAATAAAATTAGAACACATAAAAAAATAAATAGGAATTCAAAAATATACGGGTATAATAAATCTGTCATTGCCTTAAATAGAATGGTAACCATTTTAAAATAATTACGCTATGGAATTCTCTCTCCACATAAACTAGAAAAACATACTGCATTTAAAATAATTCTGACCACTCGGAATTTAAAAACAAAAAATAAACAATAAAAGTACAATTATTTGTCTACAACGCTATAAATACGGGTACATGTAACACTTCTGTAATACGTCGCTTTAATAAATAACTGGCTCATATCGGATGAAACGTTGTAAAATTAATGAGATCTGATAATAAAATATATGCCAACTTTTAAATCAATCAAACAAGATATGATGTACAAAATCTCAGCAGATACTAATACAAATTTCCGTAAATTTACAACAAAATTTTCATGGAAATGCCATTAAGAAAATTTATTACCTCAAATATTTTTAAAGTACAATAAAAAATTATGTTTCCTTCATTTAATAACCTACAAGTGTAGGTAAAAACTGGGACGACAATGCATAGCATAGAAAAATTCATGCATTCCTAAATAATTTTAAAACATCCTTAAGCTGATAAAAATATATAAGCTAATTACAAAATAATTCAATCAGTTTTTGAAAGTTAGTTCATTAATCTTCTTTATTGTAAATAAAGAGATTGTTTCTTTTATCCATGGTTAATAATGTATTTTTTCGCAAAACAATAAATATACAGACAATATTGCAGTTGCAAAAATGTAATGATTCATACTCACGACTTTTCAAGTGTCTATTTTAGGAACAATCTGATTTTGTTAAGATTATTCTTCTGCTTCCAAACAAGGATTAGGCCGCAGTTTGTTCCAAACTCATACACTATACCATTTATCTTCATCTTTTCCTAGGTCTACCGACATTCCTTTTACCTTCTGGAGCATACCAGTGCGTCTGCTAAAGTATCCTGTGATCTGACATCCTTTCCATATGCTGTCTTCAACTTTGTGATAATCGTTTATCTTTTCGTTCAAGTTATTAATAACAAATAACCTTATTTCCTTATTTCTTAATTTGTCAAAGCGTATTCACTCCTCAGTCCTTCGCAGAAATCTCATCTCTGCCTTCTGAATTCTCCGCTCTTGGGATTTAGTAGTTGTCCATGCATCACTTCCGTACAAAACTGGAACTGCCTTAACTATATAGACCTTAAGTTTGTGACCTTTCTCGCTCTATTTCCCAAAGTTTTGCTTTTAGTCCCGCATATCCTCTGAAATTTGCTCTATATCCAAATCAGAATCAAATCCCACGTCACACCCTAAATAACGAAAGTGAGATACTCTTTCCAAACCGGTATTATCCACAACTATTTTTGAATAGTTAAGATTATTAATAAAAATATTTCTGTAGGGTAGTATTTGGTACGAGCTCAATAGAAAAGTAGGAGATTCGGAGTTAACTTTTCTAGCAATGGTGAGGGAAATCCAAACAACTTTTCAAGCAGTTTACAAAACACCATGTTGTAAACACAAGTAATTCTTTCTATTATTTTTAAGTTCCATTGACAGCTTTATCATGAGTGACTAAGGTAGGTTGTGGTTCTGGAACTGTGGGTTTTGACTTGCAGTAATATCCAGACCATAGCCCGGAATCAAACCTGGAATGATCCCTTTGTACGCTAGCGTTCTCGCCACTACTCCGATATTTACAAGTAATCGGCAAACACGTTACTAATATAAATGTTTTTTAAACTTTATAATTATATAGGAAACTACTGTTTTATTTATTTTTTTTAATATCAAACTGTTTCTGCTTGTTACCGTGAATTTTTTCCTTGACAAGAATTTTAACAGTAACACCAAAAATGTTTCTTCACGTACTACTGTCAGCAGAAAAACACACGAAATCGCTAGTCAATCCGGTGTACTTTATAAACTAAAAGCGATTTTCTTCCAGCTAACTGACTGGCCTGGGTCGAAATAATACAAAAACCAATTTAATTTGATCGTGAACAGGAGTATAAAACTTAACGATTACAAAGAGGTTTCAAATGGCGTATAAAATTTTTAATTTAAGTTTTCCGTAATCTGAGTTCATTTAAATAACGTGTTGTTTTTAGGTGTAATTCCCTTAAAAGAATAAACTGGATAAAATCGAAATTTCTATAATATTGAAAGAGTTGTAAGGTTGGTACTGTATCGCCTACTTCAGTAAAATTTTTGTGGGTACCCTTCTAACAAAATCTAATGCAAAAAAAACAAATAAAGAAAATTAATTACGCGCGTTTAAACACTCTTTACGTAACGAAATACCCTAGAATCAGTAAACCACAAGTGCGATAATTAGTAACGAGAAATTGCTTAAATATTTACAAAAGATAAAATAGTTAAATATTTCAAAAGGATTTAAAAATATGATCCTTATTCAAACAAGGTCATACGATAGTTTATTATGAGGTGAAACTCCAAGGTGTTGGTTAGAGAACACACTGATGAGAAGCCGTTGTTACCTGCTCGTGTTACAAGGGCTAGCAACAGGGGTAACATGATTCTACAGCACTCAACACAGGAGACATGGGAAGTACTTAACGTTAGGAATCTTAACAGTAAGCACACATAACGTAGGTTAGGAACTTAGCCAACTTCTTGTACTAACAAACCAATATATCAATGTTTACATAGTAGGTAGACTAACTGAAACCCCTAAATTAATTACTAAATCACCAATTTTGTACGTGAAAGCAATTTGCATTAACGGTTTTAAACTCAAAATGTCTTTATGATAAAATGTATTTAGTTAAAAACCGAATTTTGGTTCATTTACATGCCACCGGTGTATTAACCTTACAATAAAGATCTTAAACGTTTTGGCAACAAGAACATTAGAATGAAATCTATTAAATTTATTAAATTCTGAAACCATGCGATAAATAGGTTTACTTTAGGATATTATCTATTCAACAACGGAACCATTAATTAATGTGAGTGAATTAAAAAAAAACTTCTTTAAGGAATTGGTAACTCAAAAACACTCTTGCTGTTTTATCGGATCTCATTTATTATGAAAATTTTATTGAAGAATGGTTTTACAGTGCTATGTTTACAGTATCATTGCTATGTTATCGTGTGATATTAATAAATAGTTATAGCAATATGGGTGTAGTAGTTAGCTAATCTGGCTCTTATACCGGGGACCCGGGTTCAATTTACGGTCAGGGTTTCATCATTTTTCATCCGTATATCACCTCATATATACCACGTAAGCCAAGCCTTATGTAGGTATCATCTTCTTCTTTTCCTCACAATCAAGGATTAGGCTTCCGCCTGTTCCGACTCACAACAGCGGCAAACTATTATTATTATAGCTATCTTTTTTGCGGCCTCCCAACATTTCTCCTCCCCACAGGTCTTTATTGGAACAAACTAAAGGGATTCTTCTCTCAGGCATTCTGTCTACTTGCACCTTCCATCGATTTTGATATTCTCTAATCTTCCCATTGAAGTCATAAACATCTAGTTCCGTTCTAATGACCTCATTTCTTAGTTGGTCCCTGAGACTTCAACTCTTTGATCTTCGCACGAATCGAATCTCTGCCATCTGTAGGCTCTACTCTCTTGTGGTCTGATACTAATCCACGACTCACTTCCGTAGAGTAAGACTGGGGCAACTATCACCTTGTTAAACTTTGAGTTGAATATTTTGTTTAATTTAATTTAATTTTTATACTGATTTGTGTATTTTGCCTTTATGCTGTAGATTATGATAATACTTTGTGGAATAAAGATGATTATTATTATTATTAATCTTGATTATACTTTGTATGTTATATAATTATAATTCACGTTGATAACTTTAAATTGATTGTTCTAGGCCTTTGGCCGTTTTTATAAAACAAAATACAACTTAACTATTCGACTTCTAGGACTTAAGTCAACTTTAAAATGTTATTCTTCTAAGAAAATAAACATTTTAAACATTGAACATTTAAAGTATACATACCGATATTCAATTAAACAGTTATAAAAAAAAATATTAAAATCATTTTTTTTGACTTTAAGAAAAAAAAACTACAACCAGCAGTTATAATGTCAATAGTTTTAAATAAGTGTCTTGATGTCACTTGTGTGAGGTAGTCGCCCAGCGGCAACCCCTCAAAACGATTCATAAAAGGTCTCTATTCCACTGCCTTTTCAGTCTTCTAGGTGGGTTGTGTGGTAGGTGAGGAGCGGACATTGACTGAATTTGTGGATTTGTGTGATAGTGTAGTTTGCTAAGAAAACGTCTGTATAGTTTTTTTATTGTTTCGTCTACCGTTTCATGTTAAAGTCTCTATGTAATGTTTTGTTACTAACTTATATTGGACAGCCTGTGATGATGCTTAAAGTTTTGTTCTGGAATGCCCATAAAATAATATAAAAATAATTAATGAACAAACTTGTCATTAAAATAATGTAAATTGGTTAAAATATAATTTAATTAAAATTAAATCATTCGACGTTCACATACATATCACTAAACAGTTCACAACAGTTTGACTGGAATTGTTAGTAAAACAGCTATTTTTAAATATCATATTGTGCCCCATAACTGGAATTCATACAACCAAATTAATTTAAATATAATTTTATGAAATTAAAATATAACTCTGTATTGACATTGCAGGCTTTTTGCCAAAAGATATCATAGTTTAAAATATATTATCCACATTGTAGAATTTTCAGACTGTTTAATTGAAAATGAAATAAATAAACGATAATATATTTTTATACTAGTTTAAAAACATATTATCCACATTGTAGAATTTTCGGACTGTTTAATTGAAAATGAAATAAACTACTGTAAGCTAAAATAATGGAAAATACAAGCCACAGTAAAATCATAAAATGTTATATTTTTCACGAGAGCTTGAATTAACCTAACATGTAAATACGTGAGTGTGGATTATTTGATTACTAGTGCTCGTTTTCATTTCATCACAAGTACTGAAAACAAAATAAAGACAGGTTTTGTAGTACGTGAAACAAACTACGAAGCCGTTCCAGTTCGACTATGCATAAAAAGGAATGATTACCCTTAACATTGGTAGATCATTGCAAGATATAATTATCGCTTGCAAATAACATATTTATGATCAAATATTAAAATGTTGCCACCATTCTTTTCATTCAGGTATATACAATTAAAAATTATTATAGCTTATCAATTCCATATGAACTGCCAAAAATATGAGATGGTTGAAAGATTTTTGCTTGTATAGAATATAAACCGGTAAATAAAAAAAGAAAAATTGTATAAACATGTTTTTACTACGGCAACTGCAACTGGTATAGACAAGCTGTCCTGTATTTTGGTTTTCTAGTGGTTTTACTGGAGTTATTGTTCGAAGACGCTTGGCAGGGCTCCAGTCCAGATATCGCTGCAATGGCATCAGGCGGATGTCCTTGGTGTATCCCCACTACGTAACCGGGACGCGGCCGGCCACGCGACGAATCTTGCCCGAAGCGAGTTGAGATCCAAGCAACGACCTAACCCCGGACCCACACCATGCAACTAATTGGCCTTTCCTACCTGCCTGAGAACATCTCTTCCACTATCCTATCCACTGGTAAACAACTAGATAGTATTCTTTCATTCCCATTCACTTTTGGCCTTTTTACTTCTACTTTTGAACATCCTTTCAACCACGTTGTTAAAACACTGAATTTGTTGAACAAATAAAATCTGTGCCACATCCTTTTGAAACGATTCTTCTCGTTAAGTCCTTCAACAGCATCAAAAAGAAAAGAAAATAACCTTTTATTACTTAAAACAATTATGTTATTCACAAATGTGTCGATCGGTACTTTCCAATTCATCAAGAACTATCGACAAAGTTTAGATTTCTCGAGGTAAATTTTGAATAAATGAGTCTACCATTTCACTTTTTCTGTCATATTACTACTTTTGTAAACATACTTGCAATCATTTAGATGAAAGTAAATAAACTACTGTCACAAATATTACATGATATTTCCGTAACTCAACAAGATAACTTCTAATTAGTTTCATACTATCTCTATATCTGCCCATAACAGACAGGTGGAGTGTAAAATTATTTGATGTTTAATTCATGAAATTTTGTATTTTATCATCCCAAGTCCTTTTTTATTATTTTTATTATTTCGAATCACGATCGGTTAGTTAGTCATACTTCTTCAGGTGCTTTCTCCTACCGCATGTTGGCGGTCTCAACAGTAATTCTTATTTTTAATAAAACTATCCTCAATAGTTATATGATATATTTTACATAAATAGTAAATTTAATAAACCAGAACGATTACCGTATATACGGAAATCCCCGAAGAAGGAACTGAACCGAAACTTTTGTTGTGAAGCCTTACACTGGATGTGACACCACTACTTGTTTAACGAAGTGCCAAAGTCGTAGTTAAAATCCAAACAAACATGACTTTTACGGAAAATGCTATAAAAAAATTAGCTTACTAACAAACAGTATTTGACAATTTAGATTATCTGTAATCCAACCATATACCGGTATTCTATTTACCAGAAAACCCTGCATATGACGCGCACCTACGAATTTTGCGTTTGATTGTTAGAAAAAAGGCGCACGTCAAACGCGAGCAAATACGGTAAATTTTAGGTTAGTAAGCAGCTTAGATCGTCATACAAGTCGTTTACGTTTGTCTTCCAACGTTTATCCACTGATAGTAACATAAGCGTTCGTCAGTCGTCAGTCTAAGTGTAATCCAGGCGAACTTTCTTGGATGAAGAAAAGCGGAAAATTACACTAATAACTAACTCATCAAAATTACTTCTAAGAAGTCGTTTAGAAATTTATTGTGAGGAATGAACCATCAGTTAGGACTGAATATTCCCACTCTGTTTGAGATGAACGCGAATTAAATGTATCCTATACTATCGTAAAGAAAATTTAAGTAGCTAAATAAAATTACACAGTTCATTTAAAATGTATACATAATACAAATATTTTGACGAAGAACAACTGTTGTCTAAAGAAAAGAATAAGTAATTTTAAAAATTAACAAAAATTACGAGGCCTACTTAATAATTTACCTTAACAGAGTGGAAACCATTATCTCAAAAATCAATTTACTCGGTCTCTAGTGAACGAATGTTAAAAAATAAGTAATTACTAAAATAAATGAAGATTCGTTTAGTTAGTGTAAATTTTAAAAAAGGCTTTTAAATAAAATAAACTACCGTTTGTTTTCTTTAAAAGCCCTTCCGTTCTTGAACATCGTTTGTTAAGATATTTATTTAAGAGTCTGGAATTATGCACAATGTTGTTTCTACATGTTGAACTACAACATTTATTGAAACCTGTGCTTATTTAATAATACATGTTTAATAATAAACTATACAGTTAGAAACTTTGTAAAAAAATTAAAATCGGTAAGAAATTTATTAACTAAACAACACTATCGTAACAGATAGATCTTCGAAAAGGTTACTGCCAAATTCAAAAAATAAAACATAAAAAACATAATTATGTTCCAAGATAACACTTTAATTTCGTAATAAATTTTTAAAACCTATGTCAAGATGTTATTTGGTTGTTTGACACTTTGGTGGTACTTCCCTGTGAAGGAACTAACCGCGTCCTTGTATAGTACATTTCACGAAAGACTAGCTGACCATCCAAACCAACTAGCCCGTGATCTAGCCACAAGGAACTTCCCAACTGTGCGACGTCTAAAGCGGAAATGGAGTAGAAACCTCTTGGTCTGAATAACGGACAACACCCGCAGTTTTCAACGGAGAATGTACCACTGGGTACCTCTTCTCCTTAAAGCGAAATTCTGCACCGCCATTTAAATATATACGGAAGTTGTGGAGCTGAATGTACAGAACCGTAATAAAAATTAAAGACCAAAAAAGCGTCAATTTTACATCAATAGGTTGTTCATTAGAGACTACTGTGGAATATAAAACAGCGAGTTCGAACAAGTAGTAATTTCCAGACACTAGTTAGGAATCAAACCATGGACCTTTCACTTAGTAGGCTGGCGTACTGCCACGCAACGGACTCTGCAAAAATATTTATTGTTACCTTATGTAAAATATATTTTTATATCCGATAAGGCATAAATTTAAGGTAAGTGGGAGGTATGCCACTCTATGACACGTAAAGGACAGCTCCAGAATAACAACTGGAGGAATCATCTTGATTTTAAATAAACGTCCACTGTTCAATTTGTAAATACTGTTTCTGATTTTCAGCGTTTTTAAAGATTTTCAGAAGTTTAAAAAAAACTCAAAATAAATGATACAACCCTTTTACTAAAGATTTTTTTATTAATAAACTACCAACAACTTTAAGGTAAGTAAGATTTGGTAGTAAAAAATAAATTCTAAGAATTGACGGAATATTTAACAAGCAAGTATATTAGAAATATAAACTAAAAAGGTACTGTAAAAGCTTTACAAAATGTTACAAAATAATATAACAGAACGAAAAAGAAATACTTTAACAAATTTTTAATGTTATCAAAATATTTGACTATAAAAATAGGTAAAAACTTAGTGAAATAAAAATATTAAAATGTGAATTAAGGCGTACCTAAGGGAGAATAAAAATAAAATTTGTGAAAGGAGAAACTTTTAATCATGTATTTTAAAAAGATATTACGCTAGAACCATTTTCATAAAATACCTGAGGGAATTTCATTTTGCTATAATATTTATGACGACCTACTGTAAATACAAGTAGATATGCCCAAAGCTGCCATAGTAAAATTTAACTCCAGTTTACAGTGTTCACTCGTAAAATTACTGCGTGTACGAATTGTAATAAACATGGCATAAACAAACCAATAACTGAACAACCGAAAAATGTAAAAATTAATTAATACTTTTTTTACATAAAATGAAATAAAAATACATTGAAAAAAATATTGTAACAATTCAAAACATTCCTATAAACTAAACAGACCAACACACAAAAGTAATAAAATTGATAATTATCGGATTTTACGTAAACCAGTTTTTTTCTACAAATAAATTCAAATTTCACATATTTGAGTTCGAAAATAATTGTGAAAATAAATTTTTTTTTATATAAATGTGAATAAATTAAATTAAATCGGGGTTTTTTAGTGCTTAAGGGGGTAGTCAACCCAAAAAATGGCTATAATTTAACATTATTTATTTTAAATGAAAGAATAATTTAATAGTAATGATCTATCATTTGAACCAAGCCAAAAAATTAATTATAGCCTCTAATATAAGGCTGAGGTTGGAAAAGCGGGCTTTTACGGGGAATCAAATATCTCAGGAACCAAGAAAGATATCAACATGATTCTTATGCTAAAAAATACAGAAAATTGTTGTCTATTATCTGTTGTATGCACTTGCATGTATTTTTTCTTACAAGAAATTTATTGAAGAAAAACCAGATTTTCAAAAACATTTATTTTATGTATTCACAGATTATTTTTTAACTAAATCTCTATTAAGGCTTTTGTAATAACCATTCCACAGATAATAGAGCAAGAAATTATGAACATTTGAAAAAAAAACATCATCCAAATATCTCCAATACAAAGCAAAATATTTAATTCCCAAGAATGTAGAATCATGCAAAAACCACATTTCCGGAAAACTTAAAGTTGAAGGAATAATTTCACTCACCTTGCTAGTGAGCTTTATTTTAAACAGATGTTTTATAACTTTCTATCAGCGTAAAAACAAAGTAAACAAATGTTGTGCTTCAGAAAATTTTAAACTTCAAATAAATGCAAAAAACAATCGAAATTTTAAAACATCATCTCCTTGAGTTGACTACCCCGTTAAAGTAAAAAAACACACATGGCAGCTACAGTAAAAGAGGTTAGTATGAAATTTAAGTTCATCGCATGCATTTGCCTAATAGAAAAATAATAATTATTTTTTATAATTTCATTATCATTTTATAATGAATTATTTATGAGAGGTAAAAGGAGTAAATGCAATGTAGACGAAACACAAATACTCCGGAGCAAAGTATTTAGGAATATGGTGAATGGAGCATGGTTTATTAAATACAGTGAAATTCACACTTATCTAGATGTAGCTCAAGTTTGAAATGTAGCTCAAGTTTGAGATGAAACACACAAATTCAGTACAGTTTATCAACAACGTTAAAATTCTTATCAGAATTGTTTAACGATTAACCTTTTGGACTTATATCAAAAATAATCAGACGTCTAAAAATAAATTATATTCTACGCTTGAAAATAACTTAAAAATAATTATATATTATAGAACTTCGTTTTGCTTTTTTACTCTACCAGATTCAAAAAGTATATTGATGGATAAATCTTTATTTCACTTTATTTGGTTTTATTTACAACACTACGGGTTTTCACAACCAGTAAATATGCACACAATATATATATATTGTAATGCTCCTGTGAATACACCAAGGGAAAAATTTGTATGATTTAGTAAAAATTGTCATTTCAGGTTAAAGTTGAGTTATAAGTAAAATTCAAAAAGTGTTGTGCTCTGGAAACACCGTAGAATAAGCTGGCAATCTCCAAATACGGGTTTTCGGGAATTTTTATGTAATTTAAATTTAATGTTTTATATGGTCTTACCTATATTTTTATTTAAGATTTTACGTGTAACTGAGAATTTTACCTCAAATTACGATTATCTTTGTTGAAAAATTTTTAGGCTTAAAGTAATATTTCATGTCAAAGGAGTTGGTCCGACGAATATCGGCTTACTAGCAGACAATAGATGTAAGGGTCACTACCTGACTTTTGGATCCAGCTTCTTTAACTGAAATTTTTGTTACAGTCCTCGGACTGAAATTCTGATCACAGATTCGTGATCAGGCTGAAATTCTAATTAAAATAAGTCTAAACAGCACGAAAATCCGTAAATTTAAACCGTTTTTAGCTGAATAAGTTAATAAACCTATGTTAAATACAGCAATGTTTAGATCGCTAATTATAAGAGAATGAATGATATTTTTGTAAATCAATTCACACTAGCCTTTAGATACTACTCAGATGAGCATATTTCATTAAGAGAAATTTTTAATTTAAGGCATTTCAGCGGCTGAAATCAGCCAAAAATGTTATAAAAATCATTTACATGTTATTCAAATGGGAGAACCCTCTCCAACATTTAATTTAATTACTCATTAATCGATTAAGATATGGTATGTGTGAGTGTGGAATCGAAGGGTCCACATGTTGGGAAATAGAGAAATAATTTTAGATTGTTAAAATTCGTCGTCGTTCAGATTTTATTAAAGTTTTATTTTGACGTATTTTTCCGCATTTTGCAAATTTACTAATTAGTTAATAATTAACGAACCAGTTACAATTTCCACATGGGACTAATACTCACATGTGTGTTTTCAGAATCTAAAGTAATTTCGTGCATCACTTTAGTTGCACACGCTAAATTTCAAGTTATTTTTTACAAATTTCTCGTCGGCATTAATCCGACTTTATGGATACATTTATTGGTGTTTTTCAAGACGTGATAAAATTTGAACCGACGAAGCGATTTACTTCGGATAAAAAGCATTGGATTCAGCAGAAAGAGCTGAAAATTTTGACACCACTCCGGACGCTGAAATCCAAAATTTTCGATTTTGAGAAAATTAACCGGTTGGTGGGGAATGAAATTGGTTCTGAGTGTATGACCAACCTATAAATCTTAATTTTCCCGATAAAAGAGGGTAGTTTTTAAAATCTGTAATTACATTTTAAAAATATTTATAATGTTTGTAAGTGCCAGAAACTTTACCCATGATGCCTTTCTAATATTTTGAAGGTTAGTTATAGCGTATTCAATAATCTAAAACATGTTTTAAGCAAATTTGTTAAAATTATCAACCAAGGTAAATACGAGAATTCGGGTGCTAGAATTGGTATCGTCAGGGAATTTTTAGATCATAAAACTGTTTTGCACCACGAATCTCGAAAAGTCCGCCTTGAGATCTAATGCGTGTAACACGTATTTTCGATTTTGTAATTTTTCTAACTTATAGTGAAGTACTTAGTGGAAATTTCAACATGGCAATAGTCATGTCGTGCCGCATACGCGTGATATAGTGCGATACTTCATTGTGTGACTTTGAGTGCATTCATTGTGGGATACATAGTGCTGCGATTGATTTAAATTACTTATTTTTATTTTGAAAACAATTCCCGAGGATATTTTGTAATATTTTGAATATTCTTTGTATTTTAATTTGCATTTTGACCTTAAAAATATCGCCGTAACGTTGAACAGTTTGCTTTCATGAAAATAAAAAGGTCGGAAGATAAATTTAAAAATAATTAATGTTAATGTTTTCATTAACGCATTTGTTCAGCCGGTGCTCGATCAAATTAAAGTCATTTGAGAACTATAACAAATTTTTACATGATGTGCTAAACGAATAATTAAATATTGGTTTTGATAAAAACTACAAATAAATAATAAATAATGACAGTAATAATGATGAAGTATTAGACTGAAAAGACAGCGTGTATAGCGTATAGTGAGACAACGAGGTGAAATCGCTAAAGCCACGTTCATCGCCATCACCACCGAATTGTCGCCCATACCGAGGACGACAACTGCATTATCCAGGTCTGCGCCGAAGAGTCCCTGTACCGCGGGATGCATCCCGATCACCGAGTCCCTCATAAGGATTATGTGTAGTGCGCGAAATTTTCATAACCCTTACTCAATGGATTATTAAAGAGATAAGTAACAATTTTTAAATTATTTTGAGCTCAAATAATTTATGTCTATGTCCATGTATGTTATTGTACTTTTCAGGAGCTATTAGTTGTAAGAACTAGGTTATATGATTGATCAGTATGTTTATGCGACGCAAGTATACGGCAGAAAGAATCTGCAACCCTGAGAATAAAGAGTAAACATTGTGTTGTCTCGAAATTCATGTTAACTAGTATTTGTCGTATTTTTCAATTGTTTACGTTTTCAAATGTAGCGATAAAATTTGATGGCGCCCACAAGAATAATGTAATACTTGGTGTTTGTTTTACGTTAAATAAATGCTCATTAATTTTGATTTTGCGTATGATTCTTGTTAATTTAACACCTAATTCCATTGGTGATAGTTGGTCAGATAAAGTTTGGGGTTTTACTTGTTTTTATTTTATTTTTACAAACCAGTTGTCGATAGGACTAGTTTCACGATTAGCCCCGCTAGTCGTGAGCTGCGCATCGTTTAACACTGTGCACTGATTTAGGGACAACACAGTTCAAATCTCATTTAAAATTTTGCCTTTCAAAATTGTGAAGGGTCTTACTTTCATTTTATGCTTTATTTTAGTGAATCCCGTTTTTATGGCGTTGTTGGACAGCGTGGGGCTAAATCTACAAATTTTGTAAATTTGACAGTTTTTTGGAAAATTTTAGTTTCTGGAAAGTTTTTCTTTTGTTTGTTTTTTATTTCGCCCACGTTGAAAAGCGACCGTTACAATATATATATTTTTAAACATGACATTAGATGTTAAAGGAGGGCACCACTCATTAGTAGGACTCCCGCCGTTAATTACGAAAGTTAGCCTTTCTTAATTTAATCATTAAGAGTATTTAATTAATAATAATAATTTTAATAGGATTAATCTTAAACCAATTTTTTTTTTATTAAAACCTTAGTGAGTACTATTTCTTATGTTATAATTTCATATTTTTTGTAATTAATCTAAATGGACATAATTTTATAACTCCTTTGTGAATACTAAATACAATTATTATTATTATTATTATTATTATTATTGTAACAAGAGGACGATCAGAAAAGAGGAAGATGGCCTCCTCTGTAGTCATTTTAAATTTATATAACTTACTCATAGTTGCTTGTAGCTGATTGTAAGTAAATTAATGATATAAAATATTGAATTGGTTTGAGCAGTTCAACATTATACGCGTGTGAAATGGACCAAATAAACGTATAATCCACTCAAATCTTATTTGCTAACCATAAATACTAGCAAAATCGTACAATACTAAAAGAAAAATACTAGAAGGATAAAGTAAAAATAAAAAGGATAAGACATACAAATTAGTATATTATTTAACGCACGCTGATAGTATAGCTTTACTTCATGCTGAAGTAAACAGAACCATTTCTCTGTTAATTTCATACGAAAAATAGTTCAAAAGCATTCTTTTCCGTCAAGTTAATGCATGTAATTGTAACGTACTTTTACTGATTGCTTCTTTTATCTACAATTTGTAAATTGTAAAAGTTTGAAACGATCTAAATAAATTTACGGTTTTAAACTTAATTTACGGTGAACATCAGGTAGCTAATAGGAAGGGGAAAAATCTCTGTAGGTACAAAAGCCTATTTACTTCTGTTTACATTCAGTAAACATCAGATGCGATAGTAGACCTATTAAAAACGTTTTCTGTTAAGAAAGGAATTTATAAATAAATTTAAAACTAGCACCAAAAGACAAAATACATTTTTATAACTGGTATCGTGCTTCAAAAAAATAAACGAAACAATGAAACAAGAAAAATAGTACTAGGTTGTTTTATTTGTCCGTAACACAGGTTAATGTGGGCAAAATGATGATGTATACGTTTTAATTCCTTATGTCAGCATCCATGTCTACATCACTACTAAATCTGAACGATTCAAGGATAGGGTATGGAATTAATAACTCCTAAAATGTTAATTAATATCATTTAACGCGAACGAATTGTTTACAGCTTATCAGAACGGAGAAATTTTTTGTCAGTTTGGATTGACAGTTATTACTTTTTTTTTCATTTATGAAATTCACAATCTGTTAGAAACAATCAGTGAATGTGATTTATCACAAAATTTGAGAAAAATTAACATGGTATACAAACGAGAGTGGAGACACAGTCCAGTGACAGAACTCCGACGTGAATAGACAAGTGTAGCATTAAGTGCAGCATTTAGAACATTGAAATGGATAGTCTATTACAGTACTACGTTAGTAGATGAGGTCCCGGCTCCATCGACGTTTCAGACGTCTTATTGGATTGTTTGGGAGAGTCTTAAAATATATTTTATAGCATTATTAAACAATATTTAACTAAAAAGCCAATCATTTACGAATGATTAAAGATGTAAGCAACCAACAAAACATGTTACGAGCAAAATGTCATTGTCATGTTGGTGAAATAAAAACCCGTAGATATCGAAAAACTTAAGATGAAAATTTACTAAGATTATGAGTACGAAAAATGATTAAACTTTCAGTTTCTTACGAACACTGATACAGAAAAAGAAACATAATGAAAAGCCAATGAAATGTTTTGTTAGGGTTTTTTTCAAAAATATAACAGCGACTTTATCAAAATCAAATGCACAGCTACAGAATTTTAACTAAAAAAGACAGTGTCCTCAGTCTTTCATGTATCCGTATTTTTTAATAAAAATATAAAAAATATGCCAACAGTATTAAATAATGCCTCTGCTTCCATTTTCTGAATTACATATACCTTCAAGCAACAGAAAACAAAAAGAACCAACCTCAAAATATCTCATTTTAAACCGAAAATTACTCGGCAGATCGTACAGACGTTTGATGTACGTTATACACAAAGTTACCCAACAGGTTAATAACATGATTCAGCAGATTCTCTTTCGTATGGAAGGAAAAAAGTACGAGAAAAATTGTGCAAAGTTGAACTTTATAAACGTTGAAATAAAATACAACCAGTGATATATTTTCATAAAAGATTTTTTTATTTCAGAAAATATACCGTGGCTTGGATCAAAAGCTCGTACAAGTTTCATTCAGAAGAAAGGTTTAAAAGCTACTTTGAAAAGATGGAGAGAAGCAGAAAGACTATTATCGTGATGCTTCAAAATCTGCAATTTCCAATATAAATATACGTTACTGAGACCACGCTTCTTTCTTTTTTTACGAATTGACATTGATCGTACGCTTCACTTCTTACAGGGTTTTTAAATATCATAATATTACACCGTATAACAAGCAAACCTAAAGTAAGTCTGTTATAAACACTTATAAACATGACAGTTTCCTTTTATTAAACATTGTTATTTTCCTAACAGATTTTTCTTAAGTTTCCTAAGCTGCTCATGCCAATTATGTAATTTTACTTAATAATATAATTAATTTGTTTGAATTATAGGTTTGAAATGTAAAATTTTAAAAATTAAAGATACTACTGCTTTTTTAAACCCACATAGGATTATAAGTTCATTAAATAATAAAAATCTCAGTTCGATTTTAGTTGTGTTGGAATATTTTTCCTGGCATTTCTTTCCTTGGTTCTTCTCCAGTTCTTCAAGCTTTCTGATCTCTTCTATTCTTCTTCGTCAGAATACAAGACTTTCTGTCGCTAGGTCGGTCTCTGTTCAAGTCTTGTGTTCAGTTTGTGATAATTTCCAGATTTACTTTTCAGGTTTCAAGTTTGTTTATGTCCTGTTCAATTTCTTTGAACCAGTGGGGCTGAGATTTTTCGTTTCTTTCAGGTGTTTGGCCTCCCAAACCGATGGCAAACTTTTTGGCATACTAGCCAAGGGAGTAGTATTTTTTACTGAAAGATTGTCCATACTAACTGAACTTATCGAGGGAGTTTCTGAGTCCCTGTGTGGGAATAAATTCCCGAGTCACAACTCTAGATGTGATCTAGAGAGGTAATATGAAAGATGAGGGTGATTCTAGATGAATTAAAATACTGCTTTATAAATGCTCAAAGTGATTGCATTATCCGAGAAAGTACATAAATAAAATTTTATTTTAAAGTAAAAAAATACGAGTGATTTTTTTTTTTTTGCGAATTTCTACAGCAATTAAAGCCGTCTTTCGCATTTCAATCGCCAAGCCTCCCGATCCAGCCAATCAGCCTCCTGCAGATCTCTCTTGCTCATTGCTTCCATCACCTCCTCCATCCACCGTCTCGTTGGACGGCCTCTTTTCCTTCTCTCTGTTGGGGTCCAATTCCATATCCTACTGGGCCATCTGCCCTCACTCATCCTTCTCAAGTGCCCATACCAAAACAATACCTTTTTCCCAATTTCATCCAATACCCTACTTGGTTTTCCTACTCTCTGCCAGATTGTTTCATTCCGTATATGGTCCATCCTCGAAACACGACAACTGCGTCTCCAGAAGTCCATCTGTGCAGCCGCAATCCTTCGTCTACTTCTCTCAGTTAGCTCCACGTTTTTGCACCATATGTAAGAACGCTTTGTTGTATCGCTCTTCCAATTCTACACTTTGTTTCTGTCCGGATATCCTTTGACCACAAAACTGAATTCAGCATTCCTGTAACTACTTTTCCCTGAGTCACTCTATTTACTATCTCCCGTTGGCTGTTTCCTTCTTTACTCAACACCACACCCAGATACTTATATTCTTCACATACCTCTATCCTATGTCCCCCTATATGCAGATCTCGTCCAACAACTCCAATCGGTAAATACTTCGTCTTTGAATAGTTAACTTTTAAGCCCCATTTTTCAAGAACCTCTGTCAGTTTCCTCATCATATATTCAATATCGAACTCGTCATTCGCTATTACTACTTGATCATCTGCAAATAGAAGGGTATACAAAAATTCTCCATCGATGTCGATACCCATATTAGCACATTTTGCCTTCCACTCTTTCAAAACTTCATTCATATAAATCTTAAACAAAGTAGGAGAGAGACAGCATCCCTGACGAAGTCCTTTTGTAACCTTAAATGGGGTAGACAGACGACCCTGCAGTTTTACAGTCGACTTTTGACCATCATATAGCTGTCTTATAGCTTCAACATACGTCTCCTGTACCCTATCTCCTAGTACTTCAAACAGCTTTTGCACTGGTACTGTGTCGTATGCTTTTTCTAAGTCTACAAAGACTAAGTGAGTCTCCAAATTTCTAGTTAATCTTTTCTCAATCAAATGCTTTAACACAAATATGTTGTCTACACACGATCTACCAGCTGTAAAGCCACTTTGCTCTTCCGCCACTTCTATTTCCTGCTCAATCCTTTCCTTCAAAATATGTCCGTACAACCTTCCCATTGAAGCCGTTACACTAATAGCTCTATAATTTTGACAATCCGTTTTATTCCCTTTCTTATGTATAGGAGTGATGTAAGCTAATTTCCATTCTTCTGGAATTACCTCTCCATGTATTAAACATTTATTAAATATGTCTGTTATTGTCTGAATGACAGAGTATGGAGCTTGTTTCAGCAATTCAACAGGAATGTCTCCAGGACCAGCCGCTTTACCATTCTTTGTTTTAGTTATTGCTGCTCGTACTTCTCTAACTGTTATCACATTAATTCTACCAGTCTTAATTCGATTTGTACTAGGGATACCTTGAGTCATAAATTGTTGCCTATCCTCAGTGAAAAGTTTCTCATAATACTCTCTCCACTGTTGCAAGGAAATCATCTGCAAATTTACTTTGTTTGTAGTGTTACACTTCATACGTTTGAGGACGAGTGATTTACATAATATTATAAACAAAATTTCGAGATAAGGATTGGGAAGGTTATGCTACACCATAAAATACATTCACTTGGTATTGTCAAGGAAAACTGTCCAAACCATGACCGATATACAGAGTGTTTCTAAAAGCTAGCCACACTTTATTAAGTGATTGTGTAAGTAAAAATAAGAAGAAACTTAATCTTACAAAATATGATTCACATCATAATGAAATGACGGTACAGAATAGATAAGGGACACGAAGTGGGGGGGGGGGGGTTGTGTTATTCATAAAGCAACAGACTTGAGGAGTCAGAAAAACTCTACATATTGCAAAAATGTTTACAATTACACACATCATCACTGAATATCAAATTAGACTATTACTCACGTACGACTTAATGAAAATTTTGATAAAGGAAGAAAAAGAAGACTTTTTCTTCCTCTATGTCACCATAAAATATGTCGAATTTCAGATCGAACTTAATATAAAAATCCATTATTATCTACAAATTTCATTATACGTTGTATACAATTTGACTTTACCTGTCAATATCTATAATACATGTAAAGTGATATAAATAAATAAATGATTAAATCGTCGATTTAACCTCACATAAATTTTTGATTTTATGAATTTTGAACAGTTTAAAATCGATTTATACAATAATAACCAAAATTTGATTAATTTTAATAGTACATAAAGATAATCACAAATAGAAGAGAAGCCCCTATATCCTCATGCAGGAATGGTATTTAAACGTGTACTGCAATAGCGTTGAATACAATCGTAGCATTGTTGACTCCTTTTACACACAGATTACAAAGGTAATACGTTGTAGCAATCTAACAGTACTTAATTAAATAGCTACGCATTTCACTATGGTTCTATCGATGGCGGCGGTATACGTGGTGGGTGTTTAACAAACCAGTAGGCTTAATTGGCGTAGCCTGCGTCCTTACAAATACAGGTAACGTTTCACTATAGTATATCATTAAATTGGTACTATGGTCTGATGTTAATACCATTTCATGTACACGGATGCATACAAAGTAATACATGTTACTGTGTTTGTTCATTTCACACTTCCTAACTACTTATAAAGACTGTTCTATGATGCATTATACATTATACTAAAATTTCGTGTATCTATCAGTTTATTCGACTGTGAGACAACCGAATCTATTTTACTACTTCAATAATATTTCTGATTAAAATCTATTGCTCAATCGGTATTATAAAGTTGCTTTGATTTCTGATTAATATTAACGTATCATTTCTTAAAGTTTAATGTGATCTACTTTCGCTAACTTTGCGGTTAATTGTATCAGCCACAAAAAAATTTGTAAAATAATAAAGAAAAAAACTTTCTAAACAAAACTATACATATTAATAAAAGTGAATAAATTTATTTCTAACCACAAACTATATTGCTTTTTTACTAGTTACTATATTTCATTATGTTTATTTATAACTGGATTCAGGTTTAATCATTTTTTTCTATCATAATTTAACAAAATGTATTTATCTTAAAGTTTTACTCTCATAAATCGATTATTCATTGTTACTCAACCGTATTATATATATATTCTTGAAATGTTAAGTCAGTCATAAATATATTTTAAAAAATCATAATATGTGATTTTTCATTTTACACTTGGCTTAAAATATAAATGTTATTCCACATTAAAGTTATATGGTTTAATGCAGTACATGAACTATGAAATGGGCGAATAGTGATCCTAGGGGTAGGTAAACTGAAATGGAGGGAAGCGAAGGCCTCTGCTTGTCTGTTGCTATTATGCTCATTTCATATATAGCTTACTATTCTAATTCGAAAGCATTGGGTCATGTGTCTAAAAGGAACGTGAAGCAAAATCTACATTAATAACTAAAACTTTAAGTAAAAAAACAGTACAGAAACGTAGCCTACAATGTTAATAGATAATTGTTAGAAATTTATAATCGTTAAAATCTACAAAATTTATAGTATCCAAAAATAATACTTCGTAGATTGATGTTTTCACAAATCACGATACCGGTCTTTGGCTTTCGATACAAAAGATGTTTAAGTTCTGAAAACTTCAGTAAATCTTCTGTTTACATCTAGGTAAATCATTATAATATGTTGTTAAATATAGGTGTGAACTGTCAGTTACAAGACTACTCAAAAACGTATAAACTGAACATAGAATTATAAGTAAAATTTTCTTTCAACACGAAGAATCTCATCTTTGACAACATTTTTATTAGCACTGAAATTACTAATAAAATGTTCATTTTATAGTTTAAACAAAATAAAATTTTATATTAGACTATAATCAACCAAGAATTTTTAAGACAAATCTAATTAAAACCCAAAAATTGAGACATAAAGAACAATAAAAAAGGGAAATAAAGGTAACCTGACGTGGCAGCATCCGGTCGGATATCTTTTAGTTAAGAAGCATTTAAACAGATGGAAAGTTATATCGTGTCTTATCCCCACCCTATCTGTCTTCTACTGACCCCTGAAACAAGTTTAGAAGGGAGGAATGCAATCAAAGTACTTTGTGGAGATATAAATTACATGGATCTCACTTCGGCACGCGAAAAACGTCGTCGCTTTACACCACGATCCAACGTTTACATGAATACCCTACTAGGTATATTTTCTACTTCCCCTTGATGGAAATTCAAGTGGAAGAAATACTGGCCGGAAAACACCCTAACACAAATAATCAACCCCTTTCAATGGAAGCAATATTAAACGGTGGGATTAGGTAAGCACTCTCCTCCAGTAAATACTAAATACCTCACAGCAAACTAATTTGTCAGAAGTAATCACGTCTATAAAGCAACTATTGTGTATGAATACGGACTTGCTGATTAGTTCCACAAATATTATTGATTAAATTAACCAAGATTCAATACTTTTAAAATAACATTTAACATTATAATTACTAGATATAACTCCCTGAATTATAATAATATGTCTTCCAAAATTAATTGTTCTGAGTACAATTATAATCGCACTGCAAGTTTATAATATCGTGGATGTTTCAATATCATATCCTTCATACACATACTCTGTAGCTTTACCACAAATTTACATCACATAAACACAGGTTGGGGTATTTGTCACTCTATCCTACGAACTGCAATCGCCTATCATGGTCATCCACATAAAGAGCGTAAAGTAAAAATGAACGGTATGACCTTATATAAATTTGCAGAATTTTTCGTACAATTTTTTCTAGATAAGTTTAATTCATAAGAAAAATTCCGAGTCGATTTACTAGGGCTGGTTACCAAAGCTGCAGCAAACTTTTGTAGAATTTTTAATATACATCAACCGTGGCGGACAAGATTTCCATGCATTTTGCAAGGCTTCATTTTGTTTCAAATTACTTATTTAAGTTACGTAAATATTGCTGAGTTGGTAACGGCACAACTGAATATTTAGCAATAAGTTAATGATGACTTCAGCGGTATTTTTACGATGCTTCAACCAGAATTGTAGCAGGTAAACTCGGTGTTCTTAAGAGTCAACAATTTATGACAATGCAAAACTATTGAGCGGAGATTAACAAGGAATTAACCAAAAATAAACAAAAGAATCATATACGTGTGGCTGTCAACTAACCGAAAAATTATATCCCAGTATTAAGAAAATGACATGCGCACTACTCGGTACAACGGTAATTAATTTCAGGTGACAAAACAAATTTATATTCTTTAATTTATGTAATATTTCATTACACTAACAAAATAATGACCGAGAATGATATTAAAAAATTCAGGAATACAAATGGTTCAGCTCATTAAAAAAATTCACTAGAGGCTGTAAGCCAACTTCAAGAGGATTTATTTGAAATATTGGAGTAGGTACAGATTTTATTAATGTAACTGAAATTTCATTATTTTGTGTAGTTCTTTTGAATGGAGTTCATTACTAGTGGAGGAAAAGAGGTGGGATAAAAAGGGAATCGTAGAATTAGAGAACGGTGTTATTAAGAGATCGTGGTAGATAATGATACAAGCAGTAAAAATCTAAAGCACAGGATACTCTTTTGAAAACGCTAATTAAATTAACTCTACACTTATAAAGGTTTAAAGGGCATTTCATTCTGGTGGTTGTTCATGTATTAAGCACAAAAGGTGCTCAAGTTAAATTGGAAATACGAGCCTGAAGCTTAGTTAGCAAGGTAACGTCAAAGCTATGGTGGGTTTTTGTTTTAAAATGACACGGCACTACAGTTTATCCGATAAAATAACTTTTATAGTCATCCATAGAAGTGAATCTCTCAAATAAGGTTCGACAAGGGGTTAGCCATAAGACTTTCGAGATCGACTGGGCTTCCGCACAGTATTAAATGTTCGGTAACGCCCCAAGTTCCTGCGGTTTAATACACTTCCCTTACAACTTGGCCCTGCTTTTCCTGCTTTTGCTGTCGAACCCTCTTGCCAAGTAACATTCATCAAGACGCAACTATAGGCTCAGGGGCTAGACTCATTTGGTACAAAACTTACAATTGTGTCACACAGAATTCCAATAACTTTAAACAGTCCTGCTACGTGTTGACAACTCGAAATAATGACTTTCATTGAGTAAATCTAATATAATGACGTTTAGGAATCATAGTAATACTACGACAAGACATTCTTCAACATTCTATACATTATCAATGGTCTGACAAATCTACGTTTCTTTTATTCAATTATTCGGAATATCAAATTCTTTAACGTGTTTATTTATTGCGAAAAAATATTTCAAAAATTACCTTAGATTTATTATCGGAGGAAGAAAATGAAATAATAAAAAAAATTATTGAGGTATTATTAACGAAACACTAAATTGGCTCAATTGGGAAGAAAATGAGAAAATATTTTTTATTTTATAAATGTTAACTATGAAAAATTTAATGGAATAATGATTAAGAAAATAATCAATATAGATGACTTGGTTATTAGTACGTATTTATGTGCTGTTAACAATCCAGAAAAATACTTAAAAATTGCTGTGTTTTGCTACTATAATTTTATTATTTTCATAATATATATCATTAGGGTTTGCCCATAACGGGCAGATGGAGTGTTAAATTAACTGCACTCGATCTATTTGTTCCTACATCTATTGGGCTGCAAAAAATAGTTCTATTTCTTATCACATAGTCAGCCAATTATATGACTGAACTATTTCAGAACAGAAGAGGTAGAGGTGTAAAAGACACTAGTCAGAGTTGTCTCCTTTGAGAGTAATGAATTTCACTATACAGCCAGACCCTGTGGTGAAGTGAAGATGTCATTTGCAGGGTGGAACGTAGATGCTTCATGGAGGGCCTGGCATGCTGATAAGCATCCTTTTTCAACTCAATGAGGAAGGCAATAGTAAACCATCTTACTCCTCGTTTTTACTTAGTAAACCTCTAGAGGTTCAAACCAGCCTATTCGGCAGTTGACCTAAACAAAAATATTAGGGTGCTTTATATTTTCCATCATTTTAGTTTCAGTATAGGTAGTTCAATCATTTCACAACTAAATATTGAAAACTAAAAAAATTAACAAAAAATATTCTTCTTTTACTGCAGTTCCCGAAATTATTCCATAACCGGACATCTTCATAACATGATTTGCTATAACTATGCCAAACATTGTAATTGAAATTTTTTTTATCCAACTTAAAAGTAACATTAAGATAGATTGAATAAAATATAATAAATGGCGTCTGATTTTTAAAATCGTTGAATTTGTAACGAAAAAAACTTTATGAAAAAATTAAAATATTGCCGATGGCCGGTTGTGGACACACATCCGTCAAAAAATATCTGAAATTCTAAAACGGAATGAATTGTAAATAAATAATAATTAATTTTAATTTTAATAATTAAAAAGTTTTTGCACATTACATAAACCCAGTGTATAACCTACTCGTGCAAGGAATCATCTCTTTCATCTGTAGTTTATATTCAGTTGCTAAATTGCGACCCTTGGAAGGGTGCAATGAATAAACAGGTATAGACTATTGCTTTTCCCGGTTACACTTCACGTTTACTTATTCTAGTCAGCACTTTAAGAATACTAATGACGGTTTTCAATAATATAGGTCAATAGGAAGGTACTTTTTTAGAAATATATTAAATTATTAATTGAGTTTTGGTAGTAACCCCGTTACTATTCGTTAAGAACAATCGAAATTCAGATGTAATTTTCCTAGGTACTGGTTAGAGAAAACGCATGTCAATCTTCAAAACGTTATAGCTCTCTGGGAAGTTAAAACTTTTTTTGAAATTTTAAATGAAATTTAATATCTGTTATTAAACTAATACAACATTTTCTTAATGTGAAGCTAATGTTCCAAAATTTGATTTACTTGAAGGAGCGTGCAGTCATCACCACAGTCCTATAGCTTTCCCAAGAAGATCCCTTGGCCAGAGGCCAACCCGGTATCGCCCTAGTGTACATGTTTTTTTTTTAGTGTACATTCAAATTTGTCTTGCATCGTCTTGTATAGTTGTTTCGCGACTTCAATTACGTATGGGATTTGTAAGTCTTTGTGCAACATTGAGTTTGTGATGTAAAAGGGGCATTGCGTAGTCGTTCGTAGAATCTTGTTTTGTATCGCTTGTATACGTTTCGTGTGTGAAGGTTTAGGAGATCCCCAAAGTTGAACCCCATATGTCCAGATTGGTTTAAGACTGTCTAGTAGATTGCTAATTTGAATGACAAGTTTCATTTAGAACGTCTATCGGTAAGCGTTTCAGTTGATAGAAGCGTGTTTTGAGTTTGTGGCGTGTGTATGTGTAACATGTGCGTTCCATGTAAGTTTTTTGTCTTAGTGTAAGCGTAAAAGTTAAAACTAAAAACAATATCTACTGCTCTATGATAATAACTATTTTTTACCCTTTAGGCGCAAATAAAGAGATTGTAAAATGTTAAAGAATAGATGTACTAAATTTTAGACAATTAAGTCATGGGAAATTTAAGCAATTAGTGGTGGATAAGTGATTTTGAACTAATATAAAGAGATTAATTACAAAATATATGTACATTAGGTTTTCGAAATGCAACAGAAGAACAATACATTCAGAATTTTTAAGTTAATGGAATATTCTAAAAGGTAATAGAAAATATTAATATATCTAAGTATGTTTTTCAATTAAATTTACAAAATAAACTACAACTAAACCGTTAACGGAGAGAAGTTTGCAAAGAAATGAAGTGTCGAAAGCTTCCGTCTCATCGTGCGTCGCGTTATGTATACTTTACTCGATCCTTCTCTCTCTAATATCTGGTATTAAGCTATAGCAGGATCGACTCTAAGGGCTTAACCTACTATCACCCGAGACGTCTCTCTTTTCTCATCTAAACAACCAAACAACCAACCAACAACGGTGACGACGACAATTTTCATAATTAGTTTTTAACTTTATTTTGTTGAGACTTTAGTACTAAAGGGAGTGAAAATTTTACTAACTGGATTTTCTTACTTAATCTGCCATCTTAAATAACGCGTATCATTTATCACTCTTAATACAAGTATAAATTAATATTAAAAACAAGAACATCTGAGGTCTACAGTTACTAAAACAAATTCTTAAAAAATTATACGATTACTTATACATACTGGTTGTGGTTGTAACCACAACTACTATTTTCTTACCACAACTTTAAAATGATCATTAAGTTATTTTTATTATTTTTAGAGAAATGAATGAATAGTAGAGCGTCGAAAATCCAAACGGCTCTATTGTCTTACTTGCATTACAAGATATTAAGCGACAATCGCCAAGCTGAAACATAGCGCACGCTGCAGTATTTACTGCCCTGGAGACTGCCACATCATGGTTTGAAAAAACAACCTGAAAATACCCTGGCAAGCTTTTCTGAAAACTATTAAGGATCTGACTGCAAAAACAAGAGCTTCCAAGCTAACTCAATCTACAATTAGTGGGTTTTTAAATGAATTCTAAAACGTTGTGAAATTAATCTACTTTGTTGTTTACACGTGATTCTCAATAGCTACAATAGTCATAGTCATTCTTTATCTTGAGATTCAATGTATGTTTTATTAGTGAACAGCTCTCTTAAACTGAATGACCTTAAACAAAAGTACACTTAATTTCATAATATAATATGTTAATAAAATTTGAGTGTAAAGTAAAATTGCGTTTTATTTCCTCTCCATCTTTTAGTATTATACGTAAAGGCAAAATATCATTATTAGAAGGTAATTCAAAAATCCGAATGAATAGGCAGTCCAAACTGCCTATGTTCCCAGTTAGTTTAGATTTTCAACGCTCTACTGAATATGGTTATGGTCCACTAATTACTAATCATTTTGTATCTACAGTGACGATGGGTATTCGTAGATTACGAAAATTGAAACGTCAACAAACGTCGTCGTAGCTTTCATATTTTTTTGGACGTAAAACTGTACTTATAATCTTACCATTGTTTTTTTAAACTAGTTTATTAGTTCAAACTGGTGAAGAATGTTATTCTACGTCATAAAGAAGCGTTATTACGTGCGCTTTCGGGAAAAGGAAAACAGTATCCCATTCGAGTGATACTAAAATTTCGATGGGTTGATGAGATAATTAGTTTTTCAATAGATAATAATTACACTATTGAACAATTAATTTTAAGATACAAATCTCTCACAATAAATATGAAACGAAGCACATGTTTAGTTCAGAGCTAGAATAAATAAATATATGAAAAAATAATGGAAGAATTAACTTTGTAAAATGTGTTGTCATGAACAGCAATTCAAATTAAAGGTCAAATTAATAATACGTTTCCTACGGCTTTCTGTTGGGATCAACAAACAGAAAACAGGAGACGTAAGTCTATACACACAGACTGGTGTATCTGTGTTTGTATTTAAATATACATACACAAGACAATGAGAAATGTTAGGGTAGGGTAAAGAGAAGAACCCTGTTCACGGGGATTAGACCTTCTTAAGCTTCATTAACATAGACCTACAGTAGTCTTCTGTTTCTCCCTAGCAGCACGCTATTTTGTTTTTTTAAGACTAGAATTTAATTTCTCCCGGCACTGTTGAAGAGAGAAAATCCAGCTGTCATATCATACAATTTTCACAAAGAATTGTTTTTAAAATTGCTCTTACACAAACAAGAGAAATACCAAATTATTTAAAACTAACAGAAAATTTATTCATGAAACTATTATAATACTGCATACAATTTGAAATTTTTAAAATTTAATTCTCGTAGACGTATGTATTATTTTGTTTAAACGGAACGTGTTTTCAAACTCCTCATGAAGTTAAACTTATAAAACTAATTTTTCTTTAACTACACAGAACTCTACTTCGTTTTAAAACTTTATTTAAAAAAAATTAATTTAAAGTGCTTAAACTTAACAGATATTTGAAATATCCTTTCCGAATATAAATTATATAGTAGTTATTAATTTAATAAAAATAAAATAAATTGAAAAACAAGAGAGAAAAATTGTTAGGAAAATATCTGGACCAGTTTACTATACTACCTATATAATAAATATGGAATATGGATAATTAACCGATCATAATCAGAAACCTACAATCACAAAGAAACTATCACAGATATGTTCAACAGAAAAGATTCTTTGGACATATAAATAGACCAAACAATAACATAATAACCAAACACATTTTCTACATCTCAAGCACCTGCGAAAATAAGTAAAAACGGATAACTGAAACAGAATACATCAAAAAACAAAACAAAATCTTAGAAAACTACACGAACAATTGTAAAAACTGTAGAAACAATGTTGAAAACACAAATTTCAACAAGATATTACAATGAAAAAAGAAAGTACCTGGACACAGGAACGACAGAGGGAACACAGTGAATGCATGAAGAGGATTTGGGAGGAACGACGGAGTGTCAAGAAAAATAGAAGAAAAACATGAAGGTATTCAAGTTCTTACGCTCACTTAAACAGAGTATAAAATGAAAAAGTAATTCTTTAACAATAACTGGGAAAAATAAACAGAATTCAGTAATAAACCATTTCTATTAATATAAATTAGTATCCAGGTACTTGACAATTCTAATAATTTAAAAAAATAAAATAAAAACAACTCCCTTGAAATAAACATACAGTTTGTTTTAAATAATGTTTTTGGGTAAACATACCCCAACTAGGTATTTATTTCGTAATTTAAAAAAAAATTAATTCAACTGAACGATAAACCGTGATTTACTTTAGTCATACGGTAGCTTTAAAAACGTACCCATTTTGAGAATGTACCTTTTTCGATACAATCGAATCCCGTACGATTTTTATTATTTATTTATTTACTTTTCTATTTAGCCTATTAAGTAACGATGCGTGTAAAATAAATGGCATGATGGTATGCTAACCCTTGATATAGCTTTGGACATATATAAACAGAATGAACAAGAACGTGATAACAAAACAAATTTTTTAAATTTCAAGTACCTGCAAAAAAGTCAAAACGGATAACTGAAGTAGAATAGGCCCTACATTAAAATACAATTTAACTATCAATTTGACAATTCTGGCTATCCGATCCTTAGTTATGTGTAATAAAGTATGATTATTACAACTTTCCACATTAACGATAAAGTTCACTGGCATAATGTGAGTATTTAGGGACTCAAAAACCCTTATGAAATGGTTGAGAATGAACGAGATTCACCGAAAATTAACATTGTTTGTACAATTTCCCAAACCAAGATTTATGGACTCTACTTTTTCGAAGAAAACACAGTCAATGGAGCATATTATCTTGCAATGCTACGGAACTGGCTTTTTCTACAACTGACTGCAGACTCTGACGTCGTTATCTTTCAGATGGAACATCGCCACACTGGCAAGTGCGTGTTTCCTCAATAACACATTGCCTCAACGTTGGATAGGACGCTCAAGACCGCACGACGACGCTTTATACTCTTGGCTTCCAAGGTTGCCTGACATTACACCGTGCGACTTTTTCCTATGGAAATACATCAGAGGATTTGTTAATGTTCCCTTTTACCTCGTGATGTTGATGAACCTAAAACAGGATAACAGCTGCAGTAGTTTCAGTTAAAAAAAACAACAAGAGAGCTATTTCGGATGAATTCGGCTATCGTCTAGATATCGTCCTTGCAGCTAGTGGAGGGGACATAGAAAATTTGTGATACATTGTCTTAAACTTCATACTTTTGCGAGTATTTTGATGTACAACTTGTATTATTTGTGATTTTTTTTAAATGAAATATAACTTTTATAATCAGGACGTTAATTTTGAAACACGCTGTATTAATAATAAACCGTTTCTGTACAATAAAAAAGTTAGTTAAAAATAACATGAACGAATGATATAATATACAGAGTAAGAACTGCAATACATGTAAACAAACAACATTGACAAGAACGTTAAAAGAGAAATAAACCTTCATGCGTTGTCAGGGCTTGGTGCTTCCCCCTAGCAATGGATGTATCCCCTTTTGTGCTTATCAGATGTGACAAATGCTACCAGACCGTATTTATACGAAATTGCTGTAATATTGATCCGTTAAATTCTGTAATAAATTCTATATCCGTTAATTTACTAATTGTATGTACATACAGTTGTGAGTAACATTAATAAAATAATAAAAAAAAATCTATACCTACGTTATCTTTTTTTGAACGACGCCTTATAATAATTGCTCATACATACACAACGCGAAAAAAACCTAAAAATGCTTCAAATAACTATACCGTATACTTAACGCGCACTTAAAATTATTCAATAATCATATACTTACCACGAACGAAACTGGTACAAATTAGATTTATGATAGACAAAGATTAGGTTCCGGTAAACAATTAAATCATAGACCTTTCAATTGAAATGTCACAAACTGTAAATAACTGTAAACGGTATAATATTTGTATACTGATTCGAACATTCCTTCTGTACATGAATTTCCTTGGAGTATTACATTACAAAAGATTCAAAGAAAGACTACAGTAAAAAATTCACTGATTCGAACTTTGATTCAGATACTATCCTAAGTAACCCAAATAGACTCGTTGAAGAAATTTAATGTTTAATGTTTCAAATGTGTGTTTCCATAAAATTTTATTTGAAGGTTGAAAGCTGCTGGTGTTGCACTCAAAATTTTATAATGTGATTGTCTATTGAATTATAAGCACACATAGTTGCTATTTAACGCAGTCTTTCATTAAGTAAATGTTTTAATCCCAAATGAATGTACGTTATAATCTACTCAATTTAAGATCATTCCACCGGGTTGGCCTAGAGGTAAAGTTGTCACCGCGAGTCAGTTGTTCAACAGCTAATTTTTGAAGAAGAAGGTTCCTGGTTCAAATCCTAGTAAAGGTACTGTAGTTACTTTTATACGGATTTAAATACTAAACAGTGGTTACCGGTGTACTTTGATGGTTGGGGTTCAATTACCATATTCTCTCATGAATGGTCGGCCTGAGTCTGTACACGACTACACCTCATTTACGTGTCATTCACATCATCCTCATATCATTGGGTCATAGGGTTGCTTCTTGTTCTAAATTGAACAGATTGCAATGTACACAAATCAGGAATAACAAAAAAAAGTTTAGATTCCATTCCTTGAATGGGCGACCATTCCTAAGAAAGCATGGTTAATTAAACCCGAACCATCAAAGTAGACCGGTAACCACTGTCTAGTATTCAAATTCGTTTCAAAGTAACTACCTTTACTAGGATTTGATCCAGGGACCTATGTCTCCAAAAATTAGCTGTTACACAGCTGATTCGCGGCGACGAAAGCTGATCTAAGTTTATTAATTAGAATCTTGGTAAATTTTCGTCAACTAAACGTGCTCGCCTCTCATCATGCGGTCGTGGGTTCGAATCCTGTTCAGGCACGGCATATTTTCGTACGTAACAAAAATCATTCATCCTTCATTAAACGCAGTAAGTTACAACCCAACGTCATCGCTAATAACCATTGTAGTTGATGCGACGTTTAATAAATAAATAAAAAAACTTTTCGGTACCGAGTAACTTCTAGACCGAACAATTCCGAATTAACTATTTTTATTAGGTACTAAAAATAAATATTTTCTGAGTTATTGAATTATCCGAGTTTAATTGTTTTCCTAGTACGGAGAACATATTTACTTGTTAATTATTAGTTTGAATGGAGAATGGAAAGTGGGTTTGAATTAGTTACGAATTGAAGAATTTAAGTCTGTTTATATTATTCAGGTGCTTTAAAGCCCATATCTCTATAACTGTAGAGATGCAAGAGTGCCTGTATATAAGCTTGAATGGGTTTCTGTTATCGTCAAAACAATTCCATTCTAATAAAATACGTTTACGTTCCATATAAATGCTTCAGATCGGATTGGTAGGCCATAATAGTGCAATGGGTGAAACTATATTCATGAATTATGTAGGCTTATATCCCTCTGGAATGAGCATTTAAAATGAACTCAACCTCGCATTCGAGTTTTGTGTAGGATAGTAGATAAATGCAAGAGTACTTGTTCGGAAAATTTTCACTCCTCTTTGGCTTGTTGTAATTTTAGTTGAACAGCCCGGTCTTTTTAATTCAGATTTCTACGTTTTTTATAGTAAACAAAAACCGTTGCAAAATTCATTGTGTTCGACGTATTGTTTGTTTTCAAAATAAGCAAAATTACGCTCTACTACATTATTTACAGAGTACACTCATCGTACAAAGTCATTTCTCGTATTAAGGCTACACATTTCAACTGTAAAAAGTATAATTGAATCAACTAATGTCTATAGTTAACTATTTAATTATATAGATAACACGAATCTAAAGTAGCTAGTTTATATCCATCATACTGAAGAACAGAAATATTAATAATATTGAAGATTCGCCACGATCAATAAAAATTTAAAAAAAATAAAACTTTTAATTTACCAAAAACATTATAGACAGAAAAATGGTACTTTTAAGTGTTAAGGTCATCATTCTAAAGGCCGGTTTGAACCTCTAGAAACTTTACTCAGTAAAACGAGGAGTGACGGGGGTTTACCATATTTTCCTCATTGAGTTTGGAGGCAACTTATTAGCATGCCACGCCCTTTGAAAAGCACCTACTTTCCACCATGCAAAAGACACCTTCACTTTATTCATCACAGGATCTGGCTGTATACTGAAATTAATTACTCTTAGAGGAGATAACTCTGACTAGTGTCTTTTACACCTCTACCTCTTTTGTTCTTAAAATATTCGTCATATAATGGGGTGACCATGTGATATGAAACAGAACTATTTTTGTAGCCCTGGAACTAACGAATCGAGTGCAAATAATTTAACACTCCACCTGCATGTTATAGGCAAACTTTGAAGTGATCGTCTTGTAAGTAGCGGCGAAGCAAAGACGTGAAATTTTAGTTACAATACCGCCAGCATATTACCAAATCAAAAGTATCTGGCTACGAATGGAAACTAATTCTTGTTTATAAAATTTCTACAAGATAATAATTAATAAAATTTATTTAAGAATATAAAAACTGCACGTTTGTTACAAAACATTACTTTATGTCGTGTACAAATAATTTATTAAACTAACCAAAAAATTATAAAATAAAAATTTTGAGATTCGTTTTATTTATTGTAACTGTAACGTGTTCCATTGATTATCATTTAAAGTTTACAATGATCAGATCAGGGACATTGATTTGGTCTAAATCACAACATTTTGCACTTACTAAATTTCTCTTTCTACCATTTCTTTTTAAATCAGTTTTAACAAACGGTACCGGTGATTACAATTAAATTTAGATATTGAGCTCTGGATTCATAAACTCTTGCCGTGCTGTAACATTGATAGTCACTCAATTTACTTTTACAACATAACAAATTTTTTACGAAATCCTTGTCAATCAATCAATTTTAAATTTTACATATTATAGGTACTATAGTCCCAATGAAAAGAAAATTCCAGTGAAATGGCGGTCATTGGTTGGAAAAAACGATGGTCAAAGAAGAATAAAGGAATGGTAATAGGATTAAAAGATAGATAAGCATTAGGAAAGAAATAGGTTCGATTGCACACTCAACAGAACATCGGAACGAAAAGAAATAATGCAGATATGAAAAGATAGGATTTAAAAGATGGGACTAACTTCAGGATCATTCATAATGAACAACAAAAGTAAATAAAAAAATAAAATAAAAGTAAAGTAAAATGTTAGGTTATATTATTAATTATTTGCATTGGCAAGAGAAAGTTGTGTGAGTGTTTCACACCAGATTTTTTGTTAAATAATCTTCCCCATGAATTATTACTATTAATTTTATCTTATTTAAGTATTTCCGTGATTGAACCGACTTAAATGCAGAAAATATTTTTTCATTGTTTCAACGAGCTATTATTTAGAAGCGGAAGACATTAAATAAACCGCAACTGCAAGAGAAAGTTTTCGGACACTGAAAACATAATAGGCTATCCCTTGTATTTACTTCTATCAGAAAATCCGTTCTTAATATTTCTCAATTAGTTTTTAAAAATATGTAGTACGAGAATAAGATTAAAAATTTGCAAACAATAAAATTACATTCTTTTTAAAGGATTCCTTGCAAGTTCAACAAGAAATAATACGTGAGCAAACTATTAATTAAAAAGCAAAGAGCTAATAGCGGACGTGTACAATGAACGCTACTGTATATTCTACACAGTTTCTTTTCTTGTACTATTTCTTGTATGTACTTTAGAACAGAGCGCTGGTAGGCCACACGTGATATATCACAGCTTCCTGTGAGGTCAAAATAGCTTCTTTATTTGATGTGTTATTTCTGATCTACGAATAATCGTATCTATTTTTGATGTAGTTGTTTGTTTGATATATATCCATATGGCAGGACTCCTGGCGTGAAATATGTAATAAATTTAAGTCTGACAACCATGATATCTGTAATAATTTGCCTCGATAAACTGAGCAGTTATAGCGGTTGGTAAATATTTTCAGAACGAATCAGTACCAGTTCAATAATATTATATACAACTATTTTTAACATGATTTGAACTATTGAGATTTGATTTCATAAATGTATCCGCATACAAAATTTTATACGGTAGAACTATTCGGGCTAAAGCAGTCATCATCACTTAGACTTTACCAATAAAAAATTTCAAAAAGAAAATTGTGCAAGCCCACGATCACCTTATGCAACTATTAGGGTAACTTAAACGTAAAACTAAATAAAATATACATGAAAATATTAAAATATACAGGTGCTTTAAATTTGACCGAAAATCTCTCGAAAGCAAATTTTATAGCAAAAAATAGGTAAAAAAATCATGTTATCTAATTACGGTTGGCGAAAAATTTCGCACGGATTTCAGCTATAACTGCCCCCCCCCCTGTGAAATGAGGCTACTAAAATTTTCAAGGATTTAATAACGATTTTTTAGATTACTACGACTGTTAGATTATGTTTTTTTTGACATATTTTGATTGAAAATTTATTATCTGTTATTACATTATTATAACACTTTCTAAATATTACAATAAAGGTTCCAAAATTTAAATTACTTGCTGGAGCTTGCAGTCATCACTACAACTGGCGAAGAAGATCCTTTGGCCAGAGGCGTTTTAAACGTCCGTACTGAGTATCCCTAGTGTACATCTTTTGTATGAGAGGGTTGTCAAGTAATTCAAATTTGTCGTACATGGTCTTGTTTAGTTGTTTCGCGACGTCATTTATGTATGGGATTTGTAAGTCTTTGTGCAACATTAAGTTCGTGACGTAAAAGGGGATTGCATTATTGGTCGTAGAATCTTGTTTTGAATTGCTTGTGTACGTTTCGTGTGTGAAGGTTTAGCAGATCCCCAAAGTTAAACTCCATATTGTATTTTAGTTCAAAACTGTAGGTATTATTTTTTATTTTCCGGGTAGAGCCTAAAAAGTTTTCACAACGGTCAACACAAGTAAAATGTGCCTCACAAAATTTACGCGTTAATAAAAACTGTATTTTTGTTTTAGCGGCTTTGAATATGAGAATAACAACAACTTTTTTCAATATCACTTATTTACTTCTTTAATTAATTTTTTAACGAAACACGTTTTTTAACATAAGATGAATATATAAAAAATATAATTTAAAAAGCATGAGGGTTTTACTGGTAAACACGCCTAAAGAATAAGACTGACTTTTAAAAGAACCTAAGTAAAGATAGTAAGTAAGAAGGGGGAAGAAATTACAAGAAGTAAAGGTTTAGACGACACCTAATTAAAAGTTTGCAAACAAGAATTCGTAGTACAGTAAGGAGAGGGAAAAGTATCTCCCGTCAAGCAGGGAATTACAACAATTACTTTAGGAAGAAACTGGCCTGCAAGAGACAGAACTGTAGAAGAAACAATAGTCTTTTACTACCTTGCATAAATTTATACATAAATTTAAAACCTTTTAACGTCGATAATTATTTAAGACAATACTTCTGGTTAAACTTTTAAGAAACCTTTTAATAAAAACCTTTTTACATACTGTTATTAAGGTACAACCAAATATTTATGCCATGATAAAATTACATATACGAGAAATTTGGAGAAACATAAATACACTAATAGTAAATCTAATTCAAAGAGTTATTAATTACCATATTTAGATGATTTTTTAAGGTTATCTTAAATAAATTTACAATGAAATATTATTGCGTGAGTACGGAAAATTAAGTTAATGTATTGAATGTGAATGAAATTCAAAGAAAAACTTGGGTAAACAAACGTTATATAAAATTTGATGATGATTTAATAATTATATTATGAAAGAAATATGATAAACTATAGCACAAATTACTGAAAAGCTTCTAAATCTTTCCACTCTTCCCCTATTCATCAACAAAGCCAATGATTATCCTTCTACCAATATGGATTGTTCAGAGTGTAAAGCGACAGAAGTTTAGTCTTCCAAATCGAACTGGGCCACTCGGTTCTGTGACGGGTAACCCTCTGTTTCCCAGTCAGCGTTCAAAGGGAAGGGATTTCTTGAGAGGCTTGCCAAGTTTTCTTGGCTCCAATACTACTGGAGAACCAAGTTCTGCGGGCCGATTTACCCCGACTAGCCGTTTTACGTGGCATTTTTGCCTTTTAATTTATTACTTGTGTAAGAAAATATTACTGATAGGCGCGGCAAAATATCATTAATTTATACTTTCGAAATCGAGCCAAAATAATTAATTTCCAATTTGAAAAACAATCAAAAAACATGCCATGGAAAAAATATTAAACTTATCTTAACAAATTTCTAGTGAGCACAAGATATTTTCAACAATTCAAGTCAAGTAAAAATAAATTCCTGAGTGTCACTCAAATAGCATTACACACACATATTATCTGATAAAATACCTTAGAAACTTCATACAAATAAAAACTATAAGTAGGTTTAATCACCAAATGAAAACTGAATGACCAATGCAGCTGAAAAATAACCAGTTTTATGAACAAAAAAGAAACGAAAATTCCAAGAAAAATGTTACAATATTTGATAACACATTGTTATAAATCATTCTGTATTTAGATTGCGTGGATATATTTATCAGCGAAAAAATTTCACGAACTTTCTAGTTACCGTACCGAATTAAAAAAAAGTTCATGCAATTATTTTCAAATTTCTTACTGAAACCGGCTAATATTTAAAAAAATATCTTATCCTATTTTATTTACACTTTAAAATCACATAATTAGAATCGTCCTGGTACGTTCAGTACGTTTTAGTCAATTCACATTCTTATTTTTGTCCAACAGATTTAAAGGTAATTGATTCAGAGTATTTGGTTATTTAGTTGGTTAATATAATTGCAACTAGAATTACATATAACTACTGACGTGAAAAAATTTGTACAATCTAAAGGTTTTAAAAATCAGCTGAAAATCCCTAACCGCTCTCAAGGGGAAAACTGAAACAAGCAAAACTAAAATATTAAGGGCCTTCTTCTCTTCTTTCTGTCATGGATTAGGTTTTCCGATCTGTTCCCACTTCTTTATTTTTCGCGGCCAACCTAAATCTCTTCACCCATCAAGTACGTAACTTAAAGACCGTTTCTCCCACCTAGCTACACTCATTATTCCCCATAATCCTCATGATTCTCCCATTTTTCTCTGAGTTTCGGAACTGTTTCTAAGAGAGACGAGACATTTTAATAGGCCCGGAAATAAATTTTAAAAGTAAATACAAAAAAATGTATGTCCATAATTGGCAGGTGGAATGTTAAATTAATTGCACTTGATCTGTTGGTTCCAGGGCTACAAAAAATAGTACTGTTTTTATCACATAGTCAGCCAATTATATGACTGAACTATTTAAGAACAGAAGTGGTAGAGGTGTAAAAGACACTAGTTAGTGTCTTTTATACTCCTCTTAGATACTCCTCTGATAGTAATGAATTTCACTATACAGCCAGATCCTGTGGTGAATGAAGTGAAAGTGTCATCTGCAGGGTGGAAAGTGGATGCTTTTTGGAGGGCCTGGCATGCTGATAAGCATACTCTTTTAAAATTTTTCTTTTTTTTATCTTTCTTTTTTCGAGGAGTGAGGTGGTAAACCACCTCATTCCTCGTTTTTACTTAGTAAAACCTCTAAAGGTTCAGACCAGCCTTTCAACTGTTGACCTTAACAACAACAACAAAATACAGCCTAAAAAATGTGGAAACATGCTTACTATGCTATATGCTATGATAAATAGTCATGCTATGACAAACAGTCATAGCATACAGTAAAGTAAATGAAAAAAGTAGTCCACTCTATTAGAATTATTTACAAATTGAAAGAATCATTTGAGTTCAAATTATTGAAAACAACAGTACATATTTTTGTTCCACATTGGTCACACAGGAGAATAAGATGCACCAGTTATTTTTAAGAGTGAATAAAAAAACAAAGTTTCTTTATAAATCTATACGGAATTAAGAAAATTTCATAAAATCTGATCAGGTCATTTTATTTTGAAAATAAAACATCACTGACATCTTTTCAACTATCTGGTGACGACGAGAAGGTGATGCTGATGAAGAAAGAAAGTTAATTTTAGCGATAAATTAAAAACATGATACTTCGTGATATCATTACGCCTACCTAAAAGTTAATTAACAACTGATTCTAATCAACGTTTTCAGTTAGATCGTTTAATTAAAACGGTTTCCGGAGAATCTGTTGAAAAATAAACTTTGTTTTCTTCATTCAATTAATTTCTGATTCGTTTTAAACTATAAAATAGCTTTTATTTATTATAAAAAAGGAAATACAGTAATAATCACGGATGATCAGACATTGAAACAAAAAAATTAAAATACCAGTGATGGAGTACAAAACCTGTCAATGAACTTTCTCGTCCTTTAATCTCTGTTAATACATCATTATAATTAACTTTTAATTTTTTATTCTAATCCACTTACCATGAGTATATATCTAACTACATTTGATAAAATAATTTAATTTTTACGGACATTATAAAGCGTTTTGTAAAAAATAATTATTTAATATTTTGTGTTCAAAACCGTATACATTTTTGCTAGTACAAACTCAACAGACACAAAGATTTCGAGAATAATTACTCTTCAATACATTAAAGTATTTTATAAAAACAGTAATAATTTCATGTGGTCAGCAAAATGGAACGACTAAAGTAGAAATAAATTGATTTTATTAAAACGGTTTATAACAGAAAATTTAAAATTCCGCTAAATTACAACATGTATGAAAAACTATAAAACAAACATGCCTTAGGGGAAATCTAAAACTTATAAAAATTCTAATAAATATAACAATTAAAACAAAAATACACTACATAAAAAAGTCGTTCTTAAACTTCTTTCATTTTTGTGAGATGCACCAATATCAATAAATTTATTTTAAGGTCGTAGTTTTGAAAAACAAATTAATCCAGGTTTTCTTATACAATCTGAAAATTCATATTAAACTAAAAAACTGTAGCAGTTAAGGAATATATTTTTTGTTTTACAGGTTATTTAAATAAGTATCAACTGCTTGATTATTAATGACTACTATTGGTTAAGGCAGTGATTCTCAACCTTTTTATACCTAGGACCACTAAATATTTTACTAAGTCAATGGCGGACTACATAATACTAAATGAATGAAAGCCGTTATAGATCTAAGTATACTGAACTGCCGACTAATTAAATAGGGTGAATACAATAATTACGTAGTCTTGTTTTATATATTTTTATGAACGTAATAAAAGTAATATAAGTAAAATAAAATATAGTTGTCACTCTTCCACAAAAATATAATTACAAAAAAATAGTCACCGTAATTTCTAAAATGGAACTCATTAAGAGACATCGATTCACATGACGGAGAAAATTCATTATTCCTTTGAATGTGTGGCGTCAGTCAGAGCTGCAGGCAGAAAGGCGAAAAGGCCGATTCCACAATAACAGCGCGACTAATTTATTTTGTTATTTAGGTAAATAAGACAAAAATCCGAAAGTTCTTTTTATTAATGTTATTATGCCAATAGGCCAATATTTTCCGGACCAGATGAAAACGTCCCACGAACCACAGGTTGATAATCCTTGGGTTAAATTACAGAATCGCTAAGTTTTAACATGTTCCAAGCTTTGACCAGGAACTGAACCTGGAACTTACCGCTTTGTAGTGTGCAGCAAAATCCAGTAATCTAACCATTAAAAAATGGAGACAGCCGACTTTAATATTTATTTAATCCGAAACGTTTCGATTGAAAATGGACCGTATTATTGTAATTTTGGGAATTTGACCGGGTAAAAGCAAAGCCACCTTATGAATCCAGGGATATCACATAAAGGGTAACGGTTAAATGAACCTGGAAGATGGGAAAAATTAAAAAAAGCTTCAACAAAATCGTTTTTTGTAAACTATATTATAACAGAGTAATTACTTTTATAGTAATAATTAATGTTGGGTTTATCCAGATGATACCAAAAATACGTTAAAAATACGAACAGTTAAAATACGGTTATTAAAACTTTACACCATCGCAAATTTTCCCAATGTAATACTATTGATAGAGCGCCAGAATAAACTTTTTTTATTATCTAGACAGAAAAAAGAAACAAAAATTGCACTTTTATGACCTAATGAAAAACCGATCATGTAATGTACCAACTGCAAACAATATCGGTGTTGATTCTAACGGAACACACAATAGGGAATAAAACAGTAGTTTTTTAATATTCAAATCAAAATTCCATTGCAACGTAACAAAAAATTCAGTCACATAGTTTGCAGTTATATTAAATTTAAAAATACAATGAAAATAATAAAAGATATGAAATTGATAACCTCTTAATAATATAGTATTTTACATTACACATACACACAGAAAACAGTACAACGAAAATTCATTTCCTGATCCCTTTAAAATAACCAGTAAAATGAAATAGGGTAGATGAGAATTAGTGAACCCTTTTTCGGCAAACATTGACCTTTCTACATTAATTCGATCACAAAATTCAATTTCCGGAAACAATGTAATCATAAAGCCCAAACGAATACAAACACAGACAAACATAATATTTTTAGTGCTGTAGTGATGACGGTTTTTAATTTCACTTTGATATTGAATTGTCAAAAAGTAATTAACACCATGTAGATTTCAAATTTCAAATAGAACAGAGATCTAATTACAAAATATTAAACCACAGACTTTGATTAAAGTTAATAAATTGTAATATTATTCGGGTATAAATTTGCTGATTAAGTGTAATAAACAACACGAAATTTCAGAAACTAATACCGTAATGAATGGACACCAGAATTTAAAAAAAAATATCAGATTATGTAATAAATATTTACTCATTTCTACTAATTTAAAAAAAAACTTAAATTAATATTGTAAGCGATTGATCTAAATCAATTTAAAATTAAAATTAATTTTTAATGTTTTTCCCGAACACTATACTATTTATTCTGACCAAGGTTTCCCCATAGAATTCGTTAGCCTCTCCAGCAAAATCGCTAAAGTTTATTTCATTTGTCTCAAGTAACTTATCTTTCTTTATTGTAAAATTAAAACTTACCGCATATAATAATTTTACAGATAATGTAAACAGCTATTGTATGTTTCTGACAGTATAAACTATTGCCTGATGGGTGTTCCCGGTATGATTGTTTTACTAGTAAATGGTAAAAGTGTTATTGTATTCCGTTGGGATCTATCATTCTTTTATTGTTACATCTAAATTACGTCACCCATTTCTCCTACTTTCTAGTACCCTTTTTATGTTTATTTATATAGAATAATCTACTCGTTTATATAAAAGGCAGCGAACTCTCAAATTCACAGCAATAATGTACGAGGGGTAAGGGAATATAATTTGAACTGTTTATAGTAAGAGTATTTGAACGGTGTCAAGACAACTAGCAAATCAGTTGTATTAAATTAAGTGAGCTATTAAAAACTAGTGGTACATCAATATACGTGCGTGTTGAAAACAGGTCAGACTATCAGAAACATTTGGTATACATTATTATTGTGTGTTTCTTCAGTAAGAATTAATTATTATGATTGTAAATAGCCATACGTTTTTTGTTAAGTTTGTCTTAAGTTTTTAATAACATTAAGCAATTAATTGTACTTTACTAGTAGTTTAACCTTGAATAATTTATTGCAATCAATTAATTAGTTAATAAATACTTGTCATAGGTTTAATAAGAAGTTTTATTATTTATAATCAGATCCCTATAAGAAACCGGAATATACATCACAAGAAAGTATTCCATATTACCTGTCAATGAAGATTTTTTTTATACAAAGTTATCCTACTTTTCAATTTCTTATTTTATTCACTGTTTTATAATATTATAAACTATATATAAGTTGATATTATTACCTATCTTAAACCTTTTATGACCATTTATTAAAAAATCGTTATCAAGAACTCTTTTAACTTCATTACATATTGTAGCGTTTACAATGTAATTTTTGAGAAAATGAGAAATAACATAAGACTGTGTTAGGAAAATAGAATACATAAAACTACAATGTGCTTCTACCATAACGAACATGTTACCGATAAGAAGTACAGTTACTTGGAAATCTTTCAAAGAATTTTACTTGTTTTACGATAGAAAATATCAAGGGGATAAAAATGGGTTACGTTTTAATGACATTTAAAAACTGTTTAATGATCACAAAAGGCCAAAAAGCTACGTATTTAGAACAAACAGCAATATAAATACGTAGCTACGAATTCAGCAAAATCAATTTCCGCTTAAAATTAAAATTCTACAGAATTTTTTAATTTTCTTTATTCGTTAAATTTAAAAAGCTAAACTTTTATAACGGTGATTGTATCCATTAAACTGGTAAATTAGAACAATTTAAATATTTTTACTAATCGTCTCTGTGGCCCTGGAGATTTCGAAGCACTACAAAGCGAAAAGTTCCTGATTTGATTCCCGAACAGATTATGGAAATTATTACACGTTAAAACTATTGTCCATGTCAGTAGTTAATGTCAAAAGTAGTTGACACTAATTTGATTTATTAAAATTAGAAAATGTACAGTATTAATTGAAATTTGAGAATAATACGTAGATTTTTGTTGTAAAACAGTAACTATTAAAGAAAACACTTAATGCAGGCTAGCTGTTTTATGATGTTCGGGATATCGCAATACCGTCTTACGTAATGAAGTGATTTAGTTGATGATCTACTTCTGTTGTTTTCATGTATAATTTACGTCTATGAGAAGTACTTAATTTTTTAATCGTCGTGCGTCGAGTATTCCAAAATTAAAATTGCCAGATGGTTTGAGCGAGATTTCGATTGGTTTTTATGTTTTGAACTAAATGCGAAAGAGGATGATCTACAGAAAGCATTTTTCATGCTGAACGAATTCTGCAAAGAATATAAGTTGACAGTTTCGACGAAGAAGACAAATGTAACGGCATTCAGGGGGAAGGAGCCAATCAGAAGCAAAATTGTTATAGATAATAATATTTTGGAACAGATCTCCCACTTTCAGTATCTAGGTTGCAACATAATATACCAACATGATATAGGTGCTTACAATAAGCCCCTATTACAATAAGTCCCTATGGACTGATTTCAGCAAATATGCTGAACTATTCACCGAACCTTAAAAAATAGCACCACCAAAAATACGAGGTTAAGATTCTATAAAACAATAATAGCTATGCCGACCCTACTCTATGGCAGTGAAACTTTGGTACTATCAAAGCGAGAGGAGAGTAGATTGCAAGCTTCTGAAATGAAATTTCTTCTACATACGTATGGGTGTATTAGAGAAGATCGTTACATGAATATCGAGATAACGAAAGAACCCAACAACGATGAGGTATCTCAGAACAGAAAGCAGTGGTTGGAGCATGTGAGCAGAATCAGGGAGGATGGGATAGCTAAACAAACACTAGGCTATAAATCGAAGGGAAAGAGAGAACGAGGTGGCCCGAGAAAGAGATGGGTAGATTTGAGAGGTTCGGAACAGGTAGAGATGCCTAATCCTTGAAAGACAGAAGAACTAAAGGTCTTTATTTCGTTATAATGGTCGGGTTATTCAAATCTATTACTACAGGTTAAGTATACAGGTTACAGGTTAAGTATCATGAAAACACTTATAGTTATTAGTATTATTACGTGAAACTTTTGTAAAGTTTAGTATTCAAGTTGCTAGCTGTTTTCTAGAGTTGCTCTATATATGTTTACATTATGTTTAGTATTGTTTTATAAAATATATTTTATTTTTAAATGTTAACGTTGAATTTCGTCCAAGATGCCAGGAGACCTGTTTAAATTTAAGGTTGATTTGTTTCCACTCATCTTGATTACGTATCCTCCAGTTTAAATGATTATCAAGATGCAAACCAAGATAACTCTGAGTCAGATTGGAATATTTGCGTATCGTTTATGAAGAATTCATAGTCACATTGTTCGTATGGGATTTTTAATGTGACTTAAAAAAATACCAATACTATTTGTTAGCTACTATCGTAAATACATTTAATATCCTCAGCTTCTGCCCATAACAGACAGGTGGAGTGTCAAATTATTTACACTCAATCTGTTCGTTGCGGGGCTAAAATAAATAGTTCTATTTCTTATCACATGGTCAGCCAATTAAATGACTGAATCATTTAAGAACAGAAGAAGTAGAGGTGTAAAAGACACTAATCAGAGTTATCTCCTCTGAAAGTAATGAATTTCATTGTACAGCCAGACCCTGTGGTGAATGAAGTGAAGGTGTCATTTACAGAGTGGAAAATATGTGCTTTTCAGAGGGCCCGGCATGCTGATAAGCATACTTTCCCATCCAGTGAGGAAGGCAATGGTAAACCACCTCACTCCTCGTTTTACTTAGTAAAACCTCTAGAGGTTCAAACCAGCCTTTCGGCTGTGACCTAAACAACAACAATCCTCAGCTTAATTTTTCATATGTTTTAAAGTGAAACGAGACTTTTTGCAACGATTTGTGGTACTGAATGTTAATTGTAAATTTTAAACTGTTGATTTAAACTGTAATTAAATACATAGAAATTTCAGTAAAAAATTTAAAATGACTTAAGGCCCTAATAAAAGAAATCAACATTCAATAAACAGACTTTTATAATGATTTTCTAAAAATATTACTTCAACATACCGTGATTTTATTAAATATTTTTTTAGATAACAATAAATCTTTTAGCCGGTAGTCACGTTAGCTGATTGAAAGACAATGTCGGACTAAAATTTTTTGGTATAAGCCAAATGAATTAAAAAGTAAACGTAGAAACGTAGATAAGGTTAGATGAAGTGTAGCTCATATAAAATGTAAGTCGAGTGCAAGTGAACTTGTTATTGAGCGAAGAGCGAAGGAGGATGGAAATGAAACGAGGAAGAACTGAAAGAAAGAAGAAGAAATAGTAATGTTGGTTGGTCAGGTGGTGATGTAATGAGTGTAGAAGAGCATAAAAAATAAAAAAAGAATGATATAGAAAAAGAAAAAACAAAATAAAAATAAGAAAGAGAAAAAGTGGAGTGGTTGAACCTGTCGAGCGGTTATGTAGAGCCGGTCTGGTTAATGGTTAGGCCATCTGAACTGGACCGGCCAAAGCAGCAGCCCTGCCTCCTTCGACCTGGTATACTAGTCTTTCGTTCTCTTCTGCTGTCCTGTTCTGGCTACATCTTCAACTTCATCTCGCTCTCGTATACTAGATATAAAACTGCAATAATTCAAGTTTAGCGTAGTAAAGGTGCTTCACCTCTATCCTTAACACTTGCACTGAATCAAAGCTTACTACTTCATGCAGTGAACAACCGCAACGTGCCGACGACAAATATAAGCCTACTGGACTGGCTTTCATACAATAATTCTATTATTAAAAATTTAATTAATAAAAATAAATTACGAAATACAATAATAAAAATGGTACGTGACTACGCAGTAACACTCAAAAGCAAATAAAATTGAATATAACATGATAATAAGAAAAATACATTTAAAAATTTATTCCATAAACCCAGTCACCGCGTTTGGAATTTATTGAACCAAGCCAAACAATAAATAAGCCTCCTTTTGTAATTTTATGAACTATGTCTGGCTGGAGTCATAAAACTGAGACATCATATCATGTAGTACATAATAAGTAAAGTTTTATGCTAAAAACTTCATGTAAAAAAATAATATCTCAAATATTAACGAATGAAAATTTTAGAAAACTGGCCAAGAAACCTCCTTGTTTCACAAAAAATTAAGAAATGATTTCTCTAATCAAAAACATTAGCACGAAATGGCAAATTAAACTGAACTAAAACAAGTACATTTTTATTTTATTTTACATATATGAATATATAGGACGGAAAGTATTGTTTTCATTTCGATTTTTCGAAATCGAGTTTTCACCGGATCTACACGTTTTCAGACCCCCTGAACCAAAAAAAAACATGTTTTTAGCGATTGGGTTGTGTGTGTGAACAAAATATCTCCAAAACGGAACATCGTACGAAGTTGAAACTTGAAACTTAAGTTAAATACCACAAGAGTACCGATACGAACACATTCATCAAAATCGGTCAACTAGAAGTAGTAGTTCGTGTCATTTTTCTCACTGTTTTACGATTTTCTCAAAAACAAATCCTACAATTTTTTTAAAAATCACTTCATTTACTACAATTTTTATACTCTACAAGATAGGGTAGGCGCCATGACCCTGAGTGTGAATGAAGTGAAGTAGTTATTTGCACAGTGGAAAATATGTGCTTTTCAGAGGGCCTAGCATGCTGATAAGCATACTTTTCCACTCAAAGAGGAAGGCATGGTAAAAAACCTCACTCCTCGTTTTACTTAGTAAAACCTCTACAGGTTCAAACCAGCCTTTCGGTTGATGATCTAAACAAAGTTAATTTAGAACTACTTAAGTAGAATTATAGTTAAAAAATTTAATTAAATAATTTTCCGAAACTACTCTGTAAAATTACAACCCAATAAGAAAATAATGTCAATTGTTAAATTCTGTGACTTTTATTAATTATTGGGCGTGGTTTAATTTATGGTAATTGTTTTGTCGACTGATGAAAGTTAAGTTTTTCATAATACCTATATTCAGAATGACAATAACAATAAATTTATTTATAATAGTGAACTCAAGTAGTCGCTTTAGCATAAATAGAAGTTTCAAAAAAACTTGTTGAAATAATTACAGTAAGTAGGCGAACACGTTCGCGTTATTATTGGTGCATCCAATGCCTTTATGATTGTTAGTTTAATACGAAATGCAAATTTATAATAAGTAGGAGGGATATTCAATTAATTTAATCAAACAATTGGCGTAACGTGGTAAATAAACTAAATAAAGAAATAAAATATCTATCTGTGAAAAAATTAACATGGGTAAATTTTATTGATGAACATTTTACTGAAACGCTAATCAATGTGTAAAATATCAAACAGTAATGACTATTTATAGTTCACATAAATCTACAGGCATCGGAAAATTTTGAAATGAGTACTTGCAATAAACATTATTCGTATATTTCAGTAAACTGCTTTTAGTCTGGCAATATTTACTTAAAGCACGCTTTAGTACGCAATAAAAGCTTTTCAATTAGAATTGGAATTAAACGATTCTGTGTAAAAACTAAATTTTATTTTGTTAATAAAACCCTCGACTATATTATTTTTTTAGGAGTACTTCATTTATTGCCAAAAAATAAATAAAACTTGTCAAGGGAATTCAGGGTTTTTTTTAAGAAAATGTTTCCAAATAGGGATACAAATACCGTTACGAGTTGCATTTAGTGCATCCCAATATTTTGAATAAGTAGGCAGGCCGTCAATTCAACAAAGGAAAAAAAGAATAATTCATAATAAAATTACTTTAAAAAACTAAATTTTATGAATTAATCGAAAAATCATTAACTGAAAAATAAAAATCTGGAGTGAACACTCACGGGACTTTATCTTGCCACTAAAAATAATAAACAACGTAACCTAACATTAGAAATAAACAAAAAAACTAACCTCAAAAAATATAACGTTATAATAATCATGAGTGAATGACGAAAAATTAAGACAAACTTGGTTTAGCTTAATAATACGGAAAATCACTCTTTCACACTAAAATAGGCACTGTAGAGAAAAATGCTTAAAACAAAAATTGTAGATCGTTTAGTCTTCTATAAATTTGATTATATACACTTTTGTCGAAAAATGCATACTAAGGCCGAAATTTTAAAAAATCCATTTTTTTCTGATTTCATGAAAAAAAGGAAAACCAAAATTACCGCTAAACTAAGCGTTGTACAATAAAATGTTTAAATGAATGTTGGAGATTTTAAATTGTCTACAACTTTTATTATACTCTTTCGCCCTAAAATGCATATTACAGCCGAAATCTTAAAAAAAAAATATTTTCTCTACCAGAGAACAGCCTATTCACGAATTTCAGCAGACAAGGCAGCTACCTTATCCTGTTGAGCACGAAAAATGTGGTAAATGAAACAATTTAAAAAAAATCGTAGGAGCCGTTTTTGAGAAAATCGCAAAACAGTGAGAAAAATTACACGAATTATTACTTCCAGTTGACCGATTTTGACGAATGTGTTCGTATCATGTACTCTAGTGGTATTTAACTTAAGTTTAAAGTTTCAACTTCGTACTATTTTCCGTTTTGGAGATATTTTGTTCACACAAACACACGCACGCACGCACGCACGCACGCACACACACACACACACACACACACACACACGCACGCACGCACGCACGTACACACACAGACCAATCGCTAAACATGTACATCCGGTGAAAACTCGATTTCGAAAAATCGACATGAAAACAATACTTTCTTTCCTATATATTCATGTAGGCAAGAGAAAGTAAAAACATATTACTTTCAACGACAGAAAAATTTACAATCTATTCTGATAAAGAATAATGATCAGATGGAGTTTTCTTCTTACTGTCACGAGCGAAGAAATTATTGAATGAAGACCAAAATGAACGATTTTAAATAAAGTAAGTACAAAAAAATATTTTTTTAAATCAAAGTAGATGTTGTGGAAACAAATTTTGTTCATTTTTAACTAGTAAAAATATATTCTGTATAGGATCTCCCTTTTACACTCAGTCGTGAATATTAATAAAATTTTGCACATACTAGTCACACAAAATATACACAACCACCAGCTGTGGAGTAAGATCAACAGTATTATTTGCAACATGTGACTCCGGTTGGGGGGTTCGTTATATTAGTAGGGGTGCATTCCAAAACCCTAAACGAGCGAGTGCGTATCTGTTTTTTCCAACATCCATGTGGTCAAATACCGGTCACCCTTCAAATTGCTGAAACTGAACATTATTACAGAAAATAATATTTTTGAGATAAATAATGAAAAAGTAATTAATCCTACACATGTTTTAACACTATTCTAAATTAATACCTTACAAAATATTGCTAAAACTAATTACATTTAATTTTTTAACAATACCTACATTTTTAGGAATTTATAAAAAATTTACCCCACAACCATTTTTATCGTGCGTTGGTTTAAGCGTAAAAAATATATTTTAATTAAAACAATATCCATTCAATAAAACATTGTTTACCATACATCTTCCACAAAACTCTGAATAAATATGTCTGTTTTTCTTACGTATTTGAAATTTTTCGAGCAAAAATAACAAGAGAACTTTGAATAATAAAACAAGGTAGGTTCTAAATCAGAAAAGCTTTATAAAAATATAATTGGTGAAATATAATTTCTTGAAACGATCCTTGATAATAACTGACATAGCTTATTTATTTCAGAGCCTGCAATATACATTTTCCAAGAATTAATAATAATTTTCCGACAAAGAAGGAATAAAACATAAGAAATGTAAAATTTCACAAGCAGAAATAATATAGGCAATAAATTCAATGAACTGAAAGGAAAATTATCGTAAATATCAACTTCTATAAAATGATGAGACGTACTTTTCCAATTAAATTTTCACGCCCCGCTTTGTTGTCCATTTGTTCTTTTCAACAATAATTCGAATGTCAAGTTGGCAATTTGTTCTATTATTAACGTTTCATTTTTTAATACTTTGTTGCCTTGAATTATCTTTAACGAAAGATTCTGTTCCATCATAACTTCAAAATGTTCAAACCATTATCAGTTTATTTTACTGTAGGAAACACATAATTAGTCATTGCTACTCGTAGAGATTACTTTTGATAGAGAAAAGGTATTAAGAACGGATTTCCCTTCTTAATGAACTTATAATCTTTCCTAGGCCTTTTTTTTTAAAAAAAGAAGTAATTTACCATTTAAATTGATAAATTGCTTTTTTACTGTAACTACGAGTTACTCTCTTCCAAACACGGGTAAGGTCCTAAGACTTGTTCCGGCATACACCTAGCCACCGGTCACCCCGGATCTCTTTGTCCAACCGGCCGGTAACTTCAGTCTAGGAACCCTGTGTGGAGACATTATTTCAAGATTATAGGTCTATTTCCGGCGGTACTCCATAATTGTCTCCTTAAGAGAACACACATGTAACTGTCGCTGTATACCCTCATTCGACTATTTCAAGAAACGGATCTCTGCCGACTGAATGGAATTTTTATATTCTTTCTTCCACATTCAGGGCTCACTGCCATATGTCAGCGTTAGGACACCCACTGCCTTATAAATCTTCATTAATATGTCAGTTCGGGGGCCCATACCTTCAAATTGCAATGTATTGTAACACAAATTCGATTAAATTCTGAACTTTTTGTGGAACATCATTTTCCTCTTCATATGACACATCTGATCCCAAATAGGCAAAATGGCTGACCTGTTCCAGAATCACTCCATCCACCATTATCTTTGTCCTGACTGGATATTTTCCTCAAGGCCATCACTTTTGTTTTAGCACTTGATATTTTTTTAATTAAATTGACGGGATACCTCACAAACCCTAAAGAGGACCCGTTGTAAATTATCCTGACTATCCTGAATAATAATTTGATCGTCAGGAGTTACTCTCAATAACCATTATTTTCATGTCTACGCACTTACATTTGTTATCGTTCATTAACCCTTCTGAGTTCTGGTTCTTTGGCTTTCCATTTTGTCTCTTACCCTTTTTTCATGTTACAACAGAAAATATTTATAATGAAATCATGTACGTTTCATACGTGGCCAACACATTTTATTTTCCTTAAGTATAAACACTTGGAATCAGTTCTCTTTGCATCCGAATATCAGTCATATTTCTTTATTCATCTCAGTTCTCAGTTCAGCTGAGCTTCTGCATTGGTCTTCATAACCATGTCTCAATTGCTTATAAACTGCTTTATTCTGTTTATCCAAAATCTATATCTCACTTTCCAGTAGTAAAATATTTTATAATGTGCGAAATCTCTAATCTTGCGTTAATCTATTAATTTGTTGGTCATGTATCGTTACGCATTATACAACCTAGATCAGGTTTAATGAAACGCAACAGTTACATCTATGAAACATAACTAAAACCATGTCGAATTCGCGCCCACTGTAGTAATTAAGTAGAAATTTCTCAGTTTATGGGTTATGTGTAACAATTTATTAATATACTACGTACGATAATAATTACTGGTTATGTAAAACTATGCGGGGGCCAAAACCAGTCAAACTGTACTTATCTAAAGTATGGTCCAACACATATAGAAGAAAAAAAACGGAGTAATCTGAAAGAATCACATAATCACATTTCCTATTTAATATTTCAACGAAATTATATTACCGAATTTAAAAGTCTACTCGAAATGGCATGTACTATCACTCCGTTTCTTAATATGCGCATATTTTTTTTTACATCATAATAGACGAAAAATTGATAAGGAACAGGTGGGCCCATACAGAGTTCGAGAAAAGACAGAGACTTGCGATGTAATAATAAAATAAAAATTTCTTTTGACGGCTTCTGGATAAATCTTAACAACTGTAAACAAATTAAGATTGAATCGGTATTACAAAAAAAGGCCAATTATCTACATAGGTAACCACCCGACTTTTTCAATATAGTTATTCAACAATAGACCCCTACTGGACTATACAAGACCCTTTATGACTATTTCTTTATAACTCTGTTATTTAGGCTAAGTTAACATTTTTATCTCCTAGTCTTCCTCGAAAATTCCCGAACCCACATTCCTTTTAGATATTGTCACAGTATCAATCATTTTTCATTTGTACAGAAGGGTCGCTAGACACTTCTCTACTTTTGCCAATGTAATTAAATTTGTTTATAACTATTTACTAAAAGTTAATCATAACAAATAGTAAATTTTGTCTGAATAAAATTAAAAGTATTGTAGCCTAATTAGTAACAAGCTTACTAAAATTATACCACTGCTAAATTTGTTGAAATTACAATTGTATAATCTTGATTTGTAGGTTTTAGGAATGTGTAGTAACGAGTTAAATACCTATAATTAAATTTTGTTTTGTTTTCAAACAGACCAAATAATTTAACTTCATATTTTTTATTAATGAAATAAGCATAATGATAAATTACAAGTGTTAGGAAGTTCAATACTTAATATTGATTCCATAACTACAGTATATTTAATAAACCATTTGTTTTGTTTTAAAAAAACCGTGCGACTAAGTATTTTAACATCAGATGAAAACAAGTTCACTGAACATAAAAGTTCGTTCGCTGAATGCTATGCAGAATATTAAGCGGTCAAAATAACAGTCTCTGGCAATATCAAGAGCGAATATAAAGAGGAGAATATGTATAGAAAAATACAAGTCGACTACAAGCATGTAATGTAAAGGATGCAGGAAAGACAAGACGCAAAGAATAAGAGAAAGAGGTAGAAATGAAAAATAAGTTGGAGCAAAAGAGATAGAAAATGAGAAAGGAACTAGAGCGGGGTCCAAGGCCGGGAACAGCCTCAGGGTTTTTTGGTCCACACCCAGAACGCCGCTGCCTGGACAATCACGCCTCTCTGCCTCTTAAAACCACCTGCACCAGATGGCGTCAGGTTGCTTCCGTACGAACTCTATATACCTGTAGTAAACAACGTATTACTACGCTTACTACCATACAGAATACAATTCAACCGATCTTTTAACACTTTTAATAAATGATTACATGAATGTATCACCGTTTTTTGATACTGGAGGAAAAATGGGATCTTTTCTGAACAGTGGGTTAAATCAATCCCCACTAAAAAGATTACTTCGAACTAAATATTCGACTCTGGTGAAAAGTACTGTTATGTTACTCAACTAAACATACAATAAAACTATTTTATAACATTTCATAAATTTCTGCCCTTTGAGAAATCCATCATTTTGTTCCAAAGGTATTTATTAGCAGAAAAACCGATTTGTTTAAATGTTTCGTAAGTTAAATACATGGATCAACACCTAAATTCGAAGGAGTAACTCACTGGCTTAAAAATTTAATAAATCAGTTTTAATTCTCCATTATTTATCCAATTAGGACGTTTACGAACAATTTAAATGGATAACGTAACAAACCAGCTTAAATTTGAATATTGTTCATTTCAGAAAAATATTAGCCTACTTTAAAATAATGTGTGGAATAGAAATATTTACTACAACTTCTTCAAAGCAGGTAAAGGGTATCAGATCATGAATCTCAACGGTTGAAAAAACTGTCATTGACTTCAGAATTTTGTTTTTGTAATTATCTTTCAAAATAATATTTTATGATATTAGTTGTTTCCACACCATGGCTTTTAACAAATGCATTTTTTTTTTGAACAGTTTGTGGAGAATTCAACGGGATATAAAATTTAAGAGTCTATGAGGGAGTAAAACTCGGGGACTGCCAACTTACCGTGTATGCGGCCACTGAAATATTGAGTTCAGCATTAAAATTTAAATGATTTGAAAAGCCCACTGTTAATCGCACATATCCATCCACCTCTAGTACAATTATTAAATATTTATGAAGGGAGGTCAAAGGCTGGAAATTGATACAGGTGGGGGAAGTGACACTGAATAAATTCCACCATTAAATGCTAGATAATGCCTACTGGTATTGGCAATTAGACAAAGCCTACTGCATGTGCAGTTAGTCAGCTCTTGCCAGAAATCCTGCTTCCATGACTCCTTATCTGAACTTTGGGCAATGTATGTTGGCATAAGGGTTGTAGTTATGCAGCAGGATAGACAAGGATAAAAGGCGGGTTCTCGGCTCCTTATTCGGGTACGGTGTGACAGAAGGCTCCCTGTTTCTCTAGATTACGGTTGAGCGTAGGGTTAACAACCCTTCACTAATAAAATGTCTTGTTACGAAACCAAGACACATACAGGAATGACGGATGATGAGACAGGATTTATGAATTAAAGAAACGGAACGCTTATACCCCAACGAACTAAAGATTGCAGATGAGATCTAGCCAATAACAGCCAAAGTCGGGTGTGAGGTTGCCCCTTTGCTAAGTCACACTCTGATCCACCGAACTCCAGCTGACTTTTTGTTAGGCTGTCATACATAGCGAGGACCACAACGTGACAACGCAGGATACGATTAACGAAAGTCAGTTGGCTCTGTGCTGTGATCTAGGTCACTATGCTCCGCCTTTATTTGCAGTCTCTAATTCGTTAAACTATAAGGATTTTGATTGGTGTAAAAGGATGGAAGGCACTAGCAACTTTAGTATATTTCACAGAACCGTGCAGCACATAGAAACAGACTACGGGTTGAAAGTCAGTATAAAGGATACGTAATGATGTTCACTCTGCCAACGCCTTCTGTAAAAACAACCGGTGACAGACCGGATGTTTTATAATAGGCCTACTCTATGAATTTTTTCTACTTGTACTGTCGTATTTTTCATTTAGTATATGTTTTAATTAGTATATAGCAGGTTTAATCTGAAAAGCAAAAAACATTTTTTGAAACTCGAGTGGATCGCTCTAAGTTCAATCACAAATTTAATACATTTTCGTTTCGTCGAGCTGCACGTGTCCATGGGACAGAGTATAGCAAAGAGAATTTGGAGAAGAATTGTAGAAGCACCAAACCCAACAACGTCTATAGAGCTTCTAGATATGACCAGCACGAGTGAAAATAGCTGGTAAAGTAAACAACACTTACCAGTCACGGGGTAATAATGACACGTGGTAATGTCACGTGGTGATAATGACCGTTTTCAGATTAAATAAAGATGTACAACAAAGTACACTTCTAACGATTTTACTATAAATATATGACATTACAAATACCTAATTGAAATTAAATAAGTAAATTTCATTTTCGAAACAGAAAAGTAAGCGACCATAGAAAATTTAGAAACAGGTAATAAAATGTAAATATAGTATTGATTCAATAAAGAGTGGATAAATATTGATAAAAAACTTAAAAGAAAGTAATGTAATTTTATTTGTGATTTCAAACCTCTATATTAGATATCCGAAACTCCAGTGAAAAAACTACGTATAAATGAAAATAATATTGTGTTAGCAAACACGGAAAAGTTTCTGAGTAAGAAGAGTGGGCTCGAGGCTAGGCTTCAGTAACGGAGTATTACCAGTTGAAATTAAATTAAACTGCCAAAGAAACTTTTATGTACAACACTAAAATATACACAAGGGTAAAAAGAGACAAATTTTCATTAATTTAATGGGCAAATAAACACTAATATATGCTTCGGACAAGCCTAACTCAGCTAGCTAGCAGCTTGTAGCTTGAACACATGTAATGAATAAATAAAAAGTTACTGTGGGGGATAGGTAAGGTAGAAGCGATGGAAATTCAGTCATTACAGCCAAAAACCACGTTACTACGCTCTTTTATAAAACATTTAAAACAAATAGCAAGAATCCACTTCTAAAGCTTTAACTGCTTTAGTTTTTAATTTACGTTAATTTATATTTAACGTTATTACTTAGACAATTTCTATCTTAATTCAAATCCACAATTAGTTTTTAGAAATTCGATTACTTATTTCAAACCACGATAAAAACTTAAATCCTATTAACTTTATTAAACAAGGGTGCAATTTAAATGGGAATTTAATTCAATTTATTATTCGATTTGTATTAATTGGTAAAGATTTAAAATGAAATGTAAGCAAAAACATGAACGTTGAGTGTGTTTACATTTAGTTAAAATCGCAAATATTATTGATGACGGTAGCCGTTTGTAAATGATTTTATCTCTGCAATTTTTTTGCAAAGAGAATTGCTAATCATTTCCAGTGAACTTGAAGTGGATTACATACTATAGTTAGATGTGTTTTCCGAATTATGAATATCAATACATCAAAAACATCTTTTACACAAAGCCTAATTTACAAAAGTATGAAAAATTTAAGCAATAGGCCTATACAAAATCGTAAAAGCATGAGTAACAATCAAAAGTAAGATTCCGCATAATTTTATTTCCATAATGAGACACTATAATATATTTTTAATTTGAAAAAAACACGTGACGTTATCAGTAACGATAAAATATTATTTCAGGATGGATTTTCCTTTGATTCTGGCAAGAAAATCAGAAAAATCCATGAATCAACAATTGAAGAAACCTTATATTGCGTAGTACCCATTTAGTGGTTTTAAAAATTTGAATAACATTAAACATTTTCAAGGATTTGTTCAGCGACTGAAATTATCATCAGAATAGAACAGAATATGTGGAACTAACGAAAACAATCACTATAACCTTTCTCAGTGTAAAAAATTGGCCTTAAATTAAGCTGTCATTACAATTCAAGTGTCCATTAAAATATTATTTGTGATAATAGTTAAGCGCTGTTTCTTTTCCTTACAACATATTTATAACCAAAAATGGACTTTCTGATAAATATATACCGACTACTGCTTAAAAAAGGATTACTTACTTTTTTAAGCATGGGGCATATCACCCGTAAGGGTGCGGCATGTCACCCGTAACATAAGGGATAGATACCGCAATGTATGGTTTTTTAAGGTCAAAAATGTTGTTCGAAAGTTAAATTTAAAATTCCAAAAAATATTATTATGTCGAAGTAAACTTGTTTATTTTCCTGTAAAATATAATTAGAACCATAACTGCATCATGGGACTTTATATATTGACGAATTAGAAAATGTGCACCATCTACCCTGGATTTACTATAAAAATCGGAGATTTCTGGAATGTTTCTGAAGATCTATGATCATTTAGACTATTACGACTGGTATATTATCTTTTATTTGACACATTTTTATTGAAAATTGATTTATCTGTTATTACATTATTATAACAATTTCTAAATATAACGATAAAAGTTCCAAAACTTGAATTACTTGCAGTCGTCACTACAGTCTTACAACTGGCCAAGATCCCTTGGCCAGAGGCGTTTTAAACGTCTGTGCCAAGTACCCGGTGTCGTTCTAGTGTACATGTTTTGTATGAGAGGGTTGTAATGTAATTCAAATTTGTCGTATATCGTCTTGTATAGTTTCGTGACGACATTTACGTATGGGATTTGTAAGTCTTTGCGCAACATTAAGTTCGTGACGTAAAAGGGGATTGCGTTATTGCTCGTAGAATCTTGTTTCGAATCGCTGTATAGGCCTACGTTTCGTGTATGAAGGTTTAGAAGATCCTTAAAGTTGAACACCATATGTCCAGATTGGTCTTTAGATTGGCGTGTAGATTGTTAATTTATGTGATATGTTTAATGTAGAACGTCTATCGAGTAAGCGCTTAAGTTAATAGGTGATTACCTATTAACTAAAGCGCTTACTCAAGTAACGCTTAAAAATTAACTTTAAACTTCTTATGTTAATTTTAAACTGATTTCGACCTAAAAAAAACAATTTAAATATAAATAATAGCTTCTTCCTGACAGTTAACTAAAATTAAATAATTTACCTAGAAAAAGCCATGTAGTATTTCACCAGATAGTCAACGGTAGCCATACGAGAGTAAAATATTCAGAAAATTACTTACTTTTATTTTAATAAGGACAAAAATTGACGGGTATCAAAGTTCTGTGATGCTCTAAGAACTTACCTGAAACAAATAATTAATAGATATATTATAGAATGGAAATAATAATTACAAACGACAAAGCAGTGTAAAACATATTTATAGAAATTACCTAGTAAAAATCTTTTAATAACATTGTTCCTTCATATTTTCCTACTCCAATACACTACGTAACATACCCTAAAATCCCTGACGTCAGTAAAGCAACTCACCACACGTACCAACGATTTAAATAAAAATTTTAAAATAATAACCAACTAATCCGAGATCTGAACTTTCTACATTTATCAGGTAACTCCAGCGTCGGCATCGTAGAAGTTGAAACAGAGAATTTAATTTAAGTACTGGTCATCTGAACTGTTCTCGGCCAACTCAGTTTGTTAAATTTAGTTAATTTTGTATAATTTAAACATGATTATTACATTATATTCATCTAACATCCGCTTTTGTAACATTTTTAACTTATACCCATAACATTCACATAACAATAATAAATGTTATAACATTTAGAAAGCAAGAACTAATGAGTAATGTTTCCCTAAAAAATGTTAAAATAAGTTGTAAAAATATTTACTGGCCATGCAGAGCTGCGCTGTAGTAAATTTTAAATACATAAAGTGAAAAATTACCATAGCAAAGAGAATAATTTTAACTTCACTTATTAAATGAGTGTACACTTTCAACAGGACCAACGAAAGAAAATGCTTTGTCATATTTTTCACCAAAAATAACTAACAAAATATCTAGTCAATAAACGTGTTTTACTTTTTAGATAAGAAAACACAACTTCTTTTTACTACATACTGTAGATACTGTAAAGATACAAGTCAAAAAAATAGGAGGAAAGAACGCCCAACATATAACCCCTCATACAATTACGAACTTATAAATTTTAGTCATATAAAGACTCCTCGAAAATACTAAGGAGGGTCGGAAAACTGAATCGCCTTGATTAAATGGGTTTTATTGGATTCAGTTGAAGGGGAATTTAAGAATACCCTATTTTATAAGATATCTTAACCGGAGTGTTCTATTTAAATTAATAAAATACACAAAAAGGCCTAAAAGGCATTTACCATTTAGTATAATTTTGTTAGTTTCTATCGACTACCTAATATAAAAAAATATCCTTTAGGTTAAATGAAAAATTTTCAGGAACCAATATGAAACTTTAAAAATTTTCAAAAAATATAGCCTACTGTAAATTTATAGAAATTATAGACATATTAATTCTATTAAGTAATAGTGCAGCATACTCGCTTAGTAACAAAATTAACATAAACATTTGTAAATCTGCAAATAGGTTACCGTATAAAAAAATTGTAAAATTTAAATTTATCCATTGAAAATATCAAAACATCTCCCTTATATTCCTCCTTGCCTACAATCAAGATTTTCTTTTTAGGACAGGCAATATTTTTGTTCGCAATAAACTGATTTGTACATTTTTATTATTTTTTATTCGTGTATAAGATTTATTTCAATTATTATAAACCCAATTAACCCAATTGTAATATTAATAAACCCATTTATTTTGTTAGTTGAAAATATTTATGTAGTTATAGGGAATTTGATATGTGTATGTGTGTGTGTGCGCGTGTGCGTGTTTTTATATGTATTGTATTTTATTATTGAGCAACAATAATAAACATATTGTTTAGTTACGATAATTTCTTCTTGCAGGTAGTTGTAGGCCAGTCGTGTTCTTGTCCATCCATCGAATGGGAATCGAATGGGGCCTCGAGTCATTGTTGTAATCAGTTTTATAGGTACTATTTAATTCTGTTCGATTCTTAATTGCCTGGTTTTAAAATATTTTAATTGTTTCATTAGTTTTTAAATTTTAAGTAGATTTTAACTTTCTCCTCATTTCTTTTTATTATATTATTAGGCTGATTAGTTTTAATAATTTATTCTGACTTGAAGCTTCCTTGATTTTGTGACTCCATCTTTGAAAAATTTGCATATTTGACTTCTGGAAAATTATTTGTATTTTATTAATTTTCTTCTTAAAAATTTTATTTGTGTAGTTTAATTTTGATTTAGAATATCTTAAAATTAATTAAAAATTATTTATTATGATAACTATTTATAAAATTTATTTAAGTTCTTCAACAATTGAACTATTAGTTTGATCTTCGATCAACGATCTTATGAAGCATAGACTGGTATTCTACATGGTTTTCCTCTTTATGGAAGCCCTAAAATTTCAGAATTAGTTATTTGAATTTAGTTCGGTTCATTAGTTATAAGTTCGAAATTAGCTATTTGAATTTAGTTCGGTTATTTATTTTTATAAAAATCGGCCCAACAATTTACTCGGTAAGTTAGATGAATATATGCGTTTACGATTATCAGTAAACTTTATATAATAAATAAATAAATAAATATATTTAAGAGTACAATAAAAGCCAAAATCTTATACGGCAGCGAAACCCTAGCGTGGATGGACGGAGGAGGAATCAAGGAAACCTGCAGAAAAGTAGAGCACAGGATACTCAGAACTTGCATAAACAAGAAGCACAAGGTAGATAATCACTAAAGACTTTTGCCTTACGATCAAGTCTACAGAGACGTTGAACCAATAACAGTGGCCATGCGCAAGAAACAGTTGTCGTACTTTGGACACAAGTGGCACAAAGAAATCAAAAGGGATTCACAAAAACTTGGACTAACTCACGAAGATCTAACGGAAAAATCACCCAAATACGAACAGATCATCAAAGAGCAAAACCAACGGCTTACGACACAGAAAAGAGAGAATAAGAAGAGGGATTTTTCAGAAGCAGCCAAACAGAAGCGTGCTCAGAACATGAGAGAATATCACGCCAAAAAAACAGAAAGCTTCCAAATTGACTAAAGTAGTCCATTGTGGCTAAATAAGCAATAAAAAGCCATGGTATGAGTTTCTGGAGAAGAAGTTGTCAGCTGAAAATGCCGGATTGAGTAAGGAAAGGGGATATTTTCAAAAAGGTTGACAAAGAGGTTTTATTAACTGACAAAAATTGAAGAAATACAATAATTGATCAGGTGCTGTATCTACGAAGAATGGAAGACAGGTTACCACAGAAAATTTGGATGTAGATCCAGACGGAAAAAGCGAGGACGAGCAAGAACAGAGGTGACGGAAGGTGTTATAAGAGCTACGGGGCGGAGGGGTCTAAAAGCTGAAGCTGAAGACGTGTTCAGGAGAAATAAATGGCGCTATTGGTAGCGGTAAATAGCTCAGTGCTGTAGAACAGCCGGTATAATAATTATTAAGAATACAGTTACGAATTAGAGTAGTAATGATTAGACGAACGAATAAAACGTGTAATAAATTAATGTAGAATCATATTATTAAGTTTGTAAATGTATCTTGTGCAAAGAATAGGATATGAAATGCTAAGTGTAAAATTTGTATAATAATACAAATTTTAATATACTGTATCTACATGAGACAGAATAAATGTATCTACATGAGACAGAATAAACTTTTTGAGAAAAACGTGTTCACAACTCAAGAATTTGTATTTTCATGATAAATTCTCTTCTATTTCTCTTACTGTTCGTATTCTTATTCTCTTTTCGGTTGGTTGGTTAGTTGAAGAAGCTAACGTTACTGCTTAATGTAACGCAAAAAAAGGAAACTTGACAGTGCATCCCATTCATAAATATCTCATCTTCTGGTGTACCGTATCTGCTTTAACACTGTTACCATTCCATTTTGTAGATTGAACTTTTTCGGATTAACTCGAGGAATGATGATGATGATGATAAAAAATATTATACCAAGTCAGAGATATTCTACGTTAAGATCCACAAGATACGGAGACGAATATTATCGCAAATACATATTTTAATTTAATAAGACGAGAAATATAAAGTTTGTATATTTCACCTATAATTGTAGTTATTCTATAATACATTATTTATTGAAAATTTTACTGGTGGTAACAGTGAGATATATAAATATACAAGAGCAGTTAATATCCTATTTACAATATTAAACTAGTGTTATCAATAGCATTATATTATATTTTTTGCTAGTTTCAGAGGATGCATTAAACTCATTAGTCTATCATTTTTCGTCGTTTAACCGGTTTCACGTCACACTTACTTTTTCTAGGTATCATTTTAATAATAACCTACTAATGGTGATTTTCAGAATTATAGCTCTTCAGAAAGGTAAGCCCTGCAGAAATACAATCAACTACGGTTATGGTAAATGGAATCCGTAAGTCCCAACCCATTCTAATAAGAAATACATTGAAATTACTTCTGATGTAGTGAACTTTGATCGTGTGAATTTATAGATCCTAATCGCTGTTGAGAATGCCAGGTAAAACCGACGTTCTATAAGTTAAACTGATTCAATAGGTAAATGAAAACGGACGTAAATAATTCACTAGCTGATCTTCTTTTATATTTTTTAAAGAGTTATAAAACCGCACATTTTTTGTAAACCATAACAATGCATGAGAGAGCGGAAATTACAAGGTGAAATTAGGGAATGAAGAAAACAATCCTACCATTAGAGAGGATTTGAAAGGTGTTAGGACTGCGCTAAGGGTTTTTGGAAACTGCTAAACACGTGGATACAACTGTTAAAAAGGACAAGATCTCGAACTGGACAGTTAAAATATTCATCACAGGAGTGCATCGAAAATAACACAAATAACTTAATACTTCACAAACAAGTAATCTAAAATTATACTTATCATACAGAAATTTTCTTTTCAAAAAAAAATTATTAATCTAATATGCTGTTAATTTTTAATTAGTTTTTATTTTAAAACCTCCTTTCAACCCTTTAGGAGCAAGTGACTAACTAAAGAGTAAGTAAGTATGTAAAAAAGTATTAGTTGTTTTTTCAGAGCTCTCAGGCCTAAGCAACTCAATGAAACGCTTTATGGTAATAAAAATCATAGGTCTTCTGCAACATTATAATTTCGTAGAAAATCTGCACAAAACACACAATAACTTTTAAACTATAAAATTGAAGGTCTCACGTTCAATTACCGGCTAGGGGCTGGAAATTTAAACTAGTCAAAACCTACTATTTAATCATCTACAGTAGTCGCTATACTATATCCCACGGAACCGCGCAGCACGTCAAAACATGGATGTATTAAAATTGCGATTGAACCTAGCGCGATTCATTCGAGTTACAAAAAATGTTTTAGCTAACCAGATTAAACTTGCTATATACTAATTGAAGCAATACTAAATAAAAAATACGACAGTACCAGTAGAAAGAATTCACAGAGTAAGCTTATTATAAAACATCCGGTCTGTCGCCGGTTGTTTTGACTTAAGGCGTTGATAGAGCGAAACATGATTACGCATTCTTTTTACCGACTTTCAACCCATAGTCTGTTTATATCTACTGCACGGTTCTGTGGGATATACTATAACTAACTGGCTGTTGGTGCAACTTAAAATAAATTTACTACAATCGTCGCTAAATTATAAAAAGGGCATTTCAAAGTTAATATGAAAGGAATGTGGTATTCTTTGTCAAACGTCTAAGAAATTACGAATGGGTATGGTTGAATGAAACTAACTATTGTCAGAATCAAATGTCTTGATAGACAATTCATTCAATGGAGTATCGTCGACTGATTTACACATTATGGGCATAACTTTAAGAAAAATTAAGTTAGACATCATCAGCTGTCAAAGATTAAGCTCAATATTCTGTTCCGGCATCCATCTCTTTTTAGGTCTTCCCAAGCCTCGCTTCCCTCTAGGTTTATATTTCCATGCTCGTAGAAAAAGTCTGTAAGCCGGCATGCGAAGTAAATGGTTTGGCCAGTTTCTTTCCAACGACACCCATTGGGGTGTCAGTAAGATATTTTCTTTTAACGGGTGATTCAAAAAGAGCGCCGGTTTTTAAACGGCTGGTACATTTTTGTTTATCGGTTGGCAACATTGTTAGACCTCATTTCTATTTCGGAGAACATTCCGATTGACGATTCAGTTGTAGTTTCTCTTGTTCGCAGTGTAGTACTCTCGCAGTCTGTGTCTAACCATGGAGAAATTTACTATTGCACAACGAGTGTTAATCGTCAAAACATTTTACCAGAGTGGAGAGAGTTATGCGGCTACTGTCAGGCGACTTCGCGGTACTCTAGGACGTAATGAAGCACCGAATGAATCAACAGTTCGCAGGCTCATGAAAAAGTTTTTTGAGACGGGGTTCAACAGTCGACCTTAAAAGTTCTGGACGTCGTCGTTCTGGCCGAACTGAGCAGAATATTGCGTTGGTTAGTGACAGTGTGGCTGTTAGCCCAGCAAAATCAATACGTCGCCGTACTCAACAATTGAGTTTACGATGTTCTTCTGTACGGAGAATTCTTCGGTACGATCTCCAATATCACCCGTATAAAATTCAGTTGCTGCACGAGGAACAATGTTGTTGCTCCGTGAACGGTTCCAGGATCGCATCATTTCTCATAATTCCGACCATCAATGGCCACCAAGGTCGTGTGACTTGACGCCTTGTGACTTTCATCTTTGGGGTCATCTGAAGTCATTGGTGTATGCCAATAAACCCCGAAACATCAATGACTTGAAGGAGGAAATTCGACGGGTTATCGGGCAAATGGAAGTCGAAACTTGTCGTGCAGTAATATCCAATTTCATGGACAGAGTTGATGCGTGCCAGCGCAGTAGAAGAGGACACATGCATGACATAATTTTTCATACATGAAATCGGAAGGTAAGATGAACTTGTTGATTTATTTATTTTCAGTTTTTCAATAAAATAAATCTCTTAATTTGATATATCAAAACCGGCGCTCTTTTTGAATCACCCTATACTTATCATCATTATGCGTAATAGAGGTTTAAGCATTGTTTAAAATAACTTGACGACGTTTCCAATTGTATTGGACGATACAGAAATAACAAGGTACGTAAAATTATATAAAACCTAAATACACGATTACTCACGCGTTGTTACTCATAATTTAGTCCTGAAATTCGTGAACCGTGTTTTTGAAACATCACAAGAATGGAATATTATATTGAAATAGTGATTGTTTTGAGTTTACGTTTCACAGAAATTAATGTGGGCTACTAGTCATAAAATCTGGATGTTAACTACACGTTTTAAAATTTAAATGAATGAATACAAACAATTCAAAATACATTAATGTAAGTAATATGAAAAAACAACAAACTTTTACAGCGAGAATTCATGACAAAAAACTGAAGAAAAAACATAATGAGAAATGTTAAAATATAAATTATATAAATTAGTGGAGAAAAGAAAACAATGTGGGTAGCTATTTGCCATGCTGATGTCGGTTACACGGTCAGGTAAATCTTGTGGGTGGTGGGGGGGCACGAGCGTAGATGACCTCTGACCCAGCGAGCTACAGGTGCCGTCAGAGCTGCTTCTGGGGCTGTAGTTGTTGGTGTATAAGCACACGCGGTATATGTATGTAACAAAGGCGGGCAGGTAGCCTTTTGACCTGCAGATTTATTCGTCCTCCCCTATCATCGTTACACAAACAAAACCACGTCCACATAAACAACACCCTCATGCAAGCAGTCTCGGCTTTACAAACGTCATTTTTACTAGAATAAATAAGAAATAATAAAAACAGATGTGAAAATTACTCAGATGTTGTACGTAATTTATACTTTGATATAAAAGGTGATTCGCGAAATTGATCGTTTTCTGAGGACATATTAGGCCTACAGGTCAAAAGAAAAAAAATTCATACAAATGTACGTCCTGAGGTGGTACATTATCAGGTTATGGTTTGAGAAATATGTGAGCCTGATATATGGTCCACAGGTTAAATTATGCCTAACTGACTTTTTCTTCTTCTTCTTTTTCTTCCACGGCTTAGGCAGTAGCCTGTTCCTAACTCACAAACTTGAATCTCTTAGCTTATATCCATGTTTTCTGAGGTCGTCCCACATCTCTCCGTCCAACCGGTGCATAACGGTGTACATGGAGAGTATTCTGTGCAGGTGTTGCCTCCATCGCTCGCGAAACCCCTTAATCTTCCATCCAGGCAGTAGACTTGGAGCTCCTTCCTTATATCCACGTTTCGCACTCTAACCAATCTCGAGCATCCCTTAAATCTTCGCAGGAATCTCATTTCCGCTCCTTAAATTCTTTATACATTCTTCGTCGTGGTCACTCATGCTTCAGTCCCATACCTTATTATCGGAGATGGCATCACCTTGTAAAACTTTATTTCATTAAATAAAGCTTAAATAGGCTAGTGCGATTCGAAACAAGTCTTTAGAGTGATAATCTAAGAGATATACAATATTGTAAAATAACATGTTAGTTAATTTTAGGAATTTATGCTTGTTCACTCTTATTTTTTGAAATGACATTTTTGTTTGAAAAAAGTTAAAGATGAATCATTGAATAAAGAGAGAAGATTACTCATTAAACTTATGAAGTTTATCGTCTCATTCTGAAAGGGTACGAGAGAGGGGTCTTAAAAATAATTGGTAAAGCTCATAAACTTAATAAAGCTCATAAATTTAATATTAGTTAGACTAATTCACGGTTGGTTATTAGTTTAAAATTATAACGCCAAAGACGCAAAATTACAGTTACTTTCTTCTCTAAGCATGATAAAACTGCTTATAATTACAGTTTTCACCAAAAAGTTTTAGTAAAAAACTTTTTTAATGCAAGCCTTCAGAAGAAATTATTTGGAAACTTTCAGTGTTAATGCCATTACGTAAAATTCAATTTTCTTGCTGTTGTAAAGATAGGTATAGCCAACATCCGATTTAGTCTTTTTCACTTAGGAATTAAACAGAAAATTAAAATAAAACCTTTACTTATGAAATTACAATTCACTTAAAATAAAGTCATTACTTAAAAAAAATTAATTGTAAAGAATAAACTAAAAAAGTTTTAAAATTAACACTCTCGCTCAATAATATTCTACTTTTTATTTTTCAACGCAAAGTTTTAACTATACCATTTCAATAATTTATTCTTGGGTAGCACTAATTTTTACATCACAAATGGCTTTAATTTCAGCATGAACTAATGACAGTGATTTTTAAAATCCTGTGGCACGTGATCACTATCCCTCAAGAGTGGGAGAGAATCACCTGATCACTTCAACACTAGTTTTATGCTCATTTATATCTTCTGTTAATAAATTAGTATAAACTATCATTTTCAATCACCTTTACAAAACCATGAGCGATATATTATTATTTTCAAATGACCATCTGATATAGTCTGTGTTGTTTAGGTCAACAGCCGAAACACACGTTCAATCCTACGCACTTTTCATGTTTTATGAGAATATAAAATAAAGGTAATGAAGTAAAACCGGAACGTTGTCATGTTAGAATTACAATCAGAATTTATAAATACATCATAATATTATGTTATGTTACTTAGGCCAACAGCCGAAAGACTGCTTTGAACAACTAGAGGTTTTACTAAATTAAAACGAGGAGTGACGTCGTTTACTCTGCCTTCCTCACCGAGTTGAAAGGATACGCTTATCAGCATGCTAGGCCCTCCGAAAAGCACCAACTTTCCATCCTGCAAATGACACCTTCACTTCATTCACCACAGGGATTGCCTGTATAATGAAATACATACTCTCAGAGGATGTAACTCTGACTAGTGTCTTTTACACCTCTACCTGTTCTATTCTTAAATAGTTCAGTCATAATTAGCTGACTATATGATAAGAAACAGAACTATTTTTTTAGCCCTGGAACCAACAAATCGAGTGCAATTAATTTAACACTCCACCTGCCTGTTATTGGAAATATGTTATTATATCATAATAAAATAATCTTATTCTTCTCCTTCCTATTCATTACGAATGTTGAGGACCGTATAAGTTATCATTATTTTGTTGACATCCGTGCTGAACAGCTGTGTGTTAGTCATAAAGCACAAGTTTCTAAGATTTATTTTATAAAACTCCAAGTGTTAATTCTATGATTGTTCTTAATGCGGGAAAGTTGTTTAGATCATCAGCCAAAAGGCTGGTTTGAACCTGTAGAGGTTTTACTAAGTAAAACGAGTAGTGAGGTGGTTTACTATTGCCTTCCTCACTGAGTGGAAAAGTACGCTTATCAGCAAACCGGGCCCTCTGAAAAGCACATATTTTCCAATCTACAAATGACACTTTCACTTCATTTGACTGTATATATATGTGTTTCTGGCTGTGTAATGAATTCATTACTTTCAGAGGAGATAACTCTGATTAGTGTCTTTTGCACCTCTGCCTCTAATGTTCTTAAATGATTCAGTCATTTAATTGGCTGACCATGTGATAAGAGACAGAACTATTTATTTTAGCCCTGCAACTAACAGATTAAGTGTAAATAATTTCACACTCCACCTGTCTGTTATGGGCAATTATTACTGTCGGTATTATACCGACTAATTATTTTATAACTGTTATAATTATAACTGTCTGTTATGGGCGGAAAAGAGAAAAGGTCACAATCACCTATTCATTATTTTCACTAAAGGCTCACCTGTTTCACAACAATTTGAAGGATTACACGATGATCATGCAAAGTAATACCAAAAGATATGGAATTCAGAATTAAATTACATGAAAATGTCTTCAACAAATACGTTAAATGAGAAAACGTAAACATTTATTATTTAAACAAGCTGATATAATTCACTGAAACAAAAGCCTACTTTAAAACACTCACTCAAATTAGGTAACTTAAGTTCCTTCTCTACAAAAAAATATCACAAAAATGATAAGGTTGGACAAGAATTGTTGTTTTATTCTGCTAAGATTTAAAGAAAATATACAGCCTAAAATGTTAACAACTCAAAATTAAAAAAGCAGTTATACAAAATATTTTATACTGTTTGTATATAGTTATATATTCGTAGAAATTTAATGAACGTTCAAATAAAAAAAGAATTATTGTGACTTTTATTCCAGGTTCTTTCGGGATCTGGTTTTTTATAAACAATAAAACTTTCATTTAAATTTATGACAGATATTTATTCACAAATTAAACAATATCATTAATTCATTGTTTAACAACTAGAAAAGTACAATAAACTACTCAACAAGTGAGTTTATCAAAAAAGGCATTAAAATTTAATCAAGACTAACTAAACTAACTAATATGAATTTTTTTTTTTTTTTTTTTTTTTTTTTTGGTTTAACGTCCGAATGTTTTGCAAATTGCTGCTAATGCAGACGGTGAAGGATGAAATGAATTTTTTGTAACGTATGAAAAAATGCCATGCCCGAGTGGGATTCGAACCCAAGACCGCATGGTGAGAGGCGAGCACGTTACCAACATCGCCAACGCGGCCGGCTTAATTATGTTCATTTGTAATAAAATAATTAATATAAATTTTTACTTACAGTTGTACACTATTATAATAATTGCAAGACACAAATCGGTTCTTTAACCTTTTTACTTCATTTTACATAAACTAACTTCACAAGGGTTCATACATTACTGACTAATTAAACAACGACCGCTATTATATAGTAATAAACACCATAGTAAACACTATAATAAATACAAATTGCCCATAACAGACAGGTAGAGTGTCAAATTATTTACACTCAATCTGTTCGTTGCAGGGCTAAAATAAATAGTTCTGTTACTTGTCACATGGTCAGCCAATTAAATGACTGAATCATTTAAGAACAGAAGAGGTAGAGGTGTAAAAGACACTAATCAGAGTTATCTCCTCTGAAAGTAATGAATTTCATTATACAGCCAGACCCTGTGGTGAATGAAGTGAAGGTGTCATTTACGGAGTGGAGGGTATATGCTTTTTAGAGGGCCCGGCATGCTGATAAGCGTACTTTTCCACTCAGTGAGGAAGGCAATGGTAAACCACCTCACTCCTCGTTTTACTTAGTAAAACCTCTACAGGTTCAAACCAGCCTTTTGGCTGATGACCTAAACACAACACAACAACAAACACCATAGAGTTTCAAGCAAGATAAATATAACACAAGTATAAAAAGAACATAACAGATTTCAATGGAATATTTACAACTTTCTACTCTATACTAAAAGATTAACAAGTGATTGTAGATACACAAATAGTCCGAAAAGCAGCATATTACTCTTTTCAAAACTCATTCAAACGCAAAACACCGTTAAAAGACTATTGTCTAGCCAATTTAATACGTTCCAATATTCCACTATGATAACTGTTACAAACAGAAATTGATGTAATAAGAAACAATGTATCGAACAAATAAGCAATAGAAATTAGTTAAATTGAACAATTCCAACGTACATAAAAAAAATTATCAACAAACATACCGCAAACTTCTTGGGAAAAAAACAAACAAATAATTTAACGAGTATAGCATAAAAAATAAATTATTTCTAGGACGGATTCATGTTTTTCGGAATTCATGTTAAAAAAATATCTTTAAACTGGATATCAGTCTCCGAGACAACGACAAAACGAATGAAACGTAAACACCCGAGGACTTATTTCAAATGATCATTGTATACAATGAAAAGTGAAAATAAAACATAAAAGACAATCCTGTGGTTATAATTTTATAAGCAAAATACGTTGTGATATAACCAGTTTACATTTTGTTAAGGAAGATTTAAAATGATTTACCTCTTTATTCGTTCATTCTTTACGATTTTTCATACCTGCCTTTTGTTCTTTGTTAGATAAATAGGAGAGTTCACTGTTTGTTCAAAAATAAATGAGTTCATTTTTTAAAAAGTTCCTTTTTTTGGTTTAACGTTTGACTGTTAAAAAGTTCCTTAAAAATAATATTAGAATTATGATACTTAATAATTATCTTTTTGTTTAAAAATTAAAAATACTAAAGTTGACATTTTACATTTACACAATAAATAAACACCATTGAGGTCCAAGATAATTAACATGTAATTAATTAAAACCTGTATTTCCGTTTTTAATGCAATTACAAAGAATGGTAAGTTAATGGGTTCATCTCGTTTATATTTTCACGTCAATATGTGTTCATATTGCCGATAAAGGACAAGTGGAGTTTTAAATTAATTGCACTCGATCTGTTGGTTCCAGGGCTACAAAACTTAGTTCTGTTTCTTATCACATAGTCAGCCAATTATATGACTGATCTATTAAAGAACAGAAGAGGTAGAGGTGTAAAAGACACTAGTCAAGAGTTATTTCCTCTGAGAGTAATACATTTCACTATACAGCCAGACCCTGTGTTGAATGAAGTGAAGGTGTCATTTTTGCAGAGTAAAAAGTGGGTGCTTTTCGGAGGGAATGGCATGCTGATAAGCATACTCTTTCAACTCAGTAAGGAAGGCAATAGTAAACAGCCTCACTCCTCGTTTTTACTTAGTAAAACCTAGAGGTTCAAACCAGCCTTTCGGCTGTTGACCTAAACAACAACACATGATCATATCTAATTTAGCTGTTCTATTCTATATTTATGGAGTCTCAATAAAAATGAAAGGCACTTATATTAAAATGTTTTTTAGTGTTATAGAAAATACTTCTTTATGTTGTATTTAATTAGATACTTCCTTACCAAATGTACCAGCAACCTAATTGGTTCTGCAATCTCAAAAAAACTCGTTGTGAGTCTGTGTTACATTTAATCTGCAGAAAGATAACTGTCCGTCTGTTAATTCTGCTAACAATGATACCCATTGAAAAGATGTGCCATAGATTTATTATTGCAGTTATATAGGAAGGTATCTCGGAAAAACATTTAAAGGTTAAAGGAGAAAATTTGAAAATCAGAATATCCGAGATGAAATGGGTTCTGGGAAGAAGCCCACCTTTACATTATAAAATAAAATATATCAGAACATCTAGCAGACCAGATGAGGAAAAATAATTTTTTTCTTTGGACATCTCTTGAGGACTGACTCAGCCAGAATCTCCCACACAAATCATCAACTTTTTCCTAAACATATAATCTCAGCCACACTGGATCAAAGAAATTGAACAGGACATGAACGAAATACAAATCTCACTTAAAGACCTGAAACGAAAATTTGGAAATTACCAGAAACTAAACAACGAAGACTTGAACAGAAAAGACCGACCAAACGACAGGAAATCATGTATTCCGACGAAGGACTTCAGAAGAAATCAGACAGATTGAAGGAATACTGGAAAATAATCAAGGAAAGAAACGTCAGGAAAAGTATTCCAACACAACAAAAATCGAAATAAGATTTTTCTTCTCTAATGAACTTATGTAGCGTGCGTGGCTTTAAAAATAAAAAAATAAAAATAAATAAACTAATGTCTGAAAGTTTGTTGAATCCTGTATAGATGCATGACATATTCAAGTGTGGATTACTACTACATTGAGTCATATTAATGTGAGCTTCAATCAAGGTCAATGGAGTTGGCCAGAATGTTACCCGATCGCATTTTCCGTGTGCTACATGTACAATCACTCACTCACTCATACAAGCACACAAATACAACAAAACAAAGTAGGCTATGTAACTATAAAATACGGTAAGCTACAAATTTATTATAGTTGTTTTAATTTTCGGTTATTACATAACTTACTTGTCCATTATTGTACGAAATAACCTTACATTAATGTATGCTTCGTTGAAGTTCACACTGATATGACGTTCACTTAAGTAAACCAAACGTTCATATTATTCAGAAGTTTCAAAATAAATTATTAAAGATTGAATCAAATGCTACATGGTTTGTAAAAATTATTAAACTCATGAATATCTACGTAGAAGTCATCTGCAGTGAATGAAAAAAATAAAAATCGTTTAGTAAGTCATTTAAAACCAGTGGTTATTAATTAATCTGCTAGACAATAGTGAACATAAGTCGTGTTTGAAAAGATGAGATATTTTAGATATAGGACAACTGCGAGGTTAACAAACAATATATTAAAATTAAAATCGATGTCAAATTGAAATAAATACAAAAAATCTAATTAAACTAATCTACACGAAAAACTTTACAGGCTTGGTCTTAATGAGCGAATAAAGTTTGCGAGTGTTTAAAAAAAATTTTTTTATAAAATTCACCTCCTGTTCCCAGACTGATAGCAAATACCGAACAACATATCTGTTTAAAAAATAATTTTATAGAATACTACTGAATCATGGTTCTTTTCAATTTTAATCAAAAGAAAATATCATTTTATTTATATATTTTATCATTTTCTTTGGAAACTAGTAAATAAACTCTTCTGTATATTGTACATACGCCACTAAAATTTCATGAACCGAAACCATGAAGGGTTATACAAATTTTCAAATATATGATATGAACATCCAGACTATTATTTTGTTACATAAAGGGGTCAATATACCATAATTTTTTCACAAATATTTTCCCATTATGCGTAAAATAAAGTAAAAAAACCATTTATTTATCAAAAAAACCTTTGTTCATAAAATTCGTTCGTTTAATGATTAAAACTATTATTAAACCTACATGTACAACGTTATCGGACCTGTCTCTTATTAAAAAAACCCGTACGAAAAAATTTAAATGATAATTCGCCGTGAAACAAATCACCCTGAGGGGGCGAATACATACTATACCCCTTTGTTCATTACACTCCTTTTGTTTTGATTCAGCTAGATCAATAACTGTCGTCGTATTTTGTCTTTTTTTTTGTTTTCCTTTCAACTGTATCAAAAAAGTTTTATGACGCTCCTCTTTACAGCAGTAGTAGATGAATGATATAAAAAATTATTTTATCCCAGTTTATATCATTTTGCTTTTTTTGTCCTATTGTTCACCATGACTGACTGTTTGTTCTGTCCGACTCCTCTCCATCTGAAACCCTTTCTTTATGGAAACACCCAAGCATTCGTTTGCTCATTTTACTCCAGTTACTGTTGATTAATTTCTGTTGAAACTTCTTTCTTTCAGTCTACCTCAACGTATTTGAATACACATTGTACACCCTTTCATAATTAAATTTTGTTTAACGTACCCCATCAAAGAAAAATTAAATCTTGAGTTCATAATGAACATTAAAGTGAACGCTATGAAGCACTTCAAATTTTATGGAGTATGGGATGAATTTATTAAATACTAATATAAATTATCAGTTAAATAGTATACTTAAGTAAGTCTAACCTAGTAATGAGAAATACAACAAGAAAAGAAATAGTCAATACATAACCACTATTTCACGAACCAATAGTATGATGAACTTCCTAAATTATAATAAATATTCACTTTTTTCTTCCTTAATTCCCCCGCCCGTAACTTTGTCTTTGTGCACGCGCGTTTCTTCATGACTATATAAATGGAGTATCGGGACGCAAGTTATTTTGTTCTATGACTATTTATTGTCATACAGGTAACTTACGCCTTGCACAACCCCTTTTAAATGAATCTAACGTCCTATAACTTTAAAGATCAATAAACTAAAGAAGTATTGTCGTAATGCAATCGAGATAAAGGGTGTAACACGATTACCCGGTTCTTTGATAGTACTATACAAGCGTTTTAACATAGCAATTATGTATAAAGAACTAAAAAGTATGGTACAATACAACTTTCTCGTTGTGAGTTTTTTAATTTAAGTTAAAAATTCATTTCGTATTTAAACATAATCTCATTGACAGCACAACATAAAAATATAGGTGAAAATGCAAATATGTAGCCTACTGTTGAACTATAAACTAAGAGCTGAAATAATGTAAGGAGTAAAATTTCACCTTAAATACCAGAAACATTAAAAATACTACCACAAAAAGTTTTAAATTAGAGAGATGTTGTTTTTTTAGGTCAACAGCCAAAATGCTGGTTTGAACCTCAAGAAGTTTTACAAAGTAAAACGAGGAGTGAGGTGGTTTACAATTGCCTTCCTCACTGAGTAAAAAAGTAGCCTGTGATTATTAGCAAGCCAGGCCCTCCGAAAAACTACTACTTTGCACCCTGAAAATGACACCTTCGATTCATTCCCCACAGGGTGGGCTGCATAATGTAATTCATTATTTTCAAAGGAGATAACACTAACTAGTATCTTTTACACATCTACCTCTTCTGTTCTTAAATAGTTCAGTTATATTATTGGCTGACAACGTGATAAGAAACAGCACTATTTTTTGTAGCCCTGGAACAAGCAGATCGAGTGCAAATATTTAACACTCCACCTGCCTGTTATGGGCGTAAATTTGAAAGAATGACATGCAAAATCTAATTTGGTGAAAAAAAACACTATTAATAATTAAATGACACATCTTACGATGATTTAAATTGATATAGTGTTTATGTAGAGAGCTTTCGTATCCACAAGCAGTCTCTTAGACCGAAAATAAATGAATATTATGAAAACATATATGGCATAAGAAAAATACTCTCAATAACATAATCTCTTGTTAACAAATTATAGATAAAACATTATATCTGTAAGAAATAAATCTAAAAATGAAAGTAAATGATGTCACCATGCTGAAATCTTTTGATCATAATCGAAGTATTTTGGCGTCATAATATTGAAAATAAATAAACAAATAAAACAAACACTTTTTCATATACAGTAACTTTTTTTAAAATTCTTTAATAACTTTATTTGCAACTATAGTATATGCTAAGACACAACGAGCTAATTTGATTAAAAATAAAGAAGGGATGATAAGAAAAATAAATGAAAAAAAACTGTGATACCCATTGGTATAATATGTTCTATGAGATAATGGTAATAATCCATGAATAATAACTAACAACATTATAAGAAATGAAGAAAGAAAAATAAAATAAAATAAATCACTTTATACAAGATCTGGGCCCACTGCCGTTTCAACCTGCGTAGCGGGTTCCCTGGTAGTGATGCATCCGATAGTTTGGTGATCATGCAATTTTCTGAGATAAATGCTGTAGCTGGACTTTACTACTTCACTTATAAATGGAATATTTAGGTCATCATGTAGAATGTAGCACCTTTTTGATGAATAAAAGGTGCACTTAACTGTTAGGAAGGACGTAAAATTATTCTAAATTAACAACTTGATAATATTGCATAATGAATTAAAATCGTTAACCATATTATAAAATGTACTTAACATCTAAAAATTATTTATCTGAACATAAAAAAAGAGTAAACGAAACAAAATATTCAAAGGGTTTTAAACTAAAGAATCAAATGTAGGCTAATAAAAAATAAAAGTTATTAAAAGTAAATTATGTTTTGGATACCTATAATAAAAAATTAAGAATACATAAAAATATATACACACAAAAACAATATTTTTTCATATTTTAACCACAAAGGATATTCTTGTGTGTTTATCATCTAATATTTTATTATTATTTCTGCGGTAATTCCAAATTTAGAGATTGAAATACGAAACGGTCAAACAGAAATAGATATTTTTACGTTTTGAAGTACTTTGATGTGCAGAAATGCAAAACGCAAATCCTCTAATCTACATTCAAACAAAAAAAAAGGAAATACAAAAATACATAAAAATGTAATGTGTACGATGGATGATCTACTGCGTGTTTGTGTTGAACTACATTCGTGCACCTATTGGTTTCACAATAGTGGCTTATCATAAACCCACCTAAAATAAATACGCCTCCACACGGGAGTGTTGGCATGAATAGACACAAGCAAAATGTGAAAAACAAGCTCGAATTTTCCTTCTGAAATATTAATGAAAATATAATATGACATTGCTCAGATAACATATTTTAACAATACACATTAATTATAAACATATATACAAATTTTAATTGAAATAGTAATATATTTTTATATTTAAATAATAAACACAGAAAATGTAGTGTAACAATTTAATGAACTTACCTTAAAGCTTTATAATAAAACACACGTTGTAAAAACTTGTGCAATTAATTATATCAATATTGACGCGTACTTCGATTAAAACCGTTGCAACATCTTGATCGGATTTGTAGCTGTGCCCTGTTACTGGACCCCGTATGTCCAAATCGCCTTCAGTATGAATTTGTACAACAGTAATAGTGTAAAAACAAGAATTTGAGCACAAACATCCAGAATTATCCCGGTATATCCCGAATATAACGAAAAAATTTCCGGAAATATCCAGTTTTCCGTAACACGTTACCAGGATTTTAAAAAATTACTTAATTTTATTAACAATTTTCTTGACGTTACTGAAGTAGACTGGTCCCGATTTTTCAAAAAAACGTCCGAGGATTATATCAAACTTTCGTACAAAAAATTCCAGAACTTAAAGTCTTATCCACAATTTTTTTTTGCATAACTTCTAATTTTTCCAAAAGTATCCAGTGGTTTTCTGGAGGGTTTTTGAGTAAAGCGGTTATTACGAAATTTCTGTGACTATATTGGATGATCAAAATTATGTTTTCCAGGAATATTAATAACAAAATTAGGTAAAAAAAATTAATCAGAATATTTTTTAAATCCTGAAAATTGTTTCAGAAACTTCTGGATATTATCGGAAAAGCTTTCCTTGTATTCGGGATATACCGGGATAAAATTATGGATGTTTGTGCTCGAATTCTTGTTTTTACAGAATTAAACATTTTTTTTTCTGTCGAAAATAATAATATGTTAGCGAAGATTTTCGCATTTATAGCCTACAGATTTATGTAATATTTATTACAACCAGAACTTCAATGATATCGTACGTTTTGGTAAAAGAAAATGTAACAGAAATTTAATTGCAGAAAAAGATAATAGTAAGAAAGGCATTGCGCATCAATTAGTTAACAAGAAATATTACACAAAAACGATAAAACATTTTTACGAAAACAAACGATTTATTTAGTTAAAAAGTGTTTATTTTTGAACACAGGTGCATTGTAGTATAAAACAATACATATTTTTTATATTAGTTTCGTTCATTTTGAATAAAATATTTGAACGATTTTCCAGAGATAACCGCAATGTAGGCCTACAGTCGACCTCTGGAACAAAATCAGAATGCAGTACTCGTATTCGCTAATTCCTCGATTTCCGCTGTAATTCCACAGAGAATCCTATTAAGGTATCTGTGTATATCCGCAGTAGAAGGCTCAAATACCAATTTGTGTTTCAATATTCAATAGTAAACATATAATTCATCTATACAGAGCATGTTCGTCAATACGTAAGCCTACATAAATAGAGTACATGTTCATAGGCCATAGGGCATAATCAATTTTATTACTCCAATTTGTTTAATTAATTTAGGAAACATATAAATGCAATGTTTTACATAAAATTATATATAATAAATTTTAAATTTTCAGCTAAATAATACTCAGTGCAAGTGAAACAGGTTTCGTTTCTTATTCCATATTTTGAAGAATAAGTACAAGTTTTCCGTTACGTGCCGATGTGGGTATCAGCTTTAGGATATAACTCTTATAGTTTATCCCACAGAACCGTGCAGCAGATATAAAACGACTTCAGGTTAAAATTCAGTAAAAAGGATGTACAATCATGCTTCACTCTACTAACGCCTTCAGTCAAAACGACCGGCGACAGACCGAATGTTTTATAATCTCTCTACTGGTGGAGAGCGCTGGGCAAAACGTGCGTCTGCATTAGTATAGTCTTGCATGTACTGCAATAGTGCAGCGTATGTAATCAACAATGAAACAGCATGCCTACAAAATACAATGGATGTTGTTAATTTTCAACAATACTGACTGTACATCTAACTGTTGGTTGGAGGGGTATGCTGGGTCGAAGTCAAGTATGCGCACGCGTAGCCTAGCACTCACAGCAATTAGCTTGGCCTTTACTGTCCTATTTTTATTTAGTATATGTTTCAATCAGTATACAAGAAGTTTTATCTGATAAACAAAGTACATTTTTTGTAACTCGAATGGATCGCGCTAAGTTCAATCACAATTTTAATACATTTATGTTTTGACGTGCTGCACGGTTTCATGGGATAGAGTATAAACCATTTTCAATAATTTTTAATGCAATATTGCGGCTGGAGTACTTTCCTTATTACTGGAAAGTTACTAAAATTACAAATATTCAAAAGCATAAAAAACCACTACACAAAATACCATTTAAAGGCCAATATGTTTATTACCAATTTTTTCAAAAGTTTTCAAAAAATTATTGCTTTGGAGATTACACCCAATATTATATAATAAAAAACTTATTTCCTAATTAAAAGTTTCTTTTCAGGGAAGGGCATGGGACGATTAAGCAAATTCACAGAGTTGTCAACAATATCTTACAAAGGTTACAAAACACTAGAAAGAAGAAATATTGCTCTAAAACCTTTTTTGACATTATTTCGACATCAGACTTGACAAAATGCAGCACACAGGTCTTCATTTAAAAACGGATTCTTCCATACCAGTATTACAAATTATTCCGTCTTATTTGAAGTACTGTTACATTACAGTAAAGCTGAACAATCTTCTTTAAAATTGATACAAACTGGTGTTTCACAAGGAAGCGTATTTTTTTCTATTTTATTTACAATATACACTTCCGATATTTCACAAAATGATAAAACTATAGTAGCAAGATTAACCGACAACAACACAGCCATTTAAACAATACACGAAGATTCACAAATTGCATACCACTACGTACAGCTACACTTAGACAGCGTACAAGATTAACAGGAAAAATATATTGAAACAAATGAAAAAAAAACCTACTAAACATTTTAAAAGTTACATAACTAAAAAAAAGAAATTCATATACATTTCGATCCACATTGTTTTTATTTATATTTTTGTTTTATATATATAATAAATGGCACAAAAATTACGCATATATTGTTCTCTTTTGAAACCTATTTGGACCTACGGATCCCAAATTTACGGTTCAACCAAACCCTCTAATTTGCAACGAATTCAAGCATTCCAGTCAAAAACATTACGCCTTATAGCAAATGCACCTCTTTACGTTAGCAACAAAACCTTACATACAGATTTGAAAACACCACTTGTACAAAATTCCATTGAATAGGCCTACCTATACAAACTAGTGCTCTAATACAAACGCTTTCACGACAAGTCACACGAACACGAGAACCCCCTGGTGCGTTCACTTTCCTCCGTCCATTTACCTGATAATCCCCCTAGACGCCTTAAAAGACGCTGGAGTAGAGACCTGCTAATTTGATATACAAATTTCATTCTTGGGGAAGCACCAATGGGGGCCCTACCCCTCTCATGCCTATCATGTCATTTACATTATTATCATAATCATCACATTTGCTTGTTGTAACGTTTTACAGTTGTAAATAAAGAATAAAAGAGAAAAAAAAAATATATATATATATATCAGTTAATATATTAGCATATTTATGAATGCAAGAAGCGAGGAAGGATTGCCGGTAGTTAGGTTATAAAATAAATTCGATAGGAAATCTAATTAACACGTTATACTTACATATATTTGGTTTAAAAGTTGAATACAGGTACATTACTTAACATCAGTAATTAATAAAAGAAAAAAGAGAAAAGAACTGTTGTTAGATGACAAAAATATTTGGAAGTAATTTATTTAAGAGTATGAATATGAACTCGGTAGTTCATTATCAAATTATCGAACGTAGTTTCATGTATAGATTTCCGGTGAAGCTTCAGGTATGATCAAAGATGTTACTGGTACGTACTAGTTGATTGTTTAGATACTGTAATACAGTATATGTACCTTGAAGCAAACTATATTAGATAAGTTTCGAACTAAAGCAATAATTGAATTATACTTTGGACAGTAATAACAAGAAACCTTAATAATTAAATTACAAGACAGTAACTTTGCTGATAGTTATACATTAAAATCATTATTGATTAATTTTAAAACAAACATAAGATTATTATGATAACCATAAATATTTTTACACAACAAAATCTTTATTTTCTAGGAAATTTCAGTTATAACGGTGAGCAAAGAAAGGATTCAATGGAGCGAAATATTTTACTAAAGAATAAGTACCCTCTGGTTTAGGCCATTTAGACAACTTGTAATCCGTTTCTTCTAAAACTTAAATTATAAGATCATTTAGATGAGCGAACAGGATGATTACCAGCTCACAGTCTGTCATAAACAAATACTATACAAATAAAAGAAAACTACTTAACATCTAATTTTACAACAAAAAAAAATCTGGTGTGAAACACTCACACGACTTTGTCTTGTCAATGCAAATAGTGAGCAATACAACCTAACATCAGTAATAAAACATTACAAATAAACCAAAAACTAACCTCAAAAAACATAACCTTATTTTAATCATGAGTGAAAGACGCCAAATTAAAATCAATCTAAGTTAGGCTTAAAAATACGGAAAATCACTCTTTTACGCTAAACTAGGCTCTGTAGAGGAAAATGTTTTAAATAAAAGTTGTAGATCTTTTAAATGCCTATTAATTTGATTATATACCCTTTTATCGTAAAATGCATACCACGGCTGCAATCTTAAAAAAATCAAATTTTTTACACATTTTTGTGAAAAAAATAAAAATCGCTAATACCGCTAAACTGAGCGTTATACAAAACATTTTTGAAATAAAGTTGTAGCATTTTAAATTCTCTACGACTTTTATTATAAACATTTTTGCGCTAAAATGCATATTAAAGCCGGAATATCAAAAAAATTGTCTTACGTAAAAACAGCCTCTCCACGAATTTCAGTAGACTGGTGCCTACCCTATCTTGTAAAGCATAAAAAATTTAGTAAATGAGTCGATTTTTAAAAACATTGTAGGACCCGTTTTTGAGAAAGTCGCAAAAAAAAGAAAAATGACACGAATAAATACTACTTCCGGTTGACCGATTTTGATGAAAATGTTCGTGTCACGTCCGGTAGTAGTATCTAACTTAAGTTTCAAGTTCGTACGACGTTCCGTTCTTAAGATATTATGTTCAACACACACACACACACACACACACACACAGAGAGAGAGAGAGAGAGAGAGAGAGAGAGAGAGCGAGAGAGACCAATCGCTAAAAACATGTCTTTTGGGTTCAGGGGGTCTGAAAACGTGTAGATCCGGTGAAAACTCGATTTCAAAAACTCGACATGAAAACAATACTTTCCTTCCTATATATTCACATTGGCAAGAGAAAGTAAAAGACGGATTTACTTTATATTTTTCATAATAAGGTATTTCTCTAGCACAGCTTATATTCACTACAATTCCGTTTTTCCCTACATTCCTTAGGCCTATATGCATGACAAAGCGTCCCTTAATTGGTTCGGCAGATTTTTGGCAACTATAAGTAGTAGTATAGAATTATGATTTAAAAATTTATAGCTTACTTTGACTTTTATCCGAATTTTGGAAATTTATTGTGTATACACAAAAAACTTTAATAAACTGGATATTTATTCATTCTTATATTTAGTGTCTTAATATAAGTGAACCTAGTCTAACAAATTCCACAATAAAATATGCTTTTCAACCTAATATTTATAAGAACATTATCCATTGAGGAATTTTTGGTAGATTTTCAGTTTTGGTAGAAAATTAGGATCTAGTTGGTGTAGTGATCAGTGCAACTGGCTTCTACCCCAAGGGCCTCAAGTAAAATTCCCAGTCAGGTCTGGCATTCTCTCATTTTTATATTATTTCATATCATTACATAAGCACAAGCCAAAGATTTTGTGAGTATCATCACCCAATAAATAAAAACTAGCTGATCCGCGCGAAATAATCCGCACATAAATACTACTAATTTATTCTTGTTGTTGTTTAGGTCATCAGTCGAAGGGCTGGTTTGAATCTCTAGAGGCTTTATTAAGTAAAACGAGAGTGGTGTGATTTACAATTGTCTTCCTCACTGAGTGGAAAATAGCCTATGCTTATCAGCATGCCAGACCCTCTGAAAAGTATCTACGTTTCACCCTGAAAATGAAAACTTCATTTCACTCACCTGAGGGTCTGGCTGTATAATGATACCTGGAACTAGCAGATAGAGTGCAAATAATTTAATATTCCACCTGCCTGTTATGGGTAAAATGTATTCTTAATATTTTCACAATTACATTAGTCTAATATTTATAATCTTACTTTGCAATTTTTTGTATCAGTGTTATTTGTGAAGAAGTTATGACTAATTAATCAATTTTCGTCACCATAACGATCCTTCAAAATAAACTGATTTTTTCAACGTCGCCAACAGAATAGTAACACCATCGAAACGTTAATTAAATTATTTTGTCCTTTAATTTCCAATATCACGTTAAGGCTTTTACCAATAATCATTTTCGGGATATTTGCAGAATTCTGAAAATGTTTTATTTTCAACCACGTAAATATTTTTCAAATCCGTTCTGTAGAACTCTTTATGAGGAAAAACAGAATCTCCATTGAAATACAAGGAACCAGGTTTTGCTTTTAACTACATGATTATACTTTTTAATAGGGTTATATTATTAAATTGTATGCAAAAGAGAAGTGTGAGTTAAATAAAAAATAAAACTTAAAATGTGTCAAATATCAAACATTTTTTATAACCCTGTTATAACAAAATTTTGTGTTTAAACATTTAATCAAATGAATTAATTTAATTTTTACATACAATTTTAATTATAGAATATGTTTTTTAAGAAAGTATCAGTGAACCATTACAGGTGAAAATAATATCAGCAGAATTTTAACGTTTACAGTTAACTCCATCAATGATATCACACAGATTGGGCTTCATCCGAAACAAAATTTTAACAACTCGGTGTTCAATTAATAATTAATTACATAAAACGTTTATCAAAGTAAAGTAATAAAGTGAAGTGGAAGGATGATCAAAGAACTTTGCTGTATCAAGTTTGGCAAAGGAGTTGAACTTTGCCGATTATTTATAGCTTCAAGCAGAAGAAATTCAATTTTAAATAATTTATTTTGCTGTATCAAAGAAATATAACTTCTTACAACATACGATTAGTTTTGTATCTCACTTAGCTTCTAATAATTTTTCAAAAAGATGAATTCATAATTTTTTTTTATAATTAAGAAAAAAGTTCAGGCTTCAAAAAACTTTTAAACTGTACTTGAACTGTTTACCGGGTCTAATTTATATAATTAGTCATGTGAAAGCTTGTGAGCAATTTGAAAACGAGTAACTTTTTCGAAAGTTATTAGCTTACCCAACATTATTTTTTCTGTGATAGGCCTACCACACTCATTTAATTTTTTTTGTAAAAATTAATAAAAATTTTTTGTAGAATAAAAATAACCATTACGGAAGTTAACAACTTGAAGAAAATTTCTTCTTGCTGAGCAGGATCAAAATTTTAAGATTTTTTAAAAGATTAACATAAAAAAATTCAATGATTTAAAAAGAAGTTGTTTTATTTTTTGTAACCCATTCACTCCGTTTTCAATACTGGAATCACCGTTTTATAATCACTTAACTTTTATATAACATAAAAATATTATTTTCATGTTACGTTTTTCATAAGTTATCAACCCCTTCGATGGTGATACCGTACATTACAGTTTCGAATAAAAAATTACAGCTGAATCCGCATTTTATTTAACATATAAGAACACCATATGAAAATAGGTTAATTAAAACTAAAGAAAAAACACTCAAAAATGTCGGACTATTCATTCACACGGGACGTCTTCGTAATGTTTGATTTTGAAATGTGTAACAAATTATATGAAAGCCGAAGTGTTGAAATGTAAATTGAAAATTGAAAGAGCAATTTTATGATTATGAATCTACTAGCAACAGGATTGATCCGTGACCAACTTTCAATTTGATTACACGACGATATTGGCTTAGTTAATAGTGTTATGATAATGGCTGCACTAACAGTTAGGGTATGTTATGTGTAAGAGTTGTAAGTTAATATCATGGGAAACAAACTACCGTGGAAAATGGATGTTTCACTTAGTCTGCTCGAGAACAAATATCTGGATGGCATCAATAATCAATAATATAAATAATACACGTACCTAAATAGATACTGAACAAAATTGAATATTCCTTCTTTAGTAATTGATTATTCAAACTGTAGACCTATTAAATTTTCTACGGTTCACATTATAAAAACATACATCAGTGGTAAAAACATCTGAAACGAAACATTCTCACAAAAGTAATAAGGCTGTTTGTATAAAGAATGTTAAATATTTGTACTCAACATATATAAATATAATCTTACTAAAGAATATTTCAGATGCGTGCCAAATTTTACAAATCATTTTTCATGGACAATTCATTTTCACATTACCAGAAATTGAAAATTCAGTCGAGGATACCACTGTACCACCAAGGCAATAATTTAGTACTATCTATAAATTACACTATAAATAAAAAAGTTTAACATAGTACTAAACGTCATACACACAAAATTAATAAGCGAATAAATTAAATATTTTTGACTAAAAACCAACTTGGTCGTCAAGTAAACTACAAAGAAATAAACAAATGGTTATATTTTTACACACAATTTCATAAGATAAGTTTTACTTACATAAGTTTAATGTTTAAGTTACATTAAATTACGTTTAATAGTTTTACAGAATGAAAATGTTAAAAATCATTTTAAAGTATAAAAATTAAAGCCGAGTTAACGTAGATTGAACTGAAGAAATATAATTTTCATATATTTCCAAGATTTTTTACGTCCGACTGATTTGCACATTTATGCTAATGACTATGTTACACAGTGACAGATTAATGATGAAAAATTGATGAAAGATCTAACTGGGAAGCGAACCCGGGACCGCTGGTGAAGAAGACAGCTGCGCTGACAACTTCCAAATTGTGAGAACGTTATATGTATTTTTTTTAGTTTCTAAAAGTTCCATAGCTTAAGTATTAGCGATTACGGTAGGTTAGGGAACTGGAATGGTGGGTTTTGGCATGCCATAATTTCAGACCCTAGTTGGGAATCAGACCCAGAACCTCCCGCTTAGTAGGCTAGGGGGCTAACCACTACGCCACGGAGGCGGCCTTTGTATGTATTATAGCCAAATAAAAAATAATTTTAATGTAATGTACGTAACGTACAGAAATTACAGCAGACATAACTAAATTTATTTCAAATTGTGTTTATTTTTTATTTGTTGTTTCAATAACTACCCTAAAAATATTAAAAATAGTAATTTTAGATTTTAGTTTTCAAATGTCACCAGAAAACATAAAAATAAAAACAGTGCTAATAATTAATAAAAAAAAAAAATTAGTAATAATTAATAGCGCTAAATTAATAGCACTTCCCAATTTTTTGCCTGTCAGATCTAATATTTTTACTTTCTCTTGCCTATATGCATAGTATACTCGTATATAGAAAGGAAAGTATTGTTTTCATGTCGATTTTTCGAAATCGAGTTTTCACCGGATCTACACGTTAACAGACCCCATGAACCCAAAAAACATGTTTTTAGCGATTGGTCTGTGTGTGTATGTGTGAAAAAAATATCTTAAGAACCGAAAATCGTATGAACTTGAAACTTAAGTTAGGTACTTAACCTAATTGTTAGAGGGTTAATTTTAATTTATAATTCAAAAGTTGTAAAAATATTTTTGTTGGTGATGAGATTTATCTTTAAAGTTCGTCATGATATATTAACATACCTACTACTCGATAAAAGAAGACACAAGAAACCAAAATTTAAAAAAATTATAGAAATTATTTTTAATACAATTTTATTAAAAATAATAATTTTTTATATCACTTCAGGTACTAGTTTTAATGCGCAAAATAAATTACCAGTGTACAATTCAACAAGTGGGCAATAAATTACGTCCCGATTAAAGAAAAGGCCAGCAGCTTTACCTTATCCCTAAGTTAGTGGGTGCTAGGAAGGTAGGTATACTCCTTAACAGTAATACTATCACATCTAACCAACTCAGCCAGGTGATTAAGTATTTTGTATAATTTTAATTAATGAACGAAGGAAGAGAGAGTGAAAAAACTTAATAGAATAGATCGGTGCAAATAATAATACAGTATAAATTAAAACTTTTTTATACAAAATTAGTCTGAACATTTAAAAGAAAACGTATTTTACGTTGTAATTAATTTATAAAACTTCTCTTCGCAAGAAGATCATGTAATAAATTTTATAACATCGTAATTTCGTTATAATTATTTAATAAATTTGTGTTAAATTTAAAAATATAAAAAGAAATCACGTAGGCATATTTTTAATTTACGAGTGGGTTCATTTTTATGAACTTTCCGTTTCGTAAAACACCTTTTAATTTAATAATCTGTCTTGACCTTTTCATGAGTTATCCAGAGTTATAACGTCACATATTTTAACACGTTTTGTACTTTTCTGAATAATTTGCCCTAACAAACTTCTACGTTATCTGAAATTTTAATTTTATTACAATCTACAATTCCAAGGTAGTCGTTACTAAAAAAAATAAAAACTAATAATGTGTGAGTTAAGAAGGATGATTTGAAATCTCTAATGGATAAAGACATAACGTAAAGAAAATCATATAAGCAATTAAAAGACTAGAAAGATTTATGCAATTCAGCAGGAAAATTCAGGAATTCCTTGGCAGTATTGCCTACAAAAATACAATTCAATACAAGTACAATTTTTACGCTTTTATAAAATACAAATAAATACATTTAAATTTAGTGTTGAAATAATCATAACCCTGTTATTCTTCAATCAAATAATCTACCAGAAAAATATTCACTAATCTATAAATTATTATTTAAACTACGTGTCACTTCGTCATTCGATCTACTGATGATCCAACGAAATATTTTGTCATTTTACATTTTTTTTTTGTCATCAGTCTCTCGACTGGTTTGATGCAGTTCTCCAACCTGTTCTATCTTGCGCAAGTCGTTTCATATCTACATACCTGTAACACCCTACATCTTTTGTAATTTGCTTTATATATTCTAATCGTTGCCTCCCTCTACAATTTACTCCCTCAATGTTACCCTCCATTATTGATAGCCCAATACCTGGATGTCTTAGGATATGCCCCACTAGCCTATCCCTTCTTTTAGTAAGATGCTTCCATATACTTCTTTTTTCATCCACTCGCCTAAGAACCTCTAAATTACTTATTTTGTCCACCCACCTAATCTTTAACATTTTCCTATAACACCACATTTCAAAAGCTTCTATCCTCTTCCGTTCTACAGCCCCTATCACCCACGTTTCACTTCCGTATAATGCTACACTCCAAACATAATGTTTTAAGAAATTTTTCCTAATCTGTAAATCAATGTTTGTAGTCAGTAAGCTGTTTTTCATTTCAAAGGCTTTTCTAGCTTGAGCAATTCTACTCTTGATATCACTCGTGCTTCTACCATCCTTTGTTATTTTACTCCCTAGATAGCAGAATTCCCCAACTTCCTGTATGTTCTCGTTGCCTACTTTTAAATTTCCCATCTCTTCTAAACCACTCTTGCTGCTGCACAACACTTTCGTTTTGTCCTGATTAATTTTCATGAAGTAATCCTTCCTCAAGATCTCATCCATTCCATTTAAGGCATCCTCTAGTTCATTCTTTGCCTCGGCTAATACTACTATATCATCGGCGAATCTCAACATTTTTATTGTTTCTCCTTGAATTTTTATTCCTACATCAAATTTCTCCTTCACTTCATTTATAGCCTCTTCTATATACAAGTTAAAAAGTAGTGGTGACAAAGAACAACCTTGTCGTACACCTTTTCTTACAGCAGCCTCTTTTCCGTACCCCTCGATTCTCAAAACAGCCGTTTGATTCTTATACAGACTGTAGATAACTTTCCTTTCTTTGTATTTAATTCCTAGCCTTTTCAAAGTTTTAAACATTTTACTCCAGTCCAGATTGTCAAATGCTTTCTCTAAATCTACAAATGCCATAAAAGTAGTTTTATTTTTCTGTATCCTTTTCTCAATAATCAGTCTCAGAGCCAATATTGCATCTCGAGTTCCCATTCTCCTTCTAAATCCAAATTGGTCATCGTCCAATACTTCTTCTACTCGGTGTTCTATTCTCCTGTATATAATTCTTGTCAGTATCTTAGATGCATGGCATGTTAGGCTGATGGTTCTGTAATGTTCACACTTCTCCGCTCCTGACTTTTTTGGTATTGGAATCATAATATTTTTTTAAAGTCATTTTACATATTAACAAAAAATTTGGATGGAAGAAGAATTTTATAATATGCAAAAACCAGAAGATCATAGGAAAACAGCGCTGGTGGGTGTTGTCTTCTTCAAGATATATTTTAAAATTTTTAAATATTTACTTAAATTTTTGGAAATAATTTTTAACAGTTATAAAAAATATCATCCACCATATTTGATGTGACAGAGTATAAACCTAAAATAAAGAACATTAAACTTAATTAAAAAAATATTTTACGCACACATTTTGAAAATAGCGTAGAAAATATGGCATAAAAAGTGATCTACTTAAAGGAAGAAAGGAGCTGTTAACGAATTTTATTTTAAAATATCACACAAAAAAATTAAATTTTGGCGCAGGTTTCTTTTAAATAAATACAAGTACGATAAGAATATTTTTATTGCTTCGAAACACACGTTACATTTTTACTTTCTCTTGCCTATATGAATATGGCATACAATATAGGAAGGATAATAATAGTATAATACAGGAAGGATATAATGTAGGAAGGAAAGTATTGTTTTCATGTCGATTTTTCAAAATCGAGTTTTCACCGGATCTCCACGTTTTCAGACCCCCTGAACCCAAAAAACATGTTTTTAGCGATTGGTGTGTGTGTGAACAAAATATCTCAAAAACAGAACATCGCACGAAGTTGAAACTTCAAACTTACGTTAGATTCCACTAGAGGACCCGACATGAACATTTTCATCAAAATTGGTCAACCGGAAGTAGTAGTTTATTCGTGTAATTTTTCACTTTTTCACGATTTTCTCACAAACGGCTCCTACGATCTTTTAACTAAAACATTAATAATTTCAGAAAGTTGCCGCCTCCGTAGGATATTGGTAGCGCTTTAGCCTACCACGTGGAGATGCCGGGATTGATTCCCGCCCAGGGTCTCGAAATTTTCAAAAGTAAAAACCCACGGTTACATACCCCATTGTAGTCGCTAATGCGCAAGCTGTTGAAGCGACTTTAAATAAACTACAAAAAAGTAAATAAAAAATTCAGTGAAGACAAATTCATGACAGATGAAGGAGCTTAGACATGTAATTGATTCAGAATTTACCACAAACTAAGAAAAATTTAGGGAAAATGTTAGTAAGAAAGTCAGAACAGTAAATGAAACTAAGAAAACCCTCTCCCATACTCCTTATGCTTTAGAAATTAATATAAATAATTAGAAATTTAGACTGTAAAGTTTTTGGCGTGATGCAATAATGTATTGTGGTGTAGAGGTCTGCGCAACTGTCTTCTATTTTAGGGGTCCCGGATTTGCTTCCCGGCCAAATCTAACACTTAATATCACTTATGTTCATTTATTGATTTACCAGCCTATATTATCTGTAGCTGATAGTAATCAGCAAAACAATCAGACGTAAAATAGAAAAAAACACCAATGCATTGACTTGTTCGTTCTGAATTATTTTAAATTAAAACATGAGAAGAATTAAAAATGTAGAGTAAATATACTTCAAAATATAAAATTTTAAAATATTTACTTAATTTTTTTCAATACAACATAGAGGCGAATCATCTAAAGATCCTAATATTTTAAATGGATACTATTTTTTCTCCATAATACATTTGCTAATGTGTTTGAAGGTGTAAATTAGTAATTAAATTAATATTATGGTGTTACACTCATGAATTTCTAACAATTTATGTAATAAGTATATTTGAGTGTAAACCGTTACAAATTGCGTGCTAATACAAGTTAACAGCACAAAAAAATTACTTCAGAACGGCTGAAATAAAATATTGCATAACAGATACAAACTATTTCAAAACATTAAATATTTAGATCGTCTAATATATCCAGTAGAATAAAAAAAGAATACATTCAACATTATAAGGTACTACTAATAAAAAAATCATTACATCTGATAAAACCAAACTACCATTTATAATTAAGTAATAAAATATAAAATAGTCTATATTTTTCAGCAAGTCCTGTATAAAAAAACAAGATCATTGTACTAACCTGGATCTATTACAAAAATATATTACAGCACTAATAGTAAACTTTTATTTTTAGTAGCCTAGCTATAACAGGGTAATTTTCTCTTTTTAATATTTTTATAAAATGTAAACTATAATATAGTATTATTAAAAACTGGGTGTTCTTTTAATAAATACACTATTTTAATAATCAATCACATTTTTTATTACCATATTCATATATTTATTTACAAGAGTGAATTCACAAGCATAAAATTTGATAATAACAATGAAAAATGATATGAACATTTCCTCTAAGGAAAACAATATTCACAACAGCAGGCTAACATGAAAAAAAATCTGGTGTGAAACATTCACAGAACTTTCTCTTGTCAATGCAAATAATTAACAATAAACAGGAACATTAGTAATAAAAAATTAGAAATAACATAACCTAATGCTAATTACGAGTGAAAGACGCGAAATGAAAATCAACTTCCGTTTGGCTTAAAAATACGGAAAATCACTCCTTCACGCTAAACTAGGCTCTGTAGAGAAAAATGCTATAAAAAAAGTAGTAGATCTTTTAATTTCCGACAAACTTGATTATACATTTTTGTCGTAGAATGCATACTAAGCCCGAAATCTTTAAAATATCAATTTTTTCTACCTTTTTGTGAGGAAAAAAAAACAGAAAATCGCTAAATACCGCTAACGTAAGCGTTATACAAAAAAATTTTCGAATTAAAAGTTGTAGGATTTTAAATTGTCTACAACTTCTATTATATAAATTTTTGCGTTTAAATGCACATGAAAGCCGTAATCTTAAAAAAACAATTTTTTTACGTGAAAACAGCTTCTCCAAGAATTTCAGCAGACATAACGCCTACCGTATCTTGTAAAGCATAAAAAATTAAGTAAACCAGGCGATTTTAAAAAAAATCGCAAAAAAGTGAAAAATTACCCTAATAAACTACTACTTCCAGTTGACCGATTTTGATGAAAGTGTTCGTGTCGGGTCCTCTAGTGGTTTCTAACTTACGTTTCAAGTTTCAAGTTCGTACGATGTTCCGTTCTTGAGATATTCTGTTCACACACCCACGCACGCACACACAGACCAATCGCTAAAAACATGTTTTTTGAGTTCAGGGGGTTTGAAAAAGTGTAGATCCGGTGAAAACTCGATTTCGAAAATTCGACATGAAAACAATACTTTCCTTCCAATATATTCATATAGGCAAGAGAAAGTAATAAATGTATGTAGCTTCGCTATATCTCCATTCCAAAGTTAAGAAAGAGGCATCCGTGAATTTTAAGGTAAGTTTCATGAATTGAGGTCGCGTATAGTCGGTTTAATTTTTGGGAAGTTGTTTTTCAAACGCCTGAATAAAGAAAGTAAACTCCGTAAACGTAATGTATTGTCATATGTATTTATGTCATTATGTCATAACGTAGTGTATTTAAGTCATTCCAAATGCATGGCATATTAAGGACATATTTTTAGGACCTTCGTTTCTGACGAACCGGGGACATCTGCAATAATGCGCAGGCATTTACACTGGATATGTTGTAGTTTGTTAGTAACGGCAGGTTCAGCAAAACCGAAGGTTTTACAGGTAACGTCCAAACGATACAGGCTTTTTGATCTAAATTTTTTTGAAATGTTACCGGCACACCGTATTATGTAAGCAACAAAACTGTCCACAATAACCTCAAAGTTCCCTTCATTTAAGACGAAACACCCACGATTTTACAACAGATTAACGAATAATCCTACGATGTTATTTTATAAAGATACATGCCTTTTTTATATATGAAATACAAATATTAAAAATTTCTTCAAGTTATTCGACATTTGTAATTGATACTGAATCCTTTCTGTCGGAAAATTTAAAATACTTTTTGCTAAAAAACAAAAACCCAAAAGAATGAAATTTTTCGAAAAGATTAAATATTTTTAACATTTTTCATAATGAATTGTTACTATCTCACATTGCATGGAATTTAAGAGTTATTAAAAAAATATACATTATGCAGTTTAGTATTTTCAAATATACTACTTTCTCTGTTATATTAATATAAATAAAATAAGCTTAAACAATTAATTACAATTGACACCTTCAATTCATTCACCACAGGGTCTGGTTGTATAATGATGAAATTCATTTCTCTGAGATAACTCTGACTAGTGTCTTTTACACCTCTACCTCTTCTGTACTTAAATGCTTCCGTTATACAATTATTGGCTGAGCACGTGATAAGAAACAGAACTATATTTTTGTAGCCCTAAAACTAGCAGATCGAGTCCTAATAACTTACCACTCCACCAGCGTGTAATGGGCAAATAGATAGGATATATAAATGAATTTAGCATATCTACTCCACCAGTATTTCAATTGTCTACATACAGGTAAGAAAATTTAGACTGCGTACTTAGGAATAATACTGGTTTTAAGACTATCGCTTAACCTATGGTATATTTTTGAATTGTATCATTGATGTAAGATACGTGTAAATCGTGTCATGTTTTACTGAATGCGTAACATGAGAAATTAGCATTAGCTAAAATTTAATTTTGAAACAAAACAAGTAAAAGGAATTTGTTATGAAACAACCTATAATGTATGAATGGATAAATAATAATGGTTTGTAGATATAAAATATAATAACCACAGCAATTACTATAATCGAGGGCGAGATAGATTAGAAAATAGACAAAATAGAGAAGCAATGTAAGAAACAGAATGACCAGCCATATTAATGTCCCATACCGTTATAACGTTCATCAATTAAATAGACTGGATTCGATGGTCCAGCGTAGAAGTAGACGTATTACTCAGCAGCAGTAGAATACGCTATATACTGCAATACAGAAGAAGTTATAAACCACACGGTAAATTAAATTTTTTATAGCATTCCTACGGCCTACAAATACTTATAATATTTACTAACAATATAATATTACATTAACATTACTTATCTTTTTTTTTATTTTTTTTCTCTTTAATTCTTTATTTACAACTGTAAAACGTTACAACAAGCAAATGTGATGATTATGATAATAATGTAAATGACATGATAGGCATGAGAGGGGTAGGGCCCCCATTGGTGCCTCCCCAAGAATGAAATTTGTATATCAAATTAGCAGGTCTCTACTCCAGCGTCTTTTAAGGCGTCTAGGGGGATTATCAGGTAAATGGACGGAGGAAAGTGAACGCACCAGGGGGTTCTCGTGTTCGTGTGACTTGTCGTGAAAGCGTTTGTATAGGTATTCAATGGAATTTTGTACAAGTGGTGTTTTCAAATCTGTATGTAAGGTTTTGTTGCTAACGTAAAGAGGTGCATTTGTTATAAGGCGTAATGTTTTTGACTGGAATGCTTGAATTCGTTGCAAGTTAGAGGGTTTGGTTGAACCGTAAATTTGGGATCCGTAGGTCCAAATAGGTTTCAAAAGAGAACAATATATACGTAATTTTTGTGCCATTGGTAATTTCGATCGTTTGTGAAGTAGGGAATATAGAAGTTTAAATAGGGAATTACTTATCTTAAAAAAATAAAATACACATGATTATTTATATTGTTTATTTAATTAATTAAATGGTATAACAATAGAAAAACATATGTACAGTTTACCCATATTGAAAAAAAATCTGGCGTGAAACACTTACACGACTTTCTCTTTCCAATGTAATTAACTAAAAATAAAACTACGGTTTATCATTGGCAAACAATGTAAAATGAAAAATATAACCTACTTTTAATCATGAGTGAATGACACTACAGGAAGATCAATCTATGTTGGACTTAAAAATACGGAAAACCACAAATTGACACGAAAGTCAAATCTGTGCTCTAGATAAAAATTTTTGAAATAAAGTTTCTAGATATTTAAATTTCCTAAAACTTTAATTATTTATACACGTTAGCTCTAAATGCATCGGCCTATTAAAGACGCCATCTTAAAAGACAATTCTTTACCACCAGGGTAAAGCCCCCAAGATTTTCAGAAGGCATGGCGCTTATCCTATCTTGTTAGCACAAAAAAAATGTAGTAGGCTATGTTAGGCGATTTTAAACAAAATCGTATGAGTCGTTTTTAAGGAAAAAACACAAAAAGTGAAAAACCCCAAGAATAAACTACTAGCCTACTTTCGGTTGACTGATTTTGATAAAAATTTTCGTGTGGAATCTCCTTGTGGTATCTAATTTAAGTTTTATGTTTCAACTTCGTACGATATTCTATTATTGAGATATTTATTCACATTCACACACACACGCACACGCACATACACACAGACCAATCGCTAACAAAATTTTTTGGGTTCACTGGGCCTGAAAATGTGTATTTCCAGCGATAAATTTATTTCAAAAAGTCGACACTGAAACAATATTACTTTCCCTACACGTTCATATAGGACAAGAAAAATATAGGTATTCTAAGTAATTTTTTTTACTTACTCACTTATATAATCAGATATATAAGACTGGTGTGATCCCTGCTGAATGGCTGAAGTCAATATTTATAACGCTTCCAAAGAAAGCGAATGCTAAGAAGTGTCAAGATTACCGAACCATAAGCCTCATGAGCCATACACTGAAGACATTTCTCAAAATAATACACAGGAGAATACACAGAAAACTGGAAGAAAACCTGTCAGATACTCAATTCGGCTTCAGAAATGGCTTAGGCACACGAGAAGCTCTGTTTGCTTTCAATATTCTTTCTCAGCGTTGCCTGGATGTAAATCAGCCAATATTTGCCTGTTTTATTGACTACCATAAGGCTTTTGATAAGGTGCAACATACAAAATTATTTGATATTTTAAAAGAAGTTCAAATAGATGCACGCGATTTTCGTCTGATAAGTAATCTATATTTCCACCAAAAGGCCACAGTACGGGTGCAGTCAGAGTACAGTAAAGAGCTAAATATCAAGCGTGGGGTACGTCAGGGATGTGTGCTTTCGCCGCTCCTGTTCAATATCTATTCCGAGAGAGTGATAAGCAAAGCGCTAGAAGAGGAGACAGGAGGAATAAAAATAAATGGCATATCCATCAACAATCTGAGGTATGCAGATGATACTGTCCTTCTGGCAGAAAACATGGAAGATCTCCAGAGAATGCTCAGCCATGTCATTGCTGAGAGTGAATTGAGTGGTTTGAGTCTTAATACGAGAAAGACCAAGTACATGGTAATTACCAAAGACACACCACCTCCTGTGGGGGATCTTCTGGCGGGAAGTGATGTGCTAGAGCGAGTGGATGCATACACGTACCTTGGAGCTCGAGTGTGTTGCAGTGGTGATCACTGTGCTGAAATAAAAATTAGAATTGAGAAAGCACGCGCTACTTTTATCAGAATGAAGAAGGTACTAACATCACGAGATATAAATCTCGAATTACGAATGCGTCTCCTTAAATGTTTCGTGTTCCCTGTCCTGTTGTACGGTGTGGAAGCTTGGACTCTCAATAGATTCAGTGAGAAGAAACTACAGGCTTTTGAGCTGTGGACCTACCGTAGAATGTTGAGGATCTCATATACTGAGCATGTCACGAATGAAGAGGTCCTCAGTAGAATGGGAAAGCAGCTGGAACTCATGGTGGAAGTTAAGGCACGAAAATTAAGGTACCTTGGTCATGTTATGAGGGGACCAAAGTATCAAATATTGCATCTCATCATTCAAGGCAAAATATTAGGAAAAAGATCGGTGGGCAGGAGAAGGATATCCTGGCTGTGTAATTTGAGAAGGTGGTTCAGGTGTTCCTCAAACGAACTTTTTAAAGCAGCGGTCAACAAAATTCGTATCGCCATTATGATAGCCGACCTCCGTCATGGAGATGGCACGTGAAGAAGAAGAAGTAATTTTTCAGAAAAGAAACAAGTCCGTATTTTTTATTTATTTAAAAACTTCATATTTTTCATAAAATTAATAATAAACTTCCATTATTTTTAAGGGACCACTGACAAACTTGTTACTTACATTCCTTATAAGACTATTGCGTAAAAGCTGTACATAAAAATATATATTCCTTGATAAAATTTTACTTTATTAACACGGAAATTATTTCTGATTGTCCAACAATTATTAAATACATTCTTGCGTTAAAATGGATATTAAGGCTGCAATCTTAAAAAAACATTATTTTCCTACGAAAGAACAGCCTCTCCAAGAATTTCAGCAGACATGGCGCCAACCCTATCTCGTAGAGAATAAAAATTGTAGTAACTGAGGCGATTTTTTAAAAAAAAAACATCGTAGAGTCGTTTTTGAGAAAATCGTAAAAAATTGTAAAATGGCACGAATTAACTACTACTTCTGGTTGACCGATTTTGATGAACATGTTCTTGTCGGGTTCGGTAGTAGTATCTAACTTAAGTTTCAAGTTTCAACTTCGTACAATAATCCGTTCTTGAGATATTTTGTTCACCCACACAGATTAATCGCTAAAAACATGTTTTCTTGGTTTAGGGGGTCTGAAAACGTGTAGATCTGGTGAAAACTCGATTTCGAAAAATCAACATGAAAACAATACTTTCTTTCCTATAGGCCTATATTCATATAAACCAGAGAAAGTAAAAATACCTAAGAATATAGTACATAGGTGAACACATTCGATGTTTTAGAAAAAGATTTTATCAAAAAAATCATAAACATAAAGGTATACTTCTTGGGGATGAGATATATTTTTACTCTCAAAAGAGAGAAACTTCAATAAACAATACACTAGGGAGCTAAAAACAAAATGAGTAGCAAAAGAAGCTGTGCGAGATTAGTTTTCCCGCTACAACCAATCGCCGGTCATTTCCGTGCCTTTCAGGGAAGTCACGTCAACCAATATTTGAATAATCTACCTCAGAATTCATAGTCGTAGTACAACAGGATGACCTTTATATAATGCAATAATTTTTAAAGAAAAACAGATTATTATTAAAAGTTCAATCTATAAGAAGAATAATGACGTTCTAGGTGACAAATATGACTTACCGTACAATGAAACTTAAAATCCTATTAAAATGTTATTAAGAGTTAAAATAGGAAGGAATTAAAATAAATGATTAATTATATATTTTGCATAACCTCAATGGTTAATGAATGAGTATCTGAACTAAACTATGAAATTATTTAGAATAAAACATCTCTTCGGTAGTAAGTAGTATCAAATTGATGTTTAAAATCTTTTTGTATTTCTCATCTAATAAAATTTTAAGACGACGGTGGCAAGTTTTATTTGAATTTTGTTTTGTATTATAAAATGGTTACACAGCATACATGGAAATAAATGAACGTCAAAATTAAATTTAAGGATTCTATTCAACGTAAATTATACATTTTTTGTCTACATAATGAAAGAGAATCTAGTGAAAGAGAAAATGTAACAACGAGGAGAAAAAACATTACTTTTTCTGTAAAAAGAACCGGTATCACGAAAGTTTGGTACTTAAAGTATATTAAGGGGAAAACAGGGAGACAAATGTAATTTTAAGGAAAGAAACGGATTATAAATAATTTGTGGTGGGAGGGTGGAACGGTTGGGTTATACCTAAAACGGGACAGGGCGGGTAGGGATACAAGTCTGAGTAGAACGGCTGCGACTGAAAGTTGAATGTAGGAACGTGGATGAACCGGCCATACAGAGAAAAGGGATATCAAAAGAAGGGAGAAGGGTCGTGAGGACGCAGGGCTAATACTATTACTACTACAACTTCCACTAGTAGTGGACCAAATAGAGGAAAATTCCTAGAGTGTGATGGGACGGTGGAAAGAGATAGACCGAGTAAGACGCGTATACAGAGTAGAATAGAATAGAATAGCTGAGGCTACAATAGCAGAACAAAAACAGTCCAGGGAGCGAGCAAAACACAACGAAGAGTCGCCCGTCCTTCCTCTTTTGCACCGTATAAAACACAAACCGCGTTAACATTTCAGTCTGGGCTGTTGGGAGACCATAAACTTATGCTTCCTCTACTACTAAAACGCGGCGCTTACCTTCCCCCACACCTTCCGCGTTTCACAAACAACAGCAGTTTCAACTTTCATAAACCGACCGACCGACCGGTACAACCCTCGTCAATCAACACCCCGGCTGATATACGCAACAACTATAAATGCCCTTCGTAACTACCAAACAAAACCCTTCTAATATCAACCCACTACTGCACTTATCACAACAATATAACAATATCCATTATAACGCGAAATTATTAGCACTAAAATAAAGTTTCTGAACAAAATTGCCACATGAAATTTTATATTAATCCTATTAAAGCTTTAAGGTTCAAACCTTTCTCTCAACCTTTCTTGTGTTAAGGTGTTTTAACATAAAAATATTACAATTATTAAGGTAACAAACAGTCTATATCAGAATCCTAAAACACACTATATGTAAATATTAATCTGATAGTCACTTCAAATAGCACTTCACTACTTCTATTTACCAACTGAAGCAATGAACTTTTTTTCCAACTGAACTGTAGACTATTAATCGTTTGACCATTGACAGCAAAAATTTGAGGGAATAATGTCTTTGTAATGTAATAGGTGATCGAGCATTTGGTAAACAAACTCGGCCGCTACTTTTTGGCACTATCCTATCATTTGTTGATTTTTTCTGGCATTTATTATAAAATTAATGCTTGCCACAATTACACGTCGCTCGCTAGATGCTCTTCTACAAGTTATTATACCAGTTTGGCAATTGCAAAACGCAAATTGATATTACATAAACTATAATAGATTCCATACTATCAGAAAATAAATCTACAAAGAATGTAGTAACATCGAATTGCTAGACTGGCTAAAAGTTACAAACCAATTGGAAGGCGGAATCCGGGGCGACCAGTGGCTAAGTGGATACCGGGAAAGTTAATTAACATTTTTTTTTTAATACACAGTGGAGCAGAAATTTTAAACAGATTCACCAGTCTTTCTTTTTACTCAGTAAAGAAAAATGATTTATTCATCATCTTGTAGTTTTTAAACATTGTCAATATTAAGTAAATTTGTTTTATCTATTAACCGTACTATTTTGTTACATAAACACGTACGGCCAAAGCTTTCAGAAAACAATCGATGTTATAACATTAAACTCGAGGGTTCTACTAATGAGTTGTATTCTCCTTAGAAGTGTTAATATAATATAAAACTAATTATAAGGATATTTATTAGTTGTGCAGAGCAGTATAGTTAATTGTAAATTTAAATAAATATAATGAAAAATACATTACATTGTTTATTTCCATTAATAATAAAATTATATTAAAATTGTAAATATTTTACATATGCCCATAACAGGCATGAGGAGTGTTAAATTATTTGCACTCAATCTGCTAATTCCAAGGCTACAAAAAATAGTACTTTTCAATATCACATGGTCAGCCAATTATATGGCATTAACGAACAGAAAAGGTAGAGGTGTAAAAGACCCTAGTCAGAATCATCTCCGACAAATTTCATTATACAGCCAGACCCTGTGGGGATTGAAGTGAAGGTGCCATTTGCAGGGTGGAAAATAGATGTTTTTCAGAGGGCCTAGCATGCATATAAGCATAATTTACCACTCAGTGACGAAGGCAAAAAAATCACCTCAGTCCTCGTTTTACTTAGTAAAGCCTCTAGAGGTTCAAACCAGTCTTTCGGCTGATGACCTAAATAATAGAATATTTTACAAAAGCTAAGACATTCGATACTCTCAACAAAAAAAAACGTACATAGTTTAAGAATTATAAAATTATAAAAACAACATGTCCGTTATTACACGAGTAAATTAGTAACCAAATGAGAATTTTACTAGATAAAAGATAAATTCAAAAATATAACAAGGTTGAGGCAACGATTATTTATACTGAACCAACGAGTAGGTTTTATAAAATAATTTAGGCATGTAAGTTAGGTAATTGAGAGTATTATAGGTATAAATCAATGAACATAAGTTAATAAAGTAATTTATTGTTATATTAAAGATGTTCCGATGAAAATTATTTTCCAATTAAAAGAGCTTAAAATGTTTGTTTTAAACCGATTTATAATGATATCTTCTGTTTCGCTCATAGAGAACCGTGAGAGAGGGTGGGAGAGTGTTATGAAGTAACAGGAGGGTGTCGGAGGGAAGTTGAAGTAATATAATAGTGGTAGGAAATGAAACAGAAGGTAGGCAAGCAGGTAAACGTAATATAAAGGTAAGTTAGAAAAGGGGTGCCAACTTAAAGGATAGGTACGAAAGGGGGTCGGCCCGGCATGTACAAATGAATTAGAGAGAGATTACCGCCCGTGTGCGCGTTACAGAACTCGTATTCATACGCTAGCAATCGTCTGCTCCACGCTCCCACCCCCTCTATATCGTACTTCTTCTGCACTACCTTTTGCTTATATCCTATTTAATCCGCTTAACTTCTCGTGTCCTCTTAACTGCATATAACGAACGAACGCACCTGCTTACTCTGCTTGCCACTTGGCACCTCTTGGGTACCAAACAATCTCCTAAACTACCCCCACTGCCGTTCGAAACCTCAACCGTTCCCCATCCTCGGCGCCGTACATACAATATTATATCATCCTGAGTGAAATCTCATTAGTTAACAAAACAATGAATACATCTCGAACCGTTAATAATTCCTTAACCTGTATTGTATTAGTAGGTCATATTATAATACCAACAGTACTACTAGAATTCCAAAACGGAGGAAATTCCTATTTCCCTCTTACTGTACGAGAAACAGCAAAACAAACAAAACAAAAATATAATTTACTTAATATCTGTAGTTTTTAATTAAGCAATTTAAATCTTATTAAACACTTACTTAAGTACTTACACAGGCTATTAGTAAAGGTGAACCCACCGGGTTGGTATAGTGGTAACGTAGTCGCCGCTAATTTTCGCAGACGAACGTTTTGTGGTTCAATCCTAGTAAAGGTTTACTATTATACGGATTTAAATACTAGACAATCGTTACCGGTGTACTTTGATGGTTGGGGTTCAATTAACCATACTCTCTAAGAAATAGTTAGCCTGAGTCTGTACAACTTCTCACTTACACATCATACAAATCATTCTCATCTCATTGGGTCACGGGGTTGTGAACTTTAATAAAGCTGAACAGATTGCAACGTACAAATTATAGATTATAACAAATTGTAAATAAGAAGATTAAAAAAACCACAGAATTCCTTATTTAATTATCAGAAACATTATGTAGATAAAAAAAAAATTAAAAAAATTAAAAAACTGGAAGTGTTAATGTTTACTGACATTTTATTTTTGTAAGTATAATCAAAATTATGAATTTTGTAGTGGTTTAATATTGTATTATACTAGCAATTACGTACGCAGTGGGCTTACTGCTAGCTGAAGAAGGGTGGAAAAATTACAACTTTATTTTGCTTTTCCCGGAATTCACGGGTTTTATTCCACACGTTATCATTTCTAGCTATAGACCTACCACTTTAATAATATGCATGCCGATTTTTTAGAATTGCATCTTATCGGGGTGGTACAAAAAATATGTTTTGCTTTCAGTATTTACTCTAGTCCACTTCTTAAAACAAAGTGATCAAAATCGAATATTTTATTTTTATTAGGTATCAATTAGATAGTACGAATGCTGATTCACTGAATGACTCACTCACCCATCACTAACTCTCCAACTTCCCGATTCCATAGAGATATGAAATTAAGTAACCGTATTCTTTAGAAGTTCAAAAGAAATACTAAAAAAATACCTTCCGACTACTTACGTCTAAGGGTTGAAAATAGAAACGAACCCTAAATCAATAAATATCAGTGTTTAAATACCTTCCCCAAAATTTAAAGTTCTGAAAATTCGAATGCAATTGATACCTTACAGGAAATGAAGCATTTTAATCATGACCACTTGCTACTAAGAAGTAACTACCTTAAAAAAACATAATTTTTCAACTTTTTGAAAGAGATATAATCCTGAACTTAGAGAAAGTATATTAATATTAATGGTAATTTTTGTTCGACGAGTGGTATTTGGAAATTAAATTTTAAAGAAACTCCTCTTGGCTAGCAATAAGTCCTGCTACAGCGTGGGCGTTTTAATTCTGATACAAAATAAATGATTTTTTAAATTAAAAGATTGGCTTCAATAAATTTAATTTTAACTGAATAAAAAAGTTATGAAAAAAAAGAAAAAGCATAAAAATTTTACTTAACAATTGAACAATTTAATAAAAAATTATCTGATTAAAATAAGTAAATAATAACTAGAATAATTTTAAGATTCAAGTCAATATCAGAGTAACTATAACAATCTGTAGTTAGAACTACAACATTGCTTTGGTCTTGTACTCAAGAGACATAAAGTATGAACGGGGTAGTAGAACTCAGTGGACGGGTGGAAAGATATCGGATGAAATAACCAGAACAAACAAACTTGTTTAAACAATAATAATGGTAATTTTCGAACTCCATCCCTCTTCTCTTCTTATGGGCAGAGAATTAGACCACTCCCTCGGTTTAGTTTAACGAGTGTCCTGTGGCAAAGTCTACTGGAGGAAGTAAGATTAAATTAATTTTCAAGCAAACTGTAAAATTAGTCATGATACTATAATAATGATAACTTATTGAAGTGAACTTGTTTGGTATAAAATTAATACGGTAATACATTTCTACAAATATTGGAAATATCAAGCCACGATTAATTTGAAACTTTCTCACAACTTTTGATATCGATAACGAAATTTAGTACTAGTGCTTGGAATAATAACCAACGGCTGACTTTAGAACAATACGATGTATAACACCGAGGTTTATGTAGCAGTAAACACATAATTAGACAATTACAAGATTTAATTACTTATTTAGAATCATTACCTATTAAATTATGTAAAACAAATTAAACATTTTAAATCCAACTTCATAATTCAATTTTATAAAATAAAAAAGCGTTCAAGAAAAGCCTTAAAATCCGTATATACAAGACAGTTCAAAAAGAAAAGTCCGTTTTATATTGTTTCTGCAAAGAAAAGGCTGCCGTAGGACTCAGTAGGATTATTCAGTCCACCTAGTCAGGTCATCAAAATGACTACTCCTCAGTCAATGTACGTTCAAGGAGTTCGTTCGCCTATTAATTTCTTTTAGCCAAAAAGACCACTAAATATTTAGAAAAATTTTAATTGTAGAGTAGGTTTCAAATCTCATTAATATTAGAAATATGAGTCGTTAAGGTAGTTGTTTACTGATGCCCAATCAACTGTGTTCGATTAACCAAGCCTCAGAAGGTCGTTATCGTCAACAAGCAATATTGTTTCATGCGTTTATGAAATATTAGACATTCTTTGTACAGTCTCGACCTAGCCCCGTCCGATTTTAATTTGTTTGTGAAGCTGAAGCAACTTCTTTTTTTAAAAAAAGCGTTTTCCTGAGGACGAAGAAGCGCAGAAACCTGTCACACCATTTTTATGCATTTGGACGAAAAATTCTACAGAAAGGCATTTGACATACTTATGCACCGCTGGAACAAATAATTGTCGTATTCTGAAAATTATACAACTTACGGAAATAAAACATATATACGTAGAATTATTTTATTGTACATTTTTCATATCAAAGAATTCTTAAAAACAAGACTTGGCTTTTTGAACATATTTTGTATAACTATGAAACCCTTACTATTTCTCTAAATTATTTATTACTAATTCTTCCATTCACCTAAAGATATGAAGTTTGGCACATTTGTTTCTTACGGGTTGAAAAAATAATTAAAGCTTTTTCATTTTAATAATTTCGACTAAGAACAAAGATGAAGATTACCCAAAAATAAATATTACTTTATTTTTTATACACTATTATGATAGGTTAATAGCCTATTGATAAAGGTAAAAGTATACGTATTTACTAGTACAGTATTTGGTAATAATATGGAAAATGAGATTTTTAATAAAATTTTCAAAAAATTTTTTACACGCTAATGAATGTAACGAAATGAAACATACAATCTTTTTAAAAATCTTTCGAATTAAAAAATACAATTGCATTTCAGCATTAATTTAATGCATTACACATATAAATATACTTATATTAATTTATTTTTATAAATTTAATTACCAGGCACAATTCATTTCTTTCTAATTTAACATATCAAAATTTTCAATTTGCATAATTTCTATAAATATTATTGTTTATCTAATATTTCTGTATTATCCTGAAGTGCTACAGTTACGAAAATCACCAGCACATTCCCTTAGTGATACAATATAACAAAAGTAAATAATTCGAAAAACACAAAATATTTGATTTCGACCACTCACTATAAGGGTTAGATAGGAGGATCTTACCACATGGAAATTTTGATATCGCATTTATTATTTCAATACCTTCTCCGTAAAGAGCTTTATTGTTCTGAAAAAGACTACTATTTTTTAAATAAAAACCTAGAAAAAGTAAAAAGAGGGTTGAAACCGGGAAATTAATACAAAGCTTATTTAGGATACCCCTCTGACGCTAGTAGTAAGCTTACGCCCAACGCTGGCGCAATAGCTAATAATTAAAAATATTAGGTAAAGTAGCTACCAAAAATAGAAATAATACTGCTTTGTGAATTTTTTAAATTACCCTTAGTTATCAGTTCCACAACAGGTGAATACTGTGTTCATGGGAAAATTATAAACTAAATCTACAAGACAATAATGGTATTGTAATGGTAATCCTGAAATTGGCCTATATAATTTTCGCTATCTGAGTCTCGTCAATAAGGTAAATTTTCTAACAGGTTATCATAATGTCATGAAGTTTTAAAATACTATTTGAATGCCTAATGTGAAACATTAAAAACATTAAAAAATAAGTAGAACACCTACTGGTTTTTTTAAACAGTATTGAAACTTGTTCGTATATCAGTGGTATTTGAGAAAGACAATAATAATGTTTGTTTACAATAAGCAAGAATTCATTTAAGGTTCAATAATAGTTCACAATATACATTCTTAGTAAACTTCATAAACCTATTAGCAAAAAATTAAAAAAATGAGTGGACGTAAAGTTTCACTTGTAATGTATAATATTTGTTAGCTTTTAACACATAAAAATTACGGAGTTCTTTCTTTTCGAAGAAATCTCTGCGAATATTTTGTTGTTGGTAGCAGTGCTGTTAAGTCAACAACCAGAAACCATTTGAGGTTTTGGTAAATAATACAAGGAGTGATTGAATGATTAATTATTTATTTCGTAAATAGGTTGAAATGTGTGACAGGTATTTTAAAAAGAATTCCTTTTTATACTTGGCAAGAGACAACATAGTTTTCAATTATTTAGTAGGCCTACATAGTTAATTTGTATAATAAAATGGAAAAGAGAATATGAGAGTTCACAGAAATTTTATGGAAAGCATTTGACGGAGGGAAGCTAATTATCTAGGACATATTATATAATTACAGAAACCGTAATACAAGCTATTGTAGAAGGATCAGTAGAAATGAGGACGTTTAAGAATAAGTGTTATACATGATTTAATTTAAAAAGGGTATGTGCTAACAAGAAATTAAGAGGTCAGTGGTAAACAGAACAGTAGGTGAAAAATAAGATGGAAGGGACATGGCTTACAGCAGACAACCTCATGGTGGTGAACTCAAATTAATTTTCCTTACATCTTTACCACTTCTGTTCCTGAATCATTTGGTAATTTGTTTGATTGACCAAGAGATCAGATGCCATTAAGGGGAGACTGTACGATGGTTTAGACGGAAAATTTCGATTTTCGGTTTTTTATATTTTTTAATAGTTTAGACCTATGTAGATCTATCAGAAAAGTATTAAATTACGTCAAAAAATTATTTTTTTGAAAAAATTTAAGTTTTTATCAGGGTTATGCAAAAAAATTATTATTAAATATCACTGGGAACGAATATTTTTCATTATGTTATTTTATACCGTTCGTTTTAGTGTGAAAGGAATTTTAGTTTTTTAAAGTAAATCTGCATCACAGTTTTTAATAGTCAGCTGTTAGTTCAAGTTTCTAACCAAAATTGTTGATGGGAAATTTACTTGTTTGTATACATTATGTTTTTGATTTCTACCTTTTGCTGTTTTTTGTGTTTTCCCGTAAATTTAAATTTTAAATACTTAAGTACATTTTTCTCAGAAACCATTAAACCTACCAGACTGAAATTTTTACCAGTTATTCACCTTGTTCATCTACATAAGGCGATATTTTTATGACTTCCTCAGGTGTTTCAAAAATTACAGTAATATGCAAAAACATCGAAAAAATTTGTAAAAATATTATGATATTCGTTATTTTTTTTAAGGTCAACAGATTAAATAGAAACAAATGTGCTTAACTAGATAAACCCGAGAACAATAAGTGTGTTAAGTTTCATTTGCATATATTTTACCAATCCTATGAAAAATGTACCTAAAAATAGCAAATTTAACATGGGTGGGATACAACGTGCAGTCTCCCTTTAATGTATCACTGCACATGAACAGGATATTCAATCTGTATTTAGTAATATAAGAAAATTCAGCAATTCTAAGTTACAATAATATTAATAATTGGTAATTTATGAAAGAAAATATGAAACATCCATCTGAATATAAAAAAGATAAACATAATTAACAGATTGAAACGTAAAAACGTCGTTAAACTAATGCATAATAAAAAAAAACAAAAAGAATAGGTAAATTATAATTTATATGCACGTACTTTAAAAAATACAACCAACTTTATTTCTAGACAATAAAACAGCACAGCATGATACGGTTCAGGTGGTTTTTATTGTTATTAGGAAATTTAATAAATTAAATTATACTAGTTAAGTACCTAGAGAACATTTGAAGCAGTAAAATTACTACTTACGGAGTAGAGGTATATTATGTACATAAAGAAAGAACTATAGCTAGAATACAAAAAAGCAGTTGCAACAAAAATATCTTTTACACTTGGATTAATGAATAATAAAAACAACAAACACAAAATCAAAAAAAAACCGTAACCAGGGTATTTTTAGTTTTAGTCATTATTTAGGTCAATAGCGACTTCAATGGAAGTGAAACTTTTTACAATGTTGTAGTGCATTATAAACATTTTTTACTATGAATCAAACCCGGTACCTAACGCATTGCAATGAGTAATCACCACTTTGGCATGGAGGTAACCAGGGTTCTAAAATCTTCTATATTATACAATAAAAAAATCCACTTACTCACTTAGCCTATATTCATTACAAAACTGTTAAAACCACAACACCCATTAACTTAAAATTATTTTAAACAATTTTCTTTGGGGTTGTAAGAGCTCGCTAAGAAAGGATTTTAAACAACTACTCCTCAAAAAGTAAATGAAAAATTGATGAAAATAAATTTTCTCAGTAATTCAATATTAAGCGTTGATATTCCACGCTTTAGCGGTAATTTACTTTTACATTAATAAACCTAAAACTTATTAATAAATAAAAATCAAGATTTTTCTGGCTTTAGACGACTACCAATTGGTACAAATTATATTGAAAAATACTTTCGGAAGTTAGGTAGTTGTAATAAAAATTTACCACTGAACATTTCAAATTATCGTCCTTCGTTTAAAAAATTATATATAATTACCAATGAAGTATTTTTTAAGAATTGGAAATGTAATATCGTTTTATGTCCGTCGTCGTCTTATACATGAGACCAAAAGCGAAACATCGAATCTTTTTATAGTAGCAGGCTTCATAGTTTTACGAGGTAAAGATGGAGATCAATATCGAGTTATGTTGTGGATTTATAACGAATTTTTTTTTTTTTTTTTTTTTTCTCTCTTTAATTCTTTATTTACAACTGTAGAATGTTACAACAAGCAAATGTGATGATTATCGTGATTATGTAAATGACATGATAGGCATGAGAGGGGTAGGGCCCCCATTGGTGCCTCCCCAAGAATGAAATGTGTAGGCCTATATCAAATTAGCATGTCTCTACTCCAGCGTCTTTTAAGGCGTCTAGGAGGATTGTCAGGTAAATGGACGGAGGAAAGTGAACGCACCAGGGGGTTCTCGTGATCGTGTGACTTGTCGTGAAAGCGTTTGTATAGGTATTCAATGGAATTTTGTACAAGTGGTGTTTTCAAATCTGTATGTAAGGTTTTGTTGCTAACGTAAAGAGGTGCTTTTGCTATAAGGCGTAATGTTTTTGACTGGAATGCTTGAATTCGTTGCAAGTTAGAGGGTTTGGTTGAACCGTAAATTTGGGATCCGTAGGTCCAAATAGGTTTCAAAAGAGAACAATATATGCGTAATTTTTGTGCCATTGGTAATTTTGATCGTTTGTGAAGTAGGGAATATAGAAGTTTAAGTCGGGAATTCAGTAATAAACGTTTCCGTTTGATATGTGTGCTCCAAGTTAGTCGTTTATCAAAAGTCAGACCGAGATACTTGACCGTATCTGTTTTTGTGAGAGGTTCATTGTCTATGTATACTGGTGGGCAATCACCATGACGGAGTGTGAAAGTTACGTGAAGGGATTTTGTCGTATTAAGTTTTATTTTCCATGTTTTACACCATTCGTGTATAAGATTGAGATGATGTTGGAGTGTTAGTGAAGCGTGTATAGAGTTTTGGTCTCGGGCTAATATCACTGTGTCGTCAGCGTAGGTAGCAGTGAGGGTCTGGGGTAGGGTCGGTAGGTCTGAAGTGTATACAGAATAGAGAAGTGGGGCTAAAATTGAGCCCTGAGGCACGCCGGCTAAGACAATAAAGAAATTTGAGTAAGATGATCCTAAACGAATTCTAAAGAATCTATCAGATAGGAAGGAATTTATGATAAGGTAGTAGGTAAATGGTAGTATTTCTTTTACACGAAAACAAACAATTGATATAGTAATTTGTTATTTACAAAATTTCATGTACAGCGAAGCGTCAGTTATCCGAACTAATTGGTACCAGAGCGGTTCTGATAATAAAATACGCTAAATACTGTAATTTGTACACAGTACCATAGCAATGTAACATAACCGAAAAAACTTTAATAAATGTTATTAAAGGCTAACATAAATCTTAGTTTAAAAAAGCACTAATTTATTGTATTTTTTGCGAATGAAGAGTACTAAAGATTATAAAAACAAACGGAAAAATACAGAATGTAAAAACTGAATAAATTAAAGAAATAAAGTACGGTAAAATCCTTTATTAAATATTTTTTACGCACATATATATACCACACATCATTTTTTAAAAAATCTTGAATATATTTTTTAAAAGATTGAACTTTTTTTAGTAGCAGCAATATCTCTCATTCGTATTAACAATGCTTCAGCAGCACTAAATTCAGGTTGTTTTTCGAACCATAGCATTGCAGGTTTTAGAGCAAAAAAAGCTTTTGCGTGAGTATATAAATTATGTATGTTTTCCCATAGATGGTGGTTCGGATAATCGACGCTCCTGTGTATTTTAATTTAGATATTCAACAAATTTTATTCAATAACAAGGTTAGATCGAAAACAATAAAATAAGTTTGTTTTTAGATATTACCCGAAAATTTAAACAAGTATTAGGCCTAATTATTGTCCTTTTACTGTGACTTTTCTAAGTTTGCAACCGAATCACGTAGCCACCGTTTTCCTTAAATGATCGATTAAAATTTAAAAATTCAAACCAAGAACAGATACAGTAGTATTAACAACCGTGTTTCTTTAACGGTTCAATGAGAAAATATCTTCACCTATAAAAGATAGATCAATAAAACGGTTCTTTTAAAACAATCAGGCAATTCAGTTTGCTTACTCATTCCTACGGGACACCCATCTCCATTCGTTCCAGTAGAAACAGCATCAGCAGACAGCAATGGACGGAACCTTTTTTTTATCTGAACATTATCAATCAGTCAGTAAACTGTTAGTTTACTTCAATCATTTCACGGTTAACCGTAATTACATAACAAATCCTTTTATTCGTTTCTTTTTGAGTGAATTTGTAAACTGGTCCGTTAAGTTGCAGCACAATTCCAGATTATTATCTTCAGTCTTGTTTAAGTATTCACCTGACTAAATAAAAAATGTATATATTCGTTTAAAAAAACGGAATAGTCAACCACAAGTGATTTAAAGTGTATAAAAATTGTTACGCTTCAATTTCTATGTACACACAATTTGTATTTTAGAGTACCAATTCTTCACTACAGCAGACAACATGTTTAACATTAGTCAATCTAGTTATTTATCAATACCACTAGTAATTTCCACGTGTCTAATCCAGCGTCGTTTCGGTTTTAAAACATTTTTTATCTAAACATAACCTAGTGAAAAAATTCATCATTTTAAATCGACCGATACATTGTAATAGATGTTATGCATCTTAAAACCCAGATTTTTAAATCCTTTCTTTCTTTTTACATTCTCTTGCCTATATGAATACTTAGGAAGGAAAGTATTGGTTTCATGTCGATTTTTCGAAATTAATTTTTCACCGGACATACACTTTTCAGAACCCCCCGAACCCAAAAAACAAGTTTTTTAGCGGTTGGTCTGTTTGAGTGTGTTAGCAAAATATCTCAAGAATGGAACATCGTACGAAATTGAAACTTGAATCTTAAGTTAGGATCAACGAGAGGACGCGACACATAAAAGTTTCATAAAAATCGGTCTACCGGAAGTAGTAATTTATTCGTGTCATTTTTCACTTTTTTACGATTTTCTCAAAAAAGGCTTCTACGATTTTTTAAAAAAAATCGCCTCATTTACTTCGTTTTTTATGATTTACATGATAGGGTAGGTGCCATGTCTGCTGAAATTCTTGGGGAGGCTTTTCTCTCCAAAAAAATGTATTTTTAAGATTGCGGCCTTAAAATGCATTTTAGGGCAAAAGTGTAGGCTACATAATACAAGTTGTAGACAATTTTAAAATCTACAACATTTATTTCGAACACTTTTTTGTATAACGCTTGGTTTAGCGGTAATTAGTGAATTTCTATTTTATTTTTTTAATAAAAATCTGTAAAAATTGAAATTTTTTAAGATTTCGGCCTTAGTATACATTAAACGACAAAAGTGTCTAGCAAATTTACAGGAAATTCAAAGATGTACAACTTTTATTACGCATTTTTCTCTACAGAGCCTTGTTTAGCGTCGAAGAGTGTTTTTCCGAATTATTAAGCCAAACTAAGTTTTAGTTTTCATTTTGCATCATTTACGAATGATTAAAATTAGGTTACGTTTTCTGAGGTTAGTTTTTGGTTTATTTCTAATGTTAGGTTATATTGTTCATTATTTGCATTGAAAAGACAAAGTCGTGTGTGTTTCACATCAGATGTTTTCGTATAGACGCCGTTTATATTCTTAGATAGATTAGACTGGATAAAATATAACCGAATTATTTCAAATCTTAACTGGAATTGGTCTGCAGTAGTTAGAATAGATGATTTAAACAGTTTCAATTTTAGTTGTTAATAACCGAGTAATCAGATAAGGATTTTGTTGTCACCTCTCCTGTTTAATATGTAATCAGAGAGAGTATTTCAAAAAGCCAGGGTATTGTAGTAAACGAATAATTCAGAAACAACCTAAGTCAGCCTGATGAGAAGTTTTGTTGCAATGCAGTCATGAAGATTTGCGGACATACTCGATGCCATGAAGCTCTGAATATCAAAAATACCAAGGTACTTCCAATTGGTAATCATCAGAATGTGCAGGCTTATTTTACAGTGAGGGGCAGAAAATTGGAAAAAATTCATCAAGAGTTAAGTGTCTAGGTTGTCTGTTTATTAAAATAACAACGGAGCTAGTCGAACAGATATCAGATCAAGACAGAATACAATAAACTAGAATAGTATGCTTTTCAGTAAATCGGGCAGAGTCTCATTTAGTAGGAATCCCAAAAATTCCTTATTAAAAGTTTTGATATTTATTGAAGCATAAGTTTTTAACTGTGATGATATTAAACTACTTGCTACGTTTGAATTAAGGTGATACAGAAAAATTTTGAAAGTTTATAAAATGAAAAACGTCTGCACCTCCAAAACACTTCTACATTTAGATAAATAGCATTGAAATTATAGGCACCATTAAATAAAAAAACGATTTTTGACAACTTGATACGAAGTTCCGTTCTTAAGATATTCTGTTCACACACAGACCAATCGCTAAAAACATGTTTTTTTGGGTTCAAATAGTCTGAAAACTTGTATTCCTAGTGAAAACTCATTTCGAAAAATCGACATGAAAACAATACTTTCCTTCCTATACATTCATGTAGGAAAAAAAGGTAAAATACTAAAGGGGGTTATCAAGTGAATGTTAAAGGTGAAATTCTGGTTAAATGTATTGAAATTATAGAGGGTAAAATGTTCTAGAACATTCTTACATTTTTACTTTAAAGTGCGTTTTATCTACAAAGTAAAATTATAAAATATTGTTGTAGATACCCAGATATTAGCTGATTTCAACAGATGAACTAATATATGAATAAACTTTAATTCTTTATTAAACATAATTACATATCTTGTAATCGTACATAACTAGCACAATTTTTGTACATTAAGTAAAAAAACCGCAGTTTAATTTATTACCTGTTTACTAAGAATACATAAGATTACCATGGAAGAAAGAAAATCAACAATAATTGTGATGTCAACTCCCACGATACGCTCCTTCAGTATGTACGCCGCCTAATGATAACTGAAGACGAGTCAAAAACTCAAATCACCATGACCAGTTTATTGAACGGTCCAACGAGTATTTACAATACTCCACAAAATAGTCATTTTATTAACCTACACAATTTTGAAGAGGAGAAAAATAAGAAGGCGGAGAATAAAGAATATCCTCGACACCTACATTTTAAACGTTCTCTACACTTCATCAACTTTACATTTGTTACGGTTGTAGTGGTACACAAAGAAATAAAAACAAAAAAGAAACATAATTAATCGAGGTTTTAGAAACAACAATTAAAATTACTTTTACAAAGATACTATTCAATCAGTTATCAATTAAACAACTACATTAACCGCAATTGCGCACAGGATTATTGATGAAATCAGAGAGGTTGTTGTAACGATGGATTTGAACAAATCACTAGTGTACAAAAATACATTTATTTTAAAATGTACATGATTTTAGAACTGTCTCTGAAAATATAGAAATAATCAGCGTTTATATACTTGTAGAAATAACAACCCCAATGTTTACTCCTAAAAAGCAAGTGGCCGTAATTAAATCCTTAATTTTCTTAGGTAAACATTTTTTCTCTTTAACATTAATTTATATTTGTAATAATGATACAAGTAGGTAAAATAATATATTGGTGCCTTCCCAAGAATTAAGATTAAAAACCTTCTAAATTTTGAATAAGTAGGCCTATTATTTCATTAAATTAGCAGGTCTCTACTCCAGAGTAATTGTAGGCGTATTGCGGGTATTCTAGGTAGATGTTACACGTAAAAAAACGCGTATAATTGGATTACTATTTTCTTGCGATCTGTGAAAGCGTTTTTACAGGAGTTCGATGGAATTTCGGACGAAATGTATTAAACAACGTACGTGTAAGGTTTATTTTTACTAACGTAAAGGGGTGCTTATATTATAAGGTATTACTTTTTTTCTTGCGTAATGAAGCCAAAAATGCCTCGGCTTGTGCGAAAAAATGTTGATCATCAATATCTGTCAAGTATTAGGCTAAATGGCCTGTTCCCGCATATCTCGTTTTAGGTCTTCTCAAGCCTCGCTTCCCTCTAGGTTTATACTTCCATGCTCATAAAGGAAGCCTATGTGCTAGCGTGCGAAGTAAATGGTTGGACCAGTTTCTCTTATAATATTCTTAATGTTTCACACAGTGACTGAACAGCGCGTATACCGTCGTAACGTACTCTATCTAACCGGGTACAACCTTTGACTCCCTGCAAAAATCTCATTTCAGCAGCCCGGATTCGAGATTCATTCCTCTGTGATGACACCCATATGTTATGAGTGGGACAGCCATTGCTCTATCATTTGGGTGTACCGTCTGGTTTTCTTTCCTATTATCCGGCGATTAATTAGCGCATACAGCGCTTATTTTTTCCAGTCTCTCACTGTCATTATCTTTGTCATAGGAAATCCTGCATCCCAAATATTTAAGTTATATTTATTATTATTATTTATACATATACTATTATTATACTTGTAAAAGTAATATGATATGGGATAAAATAAAAAAGGAAAAATGTTAGATATAAATCGAAACTGCGACTTCTATAACAGTCAGTTGCGCTGACAGACACACCAAGGACCGGACTATTAGCATGCCGATTTTCAAAACTTTATTTGTTTGTTAAGGTGTAGAGATAATATTACCTCAGATTGGCGGACTCTTTTGGCACTAAATAGACAAGTGGTCGAAATCTAAATTCTTTAGTTTCCTGTTCAATCCCTAAAGATCCTATTTACCAAATTTTAGCATTCTAGGTGGTGATAAAAAACAGAAAATTAGAGATATTTAATCAGTCAGTCAATGAGGACTTTCAAATTTATACATAAGAGATAAGGTAGACAAATAAGGAAATAGTTACAACAATACAAATTTAGATAAAATTCATTCAACACAGACTCGCCAACATTTCCCCGATGAATATTTTTACATTTACCTCGATATCTTTTTTGTACTGCAGACTAGTGTTCCACAGGATCGATATTTGCTTCCCTGTATGTATCATCTTCAATAGTAAATTACACTGACCTGAATATATTGTTAGCTGCTGTTTCATCAGAAAAACTCAGACTCATTTCAATAAGGATAATTAAGCACAATAGTTATTGACTCGTTTAATAACACAATGGAAAATCTTCTATTCAGTTTAAAACAGATCATAAAATTTAATTTTATTAATTTAGTAATATGCATCCATAATTTTGTATTCATGTGATATAATTTAATCAAATTTTAAAAAATATTATTAAACATATTTTCTTGAAGTTCATCAAACAAAAATTTTACTCTAGAATGAATTCGGTGTGATTATTTCAGTATTCGTGCTAACTGATGTCTCAATAAATATTTAACTGTTATTTAAGTCACAAAGACTATTCAATCGGAGAAAAGCTATAAGTTAATTCAAGAAACAAAATCCCACGATCATATTAGAATATACGCGAATAGTAAAAAATAATATATATATATATATATATATATATGTACATGTACGCGGGGTACCCCGGACAGAGTGCGTGAATCTTGCTCGATGTACCGGCCAGTCGAAGTTAATCCGGCCAGCTATAAGTTAAACCGGCCAGGCCGGCTAACCGCTGATATTTTATACAGTATACTGCCTGACTGTGCTGCTATCTACATTATATTCTCTATTACTTTCTCTGTTACCCTAACCTTAAAAACGCAGGCCATGTATCTCGCCTGGAACCATCTGGAAAGTAATAGCTAAATACTAATAATTTTACCTTGTTTTATAATTATGTACATATACTCCACGTCATTTTATTTAGGTTCTGTGTTATACTTATATCTTCAACTTTAATCAAACAATTATTTGCTTTTGAGTGATTGATTAGTCTGTTGGTTACTGTGAGTTTATTTCTTTGAATTCAGTTTGAAAACAAATAATTTGGCTTTGGAATTATCTAGAAGGATATCTTAAAGTATATCAAGTAAGTAATTATATCTCTTCAAGCCAATAGGTTAATGAGATATTAAAAATTATAAACGCAGTTGGTAGGCTTTTGTTCATTACCCAATGTTATTCAAGGAGAACCAACTTTTAAGATTCCTTGCTCTTTTATAAACAGATAGGCCCCGACTACTCATGAAACTTGTTAAGTGGCTTTAGCCTACAATAACTACTATCAGGTGTTTGTATGTAAACGAAAATTGCGACAGTATTTGTGCAAGTTTTGCTTGAAAACTTTATCTCTTTATTGCAAGACTTCGAGTTGCCATTGAAGTTTGAAATCGCCCACACAAAGTATTTTGTAAATATTTAATGTTTGTTTTCCCTTTTAAAGTAATGTTTCCGACAAAAACCAGTGACTCTCAAAAATTTCTCAGTTAAAAAACATAAAGTTAAGTATAGTTCTACTGGATATTAACAACAGTAGGCCTACTCTATTATGCACATTTACCAAATGGACCGCTTCTCTAAAATTTGAACAATATAAAATATAGGCTAAATTAAAGGAATAGTTTGCTTTGATAGGAGCGAAAATGTAAACAAAAGAACATCTGGTCAACTGTGCCGAATGCCGCATGTGTCACTAGTTGTTCTTGAAAATATTTTGTCTTGCATAGGCTTAAGATATATTTTGTTTGGGGAACAAGATAAGTGGCTATATATGGTTAGAGGTTTAAGTTATATTTGTATTGTAAATTTACCAGATATAACGCATGTTGGCTGTAATAATGGTAGGTACCGGTATGAATATTTTTTATTGTGCAGCTTGTTATTAGGAAAACAATTTCAGGAATGTTTTTCTTAATCATGGTAACTTACCACAGAAATGTTAATATAAACAGTTGTTACGAGATTATTTTTTTATGTTCAAATTCACTAAATAAATTGCCATTAATAGTTCTTCAACAAAAACTTTTTCATTTGGAAATTTGAGGTTTTAAATCTTATTCCTAAGTGGCAAAGTGGTGGTTTAATTTGGAGTAAACTTTTTCTTTATATAATATTCAATAAAGAAATGAGATATTGTAGGGTGGGATGTTGGTCATTTAACTTATATAACTTAAAAGAAGTTCCTTAGTAGAAAACTTTTTCAAGTAGACAAGTGTGCATGAAAATAAACCAAGAATATGAAACTTAAAATTTGGTCAGAAAGAATATTTTTAATGTATGTACGGAACTTAACCTGGTGTAAAGCCACATCATGCTGCATAAGGTGACAAGTAAGATTATTTTAAATGCTCTTTATATATCACCAATTTCCTTTAATCAAACAGCTAGGCTAGCTGTATAGGTCATACTAACAATGTATTTTTCCTAATCTAGCACACTTTAATTTTCAAAATTAATTTATTTTCATATGTATATTATTGGTTGTATTGCATACATAGGTACCCCTCTAGCTTATAGATGTTTTAAGGGAAGCAATAAACACTGACTTTCATCCTTAAACTTTTACAGTAAAATTTACAATTATGAACCCCCATCGCAGCAAACCTGCATACTCAATGGGGTAAAAGTCTGTTATGTGCCACTAATACAATTTTTCCCAAACAGGCTTATATAGTACAGTGATTGAAACTGTTTGTATTTAATAATAAGAAAAAAGACAAATATAGTAAAATAGTAGTTTACTGGAGTAAACTTAGTTGAAGCTGGGTTACATTACGTTAGTTTAGGCTACATTAGTTTAGGTTATGGTAGCCCTATTTGCATGTCCGAGTCAGATAAGAGAAGATCGAAAGAATACGGAATGGAATACATTTACACGTTTACATTTTACTATATTATCAGTTCAGTCAATAAGAAATTAAAGTTAGTTTTATATAGTTTAGAGTCAATTTAAAAAAGTTTAAGCGTTGGGGGCACATAATGGATATGTAGTGCGAAAGGAAGTGATGTAATATGCTTATTTAAAAATGTGATAGGCTATACTATTGTATCTGTTCTGATTTTGTTTTAAGTTTAATTGTCTGCTTTTCTTAGATTAAATTATGTCACAAAAAAAACTCATTTCCCTTGTCGAGGCAAGAGGCTTCTGGATTTGGCTCTTGCATTTGAGCAGAAAAATGAAGGCGAGTAAATAGGAATTCAGGGGCAGGTTCTATGCCAGTGTTTGATATAGGCCTAATTATTTTAGTAAATAATAAAGTAGAACCTCGGTTACACGACAACCTTGATAACCGTCTGGTGCATTTCTTAAATCCTCTTGAAATTACCATAACTCTCAGTGTTCAATGTTCTTCCATAACACAGCTTTTTTTTATCTAAAAGACTTCGATAACACCTATTTATCCCTGTTCACATCATAACTCTGAGTCTCTTTAACACAACACAATTTTTTTTGGAATCAACCTCAGCTACAGGAACCCAAGCTTCGAGTTAACAGCATCCTTGGTAAGTGACTCAACGGAAACAATGTTTTGGGAGGAACAACAACCGTTCAGATTTAAGTCCAAACTTGAAAACCCCGCCTCCTCCTTCTCTAATCCTCGGTAAAAATGATATCTGTGACTGTTGCAAATATGCGTTGTCTTATCATTGCCTAAACAGCATAATGTCTGAAAAAAATAACTTATCTATCCAATTTGGTACATGCGTAGTTTTAGTAGAAGAACACAGTAAATTACACTTTAGAACTACAAATTGTTTAAAGGTTTCTATAGTTTCCAGTAACTAACCTTAATAACACTACTATTGGCCAAAACTACCGTGATAATACAACATTTGAAAACAATACTGTTTTCTAAACCCCTTTGAGAGCCTTCTTTAAAGGTTCTACTGTATTTACTTATAGAAAATAACTAATACACTTTTGGTTGTTTTAATCATTTTGTGTTTTAAATACCAACCCCAACGCCTTTAAGTACATTGTCAGATTGTCAGAGTAATCGTGAGTCATTTCCATTGAAGACCGCTACCGTCATTCATTTGGCCTTCAGTTACGCCGTTCTGATCCTCATGAAAAGTAACTTTTTATACTCTTTAACTACTTTACACAGGCCTAATTTGTCGTTTAGGTTAGTTTCCCAGGTAATCAAAAAAACCTGGAATACTTGTAACTTACACAACAATTGTAATGTTTAATTTCGCTGTAAATAATTTCAAACTAATTTTAAATATAATATAAATTTTTGTTTCATTAACATACATTGTCTTGTAATTCAAACGAGTAATAAGATTGATAATTATAGAATGAAGAAGGTCATAATAATACAAAAATATTAATTAATGTATTCTAGGTCATAGAAATATACGCTTAAGTCAGATGTTTTGTTACATGTAGTTATTTGCAAACAATAACATAACAAGCTCGCCCTCGCAAACTGTACGTCTGCGTTGGTTGTGGTATACAGTCGTTGTAAGTGAAGGCTGAGAATCCAAATGATATCTCGCTGGGTGTGTTTGTGTATTTTCCTAAAGTTGGTTTTGAATTAGAACAGCCTGACCTAAGTGCCATTTTTATTTTTATTTAAGTGTGTCATTTTTATTTTAAATGCTGATTTTCAAAACTGCCTTATACTGCTCTGTGGCTGTTAGATTAGGTTAAGTTACATTCCGATATTTTATCTTTATTAGTACATTAAAATGTTGAGGTTATTTTTATTAATGTATTTGAATATGAAAAGCTTTTGTCTGAGGCCAGTATTACTAATTATTACCTTACTGTGTTTCCACTATCTAGTACTGATTGTGTATTGTGACGAAATAAGTGCCTACAGCAACTTGCCAATGCAGAATTTGGAGGCCGCGGATTGAGGACAACTTATAATGCACAATGCTCATAGTATTTGCAATGCAGGTTCTTCTATCCTACTGAATGAATCAGCATCCTACTAAATATGACAGGCTAGGATTGTGATAGTATTTTTCACGTTTAATACTGAGCCAATTAAAAATTACAATCCGGGGCTACTCACAGTCTTGAGTAAGATCTATGTCTATGGCATGCCATAGTCACCCTGACCTTTTGTCACTTGGTTACGGGAAAAAGTTACTTTTCATGAGGATCAGAACGGCGTAACTGAAGGCCAAATGAATGATGGTAGCGGTCTTCAATGGAAATGATTTAATTGATTTTATTTGCAGTATTCCTAATTGGCTTTATACATTGACTGTTAGGTCACTTATTTAAAACTGTGCTTTTCATTATGTTATGTTTAGTTTTGTATTACTACAATGTTACATTACAAAAATATTTTAATATATGAAAATGTTCTTGGTTAAGGTAGTTATTTCAATGATTATCCTGTTTTTTCCTAAGAAATAGGACAATATCAGTTAAATATAGTATTTATTAATAATGACTACTATTAAATTTGCTGATTATGGTCTTTAAAATTATAAAATTCTAATTTATGGTGGTGTAAAAGCATTTAATTCTTTTGCAAACAGTTAGTCTGTTTTTAAGCAGCGGAATATTTTAAAAAGCAAATTATTTATACTTCGTTCAGTCGCAACAAATTCATATACTAGGCATAAGTTGACAAAATATTTCCCGCTCAAAATATAAAACCCAACCCTGGTGATAAATGTGCTTCATTATACTCTCAGTGTAAATGGTAAATAAAATACATGTAGCATTGGAAACAACAATAAGAAAATAATTTCTAACCTAAATATTAAAAAAATTAAAATTCCAAACATTGGCGAGTTCATTTTCCTTGATAGTTATTTGGCCAATGAGACACTGTAATTTCTTGAGCAGTGTTGAGAAATCAAGTTTTTAAAATACTTAAAATAGAATGGGATAGTTTCAATTTCTTTTTATTTACATTGTCAATGAACGTGTTAACTTGAGCTGGAGTCCGGCCAGGTAATAGGTTATTCTTCGCTAAGAATTCTTTACACTTAAGTCCAGGATTTTTACCATTTACTATGAACTCAGCAAAATACTTAACAACCGTCTGTTTATCACCTTCTGACCATTTCTTTCTTTTATTAACACTGCTAGTATTCTTTTTTTTCTTTACAACTTTTATCCTTCCTTTTCTTGCTTCAGAACTGTAACAGTCTTCCTCTTCAGTAGAGTGTTCCTCTTCTGGATTAAATGAAGAATCATCGACTTCCTCTTCTGGATTAAATGAAGGATCATCGAATTCCTCTTCCTCAGTAGTAGCGTTCATACTAGGAGTTGGGTATTCTAATCTTCTTTGCTTAGGCGATGACTGTACATTAGTGATATCTTTCATGACCATTTGATATTGGTAATTTTTTAATGACGTACCTTGAAGGCCTGCTAAATAGTTTCCAATTACTCCTCGATGGACAATGGACAATGGCGCAACATAGTTCTTATCATGTACAGATTGAGTGTGACACATGAACTTACATAATTTACTTGAAAAAATTGGACCCTTGACATGTCCAACTGTGGCGACATGGTGGCGCAATCCAGTAGCAGTTAAATGCTGTGGTTTTTTGAGATTGGGACATAGAAGCTTCATTTCCCTCATCACAGCTGATCCATCAAATGGTGTTTTTAAACCAGGTCTAGCAAAAAGATATTTGCTACTTGAAATTTGTAGGTGCTCTCTGCAAGATATTATTATATCAATGCTAATTTCCATTGAATTTGTCAACAAGATGGTAGCAACCTGTTCATTACCTTTAGCCGGAACTAGGTATGATTTCAATTCGTTCATTGACACTTTTTCTTCATCAGCAAATGACTGCAAAACTTCTGGTGAGTAATAATCACTTTCATCTTTCTTTTGCAAATAAAAATTAATATCAGAATGTGTAGCTTCAAAAGGGCGTCTTCTGTTTAAGGTCAGAATATGACAAATAGTTACTTTACATAACATTTCATAACTTTCAATTGTAACCTCCTGCTTTAATTTTGATTGATATTTTACTTCCATTTGCCTCAGCATACTTGCAAATTTATTATGTCGTCATCTAAAGGCATGATAGTGGCTTTAAAGATTTTCAGTCTTCTTCGTGCTAGCTCTGTATTTGTTGAAATACAGTATTTCCATCTTCTCCTTAAACACTCTTGGAAATTTAGAACATTACGTTTCCTTCTTTCTTTTTCTTCATCCAGTAAGCTGTTATCACAAATTATGTTATCAATGAAGCATTTTCCTCCTTCTTCTAAAAGCCATGATAGCCTCCCATTCATTCCAACGATAACATTTTGAATAGAGTTCTCCTCATTCAAATTCTCAACATCCAAGTTGCACATCTTTTTGCAAGCTTTAATAACAACCTCAATTTTGTTGGGATTAAATATGTCCATAAGTTGTTTGACATCATTATCTATACAGTTAACTTGGTGAACTAATTTTGCACCATCTCTAAGTTTTCTTGCAACTTGGTTCCTATCTTTGAAAGCCTGATGACTAGAATAATAGTCAGTTACTACCTGAATTAATAAACTATCATTCATGGCTTTAATACCAATAGTGTCCTTATTTAAAGTTTTAAATATATTTTTCATCATTGATGAAGTAATTTCTTTTGTTTGGGGACAGTAAGGCAGATCATATTCCTTCAAGAAAGTTGATTTTCTTCTGACCATTGTGATTTGATCGAGTGTAGTTAATTCATCATGTTTCCACAGAAATTCAATGAAATGAGAATTCTGAATTCAGAAATTCAGAATTCAATGTTTCCGCAGAAACAGGCCTTGACATAATGTGGAAGTGACAAAGTCAGAAGAAGTAACAGTCTTGCCTGATGGTGGCCTCTTCACCGGTATAATCTGACTGACATTTACAGCAGGTGACTGCTGTAATAAAGATTGATTGTATATATGGTTGCCCTTAAATCTTAGTGATTCCAACATTTTACTTCTTTTATCTTTAGATTGATTAGGACATTTTTCAAACAATGCAATATATTCTGCAATGATAGGTTCACTTTTGTGATTATTCATAACATGTCTACGAAATTTAAGAACAAGCTTTTCACAGAATACACAATAGTTCCGCTTGTCTTCCCGCCTTTTTCTTTTCTTCAAAGGCTTATCAATTTGATTATTAACATCTTTGCTAAACAAACATCTACGTGTACTTTTTAAATCACTCTCAGTATTACAATTTGACGATGGGGTAACAATATCCTCAGTACTAGCAGAAATTATGCTGCCAGGTGTCAGAAATACAACATCGGGATCACAAATACTGTCAATAGGAGAATCAGTGCCGCAAGCATTAACATTTGGACTATTTGAGTCAGGAGGAACCACAACAAGAAAAGAATTCGAGGAAAAATCATCAATGAGAACTGAACCTGGAACACTTGTACTATCTGATGGCGGGTCTTCAATAAGGCCTGGAAATGGACCTGAAGAAGGGTCATTTTGAATGTCTAAGCATGCGATTTCCCCAATACCCGAAGATGGGTCCTTTGTCCTGTCTGATGAGGAGTCTTCCATAAGGCCTTGAGGAAGACCTAAAGAAGAGTCGTTTTCATTGTCTAAGCGTGTGATTTCCCCAATGGCCGATGATCTGGCGGTATCTAGCGGTTTTAAATGAGAGCTACAAAATAAAAACTTATATTATTACTTCAGGTTAAAAAGAAAAATCAACTTGTAAACAGTTTTTGTCTCCAATAAATTTATAATGTATGGCACATTTTGTTTCATTTCCCATTTTCTGATAAAATTTGTAAATCAATTTGTAGCTTCTTAAAGGTAAGATATATTAAATAGTAATAGTAAAGGTGACTATGTGATACATGAATTTGAATAGTTTTTTTACGCCTAGTTCGATGCTGGAATCCGTTTCAAAATTTTTGACTCGTTCTTGAGTTGTGTATTTTTGAAAATTAATTATGAGTATTTACATGGGGCACAAACACATATGTCGTCTGTTATAGTGCAAGAAGATTATCAGTGGCCATATCCGATCATTGTATATTTGTGTATTATTACGTTTTACGTGTTCAAATGTAAACGAACAGATGTGTTTTTTTAAGTGCCCCATATTAAAATATACTCATAAATAATTTTCAAAAAATACACATAACTCAAGAACGAGACAAAATTTTTGAAAACGAGTTTGAGCATCGAACTAAGCGTAAAAAGCCAATTCGGATTCATGTGTTGCAATCTGTTCAATTCAGAACAATAAGCAACCCCATGACCCAATGAGATGAGGATGATGTGTATGACGTGTAAATGAGGTGTAGTCTTGTACAGACCCAGGCCGACCATTCCTGAGAGAGTGTGGTTAATTATACCCCAACCATCAAAGTACACCGGTAACCACTGTATAGTATTCAAATCCGTATAAAAGTGTTACTACCTTTACTAGGATTTGAACCAAGAAACTTCGTCTCCGAAAATCAGCTGTTAAACAGATGATTTTGGCGACGACTTTACCTGTAGACCAACCCGGTGGGTTAAAATTTTTACATTAAATTTTTATTTTATTTTCGAAATTACTTAAAAACCGTGGGTTTCATGATACTGCATGTAATTACATTTTTTGTGGGTAGTGTAAAGATCTTTCAAATGAGCCCTTATTTGTAAAAATCGTATGAGTAATTATAGAGTTACAGTGGTTTAATGAAGTTTCTGTCCGTCATATTGATGACGTCATTGCTCATGACATGGATTTCTGAGCTTGTCTCCCGGCTGATTTATACTCCCCTTTATGATATGTGTTTCATCGACCCCTAAAGTCTGGTGCTGGTGTCCGGATTTGAAATATTTTTCGGCATATTCCACGGACTATAAACAGAAATCCGGAGGCTAGTCCCTTAAAATGAACACGTTACACTTGTCTGTATCACTTTCAAAAACGAAATCATACGAGCTTAAGTTATGTTTTACTATGCGAGTTAACTCATTCAGTCGTCTCTTTAAGTTGGCGGGACTTCTATATCTTTTCCACTAACGTCTGATTCCATTTTTGTCTGTTTGGTGAGCTGTAGGATTCTCATCGGAGGACAATTGCTTGTTTGGTTGAACCTTGTAAACAATCGTTAAAGTGTTTGACAGCAATCAATACCTTCGACAGAGTATAAATTGTTTGGAGTGTTAAGGCAATTATCTAGTTTAGCACTGAAGATGTACCAATCAACTCTCCCGTTGATAAGTCTAGGTAGATTGGAGAATAAGTTGGGTCGGAAAAGAAAACTAATGATAACCGAAAGATGGTCAGAATCAAGTTCATTAAAACATGTTGTAGAATAGGGGCTGTAAAGTTTTTATGAATGGCGAAGTTTAAAATATTAGCTTGGAAATGGTTTTTTCCACGGGTAATGTTTAGGTTCAGAGGGAGAGGATGTAATACATTGATTTTGTTATTGGCCAGAAGTCGGGCATCGTTTGGATTAGCCTATTATAACACTCAAAGCTGTGTTTGTTAAGGGAAGAAAATCGCTGCCCGGAATGCTATAAACATTTTCTTTAGGTCAGGATTAGCTGAATTTTAATAACATGAAAAAGGAGAAAATTGGCTTTGTATAAGAAAACCTTATGAAGGTTACGAGTTACAAATTTCTACACAATAACTGGTCATAGACGAATAACAATAAGGCACTATTTAAATTTACTTTTCAAGCAGTTTTTAATGTTAATAAGAACAGTCGGTGTCAATGCATCAAATAAAAATACAATACAGGAAACTTAATTTTGGAAGTTTTTATAGTTTTTTCCGTTACCTCGGTACTTTCCAGGAAAACTCGAGAAGCATCAGTCTCTTAAATTTGAGAAATTAGTTAAGATCCAAAGACTAAACGCCACCAAATTTTAATAATTCAGATTTTGTAGGTTTTTAGCAGGTTTTAAAAGTGATAACTAATAATTTAGAACGAACACGTTCAAAATGAACGTCTAAAGATAAATGGATTACACCTCACTGGGCCTGCCCGTATAAATCAGACAGAAAGAAATATGAAACCCACTTGGATTTGAAGAATTATTTAAACTAATATATTTCCAACAATAATTAAAATTCACAATGCGTAGGGCTACTTTATATGTTTACAAAAATAGGGAAAGAATAAAATAGGTATTTATTAATGATTGAAATGAACATCCATTGTTGTTAAAATGGACGTGCTCTTAAAATAGAAGAAGGCCTATTTAGCCTATATGGAACAGTTATTTGATGATAGCCAGCTGTAAATTCCATCATAACTGTTATTATTTATTCAGAGTATTAAAATAATAAACATATTAATCTAATCTAATCTAGTAATCTTTCCTCAAATTGTTGGTAGATTTTGATTTTTGTGAATAAGTACAATGTACAATTAGTAAACTTTTTACAGAAGTAGGGCTATACAAATCTTGTAAGCTTGTAACAAGTATACAACACCTGTTTTAAAATATTGCAAATATATTTATGGCAATACCAATTAAGACAAGTGACAGAATTATTCCCAGTCGAAGAATACGTTATTTTAAATGAAAAGTCTATCAATCTTGGAAAAACATATTGCAACAACTGTTTCTATGACTACTATTTAGTTTATTTTAGTTTTCTACCGCCTGAAAATATTTACATAAATTATCTCCATACATGATCTCAAACGTTGAGCTTATAATGTTCATCCATTATATGCGTAGTATTTAGAAGTAATAATTAAAATCAAACATTATTTGTACTCGAACATTGTCGGTTTAGTCATCGAATTATAATCTTCCTTTGCAAAAACACCTCTAGCAAAACATTTAGCCAAGCCTAAAAATGACTCTTCATGTTACAGTTGAATTTTGTTGCAAAGCGCAGCTATTAAAATTATACCATAGCCGTAAACAACGTAATGAATTGAGTTTATATATTTATATTTATTAGCAATAGTGCGCTTAGATCTGTCCGTACCTGCCGTGTGCCGATCGCTATGCCTGGACCTTACCCTTGCGAGTCCAGACTTGGGCGCATATTGAGTAGTGAAGAGCGTTCACCGTTTCAACCAGTCACCGTGATCACGGTGACAGTGATTTTGCTTTCACCGTTACTTTTAATAGTTACCAGTGATTTAGTAATAACTCTGTATACACTTGTATATTTTTTAGATGTTATCATAAAATAAAAATAATCATGATTTCAGTTGTTATTTCATGATAACAACTGCAGTTTTGATAAATAAAAAAAAATAGGCTGCATATATAACTAAAATAAAAATTTAGCCTAAAACAGATTAACACAAGGTATCCTAAATTAGTAGGGCCTAATATAAAAAACATTTTGTATAAAAAAGAGAAAGTACAAGAAACAATTTACAACTGAAAAAATTAATAACGCATAATACAAATAAAATAGCTAGGTAGATCGCGGCGTGCAATAAAAATAACACTGTAATGTAATTATGTTACCGCGATCAGAAATGTAAAGGAAGTACCTTGTTTTGTTTAGTCTAGTTGCTGAGAAACATAACAAGGGGAGATACTGCGAGAGGGAGAGAAGTACGGTGACAATAATTGCCGTGTCGTTCTGTCTTCCAGTGACAGAAGAGTAAGCGATCTTAGTTACTTTGTCTCTTCTCTAATATTGAACAGATATTTGGCAACAGCGGAGTTACTAGTCTTAAGTGACAACATTGTAACAATATATACACTGAACGCCTGAAATCTTAGCGGTGTGCCGGCCGCTTGTGAAGTATGCGATGTTAGCCGGCCAGTCGCTTGCAGCCAATCAAATGAGTTGTCTCGTTACCGCCTATTCTGGCCTCCTTTGCAAAGTGGCCGGTTTTAACTGTACATTTTACATTTTTTAATGACTCTATATTTTAATTAACTTGATATATATTGGTGCGGTAGGGCTACATAAATGTGTTCCCATAAAATGTTTTACAAAATACACAATATACGCCAAATATAGACAGGGGTCCCCTTGGTCGCTTTTACAATACAGATTTTACTTGTCCGGTTTTACCGGCAAGTACGGGTATATATATATATATATATATATATATATATATATATATATAAGAAGATACGAATTATTTAGCGCTCATCATTTATATACACTTTTGTCGTAAAATGCATTATAAGGCCGAAATCTTAAAAAATCAATTTTTCACACGATTTCGTGAGAAAAAACAGAAAATCGCTAATTACTGCTAAACTAAGCGTTATACAAAAAAAATTTTAAAATAAAAAAGATGTAGGTTTTTAAATTCTCTACAACTTTTATTATATAAATTTTTGCGCTAAAATGTAGCTATATTAAAGCCGTAAACTTAAAAAAAACAACTTTTTTATGTGAAGCCAGCCTCACCAAGAATTTCAGCGAACATGGCGCCTACCCTATCTCGTAGAGAATAAAAAATTTAGTAAACCAGGCGATTTTAAAAAAAAAATCGTAGGACCAGTTTTTGAGAAAATAGCAAAAAGTTAAAAATTATACGAATAAACTACTACTACCGGTTGACCGATTTTGATGAAAATGTTCGTGTCGGGTCCGGTAGTGGTATGTAACTTAAGTTTCAAGTTCGTACGATGTTCCGTTCTTGAGATATTCTGTTCACACACGCGCGCGTACACGCACACACACACAAACAGACCAATCGTTAAAAACATGTTTTTTGGGTTCAGGGGGTCTGAGAACGTGTAGATCCGGTGAAAACTCGATTTTGAAAAATCGACATGAAAACAATACTTTCCTTCCTACATATTCATATAGGCAAGCGAAAGTAAAAATACAACCACACTATATTAAATGTATTATTTAAGTTTTTACTTTGATACGTGGAGACAATTTCTTTGGTCCAATGGCTACGCGCTCGGATTCGATTGCAGGGTTGGGTTTGCAACATGAATACATGTTCAAACGTACCATTTTTTATAATTTACCTGTTAAAGCGACTTCAAATAAATTTTGTTACCCAAAATTATATTTATTGAACAACCATTAAACTGATCGCTATATTAAGCTGATTTTTTTTAATGGTTTGAAAAGAATTTAAACAAAGGCATGATGTAGTGGTGTTTGATCATGTTTTTTTTGTCCGCTGATCATTTTTAAAAGTCACTCGCCCAACTGGTGTTAGTTAATTTTCAAAGGGACTTTCCACCAGCTGGCAGATAGCATTGGCCCGGAAGCCATAGATTACATGGGAGAAAAATATTTGCACAGTTCAATTAATTATCATTTCTTCATAACACGATTAATTTCATAACTGTAATGTGGAGATGTCCTGGTAACGAGTTACTTAAAAATGAATTTTGTTTGCTCCAGCTAAAAGTTAGTAAATAACAGAAAATGAGTTATTAGCTCTGACATCCTATTTTCATTCAAAAACGAACAGTGAATATCGTTAAATTTTAATAAATGTATAAAAAATGTTAAAATTAATGTTTACTCTTACTTAATTAAAATATCGATTGTTTTTTTTAAAAAAAATTCACTGGATGGAAAATAATATCAACTTAAAAAGCGATCACAGTCTATCAAACAGAAAAACTTCAGTATAAAAAATAATAATATGAGTTTAAATATTTCAATTAAATAACAGGTTTGTTAAACATAAATGTACATATTTTATCATGTTACACTGAGTATCAATATTCTAAACATTAAAAAATTGTACAATACAATCTATGTACAGACCGTATTTTAATTAAGACTATAAATTGCATTGCTGACAACGATTTATTTATTAAATTTTCAAAATATCTGCAGGGGATAATATGTAGTGTAAAGATGTAAACAATACCAAAATATTTGATTAAACGTATAGAATTTCAAAACTTAATTTATTAAAAATTCAAAATAGATGACAGAACAACAAAACAGAATATTATTTTTTTCTATTGGAAGTACATAAAAATAGAAAAGTAACAATCAGTTTTTTAATACATTGTTTTGCTCTTATTTCTTAAAACATCTAAAATGAGATGATTAATTTGACAAAATGTGGCATCAACGACATGAAGAAGCTGCCTACGTGAAACTTCATATGTGTGTGTGTGTGTGTGTGTGTGTGTGTGTGTACTGTAGTTTATTTCAAAATTATGTAAAAGTTATTTTAATGATGATTTAATTATTTTTTAACCCTGCAGTAAATGGACCACAGAACTAAGTTTTTGAGATAAAACAAGAAATTTTTAATACGGGTACGTTTTTAACAAAATATTATAGAGCATAAATTTGAACGTCATGTTCGCTTCGTTTAGGACAATTTTAGATTACATAAAGTAAAGTTCGGCATTATCAGAACCTCTTTTAGGCAACCTAAACTCTCAGAATTCTTCTACTAAATATATTTTTGACTATATATTAGGCTGATCTCCTTTCTTCTATCAGTTTGGTGTTTTATGTTTGTTCATCGTGGAAAACCTTGTCAGTAATTGAAACCCGATGTTTTTCGGTACATTTTAAAATATTATGCCTATAACGCGCAAGTGGAGTGTTAGATTAATTGCACTCGATCTGTTGTTTCCAGGGCTACAAAAAATAGTTCTGTTTCTTATCACATAGTTGACCAATTGTATGACTGAACTATTTTAAAAACAGAAGAGATAAAGGTGTAAAAGACACTAGTCAGAGTTATCTCCACTGAGAGTAATTAATTTCACTACATAGCCAGACCCTGTGGTGAGTGAAATCAAGGTGTCATTTGCAGAGTGGAAAGTGGGTACTTTTCGGAGAGCCTGGCATGCTCATGAGCATACTTTTTCAACTCGGTGAGGTAGGCAATAGTAAACCACCTCACTTTTTGTTTTTATTTAGTAAAACCTCTAGAGGTTCAAACCAGCCTTTCGGCTAATGAACAAAATAACATAAAATATTATTTTCCCGGTTTATTAGAATTTTCAAAATATTCATGCTGACTACTTTAAACCATGCATAAGATATTTTAATTATATTACTCAGTACTCTAATATTTTGTTTTGTCAACCGTTTGTCATCCATTTCGTAAATGTTTTCGTAGAATTCACTTTTCATTTTCTGATCGTCTCCATAAATTTTCGCTTTTCCAGTTCTTTTCTACCTTGTAAGTGGTACAATCCGTCATTATCTTGCAGCGGATATTTTGCTTGAATTGTTTCTGTTCTTCCAAAAACACCGTTTCCGGTCATAATTATGCATTTACTTATTATAATCCATTAAAATACTATGAATTATAATGTTATAATAATTATATTAATATTTTTATAATATGACAGAATTATGATGTTTGATAACGGCTTGACTCAATAATGTTTTATTCTTGTAGGCCTACATGTTGTAACATAAAATAAAATATTGTACAGTTAAAATGGAAGTAATAATTATTTTTATTTTTATGTATACGGAATAGTTGATGTGGTGTGCTGATTTGTTTTAGATTGGGATAAATGATAAGGTCGAGATCATGGTACAAATTTCCAGATTAGATAAATGATAAGTGGTTGTAAATATTTAACGGTTGAGAGAGTGAGAAAGAAAATGTTAAACAATGAGGAAGATATACTGTACAACACCGTCGAGAGATTTCTGGAAGTTTCGTCGAAAGAAAAAATGAGATGTAAAATAATTTTAATTTCTGATTGGTTAATTAGTGTGTTACATTAATGAGATTAACTGTGATTATGGAAAAGTATAAAAGGGAATAGGGCAGTCGAACAGGCAAGTTAGGTTAAGTTGGACAGTGTTAAGTACATTATGTAGTCTGCGGTAGTTATAGTGTGTATTCTAGGATAAACTTATGTATTATTACGGACAACAATAATTATGACCTACGTGAATTGTACAGGTATTTACAATAATTTTTTGTAAGACGGAACCGTGCATAAATTTAAAATCATTGTAATATTATTTATTGATTTTTTATTAAAGTCATGTTTAATTAATTTAACAGAAGTGTACATTATTATTATTTTCCAGTTATTCCATTATTAAAACAAGATCCAATCAAGACTTCATCACCTTTGAATAAAACAGATACAAATTACTTAAAATTGATAAGTATTTTTAAAGGCATCCTTCAAGGCAACATTCATAATTTAATCCCGATTGCAGAGATATTGCAAATTCTGTCACCCCTGGTGGTTGATACATTGTGAAGTTCTTCGGAGTGCAGTAGTCATCACTCCTCATATATGCTTCCTTTCCGCTGGTCTTCCGATATTATTTCCCCAAATACTTGAAGCGATTGACTTTTAACATTTTTCAAATTACGTCTTCAGGTTGAATGAAGCGAGTTTGTAAAATGGGGTTATTTTGTCAGTGATATGTTTGTTTGCTTTATTTAAAGAAATATAGAATAAATAAAAACACATGAATAGGATTACTGTAGCAAAAGAACAATATTAATAAAATATTTGAAATGTATATATAACAAACTGATATTTTCCAATAGATGTCCAGCGTATTTATCAAAAATAAAAGACTTTTAGTTTGTAAGAAAAGACGGTATTAGTGTGTGCTACTGGTAAGTTCTGGCAAAGTAACTACAATAAACGTATTGTCCTAAACCTTTTATTAAAAGTAGACGTAGAATTTCCATAATATTGAAACAACAAAGTTTAAAGTCGGCCTCTCCAATACAGTACTTCAGTAAAAATATACAAAGCCGAAGTAGGTAGCACTGCTTTTCTAATGTATCTGTTATAACTCTCCGAAACGACTTTTGTTACACAAAAGCGTTTGGAAAGTTCGGCTACATTCCCAATACTTGTTTTCCTTTTATAAAACCGTATTGAAAATAAAACACTTTGAAAACTGGATAAAACATTTTATGTACAACAATTGGAATAAAAAAATAATCTTTTATCTGAAGGATAAAATGAATTTTAAACACAAAATGCGGTTTGAATATTTAAATCTAGTTTTCCTATAAAAAGTGATTAATATCCGTAAAAACATCCGAATAAATATTTTACAAAATTACTTTAATTACCTAAATTTTAAATGTTAAATCAATTTTAAAATAAATTAATATTATTATTAGAATATTAATATTCAAACGAAACAAGTATTGATATCTTACTTACAGATTTTGATATCGTGTGTTGAGGTAAGATTATTTTGAAAAAATATGGAAAAGGCCCAATCGATGATTTCATTTCCAACGTCCGTTTTGCATCAGAATAACTGAAGTCTTTCCTTTTTCCTCGTTCATTTTGTGCTCTTTCAGAGTCACAAAATTTACCTCAGCTTTGTAAGATCACATTTTTCATAACAAATAAACAAATACGTAACGTGTTCTCAAGAATAAAAAGAAAACGAAGAGGTCAGCAAGGACACTTATTGAAAGGAAAAATGGAACAACAAACAACATATGAAAGAGTCGATAAAGCTTTCTCAATAACATATTTATAAGTTACAGAGAAAGCTTTTGTAAGCTTACTTAGAACGAAAGTAAAAATGACATAAAATGTCGTTCGAGGAAAGAGCAGACGCATAAAAACATATTGAAATAGAGCTTTTAAATAAAAATATTCTACGTTTCATAGAAGTTTTTAATTATTAAATCAAATTTAAAGCAAATTATTTTCCTTAAAAATTGTTTGACCAAGTGGATATCGCGGACCAACTTTTTTGTTTAATAATTTTTCAAGACAACTTCTTTCATTTTTCAGTATAGGTAATTCACGTGTTCTGTTTATTAATTGAAATCCTTTTAATTTCAATATTGCGTTATAAATATCTTCTCTAAAATTTCTGATACATATGTATTTATTTATTAAAAGACAATTGTATTTTTGTGATAAGTTTAGATAAAATATTATTGCCACTAGTAAAACAAAATACTGATCAAAATAATTTCAATGTCACTATTTAATTTTTTTGGTACAAAGACTCATACTTTGAATTATAATTTTTTAGCGTTTATTGTTAATCGGAATACATTACTGACAACCACCCCATTTGATTGCAGTTATGTGTTATATTTTTGAAGTTGATTACGTATGAATATAAACAAGGACTACCAATTGAGTTTGTAAATGAGCGGCTGTCAGCTGGCCACCAAAAAAAATCACTTGCCCAAAAAAATATTATTTAACAATTAATAGCGACTTTCTACCAATGGACTCACTGGGCTGGCTTAATGGCAAATAGTTCCATTTTTATGGTTTTTTAGTAAATGAAAAGACGCATTAATTACTTATGTACATAGCTGCTTCTATATGTTACGGTACAGAATCTGTTTCTCTAGCTTGTAATAATTATTTTCAAACCCCAGCTAAGAATTGAAATCGGGATTTTTTTTGGAGGCAAGCAAAGTCTAGCTCTCTAACCACTGGGCCAAGAAAGCGGCCTTAAAAATTTTAATAAAAAATATTGATAATAGTATCAGAGGGAAAGTGTTGTTTTAGAATTGTGTAGGAGGACTGAGATTTAAGAAGTGTTAATATAAATAATAACACGTAGTTATTAAAAAACGGGTTATTTCTAAAAAAAAGTTAGAAATATTGTGTACAAATGGTTAGTTTGGGCCTATTTTTACGAAAGGTCGGGGTATTTATTTAGAAAATTAGCTCTTTCTTAAATTGTTGTAATGTGTCCTTTATTCAAATATAATGTTAAAATTCACCCAGAACCGACAGAAAAAATTTGTAGTTTTATAATATAGCTTTGTTAATGTAGTATTTTCTAGAAGTAGGCAAACCTACATAAGGAGCAAACGTCTTGAAGTTGATTCTTTCACGCTAAACTAGGCTTTGCGGAGAAAAATGCTTTAAACAAAAGTTGTAGATATTTTAATTTCTTATAAATTTGATTATATATACTTTTGTTGCAAAATGCATACTAAGGCTGAAATCGTAAAAAAATTGATTTTTTACACGTTTTCGTGAAAAAAATCTATAACTACCGCTAAACTAAGCCTTATACAAAAAATGTTTGAAATAAAAGTTGTAGAGGATTTTAAATTCTCTACAACTTTTATCATATACATTTTGGGCTAAAATGCATATTAAAGCCGCAATCTTAAAAAACTATTTTTGTACGTGAAATCAGCCTCTCCAAGAATTTCAGCAGACATGGCGCCCCTAGCCTATCTAGTAGAGATTAAAAAAATAGTAAATGAGGCGATTTCAAAAAAATCGTACGAGCATTTTTTGAGAAAATCGCAAAAAAGTGAAAAATTACACGAACAAACTACTACTTCCGGTTGGCCGATTTTGATGAAAATGTTCTTGTCGAGTCCGGTAGTAGTATCTAACTTAAGTTTCAAGTTTGTAGCTGTTCCTTTCTTGAGATATTCTGTTCACACACACACAGACCAATCGCTAAAAACATATTTTTTGGGTTCAGGGGGTCTGAAAACGTGTAGATCCGGTGAAAACTCGATTTATAAATTGACATGAAAACAATACTTTCCTTCCTACATATTCATATAAGCAAGAGAAAGTAATAAGTTAAGTAGACTCAAAATATTACTTATTTCTAACAGTCAGGTCTGAATAATTTTAGAGACAATTAAAAATTGGATAATATAGTTTAAAACAAATCACACTAAATATTACTAAGCATGACTATTTAATTTATATTCAGAATCCCAGGGGGGAGCAAGACTACGAATAACTGTTTAATTTATATTCACAAATCCCAGGGGTGGCTGCTTCCTCACACGTATACGTAGGCCTATGTACTGACAGCCAATTCCTCCTAAAATATCAGTTGTACGTACCTGTAAATGCCTCGGTTTTACATTTGACATATTCTAGCTTTAAGTACAATAGAAAAGATTATTGTCACTCGACCAAAGTACCTTTTGCATTAGTAATAAAACATAACAATAGATTCAGACCTACATTTCACTCTTGTAGGCATATAAGCCCGAATTGGACTTACTCTTGTCAAATTTTTCGATCTGGTAAAATGAAACTTCTAATTTACAGAGTATCCCAAGCATTTTAATCAGAAGAGCCCACGTTAAATAACAAAAAACTTTAATCGACGTAAGAGCAACATACACAAAAATTTATTATAGCTTTTGTTCAGACAACCATCACAATACTTCAATGTTTCAAAAATATTAGAACTATAGTCGATATACCCACACAAAACGACGTTTGAACAGTGACACATTTAAATATGTAGTACTGAATATAAATCCACACACTCACTCTCAACCAAATTTCCAGAATTAAAAAGGCCAAGAAACTTGAAATTTGGTATGTAGGTTCTTTTTTCTTTCATATTTATTACGGTACTGTACATTGAGCTGCACAATTTTTGTATATGCTATTTAAATGGCGGTGGGGAATTTTAGTATCAGGAGAAGAGGTACCCAGCGGTATATTCTCCGTTTATAACTACAGGTGTTGTCCGCTATTCAGATCAAGAGGTCGCCATTCCATTTAGACGTCGCATAGTTAAGAAGTTCCTTGTAGCTAGATCACGAGCTAGTTTGTTTAAATGGTCATATAGTCTTTCGTGAAATTTACTACAGAAGGACGCGGTTAGCTCCTTTACTATCGGAATTTTAAAATCGTCGTTGAGGGTTTTATTGCTTACATAAAAATCTGGTGTGAAACACTCACACGACTTTCTCTTGTCAATGAAAATAATAAACGATATAAACTAACATTAGTAATAAAACATTAGAAATAAACAAAAAACTAACCTCAAAAAACATAACCTTATTTTACTCATGAGTGAATGATGCCAAATGAAAACCAACCTTAGTTTGGCTTAATAATACGGAAAATCACTTATTGATTAAACTAGGTTCTGTAGAGATAAATTCTTAAAACAAAAGTTGTAGATCTTTTAATTTCCTATAAATTTTATTACAGGCATTTTTGTCGTAAAATGGATATTTTGGGCGAAATCTTAAAATATCGATTATTTTTTTCAGATTTGTATGGAAAAAACAGAAAATCACTAATTACCGCTAAACTAAGCGTTATACAGAAAAGTGTTGGAAATAATCGTTGTAGATCTTAAATCAGACCGGTCAGATCTGGCATTTTTCATCACTCATTTCATTATCATCATTATTTACCGTCTGCATCAGCAGGAATTGCAGAACAGTCAGAAGTAAAACCCAAAAAAAAAGAAAAAAATTCTTCGAGAGAACAGCCTCTCCAAGAATTTCAGCAGATATAGCGCCTACCCTATTTTGTAGAGCATAAAAAATTTAGTAAATGACACGATTTAAAAAAATTGTGTAAGCCGTTTTTGAGAAAATTGCAAAAAGTGAAAAATGACACGAATAAACTACTACTTCCGGTTGACCGACTTCGAAGAAAATGTTCGTGTTGGGTCCTTTGGTGTATCTAACTTAACTTTTAAGTTTCAACTTCGTATGATGTTCCGGTATTGAGATATTCTGTTCACACACAGACCAATCATTAAAATCATGTTTTTGGTGCTCAGAGGGTCTGAAAACGTGTATACCCGGTGAAAACTCGATTTCAAAATATCGAAATTAAAACAAAACTTTCCTTCCTATACATTCATATAGGCAAACGAAAGTAAAAAAGAGCGCCAGAAAGTCTTTTTCGATCAAAAGATCGAAAATAATCGAAACAATTTCGATTGAAAGGCCAGGATCGACTTTAAGTTACTCTCTGCTGCTACAACAGAATTTAACAGACTTAGTTTAGCGGCATTATACAATTTTCCGCAAAAACCTAGTTAAGAACTATTTTTCCAAACCTGAATTAAATTTTATGTAAAACACTGCATTAAAAAGGAAATAAAATAGGTTTTGCGATTTTTTTTATTTAATATTAATCACTCAAAAGCCTTGCTTAAAAGAAATTGTCACTTTCTTCCAAAAATACACCAAAATCAGTTTTTCACGGATTAACATAATATTGCAGGTACTGAGTACTCAAACAGGTTTATAATAAGAAATTTTAATAGTAAGTAAACAATGGAAAATGTTACATTAAAAATGTTTTTTTTTTCAATATATCTTAGTATGCCCATAACAGACAGGTGGAGTGTTAAATTATCTGCACTTTATTTGTTAGTTACAGGGCTACAAAAATAGTTTTGTTTCTTATCACATGGTCAACCAATCAAATGACAGAAGTATTTAAGAACAGAAGAGGTAGAGGTGTAAAAGACACTAGCCATTAAAATAGTTATCTCCTCTAAAAGTTTTCATTATACTGTGGTGAATTGAGTTTAGGCGTCATTTACAGGGCGGAAAATCAGTGCTTTTCAGAGGGCCTGGTATGCTGATAAACATACTTTTCCACTCAGTGAGGAAGGCAAGTGTAACCCACCTCAGTCCTCGTTTTACTTAGTAAAATCTCTAGAGGTTCAAACCAGCCTTTCAGATGATGACTTAAACAACAACAATACTTTAGTAACAAAATAAATGACTTATCTATAAAAAAAGGTCCGGCAATTTAATTAATTAACAGTAAAGTTAAATGCTGAGATTTTTAAATGGAAGCCAGTTTTCTTTCATTTGTCATATATGACAATTTTTCCTTTATTGTTACAATTTTCATGGAACATTTTTCATACCTTGAAGTAAATAAATACTCCTAAACTTTTGACAGGAAACAAAAATATTAATTACGAATATGGAACAATCGGGAATGTTATTAAACCAATTTAGAATTAATCCAACGATTTCGTTTAAAAAAATGAAATAAACCACAATAAACCAACTGAGTAAACAAAAGTAATTTAGTAAAGAAAATAAGTAAAAGTTATTCAGATTGTTATGAAATTTAAAATGCAAATATTCAACTATAAAATAGGTCTCAACAGAACAGTTAAATAAATAAATATTATGGCTAAGTTAAAAATAACTAAAAGAATTTTTAATAAAAAAGAAGAAAATAAAAAAGGGAAATTTAAAAAATAAAGGAAGAGTGTTAGGAAGATAAATAACCTCAAACCCCACTATAGGACGTGCTTGTTAACTGTAGTTGTTTGAAAAAGAAAGCGTAACCAGCTTTTTAAGCTAATGAAAATGAATTTCAGATAGAATTTTATTAAAGGTACTGTACATTAAAACAGCGAATAAAAAAGTACATATTAAAAATAAAACAACAAAAATTTGATTAAGAAGAAAATCTAAAATAAGATAATTAAAATTATGAATTTCTGAATGCTTACTGGAATGAATAAACCGACAAAATATTCCTCATTTTAAATAAAAACCTTAAGTAACAAAAAAAAACAATTTGTACGTACATTAATCTTAGTTAGACAAATTTGAAAATTTTACTTAAACAGAATTTTGTGAACTGGAGTGAAATAAAAATAAAAAATCCAGCCTAAGTGTTAATTTTTGACTTATACAATAAATGCTAATAATGTTTTTATTCTATTTATCATTTCAATTAGTATAAAATACATACAAGACCGAAATGACGACAAAAAAGTTTGAAAAAATTACATATGATAAACTTATTGCTTCAATAATGTTTTGTCTTTATATCTGTTTTTTCTTCTTTTCAGCTGATTTTCGGAGACGAATTTTCCTTGGTTCAAAATTCTAAAGGTAGTTATATATTTATACGGATTTGAATACTACACAGAGGTTATTGGTGTGCTTTGATGGTTGGGTTTCAATTAACCACAAACTCGCAGGAATGGTTGGCCAGAGTCTGTACAAGACAACCTCATTTATCCGCCATAAATATCATCCTCATCTCATTCGGTCATTGGTTCCTTATTGTTCTTAATTTGAACAGATTGCAACGTACACACATATGGGTTAAAAAAATTAAATAAAATATCTGCTTATTATTTAATTTTAATTTCCAGCTAATAAAAACAATTAGTGTGTTTTTTGGGTTCAGGCAGCCTGAAAACATGTACATCTGGTGAAAAATCAATATAAAAACAATACTTCTTTCCCTATTTATATTCATATAAAGCAAGAGAAAGTATAAATTTCATTAAACAGAGGATGTATGCCGCAATATTTAATAAATTAATGAAAATACTAAAACATTAGGTCACCATATTTAGAAAATAGCAAATTTCGGTCAAATGCTTCAAAATAATGATTATTTCATAGTTAACTGCACTATAAGATTAGTATAAGTAAAAATTGTACTTTACATTCAGTCCATCAATACAGAGTAAGATTTTCGCACTATTTAGAACATTACCTATGTATATAATGTGTTATGTACAGTACTCAGAAATGATGACCTATCAGAAGTTAATGGAATGTTAAATTAACAGTACATGACCTGAAAATGTCAGGGCATTAAAAATGGGTTTTCTTGAGTTCAATGAAATAGGTAATTGAAGATAAATATAAACAGATAAATTAGATGGTTGGTAAAAAAAAGCAATGCAATTTACTAAGAAGTTGATGTTCTGTTATTGACTTCACAAAAAAGTGTTAAATAAAATGAAGATGCTATTAACAAAATTAAAAAGATAAATATATTTCAGGTAACTTTAAGTATTTTAATTCACAATACTTCATACATTTCAAAGAAGTGACAAAGGCAAAGGTAACCTTTTATTTCGTTTTATCTCATCTTGTTGTTTACGTCATCAGCCGAAAGGCTAGTTTAAACCTCTACAGGCTTTACCACGTAAAACGAGGAGTGAGGTGGTTTACCATGCCTTCCTCATTTAGAGGAAAAGTATGATTTTAAGCATTCCAGGTCTTCTGAAAAGCATCTATTTCCCACCCTGCAAATGACACTTTCACTTCATTCACCACAGGGTCTGGCTGTATAATGAAATACATTACTCTCAGAGGAGATAACTCTGAGTAGTGTATTTTACACTTCTACTTCTTCTGTTCTTAAACGCTTCAGCCATATAACTGGCTGACCATGTGATAAGAAATAAAACTATTTTTTGTAGCCATGGAACTTGAAGATCGAGTGTAAATGATAAAAAACATTCTACCTTCCTGTTATGGGGTACCTGTTAATAATTTATCTCAACTTATAAATTCCAAAACTCTCAATATCTGGATGACGCATCTTCTTTTTAGCTAGCTCATTCGTTTGGGATGTTGAAGATCATTACATCCGTTCTGATATTGGTGATTGCTACCTAGAACAACTGCGCGAAGTTCTTACCAACCAGACCCTCAAATTGAAGGATCGTTACGGCATTTGACCATTTTAATTAACTCTGGCTCTTTATTCATTCTCCATAAGACATCCACGTTGGTGGCTTTCCGCGTAGATGGGATCGTCAAGATTTTTCTACACAGCAAGAGTTAAAAGGATTTAAGTTAGTAGTTTATATTTTGCCTTGTCACCAAGAGAGTTAAAATTTGGAAAATTTGTTCTTCGTAGGTTAAACAGAAAATGAAAAATTTAAACGTTAATCTCTTGTGGCTAAGAAGTAAAGTAGGATAACTACCCTTACGCAAAAATATTATTTTTATATTTTCCAGAAAAAATAGTTCTAAAAATTGGTGTGCATATTTTGTACGTGGTGCGTAAGATAATGAAAACATTTTAATTTCGACTACTTGGCTCTAAAAGGTATAAAAGGGGTAACTACGCTAAATAATAAACTTAATTTTCTGTGCCTAACTTTCTCACCAAAGAGCTGTAATTTTGAAAAGCGGTATAAGTATTCTTAATCATCACCAAAAATGTAGAGTGAAACTAGGAAAACCGGAAGGAATAGTAAAACAGTTTTTTTTCATCGTGGACAGGCCTTCGAGGACCACGTTAATTGTCACCTCCTTCTTTCTCCTCCAGAAGTTCTTCATCCTCTCCAACTATTCGGCCCTCCTCTCTCAGTCCATTTTTCTCTGTTGAGATTACTCCCTTCATCCACAAAAACCTTCAGTCTAAAAATTTTGCTTCTGAATACTTCTCGATTTAGCCAGTCGTTTTCTGTAATGTTGAACTGCTTGAGTTTTCCCTTCATCTGTCACCCTGACTCGTAGTTCCAGAGTTAATTAAAAATATGTTTGTTTAATCGTGACTGATTCATTCAAAACATATGTCAAAAGAAATTCAATCGTCGTTTCCTTATTATCACTACCATGTTTTCAATTCTATTGTATATTTCTTCATTTGATCTCAGTCTGTAACCCTCCTGTGTTGTTTTCTAGTAAAACAGTTTATTTAATGCAAATCATTAAATATTGGCCAGGTAAAGGTCGGCGCATTTTAGTATACTCACAAACGTACGCTCTAATGCATAAAAAATAACTTAATTATTAACCTGTGAAAAGATTTTACTTTTATTATACTTTTGTTTGTTTACCATAAGGACAACTTAAACGAATTATAATGAATTATCTTTGTTTACTATAAAAAAAACTAATTTTATATGTTGTATACGTAATATTTAGGTTTTTTTTGGTATCGCTATAATTTATTTCAAACTGTGTAAATTTGCCTGTGCCAATCCGGCTTTTATAAGGTGTAAAATCTCTACGGGCTGTATTCATCGTTGGGGCCAATGACCTCAGAAATATAATATTACTAGTTACCTGATATAAATATTAATAAGACTGGGTAAAAAACGATAAATTATAATAAGATTCTATTTCTTACATACTTTTGGGGTTTCAATCATATTATTCATTATCTTTATATAATATATAATGTATAATCTATTATAAGTAATTTATTCTCTTACAAAAATAATAGTTTTGATACATAAGAGAATTTATGCATACAGATATAAAGGCCCTACGAATATTTTAACACAATATTTAAAGGGGCTACCATAAATTTTGATAACAAGATATTTATTTGTTAAGGAAAGTGCATAAAGTAAAGTAGGCTTACGTAAAAAATTCATTTTCCCTTATATAAGAGTACCTTATAAGAGTAATAATAATATTGGTTCCATAAAATCCCTGAAAGCAAAGTACCGGTAAAGGGGATATAAAAATGAAATTTCCCCCGGAGTTCATGTTCCATAGGAAAGAAAAAAGAGAAAACGACATCAAGGTAAAAGAGTAGTGCTTTGAAGGAGGTATAGGTTCGTGAAGGAACTTAGTTGACGGGCAAGAAGTGTAGATTTATGGGTACTTGGATATAAGATATATATATATACGTAATATGGCACATGGAAATTTATAGGCATCTCAACTCAACGCTCTATATTTCTTACGTAAATTCCTGAAGGGGTATAAATTAATTATATAATGAATAATAATGGAAACTGAGATAAACTGAAATAAAAATTAATTACATAATTCAGTTGTTTCATTAATTAAAGCAAGTTCGTCCCACGAGACTAACTTCTACTTTTATTTGGTTTTCTAAGACCACGAATGTAATAATTTACAAAAACAAACCCATTTAAGTAATTTATAATTCATACAAATTAGAAGTAAATTAATAACAAATACCGTATATAATTTCTTGGAACAATTTTTATAAATTTTTAATAAGATATGCATGTTCTGATATTAATTAAAATGCAAAAATAATATTTTCTTATTTTTTCACGGCATAGAACATTACTAGCTTCGCCATTAACATGTTTAATTTCATTTAATAACTAATTCAACTTCTCCTAGAATCGTAGAGGTGTTCCCAAGGTTCTTTATTGTAACATATCACTCAAGTGATGTCTAGGTTACAATATTTAGATCTGAAATAGTGTTTTATAAAAATATGAATTATTATTTTTAATAAATAAATGATGATACCTATAAATGAATATTAATTTGAATCATGAAATTTATAACTTATTACTTATTTTCAAATAAACAGTAATTTACATTTTATGGCCTTTGGCCTAGAGAATGAATAATTACTCTTATAGCTAATACGACGTACAGTAACCGTCTCTCTTCTCTTATTTTTTAAAAATCATCATTTTTCTTAACAATGATAAACATTTAGTAAATTAATATTTTAAAACTGTTCTTGAAGTCCTTTGTACTGTATATTATTATATATTCATAATTATTTTCAAAATATATTAAATTACTAAAATAACTAATTTGAATTAAAATGTCAAACAAAATAAAATAAAAATATATCGATACATAAATTGTTCCAGCTGTACTGTTACAGCTTTTCTTCAGGTCTAGGTATCTTAGAACCTGTAATGGAGTTCTATCTCCCAATTATTGAGGAAACAACCGAATCGCTCATCTATACTTGTTTGCAACTCTTGACTTACATCGCAACATTGAATTCTGTCTTCCCTTGCACAACCCCTGACCTTCCACAAAAATGCATCTCCAAAATCCACACCCTATGCCTTCCTCCCTTCAGAACGAAATTTGTAAGTTAATAAAGTATAAATACATCTCAGAAAATAGCAAACTCATGCTCTTAATGCACTATTAAAATTAAACTTTTTATTTCATTAAGATGGTACATTATAAAAATAGACCCTACACTTCAGACTTCACGGACGGAAGTTATTAAAAATTTACTTTCCAACTGAACTATACGTAAAATTTATAGAACGATTGAACCAAAATTATAAATGATTTTTTTTTTTAAATCATTATTGCGGTAGTAATCTGGTTAATAATTTTAAAAAATATAAAATTTAAACGTTATTAATCATTATTTAAACGGTAATAAAATATTGTAGATGACTGTTGTTAACCAGCTAACTCAATTTTTAGGAATCGTTGGAAAAAAATTGACTATATCGGAAACTAACAATTTTAATGCGTGTTAGAAAAAAGTATTTTCTACAGAGTATTAAAGAAACGTTGTAAGACAAATTTTCCTGCAATCTCCATGAGAACTATACCAGCTTCGTTCAATTGTTCAACTGGCTTATAAAGTTTCAGGAAATGAAGTTAGCAAGTTAACTCTCTTCATTAACGAATTATTCTTTCAGAAGTTTCTATGAAAAATTTAGAAGTTTCCGGGAAAATTGGTAGGCTAAATGCCTAAAAACACAGAAAAAAATCATAATCGTATCTTAATACGTCGTAAAAGCAACTGAATAATTAATCATGAAAACTAACAAGATAAATCAGTTTTTAATTAGGTACGCTAGTACAAATTTGAGTCTTCAGAAATAGTTTTTCTAGTAATAACAAACTCTACAAGAAACCAGGATATAAAGTGGCTAGTAAATCTGCAGTTAAATTAAATATTAGAAGGAATACAGAACCGAAGCACATTTCATTTAAAAATAATAAATATTAATTCATAAACACATTAAATTAAAAAACAATTAATCAAACACAATCTAGTCTGAATTATTCTAATATTTTATTGACATATTTCTTCCCTTATGTTCAGTCTTGGGAGTGTGCGTGTGTAAGTTAGTATATTTTGGCACAAAATATTTTTCACCACTCCGTTGCAGTTCTAGAATAGATCACAGTAGAATTCATGAACTTGGAATATCGCCCAGAATTTTAATCGTAGGGTTGAAGACCTTTTAAAATATATTAATTTATTAAGCCTCTTAGTATTAACAAATCATAAGAAATCGTTTTACTAATAGTTTCAAATAACCCACCGAGTTGGTCTAGTGGTAAAGTCTTCGCCGCGAGTCAGCTATTTAACAGCTGATTTACGGAGACGAAAGTTCCGTGGTTTAAATCCTAGTAAAGGTAGTTGCTTTTATTTATATTTGAATACTAGACAATCGTGACCGGATACTTTGATGGTTGAGGTTCAATTGACCATACTCTTTCAGAAATCGGCCTGAGTCTGCAAGATTTCCGAAGACGGAGGTTCCGTGTTTCAAATCCTAGTAAAGGTAGTTACTTTTATTTGGATTTGAATACTATACAATCCTTACCGCTGTACTTTGATGGTTGGGGTTCAATTAACCATACTCTCTCAGGAAAGGTCGGCCTGAATTTATACGATATTGCACCACATTTACACGTCATACATATCATCCTCATCTCATTGGGTCTCGGGGTTGCTTACAGTTCTTAAATTGAACAGATTGCAACGTTCATTAGGGATTACAAAAAAAATTGAAAATGTAAATAATAGTCCATTAGAAATAGCGTAATAGTATTACTTAAATGGCATAAAGAACAGAGGGAATTTTGTAATGTGCTCATATGTCTGCGCTACCACTCAAAAATTGAGACATATTGGGAAAATAACATTGGGAATAACATAAGAATACCGCTAAGAAAAATTAAAAGGGAAATTTTACTTACAAAAAGAAGCTTTTTATTCTGAAAAGTTATCACCATTCAGAGACTTACTATCATGCTATTTTGAATGGACTGTACTTTTGTTAGGCCTATTTCTTGGGATTTCTTCTTTAAAAACAAAATCACTAAAAAAAAAGATAAAGAAATTAAAGAAATGAAAAATAAAGAAATGTGCCAAACTAAAACATATCGAGTAAGCTTTAACAGGAAGGCTATGAAAAATATGAATGTTTTGTCGAAAATTAACTATTTTGAATAAGGTAATAAAAATAATTTACAATTTTACTGTTCAGGGTGAAGAATATTGTAAAAAATAAATTTTGTAGTTTTAGTTTAAAAGTTTCAATTGAGCGGTAACAAAACACAGTACGGTATCTGAGTAAATCTAAAACTATATCAGTGTCAAACGGAGATCACAAGACCTATTAACTTCCTAACCTAAACAGTTCAGAACAAACCCAACACCTGGTCCGCTGGTACACTAATGTCTACTTAAGCTTAGAAACTAACAATGAAGAGTACTTCTAGTTCTCCTAAGCATTAAACTAGTAGCACTTGACTGTAGTACCAGTGAGTATTGACACGAGTAATTCGAGAGTCTTGGTAATGGTGTCAGTTACCAATACCCAAAGTGTAGAACTTTGTCCACCTCTTGCATAAATTCTATTAATAAATGTAGAAAGTATTTGAATTTATGATATAGACTACATATATTTTATTTCAGGAGATATATTGCAACTGTTGTTTTACTAAGCATTTTAAGACCATAATTAATAATTATAAGACAAAATCAAGATTATGGTTTGAACTACTGAACTTCTAAATTTATCTTTATGCTATGGATAAGTTACATAAACACGCTACCTCTTTATTTCTCTTGCTATTATAGGTAATACCATACTACTGTTTTAAAAATTCAACCTCCGGAGCACCTGGCTGTTTCTTTGGGGAATAGGTCTGGAAGTTTTACTATGAAATAGGAAAAGCTATTAAATTAACCATTAAATATATGTTAAGAAAATTATTATAAATATATTTTTACAACTGAACTGCAGAATTTCATGTTTGGTATAATAGAATTTGGAAGAAAGAAAATAAACGTTCTATTTTTATTCAGAAACTGCAATAGGTTTTGATTCTTTGTTTATTACTCTGTCCTACTGTAAGGTAAACGGTTCAGACAATGTGTCCAATCTTCAGTTACGAAGTGGAGACTCTAAAAAGAAGACTCAGCACTGCATATTTATGACAGCGTACGAATTACATCTTTGTTTTTGCAAGAATGTGTAACTGCAGCCTTAGCAATCCGTTCGACCAATCGGTGTTAAAGTACTGTTCAAAGCGACCTCCTATAAAGTAACAGACTGGGATTATCGAAATTTCTTCAAAAATAAATAATTCACTAGATTTAAGAAATGTATATGTTGCTGATAAAGAAGATTTTAAAATTATTTCTTTTTTTTATTCTCCTTCACCACGGATAAGCAAACATGCCTGTTCCGATTCACACTAGAAAACCTACTCTGGCCATACCCTCAAAGGCCTACCCATACCCCTAATTCTTTAAGTTTGTTCTTCAGTGGTTCGAAAAGGATTTCTCCTGAGTATGGCGTGCAGGATAAAGTTACAGTAAACCCTTACAACCTTCTCTACCATCTGGGATTTACAGGCCATCTGAAATGTCTCAGAAAACAACGAAATAAATGTTAAAAGCTATGCATTAAGGTAAAAATTGCAGCGTGGTAACATTGGGAAAACCTTTGATGCCGAGTTGGCTTCAACTAAAAGAAAATCTAAGTGATATTCACATGATATTTCATCTATCATGCCTCCTGCAAATTTTTCTTGAAAACGGAAAGGTGGAAACGAGAATCCGGAGCTTTCGGCCTAACATATTAGTCACTGGTCCTCCATTTTGGGGATTTTAAGGAACGGTGATCTTACCTATAAACAAATCTTACTCGTAGTCCATTAATTATAATGAAAAACGTATTCAATAAAAAACTTCAGATTGTTCTTAGGCAGTCTAAAAAGTCTGAAGTTTTATGAAACGATACTGGACAATATAAAATCAACGGATAGCCTAAACTTTACTGAATAAACTGTACTTATATGTTTGATGCCTATTTCAAACTTTTCCTAATTAACCGAAAAATAATTTTAAAAAATTCCATTCATTCAATATTATTCTTGAATAGAATCTATCTCACTGACAAGAAGGTGATTGTATTCGTGTATCCGCCGCACAGTGTTGACTTTATCGGTTGAGTGAATAGTAGTCGGTTCATTAAATCAATAATCAATCCATCAATCAATCAGAAGCGAATTGAATCACACTTCATCCAATATCACATTGAAACGAAGATAGTATTAACCGTAGTGATACGGGGACAGGAGAGTCTATCTGGTCTATCGTGCCATCCGTTGTTCCCATCTATTTCAACTATACCGTACCCCTATATTCAGTATTGTGTTGTGATGATATGCATCATTTATCCTAAATAACCCATTCGCATAAATACGCTTGCATCAAATGTCTATAACAGAATAATAGAAATATTCATATTTATGACATGTATTGGTGAGGTGACAATTATGGTTTAAAGATAGACTAGACAAAACGAATTTTTTTAGCAGACTGAAAAATGTTATTTGTACAATTTTCACACACTTTTTCAATTTAACAGAATACATAATCCAGTATAATACATTAATTATTGGTGTATCATAGGCAACCAGCATAACTGAAAATACATTACAACTTTATTTCCTTAATCTGTAAAACACAGTACTAATTATTTATATAAATATTTTCTTCATAAAAGTTCACCAAGATACATTAAATTCATACCATGTTCTTATTAAAATGTAACGTTCAGCCTATATTTATATCTAAATCCCTAGACTGGCTTATGCCTATCTAAATATTTTCAATCTTTTGTACTAACTTTTAATTTTTAATTATTGTCTGGAATATACACTTTATATATCACGAATCCGCCCATAACAGGCAGGTGGAGTGTTAAATTATTTGCACTCAATCTGCTAGTTCCAGGGCTACAAACAATAATTCTGTTTCTAATCACATTGTCAGCCAATTATATGACTGAACTATTGAAGAACAGAAGTGGTAGAGGTGTAAAAGACACTAGTCAGAGTTATCTCCTCTGAAAGTAATGAATTTCATTATACAGCCAGACCCTGTGGTGAATGAAGTGAAGGTGTCATTTGCAAGGTGCAGAGTAAATGCTTTTCAGAGGGCCTGGCACGCTGATAAGCATAGACTACTTTTTTACTCAATGAGGAAGGCTTGGTAAACCACCTCATTCCTCTTTACTAAGTAAAACCTCAAGAGGTTCAAACCAGCCTTTCGGCTGTTGACCTAAACAACAACAAATCATGAACTTTGGCCATAACAGGCAGGTGCAGTTTAAATTTTTTGCACTCAATCTGCTAGTTACGTTTAAACAACTGTCCTAAAATATTTAGTAGTTCTAGAACTCAGCATATGTATGAAATTGTAATACAATTTTTATTCACTGAAAGTTGCAGACCTAATTTTAACGCAACCCCTTCAGGGCTAGTAATACGTTTACATAAAGCACGAGTTCAAATTACTAGTTTGTTTATATACCGAATAAATGACTAAAGTCCAGCCTTTCTTAGTTTACTCCAACTGTCAACAAATAATGACGTCACTTAGCATGCGCATTGTATAAAAATGTGTACACGCTGATTAAAAAGTAACAACAAAATACATTCAAAAGTATTTTAATACAAAATACGTTTAAAATTATTTTTATAAATGAAATTGTTAAGCCTCCGTCATATCATGACTGATGTTTTAAATGATTAAAGTAGCCTACTTATAATTTAAAACATAGTTAACTTAATAGGAATATGACATCCATTAATTCGCGGACTCTAGCAAGCATCATTTAGTAGCTGGCTTTGGTTTGTTGAGAGTAGGAGCAAACTAAGAACGGCTGAACTGTACGTTAAACTATCCACATTTTTGCGCTGTTTCTCAAATATTACAATATTATAAGTTGCTAAACTTAACGTTTACCCATAACAGGGAGGTGGAGTGTTAAATTATTTGCATTCGATCTGCTAGTTCCCAGAGCTACAAGAAAATATTTCTGTTTCTAATCACATGGTCAGGCAATTATACGTCTGAAGTCTTTAGAAACAGAAGAGGTAAAGGTGTAAAAGATACTAGTAAAGAGTTATCTTCTCTGAGAGTAGTGCATTTCACTGTACTGGCAGACCCTGTGGTGAATGAAGTGAAGGTGTCATTTACAGGGTGAAAAGTAGATGTTTTACAGAGGGCCGGGGATGCTGATAAGCATACTTTTCCTTTAAATGAGGAAGGCACAGGTAAACCACCTCACTCCTCGTTTTACTTAGTAAAGCCTCTAAAGGTTGAAACCAACCTTTTGGGTAATGACCAAAACAAACTTTACGTAACCTATTAAAATTTTTTAAATTTGAAATCACTAGTTTAAAATTATAGACTTTAAACTAGTATAATTTCAATATTTTTTAATTCGTCGGTTTCATAAAATAGAAAAAATACGATACAGTAACGTTTGACCAAAAATTATTCTGTACTCCAAAGTTACTGTTACGAGTACAATTTGGTGAAATAATTTTTGTTATAATTACTATTTTCTCTATGTCATTAACGATTTCACTTTAATATGTACGTATAAAATATAATAGCCCTATACATTTTTTTAAGGTCGCGCATCAACAGCTTGGTCATTAGCGCATTTTGTGGGTTAAGGAAGTGAAACGGTGGGGTTTTGGGACCTTATAATTTCCATACACTAGCCGGAAATCGAACCCGGAACCCGAGAAGGTACTACCACAACTACTACAACAAGTATGCAGATAATAGGCTTAATTTTAATTGGTACGATAAAAATCTCAATTTTTATTTACTATATTTGAGATTTTAGCAAGAAAGTTCAAGACAATCTAATAACGCAAGATCTAGATGATATTGTTTTTATCATACATAAAACAAATAATTTTCCTTAAATACAACAATTTTTATTAAAAGCTAGTTGTATGTTTTCAGGTTGATTTCAGAGTGTATTAACTGACCAGTGATGACTATACCAGAAACGTAATCCCTGTTTAAACATATGAACTAATACTACGTGTTAGGTGTCAACGCAACTTCAGAGAACGGATTTAAATCGCTTGGGGGGTGACACTCAAGATCAACACGGCATTGTAACTCAGTCATCATGTTGACATTATAAATGCCATTGTTGGAATACGACAGATAGATCCACTTGATAATACGATAAGGTAATATCAGAGTGTATGGTGGTGATTTACCAAGATCAGGAATTACAGTATACGAAATATCAGGATTAAGTTAACAGCATTTGGGGAAATCAGTTTATCCAAACTAATCCATTATATCTATTTTCATCGAAATTAAAACGTTCAAACAAACCTAAAATTCAATACTAGATACTAGTTTTTGACTTCTTAATGTAACTTAAAGTTTTTATCTAATAGTACAACTCACACTACCAGACTTTAAGGTGAATACCCCGCTAGAAACTAACAATTCTGCTTTAATTTCTTAAATTACTAATATAAGATGCAACTTTGATAATTTGATGTATTGTAAATCGTAGCCGTATGGTGTAGAAGAAGAGATCGTTACAGGAATATCGAGATATGGTAAAAACTGAATATCATCTCCATAAACGACCGGGTATCACTGACCAGGTGCAATGTTTGGAGCATGTGAACAGAGTGGGGAAGGATAGGATACCTAAGCGAACACTAGGAAAAGAGAGAGAAAGAGAGAACGAGGACGCCCAAAGAGGAGATAGGCAGATTTGAAAGGTTTCGAATAGGCAGAGATGCCTAATCCTTGAAAGTCAGAAGAAGAAGACAAAGAAGAAGATAAATAACAGCTAATTAAAGAGAGTATTTGGCCATAAAAAAGTCAGCGACATCTTTTATTGCAAACTTAACGTAAACAGAAAATTTTCGCACTGAATTAAAGCCAATTTAAAACATTTGTAGGTAACAACTTTACAGTAAATTCTTTACAAAATATTTGCTTTTAAAATAAATCCACATATAATAAAAGCCTCAGTAGAACAAGGGTTAGAGTATTCAGACACTTTTGGGGTATTAATTCATTTCGTCAAAATTGTTGTATTCACCACTAGCTACTGTGTACCGTATTGCGCATGGACATATTAGTAGCCTCAGAGAGCTAGCGTTAAAATTGAGTTTGCAAATATTAGGCCTATTGGACGAACACAAATTAGTATAAAAATGTACATGTTCATTTTCAGAACTGTAGCTCTTCGGAAAAGTATAAAAATAATTATGAACTATTTTTTATGGTCGTCACCTTGGTTTTACCCCACAGGCGCAAGTGATCGCAATTAAATTGCTTTATTGTTTCTATTTAACCATTAAGGAAACAATTTTAAAAGTTTCACTGTAAGTAAACGAGAAGTAAAAAAATCTGGTGTGAAACACTCACACAACTTTCTCTTACCAATACAAATAATTACCAATGTAACCTAACATTCGTAATAAAACATTATAAATAAACAAAAAACTAACCTTAATAAACATAACCTAATTATAATCATGAGTGAAAGATGCAAACTGAAAATCAACCTTAGTTTGGCTTAAAAATACGGAAAATCACTTTTTCACGCTAAACAGGCTCTGTAGAGAAAAATGCTTTAAATTAAAGTTGTAGTAGATTTTAAATTTCTTATAAATTTGATTATATACACTTTTATCGTGAAACGCATAACAAGGCTGAACTCTTTTTAAAAAAATCGATTTTTTACACATTTTCGTGAAAAAAAACAGAAAATTCCTAATTACCGCTAAACTAAGCGTTATACAGAAAAATATTTGAAATAAAAGTTGTAGGATTTTAAAGTTTCTACATTTTTATTATACATTTTTGCGCTTAAATGCATACTAAGGCTGAAATCTAAAAATAAACAATATTTTTACGAAAAAAAGTCTTCCCAAGAGTTTCAGCAGACATGGCGCCTACCCTATCTTGTAGAGCATAAAAAATGTAGTAAATGAGGCAATTAAAAAAAAAATCGTAGGATCCATTTTTGAGAAAATCGCAAAAAAGTGAAAAATGACACGACGAATAAACTACTATTTCCTGTTAACCGATTTTGATGAAAATGTTCGTGTCGGGTCCGGTAGTAGTATGTAACTTACGTTTCAAGTTTCAAGGTTGTACGATATTCCGATCTTGAGATATTTTGTTCACACACGCGCGCGCGCGCACACACACACACACAGACCAATCGCTGAAAACCTGTTTTTTGGGTTCTGAGGGTCTGTAAACGTGTAGATCCGGTGAAAACTTGATTTCGAAAAATCGATATGAAAACAATACTTTCCTTCCTATATATTCATACAGGCAAGAGAAAGTAAAAAATTAGTTATGCATGAGTAGGCCTAATTTTGTCAATCAGTGGAGGCTTTCACATTATATATAAGATAATCATCCATGCCAAATGTCAATAAGGATTCCTGTTACATACCAATGTAACTAATAAAAAAGATCAGCACAACCCACTACTATGGTGAAATGGTTAAAGTGATACCATACAGAATAGATCCTGTGTTTAAGACCCAGCTAGGTATGAAAAACTTAGCGCTAATAAAATAGCTGTTGATTCGGTTTTAAATAAACTAAACATCGACTACGTAACTATTAATAACAGAATACCTAATTACTTACAATCGTGCAGTTATATTGTACGAAAATCTTAAACTTACCTGAAAAAAAGAAAAGAAAGTTATTTTTATGAAAGATAAAAAATACATTAATATTTAAATAAAATGTAAAACAAAAAAGAATAGGAAAATAGTATAAAACGACCTTTTAAAAAGCTGTCAATGATTTTTCACCGAAAAACACCCGCTGTGAATATTTATTCAATCTATTTGAACAGTTTGTTTATTTTAATCAAATCTGATTGCATAAGAAAAGGGCAGCGTCCTTGGTTCAGTTTTTTCAACAGCGCTAATACAATCAATTATTTTTAGTCTGATGAACAAATCCCATCTCTTCTTTGGAAAACTCGTTCAATTCATGATTTATTCAAATACCAATAATTCTTATTTGAATTCCAATATTTAACAAAGCACAATACGACGATAAAGAATCTATCGATCAATATAAGTCATACAAAATTTAATTTAATATTTTTATACATAAATAAAATATCAAACGGAATAGAAATTTTTATTTACCAGCAGCCAAATAAATTGCAGTTTCTTATAGAAAACCTTATAGACGTTGATAAAGGTTTATGTAAAATGGTGTTGTCAGAATTTCATTTACTACCCAGACATTAACTATAAAATTTTTACAAGTGCAATAGGACAATTTACGACTATGTTTCAACCATGAAAATTTAAAAAGAAGATTTTTATCATTTAAAAAGGTTCTGAAATACAAAGAAGTAGGTTATTACAATTGTCCAGTCAAATAAATAGACGAGACATAAAAATAAAATATAGTCGACGAAAATTAAATAGATTTCAGCTGTACATCCAGACAATAGTGTGAATATAGGCAGATGAAGAGTTCATAAGAGCTGTTATAGATATTTCATAGAGAGATTACATAAAAATGAAATTGGATAGATCTTAACGTTTAATTAAGTCGATAAAAATAAAGCACAAATAATAACAGCAATGATTTAAATACGAAAATTTAAAATTTTTTAAATGTGTAGCACAAAGAACGTTCGGTTACACAATGAATTTGCTGGCAAGAATGAAAGATTTTGAGGTACTCTTTATTAAAGAAAAACCCAAATTCCATTGTTGTGTAAATTTTACAACTATTTAGACACAATATTATAATAATTAAAGGAAAGTACTTAAAGTGAATTAGAGACATTAAAGTTGTAATCCTTACTGAGAGTAAAGCAAACTTAGTGGAAGTTTAAGATTACAGTAATTCAAAGATTATGATGTACTTATTGGAAGTCAATAATATAATTGATTCAATACCATTAATAATTAAGCAACCATTGAAAATTGCATTATGTGTAATTTTACTTTTATTAGCCTAATTGCCAATTTTTTTACGCACAAAGTAAAATCCATTGATTTTACACAAATTCCTGAAAAATAGTGAGCTACCGTGAATCGATTTATTCTAGGCGAACTAGATAAAGTAAGAAATTGCGTTAAAAAAGTGATAGAAACCTCTTCAGGAGAGCTACTCTTTAATCTTAGGTTTATTACGAAGGCCTTTGCAAAGAATTGAGTAGAATAGTCTATTCGGCTACCAGATTATGATCATCAAGTTCTTTTCATCACCATCGCTTCCATCGGTCACGGGAACACAGCACGGAACAAATACATTATAGCCGGTTGTTAGCATTATTTGCCTTCCCGCGGTGACGGTAGTAGATTCAGTAATGGATGCGGTGGTATGATCAAATGGACCCCACCCACTGCAATGCAGCAGTTAACTGAACTCATAATGCATCTCATCCCGCCTCTGCAATACTGTATTTGTGTTATATAACGGGTGCATAATAAACTTTAAAAATTAACTCATTTGTCTGAAACTTTATAAACTACATTATTTTTGAAAAAATTAAATTAAAACGAGTTCCGTTCAGAGAGGAGAACAGAAATCAAAAACATGACTCGAAATATTAATTTCAAAGATTATTCAACAGTAATAAACAGTTTGGCTTAATTTCAAACCAATTTGCTTATTGTTAAGTGAAATAATATCCATTTTATGTCACATGTCAAATTTTATTGTAGGGAATGGGAAAGTCATACTACTGCACAGAATGAAAAAAAAGATGAATGACGGACAACATCCACGTAGAACAGCCAACGGTAACTACAAAATAAAAGGTATAACAAAAGTTCCACATCTGAATGAACCCAGGAAAATTTTAAAAAGTTTTCCATATACTTCTAAAATTAATCGTCGCTAACGTCCTACTATTTATATAATAAAAATTCTAATTCATACGCTACTAAAAAAAAAACACCAATAAGTCACTAGAACAGGATATCATTTTCGGAAATACTTTTATTTAAATTTAGTTGTAGTTTATTAATGTTATTAACAACTGTATGTTTATACAACTGGGTATTTGAGGATTGGGTTTTCCGATAGTTGATTGCATTTTAGTTTAAAAAACCCAAAATTATTTAAAAATTTTTTTATTTTTATAACCTCCGTTATAAATATCTCGGTGTTTCACAATTACGGTAGGTATTTACCATAATTGAGATTGAACGGAGGGAAAATTAGCCTACCCGGGAATCGAACTTGTTAATCTGAAATGTTTGTTTTTTTGCTCCATTTTCCTATAAATTCTTTTATCTACTATTTGTATTATATTTTCTTTTTAGTTAAAGTAAGAACTTTTATTTAACAAGCAATCCAATCTGGTGACAGTAAAGTAGCACACATTCATGTTTTTAATGGTCGGCTGACAGTTGGTCGCCTATAAAAGCCGCATACTCAGCCATTGTAACCTAACATTTTAAAAGACCAGCTGAGTAACAGACATCCCTCTTCCGGGTTATTACTCGGAAGTTTTGTTACTTAAGGTGTTTTATTCCCATTTAAACAAAGTTCTTGTACAACCCTCGCAAAAAACCATGAATTAGCTAATGCGAATAAACTTCAAAATTTAATAATTATATGAAAAATATTACATTATAATTATTATTACAGTTATTTAGATGGAAATATACATTATTTACTGTGCAAAATATGTGGTCTAGAAATTTAATAAACACATATTTTATTAGTTATTGAATTTCACGCATGAAGAAACAACAATAAAGCTAACTCCATCCAATTTTAACGTTTGTTTACACCCAATTTATTAAAATCTACAACATTATTAAACATAATTTAAAAATGTAATTAAACTAGAAATGTAAAAAATTTTAATGGCAACATTAATAACAAATAATGAGAATTCCTGAATTTATTTTTGCATAAATTAAAAAAAGAGTTGTATACAGTGGTAGTTTGAAACGAGTATCTGTGTGAGCTAATAATCTATTATATCCTAGTATTAAGATCCTAGAGCAGTAATTAATGGAAGAAAGGTAACTAAACTATTCCAATTTATATTTGTTTTATGCTCTTTTCTTTGTTATAAGACTACTTTGGTACACTACTTAAACTCTACTCGTAACTTTGTAGGCAATTAAGAAACGGAATATGAGGGCGTATCACAATAAAACAACGACAAAATTTTCAACCATCTTTATTCCGTTATTAAACTTGCAATTACACGGAATGAGATCGTTTGTGTGCGCTCGAGTTCAGTTGTCATTACCAAGGCAAAAGCAAAAGCACCAGGAGCAGCAGTTGCGCTCAAATTAGTGCCTGAAAGGAATTACGTGAATTCGTTCACTCACTACAACTTCGTCTTATTTTTCTTCTTCGTTCCTTCCTTTACGTATAAGTAGTATTGGTGTATTTATAGGTGAACAAAGCACATCCCATGTGAGTGTTTTACTATATAGGCTATACACATGAATGTAGCACATGAAAATTAAATAAAGATTCAACTTCAATCGACTTTAAATTTCAAGTACACTCATCGTTATACTCTGTTTAATTAATCTACATTTCGAGTTAAAATTTGTATCTCAGCCGTAATAATTTTAAAATTAAATCCAGTTTTAACGACCTTATTTAATCTTATTAATTTGTTCTTGTAAATTTACAATCTAATAAATCCTTACAACAATTAGTAAATGAGATGCTATTTTTTTTCTGTGTGTAATTTTTATTACGGTACTGTATATTGAGCTGTACAACTTCCGTATATGATATTTAAATGGTGGTGCAAAATTCCGCTTTAAGGAGAAGAGGTACCCAGTGGTACATTCTCCGTTTAAAACTGCGGGTGTTGTCCGTTATTCAGACCAAGAGGTTTCTACTCTATTTCCGCTTTAGATGTCGCACAGTTGGAAAGTTCCTTGTGGCTAGATCACGGGCTAGTTGGTTTGGATGGTCAGCTAGTCTTTCGTGAAATGTACTATACAAGTCCGTGGTTAGCTCCTTCACTGTCGGAATTTTGAAATCGTCGTGAGGGGTTTTATTGCTTAAATAAAAAGGAACGCCAGAAGCAAGTCTTACGACTTTTTGACTGAAAGGTCTGGATCAACTTTAAATCACTCTCTGCCGCTACTCCAAAGAGCTGGACACCATAAGTCCAGATCGGTCTTTAAATGGATTTTTATGTTAAAATTTTGGAAAGGAGGTTCAATTTTGATCGAGGGTTAATTAAGCAGAAGAGTAGCTTCTGGCGGCGGTTAAGTTCTAAACGTTTTGTACGCAGATGGCGCTTCCAAGTTAGTCGCCTGGCAAGCCATAAGTCAAGATATCACACCACTCTGGCTTTTGGGATATGAACGTTATTCAGCACCACAGGTGGACAAGTTTGACATCGTAAGGTGAACGTAACCTGTGTTGATTTAATTGGGTTCAAGACGCTAAATTAAAAAAAAATTGAAAACAGACAAAGTTTTTTTAGACGCTAAATTTAAAAAAAGTTTTGAAAATAAACAAATATTTTTTTATTAAGCAAATAGTCATTACCTCAGATTCCTCATTGCACTGCAAAAACGGCTGTTGGCCATAAATGTATAACCTTTTAACAGGGTCACCTTATACTAACATTGGGTTTATGGCTTGTACCAGTGAATACTTAAGTGTACCACAGTCTATAAAATTCGTGTAGAATGCTTTGACAAAAATTTATGGAATCATTATGAAAGACACTATTTGTATCATGAAACAGCATTGTACAATTATACAATATTCTATTTTAAATTACCTGAATGTGCTTAGTAAGGGGAGGTTTGCCGATTCCTAAAACTGGAACCCGTAGGTCCACACTTATGACAAAACAGCCTTGTAAACAAACATACCGAATATTGCATATTTCATTTTATTTCGTTCCGCGGGATTGTTACATTTATAAAAACAGTTAGAAGGTTCTGACGCCTACGAGTAAAAGTGATTGAAGTTCACTTACGGAGGAAAGAGCATTGAATATTTCATTTTCTGACATTGATAAGAAAATGCGACTAGAATGTCCTTGTTGTCCGCAAATTTAACAATATTTTTCATCACTTAAAAAATAAATAAAAAAACATTTAATTGTATGCTACCAGCAAAAATTTTTTAAATACGTTAAGTGGATAAGATACGGTTAAAAATTTAAATCTTGTGATATTAATATTTGAAATTAGACTGATCATTTAAAAAGGTATTTAAAACGCACAATTTAAAATCTGATGGTGAAAACAAATCGGCAGGCAGCTGGTAGATTATGGAATAAATATTACCAATGAAAAGAAGTATTTAATTATTTGAGTATAATACAGAAGGAAAAGCATCTGTTTTATTGGACAATCACTGAGATAGTAGTCATATCAAATCAAAGCGTGGTCGACCTAAACGAAATCCAATATGACGATATTCCAGAAACAGAATATCAAAATTTATCAATACAGAAATTAATTTCAATTTATATTGAAAAATTACTACTTGATCGTCTAAAACCTTTTTTGGAAGAAAGTGTTTACCCGGATCATCAATTCGGTTTCCGTGAAAAACATTCTACGATAGAACAGGTACATCGGATAGTTAACCAAATTCGATATACCTTAGAAAAAAAGGAATTTTGCTCAGCCGTCTTCTTAGACGTAGCTCAGGCCTTTGACAAGGTATGGCATTTAGCTCTTCTACACAAAATTAAATTAAACCTGGATCATAATTATTTTCCTATTCTAAAATCATTCTTAACCGATCGTTTTTTCCAAGTGAAATTTGATGATGAGTTATCGACCTTGCACCTAATTCGTTCAGGTGTACCTCAAGGTAGCATTTTAAGTCCTTTTCTATACACGCTATTTACAGCAGATATTCCTGTAAATGAACATGTAACAACAGCAACTTTTGCCGATGACACTGCTATTATTGCATCTGATGCCTCCCCAGTCCACGCTTCTGAAAAACTACAGCAACATCTAAATGACATTCAAGACTGGTGCCAAAAATGGAGGATCAAAGTAAATGAACAGAAGTCTGCACACGTAACCTTTACGATGAAACGAGAATCATGTTCACCAGTAACGTTTCGCAACAACGTAATTCCACATTCAGATGATGTGAGATACTTGGGCATCTATCTAGACAGGCGATTGACGTGGAGAAAACATATATGGACCAAACGGAAACAACTTGGACTCAAATTACGACAACTATATTGGCTTGTTGGGAGGCGATCACAGTTGTCTTTGGAAAATAAATTGACACTGTACAAGGTGATGATAAAACCAGTTTGGAGTTATGGAATTGAACTCTGGGGCACAGCAAGTACATCTAATGTAGAAATATTACAGAGATTCCAATCGAAGTTTCTTCGACTTATATGCTGTGCACCTTGGTATGTGCCTAATGAAGTACTCCATCATGACCTGGGCATACCTACGGTGGGAGAAGAAATTAGCAGTCGGAGTGAAAAGTATATAACCAAGTTGGACACTCATTCCAATCATTTGGCTATAAATCTTCTCGATGACAATATTGAACATCAAAGACTCAAGAAGGCGAGAATATTAGATCTTCCATTCCGTTTCACCTGATCTAAAATGTTTAACCATCCTTTTAAGATCAAAAACACAAAATGATACTACGGTTGTCAACTATTATTTATTAATAATCTAAATCTTGCTAACTCTCATTAACCTAAAAATTAATCATCTAATAAATTTTCTATCATCAGTTACGCAGATCATCAGTATCACGTCTTCATTCGCTTCTTTTCACACCTTCATTCACTTCATCCGTATAAAAAAAAGAAAAAAAAATTGTACATCACCAGGACCAAGAAGAAACCCTTCATCAACTATAACCAAACGATGACTTGGAAGCAACGCTGCTGAGTGCTGTCTTCTTCAAGTTTTATTCATCATCAACACATTTACTGAAAGTTTTTGTTAAACTGTTTGTAAATAATTCTTACTGTTAAAAAAAAAAAAAAAAAAAATTTATATTGAATGTAATGATAGTGTAATGTAAATTATTATATTATATAGTTACATAATACATTATGCAAATGTTTAAAGGTACATTGTTTAAATAATACTTTTCTATAAATTGTTTTAAATAACATACTATAAATCTGTAAGAACCGTTCAAAATACATATTAATAACATATTAAATGTTCCAGAAACAATGCAGTACTGCATATGGGATACATTCTGTATATTTGCAAAATAAATTAAACAGACTGTCGCACTGTTACTACATTTTATTAACTTTATAGTTATGTTTAAATTCTATTTATATTACAATATAAATTTATGCAGTTTAAATATAATATAATAATATTAACTAAACCTGAAATATTTTAGGTACGAAAATAAAATAGACTACCTATTAATTTAAATTTACTGTACTTAAAATAAGTTCCCATACGTAAACTTATTTCAAAAACAATTCCGGCTGTTTCAAGCAGAAAGATAATATAATACTCTAGAGGAAGAGACCTAAGTCCATAAATTTTATTAAGCGTACCCTTATCTAGATAAAATACTTCATTGTACGAATCATTTAATTTTCATATATTTTGAACCAAGCCTTTTAAACACCACTATTTCCTACTATGTAAAATAAATTTAAGGGATATAAACCTATAATATACTGAGCGTATATATTAAGTGATATTTATATAAATTTCAGCTGTACTGCTTTATAATAAATAAAGTAGTCACTTAAAATAACAATTAGGTCAAAAATTGTTAAGTTTAATAATGGCCTAACCTTTAAAATAAAAGTAAATACATATTTCTAAAATCAATTACAAAGGAAGTAAAACTGTACGAATTAGCACATGATTGCGGTTATTAAAAATTAACATTTGCCAGAAACTCATTTCGAACTTTTCCTCTGACACAAATAATTTTTTTCCCTTTATTTGACACATACCTATCCATACAAAATATGACCAGTAAGTTATGGAACAAATAAATAATAAAATGATAACTTTTGAAAAAGTAAAATAGTGTTTGATTAACACTTTCAGTGCACGGTTTTTGTTTGCTTCAAATTTAGACTCTGCGTTCTTTTTATTTTTCATTTTAGCGGTATGTTTCTTTTTCTAAGCCTTTTCTGATAAGGAATTCGTATGAAGGTTTAGTCTGCCATGAAATGTTGGTGCGACAATACAGTAATTTAATTTACAATGAGCATGTTTAGACAGTTGTTGTTTATGTTGCTTAGATCATCAGTCGAAAGGCTTGTCTGAACCTTTAGAGACTTAACAAAGTACAACGAGGAGTGAGGTGATTTACCTGGCCTTCCTCATTGAGTGCAAAAGTATTTTATCAGCATGGTCGGCCTTCTGAAAAATATCTACTTTCCACCCTGCAAATTACACCTTCACTTCATTCACCACAGGATCTGGCTGTACAATGAAATTCATTACTTTCAGAAGAGATAACTCTAACTAGTGTCTTTTACACCTCTACCTCTTCTGTTCTTAAATACTTAAGTCATTTAATTAGATGATCATGTGAAAAGAAAAATAACTATTTTGTATAGCCCTGGGACTAGCAGATCGAGTGCAAATAATTTAATACTCAACTTGCCTGTTATAGGCAGAACGTTGTGAAGGGTAAATGTAAATGTAAATGTAAATGTAAATGGGTTTAAATGTAGTAAACGGGTTACAAAGTTATAAGAATTAAGACTGAAAAGCTTGAATTTTTGCTTTACTTTCTTCAGCAGCGCGGAAGACTTGGATTCCGAGTTTAAATAGATTTAATTTATTTTTTTTAAATACTAACATTGTTTCAATTTACATTTGACTATAATTTCAAATATTAAAATTATAAAATTTCAAAAACCGTAGTACACAAATCATATTTAATTGTTATATTTGTTTTACTATATACAATATTTGCTGACCATTATTTAGTACAATATTAGGCAATGTTTAAATGGTCTGCAATTTTTCATAATGTTATACACTAATATGTAATTGTTTTACACTAAAATTGTCAATATATTGTATTTTATTCATGAATACATGAACAACTTTAGATATTATTAACAAAAATATATGAAGTTATTAACTTATAAAAAGAAAATAACATTATGTGTGTTGTATCGACCCTATTTGCGTTCACAAGAAACTTGAAATAATTACATTGAAATTCATAGCTTTAGCAACATTGAACCGAATCATTAAAATTACAAATAACCTACAACTGCAAGAGAAAGATTAAACTCTAATAAAAACTATTAAATTGAATAACTGTTAATCAAGTTTTATCCATTACAAAATATTGTAAGGTCTAGTCTAAAAATTGAAGAACCTGAAATAACAAATTGGGTGATTACAGGAAACAGTAAAATTAAATACAATAATTATATTGGAGTAGAATTATATCAGTGTGTTAGTCATATTATGTCTACTACTTTAATAGTACAGGCAGATGTGTAGAGCTAGATTTGTTGATATCAAAACAAAAGTCTTCAAGAATTTCATTCATCGTCACGATCTATCTCAACATTCTTCCAGTTCTTGACCGGTTTTTATTTCTGAATATCGTAGTAATAGTAGTATATATAATTTTCAACAGGTAAATCCATATTTATATTAGCCTAATCAATATAACTTTTGTAACGGAAAAATATATAAAATTACAGGTCTTCTGATAAACTAAAATATTTTACGCAGTTTGAACTACAAGCTTAACCAGGATGAAAATTTCAACACAAATTGCATCCCAATCAGTACGACTGAACAAATCAAAATCCTTCCAAATCTTCGGTTCTTTTGTAGTAATATAATATTAACGTGTGTTTTTATCCTTTTTCTTTACAAACTGACAGAATAGATGGAGAATAATGATAAATTAAACGAAAGTACGCACGTGACATATACATTAAGAAAAAACACATCCCCGCCAATGTACATAATCCACACATATAATATACCTGAAGCAGACTCTGCGAAACACATTGGTATCCATCTTTACAAAGGATTGTACTTTAAAACACATATACGTACAAAAAGGAAACACAAAATTACAAAAACTTTACTGGATTTTAGGAAAACGATTTACTGTTTCATTGAGCAATTAATTACTATTTTGTTGTGTGATCAGCAGAAAAGCTGGTTTGAACCTGCAGAGGGTTTACTAAGTAAAACTTGTAGTGAAGTGGTTTACCATTGCCTTCCTCACTGAGTGGAAAAGTACGCTTATCAGCATGCCGGGCCCTCTGAAAAGCACATATTTTCCACTCTGTAAATGACTTCTTCACTTTGTTCACCACAGGGTCTGGCTGTATAATGAAATTCATTACCTTCGGAAGAGATAGCTCTGATAAGTGTCTTTTATCTCTACGTCTTCTGTTCTTAAATGATTCAGTCATTTAATTAGCTGACCATGTGATAAGAAACAAAACTGTTTACTTTAGCCCTGCAACGAACAGACAGTGTAAATAATTTGACACTCCACGTGTCTGTTATGGGCAGTAATTACTATTATACATTACAATTTTAAAACCAATCTGGACTTATGAGATCAAATTATGGGGGACGGCAAACCATTCCAACGTAGTAATCTTGCAAAGGTTTCAAGTCATAAGTGCTTAGAACAATAAAATCATCACCTTGGTACATAACAAACAACATACTACACGGAGATTTAAACATTCCTACAATTAAACAAGAAATTCACACATTCGGAACTAAATATCAAAGAAGACTTGAATCACAGACGAATCATTTCGCCTTCTCATTTTTAGATAACTCAAACGACACTCGCTAACTGAAACGAAGAGATCCCCTACTGACTCATTTTAAAAGAACCATTGGTCTGAAGTTCCTCCATTGGAAGGTTTTCTTCGGTCTTGTCACGGAGAAAGAAAACCCAGCTGCTGCTTATTATTCTGCGTAAGAATAGATTGTAGTTTTCGCTGAATTAAAAAAAAACTTATTTATTTGTCCCTGTACAGTACAATAACAAAAACGATAGTGACGATGACACAAATTAAAATATGAACGACATGAAAAAACAAACCACCCATCGATAGAGCTTCTCTGCGTTCGTTACTCTAATGTAATTTTGTGCCACTATTTTACGATTCTACTGTAGTCATTTGAATTTTAATATAGGGACCGATCTCTGCTCAAAGTTTTCTTTAGCCTTCTGAGAGGGTTGTTCGGTAAATTAAAAAAGAGTTTGCCAATGGAAAGATCGGTTAAGAGAGAATCTGCTATATTTTTAAACAGATTCAATTTTGATTACATTTTATCTAAATCACTGAATCAATGGATTCATCTACTTTAATGCAATAGGGGTACATTGCAGATGTACCCCTATGCTTTCTCAGAAGAAATGTAAAAGATGCTTTTGAAAGTGGTGTTACTGATGAATGTTCAAGTCTCCTGTATACACCAAGCAATAAACAGAATCTTTTAGGGAGAGAGATTCTGGGCACTGCCTAGAGAAATAAAATTTTTTACTTTGATTGTACCATGAGAGAGGGTAGAAATTACGTCTTGTTGAGGCTGACGCGACAGGGAAAAGTCGCTGAACGAAGGGATCCTGGCCAAAAACGAACATCCTGGGTTAAAAAGTTAAAATGATAGATTTTCTAAATTAAATGTATATTTTCCGTTCTACAGTGGATAGGATTATGTGATGTACCATGGTAAACATCAACATCCGCTAAAGATTCAGCATAAGAAGAAGTCGAAACTGGAGATATCAAAACCAAACCAAAAAAACAACGATTTTAATCAAAGCTTTTTAATGTTTTTACAGAATGTAAAGTTGGAAAGAAGAGTACTTTAAATAACTTTCACAGTAATAAATACAACAGACATTTTTGTAACAATAAAAGCTAAAAATTTTAAATGAAAATTATGTTCCTCGTAATACGATGGAGCTTATTGCTGTATTATGTTAACAGAGGAATAAAACAAATTCTATTTACGACGAAAATGAACAAGTTTACTGTTGAATTAGTTTTCTTGAAACACAAACAGAAACAATAAAAGTATTAAGGTTTCCACCCATGCTGATGCCAGTCACGTATTGTTACATAGAGAAAATAGGTTAAAGATTTCCTATGATAACTTTCAAGAGAGAAACAAACAACCGCTATAAGTTTTAAAAGTAATAATCATGCATTTATTAAGTAATCCGCTCACACATTTTGTTTACATATTTATAATGTATTATCGTAACTGTTTGTAAACTGTACACGAAAATAAGTGTTACAATAATTAAGATAATAATCTGATCTAGTTTTATAATAAAATTAGCCTACAAGTAATAGGATGATTGCGTAAGTCAAACAAAAGATACCGGTATGAATTATTGTAAATTGCTATAATCAAAACCCCAAGGTTTATTAATTACAGTTTTTGCCAGAGGGCTAATATACTGTATATAGTAAATTTGTTACACGCTGAAATAGTAAATTTAATGACGCTCGTTTACGCTGTAATATTGCAATCTTAGCGGAAAGTAAAGTGGGTAATAACATTAAAGATAAAATTAGGCCTATAACATTTTGTTGTCCATAACCTTTAAAAACGAACTAGTCTTTCTAAATGTCTGGTTTAAAGCAGTCTTAACAATTGAAAAGCCTATGATGAAAATAGGATTCCATTACATCGTGTTTTAAGTGCAACTCAACTCTAAATATTTTTTTAAATTTATACAATTTTCGATAAAAATAAACAACGATTGCGGCCGCCCTCTGTGCGGGCTAATAACTAAGCTCAGAGATGTTTCAAAATATATGAAAGGTATTTGTTAGACCAATTTCGTTATTATTATTGCCGTTATTTTTTCTTATTGTCGTTTTTTACTTTATTTGTTTTTATTTATGACATTAGACGTTAAAAGAGGACACCATTCATTAGCAGGCTCTCTGAGTTAATTACTAAAGTTAGCCTTTATTTGGGTATACCAATTGTCGTTATTAAATAAAATTTTATAAATACGACAATAATAGGGTTAATCGTCAAAATGTTAACGAAGCTATTATATCTAGTTAAAAGGACGCTTGACAGTAACATAAAAAGCGGGTAGGCACGTATTAGAAGAAAAAATTATGGAAAATCAAACAGCAACAAAACTTCCGAAAAATCAATGAACGGAAATAACAATTAAGGCCGCCAATAATTATGTAGCAGAAAACTGTGTAGGTGAAAGAAAGGCAGGCAACAAGAATGAAGTTCAAGAAAAGTATACTCGGAGAGACAAGAGGAGATAGAATGAGAAATTATGTCATTAGGAAACAACTGCGGTGAACAGTGTGCCAAGAAGAGTTGGACAGACTACGATGATTCGGTCATGTCAGTAGTATGAAGAAGGGTAGATTGCTTAAGGAAGTTTTAAGGAGATGGAGGGAAAAGAACAAAATACACACCAAGAAAAAAAGATAGATTCAGTTATGGATGTATTGGGAAAAATAAGCGATGCCAAGGGAGCAATGGAAGAGAGATGGTTCAGAGATAGAGAAAGGTGGAGAGTTGGGCCCCACCTCAGGAAACTTAGAACAGTGACACTCGATCTGCTGGTTTTAGAGCTGCAAAAAATAAATCAGTTTCTTATTCTATGGTCAGCCCATTATATGACTGAAGCATTTAAGAACAGAATCGGTAGAGGTGTAAAAGACACTAGTCAGAGTTATCTCCTCTGAAAGTATTGAATTTCATTATACAAACAGACCCTGTGTTGAATGAAGTAAAGATGTCATTAAGACATATAAAGATAATATAAGGATAAAGGACATATAAGGATAAAGATGATATTAAGTGTGGAAAGTAGTTGAATTTTGGAGGGCCTGACATGTTGATAAGCATAACCTTCTATTCCGTTCGGTGAAGACGGCACAGTAAACCACCTCACTCCTCGTTTTATTTAGTAAAACCTCTAGAGGTTCAACTAGCCTTTCGGCTGATAATCTAAGTTGGCATCAACATCTAGGTCATAAGTGACCACGTTTCATACGTACAAAAATTTAATTTAAAGTAAAATTTAAAACTAAATTAACTTACAAAAAAAGAGTTATACGTAATAAACATAATTAAATATTATGGAATAATTAAGAGTAACTTTAAAATTCATTTTAAAATACTGTACAAGTTCAATAACTACTAAGCTATATTGAGTTTGAATTTTTCTATCTCAAATTTTGTAGTTTTTATTTATTTTATAAAAACACTGTTTTCTTGATGCAATGTTACATGTACAATTAAGTAATTAAGTATACAGAATAAAGGATAGGGCTACGAACGTACTTCAATATAATACACTACTAAAATTAAATTGCTAAAAATAATAACACTTATTAATGTAGGTTATGTTAGTTGTCTTGAATAATAAAATGTGTGTGAAATAAATTCTGAATTGAATGATATTTTTCAAAACAACATACGATTCCACACTATTATTAACCTTTTTTTTAACTGAGAGAGGATATTTACTAATAAGGATTATAACAGCTGAATATAAATAGTACAACATTCAAAATAACGAAGACACAGTAGAGGAAAACGAAGACAGAAAGGATATTTCAACTTTACTCATTCAGTTAGTGAAGCAAGTCAATCTTCGGTTGCATAACAGTTTGTAAATCGTATTCATCTCTCATGGGAACGACTTAGTTGTTAATACAAAGTCTCCATTCACAAAAACCGGATTCAGTCCAGTTTGGTTTTCACATACATGTATAATATTCCCCCACTTATACTAATAGTCTGACCTCTTCGCTCACCTTATTTCCTTTATTAAATATACAAAAAGAATAACAAAAATAGTAAATCTTTTAAGTATTTTTTTATAGAATCAAAAATAAAATACTCTTAAGAATAGAACACAGAAGCGGATGTCGTAATTATAACTAATTGGTATTCATTAAATAGTAGATAATGAATCTTAATATTATCTAATAATTAAATTGATAATAAAAATATATAATCAATTAATAAACGGTATTTTTATTAATGAACTACGAGTATATACCTCTTAATGAATGTTAACCCTTCAGAAAAAATATAATTCTGAATGAATGTACACAAACAACGAAAAAAATGGTGGATTTACAGATATTGAAATTGAACAAAAGTCAGTACTTCGGCTTCCATTACCGTTTACTATCAGAGTGAATGTTGAAGAAATTATATATAAGTAATGATCAAGATACATGACTTTTCAAAAAAAAAAAAAAAATTCAGTTAACAACTATAATAAGAACTAGAAATGCGTTCACGATACGCGCGGGCTTAACGTAATCCAAAAAATAAACAATGCATTGAATAAACTGGTTTATTATTTTTCATCATTTTTCCGGTTTCTTCAACCATTTTACTTTTAATTATTATTATTATTATTATTATTATAGCTGATTTTTAGAATTGTAGTTTTTCAAATCGATTTTTTGTGCAAATATTGTAGCTGCTGTTGTTGCAGAATCCATTCAGTTATTTATTTTATTACGGGTAAAAACAATACAAGGGTTTATTAGTATGTAGTATAATAATATTAGTAATGAATGAGTGTACCTAGATTGCAACATTGCATACCAACAAGATAAAGATGCTTACAATAAGAAATACTTATTGCAGAAAATATGCGGAACTATTCAACGAACCTTAAGAAATAGCACCAGCATAAACACGAGGTTGAAATTTTATAAAACAATAGCAGCGCCGACCCTACCCTATCGCAGTGAAACTTGGGTGCTATCAAAGCGAGAGGAGAATAGATTGCAAGCGACTGAAATGTAATTTCTTCGACATACGTATGGGTGCAGTAGAGAAGATTGTAACAGAAATGCCGAGATAAGGAAAGCACTCAACATCTTCTCTATAAACGACAGGGTATCTCAGAACAGAATGTAGTGTTGGAGCATGTGAGCAGAACGAGAGAGGATAGGATAGCTAAGGTAACACTAGGTCAAAAGCTGGAGGGAAAGAGAGTACGAGGACGCCCGAGAAAAGGATGGGCAGATTTGAGAGGTTCGGAACAGGCACAGATGCCTAACCTTTAAAAAGCAGAAGAAAAAAAGAATGAGTGTTTTTTAAAGATTAATTTGCAACTATAAATTTATTGCAACGAGTAAACGTGACAATTAATAAAAAAAATAATGAAGATAGTTTTGAAATGATATTTTAGGCATAAGAGGGGTAAGGCCCCCCCATTGGTACCACCCCGAGAATTGTGTTAAAAAACTTCTAAATTTTGAAAATTTTTTATTTTAATTAAATAAACTTTAATAAGGTTTAACAACTATTTTTTCAAGCTTCCATTTTGTAATTGGAAACCATTTTAAAGTAACCGTTAAATTTCCCTGATTTTTTTCTTATAGCGTGGATTTTAACGGGAAGACCTAGTGTTATTCGTTGATGTAATAGAAACAGCTGGTAACCGTACTAAATGGCTACACCAACTACTGTTTCTTAACAATCTGATAGCGACTTTCTACCAAATAACTGACTGAGATGAAAAGGAGGTATATGTTTAAATCATTCGGTTTCATAAAGTAATATAAAAGAGAAGTTCTCTTGCACAATACGGAATGGTTTATCTTTTGCTATTTTTCGTGATAAGAATAGAGATATTTGAAATTAAATGTATGACAAAATACTTTTCCACATTTCATAATTTCTGTGGCTACCATTCATTAACTCGTACGTCACACAATCATTTTCTAAATGCTTGATCTACTTACTTAAAATAAATAACAGAAATAACACGACACAGAACGACTTGATAAATCTATAATATGCTTCTACCAACGCAAATTGTTAACTGAATGAATAAAATAAATATTTATTAATCAAAGAGAAAGTCAATCAACCAATGTAAAATAAAGGAATGCGTAGGGTTTAAATAATTAAATTCCTTCTCTGAAACTAAATAAACGAGAAAAATTAAAATGGAAATAAACCAATACGTAAGACTTGATTCAGAGTAAATAAAAACTAATTCAAAAGAATTTTTTACGCGATGACGCCAACGTATTTATAGATAACTAAGCAAAATTTAAATAAATTAAAAAATATGTGTAATATAGAAGTTATGAAAACAAAACAAAAACAGAATACATAATTTGCTGAAACGGTAAAGATAGGAAAAAGTTTACCAGCTTTGTAAAAATTTATAAAATACCTACAAGCGAAATAAGTCACTCATTACAAAATCATTAGAACTAAGATATTGATGCTAGAAACCCGAATTTGTGTACCATTTATCAGTCATCAGGGCTCGAAGGATTATAAAAATAAATTTCTGTACGGAGAAAATGGAAATGGCCAAATAAATAAACGTAGGTTAATAAATATTCTTGTATGGAATGGAATGGTTTATCAGGTAAATGTGTATTTCCGGCCTAATATGCGTAAAACAGGAGTTAACGAAAAGTTTAAAACACTGCAACTTTTGTATGTGTATTTAATGTTTTCTCATCCGCCAGTTAGTTTAATAGTACAATTTTCAGCAAAACCGTTTTGAATCAATTTTTAAAAATTGCAACGCTACGGTGTATTTGAGACCAAAAATGTATAAAAATAAAATTAAGTAATACCAACTTCGTAGCCCAGTAGATAGCGTGCTACGCTGGAAAGTGAAGGTCCCCGGTTTGATTCCCAGTTCGAGTACAGAAAATCATTACTCGTAAAAACTCACTGTTCCTTAATCCAAAGTAGTTGCTACTGATAACGATTTAAAGGCAACTTTTAAAAAAAAGAAGAATAAAATTTTAAAAACAATTTATGAAACTAAAACAACTTGAAAAACACATGAAAATTAAATTTATAATTCTGTATTTAATGTCTCATCCAACTATTAGCTTAAACTAAAATCATAGACTTTAACGTAAGTGAAGACAATTAAAGTGGTGCAGTTTTTCTTTGAAATTTTTCGCTTGGACAATGTATGTCCAGCAGATTGTTTTCTTTTAAAACTATATCAAAATTGGTTCACTCATTTACAAGACATAATATTGAGGTATTGTACACTCAAGCAGTTTCCCAAGACAATTATTATTTGATTACTGAAAATAGTAAACAAATTATTACTCTAGATCAGGAACAATTAACATATTACAGTACACCGTGTTGTACGATCTGTAAAGAAAAGAAAATATTTAAGAATACGAAGCAAACAGGAGCTGCTAATTATGTAAATTAAAATTTTCACTCCTTTAACGTGTAACGTCATTTTAAACAATTATATTATCAGCTGATTTGCTGGTTGTGCAAAACCGCACAGTTGTAAATAAAAATAAAGTGAAAAAAAAAAAATTCTTATATTAGTATTGAAATAAAGATAGGTTAAAAGAACATTTAACTGATACTTAAATATGACAAATGTTAGAAATTTAATAAAAATATAAATATTTATATTTTGTATAGTCTAAGTTGAAGTAACAAGTAATTTAAGAAAAATCATAAAATTAATAATATATAAAGAATACATTAGAACAGGAACATTTTCCAAACCATTTCATAACATAAAAAACCATTAAAATTAATAGATAAAAATGTAAAACCCGAGACGGAACGAAACGAAACATATATTCAGTACGTTAAGTTTGATACAAAATAAAAAAAATAATCCAGAAAATTTATTTTCCGTCAAAATGTCGAGTTTCAAACTGAAATGTTCCTGACATGAGAACGAAAATCATCAAGAGATTTCAAGATTTTTTAACGGCTTTCCTGACTGGTTGTGAAAGATTAGTGAAGTGCCGAAGTAAGATTTTCGTTCTTTTTCACTTAACAAGTAACACGTTCCACTCAGAAATACCTAAGTGACACGAATGAAACTGTAGAGATGTCATAATTTACGATTAAAATACATTCAAACATTTTTCTTTAAGCCTTGCATTTTATACTTATTCTACACAAAAATTTGTTTTATAATAAAGTTATAGTACAGTAGTTAAAATTTTTTAATTTAGTCACAATATTAAAAATACATTTAAAAACTGAAAGATTACGGTTAAGTAAAATTGCGAATAAGAATAAGTGTACATACGTCTGAACTAGGAATGTAAGCAAACGCCAACACTAAATAACTGATAGTTTCATTTATTAATAGTTTCTAGGAAACTTTCAACAAGTAAAAAATTTACATTATTTTAAATTCCGCTCAGAGAATTCAAGAATATTTTTAAGATTGGTGAAGTTCCGATAAAATTAAATTAACGAATATAAATGTAGTACAAAGAATACATTACAACAGAAACATTTTCAAAATTAACTCATTACATCATAAAAAACATTAAAAATAAATAAATAGACAAAAATTTACCCTTAAACTTTAGAACATAAAGGTTACGAATTCTCCATGAATTTATTAACACAATTAATATAATTAAATGATCACTTACATAAATTTAAGCCGCTATTTAAAAATATTTTAACATCACAGTTTCATTCACTCACAAATGTTTAAGTTACCGATCACCTAGAAAACTAGAACATTTTTTATTACTCGAATGGATCGCGCTAAGTTCAATAACAATTTTAATACATTTATGTTTCGAAGTGCTGCCAAAGTTTCATGAGATAGAGTATAGAGTAAGCCATATTGGTTTTATATTCCTTCCCGAAACTGTACTACCAAACATATAATGTTTTCGTAATATACTGAAAATAAAAAAATTTAAATTTTGACTATTTGCTACGAAAGTGTTAAAAGGGATTTAACTCATACGCAGACATTTGAGGTGAAATTTCTTTACAAATGTAAAAGAATTAATTTATTTGAGGCTGTTAAAGGAATAATTACTTGCACATAATAACAGAGTTAATCATAGGACCTTTCAGCAGTATATATAACCAGAAATGAGAATTTTAGGCAATCTATCTTTTGTAGTATGTATTCAAATTTTTTTGTCGATTAAATCGTGGTGAAACGAACAGTTGAGAAGAAGAGATGTTTGTCGTCAGAAAAATAGATGGATACCGGAACAGGTCCAGATAGCCGAAAACTTAGTGGATGATAATAATAAGGCTAAAGCTCTTAAACAATCGCAGAGTAAAAAAGGAAATACGGCCAAAGGGCAAACGCAGATAGTTAACAGATTAAAATTCGTTCTCAACAATTATTATCTCTGACTGGGAGAGTAAGACCTGCGATTGACACACATGAACATAGTTGAGTATTCCTGTTTAAAGTAACGGAAGAAAAAAACCAAGAAAGAAACAGTAAACAAATTAAGTGTTCACTTGTAATCTATTATTTTCAAAGAAATCAGTTTCCAATGAGAAAGTAACGCTGAAATCATGCTAGATGTCAGTTAACATTCTAAAATTTTACAAATCAGTGCTCCATAACCTTTAGTAACTTAATGCCTAATGCATAAACAAACTAATTATAAGCTTACTGCATTTCTATGTCCTACAATAACCGAATTAAATTAAACTGCATATAATAATTAATAACTCGTATTGTATTAAATACACGACAGTGATATGAATTAATAAGCGTACATGCTTACATAATATCAATCTTCCAGCGATCAATGGATCACTAAATCTTGCAGTATTCACTAGGGTATGAAGTATGGATGCTTGTTAGTACATGCACAGTGTAGATGAAGTTTATCATTAAGGGCTGAAGATATAAAACCTTGGTTTAAGGGTGAGGAATAAGGTGAAATGACATCTATAAAGGGAGGGTTGAGGAATGAAGTGTGTGTTCAGATATGGAAAGGGGCTGGCTAGACGTCGTAATTAAAGCAACCAACAGTAACAGTACTGACTGTCAGAACGCCGATATACAACCAATTTAAGCTGGAGATCAAAGCTATCTAGGAATCGACTGACTACCTTACAAACAGCAATCTAACAACTGTATTTTACTATTTATACATGCAAATGTTATGAAATATTGAGAACATGCACAAATACAATTTATAACACGCTTTACCCGCCACAACTTTAACATAAATGAACATTAAACTGTATAATATACAGACCTTAGTGTTGTTTATGTTTCCAGAGCGAATCCTATGTATATGACGTTATTAATTTACTCAACGTGCAATAATACCACTCTGAACATAAAATACTAGTTACTACAATAAACTCCCTTGTCAATGATTTGATTCTGTTAATAAATTAAAGCTATAATATTACTTCACCCATTTATTGCCTCAAGAAACCAAAATGATGTTTTCCATAATTTGAAAACAAAAGAAATACTATTGATGAGAATAAACAAATAAAAACCAGTAACTCATATTTTACTACCAATACTAATATCGAATTCCCTGGAGCGAAAACCCATTTCCGTAATACAATTTTTAAATATTATAGTGTGCAACTACGGTATCAATGATTTCTGTTTTCTTCACCATATGGTTTTCTTCATACATATCAATATTATGCTTAAAACAGGTAGGTGCATTGTTAAATTATTTGCACTTGATCTGTGAGTTCTAGGGCTACAAAAAAAGTTTTGTTTCTTATCAGATGGTCAGCCAATTTGGCTAAAGTGTTTAAGAACAGAAGAGGTAAAGGTGTAAGAGACAATAGTCAGAGTTATCTCCTTTAAGAGTAATTAATTTCATCATTATATAGTCACACCCTGTGGTGAATGAAGTAAAGATGTCATTTGCAAAGTGAAAAGTAGATGCTTTTCAGAGGGTCTGGCATGCTGATAAGCTGACTTTTCCACTTAGTGAGGAAGGCAAACGTATAACACCTCACTCCTTGTTTTACTTAGTGAAGCCTCTAAAGGTTCAAACCAGTCTTTCAGCTGATGACCTAAAACAACAACACACGTATCAATAATCACCGCATTAAATTAAGAAGTCAGCTATAACCTACTGATCGGGGTAAAACATTTATGTTGTTTTTCCGGCCTTTCAATTGGAATGCATATGATAAAATGCTTGGCCGACCTTCTTGACCCACTATGTTCTTTTTAGTACTTTAGTAACAATCATATCAATTTTTACTTTTTTATACATGTTTGTTCCATAGTATTAAGTTAAGTTGCTTTATTGTTTTTCCCGTTATCCTCAATTTATTCTTATTTCATCCTACATGTTTCCGTTCTTTGAGATAAAAAATTCCAAGTGGTTAAATGTTTGAGTTCCTTTTATCTCTCAATTATGACTAAGTTCAAAGCCTTTTTCAAATCTCTTCTTTTGGAGTTGTTTAATATTCTTTTTAAACAGTACATAAACATCATTAAATTCAATTAAGCCGATAGGTTGTAGTTCTACAAAGAGAGAAAAAGGAAGCTTTTTTTCATGTACCATGTCCTTTCAGAAAGTAGGTAAACATCACAGAATTTTGCACTTTATTGGCAGCCCATCAAAAAAGCGCACGTGTTTCTACACCATACCAGTTTCGTAGGTTTTTTATCCGCAACATTTGTCTTCGACCTGGACCAAGTTTACTCATTATTTTTGCCTGCATGATATTTTTTAATAATTTATAATTCTGACTTCTTATCACGTTTTCAAAGTATTCCAATTTCCTTTTTTAATGGTGTTTATAATTTCAATGCTCTTATCTAAAAGATAAAGAGTTTCGTCGTGAAGCAGGCTTTCTCCATCCAAGAAGCTTTTAACATCCTCGGGCAACTAGTGTAGCCAAAGAATTTAAAGATATTCATAATTAGTTTTAAATTAATAATCCTAAAGACCAGAATTGAACTGAAACAATATTTTTATGAGAATACTTTACGAATATACACAATAATTTCAAATAAAATTCTGGTTGGAAAAATGTACACAACTATAATTAAACATAGTATGATTTTCATAGAAAAGTCTTAAAGCTAGCCTTGTAAATGTTTTGATATGATTTACTTACGGCATCCTGATGTTTTAGTGATACCGAAAAAAACACATTTGAACTACATTTTTCACTGAAAAACGTAAAACTTCTTAGCATATTTAGATATTAAAATAAACATAAATAATGTAAATGAACTATTAGATTAAACAGTGTTTTACAATACAAAGTTAACGAAAAATTTTCATGTACACTAACTTGACACGATTCTTAATTATACTGGTAGTTTTAAACGGTTAGTAATTAAGATTAAACGGACGACATCATACTGTCGATAGCAGTATTTAATCTATTCTTTACACACAGAAAAACGGTTTTAACAAATAACCAGTATAAAATTAATTTAATTAAAGTAAATTAATTTACTTAGGATAATTGGTCAAATGACATGTACAGTAAATTTTATTAAAGTCCGTGAATTACAGAGATATGTTAGTTTTTAGAATTTTAGTTCACCAGCTTAAGAGAAAACCCAGCTAAGCAGATTGGGGTGGGCTTCCAAGTTGTTAGGTAATCTCCTTATTTGTATAAAGGGAGTTTATACTCAAGAGGATTTCAAAGCGGCATTAAAAAGACGAGTAAATTTTTCGCAAAAAAATTATCTTGAAAATAAAATACGGGTCGTACAACTAAACCAAAATACAAAATACAATAATGCGCTAAGAATAAACATAATTTACTGTACATCAGACAATCTGAAAGAAAAAATATTGTAGTAAAATTAATCCTAAATTATATATGTTATATAAAAAGTCGTTATAAACAATTTTTTAATTGATTTAGTATTAAACTAATCTAAAAGTATCGAAACGCTCACAACTTTCTGTTGCCAATGCAAATAGTGAACAATATATAACCTAACATTAGAAATAAACAAAAAAATATTTACCTCAAAAACATAAACTTATTTTAATCTGGAGTGAATGACGCAAAAAGAAAACCAACCTTAGTTTGGCTTAATAATACGGAAAACCACTCTTTGACGCTAAACTAGGCTCTACAGAAACATCCTTTAAATAAAAGTCGTAGATCTTCTAATTTTTTATAAATTTTATTATTATATTTTTGTCGTTAAATGCATACTAAGGCCGAAATCTTTAAAAAATCCAATTTTTAGAGATTTTCAAGAAAAAAAAACCATAAGATCACTAATTACCGCAAAACTAAGCGTTACACATAGATATATTTGAAATAAAAGTTGTACACTTTTGCGCTGAAATGCATATTAAGGCCGCAATATTAAAAAAAACAGTTTTTCTACGAGAGAACAGCCTTCCTACGAATTTTAGAAGACATGGCGCCTACTCTATCATGTGGAGCATAAAAAATGTACTAAATGAGGCAATTTTTAACAAAATCGTAGGATCCGTTTTTGAGAAAATTGTAAAAAAAGTTAAAAATTACACGAATAAACTACTACTTCCGGTTAACCTATTTTGATAAAAATGTTCGTGTCAGGTCCTCTTGTGGTACCTCACGTAAGTTTCAAGTTTCAACTTCGTACGATGTTACGTTCTTGAGATATTTTGTTCACACACACATTCACACTCCGACACAGACCAATTGCTAAAAAATGTTTTTTTGTGTCAAGGGGTCCGAAAACGTGTAGATCCGGTGTAAACTCGATTTCAAAAAATCGACATGAAAGCAATACTTTCCTTCCTACATATTCATATAGGCAAGAGAAAGTAAAGTGAATGCAAAACTTGGTATTCTCATGAAATAATATTTCCTACAAGTACAGGTATTACTTCTATTTAACAAAAATGTAAGAACTCAACTCTAGAAATTTAGTAGTTCTACAAGGTGTATTTCGTGATATGATTTAAACATTATTACATCCTACTATAAAAAACTTTATTCTTTACTTGGCAAAATTACGTAATAAATTACATAACATCCAGAAAGCTAATAGTATAGGATTATTTTGGATCAAAAATTGAGGGTACCTGTAATTGGATTCTGTTGGCTGTATCATTAAACATCGTATGTGTTGTAAATGTGACCTTTCGATTGCAAAACCGCAATGACCACTGACATAGGACTTCCAAAGCCAGATTTATTCTAGACTCGGTGGTAAGTTTGTGGCAGTGCAAACACCCAACCGATGTGTGTTAACTGTACAGCTATGTGGAACATGTATGCACCACATTGCAGCCACTATTAGTATAAACATTACTACTGCAACATGTGTATAACATACACTTAAACTATCATATACAATCATTTACTATTACAGCGATACTAAGTATACAATTATTCAAACACCCTTTTGAATTGCATTTATACGACGTATACAGTAATTCTTTAGCGTTTTCACACTGTTGTAATTCGTTTCCTTCCCAAACTAGATCACATACAAACTTAATTTGGATAAAATATATTTTCTCTACGTATACAAATGGAACCCTCAGAAACTGAATTATCTTTAAACTCCCCAAAACAGAAGATATCCGACACATTTTTTAAGTGTTAAAAGGGAAACACGAAGATTTGAATTTTGATCACTTGCACCTAAAGGTGTCACGACGAAAAATTACATAACAAAGTAAATCGAAATGTAAGGCAAAATTACATTCTCAAAACATTACATTAACGGTGTAAAAACGTATATTAACGTGTATTAACGGTGTGGAAAGGTGTGGGAAATAGGGGAAGGGGAGAGATATTATAGAGAGAAGGGTTCCTGAGCACTGTCAAGAGAAGACAATTTTTTTACTTCGGTCATACTGTAAAGTGTGAAGATAATACAACAGGCTGGCACTGGAGAGAAAAATCGGTAGGGAGAAGTTCCTGGGCGAAGAAATGGCTTAAGAACTTGAAATAATGGACTTGTCCCATTTCAATGGACCATTTCCGATTTGCAGTGGGTAGGATTCCCAACGTTCACGGAGGACAATAATTTTTACTATTATTGAAGAACGTTTCATAGAACGTTCTTGGTTTAAGTACAATCTTCAGGTATATTTGTGAGCGTGTTTCAGATATTAATATTGCGAGAAGGAAATTCCAGGTAAGTACAGGAGAGGCATCGCATACTAGAGGAACGGAGACAGCTTTTACTAGAAGGATTTACTTCATTTTATTTTAATTTAAATAGAACTATCTGGAAAGTAAGATTATCAGAAAAGGTATTTATTATATGTATTTGCGTTGTTAAATCGTAATTAGTTTCTGTTTAGTTGTAATCAGTGATTGTAATTTGTAGTTAATATCAAATTTATTTTTTCTTTGATCCTGTACTTAACAATATTTATTTATTTTCTCATATCCTTGGCTATAATCAGTAGTAATTTAAGAAGAAAGATTTAATTTATCTGAAATTCGATGAAACAATTATCCGAAAGTTTAATCAAAATTCAAGTATCCTTTTCCACAAGTTTCGCTAAAAGACTTATTAAAAAATAACTATACAGTTAAAGCAAGTTTAACAGAAGTGGATAATTTAGGAAAAACGAGAAGAAAAATAACAACAAACTAATCTACAACAACATCTGTTTTCATTCCTAAGAATTCGTATTGCCTTCGTAGAGTCATTAAAAAATGTAATAAATCATTTTGTTTGTTTTTATTAATATTACTACTTTTATAATTCGCGTGCTGCATTTCAATCTAACTTAAAAATCCTACATCAGTCTGCTCCCCTAAACAAAATAACAAAGTTACATTTAATCATAAATTTACTAGTTTAGTCTCGGCACTTGACAGATTTCAAAAAACGAAATTTTAACACATGAGAAAATTTATTAAACAAATTTTAGATAAATTATGTAAATTTAACAATTCAGAACTCAGGTAATAGTTTACTGGATCTAAACTTATTAGAAGTTTACGCTTCAAAATTATTTTATTAGGAACATATTATTTTAATTAAATTTGTCACCCGTGCATTTGGTTAAGAAAGGCAAAAAAGCAAATGTGACATTTTCGATTTTAAAAACCTTCTTTGTATTAGAATATCCAATTTACTTCTTGACCTAGTAATCAAAACCTAATAAAAAAAACGTTTACTTCGATGAAATAATAATAAATAATATTCTTAAGTAAAATTCATCAATTGAGCGTCGACAATAATATTCCTCTTGAGGTTAGTATATGAGCCAAGTGCTTATCTTCCTCAAATCACCAAACTGCGGGACGGCGTACAAAAAAGGCTCAAGAAAAAATTTAAAATTGGCGACAAAAAATACACGTACATGGTAGATGAGGTGATTTGAGTTTCATTCAAAAATGGAGATCATGAATAGGAATAAGGGGACGCGGCCGATCACTGATGTGATGTGGAGATAAATTTAAAAAATTATGACATTAAACTGGACAAAACAAGCCACGAACAGGGAAACTTAGAGGAGGCTTATGTTTAATATTGCACAAATTTGCTATGAGAAAAATCAAGAGCAAGAATAATATGAATTTTACCATGTATATTAACATTCACTTCACAGAAAACAAAAAAAAATATTTTTTAAATGTATTGTGACAATATCTAAAGTAAAAGTGTTGTTCTAGAATTTTGTGGAACTGAGATTTAATAAGTGTAATGTACAAAGTTGTTCAAACGGGTTATTTCTAAGAAATGGTGAGAAATATAGCGTATGAATGGTAAGTAGGCTATTATAGGACTATTGTTATGATAAGTTCGGTGTATCTATTAAGATAATCTGCTATTTTTGTAACCGTTTTATGCAATTATAATGTGTTATTAACGTTTTGTAAAGACTTTTTACTTTTATTATATTAATTTCTATTCGAAATTACAAATTCATAAAAATTTACTTATCAGTGACATAGCAAATCCACCAGGCTTCATTTGAAGTTTACTAAAAGATGTTGCAGATATCTTCTTCAATTCTCTCTAATTGAAAAAGCTAAATGTGGAAAATTAGATGTAATTTATTTTATTTTTTTTCTAAAATGCTTTATTACTATTGGTAATAGCTTTTCTTTAACAATATGAACTTTGTATTGTTTATTTTTTTCTTACTTTAGTGTTTTTTTCACATTGTGTTCCAAATCTAACATTGCTGAATGTTTGTTTTTTATTCGTGCCTGATCATGTTAATGTTAATGTAATATCGATGCTCTCTCATCTTTTGGTTGTTCTTTATAAAAGACTCAAAATAAAAGATAAAAAAATATTATATCGGAAATCTCTGTCCCGTAATTTCTAAGCTTCATATATTAAGCAGACGCCGGATTTAGCCTTCAGTTCTGATCTGTCATTCAGTAAATTATAATATGTAACACAAATACATCTGTTAAAAAATGTCCAGCGTATGCAGTAGACTTCGCATAATCGTTTGTGAGTAGTATTTAGTTAAGTTGATAGTAAGTTAATCTTGTAATTAGTTAAGTTTTTTTAATGTTATTAATATATCATTAATTTGCTATTTATTATGATTAATTTAATTGTAGTATTTGTAATTTATTCGTAGATTTAAGTTACATAATTAATTGTAGTTCATAGTTTGTAATAAATAATTGTAATTTTAAACTATAGTGTGTTCATTATTTATTTTACCCAGATCCCTAAACGGACCTTAGCAATTAGTGTCACAGTTTGCATATTATGTTTAATAATATGACCAGATCTGTAGATACCAGGTAGCGTACTTAGCCGAAAGACCCGGATCCGAAAGTTCTTGGTTAGAATCTAAGAATGCGTCACAATTCATTTTTGTATAAATTATTGCTGTAAAAATTACCAGACAACTGATGAGATTTTTTTAAAAAAAAGTAAATTGAATATTAATAAAGATTATAGTAAAGTGCAAATAAAATTCAACAATAGTATAAAACGATGTGAAATAATTTATTACAATTGAATTTAGTGAGATAAAGGAACGTATTTTTTTTCTTTAAGCTATCTTGTGTTTGAAACGTGCTTGTTCAGTAAAAATAACCAACTAGAATGAAGTACTCTGTTATAAATAAAATATTTACAAGTAAGTGATTTTGTATTCTGAATGACGGATGACAGATGGACAGAAATTCACTCTGTTTTAGGTCCAATAAACTTCAAAGAATGAAGAAAAGAGGTAAAAGTAAGTTAAGAAAGGAACAGCAAAAAAGATGGATTGATAAAATAAATAACGTAAAAGGAGAAAAAGGATGGGAAGCAGATGTTTATTCAAACGAGTGAATAAAGAAACAGCTTAAAGAAACTTTTTCGATACAACTTTGGCTCTTAATAGGCTATCCAGCGGTGTGATGCATGCACAGGAAAACTTGAATACTAAAAAAATTAAGTCATAGGTAAGAATGACATAAATTTTTACGGATACATAAGATTCAATTAATAAATTAAACAGAAGTATTTAAATATGTTTAATAATAAAAATATGACATCAGTTGTTGAGCTTACTGTAATTTTGAGAGGATTAATATAGTACCAGATTAAGTAAGAATTAATCGCCATCGATAGTGTAACGAGAATTCTACTGTTAATCCGATTTACGGAGGTGAAACTGTCATTCCTATTAAAAATGTACGCTTAGATTCTACAACTGCACTATCATCCTTCGATTTTTGGTCTTCCCAATTCCTGAATTTGTGGTTTTCACAATAAAATCGAAAATGAAATATTAAGGGGAAAGATCGTACAAATATGGGTAAACAAAAAACATCTTATTGCATTAAAAAAAAATTAGATGTGTTAACTTCTTCGTAACAAAGAAAAGGCATTATGATATATTATTTTTGACAGTGACACAGTTTACCTAAAATCGTACCATAAAATGAGAATAACTGTCCAACAAGGCGGAAGAGTTTTTGCAAATAACCATGCCATTGAAGAGTAGGCCTAATGTTGGATTTCTGTTTTAGTCTTCACCATAGGGTGGTAAACAAGCTTAGGCAGAAAATTGAGATATATATTGTTATAGGCATACAATACACCTAAAGCAAACCATGATACGAAAATATAATACTGCTATAACACCAGCGAGTCAGTACGCGAGTGATTGATGGTTGGCAAAAACAATTTTTAAGACACTGAAAAATAGATAAAGTATTAGTTAAAAAATTTAAAAAAATGTGTGCAGTAACTTCACGCTTGATACGTCAAAAAACAATAAATAAGTTCGTTAGCAGTAGATTTATTTTTAAAAAAAATGGTCAATATCGTGAAAACATTTAGTCAATTTACGCGAATCAAAAGCGAAAGCAGAACTTTTAATTTACTGAAAAAGTTTTTGCGATTACCATATAGTTATATCGTAAAAAAAAACATTTTTCGCAGACAAAAACACCACTACATATGAAGTGACAAAGAGTATGATGTTTTGCGAATGGAATTCAAGAGACTCCTAACGAAGTATAGGAACTGTGAAGACATGACGCAGAACCTTCATCCCGTCACCACCGTGGTGTAATGTAGCTCATGAATTTACGTGATTAGAAAGAAGATCAAAAACATTTTCTCAAAATCGGTCAAGTAATTTTTGAGAATATTTCACAAATACATACTAGATAGGCCTACATACAAAATGATCTCTAAATAACTATTAGTACCTATATATTTATAATGAAAGAAAATAAATAACCAGCCAAAATTAATAGAATAAAATTTTTCTAAAATAAACACAACATAATAAGATTACCACTGAAAAAATTGTAAAAATTCACTGGTGATAATTCCAGAAATAATCAACTGAAATCAGAGCGCTACGGATCAATACATATGAAATACAAAAAGTCAACAATGACAGTTTTCACTCAGTCAGTTATTACGAAATCTCTAATATCCTGATCACCTAGTGAGATGAAATTCAGCACATATTTTCTTTATCGGGTGAACAGAAAAATCGAATCAATTACGCATAAAGAAGCAAAAGGACACCTGCTTTAAAGCAGAACATATTATTTATATAAATTTTCGAAGAGCTAACATTTCTAAAAATCGGTAACCGAATTGTCTAAGTCTTCTTCTCAGGGTGCCTCTCCGTTCTGAAGGTTGGCGACCATCGTTGCTTTATTCGTGGCTATCCAAAACAGTTCTTCTGAGGTTTTGTTAAACTACAATAAGTATCTTAGTGACAAAAAGGAAAAAAAAATTGAATTTTGACTATATATGTTGAAATGGGTAAAAAAGAGGCAAATACCTGATATACCAATAAAATTGTTTTCGAGAAAAAACTACATTTTTTAAATTGAATGCATACATAATCTTAGAAACATTTTACCACATAAAACTAGTTACAATTTCTAGGTTAAATTAGATATTGTTATTTTGGCTACATGCCTCGTTAATGGCAAAATAGGCATATATTAAAAGTCGCACGATTAGTACATATAGTGTACAGTGAAAATGTAACAAATTGATACAATTTTTTGAATTTAAAAACATTATACGGATTATTACTTTTTTACAAGCAGAAAATAAAAACATTTAACAAAAATTATGAAATAATATTCATTAATAACATAGATACTGGTGCAGAGAGTGAACTGGAAGCCTAATACTTATTGTTTACTTTCTGGATTAAAATGATAACATGGTATGGACATTATGAGGGTAGATGATGAAAGAAGAGAGTACTATAGACAAGAGCGAGACGAGGTTTGACAAATCTGGATTAAGGTTAAGCTGAATGTAGTAAATCATTGTATGATGCAAAAGCATTTGTAACTGTCTTCTGAGAGAGCGAACGAGGGAGAAAAGTACTCGATGTATTTGGATGAATATACGCTTTTCTTCCCCGTTTTCAACCCCTGAACGTATTTCCTCTTCCTCTAATTCTTCATCTTCTTTTTCTTTATCCTCCAGTTTGTAAAGGCGCGAATAAACAACCTAGATTTGTCATCGTTCTTCTCTTTCATCGCTTCTTCTTTATCGAACGTTTATTGTGACTTCACATTCCACTGTTTCTGTCTTTTTCATCATTATCAACATTATCTATTTCTTATTCTTGAAACCGTATAAAAACTGTAACGCTAACACAATACAAATAAGAACGATAGGATGAGTTAACAAACAAGACAAGACAAGTTTAGATTTGTAAGAGACCCACAGATTCAGTCTCCTCGAACACAATAAAACCACCGTTGTCGTTCAATAAATATTATGAATAGAAAGCAGAGACGTTTATAATTCACGATGATTAACGAACTATTTCGTTAAAGTAGAGTAAACCTTATATAAAATCAATTGTAAAGAAACATAACTACAATCTACAAAAGAAATTCACTGAATCTTAAACCACAATTCGTTTTTACAATATTGATTCATCACCAGTAATTTCATTTGTTCCAAAACATTTGGCAAATATTCAGCAAACTTAAATACACCATTTACAAATATTTATTAATTTATATAGATTTAATATAGGCTAACCCATTAAGCGTACATATTTCCTTTTAATTGTTAAGTAACACCTCCTATAAGAAAACCTTGAATGGAGATCAGCTAACAGATATACATGAATAAATTTCACAAGGCGTACCTGTTAAATTCTCATCAACAAAGTTAAAATTATAGTAAAAACAGAGATCAAATTTAGTGGTCATAATTTCTAATCAATACTTATATTATGAAGACAAACGTTGGCAGCGAAACATTAGCAAAAGTGACCAAAACAAAAGCAATAGACAATGACCTAAAACTCGAAAGACGAATCCTAAGAACCTGCATAGGAAAGAAAAACAAAGTAGATGGGCAATGGAGAACTCTAACAAACGAACAAGTCTATAAAGAAAACAGACCCATAACAGATACAATAAGGAAGAAACGGATATATTTTCTTGGATATCTTATCAGAACATCTAAAGACAGAATTTTAAACAAGATGATTATAAAACTCTTTCCAATGGTAACATCAGGAGCATGGATCCGAAATGCCAAAGAAGATATGATCAAACTTGGATTAACTTTCGATGATTTAGAAAACAAAACAGAAATATTAAAAAATCTGAGAAATAAGCAAAGTAGATTTTTTTAAAAAATCAGATGGAAGAACAAACCCAAGCAGGAAGAAACCGGTCGTTTCAGAGGAAGTTCGGCAAGCAAGGTCAGCCCGAATGAAGGCATACTGGCAGAAGATCAAGCTAAAGAACACGAAAAGGAAGAAGCTTTCTAAATTTTTCTAAATAGATCCATTGTAGTCATAAAAGACAAAAAAGGACAAACGCGTTTTTTTTTTTGTGTAGACAAATTTCCAAAACTACTGAACGGTATTCTTATTTATATTTACAAAAACATTGTGCATGTACATTTGAGTACGTATTGTTGTTGAAGTAGATGAAGGGGTTTGATAATGACGAGAGTCGTACACGGGGGAATTTACCAAAACGTTGTATGTATGTGTGTGTGTGTGTGTGTGTGTGTGTGTTTGTGTGTATGTGTGTGTGTGTGTGTACGTTGGTATATATAGTCGATCTAGCAGCTACACAATTTATTTTATAATTATATTTAAAAAAAATTAATTACACATGTTTCGCGTACGAAGCCGTGACAGGGCATGGTGAATCCTGAATCCTGAATCCTGGTTGAGATTCAGATGGTGACATCTGAATCTCGCCAGATGATGGCGACATCGTGTTAAGGAACACCTGGTCGCTCGGGGAACAATATAACAGAATAATTGTAACCTCAAGAAATTTAGGGGGAATTTTATAGTTTAAATAGGAAATAGGATTCTGGTTCGTGGGACATTGGAACTGGGACTTGAAAGGAGGTAATTTATTTTTAGAAGTTATTTGTGGAAAATTTAAATTAAGGGACAAGTGGGTTTAAGAGCGGCTCTTTTATTTTATTTTATTTTATTTTTCAGTGGCCTTTTTTCAGTTTTGTGGGAGGTCTATTATCTTGGTGAGGGGAAGGCATGCATGTTACTGAACGTGGACTAAAGGTATAATTTAAAGTAGGGGTTAGTTTATGATTTCAGGGGAGACGGAAAGGGAGAGTTTGGCATAATCACCGGCCTTTTTATCTTCTGAGTGTTTATTAATTTAAAATGGCGGCTCTTTTCACCGTAGTGGAGTGATTATGCATAGGAACATGGGGACAACTACCAACTGGGGGGAGTGAGTCATACAAGTAGGAGGGGCATGGGCAAATAAGAGGAATACAGGGCAGAATAAAAATGTGGCAACTCTAAATTTTGTTAAGTGGGTCATACTAAAATTTAGATAAAGTCGTGGAATGGTAATGGGATAGAGACTTCAGGTGGGTGTGGGCGTCGGTACAAGTCCTGAATGATCTGGGGTCCGTCAGTTTTCCCAGCGTCGTGTAGCCGTTTCGAGGTATTGTAAATAAAGTCCTCCATAGAAGGGAAGAGAAGGTGTTCGTGTATGATGCGATTGGATATAAGATAGTGGAACTGTGTGATGCACCGGAGGACTTTGTTCTGGTATGCTGAAGTACGTCTTTTGTTGGACTTGGAGAGAAAGGGCCACCATACCGGTGACCCGTACAAAAGGAAAGGACGTAGGATAGAGGAGTACATCAGAAGTTTCAGTTTTGAGGAGTATGCAGGAGAGAGGAACAAAGGGATGAGTAAAGCGAACAAGGCCCTACCCTTGCTAAGCTTGCTGTCAATGTGCTGTCGAAGTGGCAATCGTTTATCTAGGTCAACCCCTAGATATTTCACGCTGTTCTGCCATGGGAGGAGTTCCCCTTCCAATCGTAGAGGCGGAGGAACATTGCGTTTTAGTGTAAAGTGGATTGCTTCGCATTTTGTGGGGTTAAGTGATAGTATCCAGACACGACACCAGCTAGTGATGTCTAGAAGCTGAGTTTGAAGCGCGCGGCAATTGAGGCGGAGGCATCTGCCGTGACGGTACAGAATAGCATCATCGGCAAACAGTCCGAATTGGATTGAATCACGGACAGGAAAATCGAAGGTGTACATAAGTTAGAGGATGGGCCCAAGGACCGAGCCCTGAGGTACACCCGCGGACGAAGGGGTGAGTGGGGACATGGCCATGTGGAACTGAGGAATAGTGACAGAGACTTGGAATTGTCTTCCAGTAAGATAGGGCATGCTAGTAACAAATAAACTTTTTTTTTAAATTTTCATTATACGATTTCTTGAAAGAGATATAAAAGTAAATTTCTTAATTTTAAATTTGATGACAGATGGTATATGGACAAATCGAATGATTGAATGAAGATTTAAAACAGTCAGGAGATACAAATGAAGATCTCCTGCACGTTATCCCGTAGATGTTGAAAAAATGGATGGCAATTGGTTGTGAAGAGCCCACGATAGACCAGAGAGGATACCAATAAGAGAGGAAAATGTCTAGGAGTGGATGCAAAAGGCTACTTGATGATGACTCCTACAGGGTAGGAAGGGGTAACTGTCCTAACCTAAAATCAGTACCTGAAATTTGTATATATTCTCAAAAAGCTACAATTGTGAAAATACCCAAGTGATACCAAGGGTAGGTAAAGTGGAACCAGGGTTAACCGTTAAAAGCAATAACCAGTTTATAGAATCCAGCCCTTTAAGGCTGGAGTTTATGTAAAATCAATAATAGGTGACGCTCGCTAAACTCCTAAATAAACCTACAACATAGCAACTAGCAAACAAAATGGAACCTGAGAAAGGAATTATTCTTATGACAAATGACACATTTTTGGAAGCAGTCAATCAACCATAAGTTCGACCGCCTGTTTAATTTACAAGGACTCAAGCAACTAGCCCGTATAAAAAGCGGAAATAGTTGATAGTACTATTATATTCATTACAGAGACCTTCGCGATCAAAATCTTTTGTTGCAGATGTTCCTTATATTTTCTAGAGAAAAAAAATGTCTGTAGTCAATAAGTAATGAGATATAGTGACAAGATAAGGTTACAATTTGTAACTTGATGTAAATTATGATGTAGGTAATCACGATTGTATCATCACCGTCATTAGAAAGTGAACAGCATCATCATCAAAGTTTCATGGACATGATGAAGCAAGTAGTATCACCTACAATCCTATTGAGATAGCCTACTAAAAATGTACCACACGTGTACATACACAAATATTATTATTACTATTATTGCTATTCCTCATATAATTATGATAATATTGAAATTAATACATGAACAAGGTGTGTCATGATGTCAATATGGCGAAGAGAAATACAAGGATCTCTGAGTTTGCTAATTAATAGAACGTGGAAGGGTTGAGGGAAAGGTGCGACAACTCCTGCGCCTAATTACACCGAATACATTTCCATACATTATTGAGCTGTGAGAAGGCTCTTCAGCGTCTTACAAATACAAACACACATTTACATGTAAGTTAGTACACACATTTACAGATTTATTAGTGTGTGTGACTTGTTCGCATATTATTATTCTAACCTTAACATTACTTTTCGTTTTAAACTTACAACGAGATTACTGAATAGTTACTTCAAATAATAAAATTAGAACGAGTATCAGGCTCACTATACATACAAAGCAACGGTTTACAGGAAATTTAAACATATATTACAATATCTACATACAGAAAGTATTATATAATTATACAGGGTGTCTCACGAGTAACCCGACAAACTTCTAAGGTGGATTCCTCTCATCAAAATAAAGTTTATATAAACATGGATCCGGAAACGCTTCGTTAGCGAGTTACGGCTAGCGAAAGATTTCGCCCTACGTTCAGAACATACGCCTAAATAAAGTCATCGTAGAGGTCTAGGAACCCGATTTTATGAGTAAATTTGATGGTTTCTTATGTAGTTCGACCCGAAAAATTGAATAAAATAAGTTCCAGAACCATATCTCCAGTAGTTTTTGTAATATCCAATAAAAAACGGACAAATCTGTGCATGAAAATACGTTTTTTTAGGTTTGAAGAACAGTAACTGTGTTAAATGGCTAATAAATGTGTAAATTTATTTATTTATCAAGTTACAGACAGACAGTACATATTTCATAGGGTTTGGGTGCAATTGGAATATAATTTGCTATAATTAGCAAGCGAAGGAAAAAGACTCACAAGTATAATACAGAATTCTGCATTAAAAATGTTTAATCTTTATAAATTCAATTTGGATAATTTTATTACAATTCATGATTTATTACTAGGTACGTCATGGATATAATAACACCATTAGAGTTCTTTCTGGTGTTCTAAAACTATTATCTAATTGATTCAAAATATTAACTAAGTTACATGTTACATTACCCCTACCTCCGATTGTTTTTAATAACCGTAAGTACATAATTTAATGAAAACTCAATAGCCGCAAAAGGATGCAACCAATATCCATACATCACTGTATATAATTCATTACTGTCATAATAGGTTCCTAATTTGACAGAAACACGGACTAATAAACATATATTAATTAATAAGTGAACAGAATATTACACTTACTGTAGGGCTTCGTATCTATTTCCATTAAATGTAATTATCATTCAATAAGTTGAGGATAATTCTAGCTTGAACCATTATTATTGTACATACAACATTGTTGTACAATGTATGCAACAGATTACCAATCAATGGGTCAACTCGATGACTTAGTCACGAAATACATCAGTCACCTTTCCAGGATTCAATTCGCAGCTGAAACCCATTCAAAATTTCAATTATTGGGTTCAAAAATTGAATGTTTAAATCTATTTTGTACCACTTTTAGAAAACATTAAAGGAACTTCATAGTTCACATTATGGAATGAACAAAAAAAAAATGCAAAAATCGTTACGCAATTATTTGTGTAATTTGAATTGATTGAGTGTGCAAAAAGTTTTTGCACACGAAAACAAATAATAAGTTAAAAAAACTCATTTCGTCGATAGAAACCCTGTCGTCGAATGTAGAATATAAAATATATAAATAAAGTATATAGTATGTAGGTAATATAAGTAAATTAAAATAAATAAGTAATATGTAAATAAGTAATTAAAGTAAAGTAATAAATATAAGTATATAAGTAGACTAAATATAAGTTATATTGTAGAAAGTATATTGTGACACTTAATCTTTAAGGTCCGTTTCGGAATCTGGGTTTAAATAATAATTATTTAAATCAAGATTCCGAAACGGACTTATTATTAACACACTATAGTTCAAAATTCAAAAATTAATTAAAACTAAAAATTACAATTAATAAAGTGACTAAATGCCCAAAACGGGCAGGTGGAGTGTTATTTTAATTGCACTCTATCTGTTTGGTCCAGGGCTAAAAAAAATAGTTCTGTTTCTTATTACATAGTCAGCCACTTATATGACTGAACTATTTAAGAACAGAAGAGGTAGAGGTGTAAAGGACACTAGTCAGAGTTATCTTCTCTGAGAGTAATGAATTTCACGATGCAGCCAGACCCTGTGGTGAATGAAGTGAAGGTGTCATTTGCAGGGTGGAAAGTGAGTGCTTTTCGGAGGGCCTGGCATGCTAATAAGCATACTCTTTCAACTCAGTGAGGAAGGCAAAGTAAACCACCTCACTCCTCGTTTTTACTTAGTAAAACCTCTAGAGGTTCAAACCAGCCTCTCGGCTGTTGACCTAAACAACAAAGTGACTAAAATCTACAAGTAAATTACTTATAATAAATGCCAAACTAATTATAATTAACTAATGATAAAAAATAAACTTAACCAATTTACTAAATACTACTTACAAAAAATGATACAGAATGAATAAACGTTAAACAATAGACAGAAATTCACAGTAACGTTGACTTTCTCTAACGCACTACGCAATTCGCTTACTGAATCACAGACAAATCTAAACTGACCCCAAAACACGCGTGCTCCGTCATATATACGAGCAAAGGAGATTTCGGGAAGGACTGTGATTTTCGATATAATAATAAAATAAAATCTTTCCGACGGCTTCTGGATAAATCTTAAGAACTGTAAACAAATTAGGGTTGGATAAAAAGTGTCACAAAAAGGCCAATTATCTAAATAGGTACCCAACTCTTTCACAATAACCGTACAACAACAGCCAGGCCTACCTGTACTATTTATAACCAATTATATGGTACATGATATTTCTAACTATTTCTTGGAAACCCTCTTTATCACTCTTATTATTTACATCAACTTTTTTTTAAATTTCGGTTCTCCTCGAAAATTTTCGAATACACATTCCCTTTAGATATTGTCACAATATGAATTTTAAGAATATAAAGTACATGTAGGATTTTACGAGCACACGTCATCACAAGCCCCTATCTATTATTAGGTTTATAATCTCATTTTTGAATTTAAACAATATTTTCCATTTTGTTTACGTCTACATTAAAACCTATTAATTTTCTTTGAACATTAAGTAGCCAAATTTATACGGCAAAGAAAGTGAAAAACTAAAGGAGGTAGAGGTTAAAACATCCATCGATCTTGGCCTTTGTGAAATTTATAAAAAGTTAAACACATTAAAAAAACACACAAGTAATTTACAATTTTTGCCTACACAATATATAAGACAAATCCTAAAAATCAAAACTCTTGAATCTTAAATTTTGATTTAAACAATTGTTTAATAAATTAATTTGCGTGTACGTATGTCTGTACAAATATTTGAAAACTTAATTCTGAAATTTGTTCTTTTACTGATTTTAAGTTAAAACCTGTAAAATTAAATTTATTGCTTATGTAAAACATGTTCTTGATTTTAATTGAATCCTTCTAAAAATTCGATGCTGCAATTTTGATATGTACCCCAAAGTTGTATTCCATACGTTCGAGTGAATTTAAAATTTACTAATTAAGAGAAGTGAAAACAAAATAGTAGAATAAAGATGTTTGCCACATAACTATTATTATCATTCGTTATTTTGCTAATAACCTGCAAACATACAAATTGGAGGTGAAAAATTTAGGAATAAAGTAATCTATAAGATAATCATCAGATCAGCATTTAAACAATTGGATTACTAGATCAAAGAGAATGATAATTTGATAATAAAAGAGAATAAATGATAATTTAAGACAGACAAACAAACAAACTAAAAATAAAGATAGATAAAGTGGAAACATAAGAAGGGTGTACACATAACAAATATTAGGGTTTGAACGGGGGATAGATGTATTGCCTTAAAGGTCTTGAAAACAGTATATCAAATACAACGGCGCGTATTGTGTTAGAAAGAAATAAAGCTGCAATTCCTAAGGCCATCTAGAAAATTCGATTAGACCCCTTTTGTGAGGGAGAGAGACCCTATTAATGTCTAATACACAAAGGGCTTAATATACGATACCAGACGGATTTTGGTAAATCAGACATAAGGAACGCGAAGTCGGCTATCGCTGGCAAAAATCCAAAGTTGTTTTGTTCACCCCCTCACCACCCACAACTCACCACATCGAGTTAGCGCCTCTCTCATAGTACTTCCCATTCCCGGGCTGAATTCCAACTCGCTCAAAAACTCTAGATTGGACTCTATTGTGTCCTGAAAACCCCGGATATGGCCGTAGAAACTCCGGCACCAATTTATACAATATTCACGACCAAAACGGCGGGTGGTGAAATTTTAAATTCTGGTGGCGTCCGATCGCTCCAACAGCACATTGGCCGAACAAACTCAACTAATACTCAACCCGCTCTTTGCTCTTTACATAATGTACATACCATTCATGTCCAACAGTCGCACAGCTGTGGTACATAATAGTGTATTCACATCGCAACCGTAATAACTGTTTATATTGTAAGAAAATTTAAATTGTGTTACAACAACACTTGAATTTCACTCCTTATTTGACACAAATACTTTTATAAATTTAAAGTTTTAATTTAATCCGTAGTAATATTTCCCCGATTACCGACAAATTGTACAGTTTTTCTTTAATTTCATACATCACCAGTTATTAGTGACCGTAATTCTTATTCAAAGTCGAATGTTTTTTCCATTTCAGACCAACAAAGAAACTTTAGACAATTCAGGAAGCTCTTACTGCAGTTCAACGTTCTTCCATATAGGCTCTTCCCTGTTCATCGTCTGTTCTGCTTTTGTTCTTCGCGAAAGATCTTACGATGTTCTAGAATAACTGCGATGGCTGATCGAAGAGATACAGAAAATTTGAAAGAAATATCCTCTCAAAGATAATCGGTTCGAAGATCGTAGAGAGCCAGTGCAGATTGCACGGAAGAGAAAAACTGTACAGGAAAACCGAACAATTAAAGGAATACGATTAGAAAACGAAGAAAAATTCTATTGATATCTTTGTACAATTGATGACAAACAGTAGACAAAACAAAATTTTGATAACACTAAACCATTTTTTATACTAACTTAATTTTGGTGGACTGAGTCTACTCTGGGAATTGGTGGATTATGTGATTGGGGGGGGGGGGGCGAGCGCTGATCGTGTGCTGGTTTCCTTCTGTTTTTCCTGGTTTTTGGCCTTGTATTGTTTTAACTGGTCCGTGTGATATGTTTTTGCTCGGCTTAATTCTGTGAGGTTCTCTTCAGATTGTGCCTCTTATTTTGTTTGTTTTAATGGTTCTTAACTTAGTTTTCTTCTTTGTTTTTATATTTGCTGCCTACTAAAGGCCTTCAATTTTGGATTAATAACGGCATATTATGGCCCTTGCAATTCTGCCGTGATCTCCTCTATCGACCTGCCATACCAACCCCCCCTCCCATGGTATTCCTTTGGTGTGGATAGATTTGGCTCTGAGAGGAGTTGGGAGGCCAACCAAAAATAAATAACGAATTGGTTTTAGGAATTACAAATATTCCATAAAAGACTGATAAGGATTCTAATTAAATCACGGCTGTATTAAGTAAGCAGTAATCAAAGCGTTATCAGGAAAAAAGGATTAAGGATTACGTAATCGTAAGAAAATGAGTCGTATTATAATAAGTTCAAGAAATATTTAACAAACAATTTTAAACTAAAGTTTCAAAATAAAATAACGCAACTTGTAGTACTCGAACACGGTAATGGATTTATTAAAAAGAAAATTCATTACGTTTTGAAATAAATTTAATTTTTCACCGATTACTTTACATTTTATTACTAAAAATGAAAAAGTAAATACAGTATTTACAGAGAACAGTAACGGAACGGGAAACTGCGTCCGTTCTATTCATTTGTAAAACGTAATTTTCGGTGACATTAATTCACACACACATCCTACAAATCGTATTATAATGGACAACGCATGACACGTATCAGTAAATCCCTAAACAAACGAAGTTTTTTTTTATTTATTTTCTATTGGTATTTAATAATTTTGTGTTTAATTTATATCAATATTGGCAGATTAAACCGATAAAAGAGGCAAACTGAATTTTTCAAATTTGATACTTTATATTCCATCAAATCCAATGAACCGTTAAATTTCATTGATAATTCAATCATACATTTCATGTCTACCTCCAAAATCCATTTTAAAAATACACAATTGCCTGAATAGGTTTGACGTGCTTGGAACTGTCACAATATTTTTATAATTTAAAAATAAAATAGAAATTCAGAACAATAATCTTGTAAAATAACTGATACTTCCACCTGAATTCAATTACACGCGTTATTTTTAAAAATTGGAAATAAATCAGTTTAAAATGATACATATTACTTCATAAAATACAAGTTTGTAATTATTTTAGATTTTACAAAATATGTATAATATAAATAAAACAAATAAAAACGAGGCTTTTTTCCCTTCCAAAAAACGTTTCCAGATCCAATGTTGTACGTACAATTTTGTAATTGAAGGTTCTTTAAACAACAAACATCTTACCTTTTTTACTTAAACGATTACTTTGAATGTGCAACACTTTGAAGGTGTAAGATGAGTAGATTACTTTTAGACCCTAGCGAGAAATTAACCCGAAGACCATCACTTTGCATTACAAGATAAACCAATTCACCAAGGTCAGTTTTTATTTGAGGTTATATAAATTTTCAGATTTTCTTGTGATTTATTTTTAAAGAAAATTGAATATTAAAATCGTTAAAAATAAATAACAGCATAAACCCCAAATATTAAAAGAAAAATCCTCAAAATTTTAAAAATTATTATAATATTCCTTATAATATTTAAATAAATATGTTTTTTAAACCATTTATAGAGATAAAAATAAATTTGAACGTATCTTTGTGTGAACGAATACAACTTTCTTCCGTAAATAAATATTCGCATTCTATTTCGCAGACAAATTAAAAAAAGTTATTATTCTACCGAAAATATATCAAAATGATACAAATAAAATAATGAAAACAAAACAAAACGTAAATTTTCCATAAACTGATGATAAATTAATAATGCGTAAACAAAGCACAAAAAAAACAATGAACGAAATAGTCCAAAATTTTCAAAATACAAAATAAAAAAGAAATATCTTCAAAATTTTAAAAATTATTATAATATTCCTTATAATATATAAATAAATACGTTTTTGAAATCATTTATGCAGTATATATATTAATAATAATATTATTATTATAATATTCCTTATAATATTTAAATAAATACGTTTTTGAAATCATTTATGCAGGACAAAATAAATTTGAACGTATCTTTGTGCGAACGAATACAACTTTCTTCCGTAAATAAATATTCGCATTCTATTTCTTCGCAAAAAAATTTAAAAAAAGTTATTATTCTATCGTAAATATATCAAAATGATACAAATAAAATAATGAAACCAAAACAAAACGTAAATTTTCCATAAACTGATGATAAATTAATAATGCGTAAACAAAGTACAAAAAACAATGAACGAAATAGTCCAAAATTGAAAATAAATACTGAAATTGTTTTTATACACAAAGCAATAACACAATACAATAAAATTGTGAAAGCGAAAATTGTGAAATTGTGAAAGAGGCAAAGTAAACACAAAAGTATACTGAAATACCATATGGATAAAAGTGATAGAAAACGTAAGAAAATTCGTTGTAAATATAAAAACCCGTTTAAAAGCAATATTCAGTTACCTACATTTTTTATACCATTACAAAAATTATCATTTCTACGAGTAATGGATAATATAACGTACAGAAACGATCTTGATAAAGAAAATAGAGAACTGAGGTCTGAAAAGAAATTTGGTATCCACAATAATAAAATTAGAATGAACTACCGTATTTTCCGGACGATAAGACGCACTTTTTTCCGTAGGAAAATGACCTAAAAATTACCATGCGTCTTATGGTCCGAACGCTAGCTATATTTCAGGGTAGATGCTTTCCATAATAATATTTATTACTACCTTACTCTACTTAAACACGTTCAATAACTAGGGATTTCAAAACAAAACATACAATGATATAGGATGTACCGTAGTTTTTAAATTGTATCGTCTTGAAGATTCTAAGCATACACAGTAGTTTCTGTATCGATATTACTTACGGTAAATAGCATAGCATTTTAAAATGTGAAGCATGTTTCGTACTCTTTCGCTTTTAAATTAAAAGTGGTTCAATATGCAAAAGATAATGGCATTCGGGCAGTAGAAAGGCATTTTTTACCTCCAACAGAAAAAATGATTCAGGAATGGCGGAAACAAGAAAATTTATTACTCAAGGCAGATAATAAGAAACATACCAGTAAATTTTGAACTCATGCCTCATGTCTACTGTCATGTCATTTCACCTCATGTCATTTGAACTCATGTCTACCTGATTTGACAATGCAGTATGTCAGTTCAGGTAGACAGTCCGACACGATGTCACGTATATACACAAACTAGCAACATGGAAAGTAACACCCACCCCCGCATTACCCATCTACTTTTCAAAATTCTAAAAATTCTACCACAACATTGGCCAATCTATATTTCATGTTAACACATCTGTACTAAGTTTTTTACGCTGAATAAAACGATAGTTTGCCCGAGCCGAACGATCGTATGGTTACCGAGATAGCAAGGGTTTAGAATATTGTTAATAAATCAAAATTTAAATAACGTATGAATTTTAAATTTCGTACACGCTGTAAAAATATAATTGCCTATGTCGTGTTAAAATTTCAAACTTTTCGGTCAAATATTTATCGAGTTACACGCCGCTAAACGCATGAAATTTGTTGCGGTATAAAAAAAACCGGGTCTTTTTGTCTTCCAACCTCGATATGGCAACTTTTAAACAACATTAAAAATATAGGACTATTATAAGTCAACGCAGAAAAAAATGAGCTAAATTTTGATGTAAAGTATGTTGAAATCCGACTCATAGTTATGGAGATGCAAGGGTTCAAATTCGGGTGTCTCTGATTATGAAACCGATAGTAGTAATTTACGTACTTACAGTTTCTATATCCATGTCTTTTTGTAAATTCATGACTATAAAATAATTATATATATTGTATCTTCTGTACTTGCTGTTTTCCAAATAAAAAAAATCACATTTACCTGTATTAAAAAACTAATTAAAATCAGTCAAAATAATTTTTAGATAATTTTTTGCCTTGAAAAACAAGGGTGCGTCTTATCGTCCGATGCGTCTTATCGTCCGAAAAATACGTACTTTCAAATCTATCGCTAAAGAATTGAGAAAAAACGAATTAAATAGATAAACGAGTAATATTTTAATATTCAGCTAAAGCTCATCCTGGGAAAGATGCATGATTAATAATTCCCACAAAAGACAGTACGCAAGACATGTTTTTAGATAAAATAAAAACCCAGTAAAACTTGATTTGACCCAGTAGAAATTAATAATCAATTTTCAGAGTATAATAATCAATTATATGATTCAATCATACTATAATTGGCTGATAAGAAACAAAAGTATTTTTTAAAGCTCTGCTAGTTTCCAGGGCTACAAAAAATAGTTGTGTTTTTTATCACATGGTCAGCCAATATATGATTAAATCATTAAAAAACAGAAGAGGTAGATGTGTAAATGACACTATACTATTTTTCAGGCGATGGTCTCTGAACGTACGCACTGCCCCCTACCCATTTTATAGCTAGCCAATGACTTTTCAGCAACGTTGCCAATACTTGATCTCCTAGCTCTGTTATACTCTATTTCGTCAGCCATTTTTTGGTCTTTTAATAACAAATAACCTATGAAAATTTAGACCAGTGGATTATATTATAAAGTATTGCATATCAACGAGCTCTATAATCGATGTGTTCAGTACGAGATGCAAGATTACGAGTGACTACTGCGGCTCTTACACGCATTCGCACATAATGTTTGCCAGGTACAATCTGACAACGATGGCAAACGTTCTGATTAGTCTAAACGCGTCGAACAGCAGAGCTCTATAATCGTGAAAAGCATTATAATCAGTTATCTCCTCTGACAGTAAATAATTTAATTAAACAGCCAGACCCTGCGGCGAATGAAGTGAAGGTGTCATTTGCAGGATGGAAAGTAGATGCTTTTCAGAGGGCTCGGCATACTGATAGGCATACTTTTCCACTCAGTGAGGAAAACATGTGTAAATCACCTCACTTTGCATTTTACTTATTAAAGCCTCTAGAGGTTCAAACAAACGTTTCCGCTGATGACCTAAACAACAACAACAATAATTAATTTTAATGTGTAACTCTCACACAACTTTCTCTTACCAATGCAAATAATGAACAATATAACCTAACATTAGTAATAAAACATTAAAAATAAACAAAAAAACTGCCCTCAGAAAACAGAACTTTTTTTTAATCATGAGTGAAAAACCCAAAATGAAAATCAACCTCAGTTTGGCTTAAAAATACGGAAAATCACTCTTTCACGCTAAACTAGACTCTGTAGAGAAAAATGCTTTCAATAAGGTGTAGATCTTTTAATTTCCTATAAATTTGATTATATACACTTTTGTCGTAAAATGCATACTAAGGCTGAAATCTTAAAAAATCGATTCTTTACACGTTTTCATGAGAAAAAAAACAGAAAATCGCTAATTTACCGTCAAACTAAGCGTTATACAAAAAAATGTTTTCAATAGAAGGTGTAGGATTTTAAATTTTCTACAACTTTTATTATATACATTTTTGCGCTAAAATCCATATAACGTCGCAATTTTAGAAAAAACTATTTTTTTACGAAAATACAGCCTCACCAAGAACTTCAGTAGACATGGCGCCAACCCTATCATGTACAGCATAAAAAATTTAGTAAACCAAGCGATTTTTTAAAAAAATCGTAGGAGCCGTTTTGAGAAAATCTCAAAAAAGTGAAAAAGTACACGAATAAACTAATACTTCCGGTTGACCAATTTTGATGAAAATGTTTTTGTCGCGTCCGGTAGTAGTACCTAACTTAAGTTTCAAGTCCGTACGATGTTCCGTTCTTGAGATATTCTGTTCACACACACACGCGCGAGCGCGCGCACGCACGCACGCACGCACAGACCAATCGTTAAAAACATGTTTTTTGGGTTCAATGGTCTGAAAACGTGTAGATCCGGTGAAAACTCGATTTCGAAAAATCGACATGAGAACAATACTGTCCTTCCTATATATTCATATAGGCAAGAAAAAGTAAAAATATATAATGATATACGATACTGATTAGTCTTCCTTACGTTTTCCAACTCAAAACTTACTCTAACGCTATTTTTTTAGAAAAGTTGAAACATCCACCTCTTCCGCGGACTTCCAATGTTTTAACAGTCCTATTTCAGCAGCCATATTATCCCACCCATCAATTCCTGACATCTGCTAAGAATTCAAGGACCAGGATTTTAACACTGCGAAACAAAAGTATGATGAAACTATAAAACAGGCTTCCCTTGTATTTTAATGACCAGCTGTTTCCTCATAGTGTAGTATAAGCCTTTGAAACTTTCCCAATTTAATTTGTGCCTTTGAAGTTTGTTAATTATTGTGAATGTAAATGTTTTAAGAAGTTATTCACAACTATTTAGCTTTTGAGATGATCTGAATTATATTCGTACCGTATAAGCAGTTAGTGTTTCTTGTTAAAAAGTATACGAAATGCCAACAAGATTCGCTTGCATCTCAGAATGCTGACAATAATAAACTTAATAATTTTAAATATTTCTTAAGGCAAAGCGTACGGAATATTTAACAACTATTTACTTTAACTACTTACTTAATTTATAAAAATAAGAAAAACATAAAGTTTCAATGTAGAATTTAACATGAATTGCCTGTAATTTGAGACAATTTTTTAAATTATTATTGAAAAGTTAAGTTAAAATTCTCACTTCAAATAATTCAAATAATAGTTACTTCAAACAATAGTTTAACACGACACAAGTTGCTGCTGTCATGGTGGAAAAGTTAATATTGTATCAAGAAATAATGATTACATGAAGAATGATACTTAAAAAAATGTATTTTACAATTAAAGAACATTCACCAAATTAATAAAATCACAACCATATAAAAAAGTTGTATACACGTTCATCTACGCTGAAAGAATATTGGTTTAGTTAATTTTTTTATTTTTAAAAACTGTTAATACAATTACGTTTGACTGGAGATTGCAACAAGAATAATCAATTTACAGCGGATTATCTATTATACGCTTGTCACATCGAAATTAAAAAAATAAATAAATAACAAGACGATGTAAATCGAAAAGAAAACTAGATTGTAAACAATTTTCTTATTTAAAAAAAAAATTCATTCATCATAAAAATAAACCTGATTCACTTGAACCATTTCATTGTAAGGTACATTACTTTTACAATATTACTGATTAAGTGCTCTGAAGTTGCTACTTTTGAATTAAATGTAAATTGAACTTTGCACAGGTTTATGCGGGAACTTGCAAAAAATCTTTGTAGTTTTGTTTTAAAAACAGTCAATGACTCGTTACAATTGATATACATTAAAATACAACTCTCATTTAATACTTTGAACCTCTTATAGAAATGCGCTCGTACTGTAGTATTTTTAATAGATTCTAAAAACTTTTTAATAGTCAATGAACTTAAAGATGTCTAGTCTAAATAATAAAAATAATGGATAGACAACAGTAACGTCGTTGGAACGGTTTTTTTAAAGTGATCCTTCTAATTAAGGAATAAAAAAAAACAAATTTTAACCGTTTTATAGCCAACGATTTCCTGTACATACACAAGCTATTTTTAAATCTGAAGTATTAAACAGTTTCAAAAAAATCAAAGCGAAAAAAGCACTAAGATAATTTTTACAAACAAAAAATCATTTTGTTCAGTTTCTATTTGAATCAGTCATTTCAGAAAGCCCATAAGTCAAAAAAACTAAATTTTGGAAAAGTTAAAAAACTTGTATAATTTATTATGTTTCCATTAAAAAAAATATTAAAAAATATAAATTTCACAGAGGGCCGTCCACGTTAATATAAAATATACTTTTGTATTTTAAAGACAAAACTTGTTTGAAAAAAATTGAAAATTTAGGCTTTTGTTGTTTCTAAAATAAATTGGAGTAAAATGTTAACTTACGTTGTTTTCTATAAAATATGTTGTTAGACCAAAAGAAAATTATGCTGTACAGTAGTATTCATTTATTTATTTCAGTAGCTAACATTATGACTTAAAATATCTTTCTGCAATAATAAAAATTGAAATTATTAACTTTAAGAAAGAAAAATATTGATTTTCAGGGCTATTCACGTTCATCATCGTTGTCATAAAAGTAGTTTTACACCTTAAAAAGATTTTTGCATAGAATATTTGTATGGCCTCTTCCACTAGAAAGTTAATCTTCAAAAGAACACCCACTTTCATTTTTTTAATTAGAAAGAAACACTTTATATCCTTAAGAATAAGCCTTTTCTTACTGTTATATGTTACTTAAGAAAAGCCAGACAGATGTGATTTATGTAGGGATGGTGTGTTTACATTCAGTTAGTTATAAAATAGACTAAAGAAATTTTATGTAAAATTTTGACTTAGGGGTTTTTCTGAAATGACTGATTCATTTATATTAACACTCATTTTAATGCAAGGAACATCCAGACGAAGTAGGGCTAGAATAAAATCCGTCAATTTTTAGAGCTTTTTGGTTTTTAAATTTAAAATGTTCTTTAACGATACATATAGACGATATTGCACTACCATATTTCGAAATTCCCAGAAATTTTCCAAAATAATTTTAAAACTGCATACAAAGGCAAATTTACAAAGAATTTTTTTAATTAAATTAGATAATTTTACTTATTTTTTTGAGATTTGATCACCGGCGGGTATTCAGGTAAAGTAGGTGAAGAGCCTCTTCACCTATTTTCTGTAAAGTATCAAAATATTGATTACTCCCACAAAACAAGTAAATTATCAGTTATAATTCTTTTACGTTTTAGAATAAATGAAGAAGTGTCGTAAAAAAAATATACATTAAATTATTGTATCTGCTTAGAGCGTTTTCTAATGTTCTAAATAGCCCTTGTAACCAGTTCAACAAACAAAACAAAAGATGACTCGTTACACGTGCAAAAAAATTGTAAAACACCCAAAAAGGTGTTTTCTTACAATCTACATCTAAATTGGGGCTGAGATGACAGACTGCCTAAATTTACGTAATAAATACCCCAGTGAAGAGTTAAACGAGTGACCCCGCTTCTCTTCCAGCGCGAGAGGGTTGCCATGACAACGGATAGTCAGCGGGAAATATGTTTCCCCAAAAAGTGTTCTGTAAATCCAATAAAATGCAGCCTGTATGCTATATTTACATTAGAATATGTGTTTCATTAGATACTGAAGTTGTTTTAAATTGGTTTTATTGACTCATCGGTGTACTCCAAGAAAATGTTAAGTGCTAAATTTATCAAAACTATTATTACATTTATTAAGTGCTGATTCAAGAGAAGTGAAATTGTAAGAAATTGTTTTTTAAATGAAGAAAACACTTTCTTACGTTTTATTATTTTATTCTACAAAAGAAATAATTGAATAGATTTCCTTCATTTGTTCCGTCAGAAAATAATTTTAAAATCCCTTTAATTTAGGAGTCTAGCCTTTTACAAAAGTTAACTAGAAGCATTATCAAACGGATAATTGTTGCCAATAACACTTTTGAATAACAAAGGACACAACTATTCTAAAATAAAGAAATCAAAACATGATTTAAGAAACTTTCGAATCGGAAATAATCATGTTTATAGTTTCGGAAGTAGCTGAATAAACTTTGGGGGATTTGGCCGGCATTAGAGAACTTTTACCAGAGTCGAAAAACGATAAAATGTACAGTGAATACAAATTTCTGAAGCGACCGTACTTCTTTCTTAAATCAAATTGTAAATTATTCCAGCCTTCCTTTTCCCTTATACAAAGAATATAAAATATAAAATGTGATTTTACTTTCAAAATATTCAAAATTATAAAAACATTCGTTTGTTCACACATTTCAATCAAATTACAATATAACTTAGCCCACATTTGAAAAAAGATTTAAATAACGAAATAATAATAGTTGTTAACGTGAAAAAGAATTGTAATAACCTAATTCTATAAATTTGCATTAACACAACAATGCTGTGTGGAGTATCAGCTGAGGAAAATGCAAAAAATCTTCCATTTCGGAATGTAATGAATAATACACATAATCCATACAAAGGAAAGAAAGTGTTTGTAATTCGAACTAAACTGCAGAAAATGGCTTGAGAAAGCTTTATTATGAAAGTAACCTTTCATGATTACCTTAATTTCCAGTTTGTTTCGGAATTTGAAGTTTACATGAAAGAAAAACTGCGTAAGGTAAATTATCAGCTTATACTTGTACAGTGTACTGTTTACTCATCATCCAGTTGTAAAATATCCTATAAAATAACTTATGGAACGTAAACTGCAGTTAGCATTGTTCGGTGAGTATAAATAAATTTTTTAGTTCATTTAAGGTAGCATCAACTTGGTTATTAGCAACTACGATGGATTTGTAACTTGGAACGGTTGGTTTTGACTTGTTATAATTTCCAGATTCTAGCCGAAAATCGAACCCGGGATCTCCGCGATGTAATAAATTTATTGTTATCTATTACATACTTTCTAAACACATTGCTGACCGACTGACTCATTCACTCTTTAATTCATTCGCCAATTCTCTCACTTCACAATCACCTACAGAACTGAAATTCGTCAATTTACTCTTTAGGAGTTGAACACAAAAAAGGATTTGCAATTCGATCGATTGCGCCTATGGGTAAAATGGGAGACAGCCCTGAAACAATATACCTGTATAGTGTCTATACCTTCCCGAAGAGCTATATGAAATTGGCAAGCGTGATATCTAAGTGATAACTAGGACAGATAAACCATTTTAATTACTTAATTAGGTACTAATAATTTTATTATTTGATCCCTCAGAAAAGGGTTCCGCACTCAACACTCCACCACACAACAACTGCACAGGGTGACTGATTACATAGCTTCGTCTATGGAACAAAAGATGTATGTGTCCGCAGGTTTCCTGGATGTCGCTCAAGCTTTTGACAGAGTTTGGCATACAGGTCTCTTACACAAACTGAAAGAAATACTACCATTTACCTACTATCTTATCATAAATTCCTTCCTATCTGACAGATTCTTTAGAATTCGTTTAGGATCGTCTTACTCAAATTTCTTTCTTGTCTTAGCCGGCGTGCCTCAGGGCTCAATTTTAGCACCACTTCTCTATTCTGTATACACTTCAGACCTACCGATCCTACCCCAGACCCTCACTGCTACCTACGCTGATGACACAGCGATATTAGCCCGAGACCAAAACTCTATACACGCTTCACTAACACTCCAACATCATCTCAATCTTATACACGAATGGTGTAAAACATGGAAAATAAAACTTAATACGACAAAATCCCTTCACGTAACTTTCACACTCCGTCATGGTGATTGCCCACCAGTATACATAGACAATGAACCTCTCACAAAGACAGATACGGTGAAGTATCTCGGTCTGACTTTCGATAAACGACTAACTTGGAGCACACATATCAAACGGAAACGTTTATTACTGAATTCCCGACTTAAACTTCTATATTCCCTACTTCACAAACGATCAAAATTACCAATGGCACAAAAATTACGCATATATTGTTCTCTTTTGAAACCTATTTGGACCTACGGATCCCAAATTTACGGTTCAACCAAACCCTCTAATTTGCAACGAATTCAAGCATTTCAGTCAAAAACATTACGCCTTATAGCAAATGCACCTCTTTACGTTAGCAACAAAACCTTACATACAGATTTGAAAACACCACTTGTACAAAATTCCATTGAATACTTATACAAACGCTTTCACGACAAGTCACACGAACACGAGAACCCCCTGGTGCGTTCACTTTCCTCCGTCCATTTACCTGATAATCCCCCTAGACGCCTTAAAAGACGCTGGAGTAGAGACCTGCTAATTTGATATACAAATTTCATTCTTGGGGAGGCACCAATGGGGGCCCTACCCCTCTCATGCCTATCATGTCATTTACATTTTTATCATAATCATCACATTTGCTTGTTGTAACGTTTTACAGTTGTAAATAAAGAATTAAAGAAAAAAAAAAAAAATGAAAGAATAATAAACAACTATTTGCAAAAACTGTTAAACATTACTAAAGGACGAATGTTTATTTATAAGAATAAGAAATAATTCATAAGAAACAATATTGACCTTTTGAGGACTATGTTTTTCAACCTAGAACTTGGCCCACAGTTAGAGTTCTTTTTAGATTTTTCATTTATTTCTTCATCCCGTATTTATTCTTCACGTATTTTTTCTCAACTCTCCATCCCAGGAACTAAATAATATGTTTCGTAGAGCTACTATAATATTTCTTCATCTCAGAGATGCTTACCACTAAAGCCAACCATTTCCACTCGTATTTTCACAACATAAACAATTAAACGGAACGTTTAAAATAAAACAAATATATACATAAAACAAGATTTATATTATTGTAAAACATTTATTTTCCCAGGGAAAGAAATATTCATATTAGTAAACAAATTGTGGCAAGAAGCTAACACAATAATACAAATTTTCTGAACACATTAGCAAGGTTAATGCACATGGTTTTTCCATCGAGTAAAACAAATCCTATATAATAATACATTTATTTAGAACTTGTATTTACATGTATTAGTATAAAAAATGAAGCAAATGTACTAGTACGTTTGTAGTTTTTTGGACTAACACCATGAAACTACAAATATACTAGTACATTTGTGGTTTTTTTGGACCAAAACCATGAAACATACGTGCATAGTCCTCAAAAGGTTAAAAATATAATGCATATTTAAATAACTGTGAACTGACAGATACGATCAATTTTTATTTTTGTTTTTTTAGGGCACAATTATTAATTTTTAGAAATAATATAATAGATTTTACATCACAATAAAACAAATAAATCGTAGATGTTAAAAAAATATTTATATGAAATTGAATACCAGAAATAAATTTAAAAATTTTCGTTCCATCAACAATGAACAACCAACCATAACAATGCATGAAACGATAAATATATAAACGAGAAGAAAAAATAATAAAACGAGTAATACATATGTATGATATAAATTTCAGCAATCTGTTTTCCCATATGCCTTAGGCAAATTTATTTCATCGCTCTGCATTCTTATACACTTTTAAGTGGTCTGTCAAGCACACGTACATTTTATTTTTCGAAAAAAGATCCTGTCAGCTGTCATCTACATTATGACAACTGTCGCGATAAGATTGTTCAATATGTAAACACATCTTTTTGCCTATTACAGAACTGTAGTTTCCTCGTTGAATTTAAAGGTTATTGAAGAAAAACATAATATTCCACTGAATAAAATCCTAAATATCACACATATATAAAATCCTGTAGTTCAAACACTGTCATTAGTCACAAAAATTAACGAAAATTGTAAATAATAAATTGATTTCATCTCTTGTCAAGTGTCAAGTTGTCAAGTGTAACATTAAATCCAAAAAGAGAATTTATCTACCAGTTTACATAAACAACGCACATACACTACCGCTCAAATTAATTGGAACAATATGAGAATTTTGTAATAAGACATTATGGGGTGTATGAATTTTCATGGACCAGGACCACTGGTTCCAGTAGACGGAATGATAAATTCTGAAAAATACAAATATTTACTCCAGAGAAGAGTGATTCCAACCTTACAAAACTTTTTTCTAGCTAGCGACGGGATTTTCCAGCAAGATCTTGAACATTGCTATAGATCTAAACTTCTTCAACAACTTCTTCACTGAAAATAATATAAAAATGTTCTTCCACCTGGCCCTGAAACTCACCAGATCTAAACCCGATCGAGAATCTGTGGTCAATTTGTAAGCAAAAACTTGCCAAAATAAGTAAAACAAAAACTTCTGTAATTTCTTCACTGATCAAGATGAGGGTTCATGATGTTGAACTGAAAAACAATGTGAGACTTGTTGAATCATTGCCCAAACGTTGTCAGGAAGTCGTAAAGAACAAACGAGGACATACCAACTATTAAAATATACGATTAAGTTAGTACATTTTCGTTAATAAATATTGTTTATTAACAGAAATGTTTTGTTTTTTACTGAGCGTTCCAATTAATTTAAGCAGTATTGTTTATCTGAAGCAGTCTCCGCAAAATATCTTAGCGTACATCTAGACAAATGACAATTAGAAATTACACAAGGCCTACAGAACAAAAAGAGAAAATTTAATACAAAATTAAACTAATTCTATTGGATTCTAGCAACTATCAACCATTTCCATTAAACAATAAACTGTGTTTCTAAAACCAATTTGAATTTTCGGGGTCCAGTTGCCGGGAATGGCAAGCCACCACAACAACAAATCCTGCAAATTTTTCAATGTAAACTACTCAGAACAATCACAGCGTCACCTTGATACAAAATAAGCAACATACTGCTACATACCAGTGATCACTAACTGGCGATGGTGAGCACTAGAGAAGTTTTTATTTGTTTATAGGTAAATCTCATTCTTTGAGTGATGGGAAGTTTTTTACGTTTAGTTTTTTGTGATAATGCTGAGAGCAACTGGAGATGTTAACACGAGATACACCGAAGTTTTTCTTAAGGAACTTCATGATCGCTGAATAAGTTAAAGGTCGCGATCAGGCTGAAACCAACTCGTGTAGCACCGCGCTACAAAACAAAAAACTACAATTTTGTACATGAGCCTACAGTAAACTGAAACTGTAGATTTATTGTTTAAACTTTTTCGAAATCAATAATATTAGTTTTACTATTTAGCATGATTAAAATCGGCATGGTAAAACTTAGTAAAAAGTTGGCAGGACCATGGTAATCTCATCAAAATATTAAACGGATCTTGACCAAACTTAATTGATGACAACTGCTTTACACAATGATTTTAACATTCCTATAGATTAGCACAAAATTAAGACAATCAGTACAAAATACTGGAGAAGATTCGTACGCATTGGTAAAAAATTTCTTTTATGGATCATACATAATATGCGATATATGATATATATGTTCAACTACACATTTATCTAAAATTGTACGGTAGGTTAAGCAACAAATATCAAAATCATCACAATCCCTTAATATGCAACATGAATTCTGCAGACCTACAAGGAATCGCACAAAAACGACAGATACGCCGATGGAGTAGAGATATGATACATGAACGCAACTCTATCTATGGATGATATAGTAAATAAACAAATATGTAAATATAATGTACTTATTAAAACTATATCTACTGGATATCTGAAGACAGAGTAAGCTTAAGATAGTCTTAATTGGGGACAGATCACCGAAGCCGGTGTGGAAAATAGCTAGTTCTCCTTACGAGATGTAGATTACAACCAATAATATGTTTGCAAGAATTTTTAAAAATTCAAAAACAAAAACTGTTTAAAATAAAAAAAATTTAACAAAAAAAAACAATGCAAAATAAAATGTAAGGTAAATCTACAAACATTAACTTCACAAATATTATTGTAGTAATAATACTATTATGTCTGATATAACAACTATTTAATGGAATTAATATGTAGTAATAGAAGATAGAAATAACAATTCACTATGGACGAAAGCTGGCCTAAATTGTAAAGTGTAAGTTGAAGGTAAGAAGTTAAAGGGAACCTTGACTTCATCGCTGTGACTCATACTCGGTTTCCGGTGGAAAATGAATCTAAAAAGCAATCAAGAAGAACAGTTTCCTGCCATGATTGAGCAGAACACTTCCTTCAGAGCAGACTAAGTACTATAACAACATTACTTATTCTTTCTTTTATGATTGTGTGATAGTGTGGTAACATCCATTTGCATTATGCCCTGCAGTTCCCATACCCATAAAGCCCAGAAATTACTGCCCAACTTTATAAACGCATGAAGGCGGTACAATTTTCATGGTTATTGCTACATTTATAACGACCATTATTATATTAAAACTCGTCTGTTTTGTTTGAATCCTTATTTAAGATCGTATAACGTTCTATGAACGAAAGAAAATGAATGTTGCAAACACAGGCAACCTTCGTTCATTTTTCTACTGAATAACTGCTTCACTCTGGGTTTACACCGGTGTAGAGCCCTGAGAAGACTTATTACCTTATGTAACTACTATATTTTAATATATGCAAATAACGGAAGAAGTTTTTAAAATTAAATACTATTTATTGCCCAAGGCAATAACTATATTAACTCTGTACTAACCCAAAAACCTTAAAGGTTCAGTTCAATGATCGTCATCTATAAATAAATTTACAAACATAAACAGGTAAAACCAACTCACTTTCTCATTATCAAGATATATATTTTATCGGTAAATCTAAGAACGATACCAATGCGCTACAGCGAATTAATAATATGTTAATATTATTACTGTGAATTCACTAGTACTGAATTATCCGGTTTTCCAGTGGTTCTAATTTTCCTGTTTTTTTTTGGTGGGGAGGGGAGGATGAAATTACATTAAAGTTATATGTACATAAGGGTTATGTTTCAAGGTGCTGGGACCCAGAAATTTGATTTAAAATAATTATACTTAAATAATAATATTAAATAGTTACAAAGTTACAAACGTTTGCTTTTTCAGATTTTCCAAGGAATTTGTGATTCCTTCTTTAGGTTCTTATCCGTTCCGGATGTTGACCACCATATTAACAACCTGAACTTAATCCTTTGTGGCTCGAAATAGCTGTGTTGTCGTTTACGAGTACGACATTCTCAAATTTGGTTATTTTACATTATTGGTATTTAGATGTATCAATTAAGAGGTTATATAGTCTTAAAAATATTTAAAGTAGTTATCGACAACTATGGTTTGTTGTTTAGGTCAGCAGCCGAAAGGTTGGTTTGAAACCTCTAGAGGTTTTACTAAATAAAAACGAGGAGTGAGGTGGTTTACCATTGCCTTCCTCACTGAGTTGAAAGAGTAGGCTTATCAGCATGCCAGGCCCTCCGAAAAGCATCCACTTTCCACTCTGCAAATGACACCTTCACTTTATTCACCAAAGGGTCTGGCTGTATAGTGAAATTCATTACTCTCAGAGGAGGTAACTCTGACTAATGTCGTTTAAACCTCTACCTCTTCTGTTCTTAAATAGTTCAGTCATAATTAGCTGACTATATGATAAGAAACAATACTATTTTCTTGTAACCCTTGGAATCCACAGATCGAGCGCAATGAAATTTACCTGCGTCCTGGTCACTAAATATTGTTTAACTATTTAAACTATTGGTATAGTGTAAACTATAGGTTGAAACTATTTATTGTTAGAATAAACGTACTGAAAAATATCACAGCACACCCTATATGTATTTCTGGATTAAAAAAGCGATTCACAGCATGAGTAAGTGACTAATTAGTGACTCATAGAGTAATAATACATCCATCCAAATAATCAGTTCATTGTACATAAAATTACTTAAGTTGACAAATATTAAAAACAAATGAAATTAAGTGGTTTATGTGGAAAGAATTGAAACGGATCTATTTTAATTTAAAATGAAATTAAAGTAAACTTTTTCATGGTGACGATCAACACGCATGTCGAAGTTTTTCTTTTATTAAATATTGTACAGTAAGTTAAAATATGAGAAAGAGAAAGGAAAAGTTTTTTCTTACCATGAGAACTTGATAAATTTAATTTTAAAACGATCTCATTTTTCTTCATCCGTATAGCAGTTCATATATAAAAAATATTCCCAACCCCCAATTTTTATTTTATTCATTCAGTTAGCATAGGCCTATTCGATTTCATCTCACCTATCCGATTAGAAAGCTGTCACTTCTGTTATTGGCAAATGTTATTTTACGCGAAACGCTTTTTTATTTTCATAAAGTTTTAAGAGTTAAAAAAATCACTGACGGCTTTTCGCAATAAATATATTTTGTAAAAAATTATTAAATTAAAGAATAAAGAAATTAAAAATCAGAAAAATGAAACATCGGATTTTGAAGAAATTATAATGGAAATATTTTTCTGACAATTCTTAAAAATGTATGCTAGGCGTACTCACCGTAAAAAAATATTATATCAGAAATTATAAAGTATTATCTACCAGGTCTTACTAACAAAATACTAAAGAAAATAGGCAATATCATGAAAATTTTTAAAGAATTATAATTAATAGTTATAACTACCATACGTAAATAATTTTCTTACGAAAGTAAACTTATCAAGAAGAAATTGCTCTTTAAATAGTGTAATGCCCATGGCTCTACACTATTAATTACACACTTGTTGTGTTTATATAGACGTGAAAGAATTAAAATAAATCTGTAGTGTGTAGTCTGCGCAGACAACTTGATTCTCGCACAGTAAGAAAAACGAACAATTTTCATTAGTCATCGATTATACAACCAAAGTTTAATGAGATTCCAAAAAAATTAAATAAACCTAAATTTCATGCCGTTACTATTAAACGTGCCCATAACAGACAGGTGGCGTGTCAAATTATTTGCACTCAATCAAAATTTCACATGTTCGTCAATTAATTGCAGGGCTAAAATAAATATTTCTGTTCCTTATCACATGGTCAGCCAATTAAATGACTAAATCATTTAAGAACACAAGAGGCAGAGGTGTAAAAGACACTAATCAGCGTTATCTCCTCTGAAAGTAATGAATTTCATTATACAGCCATAGCCTACCCTGTGCTGAATGAAGTAAAGGTGTCATTAAATGACACCTTCACTCATCACATTACTATCAGAAAATTGTATGTTGAGATACGTTTATCTCTTATTCGCTAGCATTGCACAAAAATGTAGATAAGGTTTTGCTATTTCATGAAATACTGGACGTAGAGATACGGACTTTTCACAGTAAGTAAAACGTTTTATACGTAATCTGATGGTGACCGTAACTCAAAAAATCATTTTTGTAGATACACTTTTACTCTAAACCTTTGATTTGCAGAGTGGAAAATATGTGCTATTCAGATGGTCCGGCATGCTGATAAGCGTACCTTTCCACTCAGTGACGAAGGCAAAAGTAAACTACCTCACTTCTCGTTCTATTTAGTAAAACCTCTTTTTTTTATTTAACGTCTGGCTGTTTTGCAATTACTGCTAATGCAGACGGTGAAGGATGAAATGATTTGTTGTAGCGTATGAAAATATTCCGTGCCTGAATGGGATTCGAACCCAAGAACGCATGATAAGAGGCGAGCACGTTACCAACTACCCCAATGCGGCCGGCTTGTAAAACCTCTAAAGATTCAAACCAGCCTTTCAGCCGATGACCTAAACAACAATAGTTACTATTGAACAAGTAAAGCAATAAATCAGATGATTCCAGAATATCACATGTTCGAAAAAAGTTAAACAGCTAATAATATGCTATTCAACGAATTTACAACGATAAATAATTACAAACCACACACTAAGAGCTTCTGATAAAAGTGAAGATTTGGTGGTAGCAACAATAGAGTTTAAAATAAGGAAAAGTAAGAGAGAATACTACGGAAGAAGATTGTGAGTCAAGTGTGGACGCCCACGACTATACTAGAACAGTCAGTCGGTCGTCCATAAGGGATTAATTGTAGGTGTAGACAACTGGTCGGCTATTATAATAATACCATATTATGTATAGTAAAAGTACAGTTATAACTTAGTCACTGCTTAGTCATGACCTGATGAAGTTCAAGGCCAATGTTCAATATTAATAATATAATAACGCAGTCCAGTCTGTGATACATTTATTAAAACAATGCATTTATAATGTCGTTAAATAATTGTACTTCTGACATCTAAACATGATAACAATGTACTTAAGTGCAAGAGGCGCAGAATGGGTGGATAAGATTTTCACGAATTACAATTTATTTTATAGAATGCATAATACATTTTAGAATAAGTACTGACGATTACCTCAATGCATTGCTATTTGCGGATGACATGTGGATCATACAGGAGAGTGAAGATAAGCTTCAAAGAGCAGTTTATGTTTTTAATGGTTTATGTAAAATGTATAATTTACGAGTTTCGGTTGCTAAAGCAAAGGTTATGGCATTCAGAGGGAAGTATCCCACTCGTTCGAAGATTGTTTCAGACAATGTAGTATTAGATCAAGTGCCTCACTATAACTATCTGGGCTGCGATGTGAGCGTTAATAGGGACGTTTATAGGGAGCGTTAATAGGGATGTCGAAAATAAAATAAAGAAATTTCAAGCTTTTTGAGGTAGCATTAACAGGACACTGGGTAACCGAAAGTAAAACAGAGACAGTAGTGAAGTTCTACAAGGTAATGGCAGCCCGAGTCCTTCTTTACGGAAGTGAGTCATGGATTACCACAAAACGCCAAAAAAGTAGGATCCAAGCAGCTGAAATGAGGTATTTAAGAAGGGTGAGGAGCTGCTCGAGGCTGGATCTAATACATAACGAGGAAATTAGATGCGAGTTGGGTGTATTTAGCTTGAATGAAAAAGTGGAGGAGTACCGGCATCAATGGAGGAAACATTTGGAACGGATGCCAGAGGCGAGAATAACTTTAAAAGTGACGGAATATGTTCCAGTTGGAAGAAGGGAGGTAGGAAGACCGCGAAGAAGACGGTAGTAGTCGAGATGTACGGGTTGGAATGTCTCGTGTTTGTGTAGACGTACAGGATGATTTTTGAGTTCGGAACAGGCTTATGCCTAATTCCTTGATAGTAAAAAGAAGAAGAAGACAACACACTTTACCGTTACTATTATATTCTATTCTTCAGTAATTCTGATTACTAACTACTTGAAAATATTAAGTAATTCTCATATGATGTCTCCGTTCGATATTAACACCAACAATTTTGCAATTAGAAACTACAAGAATGTTAACATTAAAACAAATTGCTAGATGAAATGATAAAAATTTCTAACCACAGCTTATCGTAATCTGAAATTCTAATCCAGTTCCAGTATGTTATATTAGTTTGGAGTTATTCTTTAAGCCATTGAGCCTAATCCTTGACAGATGATTATGGTGGTGATGAAATTTAGATTAACAATTTTTAATAATATGCAATTTGAATTTTAACCTTTTAATTTATATATTCAAATTACTTATTTAATGAGAGGAAAATTCATAATTTTTAATTTAATTTGTTTTCCTAAGTCTGCATTTGGAACATCTTAGTCATTGATGACTATTTGGAATATTTTAGACTGTGTGTTACAATTTCTAACCAGGAATCAAACCCGGGTGTCAGCTTTGTAGCCAAGCGTATTTTTCACCTCACACGTCAGGTACACATTTTATCGAAGTAACTAATATTTATTTGATGTCAATAACAATATTAATAAACGACCTTAAAGAAACTCTTCATGTTTATAACAGCACATTTGACCTTAATTTAATTTCTTAACTGAAATTAAATTTATTTCTGAAATAAATGACTCGTTAACGTTGGTAATTGTTAGAATAGTTAATAATTTTGTAACAGATTACAAGTAAGATTAATTATTGAATGTAGTTGACATTTTAATAGATTTTCAAGCAGTCTGAAAATCCAATTGCAAGTTTGTGATAATTTTAAAGGTTAGTTAATACAATTACGTCTATTAATTATTTATTATTTAAACTTTAATTTGAGTAGTTTATTAGTTTGTAGTGTATAAAGGGAACCCACTAAGGTAAATAGTTGCTTTTAATAAAGAGAGAAAAACTTGGTTCACAGTTCTACGTTCGCTAACTACAGGACTTTCTACTCCTTCTGTAATCGGATGAAATGGTGTACTTCGTAATACCATTGCATAATATTTGTAACTTTAAATGATGCTACCTAATGCAAATAGCGACAACGCTGATGTTGAAGAACCATGAAATTTCATGAACTATATAAATTTTCAAAACCTAGCTGGCAATCAAACATAGGATCCTTAACCGTAGGAAAACATAACAACTAAGACACCGGGTTAGCCAAGATCGAAGTTACTTTTTAACCATAGCAGTTCTTCTGAGGGTCAGCCAAGATCGATCTTAACTTTTATAAGTATAGGAGTTCTTCTGACATTAATGACAGTAGCATTGCAAAATTTATGTCTTTATTACAGTAATAAATGACTTATTAAGGTCACATCAATACAATGTTTTATTATAAATTAATAAGCGATCGAAACTCTAAAAACAAATAAGTTTATTCTACTTTACAGTAAAACTTCGCGAACAAGAATGACAATAGGTTACTTAGAATGCTACACTATATCCAACAGTCACTTGAGACTATAGGAAAGACAGGCGATTCCAATTTAACATTGGTTGTATGGAGCAATACGCTCTCCGCTACAATATGTCCTACAAACATACGTAGTATTTAATTAATAACTTACAAGTTTTAGTTGCAATGTAATTTAAACTCAAGTTAAAATGTTAAGTGACTATTATTTTAAGAATGGATTAAGCTCATGACATGTTCCGGCATAGATCTCTTTTTAAGTCTTCCCAAGCCTCGTTTCTCTCTAGGTTTATGTTTCTATGGACGTAGAGGAAATCTGTGTTTATAGTCAGTTTATAGAGCAATGGCTGAACGACTCATAACATATGGGAGCGAAAGATGTGTGTCACTACAAACGAATGAATCTCGTATACAGGCTGCTGAAATGAGATTTTTGCGGGGAGTCAAAGGTTATACCCGGTTAGATAGAGTACGTAACGAAGCTATACGCGCCGAGTTAAATGTTTAGTCAAAGTGTAAAACGTTAAGAAATTAGTTCAACCATTTACTTCGTATGCCAGCACACAGACTTCTAAAAATCTACGATTCTGAAAATCGGTATGTTGTACACTTGTACAGTGAATGTGAGTACAGCCTTCTCAGGATAGCGCAAGTAAATAAGTCAATATCAAAGAATATCTAAAAAGAATAAGAAAACAAAACAATACAAGTTCAAAAGAATAAGTGGTGTAGAAATGAATAAGTCAATATTCAACGCGGTAGTAATTGTTACCTAATAAGAGAATGAGGTTATTATAAAATAGTATAGTTATGCGTTTACAGTATGTGTAGCTCTTGTTACTATGTGAAAACATTCATAAACATCTGGTGTGAAACACTCACACGATTTTCTCTTGTCAATGCAAATAATGAACAATATAACCTAACATTAGTAACAAAACATTCGAAATAAACAAAAAACTAACCTCAGAAAACATAACCTTATTTTAATCATAAGTGAAAAACGCAAAATGAAAATCAACCTCAATTTGCCTTAAAAATACGAGAATCACTCTTCCACGCTAAACTAGGCTCTGTAGAGAAAAATGCTTTCAATAAAAGTTGTAGATCTTTAAATTTCCTATAAATTTGATTATATACACTTTTGTCGTAAAATGCATACTAAGGCTGAAATCTTTAAAAATAGATTTTTACACGTTTTCGTGAAAAACCCCAGAAAATCGCTAATTACCGCTAAACTAAGGGTTATACAAAAAAATGTTTGAAATAAAAGTTGTAGGATTTTAAATTCTCTATAACTTTTATTAATACATTTTTGCGATAACATGCATATTAAAATCGCATCTTAAAAAATCATCAGTTTTACGAGAAACAACTTCTCCAAGAATTTCAGCACACATGGCGCTTACACTATCTTCTAGAGCATAAAAAATGTAGTAAATGAAGCGATTTTTTAAAAAAATCGTAGGAGCCGTTTTTGAGAAAATCGCAAAAAAGTGAAAATTACACGAATAAACTACTACTTTCGGTTGACCTATTTTGGTGAAAATGTTTGTGTCGAGTCCGGTAGTAGTATCCAACTTAAGTTTCAAGTTTCAAGTTTGTACGATGTTCCGTTCTTGAGATATTCTGTTCACATACACACACAGAGACCAATCGCTAAAAACATGGTTTTTGGGTTCAGGAGATCTGAAAACGTGTAGATGCGGTGAAAACTTGATTTCGGAAAATCGACATGAATACAATACTTTCCTTCCTATATATTCATATAGGCAAGAGAAAGTAAAAATTTAATCGAATTACGTAAGTAATTTATATCAATTAATAGAGTAAGAAATATTTCGTAACTTGATGAATGGAAACTAATAAAACAATAATTGTTGACATATTGAGCGTTATCGGAGTAGTAACGGTTATTAATAAACTTAATATTAAATTTGCAAATTCTTAAAAGATCATTTCTAAATACACATCCAGATGTTATGTCAATATTATATCACTATTTTTTTCAAACGTAAATAAATAATGTTTGAAAATTATAAATCTACTAGAAAAATGCATTAAAACTCACACTTAATACAACAATATTAAAATTCAGACAAATTAAAGCAATCGTTCACATTTCTTTTTAATCAAAACACGTATAACTTTCATAGAACATAATAAGTATTGATTAAAAAAAAATCCTAATTAATAAATTGATTGAAAATTTTAATGACGTGTACAGTTTGAAAAGAAGGAATAATATCAACTGCAAGATGAACTGGATCGTAGCAGGTTTAACTGCACGAGCAAGATGCATTATGTGTTCTCGATTACCTGGCTCCATGACTGAAATACTAACTGGTTCTTGATTTATTTTATATAAATAATAGTAGACAACAAACACTCATTTAATTCTTTTCATTCAGAATTTTATTTTAAATTTCATTCAATTAACAGAAATACATTCTCAATAACAGGATGCGATACGCATATTTTTTTAAGTACATCATTGAGTAAGACTGAACGCTTCATTAGGCCTACAAAAAAAACTGTTTTTGCCATTCAAGTTTAAGTCGATATTGATGAATGAAGTATTGTAAAAAAATCAAATATATTTTTTAAATGACTCGTCAATGATGTATAGTTGTGTACAGACTCAGGCCGAACATTTGTAATATTACTAATTAGGCTACATATGATAAGACTAACTTTAATTCATTCTTTAATTCATTAATTTATTTATTACTTTCTCTTGCCTATATGAATATATAGAAAGGAAAGTATCGTTTAGAAGTCGATTTTTCGAAATTGAGTTTTTACCGGATCTACACGATTTTAGACTCTCTGAACCCAAAAAAAAATCATATTTTTAGCTATTGGTGTGTGTGTGTGTGTGTGTGCGTGCGCGCGCGCGCGTGTGTGTGTGTGAGATCAGAATATCTCAAGAAATAAACATCGTACGAACTTGAAACTTGAAACTTACGTTAGATACCACTAGAGGACACGTCACGAATATTTTAATTAAAATCGGTCAACCGGAAGTAGTAGTTTATTCGTGTCATTTTTCACTTTTTTGAGATTTTTCTCAAAAAACGGCTCATACGATATTTTTTTAAATCGCCTCATATACTGAATTTTTTACCAAAAGTAAATGAATTACGAATAAGCAGTTACGTATCTTGATTCCAGATAATTTCCCGATCCTTGACAATTCAGGATAACTTATCATTCCTATATGTAATCATAAAACACTTAAATCAAGAATGAAATTTTTAATATAAAAAACACCCTTAAATCTCAAAAATAATACTTTTCGTAATCGAATTCCTTAACTGCATTTGTTTTATTCTATTTAGGTAGAAATAAATGTTGAAAATAATTTAAACCGAGTTTAATTCAGAAATTTAAACCAACATCAGCATACCGCACGTACGTTGATTCTAGAGTATAAAAAAATAATACGTACAGTATATATTTGAATTTAAAAAGTATGCTGCTGTTGTTTCGGTCAACAGTTGACCAAGTTGTTGTTTCGGCTGGTTTGAACCTTTACTAAGTAAAACGAGGAGTGAGATGGTTTACCGTTGCCTTACTCACTGAATTGAAAAAGTGTGCTTATCAACATGCCTGGCCCTCCGAAAAACACCTACTTTCCACCCTGCAAATGACACCTTCACTTCATTTGTATTTTACTGATCTACCATTTCCGTTGTTACATAGTTCAGTCTTATAATTGGCTGACCATGTGATAAGAAACGGAACTATTTTTGCAGCCCTGGAACTAGCAGATAAAATACCATTTAATTTAACACTCCACCTGCCTGTTATCGCCCTTTAAAAAGAATAAGAAAAATATCATCACAATATCAGATCAATTTGTCAGTTCGAATAAATAAAATTTGTAAATAAAATACCGACAATTTTTCTATCCGTTAATTCTAAGCAATGACCGCTGGTATTTGATGTTAAACATAAACTAGTTGCCAGGTAATCGTGAAACCTCCTCCATAGCCTGAGGCTATGAAGTAAATGAACATTAGAACAAAAAGGACTGTACATGTACTAGTACTATAACGTGGTCGATCCAGAAACAACAGATAAAAGTGTAAAGTGGACTGTACTTTGTTGTTCGTACAACGTACAGAGAAGGAGAAAGAAGGATGGATGGTCGGACGAAAAAGAAGCGAAGAAAAGAGCTGAGGAGAGAGAAAGAAGAGAAGCTGCGTGTTGTTCTTTTAGCCTCAATCGAGCGTAGAAGGGCCCAATTTTCTCCATTTCCCCCGAAGGTATGCCTTGTATTGTGCACTGCACTGAAATGAACGTAACAGAACTAAAATAAACTCATTCTTGTTTAGATAGCACTTCTTTTTAATGCACCTGTTTATATTACATAAACTTTAAATTACATTCATTGAACCGTCTAAAAATTGGATAAAGGTAACGCGTTTACCTTTAGTCTCACATAAAACACAAATCAATACAGTTACGTACTACAATTTTATAAAAATGACCGTGTTGGTTGTGCATAAAACTGAAAACATAATTTTAGTTTTAAAAAGCAACAACTTTGACAAAAATATTTTAAGAAACTATAAATAAAATATACCCTAAACTTCAACCATTTGTAAGAGGTAATTTCAAAAACTACCAATCCGATTTCAAAATTCTTTCACTAGAAGCTTAGAGCCTCCTGAGTAACAAGAATATACGATCTTAAGTAATTTTACAATTCTAAGAAAATATGATTGATAAAATGAAGAAATCTTTCATATTTTGTTCGGTGTTAAGTCGTTTGGAAAGTTTGTTCTTTTAACCATCAGTGTTATATCAATTTACTGCATACTATGTACTAATGCCCTACATATACATATACATATGTATATGTATACATATACATATACACATATATACATATGTACTAATGCCCTATGGTATCAGGTAGGCCTGATTTACAATGGAAAGTAGCTTACCGCCCTACAATATGATATCATTCTTAACTAATCTAAATTTTTGAAACATTGTAAAACTAAAATTGTAACCAAATCTAACAAAATAATGTCGTATCCGATTGAAGCACAGAAAGTCATGCAACATTTCCAAAAATCAAAATGAGATCTTACACATTTTTAAGTGACAGATTTTAGTTACGTTTTCTAATAAAAGATATTCAGTTATTGTCACATCGAATTTTTTCTGTTCTCCTAATGACTCACACTGATGTTAACAAAATTCATATTTTACAAAATAGACTTTCCACATGGAACTTACATGGAACGCACACACACACACACACACACACACACACGCCACTAACTCAAAACACGCTCCTATCAACTGAAACGCTTACTCGATAGACGTTCTGAATTAACATATCACACAAATTAACAATCTACAAGACAGTCGTAAGACCAATCTGGGCACATGGAGTTCAACTTTGGGGATCTGCTAAACCTTCACACACGAAACGTATACAAGCGATTCAGAACATGATTGTACGAACAATAATACAATGCCCCTTTTACATCACAAACTCAATGTTGCACGAAGACTTACAAATCCCTTACGTAATTGATGTCGCGAAACAACTATCCAAGATGATGCATGACAAATTTGAATTACATGACAACCCTCTCGTACAAATCATGTACACTAGAGCGATACCGGGTGCTCAGCGCAGACATTTGAAGCGCCTCTGGCCAAGAGTTCTTCTTGGCCAACTATAGAACTGTGGTGATGACTGCACGCTCCTTCAAGTAAATCAAGTTTTGGAACATTAGCTTCACATTTATAAATTGCAGTATTAATATAATAATAGGTTCTAAATTTCAATTGAAAGTGTCAAAAAAAGACTTTCCACAGGAATACACTTTTAGGGCTCCCTGAACCCTAGAAGACACCGATTGGTGTGTGTGTGTGTGTGTGTGCGCGCGCGCACGAACAAAATATCTCAAGAACGGAATATTGTACGAAGTTGAAACTCTGAACCTAAATTAAGTAACATAAGGTGATCCAAAACGAATACTTTTATTAAAATTGGTCTACAAGAAGAAGCAGTTTATTCGTGCGATCACGTGCTTTTTACATTTCTTACAGTTTTCGCCAAAACGCTAATTTTTTTTAAATCGTTTTTTAAACCTCAGTTTACTACATTTTTATGCACTACAAGATAGCGTAAGCGCCACATCTGCTGAAATTCTCGGAGCAGTGCTCTCGGGATAATAATTTTTGTTTTAATATGCATTTTATGGCAAAAGTGTAATAAGTAAAGCTGTCGGAAATTAAAAATTCCAACTTTTATTTCAAACCTTTTTTTGTACAACATATAAGTTTGGCGTCAATTAGTGATTTTCCGTATTTTATAATTATTGGAGTCATTAAAATAGGGTTTTTAAGACGGCGGTCATAGCATGGCGGTCTCATTTTATGACTAAAGTGTACAATTAATTTTTTAGCAATTAAAAATCGACATCTTTTAACAAAGAATTTTTTTATACAAAGCCACTTACTGCCAATAATACTGATTTTTCGAATGTTTAAGTTCTACAGAGGTTGATTTTCATTTTACGTAATTCACTCATGACTAATATTAGGTTGTTGTTGTTGCTTAGGTCATCAGCCAAAAGGCTGGTTTGAACCTGTAGAGGTTTTACTAAGTAAAACGAGGAGTGAGGTGGTTTACCATTGCCTTCCTCACTGAGTGGAAAAGTACGCTTATCAGCATGCCGGGCCCTCTGAAAAGCACATATTTTCCACTCTGCAAATGACACCTTCACTTCATTCACAACAGGGTCTGGCTGTATAATGAAATTCATTACTTTTTGAGGAGATAACTCTGATTAGTGTCTTTTACACCTCTACCTCTTCTGCTCTTAAATGATTCAGTCATTCAATTGGCTGAATTTGCTGAATTGGCTGAATATTAGGTTATGTATTTCATTTTCTATTGTTTATTTATTATTAAAAAAAAGTTATATTTAAATTATTTACATTGGCAAGAGAAAGTCGTGTGAGTGTTTCACAAAAAGCATCAAGCACATAAGCATCTGAACGACAAGAATTAAATTCCGAGTACATGAACAACCGAATTTGATTCATTGAATAAAGTACTATGCGTTACCGCATAAATCTAATTTCACGGACAACCTCTGGATCAGAAAGAAAATCTTATTTCATTTTTATTCCGCTATATTTATCTTTCCAATTTTTTCTATAAATGTCAGAAATTCAAACATGTATACAGTATATTATTAGTGTTATTAGGAAGACTTGGCTATATAAAATTTCTAAGATACGTTGACTTCCTGAACAATTCCCAGTATTTTTCTCAGCTTAAAATAATATTGTAATAAAGATTGAATATTTTCTAGAATATCCTTTTTTTGTAACGAGACAGAGCTAAAAATAAAACTTTGTCATATTTGTACATACACAATATTGTATTTGCGTAATGTCATTTGAATGTACACAAACGGTATATCCTTAAACTGCATTATTGACGATAAAATTAAAAAAAATAAAAATAAAATAAAATCAGTAGAGAAAATTTATATGAATCACATGAGTACGTGTAAATAGATTTTCATTCAAAAATTAAAAAGTATTTTTAAATGCATCTACCATTCGCCTCAATTGTCTTAAAATACTATATTTTAACATTAAAAATTTGCCGAGGAAATACTATATTTCTTCTTTTAATTTTTGCACATTTTCTATGATTGGAAGAACAGAAAATTTGAACTGAATTTAATGGCTTTTGGGCAACGATGTACAATTTTTATTGTCATTGAAATTTCTTGATGTAAAAAAACTAAGTTTGTCCTCGATATTTTTTAATTAATAATATACAGGTATTACCAGACGGTACCAAAACTTCAATTATACAAGCGGGATCCAGTTCCACATACCTGAAACAAAAGAACGTTTTAAAAATTAGCATATTGTATCATAAGTCAAAAATTTAAAAAAAATGGATAATTACTAATGTGGTACATAAATTTGATTAAATCGTCTATTTTAATGGTACAACAGACGTAAAAACATGCTGAACAGCAGTCCCCGCATATTGAAATTGTTATAATGATGGTCATTAATAAAATTACCATATTTTGCTTACCTTTGTCTGAAAATATCGGCAGTTCTAAAAAAATCATAAGGGCGGTATTTGATAAAAATATAGTGGTACATATCCCTTAAATACGTAAATACTATTTTTTGTTAATACTGAATTATTATCTGATTTGTGAAATTCTTGTCCAAACTAACGGCAATGGAAAATTCTATAACCTTGTTTATATTAAAAATTTAAATAACAACTTTCAAATTTTGTACACAAATTTGTAATTTCATTAAATAATACACATTATTTTAAGATTTTATTATTTATGTTTCACTGGTTTTATTCACGGTTGTGAAAATGAAATAAAAGTATAAAAAATATATACATACACATATACGAAAGCTCCCATTGACTGATTCATATTTAATTATTATCAAACTTCCCAATCACCTGGAGGGCTGAAATTCGGAATATTATTCCTTAAGAATTTAACAAAAACCTAAAGCATTAGCTAATTTATTTCTACGGGGTAAATCCACCTCAAAGCATTACATACTATTTCTTCATATTCCCAGAGAACTACAGTTCTAAAAATTGTAATGCATCTTACGTGAGATGTAGCCTACTTACGAAAATAGCAGATCTTAAAATGTGACCATGCGCTTCTAAACGTTTTTGAATGGATTTAAATCCCTTGATGAAGTAGATATAATTTCTGTACCTTCCCAAAAAGATGTAATTTAAAATATCGCTAATTATATTTTTAAAAGTATACTACACGTAGATAAAGTTAAGTGAGAGCAGAAACCGGGAATAATAAATCATTACACAATTTGAACTTTAAAGACTAAAGAAAACTATAAAATAATTTAACGATGTAATGTATTTCCTCCGGATTAACGTTCAATTAAAAAAACAGATATTGTGATAATCAGTCTGATTGGGTAAACGTAATGGACAACCTGTTTTAATGGAAATAGTTCATAAACAAAATACCTGAGGACAAACGTTATGTTTAACTTTACGGAAGACATAATTTATGTAACGGCATCAGGTTCATCCATACATGTTTGTAATTGTTCATAAAAGAAACCACAAGGTTCAATATTCAACGGAAGGTAATTTTATTAAAATGTGAATGTAATAATCTGAACGTTGAATTAAATTCGAACTGAGATGGGTTTGTTGATACAAATGTTAGAGGTTGTGTTTTCTTCTATATAACATACCTTAGAACACTCAATGAAGTTGATTATTTTTATTAGTTAAAAAGAAACTTGTTACACTGATGAAGTGGCTTGACTGGTCAGCCGGGAAGCTGTGGTACATTTACTGAGCCGTGAAAGGTTATATTTCAGCTACAAACGCCAACAGTTTCCCGTCCCGTTCATCCAAAATAACACTAAAGTATCACTTTAATCCTCTTTTGTGATTCCAGGCTAATTACACGCAGTTTGATTTTCAACGAAATTACTTCTTCATTTGGCTGAGCAAAGGGAACGTACGTATAAAGATTAGTGTTAAAATAAAACTACGCAACGTCATGCATTTTTTTACCTACATTATTTACAATCATGACTAAAATTTCTAAATTTAATTAATGATTTCATTCTGTCACAACCAGATAATGAATCGATAGACTTAGGAACCTATTATATCAGTATTGACTGAGTAGATAAATAAGGAAAATTGAATTAAAAGAAGATTTAAAGTAAGTGCGAATACTGAATCAAACCTTAAAATTTCAAGTTCAAAACATGAACCTTAATATATCCATCTTCTTCTTCAGGTGCCTTCTCCATTACGAAGGTTGGCTATCATCATGGTCAGTCGCACCTTGTCCACTGCTGCTCTGAAAATGTCATGCGACGAGCAGTTAAACGCTTCTCTCGGGTTTCTTAACCAGGATATTCGTCTGCGTCCCACCGAGCGTTTACCAACGAGTTTCCCTTGAATTATGAGATGCAGAATCTCATATTTAGGCCCCCTCATGATGTGTCCAAGGTATGTCAGTTTTCTTATCTTTACGCTCTGCAGGATTTCCAGCTCTATCCCCATTCTTCTGAGGACCTCCATATTTGTGACCCTGTCTGTCCACGGTATTCGAAGCATCCTCCGGTAAATCCACATTTCAAACGCTTGTAGATGGGTGTCACATTCTTTGGTGAGTGTCCACGCCTCTACCCCCATACAAGAGGATGGGAAAGACGTAGCACTTCAAGAGGCGGGTCCTGGTTTCGAGGCTCGGGTCGCGGGCCGATAGAAGAGGTCTCATTTTTAGGAATGCTGCCCTGGCCTTTTCAATTCTGATCTTTATTTCTGGCACGTGGCTTGCACTGCAATTGACTCGGGTTCCCAGATAATTATAGGCTTCCACTTGTTCAATTCTGTCTTGCCCAGTAAAACGTTGTTCCTGTGGATTTTCTCGCTTAGCAATGACTATGAATATATCCATACCAGAACTATTATTTTCGTATTACCAAACCACCATCTTCTCCTCGCATCGAATCCATAAATACTGTTAAATGTTGACAATAAATATGTAAAAGGGACAATTTATTTCGATAACAGTTTTTGACAATAGCTTTTGTATGAGGTCTGAAGTTGCCATTTTAAAGTTTTTCAAAATAGTTGATTCTTTTCATTAAATATATCTTTCTGGAAAATAATAATCTTCGATTATTATTTGTTATTTTATTCTATTATTCTAGATAATTCAACTGGGTTATTTTTTTATATATTAATCTCATCCTTCTCTATCTTTCTGGAATTATAAAGGAATAGTATATGAAGGAGGCCGCCGTCTGTCTTGTGGAGGAGTAATAAAACAGTTTGGGAAAGCCATCATTGTGTCAGTTTAAACCGTGTCAACTAAACAGTAGGAACCAGTTTTACGTGCCGCTACTGAAGTAGTAATTTTGTTTGTGATAGGCAAGTACCATCGTGATTAAAATACAACTGTGTTGGCAAGGAATTAATTATTTTGATTGTAAATGGCCATCGCTTATTTTACGTAAAGTATTAAGTAGGCGTAGCTACTATGTTACGTAATTTAATTGTAATTTACCAGTAGTTATAATCGGTATAATTTATTTTTATTAATTAATTGGTTACAAAATAAGTGTTAAAAGTTAAAAATAAACTTTTTGTCACTTTACATAGACTAGGCCTATATGTAAAGAACATAGAACACAATAACAAGAACTTACAAAATACAAGAACTTAGAAAATAAGTGTTACAATACTTTTACGCTGATTTTGAGGTTTTTTGTGCTTTTAAGCGTTAAGGAGTACTCAATTTTCTTTTTGTTTTTGACGTTCTGCAGCCGTAGCTGTTCAAACTCCTGTTACTTCTTGAGTATCCAATCAATACCAGTACATTTGTAATCAGTTGGTTCAAATATTGAACCACAATTTTGATGTAACTTACAAGAAAATAACATATTAACGCTAAACTAAGCTTCGCAAATAAATCCAGAAAAAACTGAAGTAATATGAATCACCAAAAATATGGAAGATACGAAGGCTGATAACCAAACATTAGAATATATCTAGAACAAATATAATAAGACTTGGAAAACGTAACCAACTAGTAAAGTCGATAGAAGAAGACGATTGGTTTGGACAGAATTTTAAATATTAAATGGTAACCTGAAAAACCAGACCAACCCAGAATACTTGAAGACTAAGTTATTTGATTTTTTTGTTCTCCTAGGACTGACATAGAGTACGCAAACGTGGGTGTTTACTACACATAATATTAGTAAGTTAGCAAACACCTATTGTTAATAGCAATAATTTGTACATAATGTACTATCAATTCTTCTTTTACTTTTTGAGTGCTTGATAACTTTCATCTAACTCCATAAACACCTTTCCTGTTCTTCCGACAAATACATTTTAAAACTTAGATAGTAACGATCAGGGGTACAGGTAATGATTATTCTGATTAATTTTACAGCAGAAAATCAAAGTAATTACTTTTAGAAAGCTTAAGGTTTCAAAATTAAGATTTTGGATGATTAATAATCATCCAGTTTTCAATTAGAAAGCTTATCTTGAATATTTATTTACAATTTTAAGGTTTTAAGTAAACTATAGTTCGAAGAACTTAACTAATTATTAAAATAATACTTTATTAAAACTAATTCTTCACTCACGGAATGAGAATTAGGTTTACAAATTTGATTTAATTACAATGGTCAAATGTATGACTGCCTATCAGTCTGTAAATTTCTGCTTACCACAACTGGGATATTTTTACCGTTCTTCAGTCGCAAGAATGGCTGGATGTATAATTAGATCCTTAACGTTCATAGATATTACCTGTGAAAAATCCCAACTAGAAGACTAGGTTCTTTTTAAACTGGTTTAGTGATTTATTTGATTGAGCACGAGGGAGGTAATCTGTCAGCAAGGTAATACCTTACAATTCACCTCATTATACGAGGTGTGGCTATTAAATAACGAGACTGACGTAAAAAATTTAATTTTATACATAGTCAGTTATTGTCACCTTCAATATACACTCCTTCTCTATCCCTACAACGCTCCACGCGATTTTTCCATTTTTGGAAACAGTGCTGGAAGTCATCGTCTGTCAGCTCCTTCAGGACACCAGCCACTTTCTCTTTTACAGCTTCCACAGACTCAAATCTTGTCCCTATTAATGCAGATTTCACTTTAGGAAACAGCTAGAAGATAATAACATGTGATGAAACGTGGTTTTTTACTTATGATCCGGAAACGAAGCGCCATTCCATACACTGGAAGAGCTAAACTTAACCGAGAGCCAAAAAGCTCGAATGAGCAAGTCAAAATTTAAAGCAATGTTGATTGTTTTTTTTTGAGATCCATGGGATTGTGTATTATTACTGGGTTTCTGAAGGTCAAAAAATTAATCAATATTACTACATTGAGGTACTTTCTAAACTACGTCAAAGAGTAAGGAAAAAACGCCCCGAAATGTGGAAGGACAAATCATGGGTTCTCCACCAAGACAATGCGCCAACTCATTCCGTGTTATCTGTCAAGAGGTTCCTAGCCAATTACAGCATCTCGGTGTTAGAATCCACGGTATTCACCAGATCTTGCACCATGTGACTTCAACCTGTTCCCTAAGGTGAAATCTGCATTAAGAGGGACAAGATTTGAGTCTGTGAAAGCTGTAAAAGAGAAAGCGGTACGTGTTCAGAAGGAGCTGACAGAAGATGACATCCAGAACTGTTTCCAACAATGGAAAATTCGCATTAAGGGTTGTAGGGATAGAGAAGGAGCGTATATTATTGAAGGTGACAATAAGTGATAATGTATAAAATTAAAATAAATATTTTTACGTCAGTCTTGTTATTTAATAGCCACACCTCGAATGCATACAGTAACCAAAGAAGATTATTGGTAGCAAATTACAATTTTTTTCTAATTATTACGTTTTCGTTAAATTTTCTTAATTTATAATTGTTAACTTTATATAATAAGCAATCTGCCCTGTATTTAAATGAACATTAAATAAGCAAAGTTTAAAACCTTTTGATTTACAAACATCACACCAAAAGATTTTCAGATAAAGTTATAGATAATGTATACAGCTATATTATTGACAACTACTTATTTTGTTAATATAATAATGTTACCTTTCGCAGAAACGCTCGGATTGATAAGTTAATTATTACTGTAAAGATACGTTAAAGAAATTTAATCAGAATAACAAGTTATTACCCTATCAAATTTGACATTACTTTGTAAAACAATAACTTGATTACCATACTAACAATATTGTCTTTGGAAAACAACAAAATCTAATTGAAATGTGTCGTGAACAAACAACTGCCCTCTAGCACCGTGACAGGATTTTAGAACGTTACCAATACAATATGAATAATAGCAATATCAAACTAAGTTAAAGTTACCTTTGATAGCTTTGTTCTTCCCATATACAAATAGGAATGTCTTAATATTATACTCCCTACAAACAATACCTTTTTTAATATCTGTCACTACCCAACTACACTCTGATTCTGTTCACAATTAAAATCCAGAAAAGATAGTACCTATTTTACGTTCTCTTGCTTATATGAATAAATAGGAAGGAAAGTATTGTTTTCATGTTAATTTTTTAAATTCCAGTTTTCACCGGATAAACACGTTTTCAGACCCCCTGAACCAAAAAAACATGTTTTTAGCGATTGGTCTGTGTGTGTGTGTGTGTGTGTGTGTGTGTGTGTGTGAAAAATATCTCAAGAACGGAACATCGTATGAACTTGAAACTTAAGTTAGATACCACTAAAGGACCCAACAAGACCATTTTCACCAAAATCAGTCATCCGGAAGTAGTAGTTTATTCGTGTGATTTTTGAATTTTTGCGAATTTTGTTTTATGCTCTACAAGGTAGGGTAGGCGCCATGTCTGCTGAAATTCTTGGAGAGGTTGTTTTATTTTTAATTTTTTTATCTGTTTAAAAAATTGTTTTCTTTTTATATTTCGACGTTAATATGCATTTAGCGCAAAAATGTATGTAACAACAGTTGTAGAGAATTTAAAATCCTATAACGTTTATCTGAAACATTTGTTTGTATAACGCTTAGTATAGCGGTAATTGGCGATTTTCTGTTTTTTTTCTCACGAAAACATGTAAAAAAATCGATTTTTCAACGATTTCAGCCTTAGTACGCATTTTACGACTAAAGTGTAAGTAATTACATTACAGCAAACTAAAGGATCTACAACTTTTATTTACAAAATTTTCCTCTACAGAGTGTAGTTTAGCGTGAAAGAGTGATTTTCCGTATTTTTAAGCCAAACAGGTTGATTTTCATTTTGCGTCTTTTACTCATGATTAAAAGAAGGTTATGTTTTTGTTTATTTCTAATGGTTTATTACTAATGTAAGGTTATATTGTTAATTATTTGCATTGGCTAGAGAAAATCGTGTGAGTATTTCACACCAGATTTTGTTTTTTAAAGGTATAGATTGTTAGGAAGGGTTTTAAAATTGTCAATGGTCAAGAAACTTCTGATAGACCTATATAGAAAGATCTTGAAACAGTATAGGCCTACAGGTATATCTACAGGATCCAACAGCAGAGCTGCTGTATAAAACCAAACAAGTATAATCTAGCGTTTTCCGAATGAGATAGAATACAGGCAAAATAATTTGATCGCTGGTTCACCCATGCCCAGTTAACACATTCCTCTCAACTACTCTAAAGTGCAGTCAGTCAAACACACAACAAATCAAAACGTTCGCATCCTACACAGTCACACAATCGTCGTACGTGCCTAGTTTGCCTTTGTTGTGTCTAGTTTCAATGTCGAAATAATAAATTAAAGAATTGCACGATTGATTAAATAAATGAAGTTTAGGAGCAATAAATTAGCAGTTAAACAAGAAAACATTTGTTTGTAAAATAATGAGGTTATGTTGCGATCAAAATGCGCATAAGGCCAAAGAATGCAGGTTTAATCGTACGGTAGCGAGGGCGTACGCTTATAACAAGACGCGACTGTACAGGTGGACTTGTATCCCCACTCCGAGCGCTCAATTTATCTTGCCAGTATTCTACTATAGAACACGATCTTGCATCATAGATCCACCTTGGTACATTAAAGGTCATATCGGGACTTGGGGTTGGACAGTCATAAATAAGATCAAAATATTCGTGAAAAGAGACGAAAAACTGCCACCAGCATGACAAAATAGAGGTTATCTAGATATCCATGTGTTGTGAATATTTTCTTGTTGCATGACCAACTGTTTTCCACACCTACTAATGCAGACAATAAAGGGTGATAGATTAAAACGAGTGAATATAAAATTAATGATTTGACCGGGAATCGAACCTTAGACCCCTGGCGTAGAAGCCAGTTGCGAAGACCACTACACCATGCCCGGCTGTACGGGTGACTCAAACGAATGAGCCGCATGAATGAATTACAGTCTAAGTACTGAACATTCAAAGTACAAGAGCAGAGTTTTTTTTCTGGCAAGAAAGTGTACATACTGTCATCATTATTGCTACCCAAAAACAAATTAATCAGTATTGGAAATTGGTTAATTTAAAATAGGTCCTACAAACATCACTGTTGTTATTTAGGTCAACAGCCGAAAGGCTGGTTTGAACCTCTAGAGGTTTTACTTAGTAAGAACGAGGAGTAAGGTGGTTTACTAATGTCTTCCTCACTGAGTTGAAAGAGTACGCTTATCAGCATGCCAGACCCTCCGAAAAGCACCCACTTTCCACCCTACAAATGACACCTTCACTTCATTCACCACAGGGTCTGGCTGTATAGTGAAATTCATAACTCTCAGAGGAAATAACTCTGACTAATGTCTTTTACACCTCTACCTCTTCTGTTCTTACATAGTTCAGTCATATAGTTGGCTGACTATGTAATAACAAACAGAACTATTTTTTGTAGCCCTGGAACCCACAGATCGAGTGATATTAATTTAACAATCCACCTGCCCATTATGGGCAAACGAACATCACTAGTTGCTTGAAAATGGGCAAAATATCTTTAGTAAAGTTGACTATAAATACTTAAATTTCAAACCTATGGATACATATATATGAAATAAGGTTATATTAAAGTAAGTTATAATTCAAAGTGTTTTTTTTAAATACGTAATAAATAAAAACAAATAGTAATATTTTTTTTATTATTTATTTGTTTAACGTCTCATCAACCATAATAATCATTAGCGACGACGTTGGGTTGTAACTTACTGTGTATAATGAAGGATGAAATGATTTTTTTCAACGTATGAAAATATGCTGTGCCTGCGCGGGATTCGAACCCAAGACCGCATGAGTAATTTTTATCACTAACATATTTCTAAAACCAAAAACAATCAAACTGAAGGCACTCTCAGTGAAGGCTACGCGACTAACTGCCATATCTAAGATGAGGCCTTCGTAAAATAGCCCAGTATTGGCGTCTACATAAAAGGTAGTTGGTAAGGTTCCGGGTCAAGTCTGGAATTTTCATCTTTCACCGTTCATAGTCTCCATTATAATTAAAATGAAAAAATGTCTGTAGAAAAAAAAGAATGATGTACAATATTTAAAAACATCAAAATTTTACCCATTTTCAAATTGTGGTTTTTGGTTAAACTGGTGAGCTTTATAGCAAATGATGGTAGAGCAAATGATCACGTAAAATAATTTATTTAAAGCAAACAACACTATTATTAAAATTAAAAATGAACAAAAAACCTTACAATCAGACACTAAAGTTCAGTTAGTAGATATAAAACCATAATAACTAAAGAAAACACCAACGAGCTATTTATAGCAAATGCTTAAAAATAGTTAGACACCACGTAGTATTAATCACAGAAAATTTTACACTGAAATATTAATATAATTATTAAATTTATTAGAAAAGTAACATTTTTATAAAATTGCAGTTTATTATTAATATAAAAAATGTCAAAACTCATCTATGTTACTAAAGCAATAATAACGAAAACATTATTCTAAAAATAACGCTGAACAGAATGAACACGTTCGTTACTTGTAATCGATTAAAAAATATTAAGAAATGGCTGTTAAAACCTGATGTAACCAAAGAAGATCTTTCTTCAATTACTTATCCATTTATTCTCTTTGTGCTTCTCTTTGGTTATTGACAGTTTCCTATTCGGGTGTGATTTTAGGTAAAGTACGTCTTCTGAGGTCATAGTTGAACATACTTCGGATGCGTTGCCTGCCATACTGAAAGATACATACCCAGCGCCTAACATTTCGTTGATCGATCAAGAAACCATTACTATAAATTCCAACGTTTTCCAAACGCTCAGAGAGTTTGGTTGCGTTTACACCTTCAAGAGCAAGAAACTGTATGACTGCTCTAATCGGGATTCTAGAATACTTATCCCGATGTGATAACCATGACTGATTTTTCAACCATGAAGGACTTTTCAATTCTGGATCGGATACCCACTTTTCAATGACTTCTAAACTGACTGTTCCATTTCCATAAATGGCTTTCAAACGTTCATGTATTTCGGGAGGTTTTACTAGTTCTGCATTTAGAAATTGAACAACTAATCTCTGTTTGTGTTCAAGAAGCATGTCCTCTCTCTCCAATTCGACTGGTAAAATTTTATAAATAATAATCAAACAGAACGAAACAAACACCTGATACATTTTCAAAACACAAAGTCACAAAGTAATGAATTACATTCATCAAATCACATTACACAATTCTTCAAATAAATGTAACACAAATTAACTGACAGTACGTACTTCTAACATATTAATACGTGGGAATGAAACGCACGCACATTTGTTTAAAAATTTATAAAAATACAATATTAATATAAAAAGCCTAAAGAAAACAATTCGGTAAGTAATGAATTTTAAGCACAAAAGTATACACGCTCAACAACTAAAGAAAATGTTTTAGAAAAGAAAAAGAAAATGAATAGGTGTAATTATCATTATCAATTACAAACACAACAATAAAGATAATGCATATAAAAAATTTATTATTAAGCTGTCACAATACAATTTAGGCACCTACATTCCTATTAAGATAAGATTAGCCTCTTGGTTTATTTGAAGTCATATTGACCATGCGGTCATTGGTGACTACTTTACTTTAAGGAGAGTTGGGTATAATACGTAATAATTTTCCAGTCTTTGACCGGGAATAGAACCCGGAATCATCCGCTTTGCAAGTTAGCCAACTTAAAAAATAAATATTTAAAATTAGTGGTATTTATTAGTGGTTAGTAATTGTAAAATTATGAGGATACTAGTTGCTTCGTTACCTAAATACAAAACTGATAAAATTCTCGGACAAATCCATTTAAGCAAAATCAATAATACAATTAATTATTATATCACAAATCTCCTAAACTCATCACAAATATAATTTCTACTATAGTATTTTGTAAATTCAGTGGGCGGGTAAGCACTCGGTCAAACGACTCTGGTTGCCACTGTTTGGTAACTATTACAAAATGTTTGACCTTTTTTGACTAATTATCATAAAAATAATGGTTGACATAAATTAAATGTTGCTTACCAGTAACTTATTTATAGATTTATGAATCAATTTGGCAATTGTCACCCACCAATTTGATGCTACACAGACTATATAACTTTGTGCATTTTAAGCAGAATAGCATGGCAGTAAGTCACCTACGATGAACGAATGCAGGAAGAATATAACTAAAATTGCGGTGAAAATTTTCCCTTTTATTAATTTTACATTTTCAATAAATCAGCTGATCGTTAGATGCCGCTTCGTTGATCAGAATGGATCATAATTGTTTTTTTTTTACAAAAGTATTATTGTTTTTGTAATAAAGTTTACCTAAACCAAATGGATAAATATAAAAGCAAATTAGGTGGACGCAAGGTTTTTGTTTTTTTTTATTAGTATATTATGTTTAGTTTTTATTTGATAATTTCAAGCGTTATCATTTTATATAATATAAATTTCTTGTTTCACTGTACTAAGAAAATTTTAATTGTTGCTGTTAACTAACGTAAATGTTACTGTAAAAAGAAAATAATTAAGTTGGAAAATATAAAATAATGCTTGTTAACGTTACAAATACAGATGATTGTTATTTCAAAATTTAAAAAAATCTAATTTTAAAAACTTTGGTAAAAACTTGATCATTGACCGAGTTAATATGAAACACCAAAAAATCCCTCCTCATTAATTGGTATTAAAATTTAAAAAAAAATTCCCTCCTTTAGATAATTCATCAACACTTCATATTCCGTATACATTATTGCTGCCATGCTATTATGCATAAACTTCACTAATTCCTCACAAAATCTTTACACTAACTGAATAAAACACATGGATTATTTTAAGACTACAAAATTTTAAAAAAATTAAAAAATTTGTATTACAAAAATTAATTGAAACCAATAAGTTACACGTAAATATACTGCATTAATATACATCGAATTCATTACAAAAGACTTAACACTACCTTACACCTAGTATTATGTATAAAGTCCAGCCTTCCTGAGTTTTCTCCTACTGTCAACGAATAATGACGTCATTGAACATGAGTATTACATAAAAATGTGTACACGCTGATTAAAAAGAAACTAAAAAATACATTTAAAAGTATTTTGGTATTTTTATAAATAAAATTGTTCAATCATACCAACTGTTAATCATAATCATGACTGATATCATGAAGTACTTAACAATAAATTTATAAAAAAGGTGTGCTCTATTTCCATTTTCCGTAAATATACGTGGTTACAAGTTATATGTACCTACGTATTACCTCTGATTTCTATGTCAACCAAGAGAAGTTTAAAAGAAACATTTTAATTTTAATGATCTGTTATCTAGTATTAGTATTGCCACTAGTTATTTTACATCTGAATTTGATGATGACTAATCTAAACCCGTAAATCTCTCTCCACATTTTTGACAAAGACATGTCATCGTTTTAATATGCTACCAGTTCGCTTATGACATCGTATTGTCACGCATCGTTTTTACGTGCATTATAATTTACTTTTAATTAGGAATTTTGTGTTATAGAATTTGATTCTTCATTTCTTTTTATAGTTTTCTATTTGCGCAAGTTAATAATTATGTTGTTGTTTAGGTCAACAGCCGAAAGGCTGGTTTGAACCTCTAGAGGTTTTACTAAGTAAAACGAGGAGTGAGGTGGTTTACAATTGCCTTCCTCACTGAGTGGAAAAGTACGCTTATCAGCATGCTGGGCCCTCTGAAAAGCACATATTTTCCACTCTGTAAATGACACCTTCACTTCATTCACCACAGGGTCTGGCTGTACAATGAAATTCATTACTTTCAGAGGAGATAACTCTGACTAGTGTCTTTTACACCTCTACCTCTTCTGTTCTTAAATGATTCAGTCATTTAATTGGCTGACCATGTGATAAGAAACAGAACTATTTATTTTAGCCCTGGAACGAACAGATTGAGTATAAATTTGACACTTCACCTGTCTGTTAAGGGCAGATTAATAATTATATAAATCATGTAAAAAACAAAAGAACAAAGTTAATAAAGTCGTGGACTTTAGCGTACAACTTGTAGTGGCTGGCTTTGGTTTGCTGACAGCAGGAGCAAAGCAAGGAAGGCTGAACTATACATAATATAGTCGTTGAAATTATCAATCAAAATAACAACGTAAAATGGACAAGTTCACTACTTAAGATGCGATTAAAGAAACAAAATGTTAAGAAATATCCATTAAAAACCTAACACAAGCGCACTGCGTTCATCGATTTCATTTATACATCTTTCTTCAAAAACGATTGCAATAGTTATTCTGCTTGTGCTACCGTTGATTACTGAAAGTTGCATAAGATTCGTTTTTACTTAGAAACTTCGTACTATAGGGAACAGCGTTCACATTTCGGACACGCTGTCTACCGTTCTTAAAGAGGTGAACCCAACGTCTCATGTTACGGGGATCGATCATGAGGCCGTCATATATACCAGCTCTTTGAAGACGTTTAATGACTTCGTTTGGCCCCGAACCTTCAAAGGCAAGAAACTGTATGACCGCTCTTATAGGAATTCTATACTTTTTATCAATTTCTGACAGCCACGATTGCTTACTTAACCATTCAGAATTAACACATTCTGGATCTGATACCCAAAATCGAACGTCCTCAACACTGACCGTTTCATTTCCATAAAAAGTTTTCAAACGTTCATGAATTTCAGTAGGTGTAATTCGTTCTGCATTTAGAAAATGAACCACTATTCTCTGTTTGATTATCACTGACAAGTCTTCTCTACCCATTTTCGAGTGAATTTCATAAAATGTTATCACACAAAACGAAACAATTATCCGATACATTTTGTTGACACACAAAACTACACACGATGTTCTTTCAAATGATGAAACTTGACACAAATACAATACAAATTAAAAGGATAAAACCTCAATGATATATTATTAAGTGCGTCCGTATAAAATTGCCATATCTGTTTAGATTTATGATAAAAATATTTTAAACAGTAATACAAAAAGGGGAAAGAAAACTGATTGGCACTAAAGAAATTAAAGGTACACCAGTTATACAATTTCATAAACTAAAAACAACTGTCAAGAATGGAATAATCGAAATATTTTGTTTACTTAATATTAACAACTCATTATTTTAATTATAGTATAACTTTTGTTTAAATTACGATAGTACATAAAATGACTGTTAATAAATTACCACTACCCAAATACAGGCTAAGCTACAACATACCGACCCAGATAAGATTAATCTTTACACGTAGAAATTAATTACAAAGTTTAACTTAGATCACACGACTTTCTCTTGTCAATATAAATAATTACCTATAACCTATAACATATTTAGTAAACAACATAAATTTAAAAATGGCCGCGCCTCGTGACAGAGTGGATAGCGCGCTAGCCTTCTAAGTGGAGGTCCCGGGTTCGATAAAACTGTAGGATTTTACATTTTCTACAACTTTGAATATATAAAAATATGTTTCCCTAAAATGCATATTAAGGCCGCAATCTTAAATAAAAACATTTTTTTTGTACTAGAGCGCAGCCTCCTCAAGAATTTCAGCAGATATGGTGGTTAGCCTATCTTGTTGAGTATAAAAAATGTAATAAATCTGGCGATTTAAAAAAACAAAGAAACCGTTTTTGAGAAAATCGCAAAAAGTGAAAAATTACACGAATAAACTACTACTTCCAGTTGACTGATTTTGATGAAAATGTTCGTGTCGGGTCTTCTAGTGATACTTAATATAAATGCCAAGTTTCAATTTCTTACAATATTCCATTCTTGAGATATGTTTTTCTCACACACATACATACAAATAAATTGCTGAAAACACGTTTTTTGGATTCAGGGAGTCTGAAAACGTGTATATCCGGTGAAAACTCGGTATCGAAAAATCGACATGAAAACAACACTTTCCTGCCTATATGTTCATATAGGGCAAGAGAAAGTAAAAATTATTCAGCACAGCCGAGATTAACACTGAATCACCGGGTATATTATTTTGAATAGGAGAAAATCTATGAATAAAATATAAGCTAGTTTTTCAATGCACGACTGGGTGATTGAGAAAAACAGGGAGCAATATAAACACTAAACTACAATAGCTCAACCACACTACCAAAAAACCCCAAATATCGTTTGTTTAATTTTCAGATCGGAAAGAAACTAAATGGACTTGTCAGCCATAACGAAGATATTCATGGTTAAAGAATCGTATAGTCTGATATGAAAACGTAAAGGGCTGTGTCCTTGATTTAATGATTACAAAAAGTTTTGACCTGAAGAAGAAGTGATTGTTGTGAATTTTGAGTTGAAATCTCTAAAACTAGTTTATAATTTAAATATTATAGACATTCAAAAAAAATCTGATAGAATTTTGAAGGAAGCACTACAGAACTGAAATAAGCCGTACAAATTTCTTTTACTGCTGAAGCAAAGACGTGGTTTACGAAGAAAATCACAACCGGCCAAAGTCGCTGACATTACAAATTGATGGCATAACTTTTATGTCTGCAGTTGTGTTCGTGCAGATGTAGCTCCTTAATTTCGAATTCATAAGTGACAGCTGAAGAGGACACAGCGGGGAATTGCGGTACAGGAAAACGAAGCAGGGGTTGGAATCAATAACAGTGGAGTATGAGTTAGTCGGGAAAGCGTGTGGAGAATATGCCACCATTCGATAGTGTCGGATACTACTGCATCACGTCAAATCACATACTACGACGACGACTTTGGTCATCTGGTTTCACAAATCTCTTCCATACAACCACTTGCTTTTACGTGATCACTTAATTATTTCAAATACATGAGGCAGACTTTTCAATTCAGAACAGCCTAATCTAGAAATTCAAAAATGTTGTTTCCTTTAAATCAGCTTTAAAAGAGATCGATAAAACAATAAACTACAAAGTGTTAATAAAAGTAAACCAACGTTACTATCATGTTCGCCTACGTAAACGCAATTTGATCAATAAGTTTAAAATAAACAAGCATATTTCACTTATTGTGTTACAACTAACAGATAAAACAAAAATAAGAATCCTTATTTTAAAACATATTTACATTTTTCCAAAAATTGTTTTAAATTCAGTAAAATAGTTCAGCCCCCGCGCCCCGTTACTAAAAACATGGACTAGTTTTCTTTTACCCAGTTCTTTTACTTGTTTCAGTTGCAACTAATAATTACACAGAATGTGCCAAATGATGTAAAAAAAAACATATGACAGAAATGGCAGGACGACGATGATCACTCATGTGCCGCTATATTTACGTTGAAGTGTAGCTACATGTGTGTTGTAATTTTAAGTTTATTGGTATTTTTGTGGAATCGTTTGTAGTGGTCTTTCTTTTCTTCTCTTTTCCTTGGAGTCCTTTCTCCTAATGGAGAATGGATATATTTGGAAAGAAGATTTCCCGATACTTGATCCTGTCTAATCAATTGGAGAAGGCAGTTCTCCTCATATAAAATGGCCGAAATATTAAAGTTTAATATTTTTATATTCTTAAAAAGTCTAAAAAAAACATGGCGATAGTTTCGTGTAGCAGCAAGAGTGGTTTAGAACAGAAAGGAAATTCAAAATTAGGAAACAAAAACATATAGGAAGTTAGGAAATTCTGTTATCTAGGGCGTAAAATAACTAAGGATGGTAGAAGCACAAGTGATATCAAAAGTAGGATTGCTCAAGCTAGAAAAGTCTTTGAAATGAAACACTGCTTACTGACTACAAACATTGAATTACAGATTAGGAAAAATTTCTTAAAACAGTTTGGAGTGTAGCATTCTACGGGAGTGACACATGGCTGATAGGGGCTGTAGAAAGGAAGAAGATAGAAGCTTTTGAAATGTAGTGTTATAGGAAAATGTTACAGATTTGGTGAGTGGACAGAATAAGTAATTTAGAAGTTCTTAGACGAGTGGATGACAAAAGAAGTATATGGAAACATCTAACCAGAAGAAGGAACAGGCTAATGGGACATATCTTAAGACATCCAAGTATTGGTCTATCAATAATGGAGGGTAATATTGACGGAGTGAATTGTAGGGGGCCGCCAAAGTTAGAATATGTACAGGGAATTACAAAAGATGTAGGGTATTACAAGTATGTAAATATGAAACGACTTGCGCAAGATAGACAGCTTGGAGAACTGCATCGAACCAGATGAGGGACTGAAGACAAAAAACGTCGTAAAAAGTCCATATTTTATTTCTTCCTGCCTCATTATTTTAATTAGGACTTCCTTATTTTGTTTCTTGGTTCTGTGCTACCTACTTTTAACATAGGGTGATACACAATTGCAAATTGTTCGGTAGTTATAATAGTAACACAAGAAATTAGAAGGTTTTTGCCTAAACAGTCACTTCGTATGTTAAGTTAGTGATAGGGAAGTATCAGGTTGAGGTGGTTACAAGCGAGCTGTAGACAGAGATCTTTCGTTTTAGTGGTAAGAATATTTGCCATTACAGCTGTAAAAGGTTTGATCTGTTAAAGTGATGGTCTCTTCGGTTGAAAGTAATGCATCAAGGTTTACTTTTATGACTCCTATTTATTTAAACTAATTAGATTGCGGAATTTCTGATTAATTTACGAAAATATGAGAACAAGTATGTTTACTGTGGCTGCCCTGGGCCACAGTAGTTTTAAGGAAAATGAAGCTGAATTGTACATCATTCATAGTTTTAAATAACCAACGAGATAGAAAATTTTGTATAGGCTACATCAAAAACCTCCGATCCTGTTTTTTATCCTACATTAAGCATTGATGACGGAATGTGTTTAAATGAAAAAATTGCATGAGATGAATCCGCATAGTTTATGCAAGATAGATCTTTTTAAACATTCAATCTCGTCTAAAAATAAAACATTAGGTATTTAAAATTTGCAGAAAAATATTTATTCCTTGTTTAAATTTCCACCTGTTTTACTTTGAACTATTTATTTGACCGACACATCCAAATCCGTTGTAGATAAAATAAATATGGCCAGGCTTCGGTAATTATTCCAATGTTTCCAATTAAAAATTAAGATAAAAATAAATTGTGATCGATGCATTACTGACTGCAAAAATTCCTATTGATTATAACACCGTTGAATTTATTCAAAACACAAAAATACACTGAATTTAATAAAAATTTTCATTAAAATTTAATTAAAAGGCAAAATTAACTTCACAATTTTAAGCGAAACTATTACAACTGTGTGAAATTTAATATTTAACCTCAGCGTCAAGTAATTAAAATCAAAAATACACATGACTGTTTGAAAGGGATAATTAGTAAGCTTTACTTAATATTCAGGGCAAAGAATTTTCTCACTGTAATGTAAACGCAAGACAAGAAAGGCGCTTTCATAAGCTTAGCCGTACATGTCACTAGCAGAAAAGTGGATCAAATTTTTAATGGACTGACCTAATTTCATTTTTCAGTTAATACCCAGTGTTATTAATGATTAACAGAAAAACTGTTTAGTTACTGAAATGAAAATTGTATCCTTATAACCCAAGAGTTTATGAGATTTTTTTTATTAATAAATGAAAATTAGATAAAAATTTTCCACTTAGAAAAATTAATATTTAAATAATTTTAAAATTCAATCTTCTTATAATTATGATATAAGATCGATATTATTTTAATCTGATATATAACTAAAATAGAAAAGCAAAAATATTCTTTTGTAATACTCAGAACATCGGATGAACGGACGAGTTGCGACAAATGAGTTTGAATGAAATTGAAATGACGTCACTGTGATTTATTGCCTCCTGGTGGCGCCTCCTAGGTAGTCTTTCAAGTAAAGGTGTACTATTCAATATTGTTCCATCGGGTATTATTATGACTATTGTTATTTATTTATCTACAATACTTTTTAATTTATTCGTCCTTCTGGAATGGTCTTTGTTTTTATACCAAAGCGTTATCTCTTGAATCAAAACGTTCAGAAGTAAAAAGTTTGTGAAGGCAATCAATGGTACTAGTGAGTGTCAGTTGAACTGTCTATTAAACTAGTGTTAAACGAAGTGAGTTAACCAGTTTTTTTACACAACAGGTTAATATGATTATATATAGTATATCCCACAGAACCGTGCAGCAGATATAAACAGACTACAGGTTGAAGAAAGTCAGTAAAAAGGATGCGTAATTATGTTTCCTACCAACGCCTTCAGTCAAAACAACCGGCGACAGACCGGATGTTTTATAATAGGCCTACTGTATGAATTCGTTCTATTGTTGCAGTCGCAGTTTGTATTTAGTATATGTTTCAATTAGTATATAGTAAGTTTCATCTGATAAACAAAAAACGTTTTTTGTAACTCAAATAGCTAAGTTCAATCACAATTTTAATTAATTTTTGTTTTGACGTGCTGCACAGTTCCAAGGGATAGAGTATAGCAGTTATACGTAACAAACAGTTAGTGTAGAATTGTTTTGGTCAGTAAGTAGGCAGTTAATTATTTATTTGATTGTAAATGGCCATATTTTCTTTTAAGTTAAGTTTTTAGAACACTTTGTAACAACTTAGTCCATTATTAACCCTTTATAAAGCAGTACTACGGGGAAAATATATATGTTGTAAAATATTAAATTTTGCTTTACAGGTATTTGAATAATGTATTTCCGGTGCCAGAACAGTAAGATATTTATTTTTTTAATGTTAAGCTCTGGTAAGTATACTTACCAAAGAACGTTATTGAAATAAGAATCACATAATGTTTAGTGGTAAGAATGCTTATTAAAACTACTGCAGTACTATATAACAAGAAAATGTACAGAATAACTTATCTTAAATTTATATTAGCATGAGTTTTTTTGTTTTGTACTAAAAACTTGAATTTTCCAAGCACTGTACAAATGTAACAACAAAACAACACGGTAGCGTGCCCTGTTTTGAATCCTTACCACATTCGTGCAACTCCCGAACCAAATGGTTGCTGCGCCTAATTACAATATGTGGATAGCCTACTTACCAGAGAACATCTGTAACACCATAAAATGCCAATAAGGTTCAACTGCAAAGCTTATTCTTAAATAAACTCGTCCTTTTTGCCAGTGGTAAGTATACTTATCAAAGACCTATAAAAGGTTAAATAAGATAGTTTATTGTAATTCACTAGTAATTACATTAGAAAGCTTTGTTACGTTCATAAAACCGTTTTATTTTTTAAATCCCCAAAGTGTGTACATTACAATCTGTTCAATTCAGAACAATAAGCAACACCGTGACCCAATAAAATGAGGATGATATGTATGATGTGTAAATGAGATGTTGTCTTGTACATACCTACCCAGGCTGGCCATTCCTGAGAGAGTATGGTTAATTAAACCCCAACCATAAAAGTACACCGGTAACTACTGTCTAGAATCAGATCCGTATAAAATTAACTAACTTAACTAGGATTTGAACCAGGAACCTTTGTCTCCGAACCAACCCGGTGGGATACGTAGCTAAAATAAGATAATAAACACAGTAATTAATAATTTACATTAAATGTTTTTTGCACAATGTAATTTTGAAACAATTTGAGTAACCGGAAAAATTATTTTTAGTACATTTTTAGGAACACTTACGCAATATTTGTTTGTAGTTGAAAAACATGGTTTATTTATTTTTTGGGAAAAAAAGAAAGTGACATAATATATAGTACGTATGAACGTCACACTGGTTGTCTTTACTAATTGATCCTGACCGCAGAATTCAGTTAATATTAGGAAAGCTACTTACAATACTAACTGCTGTGTTCAACAGAACTACTGTTTTTACTCTTCAGATGATTTATTGTGTTTGTCACTGTACTTTTCTCTTGTTGCTTTTCTTTAATCATGTTTTTCTTAACCAATGAAGGTAAGGGACGCTTAATACCATACCGATTTCGAATACGGGTTCTACCTCCCTCAAAACGTTGAACCCACCGTTTCATATTCCGATTATCAATAAGCCGCACATTGTAAAGACCACTTCGTCGCAGACGCTTGGCTATTTCGTCCACACCGACACCTTCCATAGTTAGAAAATGCAAAACCGCTCTTACAGGGATTCTTGACTTTTTATCAAATTTTGTCAACCACGTCTCTTTCTGAAACCAATCATCGGTAAAAACTGAATTGTTAACCCAATACTCAATATCTTTGAGATTAATTGTTTTTGTACCGTACACATTCTTCAAGCGTTCGTAAATTTCAGCTGGTTTATTCTTTTCAGCGAGTAGAAAATGGACCACTAATTTTTGTCTACAAATCGGATCAAGTTCTTCTATTTCCTCTCTGTTGAACGCGCGTAACGTAAAACTAATAACGATGACAAAAATCGTAACAATAAAATACATACTCTACACTCTCACCTCTGTAATTATGATACAGTTAACTTTAAAAAAAATTACCGGCATAAATATTATTCTTAACAAAACCTACACATAAAAATAGGTTAAGAACAATAGAACACACACCACTTTCTTATTAATCATTGTAAATTGTTGCTACCACAATGTTTAATCAAAGATAACAGAAATTTGATAACAGAATTTGATACAGTTACGTATCAAATAGAATACTACACGATGACACGTGTCCCTTATGTCAACGACACGTATCTAACATTGTACCGTAGGTTCAGAGACAAACTTCAAAATCTCTTAATGCGTAGCATTACTCGTCCAGACCAACCAGGAATTGCTCAAAGACGACTGAAACGCCGATAGAGTAGAGACATGATACATTAACATAACTTTTAACAGTAAATATGTGAACATAGCGTATAGAAGAGACGCTATACGCTATGATGTGAACAAAAATATGAAATTAATTTTTTTAGCTTTTATTTTTTTATCGAGAACTATGCTTTATTGACAACCACCCGATTTGATCGCTGCTTTTCGCTGTATTTTTTGACGTGATTCGTTGTATATTTTTAAATTATCTACAACTTTTATTACATACACTTTTGCGCTAAAATGCATATTAAGGCTGCTATCTTAAAAAAAAAATTTCTACGAAAGAAAAGCCTCCCCGAGAATTTTAGCAGACATGGTGCTTACTCTGTCTTGTAGAGCATAAAAACTGTAGAAAATGAGGCGATTTGAAAAAAAAAATTGTAGGAGCAGTTTTTGAGAAAATCCCAATAAGGGAAAAATGACACGAATAAACTACTACTTCCGGTTGACCGATTTTGATTAAAAAGTTTCTGTCGGGTCCTCTAGTGGTATCTAATTTAAGTTTCAAGTTTCAACTTCGTACGATGTTCCATTCTTGAGATATTCTGTTCACACACAGACCAATCGCTAAAAACATGCTTTTTATGTTCAGGGGGTCTGAAAACGTGTAAGTTATATCCGGTGAAAACTCGATTTTGAAAAACTGACATGAAAACAATACTTTCCTTCCTATATATTCATATAGGCAGGAGGAAGTAAAAATATTTTCATTTTTAATGTACTTTTACATTTCCGACATTTTTTGGTAAGCCTAATCAATATCAGCTGGGGTGTTGTAGAGTTATGCAATTTCATTTTCTAGCAAACAGAATAGTGGTATATAAAGTCAAGTCGACTCTCAAGTGCCTTGCTTTAATTAGGATTGCGTGGCTTGGCGTAGCGTAGCACAACGCTCGATGGGTTACTTTACAGATACGGAGTTAACTAGACAACCCCCTTTAGGAACAACAAACGCCATTACTTTCCGACTCGTTTCATTCAGTCTCTATTTCTTACTCTCTCTTTATTGACAAGAATTAATTAAAGCGTTTCATAAACTGAAACCGTTTTACCAAGAAAATAACATGGAAAAATTCTATTACACAAATTTACACTAAAACGTCAGGATTCAAGTTGTGAAAATCAATGCGTTTCAAATGTGCTTCCGTTGGGCAATTACAGTATTTAAACAACTTACATTTAGAAAATTATGACAAAATATCTTGTAGTGACCCATAGTTTAACTGCCTTCCAGTTTTTTCGACTTTTATTTTTATTACGACACTGTACATTGAGATGCACAATATCCGTATATGAGTAATGATATTTAAATGGCGGTGGGGTATGTTTTTGTTTAAGGAGAAGAGGTACCTAGTTATACATTCTCCGTTTACGAGGTTCAGCTAGTAAATAACCAGATGAATGCTATAAAATTATTTTATTTTATTCCTTCACAACTTTGAAATTATCCTCTTTAATATACTCCCCTCCCCTAATCCTACACCTTTCCATACGGATTTTTGACTGATTGAAGCAGTGTTGAAAGTCATTTTCTGTTCATCATCTCCGTCGCTTTCTGTTTCACTGCATCAACCGAATCAAAACTAGTTCCTTTACGCACAGCTTTCACCTCGGGGAGCAAACAAAAAATCATATGGGTAAGGTCTGGTGAGTAGGTTGGAAGCTCCAACAGAGGAATTCCGTGCTTAGCCAAATATGTCTTGACATCCAAAGCAGTGTGGGACGAGGCATTGTCTTGACCATATTTTTTGGGAACACTTTTGAGCCAACTACTCGCATGTTTAAGTGCTCGTGCAAAATCTGCCGAACCGATTCTTTATCGATTCCTGCAATTCCCGCAACTGCACGAATACTTAATCTCGATCTTTTCTGATAAAAGAGGCGATTTTTCTAATGTTTTCATCCATTGTCAACATTGAAGGTCGCCCTGGACGCGGGTCATCTTCAATCTCTTCTCGGCTTTCCTTAAACCGTTTAAACCACTCAAAAACCTGAGTATGTGGTCTTCCTAAATTTCACCAAGAATTTTAAATTGACACGATGTTCTTTCAAAACACTCTGCATTTTTCCGACGGATAGCAAATACACAATCACACAATCACTGCAGTCAACGCCCAAATGAGGGACTGGCAGACCATTACACGGCTAGAGTGGTGAGGCAATGTCACGTGACTCCGAAATGTAACGCTAACTGTGCGCGGAGCGTTGATTTTCCGTTATACGTTCAGTCCGGTTATTTTTTAGCCGCACCTCGTATAGCTAACGGGTCTTTTCCGTTATTTAGACCAAGAGATCTCCACTCCAATTTCGCTTTAGACGTCGGACAGTTAGAAAGTTCCTTGTAGCTGAACCACAGGCTAGTTGGTTCAGAAGGTCGTTCGTCGTTCGTGAAATTTACTATAGAAGGACGCGGTTAGTTCCTTCACTGTAGGAATTTTGAAATCGTCGTGGAGCGTTTAACTACTTAAATAAAAAGGACCCCCGTGTATGACAAGTTAGGATGTAGACACGAGTGTATGGTAACCCCAGATGGCCCACAGAGAATGTAAATCAGTTGGTTCATCAGAAAAATTTTAACCTCAGATTTTGAAACAAATTCAACATCTTTCACTAGAAGGGTAAACAAACATTATCCCAGAACAAATTCTCCGACCCTAGGACAAATTTTGAATGTATTGCAAGACGACAGAGGCAACTACTCTATTGCTCAATCATGGTAACGTGGTTTCCAAATTAACGGCTGTTAAAATATCAATTTGTTTATGTATGTAAAGGACGTAATGAGCACTGAGTTTGAATAGGTACTTTCTATTGTAAAAAATTATACCATCCCTGTGTTCGTATTCGCAGTTTTTTATTATTTTAAATAATGAGGGTAATTTAAACGTTTGACATAAATTTTTGAACACCAGAGCAATTTAGCTTCCAATAATAAAACTTTTTATTTTGAAATATCATGGAACAATTTAATTTTCTGAAACTGTAAGCTTTTTGAACTAATTAGTTCATTATTCTGCGGTAATGGGTATCGGAATGATCATATACATTCACACGTTCTGGGTTGTCATTGGAGGTGCTGTACTCGTTGGCGCGGTTGTTTGAAAAATAAGTTGTACTTGTCCGTGTGCGTACTACGTCGCTAAAACGTGTGTTATATTTAAATTGTAATTGTTCGTTTATGAATTTAAAAATATATCTCAATAACACGTAGGTTTAATGATGTATATAAGCGAACACTTAAATTAAAGTAATAACTCCATGTCGTGGTACGTGTAATGCGGGAATATGATTTTGTCACAGTTACTTTTACTACGGTATCGTTGTACGAAATAAGTCGAAAGAATGTCACGTTCTAGATAAATTAATGAACGAAGGGGAGTATGTTGAAATAAGGGTGAATTTTAAGATGATATTGCCGAAGAGGATAATGATGATGATTATGGGGGACGGGGCAATACTCTTACTAGAGTTGAAGAGAATAAGGGTGGAGGGAGGAGGAGAAAGAAGAGTTTTCATTGTTTCGTCTGTTTCCATGGAAATCCATCCATCCTGCTTTATTCCTCTCAACACTCTTTAATTACCGACCCTACGTTGGTCATATCTCAACCCATGAATAGTAATGCGAAAACCTATTTATGTTTCGCATCCCTATCCTTTCCTACATTGCGCGCTGTCATCCCTTAAATTAGAATCCGCCCCGGCCTGGCCTGCCCTGGTCTGCATGGCAAGGCACGACGCGACGATACTAACACAACTAGACTACGCAACGACTACCACCCGTTTAGATCCCTAACTTCTTCTCCGTCGTAAATCCCTCCAAGACAATTTCGTTTATCCCCAAAAGGCTTATAAATTGTTACCCTCACTCAGTACACTATGTTACGTAAGTTTCGATAATTAATTAAATCTTATCTGCAAGAAGAATAATTTAAAACTAGGAATTATTCTAATTAAACAGTAGAACATTTTTTTCTAGAAATAAGTAAACTGGCAAAGTTTTAACAGACTTATTTACAAACTCCACTGTTTTATGTTATTTATTATCTCTGACGAACATTTTTTTTTAACCCAAGTAATTTATCTTGCCTTTCTTCTTTCTTATGTAAGCAGAAAAATAATACACAAATAAACAAATTTCTTGACAACACAAATAATATCTTTAATACATTTAATTTCCGTTGTATTTTTACAGTTATATTCATAACATAAATTTAAAAGAAAGATCATCCGTAAGATAATAGGTCCGAAGATAGTAGACGGAATATATAGGTTATGAGGTCGAGAAGAACTACACAAGGAAAACGAACAATTAATGGAAACGATTAGAAAAAAAGAAGACTACAATTTTACGGACACCTGTATAGAAAGAATGAAAAACGGTTGATAAAACAAATTTTAAGACTATAACATTAGACCTAAGAAGTCGGATAAATTGTTTAAAGAAGTCAAAAAAAATATTGAAAAATCTGGTGTGAAACTCTCACACAACTTTCTCTTGCCAATGCAAATAATTAACAATATAACCTAACATTAGTAATAAAACAATAGAAATAAACAAAAAACTAACCTCAAAAACATAACCTTATTTTAATCATGAGTGAATGACGCAAAATGAAAATCGAACTCAGTTTGGCTTAAAAATATGGAAAATCACTCTTTCACGCTAAACTAGGCTCTGTAGAGAAACATTTTCTAAATAAAAGTTGTAGATCTTTTAATTTCCTATAAATTTCATTATATGCACGTTTGTCGTAAATGGCGTACTAAAGCCAAAATCTTAAAAAAATCGATTTTTTACACGTTTTCGTGAGAAAAAAAACAGAAAATTGCTAATTACCGCTAAACTAAGGGTTACACAAAAAAATGTTTGAAATAAAAGTTGTAGAATTTTACATTTTCTACAACTTTTATTATATAACGTTTTGCGCTAAAATGCATATTAAAGCCGTAATCTTAAAAAACAACGTTTTTACGTAAAAACAGCCTCACGCAGAATTTCAGCAAACATGGCGCCGACCCTATCTTGTAGAGCATAAAAATTGTAGTAAATTAGGCGATTTAAAAATCGTAGGACCAGTTTTTGAGAAAATCACAAAAAAGTGAAAAATTACACGAATACTACTACTTCCGGTTGACCGATTTTAATGAAAATGTTCGTGTCGGGTTCGGTAGTGGTATGCAACTTAAGTTTTAAGTTTCAAGTTCGTACGATGTTCCGTTCTTGAGATATTTTGTATACACACACACACACACACACACACACACACGCACACACACAGACCAATCGCTAAAAACATGTTTTTTGGGTTCAGGGGGTCTGAAAACGTATAGATCCAGTGAAAACTCGATTTCGAAAAATCGACATGAAAACAATACTTTCCTTCCTATATATTCATATAGGCAAGAGAAAGTAAAAAACAGAATAAACCGTGAAAAGTTATTGAAACAAACAAATTCGGACAACTACTAATTACGAACTTTAAGGGATTCCATGAAGAGCAAAAATAGAACACCGGATGGACAGATAAAAGGATAAAAACTTACAGAGAGCGAATACTGAGAACATGGGCTGCAAAAAGAACTTTCAGAAACGTCTTAAGTCACCTAATGTGATCTAAAGTTGACCCTGTACGAGAAAAAACCAAAACTTCGAAACTCATCTTCTATCACGATAAATACCACTTAGTAATTTCGTGTATTAATTATTCGTGATTGAAATATTGAACAGCTAAAACTGTGTTCATCAGATTAAAATTATTCGTACGACATATTATGAACGAAGAGGTCATTATTGTGATGGTGCAGTATAACTCTGATAAGTCGACTGGTGAAATCGAATATTTCTCGGGCAGATTTAGAAACATTTTTCAAAAACCTTTGTTATATAAGTTATTTTATAACCCAATTTTCATATAATAATTGTATTTATTTTCAAAATTGTTAATTTATAATTCAATATTGCCCAATTGAAAGAAGAAGCTTGGGTAGACCAAGGAAAAGGTGGTTTGGGGCTGGAACAGGCATAACGCCTATTCCGTAAGCGGTAGAAGTTATTTTATAAACTAATACTGGTATGAATTTATACTAAAACAAATATTTGTTTTAAAATTGAAAGAAATCGCAAAAGTAATTTGACATAAAAGCAAGAATATAGTCAAATAAAAACACAGCTGATGCTTTCCTAGAAAGCATTACCAAAATAACATAAATCTTGTTCATGAAAGTAATCATATTGGTCGTTCGTATTATTGTGTGTACTGTAAATCCAGAGTAATTTTAGTTGTAACAATGAACTGGGGATATTAAAAGGGAGAAACGAAAAGGCAAAGCCGTTACTAAGTTGTGGGTTCACCATGCAGTAATTATCCAGTGGTCCTGACAGGATCACAGTTATTTTATCAGAAACAACCAAAATTTAATGATGGTGATAACATACAATCTCATATTTATGTTATCCCTCTACAACGCATACGAACTTTAATCAATTAGGAGTTATGTCTAAATTTCAAAATAATGATTTAGTTTACACGTACTAGAAATTACCATAAAAATACGAATGGTTATATTGTGCGTTTAAACATTTGAGCTGTAAGCTATAAAAAACATATTGATTGAATAACAGATATTACGTAAACGTTTACAAATAATATTTATTTCACCTTTAATCTACATACTTGTGAATAACAGTTATCAAAAAAATCTTCCAAATTCAGAGATGAGTAGACCAAAGAATCTGAATCCTACTTTGATTAGAGGAATAACGATAAGGCTAGTTTATCACATTTCCATGTTTATCCTTCTTTGTTGGGTCCTCATTGGAACAAATCTAGTCAGATGGGAAGACTGTTTCATTCTTCTAGATACTCTTTCGTTCTTTTAGATATCTGGAATCTATGATCTTCTGTTACGTTGTACTTTCTTTGTGTTGGAGTTTTGATTTTTAATTTTGTTTTCTTGTTTTTAAAAATAGTTTTTTTCTTTCCTGTTCGAAATCTGTTCTATCGTTATTTCCAGCTCCTCAAGGTATGTCTCTATTTCCCGTTACCAATTATTCTTAACTTATTTCTACGTTTTTTATCTTTAGAGACCACAGTGGATCACTTGAGTCAATTTCTGGACACAATCTTCCGGTTCTTTTCTTTGATTTTCCTCCAGTATTCTTTCATTCTGGCAGATATTTTTTGCCTTTCTGCTTCTAGAAAGATAACTTTCCCGCTTCTTCTTTTATTTACTTTTCCTTGGAATCTAATATTTTTATCTTTTAATAGTTTCAGCTGTTCGGTTTTATTTTCTAGATCTCCAAAGGTGATGCCTAATTCTTCCACATCTTTCTTGATTTGTCTTCACCATATTACTTCAGTCTTTTTCTGGTAGAGTTTTCTGACTATTTGGTTTGTGAGTCTATCTTTGAGTGTTCTGATTATAGGTTCAAAGAAAGATTTTCTCTTTTCCATCATCGTTTATATCACCGATTCCGTCTCCTGGTAGACCTGTTCATTTGGTAGTAATCTCTATTCTTCATCTACTTAGGGTCTCTTTCCGAAACAGGTTCTAAGGATCCTCTTTTCAAGTTTTTGGATTTTATCTATTCTGTTTTTCTGGTTTAATTTGAATAGTTTCGCACCCATGTTATGTTTTGTTGGGCCAAATTCCATGTTTTTCTATAAGTAGAATGAAAACGCAAGATGTAGAATTGAAAATGTATAGGAAAAACCACTGGCGCATCAGCGGAGAGTGGGACAGAACTAACTACGTTTAGAGACAGTCTACCTCGAATTAAGCCTAAACCAGTACAGTACAAAGATAATTCCATCTACTAGCGGAAATATTGAGTTCTGAAATCCAAAAATCATTAATGAGTAATTTAAAGTATCCCTTTAATACGTGTAGTTAACAGTAATAAGACGGGCTTGTATCCTGATGGTACAAAATATGAAACAAACAAATGTACAAAGAATACTGTAATAGTGTATTTTCTGTCGTGGACAGCAATGTCTTTCGTTTAACATTGAGTAGAGTCTCACGTATGCTTAAGTCTGATAACCACTACGCTTTCTAGTCGTAGGTTCTTCTTATAAATTTTCAACTGTACAACTATTTCCCTCATTATTTTGAAAAGCATTAAAATCTATAATCAGTATATCTCATCTAAGTTTATAAAAGGTAAACATTTAATTTAGATGCTTAGTAGTTCACTTCAGTGATGCCACTACGAGTAGAAGCGTGGAGGAGATATTTAGTAGGCTAACTTCCACCAGGGCATATTGTGCTTTTGCACAGGCCCAAAAATCTATCTGCACCTTGCATGACATTTGAGCTTTATAAACTTAGATGAGTCCAACCTTCCTTGACATCACTACTAGTATTACGATGGAGGGGATAATTGGTTAGCTACTTCTTCCACCGAGCCACATTATTCTATTCCAATAGGCACCTTGCGCGACAGAGCTTTATTAACTTATATGAGTTGGACATTACACTTTTCCATTCACCACACGGCCAAGCAATATAAAGATATCCATTAATTTTTGAAAATATAACTCAGATTAGTGTCAATTAAACCTATTTTGATGATTTATTTGATAGACAACGAGCGAATAAAAACAAATATTTGCATGATCCGTTACAGAACTATAAAAACCGACCCAGATAAAAAACTGACAATTTACTACACCTGAAACAAACAAATAAATTAATATTTTGAAAAGTTCGTTCATGAATTTTATAAAAAGATAGTTTGAAATTTTCTAATGGATCCCGTAATAAAGTTCAAATATTATTTTTTTTTTACAAAACTTACATTTTTAATTTAATAGGTCTACATAATTTTTGTTTTAAAAAAGAAATTACATTGATAGATGGAAAATTAAGTATAGTAAATTTTGAAACGTTAATGAAAAAACTTAATAATACGAGTAATATTCTTATAATATAAAATATACGGAATTAAATTTTTACGCTAGTTACCATTAGAGTACTTTTCTAAGTGCTATTACCCACGATATTATAATGACTGGAGTAATTATAAAACATGAGAAGTGTAGTAGGTACTTTCCCACTGATGGCGGTGAGTTAATAGTAATAACAATAATTATAGTAATAGTAATATCTTAAATGTTTCCTACACTTTTTCAACTCTCTCACCAATACATAATGCGAATAACCTCAACAAGTTTTTTGCGGATCATTAAAATCTAAGTTTCTAATCAATTTTTATGAAGTATCCATACCAAAAATTAGTACACTGAATCAAATCGTAGGGGTACATATACAAAAATGTACCCCTATGTATCCAAAAATTTACTAATGCAACAGTTTTTAACAACAATAGTCAGACCATTCTTGGTTTCTTTATTCTTTTGCTTTTTATAAAGCTGCAGACTTTAATCTTACACGACATTCTTTTCAAAATTTTTATCTCACTGTTAGTACCGATTGATCTTACTCACAAAATTTTTCAATTGCATTTTCGTTCTTGAAACTGATGCAATATCTATTCTATTCTAAGGGAACACTCCTTTAGAATTCATAAATGTAATGAAACCCTTTTCCATATTTTTCTCATCTCGGCAAACCATCCTGTTCGACAACCATACAGGATTGGCATTGTCATCCCTTACCATGTTATTATAGTAACATTCATCCTTAAATATGTGATACGATACGAAACCCTAAAACATAGGAATGATGCAAAAACCTTCACGAGCAAAGAATTTAAAGAAAAATGCTAAACTTATTTTCATACATCGTTAAAATAGATAGGATAGATAGAATAGGATACCTAAGCAGACACTGGCTGTAAGCCGGAGGGTAGGAGAGAACGAGTACGCCCGAGAAAGAGATGAGCAGATTTGAGAGGTTCGGAACAGTCAGATACGCCTAATCCTTGAAAGGCGGAAAAAGAAGAAGACATCGTTATAAAAATAGAAGAAAAAATCCCTAGGAGGAGGAGACACATGAAGTTCGAAAAATCACAAGAAATGTTTGTTGGTAACGAATAAAAATATTAATTTTAAATATTTTGTGTAATAATTATTTTTGTGACGTTGATTATATTGTAAATATCAATTACACATTCTAATTTAATATCATGGTGGAACTGGACATATAAATTTGTGTGCCAACACAGGATATTGTAAGATAGATTGCATCACAGAGAATGTTTCGGAGAGGTCATGAGGTCAAAGTGGGTTCAAAACGTCTGGAAAATTGCATTAAATCATAAATACCGGAAACCAAAAAAGACCTAAGGGCAGGCCTTTATAAGGATGGAGTTGGTCTCAATGTCACATTGTTGTGACACATACGACAATTTAACAGACATAGAACATAGTTCTATTTTAGAAAACCTAAAACAAACTACGTTTAATATATTACAAAATGGCTAAATGTACTAAAAAAATGACTAATTTTAATGTATTATTTGGATATAAATGAGTATAACATTACATGTTAAGTTATATTTATACAAATACTATAAAGAAGTAACGGTTTTTTGTACGAAGTAATCTCAGATATTACCTCACCGATTTAAAAATTCTTTCAAAGTTGAAGGATTAGAGATATTAAGTAGTTTTTAATAGATTGAAAAAATAAGATTGGTAAAATATTCATATTTTATTTTATTTGTTTGGTGTAAAACGACTAGTAGATTAGATTTATAGGCTACGGTACATCTAGGCCTATTGCACTTATTCAGTAGACGTACGCCTTATACATCTATTGCATAAAATATATTATGCAATCAGGTACAAGGTCGAGTATAGTATGATATCATCCTTTACTCCTTTTTTTACTTTTTAAAATTATTTAAAAGACAGATACCAAAATAATGCCACGTACGATTTATGGATAGAAAGTTATGTAAATTTCTCAAAATCAAAAAATCGTTAAGAACTAGACTTCCTACTTCTTGTTGTTTAGGTCATCAGCCGAAAGGCTGGTTTGAACTTGTAGAAATTTTACTAAGTAAAACGAGCAGTGAGGAGGTTTACAGTTGCCTTCCTCACAGAGTGGAAAAGTACGCTTATCAGCATGCCGGGCCCTCTGAAAAGCACATATTTTCTACTCTGCAAATGACACCTTCACTTCATTCACCACAGGGTCTGGCTGTATGATGAAATTCAGTACGTACTTTTAGAGGAAACAATTCTGATTAGTGTCTTTTGCACCTCTTTCTCTTCTGTTCTTAAATGATTCAATCATTTAATTGGCTAACCATGTGATAAGAAACTGAACTATTTATTTTAGCCCTGTAACGAATAGATTGAGTGTAAATAATTTGACACTCCACCTGTATGTTATAGGCATCTACTTTTCTTATAACGCATATTTTTTATCCTTCCACTGGTAATGCACATGGATGTCAAAAGAAGACTGTTTTCTGTAATAATTGGATTTATTAGACAACCGTAATTTGCTTTCAACTTGTTATATTAAGTGAGAAATTAAACGCCTAACTTTAGTTTACTATGAAACGTAGCGAACTGGTGTTGCTAGTTTTAAAAATTACTTTACTCTAGGTAAAAAGTCATTGAAAATAATTGTTTTTTTCTGTAGAAAATATAAACTAAAAAAAACTTTTTACGATTTATAAAATAGAACTACTAAATTGAATTATAAACTATTGTAAATAAATAAAATAAATACTAAAGACGTAGACCAAATAACTTATCTGAAAAGAGAAAAGCAAACGATTTAATTTTGTCATTGATCAATATGTAGACCAAAATAACATAATTAAATTATCCTAATTTTTGAATTCTTTTAGTTTGGTATTTTAACTTTTAATTTAATGGGATGTAGGGTTGGGAGAATTTGTGTTATGTTAGTGAACAACGGAAGAGACCAAAGGAAAGGTTTAAGTTTTTCTCCTTTCTATCAGTTCTCCATGTTTGATTACGAAATTCTTCGCATCGTCAACGCGAATTTAATCAAAGTCTTTTCTTCTTTATTCCCTTTTGTAAACTTTTCATCGTGTTCATCGTTCATGTTCTTCGTTCGCTTTAGTATCTTTTTAATGTTTTTTATACAAAACGAATAAATTCGTTGTATCTGTATTATTTTCTCCTTTAGTCTATGTTTACTATAAAAATGCACTTATTTTTCTTATCTGTTATATACTATACATAAATATATTGATTCGGCTTTAAATTTGATTAAAATTTATTTTAGCGGAAATTGTGACCCTAACATTTTGATTACTTTATGCAATTGACAAATAGCTTTATTTGTTATTAGATCCTTGTTTTGTATTGAATATAAAACAATATTTTACTTCTTTATGTAATTTACTTTTCTACACTCCTATAAATTAGAACATTTATAAAACTAGACAAGTTTTATCACTCCTTCCTTATTTTTTTAAGGTTAAAACAGCAACTCTACCGAAACTTTCCTGTTCCCCGAATTTTTTAGGCATTCGCGTTAGTTATCAGGGACTGTTTTCATTTCACCGCACAAAAATATATCGCAACATTATGTGTGAGTTTGCACATGAAACTCCAGTAGTATTAGCTACATTGCAGAAGTTGACTGTCGCCATTTTTATTATGTGACTCGTTCAAACAGCTAAACACCTGACTGGGTGACTGAAAGTCTAAAAGGACTTATCAAAATTTAAAGTTGAATGCGAATTAAAATATGATTGTACCTTCAACAAATATAAATTCATTGAACTTTCAACAATTCTAAACTAAAAGGAAGTGAAGCATGATAAAATCATAGAATTTTAGGAGTTATAAAATCTCTGAAATATGAATGATATGTTCTAAACTACGGAAAATATCAAGGTTTGTGAAACGGGACAAAGATTTTATGCCAAAGTTTTCAAGCCACAACAGGTTTATCGAGAGAACTGCAGTACGGACCTTGTAATAGTAAAAAAATATTATAATAAACCATCTCTTTTACGTATTTATTAGTCTTAAATTTTCACCTCATGAAATTTAGACATTTCACACAGAGTGTAAAAAATCGGGTTTCAACTGTTCAGATTAGTAAAAATCTGGTGTGAAAAACTCACACGACTTTCTCTTGCCAATGCAAAAAATAAACAATATAACCTAGTATTAGTAATAAAACATTAGAAATAAACAAAAAACTAACCTAATTTTAATCATGAGTTAAAGACGCAAAATAAAAATTAACCTCAGTTTTGCTTAACAATACAGAAAATCACTCTTTCACGCTAAACTAGGATCTGTAGAGAAATATGTTTTAAATAAAAGTTGTAGATCTTTTAATTTCCTATAAATTTGATTATATATACACTTTTGTCGTAAAATGCATACTAAGGCCGAAATCTTACAAAAAAAAATAGATTTTTCACACGTTTTCGTGAGAAAAAACAGAAAATCGCTAATTACCGCTAAACTAAGCGTTATACAAAACAATATTTGAACTAAAAGTTGTAGAATTTTAAATTGTCTACAACTTTTATTTAGCGCTAAAATGCATATTAAAGCTGCAATCTTACAAAAAAACAATTTTTTTACGTGAAAACAGCCTCTCCAAGAATTTCAACAGACAAGGTGCCTACCCTATCTTATAGAGCATAAAAAATTTAGTAAACCAGGCGATTTTTAAAAAAATCGTAGGACCCGTTTTTGAGAAAATTGCAAAAAAGTAAAAAAATTACACGAATAAATTACTACTTCCGGTTGACCGATTTTGAATAAAATGTTTGTGTCGGGTCAGGTAGTGGTATGTAACTTAAGTTTCAAGTTTCAAGTTTGTACGATGTTCCGTTCTTGAGATATTCTGTTCACACACACACACACACACTCACTCACACGCACACGCACACACCCACACAGACAAATCGCTAAAAACATGTTTTTGGGTTCAGGGGGTCTGGAAACGTGTAGATCCGGTAAAAACTCGATTTCGAAAAATCGACATGAAAACAATACTTTCCTTCCAATATATTCATATAGGCAAGAGAAAGTAAAAAGTACCAATCCGTATGATTATGTTCTGGAGTTAAGGAGTTCATAAGTTGACCAATATTGTTAAGAATTAAGTTAAAATTGAATTTTATTATCTACCCTACTTAATATTTAGAACAACATCTACGAACCAAGGAATTTCAGAATATTTAAAAGAAGTAAAGTTTTCTAAGTAAAGTATTTTTTTAACGAGTTGTATTCACAATCTTTAATTATAAAAACCACAATTTTTGTAAATTTATGGTTGGCATTCAACAGACTTATCTACAAAGATAGTTAACAAAATACCGTTAAAAGTTTCATCAGACTTTAGAAAATAAAAAAACTATGAACTTTAATGCAAATTCTATCACCACTCTTATGACCAAATATTGGTATTCATCAGACAAATGACCTCAGTAGAAAACTAGTGCAAATATTACATAAATTTTATCAAAAAATGAGTTAACCTGGTTGTGCTGTAATAATATTTAAAAAAAATCATTTAAAATAAATGTACTGATAACAATAATAAAAGATGGCGCTGTAATCGTTTAGATAAGACCACGAGACTAATGAGTTACATTATCAAACATGAAACATCTTTATGGTAAATAAATTTGTTAAAATGTAATTACACAAGCCTTTAAAATATTTTTATATTTTATTAAAAACTTTACATTTATAAAAATTAATTGCGTTAGAGACATTAAACTTTAATTAGTATACAATTTTTTCAAACTAATTTTATGTCACGTTAAATAAACCGACTTCCATTTTTCAATTTTATTATTAAAAAAATAATATATACGAAAAAATGACAAAATTCAAAGTAACGATGCACTTAAATAAAAGTGCATCTAATAAAAATGAAAAATCTAGTGTGAAACACTCACCCAACCTAAAAAAACCTAATTTTAATAATGAGTGAATCACACAAAATGAAAATCAACCTCTTTTTGACCTAAATATACGCGAAATCACTAATTGACGCTAAACTAAGTTCTGTAAAAGAAAATTCTTGAAAAAAGGTGCAGTTTTTTATTTCATTAACTTTAATTATATAGCCTACACTTTTGTCGTGAAATGCACACTAAAGTGGTATTCTTAAAATAACTCATATTTTTACCGATTTTGATGAAAACGAAATACATAAAAATAATACGTAATTGACCCTAAACTATTAACACTGTACAAAAAAAATTTTTTAAATAAAAGTTGTAACCAAGTTTTTCATAGTTCTACAACTTCGATTATATACATCTTTACCTTAAAGTTCATATTAAGGCTGCAATATTAAAAAACCGTTTTTTACCACGTGACCACAGCCTCCCCATAAAATTCCGCAGACATAGCGCTTACACTATCTTGTAGAAAATAAGAAATGTAGTAAACGAGATGATTTTTAAAATATCGTTAAAGTCGGTTTGAGAAAATTGTACAAAAACTAAAACTTACACGAATAAAGTACTACTTCCGGTGAACCGATTTTGATGAAAATGTTCGTGACGGGTCCTCTGTGGTAATTAACTTAAGTTCCAAGTTGCAACTTGTTATGATGTTCCTTTCGTGAAAAATTTTATTCACACACAGATCAATCGCTGAAAACATGTTTTTATTGTTCAGTGGGATTAAAAAACATGTATTTCCGGTGAAAACTCGATTTCAAAAATCTACATGAAAACACTTTCCTTTCCTATATATTCATATAGGGCTAGAGAAAGTAAAAACCCAACAGATTTTATTTTTTTTATAGTAGGCCTATTCATAATAAACCTCCATTAAATTAAATTATTATTTAAACGATTTTCCAACACGTACATCAAACATTGCTGAAAATTTTGAAAAAAGTATAGTTTGTCATTTATTTCAGCAGAAGGGCTTAACTGTTCTCAGAGAGTTATACGATAAGCGTTAGCAGTGTGTTTAGTAGGTTATTTATACTGTTTGCTGTACTAGGCCTACCGAGTTATTTATGTTATGTATGCATAACAGGCCTGTGTGTGCGTGACGTGTTAATTAGTTAACAACGTGCCAATTTGGTCTAACTAATTAATATTAGTTAATTAGAGAAGGAACCCTAATTGTGTACCTTCTTTGATGACTGACCGACTCAACTAAACCAAACTAAGAAATTTTCGCCTGAATTACCATGACAAAGGATTATAAGAAAACACAATTGTAATATACCTACTGAATAATCTTTAGTAGTTTGTATGTCACGTTTCATCAAGGAGCAAAATGACTACGAATATAAGATCAAACATATAAATTTACTATAGGTATTTATTACAAAGTACACTAAAAATACTTAACTACAAAACCTTAACTTTATCATATTTGGTACACCTATCAAAGTATTACACAATGAGCACAATTATTAACACATAATATGAAGAGAAGTAACTGATATTGATCAGTTCTATCTCCTCCCAAAGTAACGGATTTAATTACACAGCCGTTTTCTAAAATAAATAACGTGAACGTATCAGTCAATTACACCATGAAGAAATAAACAATATTCATGCGATTTAGCGTACTAACTAATGCCATACTTGAGACCCCATTGAGGAATATCTGATCCTTTGCATACGAGTGTTGAGTCCATCAGTTAAGATTGATTACAATTTTTGGTAAATTGTTCTTTACCAAAAACAATCCTCAAAAGAATGCGCTCATTTTTTTCTAGTCTCTAACAATTCTTCAACCACGGGCATTTCGTCCAGGTCTGCGCCTGCCTTCAACTTTATCCTTCATCTTAAATGAAAATCCTTATCCTTCAACTTAATTATTTTTTTTACATTTCAAATTTCCTCAAAACAGACGATGGTGTGTTAAATTATTTGCACTCGATCAGCTAGTTTCTCGGCTACAAAAATAGTCCTGTTTCTTATCACACGTTCAGCCAATTATACGACTAAAATATATAAGAACAAAAGAGGTAGAGGTGTAAAAGACACTAGTCAGAGTTATCTCTTTTGAACGTAATTAATTTCATTATACAACCTGACCCTGTGGTGCATGAAGTGAAGGTGTCATCTGTAGGGTGGAAAGTAGATGCTTTTCAAAGAGGCTGGCATGCTGATAAGCATACTTTTCCACTCAGTAAGGAAAGTAATAATTGTAAACCACCTTTCTCCTCGTTTTACTTAGTAAAACCAACCAGTCTTTCGGTTGATAACATAAACACCAACAAAAACGCAACATATGTCAAATATTATGTCTCAAAACATTGAAGAACTAACGAACAACTGAATTTATTGATAACACTCTAGATTAACTTAGCAAGAACTGTAGGGTTCCAGAGCAGAGTTTTGGTTGCGGACCTGTTAAAGTTGCAGGAACCAAAGAACCTTCCAAGACGGATTAAGAAGGAATTTAATCAGTTAAATTAATTAATGAGAACATATTAAATGAAATGTTGGAGACCTGTCAGTGGATATTACTCTCCAAGCATGTCACTTATTCATTCACTATTATTTTATTTATACAAGTTGCGAGTTATTAATACAGTTAAATAAGGCAGATTAAAATATTAGAGAATTATTAATCAACAATGTGTATGTATGAAGAATCAGATATTACCAGATAAAAAACTTGGCTCTACTCTTTGCTAAAAGAATATCACATATAGAAATATAAAAACGTATAATTAAATAGTGCATGAAATTAGTTTTATTGTGTTATTAACTACACAATAGAAGTTACCACACAGTAATATATTAAAAGATCTAAATAAAAGAAACAGATACATTAATAAATGGTACAAAATACTACGCAGATTGATTAAACCACAAAAAAAGATTAATATCATCATAAAAATATTGAATATATGTACTAGTTATCATTTTGAAAATGTTGTAAATAAATTATATTCATGTTGAAATGAAGATTATAATTCCCAAAGCTATATATATTTAATCCATAGATCCGATAGGGATACGATATGTGGTAACAATGAAAACAATGGAGCTAATATTCATTGCTTTTGTACAAAATATACAGTAGAATTCATAAATATATCCACTAACATACGCGTATGCGGGCACAATAATACCACCCATCGAATCAACAATATTATTTTAGTAAAAGCACAATTAGAACATTACAAAACGGAATGAATTAAATATGGATGGCCGATAGATGGCATTGTAATCTCCAGACAACAAATCAATGTAATACAAGTATCTCTTTCATAGGAAAATACACAGTATTGATATTAATTTTCAATAATTTTAATGGAATTTATTTAAAATTTTCCTCAAACGATAACGTCTAACTTTATTTCAAGCATTAAGATCACAAACCTATAACAACTTCCAACTGATCAGCCCATCTTTTTGAAGCAGTTCGACCACTTGGGAGTGACCAGTAAAGTATGATCGTATTTCATATATTTATTTTATTCCATATATTATGGTCAAATCAATTCTTATGATGTTTAGTGATTCTTGTATTTAAGGGGGTCACGTACCCCTATACTTCACATTGTTAAAGTTTGTACCTTTTTCTCAGGAACTGCATAAGGTACACACCTAATTTTTTTGTATTTTAGATCATTCTGTTCTCCACATTTTGAGCACAAGAAATGTCTAAATTGATGAGATGAAAATTTTTTACTATATTTTTCAAAAATACCATTTGGTTATAATGTTAAAATTTAATAAAAAATTACTTTTAAACATATTCAATTTTTAAACGCTAGAATAATCAGAGAGAATTGATCTTTCAAACAAACAGAATTTACTGAAATGTCTTTTCTAAGTCCTAAGAAAAAGGTGCAAAAGTGGTAAAGCAACCATTTAAAATATATAATATAGTAGCTACTTATACTGTATTAGTAGTAGTTATCAGAGGTTAGCGAAAGAAATATTTATAATTATCATACATATAATATTTACACCATTTTTTAGAAAAAATTTCAAACTACATTATGTAACAAAAACAAGTTTTTGATCCGTAACCCCCCTTAAACGCACGTTTCTCTGCTGCTTGCGCTCTCTTAATATCTTTGGATTTTCAGATCGACATCTCGCTGACATAAATATCGATAAAAACGGCCATACAAGAGTAGAACATCATCACCACTTCATTTAAAGTTTTTCTTTTTAGCTCCGGGAGAAGTATCTGGCTGAAAAGCTTCATAAAAGTCTGAAACATTAAATGTACGTATACAAACTGTTTAGAATGAGGTCTCGACTAATAGCTATCTGCTCCACCCCATACAATCAGTAGGCCCTAACGCCAACGTTATAGAGATTTTTACATCGGGTATTAAAGAAACTACATCCTAGGTAGCATATTAAATTTAAAAAAACGTAATTCCTAATTACATATTCACGTACTTTCCAATCCACACTTACTACACAGTTCTCTACGAAGACTGAAGAGAAGTTTGAATTAAGATCCGTTATGAAACCATGACCTGAGCAGTAAGGTACAATACTGGATAGACTGATACAACACTAGACAGGATCAGAAATGAAAATATAAGGCAAGAATTGGGAATTTTTCACTCAATGAAATATAAATTGTATCGCGCCCAATGGGTTAACCATTTAAATAGAATTCCAGAAAGCCGCTTGCCTAGTTTAGCTAGAAGATACAAATTAGTGGGAAGTGGAGATATTGACAGGCCGAAGAAAATATGGGTGCCGGATCAGGTAGAAATGCTTAACTCATGAAGAGAAGGAGGAGGAGGAGGAGGAACAGGAGAAGGAGAGAAGAAAGTGAGCTATTGGGTGAGTTCACACACTACAGTCATTATTAACACAAATTAAAACAAATTAGCTAGTCTTGCTTTGCAGCAGTGGTAATGTTTACAAAAATAACTTGAAAAAAGTCCTTTCAGATAACCTCGTTATTAATATTTATTATTTTTATACTTTATATTTCTGAGTAATAATAAATGCGAATTCGCAAGATTTTTTCTAATTCAAAACTCGAAATTCTTCCTTCAGCCACAGATAAAGGACTGCACAGGTAAAATGCATTATGTACTATGGATAAAAAAATCAGAAACAATTATAACGAAGATTACAGATGACGCAACAATATACAATTTATAAATAATTTTATACGTAATAATAACAAATTTATAAAAACGTGTAGGCCTACATCATCTATTATTGAATACTACGTAAAATTCTACAAATTAAGATAAAATTATTCTATATATTAATACTTACACTTTTTAGCATTTACCATTAAATTCACTTTCATCTCGTTTGTCATGATTTTTATTAGGTTTATTAGAACAATGCTGTACTGTCAAAAGTACAATTTTGCAGTTTAAAGTCAGAGTGAGTCTCATCTGAACACCCTTATTAAAATTAAAATCTAAAATTCGATGGTTCATCGAATTTTAGCAACACAACTTACAAACTAACATTTTACAATACAAAAAATATTAAAGAAAAGTAATTCTCTTTGATGTATGTTGTAATACTCTAATAACAAAATAAAATACCATAAAATTGTAAGAAATATATTTATGAATAAAATCTATTTCTTTATTACTGCCTTCATAAAAAAAATACGAAAAATATGCAAAGAGAAATTGTCAATTTCCTACGTTACCCAATACTCTATAATACGCAATAACTTATTGAAAACTTAATAGATATGATTGTTATTTACTTTCTACACATAGAGGAAAATATCATATTTTCTTTTGACAAACATTTTACTACAGTTTCTCTCATTATAAGTTGTCGAACTGTACATCTTACATAAAATTATATTTCAGCATAACAAATTAAAATCATCACAGTTACGCATGTTATGATTATGGCATAATTTTATAATTTAAAATATTACCACATTTCTTTTTGATATGGTCACTTAAAGACTTGAATAAATAGTTTCCCTGACATACACTTAAAAAAAATCAAGGAAATATCTATACGGTTCAAAGTAAAGTACAGTACTAAGGTTTATTGTCACGAAATAACAAAACATATCAGAAGGAATGAGAAATGAAGACTTGAAATCACCATTATCGATTATAAAGTCATTTAAATCCAGTAATTATTAATTTGCTAGAGAATAGTACAAACGTGACGTGTTTAATTAGAAAAGATATTTTAAAACGAGCAGATTAATCATAATTTCTAACCAACCAATTATTCAACTAAAAACACATTGAAGTACAAATAAGTGTTAAATTAAATCATCATGCAGCATTAATCCAGCGGGTTGTCTAGAGGTACCGCAAAAACGTCACCGCAAGTCAGATGATGTACGAGTTTCAAAATCATAGTAGAGGTTACTTTTATATGGATTTGAATACTAGAGAGTGGTTACCGGTGTACTTTGATGGTTGGAATTCAATTAACCATACTCTTTTAGGAATGGTCGGTCTAAGTCTGTACAAAACTACACCTGATTTACACTTCACACATATCATCCATATTTATTGACTCTTGAGGTTGCTTATTGTTCTTAAAATTAACAAAATTACAACGTAAACACAATAGTATTTTAAAAAATACCTTCCAGCTCTACAGTACTTAGTGGGATTTGGGTCACTTCGCTATCCTCTTTTCTAGCTGCTGGTGCTCTCCATTCCCTCACTTTCATTAAAAAAAATTATATCAATATCCATCCATACCTTCGTATATAGTATTTCACGTTCAGAATGCAGAACAGTGTTATGGGAACCCGTTGTGTTATCACGCATACGGATAACAACAGGCACAGCCAATACAATAAACTGTCCTCCACCGACACCATCCGAAGGTCATGGGCGAAAATATTCAGTTTCGTTTGCCATGCTCTAGCAAGCTCATTTTTAACCAAAAGATTCTGAAAAATTACTTTCATTCCTAATGAACAGTATTTTATTACAGTACAAATGTCATTATTATAATCAGATATTTATAAGATACGCTAGACCAAAGTTGGAAGTTTAAATCTCGTCACATTTTTTGCGTTTCACACGTCATATAGATAACGTTTTTCTTTCAATGACGAAATATGAGTTTTATTATTTTGGTATAAAATATAGAATTTTATCTGTAATTTGTTATATAATGTCATATGTTCGAAGGAAACAGAAATAATAAACGAGTTTGAAAAAATCACTGATTCGAAAGCAGATCAAATATAAATAATGGGTCGGGTTTTGTATTCCGAGAATCTCTGAATCATTTTGACACCTGTGAACTTATACCAAACTGTCTATTTTTAACCCCGACGGAAAAAAGAGTGTTTAAACAAGAAATCAATTGTTTTTTACGTAATTCTTTACCAAGATTTAAACAACAACTGTTCTTTACTGTAAAATAATTAAAAAAGACATTTAAATTGATAAAAAATTCCATTACTATAATAATTGTCGGTACCTGGTCTTTACGACGATACAAATATTAAGTATGTTTTCGTATCACGTTATTCAAAAGGAGTTAATAAAATGAGAACGTGTGGCTCTTGGTATTTTTACTTAGTGTAGTAGCGCTGAAACTCCCATTTATGAAATACATTGCTTATGGACTTTCCGTAATGAATTTTGAACGTGAAATCAACTACAGGACTACTAGCCTTCTTTCTTATTTTGTACAGTATTTCTTACCGTTTCACCTTATTTATCTTTGTTAACTCTCTATTCCTCGACCATCTCAATAGTGAAACCTTTACGAAACGGACAATATCTCTGTCTTCTATAAGAGTAATCAGTTCTTCAGGTTTACTAACTCAGTCATCTTCTTCCCATATCGATCCAAAAATTATCCTTAAAGTCTTTCTGTTAAACCTTTACAACACGTTGAAATCTGTTTCTGATATAGTTTACGTTTCACAGCCCTATATGACAACTGAGAGCATGAAACAAATATATTTTCATTTTCTGTGCTCATACTTAATAATTTATTCTAAAACAATTTTACGGTGGTAAAATACCTTTTTCTCACATCTGTAAAGATGTCGCAAGACCGTTTCATAAAAGATTTTTCAATAAACTATATATAAACATCCAAAAAGTCTCGCTTGTCACATGGTCATTCAAAATTTTCAAACGTCTTCGTCGTCTTTAATGTAGGGACTTCCTTCGATAATAAAATACTGTTATTATTTTTATCTTCATCATCACCATCATGTCTTCTCTGCTACATACCTCTTTCTCGTTGGCGCAGGGCCCGTTGGCGTAGTGGTTAGCGGAACTGGCTTCTACGCCGGGGTCCCAGGTTCGATTCCCAGTCAGGTCTGGCATTTTTTCATCACTCATTTTCATGTATCATCATTCTCCACCGTCTTCATTAGCAGAAATTGCAAAACAGTCAGACGTAAAACCAAAAAAACCAACCATCGTCGGCGCTGCCGCTGTAATTCATCAAGTTCGTCTTAATAAAAGTCTATAGTATGACTGCATCATCCAGTACGAAAATCTGCTGAGCGTGATCTCACCGTCTATCTACTCTAGAATTGTGCTATAGAGTATAGTTTTAGATTAAAACTAAAGATATGTAAAAAAAAATTATTAGAGGCCAAAAGTAATTTTGTAAACATTTTATTCAATAAGATAAGATACATAAATACTACACAACCATGTAACTAACATTGTAAATAATTATAGACAATATTAGGCCTATTTTGATAATAAACAATTCACAAAAGCTAGTACTTTTTGCAATATTAAAAAAAATAGATAAACAACTGATTTTTGAGACAAAATATGATAAAAAACGTTATCTACAACCATTTATCAATCGATAAACTGATAATTGTTTATTAATTCTTAACAAACTACAGAAAAATTTATGAATTAAAATAATTTAAATGGCCTTCGGGCCAACCCAGTCAGTCAGCTGGTACAAAAACGTATTGTTTGTTAAATAACACCGGTTGGGCAAGCGACTTTGTATGGTGACCACCTGACGGCCAAACAAACTACTGGGGGTCCCTGTTCAAACTTCCTATAATATAGTAACAAAAATTAGTTTTCGTCAGTTAGTTATGCTTATCAGATAGCTATTTCGACGATTTTCATTCAAGAATATGTATTTAAAGCTGCGAACAGACATGCGAACAAAACACCATGTGAATGATACATGATTCAAGAAAAATACAAGAAAGCTTCGAAATTAAATCCTTCAAATAAATATACGACAAAATAGAATACCTTAGAGTAACAATTAGGAAAAACCGGCAACTGTTTTACGAATACAAGATACAAAATTTAAATCAAGGCTAAATAATTAAATAGTTGATAAACTGTGATATAAAGGTTAAGGCGGCAACCGTTAGCAGAGTGGAGCTCAAAAAATTCAATTCTTTAGAAAACAACTGTCCCGATCGAGAAAATTATAAAATTTTTGAATCAAAGGTGTCTTTACGTGAAAAGAAGATACTTTGCAGACGAGAATGATTAAAAAAAACTGGTGAAATGAGATTTATGTGGTCTTTGAATGCCTATCGGAAAAAAGGAACATGCAATTTATAATTGGATCCAACAGTTTCGCATAAAATATATACCTTTAAATAATTAGGTAAAAAGTTTTTAAACGAGCCAACGAAGGTGATATATATTTTAAAAGCGTAAATAAATTAAATAAAAGTTGAAGTAAAGATTATGAATTCAAGAAACGTGATGAAAAGTCATCTTTTACGGAGAAGACGAGCCATTAAAAAACTTTCCCTTATTGTTTGAGAGAGAATATGGCGGACTAATTAGAGAAAAAGTGTTGGATTATAAGTACGGGAACAGTTCTCACGAAGGAACAATAAATGAATTTAAAGCAGAATGGCTGTCGTGGGAGTCACTGGCTGACTGGCCGGGCATTAGAAGCAATTACTGCGTTGTCTTCCGCCAGGGTACACCTGCCGTCTCAGAGGGCACATCCGCTGTACGGCCCCTGTGAGCTTCCAGCTCAGTTTGGTCTACACTTTACATTGTATTCGTAGGCTGTTTTGTTAACTCAAACGATTTAAACTAACAGAGTTTGCAGTAATTTACTATGCTAACTAAAATGAAACTAAACGTAGGCCTCATTTGCGATATAGCCTGAAAACGAGTCACTCGTTACTAAACATTTAAAACATACAAATCCTACTGTGTAAATACTTGTGATACAATGCGCAAAAATAAGTGAAAAAATTCTGTAAAATAACCTTACATCCAAGGAATTCGTACAACATGCGTAGGATTATCAAAATCGTGGATTTTGTCATGTAATATTTTGGTTGAATATCTTGTGATTTTAAAATTCTAATGATTTTACAAAGACTACACACATTTTCCAGTTAATGATAGTCAAGCAGATGTACCAGAACTGTTATAAAAGTTTATAGATAAATTGAAAAATCTGGTATGAAACACTCACACAACTTTATTTTGGTAATACAAATAATGAACAATATAACCTAATATAAAAAAGAAAACATTAGAAATAAACAACAAACACAACCTTATTTTAATCATAAGTGAATGATGCAAAATGAAAATCAAACTTTTGGCTTAATAATACGGAAAATCACTCTTTCACGCTAAAATAGATTTTGTAAAGAAAAATGCTTCAAACAAAAGTTTTAGATCTTTTAATTTTCAATAAATTTTATTACATACATTTTTTTCTTAAAATGCATGCTAAGTCCGAAATCTTATAAATCCCATTTTTAAAGATTTTCATGAAAAAAACCGAAAAATTACTATTACCGCAAAACTAAACGTTACACAAAAAATATTGTGACACTGTCAGAAATGTAAACCTCCATTTAAGGTCGTCAAGCATGAAAACAGCACGTATCTACAAAAAAAATAAAAACTAATTAGAAATAGATCTATTAGTAAAACGTATCGGCTTTTATGCAATAAATCTCTACGTCAAAATCAAACAAAATAAAAATCAATATCTTAAAACCCATTTGGACGGAATACTCTAATTTTGGGGTATATCTGCAAATTGTATTAGGGAAATTTTAGAAATATTCTAGTCAAAATCTAACATAAACATATTAAACATATTTGGTACATAAGTACCAAATTTATTTTTGGAGATTTCAACTTAAATAAAGTTAAATGAAAATTTCAATGATAAAATTAGGAATAGACTATTGGAACATCAAAATTTAATAGCAATTAACTTATTAGACGATAATTTACCTCTAAATTCATGGTTGAAACGCTTATGTATTGAATATATTATCTAGTGTCAACAACAACAGTCAACAAAATATTTGTTTTGAGATTTTTGGTTAAAAATCGCACTGTGGTAAGCAAGACAATTTATTTCACCTGAATGTTATATAAATATTTTTAGAGTAAGAAATTATTGCATAAATTCATAATCAATCACAAAATTTGGGAACATATTCAACTTGTTCATAAATTAATTAAAATGTGTATCAACATTTAAACTTTAACGTCATAGTAGTTCGATTCGTTATTATAAAACAATAAGATATTCTGAATGACAAAAGACATTATTTAACTTTGTAGTACACGTTCACAAAGAAGATTCGTCAAAGATTCACTAATGGACACCTATTTGCTAAGTTACCTTCTAGAAGGTTCCAAACATAATGTTCCAGAACCTTCCAAATAGTAATTACAATATAAACGACAAAACAAAAATTTAAGGGTGTAAGTATGTTTCCATAAAAAATGACCAATTAATTTACCTGTCACACTTAATACTAAAAAAAAAAAAACTGTTGAGGAACTTTTAACATAATCAAGGAACTTTTAGGTTATTACATGGATTAAATACGACTCTCTACGTTTCGCAATCAGATAAAAGGGTTTTCATTTTTTTTAATAAGAAACATAATTACATTAACAACGATTAAATAAGACAAAAATTCTTTAAAAAAATAACATGAAAACATTAAATATAAACCACTCACCCGCGCGCGCGTGCACACACACACACACAGAATTTTAAATCAAAACATTTTAACAAAATTAAGTGAACACAATTAATTTAACACTACAAAAAACCCAAGAAATAATTTAGTATTCCTTTATACACAGAGATATGTACAGTGGAAGCGGGAAACAAAAGGGAATTATGGTAACTCTCTGGAGTACAAATTTAATAACTCCACAAGATGGAAGTTAGCATACCGATTGTAATATTGTGTATAGACAACTTTAACTTTAAACAACCCTCATATTAACAACAAGAAAACCACTCATTTGTATGCTGTACAACTAGGTATTAAATTAATCATTTAACTTAGTAATTAAATGGTATTCTATCATAATGTAACGTACAATATATTATTACAAGAAGAAAACAATTTCATAATGATATCACCACAACCGTTGTTTTATCAAAGATAAATCACATCAAGCTTAATTTAAAATATATTATATCAACATTAATGTATATTAATTTCCAATAATAGAACAAATTATGACGTAAATTCTAATTAATACCACAATAGTATTTTTATTATCCCATTTTAAATGAAAAAAGAAAACTAAAACCAGGCAGGTGGTTAAATTATTTGCATTCGATCAGGTAGTTGTAGGAGTACATAAAATAGTTCTGTTTCTTATCACATGGTCAACCAATTACAAGACTGAAGCATTTAAGAACAGAAGAGGTAAAAGTGTGAAGGACACTAAACTCTATTTTACGTTCAGAATGCAGTACAGCTGTTATGAGAAGCCGCTGTGTTATCAGGCGTACGGAAAACATCAGGCACAGCCAATACAATTACCCTCCTCAACCGACACCATCCGCAAGTCACGGGCAAAAATATTTGGAGTTTAGCTTACCACGCTCTAACAACCTCATTTTTAATAAAAAAATTTCCTGAAGAAATACTTTCACTTCCTAATGAATCGTATTTTATTACGCTATAAATGTTATTATTATACTCTGATATTTAGATAAGAGACCGTAGGTACATATAAGAGAAAGGGGTATAATGTCTCTCTTTCTTCGTGACCGTCGCTGTTGCGGTGCGGAGTCAATATATTTAGTTAGTGTAGTAGCGCTCAAACTCCCATATGAAATACATTGCTTATGGCTTCCCGTACTGCATTCTGAAAGTGAAATCGACTATAGTCAGAGTTATCTCTGAGAGTAACGAATCTTTGGGAAAATACATAAAATTATATTTCATTCTTTTTAATCCTTTAGGAGCAAGTAAACTACATTTAACAGCCTTAATTTCATAGATATCAATTACAAAACACAGTTGCTGATTTTTAGAACTGCAATTCTTCGTGAAGAAACGGGAAACATTTACATGTTGCTTTGGTAGTCAACCGTGTTTTACCCTTTTCATTGTAAAGCCAAACCCTGTGGTGAGTCAAGTGAAAGTGTCATTTCCAGGAAAGAAAGTAGGTGGTTTTCAGAGGGCCTGGCATGCTGATAAGTATACTAATACATTCAGGAGGAAGGCAATTTGTAAACTACCTCCTTCCTTGTTTTACTTAGTAAGACCTCTAGAGGTTCAAACCTGCCTTTCGGCTTATGACCTAAGCAACAACAAAAACCAGTAAGTCACGCGCATGGTTATGTTTGTTGATTCGTAATACCTTTATTCACGACAATTGGAAAATACATCTACAGAACATAAAAGAAACTACTTGAACAATACTTGGGAATATCATCAAAAATGAATCCAGATATTTGTTACTTCAAGCCAATATCCAGGGGAAAATATATGGAAAAGGAGGACCTGGTAGAAGAATAGTGTCGTGGTTTCGAAATATCATAATTAAACGAGTAGGAAAAATTTCAGAAGTCTATTCTGTAGTGCCACAAATAAAGTGAAAATTGCTATGATAGTCTCTCACGTTCAGAACGGACAGAAAAATAAAACAACTAAACCTAAAAATGAAAATGTTTCATTGGATACTAAATAAACGCTGTTTTGCAATAAGTGTCATTTTGTCTTTTCTCTTTTCGTTTTTAAGTTTATTTGTAAGTGATGGTAACCTCTGAGTCAGGATTAACCTTTGGAGGTACCTAATTTCCATTCCATGTAAAGTATAAAGTGTATTTCATTTTATGTAGTCTATCTGTTACAAATTTTTGTTGCGTATGGTTTTGAAGTGTTACATTTCTGTCGTAATATGTTGCGAAATATATTGCAACTTATGTTAGAATGGAAATAAATAATTATTTTTCAAAAAAATTTCGACGAACGGATTTAATTGTGGGGGCTCGGTACTTCATTCAAACATACAAATCCTGCAGAAGTTGCAATTACATTTGCTCATAACAAACACAGCATTACCTTGGTACATAACAAACACTATAGTACAGAGAGATTTAACCATTTCTCCAATTCAACAAGAAATTTACACATATAGTACACAACATCAAAGAAGACTCAAAACACACATAAATCATTTGGTTATCTCATTTTTAGACAAACCGAATGACATTCAGCGACTAAAAGGAAGGCATCCTACAGAATTATTTTAAAGTGACAAGGCATGACATAAAAATTGATGAAGATCCTTTGATTGGTGGGAGGAAGAATTCTTAACTCAAGAAACATTATTATAGTACGTCATCTACTTATTATTCTGTAACAGATTGATTATAAAATTTTACAGCAATTAAAAAAAATGTAGTTTTTTGACCAAAAATGATAAACTGAATTTTTTTAATGGTTACCGATTTTGTTCACTCGAAGCTACAACAAAGTACACCGTAGTTTAATTTACATACATGATCTGAAAAACTGCCAACTAATCTATATTCATATAAAAGCTGTTGCCGTATAATCTTTTTAAATACAATCTCCAGAAAGACCTTAGAATTTTACTTGTAAATTTCATTCGGGTCGGAAGTACTCATTATGATAGGATTTTGAATGAATTTACTTACAAAGAATGGAATACAATACCGACAGTCAAAAACCATTTTTTTAAATATAAAGCTTAGGAGTATTTTAGGTCAAAAATGCATATAAAAAAAGAATTATATGGGAAATTTAATTTTTCTGTAAAACGGTATTAAAGTTTTTAAAAACTTACAGCTTTAAGGTTAAAAACTTACAGCTATTGCCAAAATATATACACATCAAACAACTTTAGAGACCGCTGACATAGCGTAGTGGGTAGCGCTTTTACAAAACGGAAGGTCTCTGGTTTGTTTTCGGCTAGGATCTAGAAATAATTGCTAGTCAAACTCCACCGTTCCAGTTCCATAAACCAATATAGTCGTTAATGCTTAAGATGTTATACTACTTTAAATAATAAACCAAAAGACAAACAAATTAAGAATAATAAAAATATTACAAACATTGCGTTCAGTACTATCTTTTCACCTAACGCTTAGCTTGGTAGGAATTTACGACATTCAGTAAAAAAAATACTGGTCTATATATCTTATAAAATTACATTCTTCATCTAACATAAAAATACATAAGTAAAAACAATAATGTCGTAAGTTTTTTGTTTTTCTGTAAAATAAAATATTTTTAAATGCGAAGCGAGCGGGATCAAAAATATATCCTCACTTTATTTTGGAGGTAGGGTCGTTAAATTATTTAGTAACCTAAATAGCTTCCGTATTTATTATAGAACTATCACAGTCTATTTGAATTGAAACCAAATAAAATGTTCAAGAAAACTAAAAAATGACGATATCAAGCCAGAAAACAGATTCCGGTTAGCCCAGGCACTGCGTATTAGCAGCGAAAATGGATAAAATTAAGTGTCCACGGAAGGCATGATTCAGACGCTTCAACGAGGGGTAAATGGAGATGACAAGTTAGGAAACAAAGCTGTCACCGAAGAAAAATGATTCAGACATTTTCGCACATTGTAGAAAATGTTACACGAAACATGAACAAAGGGGTAAGAAGGAAAGAGTTAGCTGCTTTGGAACCAAAAGAGTACTTTAAACATCATTATAAAACCCTATAAAATAGACAAAAATTTCAAAAGGTAATTCTGTTTTAACTAACGTTTTAACTAAAAGTTCATGAGTTTTAACTAACTCATGAAAGTCAAAAGATAAAGGGTTAATTGGTTAGTTAATTTTTCCACATTGCAATCCTTAATTTTTTAACAGATTGGGCCGGCCAGTTGTTGAAGTGGTCACCATAACCTATCCAGAGTCTTCTATGCTAGAATTCTCGGGTTCCATTCCCGGTTATGTCTGGCACTTTTCATATCATGATACCTCATAACATTACCAACGCAAAAGACTAAGCTTTTGTAGGCACCATCAACTTCCAATAATAAATCCGAATACATCTTATAACTTTTATTTACTGGTGTTATCTTTCTTGGAAACTCTCGATTTTCTCCTGAAAAACTATCAGATACTAGGGACACGATCGAATTCGAAGAGTAGGGATAGAAGGGGTAATTTTTTCAAAGAGTGCCGGCTCCATCGATTAGAAGAGTTAACTGCATTAGTAACTACAATTTATAAAACTGCTAAATTGTATTTGAATCAATTTCTCTCAGTTATTAACGAAGAACATGGAACACGAAACCTACAGAGTTGAGGTAAAATACATACTTAAACAGAAAATCAAATTAAATATATTTTGATATTCAATGAACTACCAAAGGCAGTCTGTTTACTTCGTATTTTTTGTTGTTTCTGTCTGTAAGAAAATCTGATAACTTAAGTGTTACATAAAAACAAAAGTTTTTTGAAACTTTAATAGGTTAGTCAAAGAAAGGAAAAATACTGATATTAAAAGAAAACTACAGCAAAACATTACACGATTGAAATTGTAGAATGATTGTTTATTAAACACAAATAGGATGTCAATAAAAACACGTTATATCTCTAGATGGATTACGAGATGATACATTACGTTAACATTATCCGTAACATATCAGTGCATTTTGTCTTAGAGTGTTACATTTATTCGATAAATGAATGTCTCAATACCGGTGTCAGATATCCCAATGGGTGAATCAGTCACCATTACAAAACCAAGCTACTTGATCTTCCTTAAAAGCTTTGTCAAGTGAGAGAGAATGTCTCATCCGGGACAACTAATTTTCCGCCAGGAATCCTCCCTTCATCATGCCCTGTAAGCTCAACAAGCGTTTCTGTATGTCTAGTCGTTCTCTATACTTTTTTATTGTTGAAGGGCGTCTAGTAATTGGAATGGAAACGTACAAAAATAAAACAACAAAATGTTAGTATTCCAGTGGTGTTTTATTTTCAAATTGTCACTTTAGAATGAATAATGAATGCTTGCACGTAATATGAAAAACCAAACAAAAACTAAAGTAGGCACAATTCCCATTAAATTGTTCGTTCTTTTTTATCGCGTTACAAAAAACATCAGTAAATTCATCCGTAGCTCCTTAAAACAGATTTATAAATATTTCCTCAGGAGTGCTAACAATGGTTAAATCTTGATTTTCGAAAAAGATCCCTGAAATCATCCCCGCCAACCAAATTAGAACTAGATTTTCTAATATACTATGTACCTAATAACATTTACACAAACTACTCAACATATTTTCTAGATTTAGGGGGACAATTTTTGTATAAATTATAATCCGTTTTTCTCCATTTTCTTAAACAAGTCGTGAAAAATTGAAATCTAACATTTAGTTAGTTTTCAACTAACATTTTACATTTTCTGTAGTTTTCTTCAGATTAGTGTGTTTTCTCCTCTGTGTTTTCGGACCTTCCTTTCTCTTGCCAAATTTCAACCAATCGTCGGGGTGGTTCGCTTTCCTTCTGCCCTCCAAGTTGTTTGAACCGTTGGTGGGGCTGAAGCCGCTCGACCAGAGGTTTCGGGAGGATGTAGATTAAGCCAGGTTCGTTAAAAATTCAGCAACGAGAAAGTTTCAAGAAGTTCAGGTGACCAAAAGGGAAAGAAGAAATACTTATTTAATGGTATTTGACATTCTAATTTTTTTGTTAATCATACGGGATAAGGAAGCTTGTTTTTTTGTTAAAGTCGTGAGATGAAAGGTTAGGTGTCTCTAATATTTTTCAAACAGTTTAAGATAAGTTACGTAACCAATATTGTTAATAATTATTCAATTATTAAATGCTTTTAGACAAAATCGAAAGAGCAAAATTTTTATTTATTCAGTTAATTTATTGCTCTATTGCTAGAGCTGGCACCCTACATTTTTTTGATTTCATTACCTAGTAAAATATTTTCACACCGGATAATGGTGGTGCATGCCTACCAAAAGCAATTTAATTTAGACATTAAATTTATCAAAGGAGCAAATTTATTCGACCACCTCGGTGGTTCAGTTGATCCGAATTTTACTAGGTATTACGTAAGAGTTCAGGTTTCGATTCTGAATTAGGATTTTTGAATTTAATAAACAGTTTTATTTTGTACCACAAGCAAAAAAATCCGTTAATGACGTAGATCCTGCTGGAACTTGAAAAAAAAATATATAAAATAATTTTTCTTTACCGGAATGAAACACTACAACAAATAGATTTCTTAATTAAAATTTTGAATTTCTTCACAAAAGGAATTTATAAAAATTGAATAAATATATAATAAAATATACAATTATTAATAAAAAAAAGTTGTACTGTTTGTTTCAATATCCTTCATCAAAGTTATAATATTGAAATACTTTAACAAAATATGTTAAACAAATTTTTAAACACCGAATTAAATTAGTTCTTAAATTAAAGATATAAATAACATTTTTGACGGTTTACTTGACATGACTTTTTTCCATTATTTCAGATTTATTATAAATAAATGATTTATAGTTTCATAAAAAAATAAGAGGTAAAGAAAGGCTGTTGTTCTTTAATCCTAAATTTCTTAACAAACAAAAGAGAAAAAGATGGTGAAATATAGTACTAAGAACGATTTTTAGACTGATGTAGAAAAGTAGAAGACAAAAGAGAAGTTTGAAAAACTTTTTCGGATGGCAAAAGAAGTTAGTAAAAATGAGAAAAAGGTAGGGCAATATAGCATGGTATTATATTTTTATAATAATGATTCCTTTTCAACAAAAATTTAACCGTACAAAAACAGTTAATCAATTCGCGTACTTTATAGAACATTGTTTTTTTAAATAGAAAATCAAACCATGCATCACACTATCACCAAAAATTTACTGAGAGTTTAATGCGGTAAAACAAAACTAATGAAAAATTATTTTTAGAAAATTTCACAATTTATAACACAGCGGGATTTTCTGTAATGATTTATCGAAAGTCTTGATTGAGGAAAACATCCACTGACATACCCGCAAAAACTTTTCGTACGAGATTCCTATTTAAATTTTTCTTTGATCTTGGTTATGGATAATAAGGTGAATACACGTGAATTCAGAGACAACCAAGTGGAAATAGTTTTTATTTCGCTGAAAATATAAATACGTATACCATGCAAACTATAAATCGAAGGATTTGATATTATAGGTGTTTCTTTTACTATACAACGAAAGTTATTTTTATCACGAATAAAAACTTTAAATGCATTAATCAATTAAAACAAAAATTTAAAGTTAGTTTCTACTGATATTTTCGATGCACCCCAGACCAATGTCTCTAAACCTAAACACAAGAATCAACCACCAGACTTAGCAGGCAGAATAAAACGACTAAAAGAACATGGTATAATGTGCGAAATATAAATAAACTCCCATTAACTTACGAACAAAGCCTTAAGATTTTCTAAAAACATGACTGAAAATAAACGCTACAATGCTTCTATTTCTACCAGAATGATAGAAAGATATCAGTGATTGTATTACATTACATTTAATATTCGTATATACGCGTATTTAGGCCTATATTTTATATTATATTTATAAATATAATATATATTATAATATATACTCTATACCTGTATATTATAATATATAATATATATTAATATTTTAAATTTATATTCGCATATTTAAAAATCTGGTGTGAAACACCACACAACTTTCTCTTGTCAGTGCAAATATTAACAATAAACCTAACATTAGTAATAAAACATTAAAAATAAACAATAAACTAACCCCAACAAACATAACCTAATTTTAATCATATAATGAAAGACGCAAAATGAAAATCAACCTCAGTTTGCCTTTAAAATACGGAAAATCACTCTTTCACGCTAAACTAGGCTCTGTAGAGAAAAATGCTCTAAATAAAAGTTGTAGATCTTTTAAGTTTTTATAAATTCAATTATATACACTTTTGTCATAAAATTCATACTAAGGCCGAAATTTTTAAAAAATCGATTTTTCACACGTTTTCGTGAGAAAAAACAAAAAAATCGGCAATTACCGCTAAACTAAGCGTTATACAAAAAAAATGTTTGAAATAAAAATTGTAGAATTTTAAATTCTCTGCATTTTTTATTATATAAAGTTTTGCGCTATATACATATTAAAGCCGTAATCTTTAAAAAACACTTTTTTTACGTAAAAACAGCCTCACTTAGTATTTCAACAAACATGGCGCCTACGCTTTCTTGTAGAGAATAAAAAATTGAGAAAAACCACGCGATTTTTAAAAAAATCGTAGGACCAGTTTTTGAGAAAATCGCAAAAAAGTGAAAAATTATACGAATAAACTACAAGTTTCGGTTGACCGATTTTGATGAAAATGTTTGTGTCGGGTCCGGTAGTGGTATGTAACTTAAGTTCTGAATTTCAAGTTTGTACGATGTTCCGTCCTTGAGATATTCTGTTCACACACACACACAGACCAATCGCTAAAAACATGTTTTTTGGGTTCAGCGGGTCTGAAAACGTGTAGATCTGGTGAAAACTCGATTTCGAAAAATCGACATGAAAACAATACTTCCTATATATATATTCTTATATATTCCTACATAATCATATAGGCAAGAGAAAGTAAAAAAGTCTATATTAAACTGTTTATCCAATCTGTCGACAGGCGACAACTCCGACTGTTTATTCACAGAAACCACGTGAATCCTGCTGCCGACTTATAGTTATTTATACACGCAGTTTGATACTATCATTAAAATGAAATTCTTTGTTGACATATCTGTAGTAAAACAGAATATCAAAATAAGCTTTTCTACAGAATGATGGTTAAAGAAGTTGGAATTAAACTTTTTGCTTTGTCCGTCAGTAAATATTAATCAATTGATACAAATTTTAATTTTAATTTTACGATAATAAAAATAAAAAAACATGTAACATTAATCTTAACGGTCATGTGTAAACCAATAAAAATTTATATTTAATAACTTGAGAAATTTTTCCAACTTCTAAAATAACTTCTCTTGTTAATGTTCTTTTTTTTACTTTTCAATCATGCAATATTTCCTGTTTCTATACTCATTTATTGAATTAATTCCCATAAAATAAATATATCCAAATTTTATTTGTTTAAAACTTAAATATTAATGAAATTTTTTATTTTAATTTGTACTGTTATTACAATTATAATTATTTTATTTTGATATTTGTGTAAATTTAATAGTATTTATTTATCATTTAAAACTACTTTTTTAAAGAAAAATCTGTTAAACATAATTTTTGTAACTATTTTAACTGTTTTATTTGTATTTTAGTTATAAGTATATACTATGAATTTTTTGTATACGTACTCCTACGTTTTTTTGTATACGTACTCGCGGTTGTAACACTTTATAAAGAAGAGTTTTTGCGCATATGTATATTTAGTTAAAACTAATGTGTAAAGCTTAATTTAAAAATTAACTGTATATTTGACTAAATAAATATAATAAATAAATGAATAATACGCACGCGGATTGTACAATCTAACGTTAAGGAAATATAAAAAATATTTATCCACATTTAAATAAATATTAAACTACTCACAACAATAAAGGAATTACGCTTTCAAAAATTTATCATGCAAGAGCGAAAAAATTTTTATTTGCGGTCAATGTACACATTTATTCGTCCGACCCTTAGTTAAAGTGCATAAAATCGGTCCATTGGACAGATGTAATAGAGCGTATCCTGTTGACTCAGATAGTTAACAAAATCAATTTTTATTTGCTTACTGAACATTGTAGAAGTTTATATTAATTGAAAACGTTAAGTTTCTTCAAAAATATTTTAAAATCAGTAGATAAAATAAAATATGATCGCTTCCGTGGTGTAGTGGTCAGCGTGTTAAGTTACAAAACGGAAGGTTCAGGAGATTCCCGGTTTTAAGGTCTGGAAATTATTACGGTTATAAACCCCCTATTATGTTACTCAAAATATGCACTAATAACCTAGCTGTAAATGGAACTTTTAAGAATAAAACATTAAATGAAATATTTATGAACGCAAAGTGAAGCCAGCTTGTTAGCTGACGTATGATTATGGACTATAGGGTATATATTTTTACATTCATAACATCGTAATACGTCCATAACGTAGGAAATATTTAAAATTGATTGCACTCAATGAGTTGGTTACAGGATAACAAAAAATAGTTCTGTTTCTTATGACATAATCAGCTAATTATTTGGCTGATAAAATTAAGAACAGAAGAGGAATGCGTGTAAAATACACTAATCAGAGTTGTATTCTCTGAGAGTAATGAATTTCACTATAAGCCAGACCCTGTGGTGAATAAAGTAAAGATGTCATTTGCAGGATGGAAAGTAGGCGCCTTTCGGAAGGCATGGCCTGCTGATAAACATACTCTTTCAACTCAGTGAGGAAGGCAATAGTGAACCAGCACACATCTCGTTTCTTACTTAGTAAAAATCTCTACTGGTACAAACTAGCCTTTCAGCTGTTGACCTACACAGCTACATCATAATCAATATAAATAAAGATTCAAACAAATTAATTTTTCTTGTTCCCAAAAACAAAATGAAACTTTAAACATTACTCTATTAGAAATTTAATAATTAAACTTATTTATAATAATGAACATGCATTAAATAACATTAAAAATATTAACAGATATTCGATCTGATAAATTATAAGAAAAACTAATAGTAGTTATAAGAGAAAATTATAAAAAAAATTAATAATTTCTAATAATTATATATCGACGTTTTGGTTCGTTTCAAAGTGCCAATTATTCCTAATTAATTTTACTAAAAACAAATTATTAACAATTTAACAAAGACAACACAATGTACGAGTATTACGTATTAATGATCATTATTATTATTATCATCTCATTATCATCATCTCATTATCATTATTTTATTATCTCGTATTATTACCTTATTAATGATCTTTAAATCTTGTATAAAATATAAGCTGACATCTCTTTTGTAATTAACTTATTAATAATTAACAGCTAATGTATTTTATTAAATAAATCAAGAAAATAAAACCGACTAATATTTTTATTACCTATTAATTGATATAAGAATAAATGAGTAGGCAGCAACATTTAAATTATTATTCATCCATTTTAAAGTAAAACGTTTACTATATAGATGAGATTAATGAAAAAATTAAGTTAAATAAATTAATAGAAAGTAAATTAATGATGAAATTATAAAAATTTGTTATCTTTACTGCTGAAAATAATATCATGAAAGAACTAATTTTCATAATTAGTATAAATTAATTTTAGAACGATCAAACGTATCCTTTTATTACTTTTAAAACTATAACTGAGATTCATAACAGTTATATTTTCTAATTAATTTAATTTTATGTTTTTAAAAAGAAGATATTGACTCAGTGATTAAGGTTAATGAAATTATATTGTTTTCCATAATCATGTCTTATGGATTATAAATGTATTAAGAGTCCTTAAGTTTATGAACAAGGAGTTAAACTACAGTAACCGTCTTATAAATTTTAAATTACTCCAAATTTTCTCGTATATAATTTAAATGGAAGTAAGTAATTAAGTAATTTCATTATCTATATGAACTTATTCATTTGTGTAAACGTAATACTTGTAAGTCAAAGTGAATCAACTGTTTTTCAGTAAAAAACACTGAAAATATTTTGTTCCCAAACATACATTATTACTTTTTACGCTTTACTAAAAGCACAAGAACTTTACCCTATGTTGTAATCAGATTGTTTTTCCACTTTAACCTCTTATTCATTTAACAGGTAATGCATTGTTTAAAGTGATTACTAAAAATGATTTCATTCACTGGACTTCTAGGCATGAGTAGGCAAGAAATATTATTATTGACAATCAGAGTTCTTGTTTATCACGTACAAGCACATGTGGTGTTAAACCGCTTGTCTAACTAGTTTATACACCAACGAACTAAAGACTGCAGATGAGATCTAGCCAATAACAGCCAAGGTCGGGTGTGAGGTTCCCCCTTCGCTAAGTCACACTCTGTTCCACCGAACTCCAGCTGACTTTTTGTTAGCCCGTCTTCCACAGCGAGACCACAACGTGACAACGCAGGATACGATTAACGAAAGTCAATAGGCTCTGTGCCGTGATCTAGGTCACTTTGCTCCACCTTCATCTTCAGTCTCTAGTTCGTTACACTATAGATGCTTATTACGTATTTATGTGCATAAAAAATTATTAAAATTTTTTTACTTTCACATAATGAGTGAATAAGTCAATCAGTGAGGGCTTTTGAATTTGTAATAATAACTTTTAAAACCGTTATGAATGATTTTAATGGATACACTTGATTGCCTTCAATTTAAATTAAACAACTAATTTATGAAGAAACGAAAAAACGTAAATTGATACAATAATTATTAAAAGGTCATTCCGGTTAATTGAATCATCACACTAAATCATAAGACTTATGTATTAATTACAATAGAAGCAACAAGAGTACTAGTTGCTAAATGACATTATATTTTAACAAAGCATGTGATATTTTTAACGTGGCTGTTTCATATACAATTTAAAATTTTACATCAAATTTTGTTCATCAATAAGTGATACACTTCACCCCTGGACGGTCGTTATCGGTAATGGATATAATGATTGTGAAGCCGATATGTAGCTGTTATATGTACCATATTATTTGCATGATTAGTGGGCGGAATGTACAGTGTTTTAGAAATTGGGTTGGGGTCAGAGAGTGAATACGTATTGTACATCGGATAAAGCTAACTTAATATCGCGAAATGAGACAGAGAGACAAACGATGCTATAAAACATTAATTGGTTACACTGTATAATTATTTCAAGCCATTACATCATGATGACCGATATCAATATACTGTATTACTGCTCATCTCTTCCCCACCGAATTTTAGGCGCAACACTAAGTATAAATGCAAATAAACCGACAGTTTTAGACCTGCCACTGAATACAATATACGGAACAATCGTGCAATACTGTAATACTTGCATTAAACATAACACTAACGAGCTTAAATCGACGGACATTGCCTATCAGATTGCTTAATAGTAATACAAATTCGGCGTATGTTCTTTTACCAATTCATTTTCATAAAATTGCATTAAATTAAAAAAAAACAAAACAATGATATTGATGAGAAAATAAAATAACATCTCGTTAAATTATAGTATCACACTTAAGTTACATTTAAACGGGAGACATGTCCACCAATGTTTTTAAATAATGTACAAATTCCAAATTCGCAACAAAAAATATGCCAGCCTTCAACTAGACAGGCATCTAAATTGAAGGATATCACATAAAAAAGCAGCTAAATCACCTGTACCAACAGCTATAATGGATGGTTAACATGAAATCGAAACTATCGGCACCAAATAAATTACTTATAAAACACTACTATAATGCTTTTCACGATTGATGAGCTCTGCTGTTACACACGTTTAGACCAATCAGAACGTTTGCCAGCGTTGTCAGATTGTACCTGATAAACATTATGTGCGCATGCTTGTAAGAGCCAAAGTAGTTCACTCGTAATCTTGCATCTCTTACTGAAAAAATCGATTATAGAGCGCGTTGGCATGCAATACTTTAATATAATCAGCTTGTCTAAATGTTCATAGTTATTTGTATAGTTATTTGAAAGACCAAAAAATGGCTGATGAAATATATAACAGAGCTAAGAAAGCAAGCATTGGCAACGTTGCTGGAAAGTCATTAGCCAGCTATAAAGTGGGTGGGGGGGGGCAATGCGTACGTTCAGAGCTCATCAGCCTTGAAAAATAGTAATAACCACTACTCTTTAACTTAAGCGGACATACGGTATACCACTCTGGGGTACAAGTCACTGTAATCTATATATTAGTAGCGAACAGGTTTTTTTTTACACAATTTTAACCACCTAAACGTTCATCGATTTTCCCCGAAGTGGGTGAGCTCAAATGAATCGTCTGTTTGAGTAGATTTGCAGAAAACTAATCAAAATCATATATTTTGATTTATGACCGTAAAATAGGAGGTCTAAAATAAAGATAATAATATGTGAAGTTAATAAGAACGAAAATACGGTAAGCGATGCGCCTGTATACCGAATGCAATACTACCCTACGTATATCTCTCTCTTTCTTTCTCTATTTACCCCTCTCACATGTCGCACAGCTATTTCAGGTTGGAGGAGGAAATTTAAACGAACTAAGGTATAGCCTACCAATGTACTGGCAGTGACGCATCGCTTTAGATTTTCCAAAGTGGTTGTTGTTACTTTTAGTAATGTACAGTGAGTTTTGCTTTTGTTTTTAACAGCTCTTTTCAGAGCTATTATATTTTTTCAGATCATTTGAAAGCCTAAAAATTCAAATAATGCGATACAGCAATAAACAAAAAGTTGTTTGCTCATAGAAGTTCGTTCTTTAAAAAAAATTTACACTTCAGTGCGGGGTTTTCCGCACGCCTTCACCTAGTATTGAATTAATTCAAAAGTTTCAGTCAAAAATCTTCCAAACAACACAGACTCACCGTGGCGCATGCCCAACATGGTAATACAAAGAGACAAGAACACTCCTATTGTACAAGAAGATATACAAATATTTTACACCACTATCAAAAAACACCTGTAAAGTCATCAGAATCCAGAAGCCATCGATCTTTTAGACTACAATGAAACACTTAGAAGACTGCACAGACTACATCGTACAGATTTATTTAACACTTTCATATCATGAACAACACAACGAATTTGTAATTTATAGATTGATACTAGAGGATATTGCTGATGATTCATACTCACAACACATCCGTTCACTGTTCTACAAGACAGATCAAAGATTCACAATAACGCGAAAAATTATTAAGCACTTACAACATCCCGTTAACTACGCTTTACGACAAACTAAATAAAAATGTTTAACTTTTCACACAACCGTACAAGTTGAAGGCAACATCACAACTATACAAATAAAATCCATAGTATAGAAAATTCGTTCACATCAGTATGAATCATCAGTGGAACCGGAGAAATAAGACCTGAAAATAACTGAGTGTTTGTTTTAAGATAAAGCAAGAAAATTTTTTTTCTTAATAAAATGGTATAAGACCTCTTTGATTTTTGGAAGGTTTACATAAACTATGCAAATCTAGGATGCGACATAAATCTTTAGCTATTATCCGATAAATAATTTTTAAAATTTAGAAAAAATTAAACAGTACGGGAAGATGTTGTATTGTAGGTGTTTACTGTACCGCACTTCATACACGCTGTATAATATAATACAAACTGTAGCCACTTCATACAAAAGATAGTTACTGATAGATAAAGGAACTAAATTTTCCAAACAACCTGACATAAAATAAATAAAAAATTAACTTAATTATACCAATCACGATTTTATTAAATTAAAAAATTACATCATGCTTTTCGTACGTCAGTCAGGAAGGTCTAAGCTTTCCAACAGCGAAAAATATTCTAAATCGGTTGGGTAGTTTCCGAGATTGCTTGGTACAACAAGTAAATAAACAAAAAAACATTATTTTTTAATATTACGAATTAGCACATAGAATCATCTATTACATAGTACTCTCAAGTAGAATCCAATGACATCAGTGTAACTAGTCCTGCATTTCATAACCTAATTTAGTAAAACAACCAAATTTGTATTTCAATTAAGATGGAAAACCGTCATAATTCAGTTACTTTACATGAGGGGTCTAGTATCACAATCAGCCACATCCATTTCATAAAATATTACAGATAAGCAAAAAAAAACTGTTTAAATTTAAATGACAGTATCTACTATCTTGGTCAATAGTTCAAGTTATAAGTATTAAATCCCACATAATAGGCCTATGTCTTTTCAAAATCTAGGAAAACTAATGTTTCTTTTAATGTGGCTGGTTTTAAAACAAAATTTTACTGTTTTTTTTTGTGAAAAATTACGGTTTTAATTTGAAAGGTAAGCAATGAATTTGATCATTTCAACTAATTTAATAAAGTAACTACTCCTAACTATAAATTATACAAAGAATACACTTTTCATTGAGTACTGGTCGTGTTAAAATTAAATTGTTTAAAATCGATATTTTTTAAGCAATTAAAAAAATCACTTGAATAACACCCTGTCATAATAACAAAATTAAAAGATATAGTAATCAAATTATCTTAACATAAGTACATTTATTACAAAACTACATTGCTTTTTGATAGAATAAAATGTAGTTCACCACAATAGTGCAAGAGCGAACCCATCGGCTATTTATGTAAGTATGGAAGTGGCTTGTTCTGAAAACTTCAGAACTTCTTTGAGAAATTTCATTGGATATTGATCGTTTTGATGTAGATTCTTTTATTTAATATGTTCATAACATTGAAAACTTGTAAAAAAGAACGGAAACAAATAGAAATTTTTGAATATGGCTAGTTTTCATTCTAGACCCCTCACATAGTGTTGAAACTCGAACTAAAACCTTTTATATGTAATTAATAATTAACAATTCCAAAACGTTCTGGAGAGATTTATAAACCATGTAAATAGGAATGTAATTAATTTAACACAGCTGAGAACTAAAAACATATATACAGAAACGAAATAACAAATATAAATATTGTATTATTAAAATAAGGATTTTATATATCTGGATACGCATATTTCACGCCTATATCTCACGAAAAGGTGTAAGTATGTTAAACAGCGAGATAGTTCCTTTGCATTATTTCTTCCTTTTCTTCTTGTTACTTTCACATCCTAAAAGCTCCAACGTCGGTTGAAGTTATGAACTAAGACCGCGGTAGTACAGTACAACGCGGAAGGCAGAACACAATAAGGAGACGGGTGAACAGCGGCAGGAGCACATTGTTGGCCGGGGTGTAGGTGCTCCTGACAGGTGGAGGTGCTAAGGAGCAATTGGGCGTGAATCAACTGAAATATCGCTCCATCCCTCATCCCTCTAGACTTAACTGCGCTTTCCATTTCCTTGCCTTTAAGTGTTCCCACCTCACTTCCAAGAAGACGGAATATATTACTTCGACTACAACTTGGGCCAACTTGTTCTGCGATTACTCATGGCGATAAAATTTCCAACGGTTTTGTTGCCCTCTCCACTGAGCCAAGCAAGAGTATTCTAGCAACAAAAGTAATTTTAAAGATCGGGCAAATGTTTTGAATCCCAGTCCCACTCCTATCAAATTTATTCCAATAACGCGTCTTATTCTTTGTCCATTTATCGTTCTTTCAAGATGAAAATTCCTTCAATAGAAGTTTCAGTTGAAAATAAGAAGCTATAACGGTTGGCTCTAATGTTCAATAAAATTACGTAAATCATTGAATTTTTCTACAATAAGTCATCTTTAGTCTACGTTTACGATTATGCAAACGTGCCATAAACACTAATAAATTCTAACTCTTGAAGAAAATTTGTATTAGAAATTTTTTGATTGATGTTCAATAATATCCACACCCATATAAACATCATAAAAAATCCTTATAAGAATGGAGGAGTGAAACGTAACAGACTGTTACGAAAACCTTCACATAAATGATAAACGCTACTAAAAGGTAAATTTAGAAAGTTAATTGTTCAAATAATTGAATTAACTTTTCCAAAAACAAAAAGGTCAACACGAATAAAGAAACATATTTATCTATTTATACATTTCCATGGAAGCAAGCAATTCAAATTTGAAAACACCAGCATGCAACTAGCACCCACTTATTGGTACCTCGGGACTTGCATAGAACAAATGGGAATTAAAACTATAAAAACTATATAGATTTGAAGCAGTTAAAATTGCACGATCGTCCTTCGTGACCAAAAATTCACCTTTATAATTAACGACGAAATCAGGCCTTGGTTGCTTCGCTGTAATATGTTATAATACATATATACTTATCAAGCGTTTACCCTAGTTCACTAGGATTTTCCGCTTACATTTTTTGAATTAGTGAATAAACAAAGTGAGGTAATACGTATATCTACACCACAGATCAACAAAAGCTTGAGAATTTGGAAAATATAAAGAGAGGTCCTACGTTTGCACGGTTGCATAATTTCCACAATAATTTAGTGTGGAAGGTAGTGGGAAGAAAGAATGTCACTTAACGTAAAGTTTTCTGGATGAGAAGTCTTTACGTGTGGTACTGTTGCAAGTAGGCCTACGAATATCTAGAGCTTCTCTTAAAAAATTTAACAATTATTATTAATGGTAATCAGCTTTTGACAGGAGTGCGACAACGGGAACATGGATGTCTCACAGTAAGACAAAAAATAGATTTGTAAGATGTCATATAATATAATTCAGTCGGTTGGAAAAAGTTAATAGTTGACATATCACCATAACATAGATCGTAATACAATATCACAATTTTGAAAATAAATTTGGAATCAACTTTTTGATAACGGCTTGAAAAGCGTTGGAATGCTGTTTTTAGAGAAGTCCCAATACCAAGTCGGGAATGAAACAAAATTTAAAACATATAATAGACCTAATTGAATTATATTGCAAACGACCATTTTAGCGCAAAAGAGTTACATAATTATCACAGAAGTTTTAATATGTACGTAGTTTTAAATTCTACAAATCCAAAAATTCATGAGAAAATAATTGTTTTCTTGTTACAAAAGAACGCGAAAAAGCTCTAAGCGGAAGGTTCTTAGTTTAATTACAGGCTATGGTCTGAAAGATTTGATGAACTGATTGCGCGAAGATGCTATGTAACATTTGTTTTCAGTAACTGAGTTTTGTGATAGATAAAGTTGTTACGTTCATGTATATTTAAATAGATGACATAGAATCTCTATTTTTTCATTGTGATGAAATAATATTGAATAAAAAAGTAATGTTTTCCTTAATTTTATGTTTTGTAATATATTAAGGTGTTAACATCACTTGACTCCTTTTTCCATCGGAATGTTTTACAGTCTTACAGAAATTACTTTAGAGTAATTCATCTGTGGTAAATAATACTTATATTTTTACTAATAAACGATGTTATAAGTTTTTAAATACATTTTTCATGAACTTTGTCTTGTATAATTGAAATACTATTCATATATTCTCAGATACACAATATACATTTTTATTGGATGAAGGTCATGCATGAGAAAATTTATACCGGAAAGTAAAGTTTGAAGAATTTCGTAATACAAATTTTCATGAAGCGATAATATGTAGGTACCAAAACTAAAAAAAAAACAACAAAACCCAGACAATTCACAAAAATATAGGAGCCTTAGATCTTTGATCGTGATTTTTCTTCTTAGATCGTGACTCTGGAAACTACATTTTTGTTACATAACACTCTTCATTTCTCTCATGAACTACATTTGACAATGGCCAGACTTTGTACGAATCGTACAAAACAAAAAGAAGAAACCAGTGAAATCACATTAATGAAAACCCTGTAACTTACACTCACTAATCAAGATTTCCTTTGTTGAAAACGCTGTTTTTCTTTTAGCTTTTCCGTTATTTGATAAAAAATATAAACGACTATTTCAATGAAGTCCAGTGAATATATCTTGCGGATACAAGATATACAGGGAACTATAATAATGTTAACTGAGCTGAAATGCGATACTGAATTAGGGAAATCGTAGGGTAATCGAACAGCAAGTAGATAGTAAACAATGGCGAGTGTTCGCCTTTACTGATAAGTGTTATCGAATGCACTAAAGCATCACACGTTGTATTTGTCGACAAATAATCAAGTTCAATAATGAAGTCCATCCTACAGCTAAGCTGCTTTATTGTTGTACGCCGAAATATATTATTAGTACTACAATCCACACACACAATCATTACATTAGTATTAAAAAACGTTTTACTTAACAACGTAGTTTTAAACAATAAAATGTAGATACTCAAAATAAAAAAAAAATAAAACATTCCTCCTTATAATTAGGTACAATAACTTTTCCAAATAGGCTTACTGAAAATACAATTTAAAGAAACATAATCGCTACAACAGATTAGCATTAATGCACCCACGCGTATAGGCCTACTTGGAGAGACTAGATAAAACTAAACAAGTTAAAAGTATGATACTTACGAAATTAACACTCAATTTATCGTTACGTTAGTAATATTATGCATACCTGTAACAAAAGAAAAATAAAATTAAAATGAATTTTTGAGTCTAATAACTAGATTTATATCATGTAAAAATTATTATGAATGTGAAAATACAGTAATATAGGTATACCTTTAAATATACTCAACTTAATCCAAAAGACCTATTTCATTTGAGGCACGAACAGTGTACATAGAAACTTCTAGAAATTTATTTGAGGTCAGGACAAAAAATTATACGTGATTAGTGATAAGAACCAAATCACCTCGTCCGGTTCATACAAAATTTGCAAAAATAAAAAATTAAACCATGCTATTTTATTAAAATAAGTTATATTTAATACAAAATTTCTAATAATAAAGTGAGGATCAAAGTTTTTATAACAAAATATATCTCGAACAGTTGGTTTTTTCTTATCCTACACCTCAGTGCCATTTGAATTGAGGTTAGCGAAAATTTTGGAAACTTTTACCCATCGTGGGCCTGATGACGTAATGTGTTTTCATCGGAGATGGTCCATTCATTGATGTTTTGTAATCACGATTGTTTCTTTCTATCCCTTCTTTCTTCCCTTCTCTTCCCCCGATTTTTATAATGCAGCAAAAGCTTTCGAAAACTCAGATAGAGAATAAAAAAATCGAAGGATTTCATTTATATACTTTAAATGAAGAAACCCGCTAATGGGAGAAATACATTGAATTTTATAAAAATATTCTATACTGATATTCAAAAATAACTGTGAAAGGTGTCTAAAAGTACTAATCCCTAAGGAATAAATGGGCCAAATTTCAGCTTCTCATGTAACCGGGAAGTTAGAGATTTATAGTGATAATTGCTTTAGCAAAAACTTCCCAAATAGACTTAGTTTCTCCACAATATTCCAATTTAATATTGTTTACTTGAAAATATAATATGACATAAGAACGTAATTTTGTTCAAAAACCCAAAACCAAGTAAAAATAAAACGTATTGTAACGTTTATTCCAAGTTCTTACGAGATCTGGTTTTGAATAAATAACACATCTCCCTTTTAATATTATAAAAATTATCTATAAACAAATAAATAAATTCATTACAATCAATTATTAGGCTATGCTTTTAGGTAGTGTTATAAAAACTGCTTATTGTAAACTAAATTAATTACACAATTTTTTAAAAACCTAAAGTTTAACTAATTTAATTAAAAAGAAAATATCGTCATTTACAATCAAATAAATACACAATTCCTTCTTAGGTACAGTTGTTTTGTATATACACAATCACAACAATACGATATCTTTGCCTATCATAAAACGAAACTATATCAATAACGAAACACAAAAGCGGTTTCTAGTTGCACTTAACACTGTTCAAGACAACACAACAACCTGATCTTAACTAGAAAAATGGCCGCTTTATATAACCGATCAAATTTCTAGAAGAAAAAATAATTAACACAAAGAATAAAATAGATCAAGAAAAGTCAAAAACAAACGGACAAGTGGATAAAAAGGAGGCGCTCTATTCTAAGGTTATTAACCAAAACAAAAAGCTATTGTCAAAACATAAATTTCACTGATAAGCACAACGAAGTCCAAAATGTACCATTCATGTGGAAATTTTTTCCATTAGTACAACTGCATGTGTGAAATTTCTGTTTGGAGCTTTAAAATATTGGATAAATATTAATTAGTAGATCTGACAATTCAAATGATAATTCTGACAGCGTTCTGTGATCATAAAATATTAAGAAGTAAATTTCCATTTAAAACTGAATGTTTTCAGGCAACATATAAACGTTAATTTTACTCCCAAATTAATTGCGAATTGCAATACAGTATGAAAAGGGGTCGGTCCTAGACTTGAAATAGTAGTTAAATTATGCTAGTTCGACTCATTTACAAATACAAACATTCGAATAATTAATGATAGAAACAATAATGTAATTGTTAGACTGTTTGTTTTAGTTGGTAACATAGCTAATGAATAAGCTCACCGGTTTATGAACATTCCTTGCTTACTTCCGAAACACTTCATTTGCTATATATTACGTATTATCCATTTCACTGTTTTGATACAGTACACCATGTCATTACTACAACGAATGTTATTTATCAAAACAATAACATTATTAAGGAAATCAGTACAGGTAAATGTATGATAAATAAACGTAATTAATAATAAATAATTGTGCAAAGGTTACCTCCTTTACTATTAAATATTTTCACTACATTATTTATCGTTTTAAAAATACACGACATACATTTACCATACGTCAGAGAACTGGAAAATGTATTTGCAATTTTTTTCACAATCGTTTTTATGCAAACAAAAATCCTTACAAACATCAGAAGCATTCACGATACATATTTAGTATACAACTTAAAGAAAATTAAGTATAAACTTAATTTAAAGAAACAACTTGAGCTGACAGTACGTAAACTACACTGGTTAATTGGTAAATACTCACCTTTGTCAAACGAATCAAAACTTATTTTATATAAATCCGTTTTAAAAACCCATATGGACATATATGGGCTTCAATCGTTATGTACCCCACAATTGAACCCTGCACTTTAAACATAAACATACTCGAACGTTTCCAGTCAAAATTCTTGTGGCGGGCCCTGCAAATTCCGTGGTACATCAAAAACACCTATATCTATGCCGATCTTAATATTGACTCAGTGAAACAAACATATCGAAATTCAGCCGTAAATATGAAGAAAGACTCAACAATCATCCAAACTTCCTGGCTCTGAATACAGCCAATGAAATAAATGGAGAGGTAGATCTGTTTCACAGAGATGGTAAAATTAAAGAAAAACTATACAGGATACTGTGAAGGAAGGCTGTAAATACAGCATGATTTTCATGTTATTTTATGTATTTTTATGTTATTTGTGTCTATGTGGTGTATGTTGGGCTCGGCGGCTGACTGTTTTCTTGTGAAGAAAGAATGACTACGTTAAGTTATAATGGTGCAGTATACTGAGGCGATATTCTATTGCTGTTCTACTGTACCACCTTGCATCCTTGCGATAGTAGTAAGTTGCGACGGCAGGGTGTAGAGGAATTTGCGAGCCCCCCCCCAAAAAAAAATGTTATTAGTTAGGTCTAATTTTACTGAATTTGGAAGTTTTTCATTTCAAAAGTTTTTAAACATTTTTAAAGTAAATTTTTAACTTTTTTCCAAGTTTTAAATTTTTTTTGGAAGTTTTTTCTTCTTTTCTATTCATAATTACAAACAGTAGTAATATGTCCAATAAATTATAAGTATAGTTTTGTTTATTTTCAACCTTATGTAGGTAAAATATTTTATATTGTACAGTGTATAATGAATCATTTAGAGGAATATGATTTAGAGGAAGATGGTAGTTTGTATAGTTATACTTATTATGCAATTTATTTAAAGTATTGTAAACTTTAGAGCAGTAATTGTAATATTTGTAACCTATTCACAAAAATGGCCGAATAAATAAATATACCAGGCAATAAGGGGAGAAGGCTTGAGCACCAATGACCAAGGGACTTTCTTCAAAGGAATGTTTTGGGTGCTGCAGCGGTGTCAGTGCCAACAGTGAAAATACAAATACTATACAATTTTTAGATATAACGTTTTATTAACAGATTGTAAATTGACTAAACAAAGTAAAATGTTTCTTAAGTACGTACATTAGAAAAAATACTAACTTCTTATTAACCAACAGTAAAATCCAATTATTCTTTTATATTTCCTAGGAGTTATTTTACGAGGGGGCTGACTACAAGAAAAAATATCGGTATTTTGTTTTTAACCTTTTTAAATAGTTGGAAATACCCTCTTTTTAATGCCATGAAAATCATGTCTCTATGATAACTAGACATTTTTGTGTAATGTTTTTAGAATATGACTTACTAGAATTTCACTTTCTAGCTTCGTGAAATTTTTCTGTAAATTTTTGAAATCTCACGATACTCATCTCATATCTTTTGTTGTATGTTAGCAAAAGTAAGTAGACAATGAATCACTAGTTGAAAAGAGATAATAAACTAATAACAATCATTCAGGTAAATTGTCGTTTATTTCGTGATTGACCAGGTTCGATAAGACGTTCCGGTTTGTTTTTCCGAAAATTGAGTTTTCCTATAAGATACCAACTTGAAATTTTTACAAAAGTTATAAGTAATAAATAAACGTGTATTAACTAGTTACATATAACAAACTTTACATCTTCATGTAAAAATACTGTCTGCCAAAAATTAAGGCTCAAAAATGATAAAAAATTAAACCCCATAGAACAGGATAGCTATGAAATTAGCTGAGTATAGCTATAACAACCATGATATTATGTAAACCTTTAAGAAATTTTAGTTATATAGTTTTTGAGAAAAAAAAACATAAAATTAGCAAAATTAATATGTACAGTAAGTATAATTTAATCTCCCTTAAAAACTCCTAGCAGTCTACCAGTTTACCGTATATTAAATTCGATCACTGCGCGCCACAGCGGTGCCTTAGTAGTCCCAAAACCCTGTTTAAATTTACAATTGATTAGACAGAAAAAATATTTTTATTTTATAAACTATAAAAGCCATAAAACACTAAAATACAATGCAATGAAAAACCGTAATAACTGCATACCATGGAGAATCAATGAACTTCTAAAAGTTAAGTAAACAAATGTAAGACAAAAAAAGTGTCATTATAATAAACTATCTTATCAATTTTACTTCTATTCTTTTCTCACGCATTTTATAACATCTATATTTTTATATACGATGAGTACGACTGATTAGGACCCAGACAACTCATTAAAGATTCAAAATGAATTTAGGCCCTCGTAATCTACATGGCAATGCTTGTAACCAAATTAGCATCCGGAGTAAGTCCCTCAATCGGGTCTCCGGGAGGGACAGTTATAAGCACGGCAGTGAAGAAGATTAAACAAAAGGCAAACATCAGAATCGGAACTTGGAATGTGAAAACAATGAGTCAAGCGGGTAAAATACGCAATGCTATACAAGAAATGACGAGAATGAAACTAGATATACTTGGCATTAGTGAAATGCGATGGCCGAGTACAGGAGTAAACAGAATTGCAGAACACACTGTGTTGTACTCGGGTACATCAACAGGAGTACATGAGCAGGGAGTCGGAGTGATTGTGACGGGCAAAATGGCTAAATGCATCAGTAACTTTGTACCCATATCACAACGAGTAATGCTGGTACAATTTCGAGCGGCTCCAGTTAATATCAACGTAATTCAAGTATACGCTCCCACAGCGGACCATACAGATGAGGAAGTAGAAGAATTTTATCAAAGTATAAATGACATTATCAAAAAACTAAAGAAACATGAAATACTCATCACAATGGGCGATTTTAACGCAAAAATTGGGAAAGGTAGGACATCTGAGTTGGTGGGTGCTTTTGGTCTGGGAGGAAGAAATGACCGTGGTGACACTTTGGAACTGTTCGTTGAAACACATCAATTAGTAATCACGAACACATGGTTCAAGCAACCACCAAGAAGACTATACACCTGGAAGTCACCTAGGGATAAACCTGACCAAATAATACGTAATCAAATAGACTATATACTGGTTAATAAGAGGTTTAGGAATGGATGTATAAATGTAAGAACGTATCCTGGAGCAGACATTCAATCCGATCATGTGCCTCTGGTTGGTACTTTCAAATTTAGAATGAAAAAGATAATACCTAAAAAGGAACAGAGATGGGACATAAGGAAGCTGAATGATCCGGTGATAAAAGAAGAAGTTAAACAAATAATAAACGATTGTGTAAATGAGAGCCACGATCTCAATGTGGAAACGGAGATTGAGAACTTGAAGGCAGTTGTGGAAGAAGTCAAACAACAACAATTACAAGTAGATAGAAGGAAGAAGAAATCGTGGATGACAGAGGAAATTCTGAGCCTAATGGATGAAAGAAGAAAATTGAAACAACATCCAGTGAAATATAAAAAGATGCAAAACATTATAAGAAAGAAAATACGTGAAGCCAAGGAGAAGGAGGAAAGGGAGAGGTGTGAAGAAATAGAACAATATCAAAAGAGATATGATGACTTTAATGTACATCGCAAAGTCAAGGAAGCAACGGGAATGTTTCGGAAGAAAACGTATGGGAAATTAGTAGATGAGAGCGGAAGGATAATAATTGATAAAGAAGAAAAGAAAGACACTTGGAAACAGTATCTCGAAAAATTGTTTTATGACGCACGACAGGAGGTGGAGCCAGAGATCAAGGATACAGATGGCCCGGACATTTTAAAGGAAGAAGTAGAAGCAGCCATTCAACAGCTCAAAAAGGGAAAAGCAACAGGACTGGATCGAATTCCTGCAGAGATCATTCAACTGATGGATGAAAAACGAGTGCAATGGTTAACTACAATTTTCAACACCGTTTATAGAAGAGGAATCATTCCAAGGGACTGGTTGAAGTCAGAATTTATAACTTTACCAAAGAAGAAAGGTGCTAAGAAGTGTGAAGACCACAGGACAATAAGCTTAATGAGTCATCTCCTAAAGTTATTCTTGAAAATAATTCATAAAAGAATGTATAAAATTTGTGAAGAGCAAATTTCGCCCAATCAATTCGGCTTCCTGAATGCGGTTGGGACTAGAGAGGCTCTATTTAGTGTGCAAATACTGTTCCAGAGATGTAGGGATGTGAGTTGCGACGTTTTTGCCTGTCTGATTGATTATCAAAAGGCGTTCGATCGTGTCAGGCACGAGAAGATGATGGCGATACTAGAGGAGATAGGAATAGACGCAAAAGACCGCAAAATAATAACAAATCTCTACTGGAACCAAACGGCGGTACTGAAATGTGGAGAAGACCACACAGATGAAGTTAAAATCTTGAGAGGTGTGAGACAGGGATGCATTTTGTCGCCGATCCTGTTCAATTTGTACTCCGAACGTATTTTCAGAGAAGCATTACATAATATAGAGGAGGGAATATCAATAAATGGAATCAGATTGAACAATTTAAGATATGCTGATGACACGCTGGTATTTGCCGACACCATACAAGGCCTACAAAAAGTAATGGACAAGCTAACAGAGGTTAGTGCAATATATGGATTGGAGATAAATCCTAACAAAACAAAAGTGATGATCATCAGCAAACAACAGATTGGTGCACACGATCATATTGTAGTCAATCGGGTTAGAATAGAAAGAGTGTCGCAATGTCAATATCTGGGCACATGTATAAACGAGACGTGGGATAACTCGCAGGAAATAAAATGTCGTATTGCAAAGGCTAGAAGTGTCTTCAATAACATGGGTTCGGTTTTCAAGAGCCATAACTTGACACTTCCAATGAAATTACGACTGCTGAAGTGTTATGTATTCTCAGTCCTCCTCTACGGAGTAGAAGCCTGGACATTAACACAGGCAACAATTAACAAATTGCAAGCTTTTGAACTCTGGCTCTATAGACGAATACTGAGAATATCCTGGACCCAAAAAATCACCAACAAGGAAGTCTTACGTCGAATGGGCAAGGAAGCCGAGTTAGTTAACACAGTAAAGGCACGTAAACTTCAGTATTTGGGACACATAATGCGTAACGAGCACAGATATGAGTTGCTGCAACAAATTCTGCAGGGCAAAATTGACGGGAAAAGAAAACCGGGACGAAGAAGAATATCCTGGCTGGCCAATCTAAGAACCTGGTTTGAGAAGAGCTCACTGGAACTGTTTCGTATAGCCTCAGATAAAGTACGCATCGCCATGATGATCGCCAACCTCCGGACCGGAGCGGCACCCTGAGAAGAAGATATTTTTATAAATCCTACAATGCATTCACCGGTAATTGAAAATAGTATGTTTTCAATTTCAGAAAAATTTTACAGGCAAAAAAATTAAGTGGCTTACAAAGGGCACATTTTACATTTAAACAACATTAACAACTAGTTTACTATTTTACTATTTTAAAAACATTAACAAACATTAACAAACGATACCGAGCCAGTTAAATTCGATTATAGTAAAACAATTCCGGTTTGAATTTTCACACAAACAGTAAATTTAATAATATTTGACAAAATAAGTTGAAGAAATATTTTTAAATAAATTACAATTATTTTAACGACGCAAATAATACCTAAATCAAATAAAAAAGTCAGTGTACGTTAATATGTTTTTAAATAACGGTAAGGTAACAGTATGAATTTATGTTCAACAATATTTGTTTCAAAAAAAGTTGTTTTGATATGATGTGAAACAAAACTTGAATTACTTGAATTTTTAAAACAAATTTATAACCAACATTTTTAATTAAAATTTAAATAAATCAATATAGAAAATCCCGTTCATGAGATGACGCGTCTCAAGCCTGGTGGCAATTTTTAAAAAGCCTTTAACTCATGACAAAAACAAACCATTACTGATTTCTGTGTCTACTATTTAACACGAATCGAATGATACTATTTTTGTTTTTTAAATTCCCAATTTGATTTCTTGACTTCCGGTTTTGGGCCAGCTCCGGTCGAAACCTGAACTTCAAACCTAGTGATGACTGTATCAAATCTTTAAGAGAAATCGAATAACACTATTTTCGTTTTTTAAATTCCGACTTTGATTTCTTAACTTCTGGTTTTCAGCCACTTCCGGTCGAAATATGAACTTCAAATCTAAAGATGTCTGAATCAACTCTTTATGAGGAATCGAATAATACTATTTTTGTTTTTTACATTTCGACTTTGATTTCTTCACTTACGGTTTTGGGCAACTTCTGGTTTCAACTTTTTAAAAGGAATCGAATAACATTATTTCTGTTTCCGAATCAAAACTTCGATTTATTCACTTCCAATTGAGGTCCATTTCTGGTTTGAACCGAAACTTCAAACCCAATCATTTCGGTATCAACTCTTAAAGAGAAATCGAATAATATTATTTTCGTTTTCAAATTACAACTTTAATTTTTTGACTTTAGGTTTTGGGCCACTTCTGGTTTGAATTTAAAATTCAAACTCAATGATTTCTGTATCAACTCTTTAAGAGGAATCGAATGACATCATTTTTGTTCAAAATTACTACTAGAAGTTTTTTATTTCCGGTCGAAAGCGGAACTTTCAACCCAATTTAGGCTCACTAACTTTTTGTGTAGATTACGAATCCATAAACAGTTAGTTGCTATCTCTTGTAGTTTCTGACAACTGGGAATGATGGACGGACGGACAAAACAATATGATAGATGACAATTTTAAAAATTACCACCAATAAAACAGTTAGTGAATAACACAACAAAATTTGCTTTTAAATTACTTCTAGCAGTGTTTTGTGAATAGATCCAAAATAATAATAGTAAACATGTTTCTTATGTAAATGGAAACGTAGTAACAATTCTAAGATTATAGTTTAATAGATAAGTGCTTGAAGTCCTAATGAAGAAAGGAATGCGTAAATAGAAGTTAAGTTCTTACGGGGGCGTGGCAGATAAAATTTGCATGTCTTCGTTGATGATTCTATACGGTGAACGCCCTCCATTCTTAACCACTTATAACCAAACCATCCCTTTATCATTTTCTCTAAAATACCCCCACCCACTGTTCAATTTTTAATGTGTTACAGAATTCAAAATTCTATTGTTAATTTTTTTCATTCAACACCCACAAACGTTATTAAAATGTTTGCGACTAAATAACAAATCATACTATTATTTCCTATGAACGTAATAAATAACAAGCATTTACGTTTGCACATAGTTTGTAGGAAACTGTAAAAAATACATTGTCATACAAAAATAAACTACAAATGAAAATAAAACTTGGGAAATTTAAAAAGGAAACTTAAATGTTAAAAAATAAACATTAATAAATCACAAATATATATAACACGACGGAACAAGTAGATAAGAGAGTACTCGAAAAGATATTCAATAAAAATACTTTAACAAGATATGCAGAGAAATTTTTAGGATTTTTAGGACTACCAGTCTTTCGAAGTTTATTCAGAAAAAATCATTTTGATAAAGGTGAAGGGTAAACTATAAAGCAAAAAGGTTCCGGCTAGAATGTGAAAGTTAAGCTATCTTTTTCTTCGAGCGTCGACTCCATTAATGAAGATTCGTTACAACTCTCCTAAATTGATCTCAATCGAAAACCACTCTCAATTAATTTTGGATACGCATTCTTCAAACATAAACACCTCCATCATCCAGGTCTGCTCTTAATTTTTCCCTAACGAATAAATCTGAAAATGTCATACTTATTACCCTTCTAAAGAGACCAAAGTATAGAGTATTCAGTTTTCTGATTATAAATAATTTTAAGCTACACGTTAAAACCTAATGTAACCGTTCCACACCTTATTTTAAATACTAATGACAAAGTTACTGATCCCAATGAAAACAAATTTAAAGGACTGAGTCGTTTTTATAGATCTAAAAACAACAATACCTGTCCAAAACTATTCACTAATTCACGATCTTAATTTTTTAATGTTTAAAGCCATGAAAAACTTCACGAAAACAATATTTTTTAGGTATTTAAAACCTATCAATTATGTACCCGTTAAAACAATCGCGCATTTATTGATGATATAGATAACTAGGAATAAGTTCAGTATATTGATACAATGAATTATTTTTTTATATTTTATGTCGCATCAAAATCTTGTTTATTAGAGACTGAGGTATGGAACATTGGTTTCAGCACTTAATAATTTCCATACCCTAGCCAGGATTCGAACACGGGACCTTCCGCTGGATAGGCTAGCGCGCTAGTCACTACACTACGGAGGCGGCCACCAACAATTTTATATTGCACGTTTAGCCTACTGTTTTTGATTTTATTAAAAATTACTTATTTGTAAATTCTTGACGGTGTTTGTACGAAATTCCTTTTTTAGCATTTTATAAATGTTTGCCGTGGCTTTTATGGTAGAAATGATAGTGATAATGCTCGTATATCTACAATTTGTTTTATTTATAAAAAATAGAGAGAATAGTTTTTAATGATCGTTTATACTGTGCATACGTAAAGGAATTCATACAATTTAATAGAACTGAGGAAGTATAGAAGGCCTAAAGACTACATGTACTAAACATGATAATTTGTTTTGAAATTTGCTTGTAGCCTTACCCTGCTTATCTTTAACTTCTCAATGAAACCCAGATCAAAGCCGCCTACATCCACTCTGGCCGAATTAGGTAATTGTACTCCATTGTATATTAGGTCAGCTCTTTGTTGTAATGGTCAATGCACCTATGCCAGGGGGTCCGGGTTTGATTACTATCAAATCTGCCATTTTTTCATCGTTCACTTATATCTATCGTCATTCACCGCCTGTGTTAACCTTAACGGACGAACATTGAACAAACAAAATAATTCTCTGTGTATCATACAATCCGTTGAAAACCACGAAATAAACTTTTTTGTTAACACCAAACAGATACGGAATTGGGAATATTTCCGCTCAACGAAAAAATAAAATTGTAATGTGCTCAAAGGATCGATCATTTAAATAGAATGCCAGAAAGCAGCTTGCCTAGTGTAGCGAGAAAATACAAACCAGTGGGATATAAAGATATTGGCAGGCCGAAGAAAAGATGCAAGCCAAAACAGCTAGAAATGCCTAACCCGTGAAGAGAAGAAGAAGAAGAAGACCAAACACATACATTTGAAGATAAATAGTAAATACAATCATTAAAATAATGTAACTCAATCAATATTATTACTATAGAATTACAACGATAAGTTTACGTATTTGCATAAATATGCCCATTTTGTCAAAAATTCAAATTTTATAAAACAAAATAATACCAAACAAATTTTTTGTTTTAATTACTTTTTAATTCGCTAACAGCAAGATAATGTTATTACATGAGCTTCTAATTCACTTTAAAAAAATAAGCAACTTGATTATGCTTAAACCAATTTAAAATAAACCACGAATATTTATTTTATGCTCCAAATACAACTTTAAAATCTGTAAAAACCAGTATAATACAATACAACTTTATTTAAATATTTCATAAAATATATTGAATTTAAGTTTAAAATATACTGCAATTCAAAGTAATACATATTAAGTTAGTGGTTTTTCAAAGATAGAGAAAGAGGAAAATATAGTTGTATGGTTACTTTGTAAGTTGTAACTTTGCCAAGAACACTTCTACACTTAATATAACTTATATAATAAATATAAAGAAATATTCAAAATCGTACATATATGCTGAGTTTGTCTGTTATGCAATACTCAATAAAAGATAAAATTGATATTATGCTGATTACAGCAAAATCAAATAAAAACTAATACCAATTCTCTTTTAAAATACGAATGAACGATTTGAAAAAAATTAAGTTATTAGCTAAGAAGTTAATACACTATACATTCACAAAAATAGTGCATAAACTTCTAAAGGTAATTAAGAGTTTTACTTACTAAAACTTTTAGAAACTAGGATAGAAAATAAAATTAAAAGGTTAAAAGGAATCCCTTAAAACTTTATTCTTGATTCTAAAATTACTTGCGTTAAATAAATTACACTATAAATTTTAAACTAATTACATCCCCTTGCATTAAAAAGAATTTATGATGTTTTTTTCCTATACAATATTTATACACATATTTTTAATTAGAAAATTAATTTTTACTAATTGTTTTCAACCATTAAGAGGTACTTCAAAGTTGCTAAAAATATTTAAAAAAATTTAAACGTTTATAATGTAGTAGTACAAAAATGAAATACATCATTTAAAATTTAAAAGAAACAACTTTACAAGCACATTAATTTCTTTCAGTTCTCGTAACAACAAAGTCACGAACTTATTTTCAAGGAGGCTCAGAAAAATTGTGGGATGTTAGGGTTATCTTGTTCATGTTTTCCGTACACACGAAACCCTGAAACAAATCTACCCTACTTATATTATAACTTTTTAAATAATACCGTAAAACATATTTTCAAGTTGAACCCTATTTTAATTTACTCCCTACTTGTATGTTATTGATTTATTATTTGGACTCAGCTGATAAGCGGAGATTAAGTGATACTAATGTCATTACCGTTCGGAGCTTAGGAGTACAGGTACACAGAACATAGTAATAGTACAGTGGTTTTAATAAAATTTCCTGAGACTGATTACTGGAGCTTCGTAGTACGCTAGAGGTACTGAGTTCGATTTCTGGTCACAGTAGTCATTATTTCATCACTTAATTTCATCTATCACTCTTGAACGTTTGCATTAGCCTTAATATATACAACAATCGGACGTAAAACAAACAAAAAAACCATAGTACGTAACCAATGAAATATTGAGAAACGATTTAAACATACCCTTTAGTTGTTTAGGTCACCTGCTGAAAGGCTGGTTTGAACCTCTAGAGTCTTTAATAATTAAAACAAGGAGTGAGGTGGTTTAACATTGTCTTCCTCACTGTGTGGAAAAGAATGCTTATCAGCATGCCAGACCCTCCAAAAAGCATCTACTTTCTACCCTGAAAATGACACCTTCACTTCATTCACAACAGGGACTGGCTGTATAATGATGAAATTCATTACTCTCAGTGGAGATAACTCTGACTAGTGTCTATTATACTTCTAGCTCTTCTGTTCTTAAATGCTTCAGTCATATAATTGCCTGAACATGTAATAAGAAACATAACTATTGTTTGTAGCCTGGAACTAAGAGATTGATCCTTTTTTTGTCTTTTATGACTACAATGGATCACTATAGTCAAATTTATAATGCTTCTTCCTTTTCATGTTCTTTAGCTAGGTGTTCTGCCAATATACCTTCATTCGGGCTGATCTTGCTTGCCGTAGTTCCTCTGAAACGACCGGTTTCTTTCTACTTGGGTTTGTTCTTCCATCTGATTTTGTTTCAAATCTACTTTCCTTATTTCTTATAATTTTTAATATTTCTGTTTTGTTTTCTAAATCATCGAAAGTTAATCCGAAGTTCGGTCATGTGTTCTTTGACATTTTGGATGCACGCTCCAGATGTTACTATTGGAAAGAGTTTTTTATCATCTTGCTTAAAATTCTGTCTTTAGGTGTTCTGATAAGGTGTCCAAAAATATATATCATTTTCTTCCTCATTGCATCTGTTATGGGTTCGTTTTCTTTATAGATTTGTTCGTTTGTTAGAATACTTCATTGCCCATCTACTTTGTTTTTCTAAATTACTTTTATAAAAAATTAATTAAAAATTATCTTAAAGAATTAAAAATTCATCAAAATCCTTTAGTAATCAAACTTCTTGACAACAGCAACGATTTTCACGGAATAAAAAGTAATAAAGTATTGGATTCACCTTATCCATTTCTTTACCATATTTTTAGTAGCCTAATCAGTACGTAGTGTCATAGTGGACCAGCACTGTTTTAACCAAAATGTTAAATCACAAACAGCATTTATTAATTTTTTAAATACCGTAATAAGTCATACAATTTGAACATGCGATGGATTAAATACACACAATTATTTCTACGTAACAATTACAAAAGGGAAGTATAAATGACATTTTTATTTATCTGAAAAGAATATTTTAATATTAATTATTACTTGAAGGTTTAGAGAAAAGAATGATTCACAACAGATAATACTAAGGGTGCTACAGAAGAAGTGACTGACTACATTGGGGAGAGAAAAGAGGACAGAAGTCAAGAAATGATGAGGAATGTACTAATGAGAATACTTGGATCATTCATTGTCTCCTGACAAAGAAAAGAAATATATCCTAAAAAATATGATATATTTCTGACATAGAACCTTCTTTTATTTAGCGACCGATTTGGGAGTTATTTTTTAATTAATTTCATACTAATAACAGAATTAATTGATATGTTGAAATATTTAACGGATACCAACTTACGAAAAAAATTTAAAATATAATAAAAATAAAATAAATAAGTAAAAAGTAGGCAATAACTTAAAAATTAATTATATTTATAATTGAAATTCTATAAAAACTTTTTCATTTTCTCGATTTATTTACAATTAGCCCTACTTAATGTTAAAAAATGTACACTTTAATGTAAAGTCTACGTAAAGAAAATCCTTAATTTTATTTTACACTACACAAAATAAGAAGCCTAAATTCGGTGCTGTTTACACAATAGGTTTTTATAAAAATTAAATTAATTTATAACAATTTTTATTAAATTTAAAAAAATTGTATTAATAATTAACTTATAACAAAAAATAATAATTAGTTGTCCATAACAGTAGGTGGAGTGTTAAATTATTTGCACTCGATCTGCTAAATCCAGTGCTAAAAAAATATAGTTCTGTTTCTTATCACATGGTCAGCCAATTGTATGACTGAAGCATTTAGAACAGAAGAAGTAGAGGTGTAAAAGACAGTTATCCCCTCTGAGAGTAATGAATTTCATTATACATCATTATATTTCATGATACCCTGTGGTGAAGTTAGTGAAGGTGCTATTTGCAGGGTGGAAAGTAGACGATTTTCATAGAGCCTTGCATGCTGATAAGTATGCTGACAAGCATACTTTTCCACTCAGTGAGGAAGGCATGGTGAAACACCTCACTCCTCGTTTTACTTAGTAAAGCCTCTAGAGATTCAAACCAGCCTCTCGTTTGATCACCTTAACGACAACACAACAATTACCTAGATTTAAATATTTATCAGATTTAAATAAATAATTTAGTAACTAAAATAATAATTTAGAAGAGGATGCCCAACAACACCCCTTCTGTATTATTTAAATTGTTTTTTGTACTAAAATTTTTCAAAGTTAAATCAATAATATGATGCTTATGTATAGAAGATGAATGCTTAAGTACTATACCTATGGCTACTTCCGTGCCTGAATAGCTAGACTACAAAACAGAAGATCGATTTCATTTAGAATCTGGACATTTTAACAAGTTAAAACACACCATTTTATAACCCACAATAGTACTCAATGACCAAGCTGTTCATACGATTTTAAACAAAACTAAAAAAATTGAATAAAAAAATAACATTCCCTTTAATATAGGCATTTTTATTTGACAGTTATTTTATTTTGTTCTCAAAACTCCTTGGATGGGACCGAGCTCTTTCTACTAAAATTTTTCTCACATGGATGTATCATAAAAGAAAAAATATTTGATGAAAATAATCCAAAAAATGAACAACAAAATTACAAATTTTAGTAGGTATAAAAACCAGAGTTAATTTCATCAAATATTCTACGACGCAGTGAATAAAATAACAATTTATAACTTTTCGTAAATGAAAAGATGAGGCGACTTCTACGTTCGGTGTCAGGTTCTTACAGTTTATAGCCCAGTCAGGTGATCAGCTTCCGGTATAGAAAATTATGCATAAAACGCCGGACATTATTAATAAGCCGGATGTCATCTTGCCGAACGAATGAGTCTCCGGCCAATTAGCTTAACTCACGAGTACAAAGCAGTAAATTATAAAATCAAAATAATGAAAAAGAACACTTTTATTAAAAATTAATTTAATAATTTAATTTTCTTTATCCACAATATAGGACGTAACTTTTTTCTGATACAGTAATGGAATTAAGAGTCTGAAAGACAATTGTATTATATTTCATTAATAAAGAATAAGCTAATGAAATACTCTAGAAATAATACAATAACTGAAATTGTAGTATGTAACAAAGGATATTCAAATATAGATTATACTTTTACGTAGCTAAAAAACAAACCTAACCAAATCCCTCTTTCCAGCTTTATAGTAACTGAGTTAACAAAAAACTTCATTAAAACACGTTGCTTTATGTCATATTCATATCAAAGATTTATTCTTTTGATTGAAATCATAAAAAAACTTATAATGATTAGTTATCTGTATGTACATTTAGCTTATATAAAATTAACTCGTAAACCCTCATTACTTAGCAGTTTACTCACTCACACATTACTATTTCATAAAACTTCCTAATCAGCTAGAGTATGATGAACGGTTAGGCTTTTAAAATTTCGGAAACATGAACCTAGTGTTAGAAAGAGGTGAACTCCCCTAATGCAATAAATATTATTTCTACGATTACGTCAAAAAAAAAAATTCCTAATACCGGCAATAATGTTCTTAAAGTGATATCTTTTATCCCCTCAGAGCGGGTGCAATTGATATAGACCGATAAAGGAATCGATTTCAAAAAATCGACATGGAAACAATATTTTCTTTCCTATACATTCATACAGGCAAGAGAAATTAAAAATAATAATTTTTAGATTGTTTGATTACATTTTATTTATTGGATTTTTTGTTTAGGTCATCAGCCAAAAAGCTGGTTTGAACCTGTAGTGGTTTTACAAAGTAAAATGAGGAGTGAGGTGGTTTACCATGCCTTCCTCACTGAATAGAAAAGTAACGCTTATCAGCATGCCGAACCCTCTGAAAAGCACGAATTTTCCACTCGGCAAATGACACCTTCACTTCATTCACCACAGGGTCTGGCTGTATAATGAAATCCATTACTTTCAGAGGAGATAACTCTGATTAGTGTCTTTTACACCTCTACCTCTTCTGTTCTTAAATGATTCAGTCATATAATTGGCTGACCATGAGATAAGAAACAGAACTATTTATTTTAGCCCAGCAACGAACAGATTGAGAGTAAATAATTTGACTCTCCACCTGTCTGTTATGGGCAGATTGGATTATAACTGAATTGTTAAATAACATATTTAACAGATTATTTAAACTGAATTTACTTAAACACTTAAATTAGACTAAGTAACTAAATACAATAACACAAATAAAAACAGAAATTTCTACCCATAATAAAATGCTACATAATAGCATTATAGGATTACGATCGTGGGCCTGGGAAACCATAAAATATTCACGTAATAGAAACAAATTGAAAATACTGTAGCTGATGCATGTAATTTTCAGGATAAGCAAGTTTTAAAACATGTTTGTACATAATAGTTTTTATCACAAAATTAAAAGGATTAAACGTGTACACTAAATAAACATTAATTTTAAGTATAATACATGCGGTGGTTACTTCACAATACTTCGTTTTATTCTTGTCCACACGAATTATAAACAAGTATAATGTCGTTTTTAACATCTAGAATACTATTGTTATTAGCCGTTTTTTCTTTTATGTATCCCACTTAAAAAACTTATTTTCGTAAATTTTACACCTTTATAATCAAATATAATCTATGGTTACCCCCATAGCGTATCGGAAGAAAGTCAGCCTCCCCTAAAAATAAGGTCCTAGGTTCGATTTTAGCTTTAATGTGAATTTTTTTTGTAAGGTAAAATCTAGTGATATTATTCTCCAACCCAAAATAAATTTTGACAACGGACCGATTTATGCAACTTGAATGCACTTTGAAAAAGTCAGTTGTTTATAACACTGACACTTTTATTGAATCTGTAAAACATGTCATTTAGTAAAATGAAAAAAATGAATTTCGACCAAACAAACATCTAACTGAAAGTTTTCCAAGCAATTAAATATTTAAAAATCACCGGTGGAAATTTTTATAAAGGCTAACTTTTGACTTAAGGAAAAAACCATTAGTGATTTCTCTATCTACTCTTTAAGAGATCAAACGAGATTATTTTTGTTTCCAAATTCAGAATTTAAATTTTTGACATCCAATTTTGGCCACTTCTGGTCGAAACTGGAAAATTCAAACCCAATTCAAGCCCACTAACGATTTAGGTATATTACGAATCCGAAAACCGTTTGTAGTTTGCAGTAACTCTTGCAGTTGCTGGCTTTGATTTCGTGGTTTCCTGTTTTGGGCCACTTCCGGTCGAAACCAAAACTTCAAACCCAATTTAGGATCACTAACATTTGTTTATGACAATTTTAAAAATTTCCACCAATAATAATCATAAAGTCTTAATTAAAGGTAATTTAGAAACATTTTTAGTAGACTACAATAAAACTATTAAGTAATTAATTTATTATTTATAATACGTTCTGGTTAGTTGCATTAATCCACAAGTTCTGAATATAGTAAAACCATAGGTATTTACTAAAAAGCCAACTGGACAACATGGTATTGGGCGACCTCGGAAAAGATGGACATCTAAATTCTTTAAATAGCAAATTACTAAATTCAAAGTTGGAACTGGCCACGAGGCCTAATCTATATTACTTGTAACACTTTAGACTTCACTGGATTTTTCGCCTCCCTTTGTTATTTCTCAAATACTATTTGAACTTCCACAACGTGGAAGTTCAAATGGTTGTTGTACCAGAGTTACGGAACAGTCAATTTAGAGGACATAATGCCATGATAATAGCATGTTCATATCTATTCAAATAAACCAAAACACTAGTAACTTACATCAAGAACAGACCGACAAATTTTAGAAACAATGTTACATTATACTTACGTATGTATTAGTAAGCGACAATGCAAACTATACTACATTAAAGTACGTAAATTCAAGAAATTTTTATATCTTATTTAGTTTTCCTAAACAAGATATTAAAACCATCGTTCAGTGCAGACTTCGGTTCGGCTAAAGGTTTAAACATCGAATATACACGAATGTACACATTTTTTGAAGTAATTTTTTTTTTAATTTTGGAGAACTTTCACACTAATTCCATTTCTTTTTAAAGACACAAAATTACAAATTTATTTAATGTAAGTAATTTATTTAATGTAAGTAATTTATTTAATGTAAGTGTTTAATGTAAGTAATGTAATGTAAGTGAGAATGGTGCGATGCTATGTATTCTCTGTTCTGTTTTATGGTGCTGAATCGTGGACCCTGAACGAGGATATGTGCAAGAAATTGGAAGCGTTTGAGATGTGGCTGTACCGGAGAATACTGAAAATCCCTTGGACTGATGGAGTTACAAATGAAGAGGTTCTCAGAAGAATGGGGAAGAACCGGGAGGTACTGACCACTATCAAGTCTCGAAAGCTACAGTACTTCGGGCACATTATGAGAAATGCAACCAGATATGCCCTCCTGCAAGCCATTCTACAAGGGAAAATTTTTGGAAAGCGGGGACCAGGTAGAAGAAGAACATCCTGGTTGAAGAACCTCAGAGTCTGGTACAATACAACTTCGGTACGGCTTTTCCGAGTTGCTGCAGACAAGATGAAGATTGCCATGATGATCGCCAACATTCGTAACGGATAGGCACATCAAGAAGAAGAGAAGTGTTTAATGTAGTTTTTCTCCATGGACTTAATTTCCTAAAATCAAATTTTGCAATACATGTAATTCCTTTAATAATTTTGTATTGAAACATCATGGTTTTTACCTTATGGTCAAACTAAACTAAAATATCAATACTTGTGCTATAAATTACTAATATGGAATAGGGGAGTATGCCAACCAATAGAATTCATCTGTAAATCAAGCAAGCAATAGAAGGGTGAAAGCTAATTGACTGGAAGGGCGAGATCTAAAAAAAAGATACAACCAATTTATTTTCGAAAATCACAGCACTGTATCCATTACATTTAAATAAATTCAAATTTTAAAAATGAAAATCAAGAATTTACTAAAATGCGTCAAACAATTGTGCATTACAATAAAATTATTCATAACTATATTTGTAAATTTTGAGTAAGTAAGGAGGTAGAATATTTTATTTACTAGTAGAAAAATATAATTTTTCTAAACAAAACAACTTCAATACCGTACTTTAAAACGCAGGATGCAGGACGACAAAAATAAGAGGAAATTTAAAAAGATAACAGTGAATAATTGGTGTCAGAGTGCACAGAGGTGTTCTGAACCAATTACGATAGAATAGACTAGGAAAAGCTTGATTGCGAGGTACTCTATGTATGAAGGCTGACGAGATTAAATAAAGGGGTAGATTAGATAAGAGTGGAAGGGGAGGACAATATTCCATTAGAGAATCGTGAATGTGTGTTCGGGTTTGTATAATATTAGTAAAGATTTTGTAGTTGTAAGGCCATGGGCACATCTCAATCTTCTCTGCACAATAGCCCGGCGATTATCATCATTTATCACATCCTCGTGTATCTCACAATATCTTTCTCCCTCTCCTTTACTCGTCTTCCTCTTCTACAAACAATTATTCAAGCGTCACAGCTAATCCGTTATCTTCTTCATTCCTACAGATAAAGGAACCACGGAAAGTCCCTTCAGATCCTTTCTGCCTTTCGGAATAATTCAAACAATTCTCCACTCTTCCAATTTTATAACTTGTATTTCGATTGAAACAGAAATACATCATTCTACGTTGTCCTTTATTTCTGGAAGATAAGAACTTACTCTACAACATTATTTTCATTGGAAAATCTTAACGAAAAACATTAATCTTAGCCTATGTGTTTTCTTCGTAAGTTATTTATTTCTATTGTAAACAAACAAAGCGATACGATAGTGTGTAATATTTTATCATAGTCCTCATTTGATTTCAAATCCTTGAGTTAAATAACTGTGTAACTTTGAAAAACATGTTCAAGTTAATTTTCAAAATTTAATTTGATAACGAAAATGAAATTGCAACAAAGTGACGTCTCCGGCGGAAAAAAAAGAAGTGCGCAATTCAAAACTTTTAAAAATGACTTTCATATAGAGTTGAACTGATTTTTGTAATTAACATCTTCGAAGGCAGAACTATCACTCGTTTTAAAACCGTACTAGAAACCCGCCGCACGCTATCCTTCACAGGAAACAAAACTGAAATCATCTAAGTTCTTCTATAACCTTACACGTCGCAAACAAAGTAACGGCTGTACACATAAAACCAACTAAAAGTGCAAACAGGAATTTTGTTGACATTAGTAAGAATCACCAGGGAAAAATACCACATGAGACGTGCCTTAAAAGAAAATGAAGGAAAATTTTTTAAAACAATGGTACGATCTCTCTGATTTATGATAGGTTTACATAACTTTTCATGCAAAAGTCTGATGGGACATTACTTTTTGGATATCTGCCCCAGAAATAATTTTCCAAACTTTTGAATAAAGGAAATAATAAGGCCTTCTCTCACCAGAATACGCTACTGGAACGGTACCTCGACACGACGTCGCTTCGGGATTGAAATCTCTTGCTATAAATCTATGTTCTCCCGCAAAGACTACGGCTACACTACCGCGACGCGACCTACAGACAACTAGTCATAAGCGAACTGACTTGCGTTACCGTCGTTCGAGTAGTATCCCGTAAATCTATGACGAAAAATCATTGAATTTGTGTTAGAAGTAAGAAATATGAGTCCCTATACAACTGTAATCTGCCTGAATATTTGAGAAGGATCCAGTAAGTTTACTAGAATGTTGAAACTGTTCTTCGACATTCGATAGAAAGATCTGAACTGTTAGGCGTCACAGAATAGTTCTTTTGCCCAAAAAAATGTTTCTCTATTAATGATATTACGTATATAAGATTTTATCCATCAAGTAAGGCGACTTTTCTTTTTACGACGGTGAAAATAATACGCAACAATTATATAATCTTCATCACTCCATTTTTGTAATCAACTGTCAACCAGGTATTCTTTTTTTTGAAGGTATTTTTTTAGAACCGAGTTGCCATCGTGTAGCCTTGGTGTGCAAACGTTCGCCACGTGACTAACTGCTTGGTCACTGTCATACAGTCACGTTGAAGTGTCGTTGAAAACGCGTCGTGATAGCGAAAGAAGGGCCTAAGGGATAATTTTATATTGCAGGACGGTTCTTGTCCGTACCTGATTCCTGACTGCATTTTACTTAATTCCGCAATTACAATACAATCTATGCAATAGATGGTATAATCTGATAGATAAATGAACTAACGTTCTTAATCGATCATACACCAAATAAAACAAAATATGACTTCATTTTACCAATTACAAATATTTTAACAAAATTTAAAAATGATTTAATGCCATATAGTCTACGTTACTCAGTTGTAAGCTTACCCACAGCGAAAAAATATTATTGAAAATAGTAGAGTAATTTCTCCGATTACCTCGCATAAACAAACAAACAAACATTACTTCTTTGAAATATTGTTGTAGAAAAGAACGTTGTAAATCAACAGACGAAGAACTCAATCTCGTTAGATCTCTTACTTTATTTGTACCGTTAACGTTTGATACTCTATAACGTAAACAAAGCTATAGCTCTATAACTACAGTAAGTTCACAAAGCCAATGAAGTGTCCGAAGTATTTAAAATCAATGACAGGGAAAGCTGTCGCAATCTAGTAGCCAGAGAGACAAAAAGGAAGCGTTATTAATACATTTATAAGTTAGACTAAAGAACAATGAACAAATCAGAAATTTATTCTATACAAATAACTTTTAGAACCCGTATGGACACATGGGATTCAATTATGGAATAAATCTAGCACTTCGAACACAAACATATTCAAACGTTTCCAACAACAATTTTTGTACCGATCCCTACAAATTCCATTGGGTATAAAAAACGATTTAATAGGTAAATCTTTGAGCCTTGACCTGAGATTGAGGATGGTTCAATGTTACATCTTCTCTTCCGTGTTACAAGGCGCGGATGCTTGGACGTTGAAGAAGACAATATCAGGAGAAAAAAATGCGTTTGAGTTTTGGTTGTACAGGCGCATGCTACAAATACCGTGGACAGATAAATTACACAACGAGACAGTCTTGCGGAGAATTTGAACAGAAAAGGAGTTTGTTTATACCATCCAAAAAAGGAAAATGGAATATCTGGGTCATATAATGCGTGGACCAGGATATGAAATGCTTCGCTTGATAATACAAGGCAAGATTCATGGGAAGAGAGATGTGGGAAGAAGAAGAATTTTTTGGTTGAAGAATCTTCGCGATTGGTTTCGTTGTATCTCAGCGGAGCTGTTCAGAGCTGCGGTGTCCAAAGTCCTAATAGCCATCATGATTGCTAACCTCCAGTCAGAGAGCGCACGTTAAGAAAAAGAAGATAAAAAATGATATTTATGCTGATCGTAACATCGACACTATCGGTAAAATAATATACAAATTTAGTTCGAACTATGAAGAAAGACTCAAACAATACCCTAACATTCAGGCTCTAAATCTGCACAATAATACCAATAACAGTTTTACAAGATTGTAAAGATACAACGTATTTGAATTAAGTTTACCTATTCACTTTAAAGAACATTGTTATTTTATTTCAATTTGTCTCTTTCCTACAGGATAACAGTAATATTTTCATCAACTGTTGAAATAATAAGCACGTTAAAGGAGATTCCCCGACTATAATTACTATATTAGTTGTTTAGTTTAATGTGAATCGATTGTAAAGTTGCTGATAAGAAAAAAAACTTGTATAGACCAACTGAAAAAATCCACCGTCAATATAACATTTTATGTAGTCCTAAATGTTTCCATGACTTGAAAACCAATACATTGATTACGTTAATCATGAATTCTCTAAAAATATAGACGTTCTTAAAACCCGACAAATCCTGATCCTGCTCCGAGGTACCGTCGTTCACAATTATTTCGGATAAGCGAACCTTTACTGGAGAAAAATTTACAATTCAATCGAGTATGTACCTAAATTTATATGTAACAAGAAATTTGTTAAAATAATTCTCAAAAAGAAACGATACATTAAGACTACATAACAGTATGTTAAATCAAAACATGGCACAGAATTAATTATTGGTAACGTTAATTAAAATAGGAGGAAAGAGGAAATAGAGTGGGCGCTGAGATAGAGAAGGGTGGAAAGTGTAGAAGGTTCTGGGCAGTTCCATTAGAGTTCCGATTTGCATTGATTGGGAAGGGTTCTGTTCCTGAACTTGCCGCCCACCCGTCTGTGGTCGCAACACTTCCAAAATACTCCGTTGTACCTGCCTAACATTGCAACAACCCCTAACGCAACTGAACGCTCACCTACGATCCTTGCCTACACAACACCATCATCCCTCCGCTAACTAAATTTACCTGCAAGCACGAACACAACACTTCTATTCTCATCCCTTAAAAAACTCTGCTGAGCCTCCCTCAACTAACTGAAATACGGGAAAAACTAATAAAAAACGTACTCTACCATCAGGGGATATTTGCTGCTATTCCCTCTGCTGCAAATGACCAAGTTCTTTTCTACCAATACAACGCTTAATTTTAAATAAATTCCGTTTTCGCTTTGAATAATCAACTTAAAGTTGTCATCGGGATAAAGAACACCAAACGTATACATGTAAACCGCTCTCAGTATTTCAAACGAAGGCAAATTTATCCGATTTTTCAATCCAAATTTTGCGAACATCCGGTTATAGGCAGCTGGTGCTTACCTAAAGAATGAACAATTCGGTTTTATTTTCCACTGAGCTTTTTAAACAGAATAAAAGGCAACAAAATTTTATACCAAAAATTATAAACAGGTGATTTGTTCGAATAAACTCATAACAAAACAGCCACAATTTGATAGCCTTAATATTAACAAAATTTATCAAAATTAAATTTTTCTTCTTTCTTTGTTTACGTCTGACTTTTGCAATTTCTACTACGCAGACGGTGGAGGATGATAATATATGAACATGAGTGATGAAAAATTGAGTATTTTTTATGTTGACGAGTAAAAAAATCTGGTAACCCTATAAAAAAGCCTCACTGAAAACGTCCTGTAAACAAATTCCCATGCCTAGTATCCAAGAATACTGGGAAATGAAACATTTTAAAATAAGAAGAATCAGTTAAATTAGTCCGTTTTATTCCATACATGGAAACGTTCCAAGTTAGTTCAAGATTACTAAAAACATAGTTTGAAATCTAGTAATTTAATTTTATCATAACTTAAACTGATTTCATTTAAGTAATTTAGGAAATCGTTTTAAACCGACAAGAACCTTAAGGGTCAGTTAATTCCATTTGGCTAACAGCGTAAGCTTCTTAAGTGTTGACATACCAAAGAAACTCTTATTATATCAGCAATGGTACTATTAGTATAACAAAACTAGCATTTACGATACAGTAGACTACAAGAAATGAGAAGAGGATGTTGCATTTTCTATCTAAATCGAATATACTCAGCTGTTAAAGTTTAGAGCCAATTTCAGAAATGAGGGCAGTTTAGCTGTGGTAATTGCTGCAGGATGTATATATTGCTATCGTGACCGATACTGGATGTGCCCCGTGGAACAGTTAAGCTATCCTGACTGGAACCTGCCTCCCCTTCATACTTCACCGCCAACAGAGTTCTAATACATCGTAAACAATATGGCCGTCGCTTCAACGCCTCTCCTGCTGCCGCCGTTATCTTCGTTCCATTCAGGAGAGCATAATTGCCCAATATATTGATTTCTCTTACTACAATAACCCTCGACTCTAAACTAAACCCTGCACACGAACACACAAAACATTATCTACTACCGACACATAGTCTTATAAAATTCTCCTATATAAACCAGTTTTATAGCACAAATTACATTGGCCACATAAATTAAAAAATGAATTAATTTTTTAAATTAATCGTGTTCATTTGAAATAATACGATGCACCATAAATATGGGTATTTTAGGGCAATTTTAAAAATTGTTTTAATAACACAGTAATTATTTAGAAAAAACGAAACAGTAATGGGAAAATAAAAGTCTGTTATAAAACAAAGTAAATACAGTTTACGACGTAAATTTATGATATTTTAATCAAACGTTGAACAAGAAATTATTTATCAGTAGGTAATTCAGAAATTTACAACAAATAATAATATCCATGAAAATTACAACCACCCAATTTTTTTATATTGTATGACAGTTTCAACTTTAAACGAATACGTATATAATGTTATAAAAACGAATTTCTGCTGTAAACAATGCAGTTATATTTAAACTGGATAAAAATTGTAAAAAAAATAATTTCGTGAAACATGTCAGGTGTCCTGTTTCTGCAGTTAGCGATTCATACTGCAACATGTAGGTCGTTTTAAAAATAATTCTGTGATGTTTCCATCTGATGAACAGTCGCAAAATTCCTTTATATTATACAATAATATCAGCACTGTTGTTGTTGGCACACTGGAAGAATAATATTAAATAATTCTATATTTGTAATAATTTTTATTACAAAGCAGTAAAATTGAAGATTCCGATTTTGTTTGTCTGCTAGGTTACGGAAGTATTCCACCCTAAAGTTATATCATCGCAAAATAAATGCATTGTGTAGTATAAAACTGAAATTCTGATGTAAATATTTTGTAGAAGTAGTAACAATTCTATTTTTCGTTGTAAGAAATAAAGATCAATAAATGAAAATAATTTTCTTTGTTAAAAGGTATAATGATCGTCTACAGCTTTGTCTTACAGTTATTGAATATGACGCAGTAAAATTGCTGGCTAATGCCCTCTTTTCTTTTTATAGAAACACTCAATACCAAAGGCCATTTACGGTCAAATACCTCATTCGGAAGCAGGGAAATTTACAAAACTTTCAATTTACTGAAATAGAGCTAAGATAATACTTAATTAATTAAGTTTTGTGTAGTCACAGTTTTAAAGTAGTCAAACGTAAATTTATAATTCACATTTTTTACTACCTCATCAAAAGATTTCAAAATTATTGATTTTTAAATTCAAGCTTAAAATGATTTTTAAAAAATGTAGGAAAAGTGGAAACGTTGAACAGGAACACACTGTTTAACTAAATTATTGATATTTTAATATATTATTCCTTGATATTGTTTGAAATTTAGTTTAGAGCAGTATAGTACAACTTAAAAGACGTGAAAGAGAATAAGGTTAACCTCAATAAAATTTTCACCTGCCTTCTTGATTCGTAAAAAAATAGCACGCGTGCATATGTAGAACTTTAGAAACATAAAAGAGAAAATTAATTTTATGATGAGAATTTTTGTGAGCGTTTTGATTTATTCAGCATTAAATCCCTTTGTTTAAAATGCCGAGTAATTTGTTACAAAGTACCAGCAGTCTGGACATGACAATAGGTTAGACGGTCAGTTTTAAAAAGGGGTTGGCAGGTGAATTAGAAGGATACGTAGTATGTATGTAACAGCTGTGCAGCTGTATGCGTCTGGATGTGGACCAGATGCCTCACCGGCACGTGGCACCTGTCCATTTACTTCAGGATAGCCGCTTTGTGTCGCACCTGCCACCCCCTATAGCTACCCACAAACTTTAAAGTTTTATAATGCAACTTATGGGGTGATACTCGTGTCATTTATTAGGGGACGTGATTGTACAACATAATTTTATGCCTAGTTTCATAACATTTACTTAATTAATTAATAAGCTTTACAATATTTCACAAAAGTAAAATTTAAGACTACATGGGAATTTCAATAAAAAATATAAAAAGTCATTAAAGTACTGAGCGTTTTGTGTTTACATACTAAACGTTAATGTTGGTAATACAATTTCAGGTTCTCAAGGCCAATACATTTGTACAAATTATCATAATATGGTGGCCAAACAATAAGTGATTTTTGGCACTGAAACCGTTCACCCGCATCATTATAACTGGCGCGACATTAAGCATTTAAAAAAGAATTAAAGTCTATCTAATTACCATAAGTTCGTCAACTAGTAGGTAGAGATGTGTAAACAGTAAAAGTATACAGCCGGCCACCTTGACTACTGGTTTTTTATCATAGTGTTCGCCCCAATAGAAGCATTTAAGTCATTTTATGTCCATTAAGTTTTCGAGGTACGGAGCTTAATTCTGCCTTTTTCGTTCCAATATCTGCTTCATATTTTTTGATCTAGTGGCCCTCTGTTCTCCGTTATGATGATGTTTGGTTTCTTTTTTAGAAAAAGAGTTGAATTAGCAAATTTTTCTTTCAAGGCCTTTACTTCTCGTGTTTAGATCATATCTTCAATATTATGTTTAATTCGTTCAAGTCGTCGGGTTTATTTCCTGGTTAAATTTATTTTGAGTGTTATTTTCGAGTTGGTAGACTAGGACAAAATTTATTACATAAAAACATTAGAAGTTTTTTTGTCATGTAAAGTATTTAAAAGTGACTGGAGACTTGAAAAATAAACACACGGTGTAAAACAGTAGCACATCCTTTTCCAATAAAATATTCAATAAAATTTTTTAACTGAAATCCAGATAGATACCTCGTTATTCAAGATTAAACGAAAAAACGTTTTTTATTTTTTTATTTGTTATAAGGACAACCACTCAGTTTGATAGTTGTTTTTGTTGTAATTTTTGGTTCGAATATTCGAGAAACTTGAACTGTGACTCAGCGTTGTTTATTTGTATGTGCTGTCAGATGGTAACCACACGAAGTTTCTTGTCTAATCGGTATTACTTAACAATAGAAACTTTATAGAAGGGAAGAATTTTTTACGAAGGGGTAGATAATTAAAGCATAGCACTATATATATAAGTAGACTTTAATAGTTATGGCTCTATTACAGTGATCTAAAATCATTAACAAATTCTGTACCTCGTTTTTAAGGGTACTCAGAACGGAGAAAATTCAAAATTTTTACAAATCCTGTTTTTTTGCACACTATTGAAATAAAGTGTTTCCTGCAAACAGTGGTATATAATTTGTTAGGGATTTTAGTTTTTATCCCTTCCCCCTCAAAAAAATTATGTTGAACCCTTACGTTATTTTCTAAACGTTACCCAGTTTGCATAAACATCTATATTTTTTGAATGACAAAAGATAAATTCACATTTATTCATTTGTTTTTATTTTGTACGATATATTTTTTTGTTTTAAAACTTTAAGTTGACATTAGACCAGCTGTGAATGTAATATATTGAATTCTGTGTATAATAAATTTAACTGGTCATCGTGTTTATAACCTTGCATTTTTTTAGTTTTTTCTTGATTCCCGTAAATTACAATTTTTGACACATAGGAACATTTTCTCAGCCAACTGCGAATGGATTTTAATGAAATTGTTGCACAGCCTTTTATAACATAATTTCAATTTACTAAGTTAATATTACAGTAAAATAATGTGTCTGAATACTTATTTTCCACTTCAAAAGCCAAAAAAAAATTTTGATTTTCAAAACAGGTAGTCAAATTTAAAAAAATGCTTTCTTACATTTTAACAATATATGAAGACGCTATTAACTCAGTGGGTGTAGAATAGCCTAAAAGTAACCACAAACAAATTAGACAAGATCAGTTTTTGAGAAAATGTTCCATACATTTACATTATGGAGATAGGCATTCCGGGTACCCTTTATTGTTTCATATTATTTCAGTAGCCTATCAGTTTTTGGAACATTATACCAAAACTTATAAATAATTGTTGTAGGTGATAGTGGTGCAAATTTTAAGTTTGGTAATTGATTACATCGATATTATATAGATAACTTTTTCGTTCGGCCAAATATCGCGTTGAATGATTGCTGAATGCTAATAGTTACTTGTGTCAATCAGATGTATACTGCATGCAATTATCTTTTATAAAATGGAGGCACGAACGGTCAGATGAAAATATTGACAAAATCTAGGCTTTCGAATTTTAAGAATACTGCCGAATGTTGAAAGTAGTATTGGGGAGATAGAAAAAACAAAAGAACGACTATTGAATACATAAAGAGAATTTGTTGTTTAGGTCATCAGCCGAAAAACTGGTTTGAACCTGTAGAGGTTTTACTAAGTAAAACGAGGAGTGAGGTGGTTTACCATTGCCTTCCTCATTGAATGGATAAGTATGCTTATCAGCATGCCGGGCCCTCTGAAAAGCACATATTTTCCACTCTGCAAATAACACCTTCACTTCATTCACCACAGGGTCTGGCTGCATAATGAAATTCATCACTTTCAGAGGAGATAACTCTGATTAGTGTCTTTTACACCTCTACCTCTTCTGTTCTTAAATGATTCAGTCATTTAATTGGCTGACCATGTGATAAGAAACAGAACTATTTATTTTAGCCCTGCAACAACAGATTGAGAGTAAATAATTTGACTCTCAGCCTGTCTGTAATGGGCGTAAAGAGAATTTATTAATACTATAAAAGAAAAGAAAACTGCAATATCTCGGTCATGTTATGTTAAGAAAATGATACAGCCTGTTCGAATTAATTGTACAGGATTAAATTTTGCAAAGAAAAATCCAGGAAGACGATGACTCCACAGCTAAAAAAACGTAAGAGAATAGTATAGCTGCTTATCTGTAGATCTATTCAAAGAAGCGATCTCCGAAATTAACCCTTTCAGTGTCAAAACAATATTTATAATTTTCATCTAGTGCCATTTAACTTAAATAAGGGTGTACAAAACGTGCCAGCCCTTATTTCAAAAACTTGCAGGCGTAAGCCTGCCACTGCCGACCAAAATTTCAACGTTACAGAAAAATAACAGTTCCTGTTAAAAATTAATTTTAATTGTGTTCATAAAAAAATAAATCGTTCTAACACCAAAAATATTCAAAAAAGTTTTTTTTAGTTTTTTTTTAAGTGGCTTGGTCATTAGCAACTACTGTGGGTTTTCGTACCTAACGGTAGTTTTAACGTGTTAAAAATTTCAGAACCTATCTGGAAATTGAACCCCGGACCTTTTGCTTTGCAGGATAGTGACTACGCCCGAGAGGCGGTTTCAAAATACATTTTCCATTAATTTTTGTTTAAAATTCTTTTTGGAAATGTTAGCTTGCCGGAGTTGATACTAATTGCATAACTTACGGATGTTGCCACTACGTAAAATATATCGACGTCCTGTTTTACGGACGTTGGCACCGAAAGGCTTAAAGTTGGAATAATTATAACAACACACGACGAGAAGAAGGAACTCTAACAAGAATTATGCGATTTTCTTCTCTACCAGGCGAAAGGTCTGATCAGAAGGCCTACAAGAAAAAACAATAATTTGAAAATTCCACAAAGCTTACTCTATACCGAGAATTTAAAAATAGATAGTAAACTTTATTACGAAGTTTAATTTCATCATCACTCATTATCAACTAAAAGTCTGGTGTGAAATACTCACACAACTTTCTCTTATCAATGCAAATAATTAACAATGTGATATAATATTAGTAATAAAACATTAGAAATAAACAAAAAACCAACCTCAAAAAACATAACCTAATTTTAATCATGAGTGAAAGACGCAAAATGAAAATCAACCTCAGTTAGGCTTAAAAATACGGAAAATCACTCTTTCACGTTAACCTAGGCTCTGTAGAGAAAATTGCTCTAAATAAAAGTTGTATATCTTCTTGTTTTCTATAAATTTTATTATATACACTTTTGTCGTAAAATGAAGCTACAATCTTAAAAAAAAAAATCGATTTTTTTTACAAGTTTTTGTGTAAAACAGAATATCGCTAATTACCGGTAAACTAAACGTTATACAAAAATGTTTCAAATAAAAGTTGTAGGATTTTAAATTCTCTACAACTTTTATTATATACATTTTGCGCTAAAATACATATTTAAGCCGCAATAAAAAAAAAATTTTTTTACGTGAAAACAGCCTCTTTAAGAATTTCAGCAGACATGGCGCCTTCCCTATCTAGTAGAGAATTACAAATATTGTAGTAAATGAGGCGATTTTTAAAAAAATCGTAGGAACCATTTTATAAATAACCAAAAAACAAAAATAAAGCAAAAAAAATAAAAATTACACGAATAAACTAATACTTCCGGTTGACCGATTTTGATGAAAATGTTCGTGTCGGGTCCTCTAGTGGTATCTAATTTAAGTTTCAAGTTTCAAGTTCGTACGATGTTCTGTTCTTGAGATATTCTGTTCACACGCGCGCGCGCGCACACACACACACACACAGATCAATCGCTAAAAACATGTTTTTGGGTTCGGGGGGTCTAAAATCGTGTAGATCCGGTGAAAACTCGATGTCGAAAAATCTACATGAAAACAATACGTTCCTTCCTATATATTCATACAGGCAAGAGAGAGTAAAAGAAGTATAATTTATTTAAACTTCTAAGATTTTCACGATGGAATGTACTTCAATCATTCATTATAATATAATATGGTGAAGTAACAGATATGTAGTATTCAATGTACGAATCATTTAAATACGAAATGAAACGATAAGAAAATTTACGCAAGAAGTGTTGCTATTACTGTTGTTACATTAGTTACAAAAAGATGGAACGGGAACGAATATGAAACAAGAAACAGTGGAATTAATAACAGTATAAATATAGTAACAATAGCAGAGCGAGAGAGAGTGAGTAATAAGTAAGAAAGGGCTGAATCTTGTCATCCATTCTAATAAACGGTACGGAACTGTTAATCCCACAATACAATACTTTACGTATATTAGAACAAAAGTGAGAGAATTTGAGAAAGATAGAAGAAAAGACATGACTTGGCACAAATATACTCAAAACTGAACTATTATATTTTGTCGAGAGTAACTGGCGCATCTTTTCGAACCAACCAACCTCTGCTTGTTCTTCGGTGTAAGTTTCACAGTAATTTGCAAATCACATTCATCTGCGATGAGCGAACTTTACGTCAGCGCTGTAATGAATTACACTTTCAAATAAGCCAGAGGCGTTGGCGGCAAACAAAAATAAAACCTTTTAAATGGTGTTATTAATCTTAAAACTGTTGCTTTAGTTAGACGTTTTGGTTTAACCCGGTAAATGTTAAAGGCGGAGTAGGTAAGCTAAAATATGATGTATACTTTATATAAACCCATACTCTCCATCTCATAATTATATAACCCAGCAGATATTTTGATACATTTCATTAACTGTTGTATTCATTGATAAAGATTTTCCTTTGAAACCCAAACAACTTTCTTGATTTAATTAATTTTAGGTGTTTCATCTTAATGTTCCTGGCCTAATTCACTGGCTTTTATAAATTATAATAATAATAACAGACTCATCATATCCAATTAGCGTTTAATATTAAAAAGAAACAACCATAATACGAGATCTGAGTTAATTTCCGTTTCCTTAGTTTTTTTAGTTAAATCTATTTTTGGAAAAAACAACTTTAAGAACGATAAGAATGATATGACAGCTCTGCATGTTTTGACAACCAATACAATTTATCTTTAAAATCTAAAACGAAATACTAAACATTTTCATGGATTAAACTTCTACAAAAAATTTGGTGTGAACCCTCACATAACTTTCTCTTGCCAATGCAAATAATGAACAATATAACCTTATATTAGTAATAAAACAAGAAATAAACAAAAAACTAACCTCAAAAAACATAACCTTATTTTAATAATGAGTCAAAGACGCAAAATGAAAATCAATTTCAGTTTGGCTTAAAAATATGGAAAATCACTCTTTCACGCTAAACTAAACTCTGTAGAGAAAAATTCTCAAAAAAAGTAAGTAGTAGATCTTTTAATTTTCTATAAGTTTTTTTATATACACTTTTGCTTTAAAATGCATAAGGTTAAAATCTTAAAAATTCGATTTTTACAGGTTTTCGTGAGAAAAAAGCAGAAAATCGCGAATTACCGCTAAACTAAGCGTAATACAAAAAAAATGTTTGAAATAACAGTTGTAGGATTTTAAATTTACCACAACTTGTATTATATACAGTTTTACGATAAAATGCATATTTAAGTCGCAATCTTAAAAAAAATAATGTTTTTACGAGAAAACAACCTCCCCAAAAATTTCAGCAGACACGGCGCCTACCTTATATTCTGTACTGTATAAAAAATTTAGTAAATGAGGCAATTTTTATAAATATATTTATCTTTTATAAAACTATAGATAAATAATATCTAAAACTTTTGTTAACAAAGGAAAAAATGATGATGTCAAATGATTTAATAAATAATAATTAGCTACCTATCAAAGTCAAACCAGTGAACATGTAGTTTCTAATTTAAAACAATAAAATCCTAGCAACAAAGCGTTCGAGTTATTCAACTCTTCAATTAAATGTGCGTTTTGTGCTTTGTTGAGATAAAAACCTATTGCGCTTACGCTTTTTCTTATACAATTGTAACGTCAAAAGCTGCAAAGAATTTGAGTTTCGTTATAATTTATAGTCCCTTTAAGTTCGATTTTTACATATTTTTTTTTTTAATTGCGAGAAAAATACTCACAAAGCACGTTTCCCAGCATGTTTGTTTTTCTTTTACCCGATTCTCAGGTCTCCGTTTTCTCCATTAAATCAACTGTGAGTGTTCTTTGGTACGTTCATTCCTTCACTGGCAGTAATTAAGAAGTGTACTAAGTCAGGTTTCAGCTAACAGTCGAGTCGGCTAAAGCCTAAACCCTCAAGCAATCGTTCCGTTAAAAAAGTCGTTTTGAATCGTGGTGGGATAAAAGATTCAAAGTACAACGATCCACTCTGTTTAGCATTTCAATTTCCGCAATGGTACATCTCGACCGACCTGCCGCCATGCCTTTCCGTGTTCCTCATCATCATAGTTATCACTACCTACAGTCGACCCTTGAGGCTAAAGAGGATCCCCTAACATAAAGAAACGAGAGAAGGAAAACTAAGAAGGGGAAAGAGAAGAATAGATAAGGGAAACGAGGAGAGTGAGAGATCTCTTTTAATAAAACTTCAAAGCTTCATTGTTTTATGCAATTCTTTTCTCTTTCTCCCTTTTTCTTTCTTTCGTCTACGTTAAAACATTCTGATAAAATGTTCACGTTAAAACCAACGTTCCTGCAATACTTTCATGTTAATTATTGCTGTACCTTATCGTACTGCGTCACTTTTCACAAACAACACTTTTTAAACCTGCAAATTTACAATAAAAATCCCATTACACTATGTTAGAAATCAAATATTTCAACAAAAACATTAAAGAGAACTTGAAAACTATATGAAAATGAGAACTTGAAAATATTATTAGCGATGTCTAAAGAACATACAGCAAATAATTTACAGATAACCCAATACTAATTTAAACAATCGTATCAAAAAATCAAAACAAATACTGATAAATGTTGCGTTGTTCAGGTCATCAGCGGAAAGGCTGGTTTGAACCTCTAGAGGGTTTACTAAGTAAAAAAAGGAGTGAGGTGGTTTACCATGCCTTCCTCACTGATTGGAAGAGCAGCCTATGCTTATCAGCATGCCAGGCCCTCCGAAAAGCATCTACTTTCCACTTTGCAAATGACACCTTTACGTCAATCACCATAGGGTCTCTGTCTGTATACTGAAATTCATTACATTCAGAGTAGATAACTCTGACTATAGGCTTAATTCTTTTCACCATTGATGAAAACTGCTGTCCTATGCGTTTATACCAATCAGAACGTTTCTCAGCGTTGTCCGTTGTCAGATTGTACGAATGTATCAGCCTGACAAACATTACGAGCGCATAAGTATAAAAACCAAAGTAGTTCACTCGTGTCCTTGTACTGAACACGTCGATTATAGAGCGCGTTAAAAAGCAATACTTTTTAATATAATCAGCAGGTTGTATAGTCATAGGTTATAATTGTTACTGGAAGACCAAAAAAATGGCTGACGGAATGTATATCAGAACTACGAGAGTAAGTATTGGCAACGTTGCTGACAAGCCATTGGCTAGCTATGAAGTGTGCAGAGGGCAATCCGTACATTCAGAGCTCATCAACGCTGAAAAATAATAGATTATAGTGTCTTTTACACCTCCTAAATTTTTCAGTCATAATTGGCTGACCATGTGATAAGAAACGGAAATATTTTTTGTAGCCCTGGAACTAACAGATCGAGTGCAAAATAAATTAACAATTAACCTGCTTATTATGGTATAATAAACGATATTAAAAATCAATAATGCATCAAATTCAACACGTATAAACTAATTTTGTAAACAAATTCTTAAAGTTCTAACTCCTAAATAAATTACTACTGACTTACTTTTTTTATTCTTTCATCCCATTTACAATTTAATTTCTTTAAAATATTATGAATTATGTATCATTTTTATTATTTTAGATGTTAAAAGTTATCAAATTTCTATCAATACGTTTGAAAGAATAATAAATAAACAATTTTAAAACGGAATCTAAAGCAATAACAAGAAAACGGTTTTAAGTAAACTGAAAAAGTAACCGTAAAGTAAACAAACATTAAAAATAACAGAAATAATATAGGAACGCGGCCCTAGTTAAGGCGTTATCATATATACTTTGGATAATGTTTTAATAAGATTAGCGACTAAAGTTATTTTAATATGAGTTTGATTTTTGGATGTTGTGTGCCTTTAGAAAGCATTAAAGAAGTTTATGTTTGGCAATAACATCATCCTTCCGTGTTAAGAAAGTTTGTAAACAACTTCGCTTTACTTTCCTTCCCTAACCAAATACAGGCACAAATTATATTATAAAAAGTTTTGTTCCGTTTCTACTTACTACCAGTCAAATAAACACTTGCGCACTAGAAGAAGTGTTAGTAGAAAAACAAAAAGAACGAAAACTAAATTAAAATTTTTATTAATATTAAATTATGCCCAAAACGGGCAGGTGGAGTGTTATTTTAATTGCACTCTATCTGTTTAGTCCAGGGCTAAAAAAAATAGTTCTGTTTCTTATCACATTGTCAGCCACTTATATGACTGAACTATTTAAGAACAGAAGAGGTAGAGGTGTAAAAGACACTAGTCAGAGTTATCTCCTCTGAGAGTAATGAATTTCACTATGCAGTCAGACCCTGTGGTGAATGAAGTGAAGGTGTCATTTGCAGGGTGGAAAGTGAGTGCTTTTCGGAGGGCCGGGCATGCTGATAAGCATACTCTTTCAACTCAGTGAGGAAGGCTATGGTAAACCACCTTACTCCTCGTTCTTACTTAGTAAAACCTCTAGAGGTTCAAACCAGCTTTTCTTTCGGCTGTTGACCTAAACAACAACAACAACAACAATATTAAATTAACATTTAATAAAATTATATTTCGATCAATATTCACAAATTAAAGTTTAATTTAATAGTGTAATGAAAATGACTATAAAAATCACAATCGTCTAACTTTTGGCAACGAGTTGAAATAAATTTGAGTAGAACACAAGACCAAATTGGTTATACCGGATAGAGGAGAGAGGCTTGTCATCTTAGGAAACTGCTATTCAGCGATTCACGTTATCGACACAGAAACCACAGGAACAGATACGCCAATCAGAACCCCAACTATTATTACCGACATCAAACTACAAATTAATTCTATCATTAATATACGTACGGTCTAGCTGATAACTACATAACTACTACCGGGCAATATTCACCCCTAAATCCGTATGTAGGATACCTACATATGTATAAAAGTAATCCACCTACATATATAAAAGTAATCCATTAAATAAAATTAAGAAAATTTATGAGATTAGGCTATGATTTAAGTTTTTATTATCTCAACAATAAAATATAATTAAGAGGTTAATTAGATTTCTGGGAAAAAATATAATAGATGTTATAAATAGCAGCGAACCTGAGAAAGTAAGACATAATCAAACCGTGTTCGATAATTAACGTTTAGGTCAACGTTTCTTCATGCGCATTACAACGATTAATGACTTTTTGCAAAAAAAAATCAGTTTCTTTAATTATGATATAATGTTATGGTTCTCCTTTTAATCATTAATAACAAATTTAAGTATTAAAACCCACATTTAATAATTTATATATTTCCTCAAGGAATCCTGCTTCAACTTATTACAAAGAGCTGAAACTGATAAACACAACAGCCTTTAATACTAAACTTAACCCCGCTAATCCGAACTAATTTTAATTTTTTTAAACATGGTTTTTATGAACAAACCGTGTTTAAAATTAATGAAAAAATATACTTAGTAGACTAAAAAACTTAAAAGTCTGTTGCGAAACTCACAACTTTCTCTTGCCAATGTAGGTAATCAACAATATAACCTATGTTTAATCGTGCGTAAACAATGTAAAATGAAAATCATAACCTAATTTTAATCATAGGTTAATGACGCAAAATGAAAATCAACCTTTGTTAAACATAAAAATACGAGAAATCACTAATTGACGTTAAACTAGGCTCTGTACAAGAACGTGCTTGAAATAAAAGTTGTAGATTTTTAAATTTCCTATACTAACTTTAGTTATATACACTTTTGTCGTAAAATGAATACTAAGGCCGCAATCTTAAAATATTCAATTTTTGTTACAGATTTTGATGACAAAAACAGAAAATCACTAATAATAATTGTTGCTAAACAAAGCGTTGTACAAAATAAATGTTTCAAATAAAAGTTGTAGGATTTTAAATGTTCTACAAGTTTTATTATACATATATTTTAGCCTGTCGTTATCGTTAATATCTTAATCTCTTCTCCATAAATGATAAAGTAATGGAGGGCAGGAAGAAGTGGATAGATCACTTAGGTAGAATGAAGGATGAAAGAGTACCCAAGCAGGCACTATGGTACAAGCCAAGGGGTAAAAGGGATCGAGGACGTCCAAGGAAGAGATGGGCAGATGGTGGAGGTTCGGAACAGGCAGCAACGCCTAACCTGTGAAAGGAAGAAGAAGAAGAAGACATTTTAGCCTTAAAATGCATATTTAGACCGCTACTTTAGGTCTATTCAAATAAATATAATTTTCAAATTACTCTTCGAGTTAATAAATTAACAAATCCTTTGAATTAACAAATAATACTATACAAAAAACCACACATACGTAAATATGTCATAGATTTAATTTAGTTATAATAACGACCATCCTTAGTAGTTATAAGAAATTACTTGATTTATAAAGGAACTACTTATACAACAAAAAGTAAGAAAACTAAAAGAAAACAAAAATCTATCTTCACAAACTAAATTGAATAAGTGAACGTTTTAAGAAATAATATAAAAGAAAAAATGTTTTTAATATCAAAACTGTCAAAAACTTGTATCGACATAGATAACTCTTTTTATTCTATATTCAGTCAAAGTTTGTAACAAAAAAAAGCGAAAATAAAACTTATTTCTTCATAGAAAGAAAAAAAAACACTGTCAAAAATACGTCAAATACTTGTAACCTACAGACAGACATTCCGTTCAAAGAGAAAAAAAAACACGTATTTTTAGCTACTAGTTTTAAAGAAAAATAATAAAATATCGTACACTTGGATGGACACAGAATTTTCAGAAAACAAAAAAGTATTTCATAATAAAGGTACAAAAGTTATAAAAAAGCCCTTCCCACAAAAACCAACTTCCCAACCAGTAATTTGGTAGAACCTGCAAACGTAGTTCAGAACTTATTTTAGTCATACCCGGAAATGTCGATATGAATAAATAAACAAATTGAAATAATTTTACAAAGTCTGTCACGTGACCAGAGACTAATATTGATGAGTAAATTCCGATTATACGAGTATATCCTATATTCGTTTATATTCCCAATCATAAAAAAATGTGCAAATGGGTAGGGACAATATGGCACGGCAATTAATTGTTACCTCCAATAACTTCATAATCCTGGCAAACCTGACTTTTGAACTTAACATAATCGTAGAATCTAAAATCAAATCGAATTATTTTCGAAGAATTGACCAAGGTAATTCCAATTTAAGTCTCTCATATTTTTGTAAGGGCTTCGTTCATGAGTTTCACTCCCAGTTTTTATATAAATATTTTTCAGCCGTTTTTAATACGCTTCTACTTAGAGATGAGTTTTTTTAAATATACGATATAATTTAACCGTATATACTCGAGTACCCCCCCCCCGCCCACGAATAAGCACCGCACCACGATTTTATGGACGGAAAATCGAAAAAAATAAATGATGTATCACCTATTATGATACAATAAACAACAAAACAACAGATGAAGTATTTATTCAGTCTTGTTTAAGTTACAATAATAATTATTAAGTAATTACACGAGGTGTGCCTATTAAATAACGAGACTGACGTTAAAAAATATTTTATTTTTATTTTTTTCATCAGTTACCACCGTCTAAATCGCCGGTTTCAGTGACTTCAACACCACAACCACCCACCTAACAGGAGAGAAACAAACATCATGCATGGACACACAATCATCGTCATCTTCACCCTCATAATTCACAGGTAGGGCCTTAATCTTCTCCCCCAATACCTAATGTTGATCAGATTTTAAATTTATTGGTTCAACTAAATCAACTCCTCCAGCCTCTTTTCTCGCTCGCTACACACATATCCTACATTACACAGTCTTTAAGTAACAGTTATGGCCATTAATTTACTCACTGCAAATTCACTGACAGTTCTCCTTTGGAATGCAAACGGTCTGACGAAACGCAAAACTGAGTTAGACATATATTTACATTCTCACCGTATTGACGTAGCCCTAATCTCAGAGACACATCTTACAGCTAGGTCTCGATTTTATATTCGCGACTATAGGATCTATCGGACCGATCATCCCGATGGTACAAGCCATGGAGGTACGGCCATACTAGTCAAATCCTCAATCACACACAAGGTTTTAACACCTTTTTCCACTCCTCATGTCCAAGCGACCCTGATAAATTTGCAATGCAAGAGCATAAGTTTTACCATAGGATCAGTGTATTGTCCTCCTAGACACATCATAAATTCCCAAATGTTTAGAGATTTCTTTAATAGTCTAGGTAATCGGTTTCTTATTGGAGGAGACTGGAACGGTAAGCACATACAGTGGGGATCCTGTGTACGTTCTCCCAGGGACAGAAATTTACTAAAAGCTATAACAGAAAATCATCTACATTATATTTCTCCAGATAGTCCAACAACTGGCCCTCCGCGCGTACCAAATTACCAGACCTCCTTGACTTTTTTGTTTGTTCGAATCTATCACACCTTCCTATTGAAATAACCACAGTAAATTATCTCTCATCAGATCATTCCCCCATTTTTTTAACGGTTTCAGACCAACCAGTCTCTACAGAACACAGACCGAGTCTTACTCCCGGGCCTATGGATTGGGATCTCTTCCAGTTCAATTTAGAACACGCCTTAGATATCCCATTATCAATTAAAACGGACACGGAGGTAGATGATGCAGTTGATTTATTTACTACCTCTGTTCAACAGTGTGCATGGAAGGCATCACTGCCATACCGTCCAAATGTCCCAGACGCCCCACACTATCCCACTCATATCAGAGAACTTATTCGTGAAAAACGCCGCGCCCGTAACACTTGGCAGAGAACTCGCCTACCATCTGATAAACGTCGCTTAAACCGGCTGACAAACGAGCTGAAACAGCGAATTCAAACACACAACACCCGCTTATACGAAAATTATACTGGAACTCTGAACGAGAAGGATGGTAGTCTCTGGCGCAGCACAAAACGCCTACTACGGCATCACACGACATCGATGCCCCTTAGGGTGGGTGACGGACCCTGGCTAATAACTGATGACGACAAAGCTGAATGCTTTGGTAGACATCTTTCTGAAACATTCACTCCCCATAACGACATCCAATCTGTACATCACCAACGCGTTACTCAGTCACTAGATGAACCGCTTCAATTATCCCTCCCGCCGAAATACTTTCACCCCTCCGAAGTAAAATCTGAAATTTCGAGATTACCACGTAAGAAGTCACCGGGATATGATTTAATAACAGCTGACATACTTAAACACTTACCGCGGAAAGCGCTTGTTCTCCCTACTATAATCTTCAATAGTATATTGCGCACGACACATTTCCCCACTCAGTGGAAGTATGCAGAAATAGTAATGATACAAAAACCGAACAGACCTTTTCACTTACCTTCCTCCTACCGACCAATAAGCCTCCTCTCAGTACCTTCAAAAAATTTCGAAAAACTCCTTTACAAGCGCATTCTTCCGCTGGTTCATGATATACTACCTCCACATCAATTCGGATTCCGCACTCAACACTCCACTACACAACAACTGCACAGGGTGACTGATTACATAGCTTCGTCTATGGAACAAAAGATGTATGTGTCCGCAGGTTTCCTAGATGTCGCTCAAGCTTTTGACAGAGTTTGGCATACAGGTCTCTTACACAAACTAAAAGAAATACTACCATTTACCTACTACCTTATCATAAATTCCTTCCTATCTGACAGATTCTTTAGAGTTCGTTTAGGATCATCTTACTCAAATTTCTTTATTGTCTTAGTCGGCGTGCCTCAGGGCTCAATTTTAGCCCCACTTCTCTATTCTGTATACACTTTAGACCTACCGACCCTACCCCAGACCCTCACTGCTACCTACGCTGACGACACAGCGATATTAGCCCGAGACCAAAACTCTATACACGCTTCACTAACACTCCAACATCATCTCAATCTTACACACGAATGGTGTAAAACATGGAAAATAAAACTTAATACGACAAAATCCCTTCACGTAACTTTCACACTCCGTCATGGTGATTGCCCACCAGTATACATAGACAATGAACCTCTCACAAAGACAGATACGGTCAAGTATCTCGGTCTGACTTTCGATAAACGACTAACTTGGAGCACACATATCAAACGGAAACGTTTATTACTGAATTCCCGACTTAAACTTCTATATTCCCTACTTCACAAACGATCAAAATTACCAATGGCACAAAAATTACGCATATATTGTTCTCTTTTGAAACCTATTTGGACCTACGGATCCCAAATCTACGGTTCAACCAAACCCTCTAACTTGCAACGAATTCAAGCATTCCAGTCAAAAACATTACGCCTTATAGCAAAAGCACCTCTTTACGTTAGCAACAAAATACAGATTTGAAAACACCACTTGTACAAAATTCCATTGAATACCTATACAAACGCTCTCACGACAAGTCACACGATCACGAGAACCCCCTGGTGCGTTCACTTTCCTCCGTCCATTTACCTGACAATCCTCTTAGACGCCTTAAAAGACGCTGGAGTAGAGACATGCTAATTTGATATACACATTTCATTCTTGGGGAGGCACCAATGGGGGCCCTACCCCTCTCATGCCTATCATGTCATTTACATAATCACGATAATCATCACATTTGCTTGTTGTAACATTTTACAGTTGTAAATAAAGAATTAAAGAGAAAAAAAAATTATTTTATACATACCTAATCACTTATTGTCACTTTCAATATACACTCCTTCTCTATCCCTACAACGCTCCATGCGAATTTTGCATTGTTGGAAACAGTGCTGGAAGTCATCTTCTGTCAGCTCCTTCAGGACACGTACCGCTCAAAAATGTTTAAAAATGAAGCTCGCAAAAAAGTTTGTACTGACACTTTGTACGCGACTTAAAATGACCCAAATTTTTTAGAAACGATAACACGTGATGAAACGTGGTTTTTTACTTATGATCCGGAAACGAAGCGCTATTCCAAGCACTGGAGGAGCAGAACTTCACCGAGAGCCAAACAGCTCGAATGAGCAAGTCAAAATTTAAAGCAATGATGATTTTTTTATATCGATGGGATTGTGCACCTTCACTGGGTTCCTGAAGGTCAAACAATTAATCAATATTACTCCTTTGAGGTACTTTCTAAACTACGTCAAAGAGTAGGCCTAAGGAAAAAACGCCCCGAAATGTGGAAGGACAAATCATGGGTTCTCCACTAAGACAATGCGCCAGCTCATTCCGCGTTATCTGTGAAGAGGTTCCTAGCCAAGTTCAGTATCTCAGTGTTAGAACATCCACCTTATTCACCAAATCTTGCACCATGTGACTTCTACCGGTTCCCTAAGGTGAAATCTGCATTTAAAGGGACAAGATTTGAGTCTAAGGAAGCTGTAAAAAATAAAGCTGTAAAATATAAAGTTTTTTACAACAGTCTCGTTATTTAATAGCCACACCTCGTGCTATTACATTAACAATTAAGCCTACCTATTAATTTCAGAATAGTTAGGGCGTAGATATAATGTTTTCAACATAAACCTACGGCTTACAGAATGGGGTAATTGATTCTGTAAAACAAAAAGAAGATACATCTTGAAAATATAGTTTCAACAACAGGCCTATAGACCTGCTGAGCGTTTAGTACTTATTACATGTTATTAATGACTTCCATCACTGTCATCGTCTGTAGAAGACTTAGCCTCCACGTCGCTCTGCCAAAGGTGATCATCTTCGCTACCATCGAGTTCGTTAGATATTCCGCATTTGGAAAACTCTTCTGCATTACCTCGTCGGAAATTCACTTCCAAGCATCGTTTATCCAAACACAAAAATCTATTCAAATATCTAGGCGCTTGGTTCTTCTTGTAGCTGTGAAACTGTAATTTTTTCACCCATACTTTTAGTGTGTTGTTGTTTTAATGCTAAATGAAAGGTTTATAAATGCATACATCGTTACAATTCCCCCACTGCTATTTTGTATTTAATTTGAGCCGTTTTGAGAAAATCGCAAAAAAGTGAAAAATTACACGAATTAACAACTACTTCCGGTTGACCGATTTTGATGAAAATGTTCGTGACGGGTCGTGTAGTGGTATCTAACTTAAGTTTCAAGTTTCAACTTCGTACGATGTTCCATTCTTGAGATATTTTCACGCACGCACACTCTTACACACAGACCAATCGCTAAAAACATGTTTTTGGGTTCAGGAGGTCTGAAAACGTGTATATCCGGTGAAAACTCCGGTGGTAAACTAACTGTGGTATCAGAATAATACTTAAAAATAAAAAAATAAAACAATTTTAATAAAACTTTTTTAAAAATAACTAAAAATATTTTAAACGGTTGGAATAAAATACAACAGAATCATGTCTTAGCTAGCGCATTCTAATTCGCGATGTGAAAATTTATGTGAAAAGTTTTTAAAGAGACAAGTGCACAAAATATTCTTGCAGCTTACTTGTGCTATTATTAGTGCAGCAGATATTATTATTATTAGAATTAGTTAAAGTATTACTACTGCTTTTATAATACAACGCCAGGTCTTAAATTACTCAGAATTATTAATGTTTTACGAAAGATAATTTTACTTGGTGTCATCTCTTCTACGATGTAAAGTAAGAAAATGAGTTACTTCTTCTGGATTACTTTTGTTAGTCTTCTAGTGACATGATTCGTTAAGAAAAGACAGACAGTGTTCTTCCTTAAGTTACAAGCTCTTGAAATACTGTTAATTCAGCGTCCACGGCAATTTATCATTCTGACTATTCAATGCAATATGCAATCAACGGTAAAGCTTTTAAGAAGCGAGACAATTAAATTTATTAAAATATTTTTTCTTTAATTAAAATACAAAAAATAAGTACTTTATAAATGCTTATGATGAAAAATTAAAAATGATTTAATAAAAGATATTATTTATCTTAGACATATAAAAAGAATCAGCTAAAATAAAAAGAGAAAAATAACCTAAAATTCGCAATACACTTTCAGGCGTTAGTAACAAATGGAAATGGATATAAAATAAATTATTTCCCGGAATTGTCTGTGTTTAAGAGAAATCAAGGTAAAGTATACAAAATAGTTAACAATGCAATTTCGGTTAAACAATTTAATTTTCGTCTATCTTACAACAGATATTTCTTAGAAGCGATGAAAGATAGCTAATCTCTACTAACAACGCAAAAGTCCTCATTGACTAAATTACTGACTGACTCATTCATTCACTCATATTAATTTTCTAACGTCCAGTCACCGTAAAATTCTAGACATTTGTTAAGTAGAGATGAAAGTGACAAAATAAAGTACTTCCATCTCGATTCCTAAGCCTAAGAGGTAAAAACGGTTACTACTCCTACAAGCAATATATATTGTTTCAATATATTTAATACTATTTGTAGACATCAATATCAATAAATCAATATTGTGACAATATCTAAACGGAAAGTGTTGTTCCTGAATTCTCTAGCAGAACTGAGATTTTAGAAGTTTTAGTGTAAATATAATAGTTGATAAGTCGAGTTAGTTGCAAAAAACTGTTTGAAATATAGTGTATAAATGGTTAGGTATTGTATAGGTTTATTGTTGTGACGGCTACCTGAGAGGGCCGGCATACCTATTTAGATAAAATAAGCTCTTTTGTAAGGGTATCGTAATAGTTTATTCAATGAGTTCACTTCCAGAATCCGACAGAAAGACTTTTTATTTTTTACTATTATCTAAAAATCTTTGTTCTGATAATTTCCATAGCTTACGTATATAAGTGCAGCCGGTTTCGTTAGTATCAGTGTTGATCTGTCATTCAGTGTACCGCGTCAGAGCAGTTTATGTTTTGTGAAATGGTATGAATCGTAACTGTGTGTCGTATAATTGGATGTACTTTTAAGTGGAATTTAGTTAAATTAAGAGCGAGATTTCTAGTTACTGTTAATTTATTGTCATTAATTCATTATAATTATTTTGTTATTTATTATAAGTATATTGAATGTAGTAATTATAATTTACTAACATATTTAAGTTACATTATTTTATTTGTAATTTATAATTAGTAATAAATACTTGTAATTTTAAATAATAGTATGCTAATTATTTATTTACCCAGATCCCGAAATGTACTTTAGCGATAAGTGTCACAATATAAATATCGATATTAATATTAATAAACTACATTCCACTTAAATTTATGTATGTAAACCTTAGGTTAATAATAAAAACCTGGTGTGAAACACTCACGCAACTTTCTCTTGCCAATGTAGATAATCAACAATATAACCTATGTTGAATCAAGAATAAATAATATAAAATGAAACTCATAATCTAACTTTTTAATGGCGCAATATGTAAATCAACCTCTGTAGAACTTAAAAATACGAAAAATCAGTAATGTACCTCTAAACTAAACTTTGTAGAGAAAAATTTATTAAACAAAAGTTGTAGATTTCCTTTATTTCCTATAGCATTATTTATATAGGTACTATACTTTTGTCGGAAATTCATACGAAGACTGCAATCTTAAAATAGTTCAATATTTTCCGATTTTAATGAAAAAAAAATCACTAACAGCTGCTAAACTAAGCGTTTGTACAAACAAATGTTAGAAATAAAAGTTGCAGTTTTTCACAACATGTTCCAGAACGTTGGTTATATACCTCGTACACCTTTGCCCTAGAATGCATTTAAGGCCGCAATTATAAAAAACCTTTTTTTCCTACGACACAGCCTCCTCAAGAACTTCAGCAGGCATGACGCTTAGCGTATGTTAGAGTATAAAAAAATGTAGTGAATGAGGCGATTTAAAAAAAATAGCAGGAGCCGTTTTTAAGAAAATCGCAAAAAAGTGAAAAATAACATTCGTAAACTCATTTAAAATAACCTAGTTTTAATCTGACCTAAAAAGTCTGTAAATTTAGAGGTGGATTGCTTGCAACCTAGCTTTTTAGTACTTCAGATTCCAGACGTCCGAATTATCGAATAGAAGAGGCTTTAAGTACATAGTATACAAAATAAAAAATAAATTTTATAACATCTGTAAGGAGATAACGTTACAGGAAATATGAAATACATCTGCCGTATACTACATTTTTCACTATTTTAATATGAATAAGATATTTACATTAAACAAGTTATCGATCCGTTTAAAAGCCCATGAGTAAACGAGTAAAATTATGTAGTTAATTACTTAACCATAGCATAGGTAAAAGATAAATTTGGTTACAAGAATTATAATAATAAACTACTTATAAAAAAAGATATAAAAACGTAAAGCTTAATTTAAAACAGAGATAAAAAATAAAGAAATGCAGATAAAAAATATATAAGAATAAAATAAAACATTAACGCGGGTAAAACGGAGAATGGATGAATTACAGCCTAACTATTACAAGTTATACGACAGGGAAGAAGAAAAGAAAAAAATGGGCCATTTCTGGAAAAGAACATGGAGCCAAATTGGAAGGTGAAGAGAGTGGTTAAAGAATTCAGTTTGTCTTAATGACAGTTTTATGTTAACTGCCTAAAACAGTCTAAAACACTAAATTTTAACTGTTGTGATCAAACTACTGTATATAAAATGGTAAAAGATACATTAACTACTTTATTTTACAAAATAAATTGGTACCTATTAAAATTCGTAAAAAACTTCCATCTTTCTTTTTACTAAATAACTGCAACAGCATGAATGAAGTACGGTAGTAAGATTTACATTATAATAACGAGCGAATACTAACGTTAAATGTACCATTATACAAATATATACACGCCGAAATCATCTGTTAAAAACAATTATTTTACTAAAACACAAACGACTATACAGAGTGATTCAAAATTCAACAACAATCTCTTGGGAGCTGATTCTTTTATAGCCAAAAATCTGATGTGAGAAACTCACACGACTTTCTCTTGTCAATGTATATAATAAAACATATAACCCATGTTTAATCATGAGTAAACAATGTAAAATGAAGGACGTAACCTAATTTTAATCATGAATGGATGATGCAAAATGAAAATCAACCTCTGTAGTCTAAGACTTAAAATTACGAATATCACTAATTGACGATAAAGTAGGCTCTGTAGAAATAAATGTTTAAAATATAACTTGTAATTTTTTTTTGTTTTCGATAACTTTGATAATAGTATACACTTTCGTCGTAAAATGCATTATAAGTCTACAACGTTAAAAAATACCGTTTTTTTTCCAATTTTAGCGAACAAAATACAGAAAATCACTAATTGACGTTGAGTATAAAGCGTTGTAATAAAAATTGGTACAAATAAAAGTCGTTAGTCTTTAAATTTTCTACAACTTTTATTGTACACACATTTGCCATAATTGCATAATAAGACAGCAATCTTAAAAAAAAAAAATTCACCAAAAGAGTACAGCACCGAAGAATTTCAGCAGACATGGCGCACTATCTTGTAGAGGATAAAAATTTGGTAAATATTTTTTAAACAATTGTAGAAGCCGTTTTTGAAAAAAAAGTGAAAAATCTCACGAATAAAGAACTACTTAAGATTCACCAATTTTAATTTTAATGTTTTGTCGGGTCCCTTAAAGTACCTAAATGAAGTTCAAAGTTTCAACTTCGAACGATGTTCCGTTTTTCAGATATTTTGTTCACCCACAGACAAACAGAAACACACAGAACGCTCGCTAGAAGCATGTTTTTGGGGTTCGGGGGCTTGAAAACGTATATTTCTGAGGAACATTCGAATTAGAAAAATTGACATGAAAACAATACTTTTCTTACTTATTTCCACCTACATACTCATGTAGAGCAAGAGAAGTAAAAATTATGAAAGATCTGGATATAATATAAAAGTAGGTTCGAAAACCTTTCGTTAGCGAAAGTTTTTTGGTAGGTCTATATAAAAATAAAATTCCAAAATCTTGTGTTTATAGTTTACTTAATATTATTTACATCAATTTCCTCACAATTTAATTTTCTACTTAATTATAAAACGCAGTGCTTTAATTATGCAATTTTGTTAAGTTCTTAGACGTTAAACCAAAAAATATGTTATTTTTCAACCCCTAATTCTTGAGTTTGATGTCAGATATCGGAAAAACTATAAAAAAACAGTTTTTGAACCAGCTTTTTTTATTAACCAGGTTGAGAACTACCAGAAACCATCGAGTTATCGACTCTAACCATCGAATCTTCTTCTTCAGGTGCCTTCTCCATTACGAAGGTTGGCTATCATCATGGTCAGTCGCACCTTGTCCACTGCTGCTCTGAAAAGGTCATGCGACGAGCAGTTAAACGCTTCTCTCAGGTTTCTTAACCAGGATATTTGTCTGCGTCCCACCGAGCGTTTACCAACGAGTTTCCCTTGAATTATGAGATGCAGAATCTCATATTTAGGCCCCCTCATGATGTGTCCAAGGTATGTCAGTTTTCTTATCTTTACGCTCTGCAGGATTTCCAGCATCGAATATCGAGTATTAATTAATTAAAGCGCTAAAAGTTTTTGTATGCCTCAATTTACCGGGGTAACTGTATTTCGGGTAAAATCTTCCGCCAGGTGTAACTCGCTAACGAAACCTTCCCGGAACTATGTTTATAGGAACACGTTTCCTTATTTTAGTATAGAGAATCAGCTCATGAGAAATTGGTTTTGAATTTGAATCACTCTATATATTATATATTGTTTAGTATACAAAATAATACCTCAATTACATCGATTTTTCACAAATATTAAATATATTAGATTTGAAAACCGCAAAAGTAATTTAAGAAATGTTAATAAAAATATATTTTAACAGTTCATTAACGTGGCTATTAAACGGGTATTGAAAATAATAAATATATAATGAAAACTTTTATGGAAATAAACTGAAGAGCCTACATTTAATATGAAAACATATTTATGCCATTGCCACAAGCTACACAGAATATACGTGAAACCGCAATAAAATTCTACTATGTTTTCTACGAAAATAAATGAATTATGTATTATATAGGTTTCGAAATATATGCAATATATTTTAATTTTCATCATTCAATGTGCTACAAATTAACCAAACTGTAAAAACTAGAATAAAATTTGTTGAATAAACCACAAATGAAACCAAATATACAAGTCTATCGTATCCAACACGAATTTATTTTGAGTAAATACAATATTAGCCATCACTCTATTGCTCAAAAATTGTTTAAAATCCCATACAAGATAGTATTACTATTAAATTTTACAAATCGTTATTTTATTTAACTTATTAAATCCGGTTAATTCAACCAGAAAATTCATGAAGTGGAATGAACTGCAAATTGTAGTTTATTAAGCTTTACAGTTAATCTCTACCAGATTAAAACAAAAATAATATAAATCATCATCATCTGTCAAGGATTAGGCTCAACGGCCTGTTTCGGCATCCATCTCTTTTTAGTTCTTCCTAAGTCTCGCTTCGCTGTAGGTTTATATTTCCTTGCTCGTAGAGGAAGTCTTTGTGCTGGTATGCAAAGTAAATGATTGGACCAATTTCTCTTTTATATATATTCTTAACGTTTCACAAAATGAATGAACATTTAACTCGGTGCGTATAGCTTCGTTACTTACTCTATCTAACCGGGTACAACCTTTGACTAATAATAAAAATAATAAAAGATAATACATGTTTATTTAAAATGTATAAAAGGAAAATTTATTTAAACCAATCAGTGAAAACTCACCACCTCCAGCTCAGGTTATCTTCGATTTGAGACCAGAATAAAAACAACTAAACTATCAAAAGTATTTAACCACCAGTAGGCCTATTATGAACTAACTTCAAAACATGTTTTAAAAAAGAAACACGCTTTGCTCTAATAGTGAAAATTAATTAAGTTTAATAGTTGACTTTTTTAGTTCACATTCTCATAAAGATCTCTACAAAGTATATAAATAGGCCTACGTACTTGAAAGGAGAATATTTTAAATATCTTTAAGGGTTCTAGGATGTAATCGAAGATGAGGTGCAGATTTTCATTCTGTACGTCAGTGAAATCTACACACACACTGACGAAATCAACTTTCCACAGCAGAAACCAGTTCAAAGTTATTGTAGTCTTACTCGTTAAAAAATTTATAAAAATAAAAAAAAATCACTTTACGTTTATATGTAAATGGTGCACAATAAATAAATCTTTTTTTATAGAACTGTATGGAGGTAGATAATTATGATGTTTTTGTAATCCGCATTGCTTCGGGCAAACTAATTTTTTCTAAAAAGTGTAACACAATTTAATTAATTTATTTTAACAAAATGTACTTCATAAAGTAAATTTAAACATAATCACATATGAAACATGGAGATTTAAAACCTTTTAGGTCTGGTACATCCGAATTAATAAATATGAATAATGTTTTTGATTTTAGTAGAAATAACAACATAATAATTGAATCTTAACTACTAAGAAAGGAACTATGGGTGATTATTGTAGAATAATAAGAATAATAACTTTCAGTTCATTTTCTTACAATTTTTTTTAACTAAATTGAAACAATTATTAAAAACCTCTCGGTTTCCCAGCACAAAACATTAGGATCCTTTATTTAGCATGGGAATATGCTAATAAGATGATTAATTATATACAGAAAGGAAGTTGAAACTGGTTTTGATGTCTTACAAGAAGCTGTTCGACCGCTTCTCAACCTGGAAAAAACTGATTTGAAACCAGTTCAGATCAACTTATCTTTCTTACTCATTTAAGTCTCTCTCACTCTTTCTACCATAACCTAAATGTTGTTTGGTTGCACCGATTCACTACGGATATACAACGCTGATGAGTCTAGGTTCTTTCCATACGTACGTAGAGCTTACTGTTTAAAAGATTTCGTGTCATTTCATTATAAACTGAAGCTACCAAAATTCCTCAACTGCATTCTTTATTAGTATAACGTTTATCTTTAACTCAGACAACAAAATTAGAGGAGTTGTGATTAAGTTATTAATATAAACAATAAAAATGAATGGCCGATACATGATCACATAAATCACGAATTATTATTAGCTACTACTAATATTTGAAAAACGATAATCGAAAAATGACAATGAATGAATTTTTTTAGATCATGTAAAGTAACTTTAGACATCATTAATATATCATTTTGGAGCTCAAATTTTCATCGTTCTTTCATTGCAGGCTTTTCTCCTTTCTTCCAAACATCATATTCTTCTTTTCTTCTTGGTGGAAGTCCTTTAAATCAGTAATCATTTGTCTAAATTTGGTTCGATTCTCTGTGAAAATTATTTTCCTACTAGAGATAATTTTCCAACTTTTTTTAACAAAACTCGTTACAGTGCACGGAGTAAATTATCACAAGCAAAGACTATATTATACAAATTCTTTGAAATATAAATCTGATAAAAAAAATTGGAAAACTAAACAAAACTTTCACGAGAAGTAAAACAAAAAATAATATACATAATTATTTCTTAATGAGATGTACTGTACCTTTTTCTATGTTAAAGAATATAACGAAAAAATAAAAAAGTCGCAGTGTAAAAACAACTGCGGTAAAGCGGAGAAAAATGAAAATGGAATTGGAAAAGTTATTACAGTTTTTCTTCAAGCTTTTATCACTATAATAACCATCCTGAAGGCATTTTAAAATTAAACTAGATTTAATACAGGGTAAAACATAAAACTGAGAATCGCTTTAAATAAAAGTTCAATATCTAATTAATGTATAAAATTAAATTTCTGTCGTTTGATAATGAAGTAATTAAGGAAACCCAAATAGTTGTGGATAAAGTAACTTATCAAATTAGTTTTGTTGAAATCAGCAAATGTACACCGCTACAGCAATTTCATCAACACAGAAGCTTCTACTGTTAAAAATGATGAGGTAAAATTTTATGGACTCTTACTTTCAGGTATTTTACCTTTCCCATTATTATTACCCAAACCGTATAAACGTCAAAACAATTCGTTACACAAGCAAACAGACCCAAAAGGTGACATATAAAAAATAACAGTAAATACACGTTCAACCGGACTTATTGTACACTCAAAAAAATACGGTAGCCCTACATCTGATTAAGAAAATAATTTAAAAAAATTATTTTTTGTTTTATTTCTCGTAAAAGTTTTGTTTCGTTGTCAGATGAACATTTTTATCAAAATCGGTCAAACGGAAGTAGTACTAGTTTATTCGAGTATTTTTAACTTTTTTGCGATATTCTCAAAAACTAGTCTTACGATTTCTTTAAAAATCGCCTGGTTTACAAAATTCTTTATGTTTTACACAACAGGGTAAACGCCATGTTTGCTAAAATTCTTGGAGAGGGTGTTTTCACGTAAAATAATTGATTTTTTAAAGATTGCGGCTTTAATATGCATTTTAGCGCAAAAATTTATATATTAAATATTGTAGACAATTTAAAATCCTACAACTTTTAATTCTAATATTTATTTGTATAACGCTTAGTTTATCAGTAATTAGCGATTTTCTGTTTTTTTCTAACGAAAACGTGTGAAAATTCGATTTTTTTTTAAAGATTTTGGCCTTAGTATGCGTTTTACGACAAAAGTGTATATACTAAAATTTAAAGGAAATTAAAAGATCTACAACTTTTATTTAAAGCATTTTTCTCTACAGAGCCTAGTTTAGCGTGAAAGAGCGATTTTCCGTATTTTTAAGCCAAACTGAGGTTGATTTTCATTTTGCGTCTTTCACTCATGATTAAAATTAAGTTATGTTCATTGAGGTTAGTTTTTTGTTTACTTCTAATGTTTTATTACTAATGTTAGGTTTATTTTTACTTAATTACATTGGCAAGAGAAAGTTGTGTGAGTGTTTCACACCAGATTTTCTATCAGATTTATATTTCAAAGAATTTGTTTAATTTAGTCTTAGTGATACATTACTCCGCGCTCTGTTAAAAAAAGTAGAAAAATTATCTCTAGAAGGAAAATAATTTTCACAGAGACCGGGTCCGGATAATCACAAAGCTGGACAAACTATTAACGAGGTTTAGCAATATGTAGACTGTATTCATTGTATCTATTATTCTTAAATAAAATACAAACTATGAAAAACTTTGATGTGAAAAAATAACTGAGGTACAAACAGTTGTTCTGTTGTAGTACAGTTACTGTATAATATAATAAAATATTTAAGTAAACAGATTTAGGAGACATAAATATCAATATACTCAATTATTTATTTTATTTTTTTAGTAACAATTACCAGCTTTCAATAAAAGTTTGAATTAACAGAATTACAATCAGTTTAAGATGTCGTTCGGGACGATGGCGTTCAGTGACCCTTCTACGTATACTATTTACAATAACTATTTTGTACCTTATTTAATTACTGGTAAGTTATATTACTTTTAATTTCTAAAATTGTAACCTAAGCCTTGATAACGCTATTATTTATTTAAACAATTTAAGTTACTACAAAACAATTTGACGCAACTGTTAAATTTTTCTTGATATTTTTCACTATAATTTTAAAATTAATTTTTATTGATGGAACTGCACGGTATTATTTAAATTTCACTATTTCTAGAAATCCAGTCGCGTTCTAATAGGCTACTTTGAAGAAACCTTATTCTGAATTCGTCGTAATATTTTAAAATTCGGTTGTACGTAGTTACCTCAGTTGAAACCTAATGGTTCAGTCGGGCTTCAAAATTGTTTTATACATCAGAAATTTAATCCAAAATAATGGCGAATTCATTCCTATCTACCAGTAGACTACATATTTTTGAACCCAATAATAAATTACTCTAGTTAAAATACTCAATTTAACTTAGGACTCATACACAGATGTAAACAAAGAGATTTGCTAATCACTAACTTTCAAAATGTAAAAATATTAGATACAACTTTGAATTTTCTGGTTTATCCGAGGAAAGCTTCCACTACTTCTGCCATCATTTTTGTAACATTTTAGCAGAAATTATAATAACCAATAAAATTCTGTTTATTTTTGTATTTTACTATTTAGACTACGTTTCGTACAAACTAGCAACAAAATGAAAATGTAATTAATTAATTACAGTTCTATGAAGATAATGAAATAACGAAAACATTAAGAACCCCTAAAGAGCGGTCTGGATAATCCGGAAATCCGAATAATCGAGAAATTACTGTAAGTGATGAAGAACAATATTAGAATACTGGAGGAACAAAGCACGTAAATGACCAGAAAAAAGTGAAATCATAAAAAATTAAGGAAAGAAAAAATCCAGTGAACTGCAAGAAAGCTTTTTCAAAAATAATTATTTAAGAAACGGGCAAGCATTAAACACTTCGCCACGCCACAATTAGTTTCTCTTCGCAATTTTCTAAAATTGCATTTTTTCTATTTAATCAAACATATAAAAACCTTAATCTTAACCAAGTGAAGGAAAATTTATTCTATGCACTTTTATATACAAGAAAATCGGGTTATGGAAATAGAAAAAAACACAGGATAAAAATATATATTTTTTCTCTTATTCAGGGAGGAAAATTATAGTCTACATATTACAAGGAAAAAAGTGCTGTTTTGTAATTTCACCAAGAAGTATTTTGTTTTTCTCATTTTCATCTGCCCACATTTTAGAGAGAGCCTGGCCTGCAGCGTCCGAAGCGAAAATTCTATTTTACTCCGTTATTGCTCATTCTCTGAATTCATGTAGGTCACCACAAAATTTAAGTTTTTCTTCCTTTCTTTCCTTTTTTATTACTTTTCCGTGGAAATACTATAAAGAAAAAATATATTCTGTAATATGAAACATACGGCAAAATAAAAAAGAAAAACAAAGAAGGTAAAATGGAAAATAATCTAACAATTTTCTTTCGAGTAACCTTTTTCGAATCTAAATGTAGCTCACCCTTAAAGCAGACAAAATACTCTTGTAATTTATACGTAGACGACTGATTAATTCGCATGAAAGTCCAAAATACAACAAATGTTACTTACTATTCTGCAAGTTACACAAAATTACTAATTAATGTTGAAATTCACAATAAAGAAGTCAGTATTTTAAGCATGAAGTTTTAACGTTCAAAAGTTTGTTCTTGAGTTTAATTTTAAGTATGAACGAACTTATTTTCTTGATAAGCAGTTAAAATTTTTGGGCTAATCAAGAAAACAATTTCTTAAAAAAACTCTTTTGAACCGTGATGAACGTTTTAATGAAATATGTAAAATTTGAAAGTATTTAACTTACAAATTACAGAACTTGTACCTATGTACTTAAAACGTTTTCATCATTTAAAATAACACAATAACGGATTCTTTAGAATAAAATAATAATTAAATAATGAAAATTAAGTTAAGTAAGTCTAATTGACTTTGGAAGACTTGGCGAAAGTAGGTTTTACTTTTTTGCGGTAGTATATGGAGTTTGTTGTTTAGATCATCAGTCAGAAGGCTGATTTGAACCTCAAGAGGCTTTACTATGAAAAAAGAGGAATGAGGAGGTTTACAATTATTACTGGCTTCCTTACCGAGTGGAAAAGTATCCTTATTAGCATCCCAGGCCTTCTATAAGCATCTACTTTCCATCCTGCAAAATGACACCTTCACTTCATTCACTACGGGGTCTGGGTGTATAATGAAGTTCATTACTCTTAGAGTATATAACTCTGACTGGTTTCTTTTACACTTCGACCTCTGCTGTTATTAAATACTTCAGTCATATAATTGGCTGACCATGTGATAAGAAATAGAATTATTTATTGTAGCCCTGGAATTAGCAGATCGAGAGTAAATAATTCAGCACTCAACCTGCCCGTTACGGGCAACTCTTTGCAATATATAGCGTGAAAGAATGGCTATCGTGAAAATCCTATACGTGGATTTCACTAACCTTTGAGTTTCTTTACGCTTCGAAATCAATAAAGTAAACAAAAACTGATGTGTTCAACTTCACCCCCCCTCGAAAATATTTAGTCTGATGAAAATTTTGCAAGTCTGTTTTCTCAAAAACAAGTTCTAATCATATTGATAAGGATAAACTTAACTATATTTAATGAACCCTGATTTTTAACAAATTTTTTTTTCAAGATTACTGTTTACTGCGTATTTTAGGGAAGGAATGAACACAACACAATTTTCTTGATATTTTATTTAATTGTCAATGTTTCATATAACAACTAAGTATGTATGAGTGGAATGCAGAAGCTAAACACGGTAAAATTCAGGAAAATCGTATGCTGGGAGAAAACCACATTAACTCTCGCTGTTAGAGCCTTGATGGCAGGAGTTTTGAAAATAACCCAAAATAAATTGGATAAAACGAGTTAAGCGGTAAGCCGACTTGTAACTGTAGGACATCAACCCACTATGCACGACACATGGCAGATTAATGTAAACTGAAGCATAAACGACTTATTCCGGAGGACCTAGTTTCATTTAATGGCGCCAGAAACCAACGGCGGAACGACTGAATAAGCAAGATACAACGATGGAAAATACACTGAGGGAGACAAAGGTAAAACGATAAGTAGCTGCTGGAACAGCAGGACATCACTGGTCAACTCAAACACAAAATTAGAAAGCGTACAACAAAATAGACTAATTCGCTTACCTGTTGAATAGCCTGAAGTGTAGCAACGGCGTCCACGCGACACGTGTCCGGGGTTCGATTCACACTGTAACTTTAATGTTTGATACGAAAACAAGAACAATTGTAAATGATTATAAATTACACACATAAGTAAAATCACACTTGAAATGATGTATGGTACATCAGAAACGAACGAAGCATAACGACAATTGCAGAAGCGACGCCATAGGATGGCCGGCGCAGCGGAGGCACGAACAGTCTACATGCCGCAGAATCCAACCAGTGAGTGTGTTGACCGGGAAGATAGGAATGTGAGTAGAGGGAGAATGATTACGTCATGAACTGAGATCACCATCGGAAATCAAGACAAGTATACAGGAAGAGGCGGGAACAAGGTTATTAGTACAAAATCAGTGTATTTAACGACGATAATAAAAGCGGGGAAATACGAATCACTTAACGGGGGTGCGAATGGCCTTAACATACCGCCCGCCTAAATCGATGAAAGCGATTTACAGAAACAAAACTAGCAGAGAAGATCGAAGAACGAAGCCGCCCGCCCTGAAACAACAGGGAGCGGAAAACGCAGGAAGAAGACGAAGAATGAAGCCGCCCGCCCTGAAGCAACAGGGAGCGGAAAACGTAGTAAACGAAGAGTACGAAGCACAGAAGACGACGAAGAAGAATCGAAAGAAGAGAAGAACGGAGCATCTTGAGGTGGCGTGACAAACGCACGGGTTTGCCCGGCCAACGACGAACGGAACATCTTCCACGGCTTGCGCGGAAGCCAACGAGTAACGGAACGATCTTGAGGTGATTGTCAACGAGGGTTGACAACCAGAAGCGACGCAGAAGAAGAAACGAAGAAAAAAGACGACGAACGAAGAGAACAAGCGAAGAACGAAAACGAGCGACGAACAAAACGAATGGAGATGAGGTGAGCGTGAAACGATGTGAGAACGGCGGAGAAGTTAGTTGCCCAAAGGCAGAGCTAACTGATAAGCGGGTTGCGAAGCGAATTGACGAGTAGGCGAACAATGTTGGCGAGAATCGAGAGTTGCGGTACGGCGAACTTCACTAACCAGTTGTGAGTGAATCCGTGATTGAGGTTGAGACGACGAACGAGAGTTGCGAAGATCACACCAAGCATTGAACGAGCGAAGAGAGTTGAAATTACAATTATTCACCGGTTGTGAATAATGTGTACGACGATTGGGGCCCCGCCCGCCAAGAGGGGCTAAAGGCGTGCGAAGAGAGCTAGCAGAACATGAAACGACTGAGGAGGGCCGGTTGCCCTTTGGCGAAGCGATTTGCAGCGGTTGATCGAGAGTGTTTGCGAGAGACGACGAGAAGCGATGATTTGAGATGAGTTGGTTAGCCGTAGAATCGACTGAGGCGAACGTAGTAGGTTTTATTGGCGAATTAGCGATGATGCAGCGAGATGCGAAGCGGTTTGGCGAAGAATTGACTGAAGACGACTCGGTGGAGGCCTTCAGTACAGACTTGAATCGAGGCGTTGACTTGAAGCGAGGCGCAGAGTTGAAGCGACGAATTGGCGTAGTACCAGCAGCAAGATCGGTCGAGATACTGGCGGAGTCATTAGACGAAGCGAGACGAGGATCAACAGCGATGATCTCGGACGAAGCGGTGAAACGATTTGAAGGCGAAGAGACAGAAGTATGGTGAAGACGATTAGTTGAAGCAGAAGGGCGATTAGTTGAAACAGCGGCGTGATTCGAATTATTGTTGAATACAGGCGAAGCGAGTAGGCAGCTAGGCGGCTGGACGATAGAAGCGATAGATTCACTGATTACAGGGTTTGAGGTGACATCGAGGTTGATTGATGACTTAGCAGGAACGATAGTTTGTTGTTCAGCGACGATAATTTGAAGCGAAGATGAATTTTTATTTGACGAGTGATTTTGAACAGCAGGCGATGTGAGATTAACATCAGTAGCAGGCGACGAGACTTGAGCGTTGTTAGCGAAAACAGATGTTAAGAGCGAATCGTTACTTGAAGCAGAACTAAGTGGTTGTAGTTCGGGCAATTTTCCGAATACTACATAACCAAATACGGTTGATAAAGCGGATGGAGTACCTTTAATTAAAGGCGTTTTACTAAAATCGAGAATTTCTGAAAAACAATCAGCGCCAAGCAGTAAATCTACTGAATTGGGGCTGCGGAAGCGAAAATCAGCTAGCAGATGTTGTGAAAACTGTTCACCGACTGACTTATGAATTCGAGAAGCAGGTAGGCGGTCTGATATTTTGTTAATAACAGTAGCCTGAAGCGGAAGGCGAAAGTTAGAATTTTGCGGCGACAGAATTGTAAAATTTGTAATACCTTTAACTGAGGTGACTTCGGCTGAAATGCCTTGCAGGCGTTTAGAAGTAGGAACGATGTCGAGTTGCAGTGAACGAGCGGCGTTGTATGTTAAGATGCTGGACTGAGATCCATTGTCGATCACAGCGCGAAGCGGAACGATTTTGCCGGATGAATCGACAGCATGAACGATAGCAGTACCTAGCAGCGCAGTTTGGCCGTTAAGTCGACATGAAAGTGAATAATCGGCAGGTTGGTTAACAATAATGGACGAGGACGACGAATTTGAAGTAACTACCGGCTTATCAGCACAGCAGGTAGTACAAGGATTAATTGGCGGAGTTGCGATAGTATTAGCTTGAATCGGCGGCGAAGAATTAACAAGTAGGCATCCAGTAGCCGGTGAATCGGTGTCCGGATGTACGGCAGGATGATACGGACTAGCAGTTGGCGAATTATGCGAATTAACAACAGAAGCGGTGGACGAATTAGATTTTTGAGGGCTGCGATCAATATGCAGCAACGTATTGTGCGATTTTGACTGGCAGATACGACAATGTTTATTTGAGCTGCAATTGCGGCGATCGTGTCGCCCGAAGCAGGCAAAACAAAGTTTAAGGCGAGAAATAATTTTGTAGCGATTATCTACATTTTGTGCAAGAAATTCACTACAGTTGTGAATTGAATGAAAGTGAGATTCGCACGACAGACATTTGAGTGAATTTGATTTGACGAAAAACGAAGGTACATTATCAGAATTAGGAGACGGCAAAATAGGACTACGATGACTGTGTACAGAATTGAAATTATCGGTTACCGGGTTAGCTGAGTCCGGTTGATCGAGGTTTGAATCGCTGGAGTGCGAAGAACTAGCGTTATCTGTAGGTTGAGAAGAATTCGAGAGCTCGAAAGCATGCATCTTAGCGGTAACGAATGACATTAAGGCCTCGTATGTAGGCACGGCTGAATTAGGATTTGAATCCTCGAACGCTTGCTTTGTTACAGGATCCAAATTAGAATAGGCTATCTCAAAAAGTAAATATTCAAGTAAATTTATATTTAGCAGACGTAAGGCTCCGATTGATGATTCGTGGATATTAAGAAAACCTTTTAACGATTGATAGGACGGAGTGTCAGATTTAACGAAATTGAATATCTGATTTAAGTGAACATTTGCTATGCGCCTTGAGTTGGAGTAGCGCTCAACAATTAAATTGTACGCTAACGTATAATTTTCAAGCGAGAGAGGCAGGTGTTCTATTAGACGCAGTGGTTCACCGACTAATGAGCACCTCAAATAATGAAGTTTTTGAACAAATGATAACTCAGAATTATTGTGAATTAAATCATTGAACAAGCTGATGAAATTCTGGAATTTCGCAACATCTCCATCAAATGAAGGTAGGCGAATTCGAGGTAATTGTATTAATTGCGAATTAGAAGACTTGACTTGATTTGGTAAAACGATTGTATTGTCCAGAGATTCAATTAATTTTTGGGCACGATCAATTAACTGGAAATAATGAGTTTCGAAAGCAGTGCGTTCTGATTCGAAATCTGCTTCGGGTTGAAGTAATTCGATATTCGTTTGTATTTGTTCAAAGTCACACCAGAGGTCTAAGAATTTGTCAAGTCGTAATTTGACTTGGTTAACTTCAACGTCAGATTGAAGAAAATTATTAAAACGAGAAAGATGATTATTAACAACGTTGCGTTTTTTGATTAAAGATTGTAAATCGTCCATGTTGAAAATAATGAACGAAGACAGCGATCGAAAAACAAATAATAGAATGTAAACAAAACACAGCTGTTTATTGAATCTAGGTTAGTTGCAACTGAGATGTATACGTTGCAGACGACGCAAGTGAAGTGATTCTCTCAGCGCTAGCAGTAACGACGGGCAGCACGAGAGAGAGCGAATGAGAGAGAGGGCACGCATGCGCTGTAAGCTGCGTGAACCAGTTAACAAGAACGAAGGAAAAAATGGCGACTCTAGCCAAATTCTGGCCGTGTCGAAAGATATAGCACTGAACCGATCTACTGTGACGTCAGCACAGCGTTGGTTGCAACTTGTATTGAATGAACGCGTCACAACACTGATAATGCGTTGCATTTGTTATGCAACTTAACCCCGTATTTTTTAACTGAATAAATGAAATTGTTTTTAATATTAATATTTTTATTAATGTTTTTATTAATATATTGAACACATGTAAGACACGAAATACAATAAATGACACGATGAATGTAATGTAACACCATGTAACAACGAATTAAACAAAATACTGAAATTGTTGACGATTGAAAAATTAAGACAATAGACTGTATTTCCAAATATGCACTGATAAATATCCTGCCCGGAACGGACCAAAATGTTAGAGCCTTGATGGCAGGAGTTTTGAAAATAACCCAAAATAAATTGGATAAAACGAGTTAAGCGGTAAGCCGACTTGTAACTGTAGGACATCAACCCACTATGCACGACACATGGCAGATTAATGTAAACTGAAGCATAAACGACTTATTCCGGAGGACCTAGTTTCATTTAATGGCGCCAGAAACCAACGGCGGAACGACTGAATAAGCAAGATACAACGATGGAAAATACACTGAGGGAGACAAAGGTAAAACGATAAGTAGCTGCTGGAACAGCAGGACATCACTGGTCAACTCAAACACAAAATTAGAAAGCGTACAACAAAATAGACTAATTCGCTTACCTGTTGAATAGCCTGAAGTGTAGCAACGGCGTCCACGCGACACGTGTCCGGGGTTCGATTCACACTGTAACTTTAATGTTTGATACGAAAACAAGAACAATTGTAAATGATTATAAATTACACACATAAGTAAAATCACACTTGAAATGATGTATGGTACATCAGAAACGAACGAAGCATAACGACAATTGCAGAAGCGACGCCATAGGATGGCCGGCGCAGCGGAGGCACGAACAGTCTACATGCCGCAGAATCCAACCAGTGAGTGTGTTGACCGGGAAGATAGGAATGTGAGTAGAGGGAGAATGATTACGTCATGAACTGAGATCACCATCGGAAATCAAGACAAGTATACAGGAAGAGGCGGGAACAAGGTTATTAGTACAAAATCAGTGTATTTAACGACGATAATAAAAGCGGGGAAATACGAATCACTTAACGGGGGTGCGAATGGCCTTAACACTCGCAGAAAAAATAACGGGAGTTTACAAAAGCACAAAACTCGTTAATAGATGATATGAATGTGCTACAAAAATATTAAATTAATCCTGCTGAAATCAACAGTCTTGTTCGTGTAAATCTCATATTGCAATTAACTGATGGGCGTGATAAACTCAATCTACAGATTTGTCAAAAAATAAAGAACCTTTTGCACAACGCCCAGAGATTGCCCACTAAAGACCAGTTTTAGGTTCGTGTAATGGTCGTTCTTAAATCACGCGAGGATTTTCAGTGTTCCATATTCGGCTGTTTTAAATGTTAACATAGCCATCTAAGTGAAATCACAACTCATCAATAAAATGAACAAGATCCAACACCTCATACCGTTTTAATTAACACGAGAACGAGACCAACGACAATACTGTAAACATTTTCCTAGATTACTTCTTGCAGTTCATGTACTACACCAATGCAGTAACCATACAAATGTAAATTTTTAGTAGCCCTGAAAACAGTAGGGGATCTTTTCCGTTTTCTGTATGCCACTATCAAATCCGAATTCCCTGAAAGGTTGCACACTTCTTCATTCTTCCACTCTCTGCCTTACTGAATACTCCTGAGATAGAGACACTCACGCACGCGTACACACGTCCTTCCAAATCCCAGCATATAGTACTATGTTACACGTTCTGTTGCGTTATTTCTTATTTTGATTGTTTTATTGTTTAATTTTTCTATTTACTACATTATTATTAAGTTATATTTTTTAATTGAATATTTTGCCATTACTAGGCTACGTTATACTATTACATTACATATTTTGTTAATTATTTACATTGGGAAGAGAAAGTCGTGTGAGTGTTTCACACATACTTTTTTAGTTGTCACATCTTCTGGGACTATGTAATAACTCCTTTTCCTAAAACGAACTCTGCAGCATCTTCCTCCGTCCGAATATTATTAAGTAACTCTATATAATTCATAGCAGACTTTTAGTAACTGTGAAATCGGAGTGGAGTTGACACTACGCAGAAATATTGCTGGTTAGATTGGCGCGCTAGACGCAGGAGTGAGAGAATTTAATAACCCTACAAGGAATTCGGATTCGATAGCGGCATACAGAAAACGGAAAAGACCCGCAGTAGGTAGTAAAATTACAGCTGTGAAGATAACTTCCTCAGCGATTTTCTGGCAGAGCGATTCAAACGTTTATTTACTTCCTCAAGATTTTCCACGGCTTTCGCTGATTGTCAACGAGTCTTTTTACGATTTTCTACACTCCCGGTCTCTCGAAATTTATTCAACAAACGAAAGATTGTCAATATATTCGGAAAAGTAGAATTGGGAAATGTTAACTGAAACACGTATTTTACTCGTTTGTAAGATTAATAAGTGAATTAATTTTTAAGAATAAGTAGCACAAGTTTATCTTTCGAAAACAGCATTGTTGACATAATAAGGCGAATGGATACTTGAATACCACTGGTGCATAATAACAACATTTAAACTGTTACAAGCTGACATGTAAGGAGACAAGAAATTTACTTATTTATTACTTCTAATTTCTTAATATTACCCGTTATGTTTTAAGGAAGTTTAAATGCTTACAATTAATTTTTGTACACTTTTGAAGTGATAATTTAGTAAAACAAAATAAATTTTTACAGAATTTAGATGTTGACAATCATAACAGAAGAGACCGAATTCATTATTACGTTGCTCTACAAACCACAACATTGTTTGAACAAAAACCTACTTACTTCAGAAGAAAATACATGACACATTAACACAAGCTTTTAAAAAGTTGTAATAATATGGTTAAAGCACACCCTACTGATAAAACATTTTTAAGTACACAAGAGTTCCTTTCTAAATAATTTTATTTTTTTTATAAATACATTTTCTAAGCAAGCGTTAAGGAAAATTGTGTTTTATTACGTAAAATTATTACACGATACATTATTTATTGAAGTAACTATGTAAGTACGTAGTGGTAATAAGAATACAATAAACAGATTGGTAAGTAATAGATTTAACCTCGCGTTAATATCGTCGTTTCACCTGACATGTCTTACTGCTCTTTTTGGAGTACTCTGGATATAGTTTATATAAACATAAAATTAAAGACAGCAAGATTGGTTAGAATGAGTGGGCGTACTATAACGTACGATCATAAAATGTGTTTACTTTAAAGTAACGTAATTATGGTAAACAATAATATATGTTTATGTCAATTCTCAAGTGAATGTCTGCTACCCATTCCATTTTAGTTTTATCCTTCTTTGTTAAAAGTAAGGTAAGTATAATGTATGCATTTATTTATTGCAATTTTACATTACAACTTAACGAAGTTAAACATTTTACAATCATAATTATTAAATTTTATTAATTTAAAGGAATTTTAAAATACGTTCAAAATCTTACTAAATTTATATTATAATTGTTGTAAAAGATATTGTAATTTTAGTGGGCTAAATTACAAAACGGAATGTCCCAGGTTTGATTACCGATTACACTTAGGACGGTTTAACAAAGTATTAAACCAACAGATTCGTGCCCGACTGTAGTTTTTAATGCCCAAGTAGTTAATAAATTAAATTTTAATTTAATTCAACTAAACGAAAGAATTCTGTATAAGGACAAAAAATTTAAAAAATGTGTTGACAAATTAGAAGAACTTAAAGCAGTTTGCTGCACCAATTAATTATTAATTTATTAAATCTTCCAATGTAATAGTTGACAATTAAAGTAAACAATTTATTCCGTTAAGCTATACCAGCAACGAAGAAGTATAAAAAAGAACTAAGTACAAATCAAACAAAAATAAAATTCATTTTATCAGAAGAATGTTTTATGTATTTGTATTACCATTACGAGTTGTCTTGAAAAGTAATATTTTGAAATTTGTATCACGATTTTATATTAGTATCTATCTGGTATCGTATAGAATTTCAACTACCTAAACTAAGTACGTTACAAGTACGGTACCACAGTTGTCTTGTTTCTCTTGAATTTACAGTTCACTAGGGAATGCAACTTGTATGAACAGGTTGTCCTTTCAGAACATTTTATGATATTATTGCTTTTAAGTTTTTCATTTTCAATACTATCAAAGATGTTATAAATAGAAATCGGTCAGCTTCTAGCAACAATAAAAATATTAATACTAAAATAAAAATGTCCGAATGGAGGGGCTGCGTGAAATAAATTTCCTTCAAACTATTTACTTTTTTTGCTTTAATCATGAATATTAGGTTGCTATGGAGCAAATTTTTTCGTTTAACGTCCAACTGTTCTGCAATTACTGCTAATGCAGACGGTGAAGGATGAAATATTTTTTATAACGTATGAAAATATGCCGTGCCTGAATGGCATTCGAACCCAAGACCGCATGATGAGAGGGCTATTACAGGATACCGAACCTTATAGTAGTTTAAAAGATTGTCGTAATTTGTGTTAATTGTTATTAATTTTATCTCTGTTGTATTTTAATATATATTTTTGTTAACACTGTCTACATGTTACTCATCTTTGACATTGTACTTTCATGGATGGTATCCTCCATCACAGCTTTTGCTGCAGAAGATACTGGTAACGCGCTATAAGTTGACCATCGACAGCGATTGTAAGAGATGACTATGCGGGGAGAGGAAGTGCTACTATGAGTGCTTTTCTAAATAGATCATCACAACATGTTGTAGTTATTTACTCTTTCATTATTTGTGTATGTTTACAACTATGTCGTTTTATGAACATCCCATTGTATTATTTATATGGATCCTTAATAAACTTCCATTCCAAATAAGCCACTACTAGGCCTAAGCTATATTTAGTAATCTTTATTAGTTATCAGCAGAAACTGAACTACTGCAGAGTAACATTTGTAGTGATAAACTAGTAAGTCCATGAGTTACATTTTTAATACAGATTTCTGTATTTTGCCTTGATGTTGTATTATATATGTGAAATAAAAGATTATTATTATTATTATTATTAATTTACCCGAGCACAAATGTCCAAACCCTGCCGGAATTCGAAATCTTCGGAAGACCTTCTGACAATTCAACGTGTTTTAATTTGTAAACCACTGAACCATGGAAAGGGATTACTATGAACACACAAATGTTGGCTATCGCTCAATAAAATTGTACTACGCTTTTCGTAGTAAAGAGTAAACAGCGTGACTTAAAACATTCGTTTGTCGCTAGATATACATAAAAAAATCGTTAACAGGTTCGTTCTATCTAATAAGACGTTCACAAAAATATACAGAATATTAACCAAATAAAAAATGAAATATATCACACAAAATAGAGCACTTACATACTTGTAAAATTTCGGGGCGTGTTCGTTTCTTCGGACGTCGAAGGCACACAACCAAATTTGTGAAGGTAGTGTGTAAAGTTCGGTTTTAAATATTTTGGTATGAAGCTATATATATGTATATATATATATATATATGAACTTCAGCCATCCCATTTTCGAGATCCCTGATGTACAACTTAACCAAAATAAATTTTCAGAGTGTATTTGTACTTTACTTTAATGATAGATTGTTTTGTGATGACACCTCCCAATGGGTGTCAATACAGAGAAATGAATCTCGTCTCGAGGCTCCTGAAATGAGATTTTTGCGAGGAGTTAAAGGTTGTAACCTGTTAGACAGACTGTGTGACAAAGCTACAACCACCGAGTTAAATGTTCTGTCACTGTGTGCAACATTAAGAATATATAAGAGTAACTGGCATTTACTTCGCATGTCAGAACAGAGAATTCCTCTACAAGCATAGAAATATAAACCTACAGGGAGCAAGGCTTGCGAAGACCTAAGAAGAGATGGATACCCGAACAGGCCATTCAGATAGGCCTAATCCTTGACAGATGATGATGTTTCGTGATGATGCCTACATGTGTTGGCTTATGCGTAGATAGTAATAAAACGTTATATACATATGAAAAAATGCAGGATCTGATCGGGTATCGAACCCGGAAAGAAAAACGTGATAACTTAAACAATTTTGGAAGAGTGTCCTCTCCAAGCGTTATCGCCAAAGCTCTATATCAATGAGTAAATCTTCCTTCATTATTCTTAATCATCCTCCTCCTTTTTGTTCTGCAAGCTGTCTAGATTTTTTAAAAACGTTTGATCTAACAAGAATATATAAAATCCGGTTTTCTCAAAAATGGTTATTACGATAAGACCACTTGTTTCGTAATTAAGCACATATTTGGCAAGGGCTCTGGGATCTTAAAGCAGAACTTTTTTATTTGAAAATACAGAAATTATTATCGTGAAGCTGTATAAACTATTTACAAGAAATAAACCGCAACAACTTTTATAGGGTACTTTGTTTTTTCATTACGTTTAATTTTGTGATTTTAACGAGTTTCTACTAAAAACTGTGTAACAATCGGTTCACTAACTTTACAGGAAAGTTTCAAATAGTAGACTAGATAGAAATTTACATACTGCATTGTAGAACGTACAGAAAAACTGTATAATGAATGTATCGAAAACGGTATGCGGAAGATTCGTTCAAAAAAGTATACGGAGTCAGGTTTATCACTTCTTTTCTCAACATTTATTTTATTAAAACAAACAATTGAAATAACGAAAATCCAAAATAAACTAGTAATTTCATGCTACTTAATTTGTTATTTAATTAAGGCGCTTGTTTTCGCGTGCACACACATTTTAAAACCACAGAATGGAATCGAATTGAATAAAAAAACTGAGCCATCAAGGTTCTTGTAATTTTAAAACTTCTCTGAAAGTTTTCCATATCCTTTCCCAATTCGTGTTATTATTTACATATCGTGTAAATATTTATTTAGCCAATAACACGACACACATGTGTACAACGGTATTCTGTAACATTTAACTTATTTATAAGCCGACAAATTTAACATTCCAATTTGTATTCTAACTTTTGAAATGATTTTCCTAGGTGAAGCACCATAACAAATGAAAAATATTTCAAATAACTGCTCCAATTTATACATGTTTCATTTTAATTATCGAAAGAAAATAATTATTTATTAATATTCCGTCTAATAATTTGATTTTATTTTGTTATAAAAAACTATTAACACGGTTAGCAAAAAAGTAACCAAGAATATAACTAAGTACAATTTTAACTAAAAGGCCGAGTTGGAACGAACTAACTTACCTAAAAATTCCCCATGAAAAGAAGATATGCAAAAAAGTAATCGCTAGTAGAACCTACCCAAAGCAATTCATCATAACACAGTTGAAGTCGTTAAACTTATGTTTGTTCAACAACTTCGAATACGAAATTTAATAATGCTGTTTCATTTCATGTCTAAACCAATATTTTAATTCTCGTGGAATAATCAACACTTAGTTAAGATTATAGTTTCAAAGTTTGACAAAAAAAATTGGTGTGGAACACTCACACGACTTTCTTTTGCCAATGCAAATAATGAACAATATAACCTAACATTGGTAATATAACATTAGAAATAAACCAAAAAACTAACCTCAAAAAACAGAACCTAATATTTTAATCATGAATAAATGACGCAAAATTAAAATCAACCTTAGTTTGGCTTAATAACACGGAAAATCACTCATTGACCCTAAAGTACGCTCTGTAAAGAAAAAAAGCTCGAAATAAAAGTTGTAGATCTTTGAACGTTCTATAAATTTAATTATATACACTTTGTCGTAAAATGTATACTAAGGCCGTAATCTTAACAAAAATCATTTTTTACAGATTTTCATGAAAAATAAAACCGAAAGTTTGTTATTACTGCTAAACTAAGCGTTATACAAAGAAATGTTTGAAGTAAAAGTTATAGAATGTTAAATTTTCTACAACTTTGATTAAATACACTTTTAACTTAAAATGCATATTAAGGTCGCAATCTTTAAAAAGAACATTTTTTCAACGAGAGCACAGCCTCCCAACAATTTCAGCAACCATGGCGCCTACCCTATCTTGTAGAGCATAAGAAACGTAGTAATTTAAAAAAAAAATCGTAGAAGCGGTTTATAAGAAAATCGCAAAAAAGTGAAAAATTACACGAATAAACTACTACTTCCGGTTGACCGATTTTGATGAAAATGTTGGTTTCGGGTCTTCTAGTAGTACCTAACTTAAGTTTTGAGTTTCAACTTTGCACAATGTTCCGTATTTGAGACATTTTGTTCAAACACACACGCACAGACCAATCGCTAAAAACATGTTTTTTGGGTTCAGGAGGTCTAAAAACGTGTACCTAGTGTAACCGGTGAAAACTCGATTTCGAAAAATCGACATGAAAACAATAATTTCCTTCCTATTAAAAAAGTTGGTGGGCCTGAATTAAGTTTCCAGTTCCGGTTTCTATTTTAGTGTCTCAAAACAGGAAATGTCATCACCGGAATTTGGGAATAAAAATAGTGTCATTCGATTTCTCTTAAAAGACGATACTGTAATAACTGGGTCTGAAGTTTCGGTTTCGACCGGAAATGTCCCAAAACCGGAAGCCAAGAAATCACAGCCGGAATTTGGAAATAAAAAATATTGATATTCGTTTCATCTTAAAGAACAGCTTTCTTACCTAGGTTTTCCTTTAGTGAGCTTGATCCCATTGAGGAAAGAATGTGATAACACCGAGAAAAGTAAATACGCAATGTGACTTCCCGGGCCGACTTATAAAAGAAATTTTTTAACATTATTAATTCATGATTCTGCCCATAATAGACAGGTGGAGTGTCAAATTATTTACACTCAATCTGTTCGTTGCAGGGCTAAAATAAATAGTTCTGTTTCTTATCAAATGGTCAGCCAATTAAATGACTGAATCACTTAAGAACAGAAGAGGTAGACCCTGTGGTGAATGAAGTGAAAGTGTCATTTGCAGAGTGGAAAATATATGCTTTTCAGAGGGCCCGGCATGCTGATAAGCATACTTTTCCACTCAGTGAGGAAGGCAATGGTAAACCACCTCACTCCTCGTTTTACTTAGTAAAACCTCTACAGGTTCAAACCAGCCCTCCGGCTGATGACCTAAACAACAACAATTCATGATTAAACATAATTACATGTTTAATTATTTTCATTGGCAAGATAAAGTCGTTAGAGTGTTTCACAACAGATTTTTTTTCTTTAATGTACTGAAAAATCCGCGTATGGCCTAACTGGGCTGTAACAATCCAAATTTAAAAAACATTTTGTAGTATTGTTACAAGATTTGCGATACGAACTGTGAGAAATGTACTTCAAAACATTGCACTGCGAATAATCATGACAATTTTTTTTATCAAGGGCATGAAAATATTACACTATAAAAACCACGTAAAAAGCTTCATAAAAATAAAAATAAATACTGTGGTATTTACGTTTACTATATACAAGAAACCTTCTGTTAAATTCCTCGCAAAGCCAACAATTTCATCAATTCTGAAAAGTATATACAACTGTTTAATAAACTGAAACAAAATGATGATCAGGGACGGACATTGTAGTTATTTTTAAAATAATTATAAATCATTAAATAATGTTAAATAGCTTAATTTCTTTGATTAAATATTGATATTGAATGAACTTTAATTATCTTATTAACACGATAATAAGTCATTAATTCGCTAATAATTTAGTTAATAATGTATTTATAAACAAATACAAAGGTAATTAAACAAAATGCTACTTTCAAACAAATAACCTCGTGTAAATAATTCAACCAATATCAAAATCTCAAATACCATAATCCGTTTATAACAAGAAAGATACCATAAAAATCATAATTTAAAAATCTGGCGTGAAAAACTCACACAACTTTCTCTTGCCAGTGCAAATAATTAACAATAAACCTAACATTAGTAATAAAACATTAGAAATAAACAAAAAACTAACCTCAAAAACATAACCTTATTTTAATCATGAGTGAAAGACGCAAAATGAAAGTCGAACTCAGTTTGGCTTGAAAATACAGAAAATCACTCTTTCACGCTAAACTAGGCTCTGTAGTGAAAAATGCTTTAAATAAAAGTTGTAGATCTATTTATTTTTTATAAATTTGACTATATACACTTTTGTCGTAAAATGCATTCGAAGGCCGAAATCTTAAAAAAATCAATTTTTCACACATTTTCGTGAAAAAAAAATCAGAAAATCGCTAAGTACTACTAAACTAAGCGTTGTACAACAAAATGATTGAAATAAAAGTTGTAGAATTTTAAATTCTTCACAACTTTTATTATATAAATTTTTGCGCTAAATTGCATATTAAAGCCGTAATCTTAAAAAAACTATGTTTTTACGTAAAAACAGCCTCACCCAGAATTTCAGCAAACATAACGCCTAAGCTATCTTGTAGAGAATATAAAATTGAGTAAACCAGGCGACTTAAAAAAAATCGCAGGACCAGTTTTTGAAAAAATCGCAAAAAAGTGAAAAATTACACGAATAAACTGCTACTTCCGGTTAACCGATTTTGATGAAAATGTTCGTGTCGGGTCCGGTAGTGGTATGTAACTTAAGTTTCAAGTTTCAAGTTCGTACGATGTTCCATTCTTGAGATATTCTGTTCGCGCGCGCGCGCACGCGCAAGCACGCGCACACACACACAACAATCGCTAAAAACATGTTTGTTGGGTTCAGGGGGTCTGAAAACGTATAGATCCGGTGAAAACTCGATTTCGAAAAATCGACATGAAAACAATACTTTCCTTCCTATATATCCATATAGGCAAGAGAAAGTAAAAATAGTGATGCTGAGTAAAACGTTAATGATATGCGTTGCTCTAATAAAAGAGACTTCCGTTTACACATCATCAGTACCAGTATGCATAAACAGTACCAAAAATTTGTAAACTTGTAATTTAGTAATTTAGAACTTTCCGTCAAACTAATCAACGTACAAAAACACGCTTTTATTTGGTGTATTATTAAAAATTTTCTACTCGATAGTTTCAGAAATAGAGTTTTTCAAACATAACGGACTTCTTTCTTAGCGAGCACTGTTAAAATTCTTATTTGATAAAAAAAATACAGTAAGGTATAAAAATACTAAAACAAGGTATAATTCCTAAAAACTTTGAAGCCAACGAAAATTATAACTTATACGTAAATTCCAACAAATTACGCTACTTGAAGTTTGCAGCCGATTCAAATTTTGTAACTCCGTTTGATTGTGAAAATATAAAGCACATCTTATAATAGAAGACTACTCGTATATCATTACAACGGACAATTTTAGGAATGCTTTGTACACGCAATTTAGCGATCATAAAACAGACATCTCTTTATATCAGATGGATTCCACTTGTATACAAGATTTTGTTACAAGGAACATTTACACTTCAATGAGACGTATGTTTAAAATATTCAATATTACAACATTTTCAAATGAAAACATTTTAATATAAACTGTTAAAGAAACATAAACGTTTTGAGCAATACAAAGCAGAATACCGTAGGTTCAATTAGAGAAAAATTATTAAATGAATAAATTTCGTGAATAATATTAAAAAAAACAACAATCTAACAGTTTAAAAATCGTATCATGTAACTTTAAAATTCTTAAAATTCTTTCATTGTTCCATTAACCATAATCTGAAAAACTAGAAACCTAAACTTACTACATAATACGAAAGAATGTTAAATTCATTAATTCTCGTAAATTCATTAGAAAAACTAAAAAAGTAACAAATTTTCGTTGGTAACAGTACAGAACATAGGAACTCTAAGATAGGTACGATCAGAAATAGGTCTTTGAAAATTTATCAATGAGAAACTAAATCCGACTGTATACTACTTGTTCAGGTCATCAGCCGAACGGCTAGTTTGAACCTGTAAAGGTTTTTCTAAGTAAAACACGGAGTGAGGTAGTTTACCCTACCTTCCTCACCGAGTGGAAAAGTGTGCTTATAAGCATGCCGGGCCCTTTGAAAAGCATCTACTTTGAACCCTGTAAATTACACATTCACCACTGGCTATACAATGAAATTCATCATTCTTACAGGAGACAACTCTAACAAGTGTCTTTTACACCTCTACCTTTTCTGTTCTTAAATGCTTCAGTCATATAAATAGCTGACCATGTGATAAGAACCAAAACTATTTTTTGTAGTCCTGGAACTTGCAGATTGAGTGTAAATAATTTAACACTATACCTGCCTGTTACGGACAATGTGTACAACTATTTTTACCAAATTGTTTTTACATTTTGTTAGTATTTATTATCCACTAATAAAAATCCATATGGTTGCAATATGACCAACTTCGTAACAAAATTTAAAGATAAGTTATGTTCGTTTTATAGAAATCATACTGTTATTTTCGTACTACCAGGCCTGACTAGAAAGTAAATACCGCTTTGAAAAATACTAAATATTTTTTTCAATTCTAATTTTATTTTTAAATGAAACACCATACCTTAAACTATTTTTTCTGCATAGTTTCCACCATTTTTAGGCATTTGTCATAACGTGTGACCAGTTTATCTAAACCTTCCTCAAAGAAACATTCCGGCAGTGACAACAGCAGTAACTTTACAACGTTTTTTTTAAGTCGTCATAACATTTGAAGCGCTTACCACTAAGCTAAATCATGTTCAGGACAACAGGTAGACGATAAAAATTCCTCACGGTACTTATTTGCCGGACACACCTTATAAATTGGAACGCCATTAACCATTTTTTGAGGGTGAAAGTAATACCGGCAGTGCAATTTACAGGACACCTGATAAACAAAAATTTATCGTTTTGGTCGCCATTTGTATAATTATGACTACATTTATGTAACTTCTGAATGGAAAACACATATTTTTTATTTTATATGTCCTAAACTCTCTTTTCGGCGTCTCGTTGATAAAAATGACAAAATTAATTGAAGTAGGTTAATAATTTAATAAATATAATAATTTATAAGCTCTACATGGGATCGAAATCACGACCTTTCGTTTTGCAGACTAGCACGCTAACCATTGTGCCATAGAGACGGCCAGCTTCAAAATATAGTTTCATCAAACTAAATATATATACAGAAGAACAAATTCTACCTGGATGTAGAAATCAATTCTTACAAGTAACTCATATTCAGTGGTACTGACCTGAAACATAAAAAAAATATGAAATCAAAAAAAGGCATAAAATGCATTACAGACATTACCATAAAATATAGTAGCCTACTTAATTCAAATTAAAACAGCTAATCTGATAAAATATTACTCTTTTAATAATAATGTACAAACAGTAAAATATTTAAATCCTCCTCAACATTTTATGTACATAAGTAAAATGGAAAACTTGTTGCTACATAATTCTCATATTTGTACATTATTAATTAATCAAAGTAATAATAAAAATGCCTATTGTTAATAGGAGACGTAACTATAATAGCATAGATGCGCAAATTAAAGTAGTAAAAAAGTGAATTTTATGTGAAAAATATAAAAGGAAACGAGTATGATAATGATAATAGTAATTTAATTAATCTACTGAATAATAATTATTCGTGTAATAAAAAAATGTAATAAATAAAAATTAAAAAATAAAATACGATAATTTCTCACGCTATTACAACATCCTGTGTTATCATGTTTATAAAAATAATGAATTCAATTTGAAGTTCAAGTAAAATCAAAATTAGCAAGCTTTAATAGCAATAATAACTAATAATTAAAGTGTAATAATATATTTTCCGCACCAAATTAATATTTGAAAATATAACGCCTGAAATATATTAAAATTCGTGATAGCAAATAAAGGGCAATGTCCTGTGTTATTTTAAATTCGTAACATGGTACCAATCAACAGAGTGAGAAAAAAGCTATTAAAAAGTCGAAACTATAATTTCTGTACACAAAAACCTGAAACTTCAGTTTAGGAATGAAACACAGTGATGATTAAACCTCCAAAGTGTACTGATTGTCCTTTGAGGGATACACTCTTCAAAATGAAATTATTTATTAAAATATTCGAAACAAAACTGATTTCGTGAAACAAATATACAAGACGATACGAAAATTATGAATTAAAAATGTAAACCCACCCTTCCATATAAAACATGTACGTTTGGGCGATACCAAGTACCCAGACAATACCAAGTAGCCCATAAATGTCAGGTTCCCCACAGACGGATGAAGTAAAAATGAAGGCGTTAAAAGATAACGGAATAAGAATCCTACAGGGGAAAAATAGATTTATTTTTTGTACTGTACTTATATAATTCCTTTAATACCTTTGTTATAGCGTTTATTCAAATTGTCCACCATTAGTGTCTATACACTTCATACAACGACTTAAAATTGATAAACAAATTATCAGCAATAACAATTTATCTTCATTGACAGTGTCAAATGCATTTTCTATTGCGCTCTTTAGTTCGGCTAGGTTTTGCAGTTTTGAAAAAAACGCAAATTTTTTATAATACCCACAGTGAAAATCAATTAACTCTGGTGAGCGCGCAGTGCATCAATTGTACCACAGCGACCAATCCTTTCGTTAAATCTGGAATTCAAAAGCTCTTGAACTTTGATACCGAAATATGCTAGGGCCCATCTTGTTCCTAGATGTGCGATTGAAAATTGTAAACAGGCTTCTTTTCAAGTTCCGGAAAGACTAGTTCCTGCAGCACCTGTTAGTAACTTTCCGAGTTAACATTTCCCTTAAAAAAGATCTCTCAATGCAGGACTCGAAATTTCTCCCTATACCATAACACCAGACACATTAAGCTCTTCTTGTATTACCTTATGAGACCTTGCATCCGAAAAGTACACGCAGTAACACCGATTAACACGTTCATTTAGTTTGAAACACACCACAAAATTGATCGCAAAATATTTGGATTGACTTCTGAACGGATAGCGACTGTCTCACAGAATTCCAATTGCCTATCTGGCTGACCCTCGTGAAGAACTTGAAGTAATGATGGACGATATGGCTTAGAGACTCACCTCACTATAACGGACAACAATTAATGTTATACGTGGTTGATGCTAACGTAACAAAGTTACAAACTTATTAATACAAAACTTCCTATTTCATGAGGAAACTGACATATGGGTCATCCGGTATATTTTAAACGTCTCTGCCCAAAAGATCTTTTCGCGAAGGGCTTTTCGGAGATATCACTGTAGAGATGAACGCTCAAACAGGTAAATCAAGTTTTAGTAATGTCACAAAATGTAATCATTGCGACATATAAATGTAATAGAAAACAATTTTAAATAATCAATAAAAAGTTTGTTGTTGTTTAGGTCAACAGCCGAAAGGCTGGTTTGAACCTCTAGAGGTTTTACTAAGTAAAAACGAGGAGTAAGGTGGTTTACTATTGCCTTTCTCACTGAGTTGAAAGAGTATGCTTATCAGCATGCCAGGCCCTCCGAAAAGCACTCACTTTCCACCCTGCAAATGACACCTTCACTTCATTCACCACAGGGTCTGGCTGCATACTGAAATTCATTACTCTCAGAGGAGATAACTCAGAGGAGAGATAAAAAGTTACAATAATATATATCTATGTATTAAAGTAAACCTTCGTGTAATAAATCAAAAACATTCTTTAACATACAGGTATAAAATCGATATCAAATCTAGGTTAATCTCATTTTAAAATTTCAAAATAGTTAATTACATTTCTATAGTTATAAAAATATCAAAGTGACTAATGACAGATCTTTTTACGTTAATAGATGTCAAAAACAAATGTTGTAGGGAACACTGTAAGAATGTGTTACAAAGAAAATTAGTAGGTCTGAAACCACTCATTAATTCAAAGAGGTAGACTAGGAGTTTACAGCCTGAGATAGACAGCGAGGAGAAAAACTGAGTAGTGATGCACACTCGTGCGTAGGTGTACGAGGTAATATTCACATGACAAAATGTCAGACCTGACCGGGAACCGAACCCGAGACTCCAACATAAAAGTTATTTCCTCTGACAATTGTTATAGACAAAATAAAAATCTGGTTTGAAACACTCACACACTTTGTCTTGCCAACGCAAAAATGAACAATGTAATCTAATGTTAGTGATAAAAAATTAGAAATAAGCAAAAACTAATATCAAAAACATAACGTTATTTTAATCATGAGTGAATGATGCTAAATGAAAATCAACTCCAGTATGGCTTAAAAATACGGAAAATGACTCAATCACGCTAAACTAGGCTCTGTAAAGAAAATGCACTAAATAAAATTTGTAGATCTTTTAATCTCCTATGAATCTGATTATACACTATTTTGTCGTAAAATGCATACTATGGCTGAAATCTTAAAAAATCGATTTTCTTTACAGATTTTCGTGAAAAAAAAAACAGAAAATAGCTAATTACCGCTAAACTAAGCGTTATACAAAAATCTGTTTGGAATAAAAGTTGTAGGTGTTAAAATTCTCTAAAACTTTTATTATAGCCTATACATTTTTGCGCTAAAATTCATACTAAATACGCAATCTTCATAAAACCAATTTTTTACGAGAAAACAGCCTCTACAAGAATTTTAGCAGACATTGCGCCTACCCTATCTTGTAGCAAACACAAAATGTAGTAAATGAGGCGATTTTTAAAAAAAATCGTAGGAGCCGTTTTTAAGAAAATTCCAAAAAAGGGAAAAATGATACGAATAAACATCTACTTCCGGTTGACCGATTTTGATGAAAATGTTCGTGTCGGGTTTGGTAGTGGTATCTTTTTTAGTTCGTACGATGTTCCGTTCTTGAGATCTGTTCACACACACACACACACACACACACACACACACACACACATATACACACACACACACATACACACACCATCGCTAAAATCATGTTTTTTGGGTTCATAAGGTCTGAAAACGTGCACATCCGGTGAAAACTTGATTTCGAAAAATCGACATAAAAACAATAATTTCCTTTCTTTATATTTATATAGGCAAGAGAAAGTAAAATTGAAATTGTTAAAACTTTTTAGCTTGTAGGTATATATTATTTGTTTACGGGAACTGCACTAAATGACAACCTCGAAAATTTTTTCACAGCTTCACCGAGTTTTTTTTTATCTTTAACTTGAATTTGAACAGGGGCACCATCAGCGTTTGTTCAGTTGAAGCTGTTCACCAATCGTAGTTGCTGACCCATCCGGTTTTATTTGGAACTTCAGAGTGGTGTTCTACCAGATTACACAAATAATTCTGGGTGTGCCTGAAGGCCAAAAACAAGATATATTACATTTATTTTTACCTGTTTGTAAATATTGAACCGAAAAACATCAGAAATGACTGTTTATCAAAATTTAATGCGTCATCAAAATTTTAATCCGAAATATATGGATAAAATTCTATATTATATTATGAAAGTTTTATCTTAGAAGGAAGCTTTCCAAAAATTTATACCTGATAAAAATAATTTCCATATTCTTATATCATGAATTATCAATAAAGTGAAATGTATAATAACTTACTCTTATTAATGAAGTTCAAGGACGACAAGCTGTGACTTATCTCAAACAGGTTGTTAAAAATCAATATAGTACATAGTTAATTCATGGTAAAATCAATTATTGTAGGATGAGTGACTTCTGAAATCGTTACACGATTAAAATTTATGAATTAAGCCGTGGTGAAAGGTAACTTTATTGATGAACTAGTAACGTACCTAGGACTCTTTACATAGAAACGAGGTCAAAACGTGTCGTACAATATTAATATCAGGAAATCAAAAAGAAAAAACTACTCTCGTTCAAACATTTTTCAGAAATATTGGTATTACAGACAAACAACTTTATGCAAGTTCATACCTGCAAAAATTTCTTTATATTTCCCTACCAACTTCTTGATCGCTGTTTCACGGCAAACTAAACTAGAGGCGTTTAAATTCTCACACAACCTTACACGTTTAAACCAGAATCACTGTACAAAATAAAACCAATTAATATTAGAAACAGAAATTGTGTTGACATTAGACTGAATCTTGTTACAAAAAAAGTAAGTAAAATCTATTTCTTAAAAAATGGTACCATCTCTTTGATTTTTGGAAGGTTTGCAAAACGTTTTATCCAGAAATCAGATAGTCCATAATTTACTTTGCTACCTGTCCTGTAAATCATTTTCAAATTTTTTTAAAACGTAAAAGGATTTTGCAGTGCGGTACTTTACCAAACCTGATAGACTTAACTTGCCTGCATAATAGAAGAAAATTATATACAATAGATGGTTTAACTGACTGGTAAAAGGATTGTAAGACAAAAGCGACCACACTGAAATTTTCGACATAAGCGTCAAAACTACCCTCTCTGACCCTATGTTTTCATGTCGATTTTTCGAAATCGAGTTTTCACCGGATACACACGTTTTTAGGCTCTCTAAACCCAAAAATATGTTTTTATCGATGTTCGAACTGCGATAAAAGTGTGTGCATCTCCCGCTTTTCTCAAGCCTGAGGATGTCATCGATGGCTGGTTAGACATTTTATTCCCAGAACCCTGAAAATCCAAAACTTATAGAATTCTTTGACTATTTTTCCGAAAGATGGTCGGACAATAAGGAGACTCATACAACTACGAAAGTGTTACAAGAGACGTCACAGAACCAAAAACGCAGTTGAAGGATGGAACAATAAACTGAACAGCATGCTTCAAAAACCACGTCCTAGAGTTAAAAATTTGGTCCAAAGTTTGAAAATGAAGACCGAAAACTCAGCTCTTATGTAATTGAGAATGCAATTGAACCTGGATGGAAAGCGACGATAACTAAAATTTTTGATAGATATTGATGAAACACCTATTTTCCGTCCCAAACAACTGACCACGGGCCAAACAAGTAAAATAAAGAATAACTTCTTTCTACCAATTTCAATTGTAATTTAAATTTTGAAATTACGTAATGCAATAAATCTTATGTTACGCACAAAGCTCTTAGTGTCCAACAGTGAAATATTTTTTGAAATCGGTTGAGTAGTCTCTTGGATTACCTCGCACAAACAAATAAACGGTACACTATTTTAAATTACTATGAGTATAGATTTTAAAACACCGTTACATAAAACAGACAAACTTATTGTGAACTAAAAATACAGAATGCAATTACTGGTTTATGTTTTAAATTTTTAAAATATTTTCCAGGGTGATGAACTTTATCAAATCGATAATAAAATCGATTCGTTGATTAACTTTTGGCATTTTAAAATATTCTGAATGTCTGATATAACACTGAACAACTTTTTTATAACAGAACAATAAATGAAATTTTATTTATATAAAACAATAAGAAGTTTATTTAAACTTTTCAAAGTTGTAATAAAATGCTATGATATCTGACTCAATATTAAGTACTTTTTCATTAGATGAAAGTAACAATGAAGAACGACTTGTTATTCAGGAAATAGTTAATCTTTCAGACGAATCCGTTTTTATTTAGTCCCTGCATTTAATATTATTGTACCGGAAATATAAATTAATTCCCACATTAAACTATTGTAAATAGTAACAATAATTTCTTGTAAAACAAGTTTTAAAACAGAAGTACTTTTTAACTTAAGTTTATAATAATTCTACAATAAAACAAATTTTATGGTTTGGTAATAATAATATTTGGTAGCAAACTTTTAATTTCTATAAATTTGTATTGTTTAAAAATTTAAGCTAATTTTCAAAAACTTTGTAATGTAACGGGAGTACAATATTATTGAGTTTATTCAGTGTAAATACAAAATACATATTATTAGTACTTAGAAAAGTATAGCGATAAAACAAAATAGGTTATAATAAATAATACACTTTTAAATACATGGAAACAAAATAAATAATTAAATTCTTTATTGAAAGATAATTCGACTACCAATTCTTTATCAAAATATAAATGTAGGTCTATGTATGTTTTGTACAAAAAATCACTCAGTATTAAGACTTTAAAGGTACTTAACAATTAGATTTTTAACTAAAACTTTATTTTTAAGTTAAAAAATATTTTTTACACATGTACCAAAATCTATTTCCTTTTGAGATCCCTTTTCCAGTAAAGAAGGATATCTTACCTACAAATAAGTATGCTGACTACAAATTTTTGTGGTCCTGTGACATTCTGTTAACATATTCTGTCGAGTAATATCTTTATGAGTTCATTAGAGTAGTTCAACCGTCCTATTATTTTCTTGCAGTTACGAAAGAAATTTTACTCAAGTGTTAGCAACCGACGCTGGTCAGCTACATTTATAAAAGTTTACGAAATCACTTGTTTATAGCCTCAAAGGAGAGAATTGAATTAACTGTTTAATTGTTTTTCCAGTTTTTCCAGGTTTCACTTTACAATATACTTTGTCCACTTTAAAAAGAAAGAGTACCAATCTTGAGAATTGCAACTCTTTAGGAAGGGTTGTTCTTTCTGCTTCAGGAGATTACGCGCCTTTTTAAACCATTACGGGCCAATGTATAAAATTTAACAGCTTTAATTTTATTGAATTATTACTAACGTAATATAGTACATTTTTGAAACTGTAGATGTCCAGGAATGTGTAAACATAAATGAGTTGCTTTAAGATAGTCACCCCCTCCTTACCTCTTTGTAGTCCTTTTCAGCTATATAAATGACTGAAAAGTAGCAGAATTACAGATGAGTGAGTGAATTGTTCAGTCAGTCAACTGAATTTATACATAGATTCTTCAATTTATACTCAAAATTGCGTATCAAACTATGTTAAAATATTTAAACAGGTTGTTTATACATACATATATTTTGTACAGTCTGCAATATAAGTAGGGTACTTCATATTTTTAAATGAAAGTGCAAACTGTTTAGTTGACATATGCATATGAAAACATTTAGGAATAATTTTTAATTAATTAGTCTTAAAATTAGTTAGTGTAGTGTTCAGCGCAACTGGCTTCTATGTCAAAGTCCCGGGTTCGATTTCCGTTCAGGACTAGAAGTTTTTCAAGTGTATATCGTTTCACATCATTACGTACGCACAAGTCAAGCAAGCTTCATGTAGGTATCATATCAACAAAAATATTGTCTGACTGTCCTGGTCATGGTTTCCGCAAAACTTTCTTAGGAAACTCCAAGCTTATGCCTGGTCAGTCTCCTATTTTCATTCTGTGTAGCATTATAAACCACCCAAATCCAACTCAGTTTTTTTTACTTGTCATGTATAATGTATATTATCTTGTGTGACAATGAAGTTATTTATGTGTATACTTTTAATTGTAACAACACATACACGTAGGTACCTAAGAAATAAAACATATTATTAACCGTATTTTTGAAAAAGAATTGTTATTCATAATAGTGTCACGTATAAAGTACCAAACCGTATACATTGCACAGACAATAAAAAAAACCTACTCTATAAACGTAATGAAAGAAAGACCAACTTAGCATATTTTTTTATATTTTTAGACTAAAACGAGGAAATAAAGTGTTGAGGGATATATATTATTGCATAATGTTACAGTATACAACTACTATGCTATTATGACGTACTAAAAGTAAATCTTTTCAGAATAACCAGCAAGCAGTAAAACTAGATAAAAGTTACTTCATTATTATGTGTTGTTTAGTGCATCAATTTAATTTATAACAACCATTTGAATGGGACCCATTTATAAAAATATTACTTTTTCGCTAAAAATCTTTTTATATTTTGCTATTAAATTGATTTATCGCTTTATACTATGCGACAAAGTAGTCGGAAAAATATTACTCCGATATTTTCATATCGTTCGATAAGCAGTAACGAACATTTTTTGAAAAAGAATAAATGCTGAGTGGTTCATTCGCAATTGTTTTATTATTGTTTCGGTTCAGTTTCTTAACTCACAATTTACTGCTGTGTACTGATCATCATAATTTTATTTAAACAACAATAATGTTGTTACTTTATTGTCTCTATCCACCATGTGGCCCATATGCCAATTTCCCCACATACGGAAGAGTAAAAATGAAGGCGTTAAACTTTACTCATCACTAATGCTCTAACGTCTCGATCGTAATTCACAAACGACTAGATGATAATCCAAACCAACTAGCCCGTGATCTAGCTACAAGGAACTTCCTAATTGTGCGACGACGTCTAAAGCAAAAATGGAGTAGAGACCTCTTGGTTTGAATAACGAACAAAACCCATAAGATTCAACGGAGAATGTACCACTGTGTACTTCTCCTTAAAGTAAAATTCCCCACCGCCATTTAAATATCATTACTCGTATACGGAACTTGTGCAGCTTAATGCACTTACTGTACCGTGATAAAAATTAAAGACAAAGAAATAACATCTCGATCATCTAAAGAGCTGAAATTTAGCATATATTGGTTTCTTACGATTTCAAATTCTAAACTGAAGCATTTTCATTTCGATCATCTGCTCCTAAGGGAAAGAATGGGGATTACTCCCCTAAATAATACTATTTATAGCCTATAGGCCTACCTTCCGAGGGCAAATATTATAAAAAAATTCGGTAGGGTTTTCTCTAAGAAATTCTTCAAAAATGTATGGAGTGATAGCGGGAAAATAAATCAACTGGTTTATTTGATGCGATCTGAGGTTAGCTCAATAGCTATAGACTACGGATCATATCATTGTGAGCTTGAAAGTCGATGGAGTTGGCCGCATCATTCCCGGATCACATTTTTCTAAGCGCGCAGACAAATGACATAATGTATCTATAAATATGAATACCATAGTACGATAAGTCACTGATAAAGTTATTTTTCGATTTTCGATAATTGTATTATTTACTTAGTCCATTTATTATTTTACATAACGTACATTACTTTTACTTATCTGTGTACATCATGGCAATACTATAAGACAAGAGGCAAGATGGAGATGTTAGGAGTCCTAGTAAAAACGCAAGCTGATAAATGAAATCAGGAGTTTACTTTAACATTTTATTACATTATGATTACAGCCGTACGGCTCGACTAACTCGCCGCTCACCAGATACAAAGAACAGACACTGCCAAGATGAGATTGTTAAGACCTTTGTGAGGAAAAACAAAACATCCAGGAATGATGATTTGCTACAAACAAGGAGAGTGTAACCACACATTAAGGATGACTAAAAAAGTGTTCAATTACATTCAAACAAGACAAATAAACGACGAAAGAATAAATAGGAATTAAATATTCTATAAAGTTGGTTGTGAACGAAATGAGAAAAAATTTAGTTTGAAGGTGGAACAGGCCGAGAAGTGGCCGTGTCATTTTTGGTGGTGGTAATATTCACGCATATACTACGCTATTCTTTAAAACTTTCGTAACCAACATCAAGTTTACACAACAGTGGTTGGATACCATGAAATAATAATGCTTTTGTAGACAACTTAAGTAAAAATTATGTTATTAATAAATTTCAGAATTGGAATTCAGTTTGAACGAAAATATCACAATACCTTTGACAATATTCATTATCAGAGAAAATTTTATGATAAGTACAACAATCTTCAGAACCTGACGTTACGAAATAGATTTCTATATAAATTTAAAATTATCTTAAGACGTAAATATTTGTATCAATTAAAATTTAAAAATTACATTTCTGTTTTAGACCGGATATTCTCAAACTCCAAGTTCTACAAAAAATTGTATAATGAATGAAACTACATTACACTGAAGAATTCTTCTGTTTTTCTTATACTAAAATACTTTTTTCGCCTAAGAAAACAACAGTTCCTAATAGCTAATTGATTAGCATTTCGAAGTCAACAAGACGAGAGGTTTCAGTTTCCGGTGAAGCCAATTACTGCACGAAAGGCTATCCTTTTGATTTCACTAGTTGCTTTCTTAGGAAGCTCGTTAGGAACCCATCGGTTACAAAGAATACATTTTAAACAGTCTGGAAATCAAATAATTAAGTGCACATTCTTTTGTATAATTTAATTATCTTAAATATAAATTAATGAACATACGAGATTACATAAATGTTAATATAAACTACAATAAAAATACTACAATTCTGAAAATCATTCACACGAAAAATTGACAAATTAAGAAATAACTTCTGATTGTATTTTAGTAATGTTACTCTGCTGTAATTTTTGTGTCAAATAAAAAATGTTGACAGCCCTTAAACGTACCGTCAAACTAAAATTTTATTTATCTTTTCTATTGAAAAGATATTCAATGCTACGACATGATTAAACATCTGAATTTTTTATAATTATTGTTATTTAGTTTTTTCTTTGGATTTATACTAAAAACAAATTTTTAGTGAGGCCTACATAGTAGGCTATCATCCACGGTATTAAAATATAAACATCCACTACATTGAATGGTACTAGAGTTCTAGCTAATCATGATTTAATTTCTATGTCATATCTGTGTTGTTTAGGTCATCAGCCGAAAGGCGGGTTTGAACCTGTAGAGGTTTTACTAAGTTAAATATGGAGTGACGTGGGTTAACATGCCTTCCTCACTGAGTGGAAACGTATGCTTATCGGCATGCCGGGCCCTCGAAAAGGACATATTTTCCACTCTGCAAATGACACCTTCATTTCATTCACTACAGAGTCTGGCTGTATGCTGAAATTCATTACTTTCAGAGGAGATAACTCTAATTAGTGTCTTTTACACCTCTGCCTCCTCTGTTCTTAAATGATTCACTCATTTAATTGTCTGACCATGTGATAAGAAACAGAACTATTTATTTTAGCCTTGCAACTAACAAATGGAGTGCAAATAATTTGACACTCCACCTGTCTGTTATGGGCAGATCTCATATCTAGTATACTATAATTCTAACTCAATAGTGGGGTAATTATTCACTGTATAATGCGGAAAGAGCAGAAAAATTCAGAAAAATAATTACGTATAAGGTGGGAGCAACCGACTTTATCTTACACATATTTTCATTTAAAGAGCATAAATTTCTTATTTTTCTTTCGCTGTATAGTTTTAGAATGATAATTTACGTAACGAGAATACCTTTCTAGAGAATTTAAATATTTACAATGCCAAACGCAATACTAAATCGTTTGAACAGCAACGTACGTCTAGAAGGGGGAAAGCATGTCAATATAATATGACCACGATTTAAAATAAAACTGACGTACATTCTTCTCGAGAAGGATGAACGTCAGATCCCGGCGGCGGAAATGCGGTTGTGAGAAGAGTTCACGGGTAGTTTGATTGATTACATTAAGAATGAGAAAATCTGGGTCTATTTAAATATCTCCCCTCACTTAAAAACAGTTGGCAAAAAGATAGAGGAATTGGAGGAACAATTAATACGTATTAGTGAAGGTAAATAGGCGAAACGATCATTAAGCTACATACCTGCAGGACGAAGAGATAGGTAAGAAGGTAGACCGCAAAAAAGACGAGCAAAGAAGTCGTAACATGACGGAAGACCTAATCCAAGATAGGAAGAATATTTTAAAAAAAGTAATGGTAATCTTTATTAGTGTTTTGTATTTAAAAAAGCTATAACTTCATAAAAAAAATGATTGATGAATAATTTTATGGTACACAAAACACTTAATTTTCAGACAATTTTCCTGCTTAAAAAAATAATTTTTAAAGTAAATTGAGTAATATGGGTTAATTATTAGACCGCAAAACTCGTGAAGTAATTCGGATAGGTACGTAATTGAGTAAATAAGTAGTAATATTTAGAGTGGCAAATTATTTACATTCAATCTGTTCGTTGCACGGCTAAAATAAATAGTTCTGTTTCTTATCACATGGTCAGACAATTAAATGAGTGAATCATTTAAGAACAGAAGAGGTAGAGGTGTAAAGGACACTAATCAGAGTTATCTCTTCTGATAGTAATGAATTTCATTGCAGAGGGCCCGGCATGGTGATAAGCGTACTTTTTCACTCAGTGAGGAAGGCAAGAGTAAACCACCTCACTTCTCGTTTAACTTAGTAAAACCTCTACAGGTTCAAACCAGCCTTTCGGCTGACGACCTAAACAACAACAACACGTAGAAATAAGTGAAAAGTAATTTAGTTAATATAGAACAAATTTGTAAGTAAATATTTTACATAATATTAATACTTAGCTTTATCAGTTGTATGGAATAAATAAGTATAGAAAGACCTTTGCATAGGTAGTGGTAATATTTAGGCTTAAAATTTTTTATTTTAAGATGACATGTCATTATAGGACATCTTAAGATGCCCTATAATGCTCACTGGAGTCTTCTGGATGCAGTTAGCAGAAAAAAAGTGAAAATGATAAAAAGAACCAAACAGGGTTATTGCAATAATATCTTTCACCATCCATTAATATTGTAAGATGATTCAATTTTAAATTTCTTCTTCTTCAAGTGCCGTCTCCGCGTCGGAGGTTGGCGATCATCATTGCTATTCTAACTTTCTAAACAGCTGCTCGAAACAGTGACGTGGAGTTGAGACCAAACCAATCTCTCAAATTCTTCAGCCAGGACGCTTTCCTTCTGCCCGGCCGGCGCTTTCCTGCTATCTTTCCTTCCATTATCAGCTGAAGAAGACTGTATTTCCCGTTTCGAAGAACATGGCCGAAGTACTGCAGTTTTCGTCGCTTGATGTCGTATAGCAGTTCCATCTCCTTGCCCATCCGAGTCAGTACGTCCGTGTTTCGTACTCTGTCGGTCCACGATATACGGAGCATGCGGCGGTATAGCCACATCTCAAACGCCTCCAGCCTCCTTTCTAGAAGTTTCGTTAGTGTCCATCCTTCCTGCCCGTAAAGAAGTACAGGAAGTACGTAGCATCTCAGAATTCGGAGCCTCGTGTTGAGACTAAGATCACGTTGGCACAATAGGTGTTTTAGTTTCGTGAACACTGCTCTGGCCTGCTCGATACGCGCTTTAACTTCCTGACCGTAGCCCCATTTGTCATTTAGGCAGCACCCAAGGTATTTGTACGTGTGCACCCGTTCAATGGCGGAGCCAGCGAGTGTGATTCCTGCGTTGACCGCCTCTTCACCGATCACCATGAACTTGGTTTTACGTATATTCATCCGTAGTCCGTATGCATTGCTAATTGTGTTGACGCGTTCCAGCAACACTTGGAGACCTTCCTCACTATCTGCAATCAGCGCTGTATCGTCGGCATATCTGAGGTTGTTGATGCCCTCTTCATTCACTATAATGCCTTCTCTGCATCCATCCAAAGCTTCCGACAAAATGGCCTCCGAATATAAGTTGAAGAGCATCGGTGAGAGCACGCATCCCTATCTAACCCCACGGCGGATTTGCACTTCCTCCGACAGCTCCTCTCCCACTCGCACCTTGGCACATTGGTTCCAATATGGGTTGGCGATAATTCTTATGTCGCGATCGTCGAGGCCCACTCGTTGCAAAATTTCTAGCATCCTGTCGTGTAGTACTTTGTCGAATGCCTTCTCGTAGTCAATGAAGCACAGGAATACGTTCTTGTCCATATCTCGGCATCTCTGAACGAGGACATTCATGGCAAACAAGGCGTCTCTCGTGCCGAAGCCTCCTCGGAATCCAAACTGTGTGTCCGTCATTTGTTCTTCGCACTTTTGGTAGACCCGTTCATGTATTATTTTCAGGAAAATCTTCAGAACGTGGCTCATCAAACTAATCGTCCGGTGTTCTTCGCAGCGTCTTGCATTGAGCTTCTTCGGTATAGGAATGAACGTCGACTTAAGCCATTCGTCTGGGTTTTTACATTTAGGAAACGTTAAATAAATTCAGTATTTATACGTTCGTAGATGGAACAATGAAGTGAAACAAACAGTCTAACAGATAAACTGATTAGACAAAAGTAAGGCGGTTAGTTTAATAACGGAGGTAAATAATAACTGGGGTACTAGCACAAAGCCAGTCATACCAGCGGATTATAAAAATGGCCATTAAACAGTATTTTATACAGACACTAATAAGATTTTAACAAAAATAAATGCCACGTACGGCGGCGGTACGCTTTGTGAAATTCATTATAAAAAAGTAAATTACAACACTCATTATTATTTAAGGAAAAATGTTAGAAAACAGGAAGTTTTGAATTTTTATCGTATACAAAACTTCCAAAATGAGTTAAGTATACAATGTAAAAAAACAAATAAATTAATTTAGAATATTAAACGTTTTTAAACAAGCATACATCTTTCTTAACAGATCATTACGAATACAATTAAATGAAAGAACCAGAAATCAGCGTTCTGTTTTACCTTTTATCGTTTACTAGAAAAGTCAACATGTAATTTACTACAGAATATTATTCAAATGTAACATGACAATGTATTATTACATTAGTACAACACTTTTATGTGCATTCAAAAAAGAAATTAGTTACGATAGGACGTTTAAATAAAGTACAACATTCATTTACAATTCATTAACGGAAAATGCCCAAAAACCGAATTAGAATGTTATAATTTAATTAAAAAACAAAAGGAATAAATAAAAAACCACACAACATATTTATGGATGAACTACAATTGTAATTAATTTGAAGCAATGCATTAATTAAACGTTTAATTCGTGTTTAATGGTGAAGGTTTAACAAATTCAATCACAAGCAAATTCAGATGGAGTATTGTCCAATTCATTGTTATTGCATGTCAGGAAATCGAACGGACGCACCAACACAGCAACTAATCACAAATTACATAATTGCAAACAAGTCACCCGTTGTTGTAACTAAATTAGAGAAAAACGCAAAAAAGAGAAAAGAATTTGTCTTTAATGTTACATAAAAAATTAATTACTTGTACAATAAAATGTTACTTTGTAATACAATTTCAATTAATTGATTAGTTCATTATGTTCAGTGAAATGAAGTGTTTTATATTGGGCGCAATTTCCATAATATTACAATAAATACAACCGTAGTAAAATTTCTATTCCATGTGAAAAGTTACTGCCACAAAACTACGTACGATATAATGCATACAGGTCAAAATAAACTTACCACTGTGCTGTCATACGATAAGCTACCATATTAGTTGCAATTCAGTGTAAAAGAAATAGTTCTTTGTCTACAGATTACCATGCTTTATTTTAAAAACTACAGATTAAAATTGAGTTAACAACAGATTGTGACATACACTATTACACGGACAATGGTATTTTGACAATGGGCTTTTGTATGAGTTTTAACAGTTGTAGTTTATTGCTTCTCGAACTAGCGGCTAGTCTACTCACTTGTGGATACTCTAGTACAGAGAAGAAAGTTTCATTAGGTTATTATGCGCTTCGTATTGTTATTTCACTAATTACTGAGCAGACGGTAATGTGCTAGTTTGAATAAAAAATAAATTTCCATGGTTATTCATTTCTCTAGATTATTCTAATAATCTGTGTTCAATTATTCAGTTATATATTATATCCCTCTAAAAATTTTATGGTGATTGTCAATCAGTCAGTCAGTTGAGAAGTTTGTTAGTTAAAAACCAATTCATGTGTCACGTATTGAAACAGATTATTTTTAGACAGACAAAATAGTGTACAATCGTTTTATTTATAAACAATTGTTTTTATCACCATATTTATTTTTATTTAAGTTCTGGTTTTACAGATTTTAAAAACGTTTTTTAATAAACTTAGTTTGTTATTAATAAATAAACAGATCCTAAAAAGGACTTTCAGTATACGACAAAGTACTTGTAGTAACCAAACTGATTTAAATAAATTTGTAAAAAAAACATGAGTTGGGCGATTTAGCAAAAATAAACTTTTCGCTGGTATCTTATCTAACAGCTCCCTATAATTCTGTTTCTATAATTGAAATGGTGTAATTTAAATGAAAAAATTGTGTACAGCGGTTTTCTGTGATTAACCTTTAAGCGGTAAATTATTTAGTACCATTTTCTTACCGTTAAGGGCCTGTGGTTTATGTTTGCCAAACACGATAGAGCTCATATTCCTTTGCTCATGGCTAGCAAATTTGGATCTTACGGAGTAAAGAGATATAGGCGTACAGTTTATTGGTCTAGTTTAGTTGTGCAGTTTAACAATGTGAAAAAACAAAATCGGGAGTTTCGGAGAAAATTGTGGCAAATATATGTCACAACCACTTAAAGGGTAAGACCCAATTTTGATAGGAAATCGTAATTTTATTATTGAAACATAGCGCTTAATAAGAAAATTTAAAACACTTTTATTTTTTTCTCTACTAATGTTGAAATTATTTTTGTCAAGAAATGCACCTTTACGCTGTATATTAAAGAATTCATCCATTTAATGAGTTTTCCAATTCATAACATTTCCAAAATATTATGTAATTGTAAACATAAGGTTTTATAAAATTTACTAAAACATTTTTTTCAGAAAATTAAAATTTAGAAGTTTTTATCGAAATGTTTTAAATTTGAGGGACAAGTGATTATTTAAAAAAAAACCTACCGGGAAACTGCATAAATATCTCTTGTCTATTATGCTTCATCCGGATTGGTTTAGGTTGTAAGTCTCTAAATAAACGTCCAGTAAATTCCTGCCCATAACAGTCAGGTGGAGTGTCAAATTGTTTACACTCAATCTGTTTGTTGCAGGGCTAAAATAAATAGTTCTATTTCTTATAACATGGCCAGCCAATTAAATTACTGAATCATTTAAGAACAGAAGAGGTAGAGGTGTAAAAGACACTAATCAGAGTTATATCCTCTGAAAGTAATGAATTTTATTAAACAGCTAGACCCTGTGGTGAATGAAGTAAAGGTGTCATTTGCAGAGTGAAAAACATGTGCTTTTGAAAGGGCCCGGCAACTACGCTAGACTACAAACAAATACCAAGGTACGCTTGGATAAGCGTACTTTTCCACTCAGTGAGGAAGGCAGTAGTAGACCACCTCACTCCTCGTTTTACTTAGTATAACCTCTACAGGTTCAAACCAGCCTTTCGGCTGCTGACCTAAACAACAAATTAAAATCCTGTTTTTGTACGAAATTCAAAACAATTAAGATTTAATGAAACTAAAGAAACTCTGTGGTATAATTTTAATATATGTTCTCCGAGGGCGAGAAAGTGCAGGTTTGTGGAAACCTTGATGTTCTACAGTTTTGTAAACAAACCTTGAATAACGTCAACAACAAAAATAAACTGAAGTTCATTCCAATTTTTACTAACACAATGTAATAAGAAGGATGGTACTGCAGCAAATCCACGTGACTTGGGGTGTATGACCGTAATTGTTTAACAAGTCGGGGCGCAGTACCTTCATTCATAATATGAAAAATACGAACTAAAGGTTCAAAATCAAAGGTTCTGCGTAAGCAGAATATTCTATTCAGCAGCACATTCATTATATTTATTTTAGGTCAGAAGGGATAACTTACAAACGGAAGGCAGATTCGTAATAACGAATTAGGCCTATTACACAAATTATAAAGCAAACCTAAACAAATAACTACATAGGTGGTTCTTATCAAGTCCCGGGCTAATGAGACCACATCAAAGGAATGTAACCCACGCATATCAAAGGACACTTTTTTTAGAAATGGATTCTAAGTAGAACTAAACACAAATGATTTTTTTTTAAATTTTAAATTAAAAGTTATTTTGCAAACTGTAGGTTCATAATGTAGGCCTACGGTAATGAATTAAAAAGACATGAGGTGGAATTCACAATGAAGCTCTCAAACAATCATTAAAAGAAATGAAAATATTCTAAATTTAGCTTTATTGTTACCTCTTCTATCTAAAAATTAAAAGTAAAAATTTTATTTATCTTTGCATTTTCATTCAACGTTATATTTTCACTTGCTCCCCAACGATTTAGTTACGTAAATTGACTGTAATAAACAGCAAAAAAAACATTCGCACTACCTTTAATTTAATTACATTTTTGAGAATCGTTACTGGAACACCCTTTCCATCAATGCATTTAGTATAAAGAGTGCTTCATTAATCAATCGGTGTATAAATTAGCTAAAGATTCAAACATTATTTCAACAAAAATTACCTTCAAAACAACACCTGGTTCATAATCTAGAGAAAATAAAAACAAGGATTTTTTGATTATTCGAAAATCGAATCAAAGCAACATTATTTTCTATTTTTGAACAAAATATAGGAAATTAATTGATAGGATAAGATAATAATTAAGTAAGATGTATTGATTCTTTGTACGTAAAGCAAAATATATTTCGAAAATTATCTAAGTATGTGTTTTGTAGGCTACTGATGAAACTGGATTAATAATAAATTTTTAAACAGAAGGTACACATTGACTGATGTCTTACCTGGAGTACTCACTTTGACCTAACACAAAAATTATAAGAGAATAGCTGCAAACAGTTATTTCTTTTACTCAGTAGATGCTCATGTCTACCAATTCATTTGAAATTATAAGAATACATTTCTACTCTGTCCTTTACCCGGGGACTTCCCCGGGAGTCCCCAGGTATTTATTCCAGGTATTATAATTTTTTGACATGTCCTATGGACATGTCAAAAAATTATAATACCTGGAATAAATATTACAATCACACATTGTTCTACTTCTACTATTTAGAAAGACTTTTTGCACACTAAAAAAAAATTTCACCAATCAAGTAAATTTTCAGATCTTTTTAAAAGAATGCAAATCATTACAACTTTTTAAAAATTAGGGTAATTTTTGATGTATTTTCTCCTTTACCTGCCTTGACACTACTTTATTTACATTATTAAATTACATTATATTATTACCAACCCTCCCTGGTACGTCTAAAACGAATCGTAACACAACGACCTTATTACGTTAATGATGTTTCCTTACCTTGTACAGCGTTTCATAAAGAAACTTTCTAAAAACGAGAAACGAACAATAGGCTATCTCATAACACGCAAAGACTTCTTAATAGAAGTTGAGTAAGATACGGCGTAAGTTAATTTTTCTACATCCCGTAAGAGTTTTACTGTTGAGTATAATTCTTTCGATGGTTTTTATCAGTTTATTTAGCAATATTATCATCAAATTTATCTGTATTTAATTCACTGTTGTAAATATACGAATAAACGTATTTAAATCTGGTGTAAAACACACACAAAACTTTCTCTTGCCGATGCGAATAAAGAACAATATAACCTAACATTAGTAAAAAGACATTAGAAATAAACAAAAAAAAAACTTATTTTAATCATGAGTGAATGATGCAAAAGTAAATTCACACTTAGTTTGACTTAATAATACAGAAAATCACTTATTGATGCTATACTAGGCTCTGTAGAAAAACATTTAAATAAAAAATTGTAGATCTTTTAATTTCCTATTAATTTGATTATGCACACTTTTATCGTAATACTAAGGTCTATCGCATACTAAGGCCGAAATATTAAAATAAATAATTTTTTTAAATTTTCATGAAAAAACCTATAAAATCACTAATTACCGCTGAACTAAGCAATATACAAAAAATGTTTGAAATAAAAGTTGCAGGATTTTAAAATCTTTAAAATTTTTATTATACATTTTTACGCTAAAATACATATTACAGCCGCAATCTTAAAAAAACAATTTTTTCGAGAAAACAGCTTTATAAAAATTTCAATATACATGGCGCTTACTTTATCTTGTAGAGCATAACAAATGTAGAAAATGAGGCGATTTTCAAAAAAGAATCGTTGGAGCCGTTTTTGAGAAAATCGTTTTTGATGAAAATGTTGGTGTCTGGTCCTCTAGTGGTACCTAACTTAAATATCAAGTTTCAACTTCGTATGAAATTCCATTCTTGAGATATTATGTTCACACACACAGACCAATCGCTAAAAACATGTTCTTTTGGGTTCAGGGGGTCTGAAAACGTGTATATCCGGAGAAAACTAGATTTAGAAAACAATCGACATGAAAACAATACCTTCCTTCCTTTATAATAATTATATAGGCAAGAGAAAGAAAAAATGATTTTTTTAGGTATCTTACAGCAAGCTCTATTTCATTTATTTCATCCTAATCAACGTTTCAAAAAAGATATTGATGCAATATTCGATATTTCAAAACAAGAAACTTAATAATATTACGATATCTGCCTGCAGTTTTAGTAACAAGATTCTCAATAAAATTTCACCTAATTTTTCACTAATACAAAGGGTAATGATTACCTAAAAACAAATAGAATGTTATAATAAAACTTTGCTACTGTTTGCTACATACGAGAAACTCTGTAAATAAATAAGATGAAAGCTATCAGCACAACAATGCAAAAGGAATATCTGACCGAAATGAACAGCTTTGTTAATCACAAACCTAATTTCCGGCGTAAGGCAATTTTGGTAATTACCCCTGGGAAAATGAACAATTCACAGAATTACTTTTTGTAGTATCATTCAGTATAAATTTTGTCTTCCCTAATTGTAAAATAAAATAATACACAATGTAAAATAACAAAAACGATCCATTTGTTTCAAATAAAGTATGAATGAAATTCCTAAAGTTAATAACACTAGGAATAGTTATTTCAAAGTGAGTAATTCCAAATTTAACTTAATCTTTCTCATGTGATAATTATTCCAGTATTCGACTCAAATAAAAGATTTGATAAATTTAAAAAAAAACCTTCTGGTTAACGTTCCTCAGAGAGGAAACTATTGGCAAACTACCAAGTAATTTTAAAATGTTCACAGTCCACCTTTCTTCGTAGGAAACATTTGTTCTTATTTGTAATTTTCAGTAAAGTTAATAAAGATTAAAGGAAAAAATAAAAAAACGACACTTCTGATAGGTTGAAAGTGGTTAGAGTGTTAGACTGCACTGCCAAGTGGAACGTCTCAGGTTTGATACTCAGAAACTGTCTGGAAAAAATTACACTTTAAAACCGAGTAATTCCATAACGAAACCAAAGAAGTTGATACTACTTTAAATAAACTAAAAAAATCAAATTTTTAATTTTTGTTATAAATTCCAATCCGTATCCTAGGCGTGTTTTGGAAATTTTTTCGGTGTAAATTTTTCCAGACTATAGAATGCAGACCAATTACTCCAAACCCCAATCTGGAGGACTATAGTATATCCCACATAACCGTGCAGCAGATATTATAAAGAGACTACGGGTTGAAAGTCAATAAAAAGGATGCGTAATCATGTTTCACTCTACCAGCACCTTCAGTCAACCGGCGACAAAAACCGGGGACAGACCGGATGTTCTATAATAGGCCTAGTCTATTAATTCTTTCTACTGGTACTGTCGTATTTTGTAATTAGTATATGTTTCAATTAGTACCTAACAAGCGAATTTCATCAGATAAGCAAAAAATATTTTTTGTAACTCGAATGGAACGCGCTAAGTTCAATCACAATTTTAATACGTTTATGTTTGAACGTGCTGCACGGTTCTGTGGGATAAAGTATAGGTGTTTTTCATAGAGTTAGAGGCTGGCAGATTATGGAATTCGATGGTAGTAGAAGCCTGCACAAGGATGATTGGAAGAATAGAGAGGCTTGGCGTCTAGGGTGAGAAAAAAACTTTCGAACTAACTCTTGGTAAAGTTGAACGGTTAACAAAAATTTAAAGGTTCTGAAGTAAATCATATAGCAGGTTTAATGTATGTCGAATAACTAGATAACATTTTCAGTTCAATCATTGTTGTCCATATAATGCACAAAATAGTGCGAAATAAATTATGCTTTTTGTAAACATTTTCTAAACTTCGCTTAACGACTATAGATTTTTTTTAACAAGAAAACTATCACCAACAGGAAACTTACTTGTTTTTTTTTTTTGTTTAACGTCCGACTGTTCTGCAACTACTGCTAATGTAGCCGGTGAAGGATGAAATGATTTTTTTGTAACGAATGAAAATATGCCGTGCTTGAATGGGATTCGAACCCAAGACCACATGATGAGAGGCGACCACGTTACCAACTACGCCAATGCGGCCGGCAGGAAATTAACGAGACAGTAAACTTTCTGACAGCCGATTAAACAAGAAATATTTTCTATAAAGTATAAAATTTATTTTTTTATCATTTTTCACGAACATATTAAAATTGAAGACTATCTGGAATACATTAATTAAAATTTTAATCCACAAAGTATTATATTGTTTATTATTGTTTTTATTCTGTAAGTATTCTTGAAATTTTTTGATAGTTGACTTGTATTTAGAAACAGATCGTAGGTTTACAGTGACATAAGTAAGCTGTGATTAAAAGATATATCATATAATACGAAAAATGTACGCTACTATTATAAAGACTCGATAGGTTACGGATACAGAAATCTGCAGTCTGATTTTTCGGAGAGCAAAACTTCACTAATTTTAAGTAAAATTATTACAACCGATACTGAGAAAATTTAATAGTTTGGATTTTTCGTTTGATCACAACACACAAATACATACACGTGCGCGTTTTTATTTTTAGAAAATCGAAAATAAATTTTTGGATTATTGGGTCACGAAACAATGAACTTTGCTTTAAACTGGGTATTTTTAATATTGTTTCTCTCTTACAAATACTATTTTGCTTCATATGGATGGGAATTATTTTTTCGTTGGTTTAACGTCTGACTGTTTTGCAATTACTGCTAATGCAGACAGTGAGAAGGGTGATAGATGAAAATGAGAGATGAATAAAATGCCAGACCTGACCGGGAATCGAACCGGGGACCCCGGCGTAGAAGCCAGTTGCGCTAACCACTACACTAACCGTTGATGGGAGAAAATATAGAAAAATAAAATGTAATTTTCAACATCAGTTAAAGTTTACCAGCTAAATACACTAATGTCAGATCTAAGGGAGAGCAGAACAAAATCCTAATTACAATGTAATTATAACACTGATGCATCTCTCGTATATCATTTAACAAAACATGTTGTATTGGACCTATAAATAAAATAATAATACATTATTTGATACTTTATATATTTGAAACGATAAAGTGTATATAAGTTATCAATTTCACAGTTGAAGAAACGAATTTTCAGTTTTCGAAAAAATTTCTTGTCTTCCGTTTATCCTTCTATTTGTAATTGCCAATGAATTGTAATTTTGTTCAATGTTATCATTCCCTTACTTTTGAATCTTGCTAGAATTTCCAATATCACGTTTCGTAATACATTCAATGGTTTATTAGTTTTTCTTTTTTCATTTTCCTTTACAATATTTCTGTTCTCTTTTTTTATTTTCTTATTTTAAATTCTTTGCATTCCATCTTTAAGATTCAGGAAAAACTGTATGATTTTTCTTTAAATATTTAATTCATTTGAATATCGTTCGTGTCAATTTTACTTATTATATAAGGTGAACTTATCAGACAAATAATAAGTATTTCTTTTCGAATTACAAGATAATAGAGTTTATACAATAATTATTGCTAATATTGATAAAATAAAGATTTTGGAAACAAAAATTTGAATAATCTTCAGATTACGATATATATTACAAAAATATTCTTTCAAAAATAAAGGTGTACAGCCATCACACGACTTTCTCCTTAAAATGCAAATAATTACCATTACTATAACCTGACAGTAATAAAACATTAAAAATAAACAAAAAGAAACTAATCTCAAAAAATATAACCTACTTCTAATCATGAGTGAATGATGAAAAATTAAAACCAACCTAGTTTGGCTTAAAAATACGGAAAATAACTTTTCTAAACTAAACTTAGGCTCTGTACAGAAAAATCCTTGAAATAAAATAATGTTGTAGATCTTTTACTTTTCTTATAAATTTGATTATATGCATTTTGTCGTAAAATGGATACTACGGCCGAAACCTTAAAAAATCTATATTTTTTACAGGTTTTTAATGAAGAAAGAGAAAATCACTAATTGCCGCTAAACTAAGCGCTATCCAAAATAAGTTTGAAATAAAAGTTGTAGGTTTTTAAATTGTCAACAACTTTTATTATATATACACTCTTGCGCTAAAATCTAATATATTAGGGCCGCAATCTTAAAAAAAAAAACATTTTTTTCTACGAAAGCACGGCTTCCTCAAGAATTTCAGCAGATATAGCGCCAACTCTATCTTGTACAATATAAAAAAATGTAGTAGACTAAATGAGGCGATTTTTAAAAAAATCGTAAAAGCCGTTTTTGAGAAAATCGCAGTAAAGTGAAAAATGACATGAATAAACTACTACTTCCGGTTGACCAATTTCGACGGTAATGTTCGTGGGGTCCTCTAGAAGTACGTAACTTAAGTTTTAAGTTTCAGCTTCGTACGATGTTCTGTTCTTGAGATATTTTGTTCACAAAAATCGACATGAAAACAATACTTTACTTCCATAACATATAGTATGTATGGTATAGTATAGTATAGTATACGTCCTGAATGAGCAATTTCTCTTGATAATGGGTATTCATATAGGCAAGAGAGAGTAAAAAAACAGCAGGTAGGCCTAGAAAGAAAAGTGTTTTCCTCTATTTTCTATTTTTCATTGTATTAAGATAGAGATTGCAAACTGTTTTAGAATCGTTATGTTTTATTTATTTAATAAATAAAAGATCTCATTATTGAATGAATCCATTCAAAGTACAAAAGAAAGAACGGTAATATGATTAAGTCCTTGAAACTTGAAAATATTTAAACAATGCTTAAGTCCTTGTAAAAATATCGTGCAAACGATTGAAGAAAGTTTTTTATGTGCTAAAAAGATTACGGAAAAACATGAACACGTTATATTTTCAGATTTTTGTAGAAGGAAAGTATATGGGGAGTAATAAAATTACGGTATTATCAAAAAAGTAAAACTTTTGCAAAAGTTTTAAACAAAAATGTTTAAATTCATTATACAAGTACTGTACTACTTGTAACAATATTTCTTTTTTGCAATATTAATAACACGATACGACTATAATAAATGATAAACTCATTTTTCAGCCTACACAAATGTAATTGTGCAGAGTGGATACACAATATTATAATTTTGGTAAACTTTTATACGCCTACCGATTTTTTTAAACTGTATTTTTTACATTCTATGCAAAAGACGTATTGAATATTTAATGGTAATACAATTCTGTATCTCGAAAATTATTATAATAATTACAGTAATATATTTTCTTATAAGCGTTGCCCAACTTTATTTATGTACAACATTTTTTTTTTTGACTTATTAAGAAAAAATAACTACAAGTGTGTAACAATTTAACACAAACAGCAGTTATAATGTCAATAGTTTTATATATTCAGTCTTATTTTATTCTTGTTTTTTTTTTACAGTCTTCCAGGTGGGTTGTGTGGTAGGTGAGGAGCGGACAATGACTGAATTTGTGGATTTGTGTGATAGTGTAGTTTCTTTATTGTTTCGCCTACCGTTTCGATGTTAAGGTCTCTATGTAATGTTTTGTTATTAATGTATGTTGGACAGTCTGTGATGATGCGTCAAGTTTTGTTCTGGAATATCTGAATACGTCTTACGTTAGATACTTTAGCTGATCCGTAGATCACTGAACCTTAGGTTTAAATAGGACGAAGAAGTAGGCCTACCTTGTAACATTTAAGTTTCTGAGTCATTGGAAGAGGAGATTTATGGTGAATAAGATTGTAAAGAAGTTTTAACCGCGCGAAAGAGATTGCCTTTTAAGTCTGGTATGTGGATTCCACGTCAATTTTCTGTCTAGTGTCAGTCCTAAGTATTTCACTGAGGTTTTTTGTGGGATCGGTGTATTGTGTAATTAAACTAAGGGACAAATTTATCGTCTGAGAGTAAATGTAACGTGTTGTGATTTTTCAGGATTAAGTTTAATTTTCCAAGTAGTACACCAATGTTGTACAGTGTTCATTTAATGTTGAAGAATAAGCGTTACGTCTTCGAACCTGGCTTCGCTGGCTAATATTGCTGTGTCATCGGCAAATGTTGCAGTTATAGTTTGCTGTGTCGTAGGAAAATCGGATACGTAGATGGAGTAAAAAAGGGGTGACAAAACTGCTCCTTGGGGAACTCCTGCATTTATGGGACGACACGAAGATACAGCAGAACCTTGTTTTACACAAAAGAAGCGATGTGAAAGAAACGATTTGATTACAAGATAGTACGTAGACAGTAAAACAGATTTCAATTTAAATAAAAGACCGTTATGTCAGACTTTGTCGAAAGCCTGACTGACATCAAGAAATATTCCAGCCGAATACAATGTACAAACTTGATGTGAAAATACAGCTACACGTACTGAATGAAGGCTGATGGTTCAAAAACAGAATTGGTATTTGAAATATTAAAATATTCGCCGTTTGTAGTGTATTCTATTGTAGTTTGTAGTTGATTCTTAAATTTAAAAAACGAGAACCATTAATATCCCAACTGAAGCTCAAAATTATTTATGGGTTTAAAATCAAATAAAAATATTTTATTTATTTATTCAATAAGAAGTACATGATTATTCCGTGAGGCCGAATTCTGTCGATAGAAACAGTAAAATAACACTTTTTTAAAAATTAAACAAGAAAAAGTAACCAATCTAATTTAACATAATTTAACTAATTTAATTAAAAATTTAAAGTACATATAACTGTAAGAAAAATCTTACAATTCTTACAAATAAAATACAAACAAATAAATCGGTATAATAATAATAATAAAAATCCCTTTCGTGAGACGACGCTTCTCATGGGAGGTGGTAATTTTTAAAAAGGCTTACCTTTGACTTATAGCAAAAAGTATTAGTGATTTTTTTCTGTATCTGCTGTTTAAGAGCAACTGAATGACACTACTTTTGTTTCTAAATTCCCACCTTGATTTCTTGACTTCTGGTTTTGGGCCACTTCCGGCCAAAACCGGAACTTCAAACACTATTTAGGCCCACTAACTTCTCGTGTAGATTACGAATTCAAAAACCGTTTGTTTCTATCTCTTGTAGCTTCTGAGATATAGGTGTGACGGATGGACGGTCAAAGGAAAATGATAATGATAATTTAAATTTTAAATTATCAATAAATTTAAATTGTCACCAACGTTTGTGTTCGTTTTCTTTCCCCAAGGAAATGAAGAAAGTGTAGCAGCTACACTTTCTTCATACAAGTAAAGAAACATCCAAAAAACCACAAGATCAATAATATAAATAAATACTCGTACAGAAATGTAAATCAAATGATTTTATTGTGTTTCAATATTTTGCAAACCTGCAGTGTTCATGTTCATCTAACTGTCGGAAACGTGTTTAAGCTGCAACATTAAATTAGAGTTACAGCTCTAAAATCAATATGATTGTAAACAAATATTAGATTCGGTTTCATTGGAAGAGCCATCCGTGACGACAGAAAATCGATTTTCTGTCCTGACTGATCCTGACACACCTGCAAACCCATCCATTGAACGTGACAAGAAACCGCCACCAATCTTCCTAACGGACGTTCAAGACTACGCCCAACTAGTAAAATCGTTGGAAGAAGTAGGCGGTCCGCAATCATTCTCACTCCGGTCAAGTATCAAAGGTGTTACCATCTACCCAACCTCACCGTCGACATACAGACAATTCATCCATCACTTGGAAGACCGAAACGCCCAGTTTCACACATACCAATTACAGGAACAACGAGCACAACGTATTGTCATTAAAGGACTACATCATACCACGCCAAAAGAGCTAATAGCGGAGGCTCTCAAAGATAAGGGTTACGTAGTTCGAAATGCGGTGTTTGCAATTTCGAACCGAGATCGTACACCTTTGCCGATGTTTTTCGTCGACATAGAGCCGGAGACGTACAATGGCAAAATATACGACATAAAAACTTTATTATATACCAGGATTACAGTTGAGGAACCACATAAACGAAGGGAAATTGTACAGTGTACGCGCTGTCAAAATTTTGGACACACAAAATCTTACTGCCGTCACCCTCACCGCTGTGTTAGGTGTGGTGGCGGCCACGAATCTGGCAGTTGTTGTAAAACGAGACAGTCACCGGCCACCTGCGCAAACTGTGGAAAAGATCACCCATCAAATTACAGAGGCTGCGAAGTTCATAAACACCTGCGAGCTAGTCGAAACCGTTTCACACAACCATAACCGAAACATCGTTCCAACCAACCAGCCACACCGAAACCGGAAGATTTTCCACCTCTGCCGCAACAACCAACAAAAACACCTACCCTAACTCCATCATCACGCCAACATTCAACTCATCAGTTACCACCGTCTGAATCGCCGGTTTCAGTGACTTCAACACCACAACCACCCACCTCACAGGAGAGAAACAAACATCATGCATGGACACACAATCATCGTCATCTTCACCCTCATAATTCACAGGTAGGGCCTCAATCTTCTCTCCAGATACCTAATGTTGATCAGATTTTAAATTTATTGGTTCAATTAAATCAACTCCTCCAGCCTCTTTTCTCGCTCGCTACACACATATCCCACATTACACAGTCTTTAAGTAACAGTTATGGCCATTAATTTACTCACTGCAAATTCACTGACAGTTCTCCTTTGGAATGCAAACGGTCTGACGAAACGCAAAACTGAGTTAGACATATATTTACATTCTCACCGTATTGACGTAGCCCTAATCTCAGAGACACATCTTACAGCTAGGTCTCGATTTTATATTCGCGACTATAGGATCTATCGGACCGATCATCCCGATGGTACAAGCCATGGGGGTACGGCCATACTAGTCAAATCCTCAATCACACACAATGTTTTAACACCTTTTTCCACTCCTCATGTCCAAGCGACCCTGATAAATTTGCAATGCAAGAGCATAAGTTTTACCATAGGATCAGTGTATTGTCCTCCTAGACACATCATAAATTCCCAAATGTTTAGAGATTTCTTTAATAGTCTAGGTAATCGGTTTCTTATTGGAGGAGACTGGAACGGTAAGCACATACAGTGGGGATCCCGTGTATGTTCTCCCAGGAGCAGAAATTTACTAAAAGCTATAACAGAAAATCATCTACATTATATTTCTCCAGATAGTCCAACATACTGGCCCTCCGCGCGTACCAAATTACCAGACCTCCTTGACTTTTTTGTTTGTAAGAATCTATCACACCTTCCTATTGAAATAACCACAGTAAATTACCTCTCATCAGATCATTCCCCCATACTTTTAACGGTTTCAGACCAACCAGTCTCTACAGAACACAGACCGAGTCTTACTCCCGGGCCTATGGATTGGGATCTCTTCCAGTTCAATTTAGAACACGCCTTAGATATCCCATTATCAATTAAAACGGACACGGAGGTAGATGATGCAGTTGATTTATTTACTATGTCTGTTCAACAGTGTGCATGGAAGGCATCACTGCCATACCGTCCAAATGTCCCAGACGCCCCACACTATCCCACTCATATCAGAGAACTTATTCGTGAAAACGCCGCGCCCGTAACACTTGGCAGAGAACTCGCCTACCATCTGATAAACGTCGCTTAAACCGGCTGACAAACGAGCTGAAACAGCGAATTCAAACACACAACACCCGCTTATACGAAAATTATACTGGAACTCTGAACGAGAAGGATGGTAGTCTCTGGCGCAGCACAAAACGCCTACTACGGCATCACACGACATCGATGCCCCTTAGGGTGGGTGACGGACCCTGGCTAATAACTGATGACGACAAAACTGAATGCTTTGGTAGACATCTTTCTGAAACATTCACTCCCCATAACGACATCCAATCTGTACATCACCAACGCGTTACTCAGTCACTAGATGAACCGCTTCAATTATCCCTCCCGCCGAAATACTTTCACCCCTCCGAAGTAAAATCTGAAATTTCGAGATTACCACGTAAGAAGTCACCGGGATATGATTTAATAACAGCTGACATACTTAAACGCTTACCGCGGAAAGCGCTCGTTCTCCTTACTATAATCTTCAATAGTATATTGCGCACGACACATTTCCTCACTCAGTGGAAGTATGCAGAAATAGTAATGATATAAAAACCGAACAAACCTTTTCACTTACCTTCCTCCTACCGACCAATAAGCCTCCTCTCAGTACCTTCAAAAATTTTCGAAAAACTCCTTTACAAGCGCATTCTTCCGCTGGTTCATGATACACTACCTCCACATCAATTCGGATTCCGCACTCAACACTCCACTACACAACAACTGCACAGGGTGACTGATTACATAGCTTCGTCTATGGAACAAAAGATGTATGTGTCCGCAGGTTTCCTAGATGTCGCTCAAGCTTTTGACAGAGTTTGGCATACAGGTCTCTTACACAAACTAAAAGAAATACTACCATTTACCTACTACCTTATCATAAATTCCTTCCTATCCCACTCGGGCATGGCATTTTTTCATACGTTACAAAAAATTCATTTCATCCTTCACCGTCTGCATTAGCAGCAATTTGCAAAACAGTCGGACGTTAAACCAAAAAAAACAAAAAAAAAAAACTTCCTATCTGACAGATTCTTTAGAGTTCGTTTAGGACCATCTTACTCAAATTTCTTTATTGTCTTAGCCGGCGTGCCTCAGGGCTCAATTTTAGCCCCACTTCTCTATTCTGTATACACTTCAGACCTACCGACCCTAACCCAGATCCTCACTGCTACCTACGCTGACGACACAGCGATATTAGCCCGAGACCAAAACTCTATACACGCTTCACTAACACTCCAACATCATCTCAATCTTATACACGGATGGTGTAAAACATGGAAAATAAAACTTAATACGACAAAATCCCTTCACGTAAATTTCACACTCCGTCATGGTGATTGAGCACCAGTATACATAGACAATGAACCTCTCAGAAAAACAGATACGGTCAAGTATCTCGGTCTGACTTTTGATAAACGACTAACTTGGGGCACACATATCAAACGGAAACGTTTATTACTGAATTCCCGACTTAAACTTCTATATTCCCTACTTCACAAACGATCAAAATTACCAATGGCACAAAAATTACGCATATATTGTTCTCTTTTGAAACCTATTTGGACCTACGGATCCCAAATCTACGGTTCAACCAAACCCTCTAACTTGCAACGAATTCAAGCATTCCAGTCAAAAACATTACGCCTTATAGCAAAAGCACCTCTTTACGTTAGCAACAAAACCTTACATACAGATTTGAAAACACCACTTGTACACAATTCCATTGAATACCTATACAAACGCTTTCACGACAAGTCACACGATCACGAGAACCCCCTGGTGCGTTCACTTTCCTCCGTCCATTTACCTGACAATCCTCCTAGACGCCTTAAAAGACGCTGGAGTAGAGACATGCTAATTTGATATACACATTTCATTCTTGGGGAGGTACCAATGGGGGCCCTACCCCTCTAATGCCTATCATGTCATTTACATAATCACGATAATCATCACATTTGCTTGTTGTAACATTTTACAGTTGTAAATAAAGAATTAAAGAGAAAAAAAAAGATTGAGTATTAACCTACTAATTTTGTACTTTTATTTCAAGACCTCGATCCAGGTCACAAAAATACTTATGTTACCTTGCACAAGGTCAAACCGTTGGGGGGAATGAAACATCTAATAACAAACGACAAAGAGATGTAAGTAACATAAAATAAGAGTCATCTTGAAATATCCTCTGATTTTTAGAGAAAAAAAAATTATTTATTTAAATCCAATACTTTGATAAATAAAATGAAGATGCAGTTTGCAAGATAATATAAATCTTTTCCAGGAAGACTGGCATATTTCAGGAGTCATATTTTTCATCAAGAGAGAAGTACACATATTTGAAACCACTTTACTTCACGACGTTAGATACAAATTTAATGGTAACTATTACATACGTGTATTACATAAAATTATTACGATACGTACATTTTTTATCTCAAATTGGGAAAAACCACGACTTATGCTGGCGACACGGCAGTTCTTGTACGGGAAAAGAGCGCGGATGAAGCTTCCAGGTTGGCGCAGCGACATCTTTTATTAATACAGGACTGGCTTACCGTTGGTGTATTAAGGTGAACCCAATCAAATCAACACAGGTTACGTTCACCTTACGACGTCAAACTTGTTCACCTGCTTGCTGAATAACATTTACATCCCCCAGGCCAGAGTGGTGCGATATCTTGGCTTATGGCTTGACAGGCGACTAACTTGGAAGCATCATCTGTGTATAAAAAGTTTAGAACGTAACTGTCGCCAGAATCTACTCTTCTGCTTAATTAACCCTTGATCAAGATTGAACCTCCGTTCCAAACTTTTAGTATACGAAACTCTTTCGAGACCAATCTGGACTTATGTAGTCCAGCTATTTGGAGTAGCGGCAGAAAGTAACTTAAAGTCGATCCAGGCCTTTCAATCAAAATTTTTAAAAAGACTTACTTCTGCCGCTCCTTTTTATGTAAGCAATGAAACCCTCCACGACGATATCAAAATTTCGACAGTACAGGAGCTAACCGCGTCCTTATACTGTATAGTAAATTTTACGAATGACTAGATGACCATCCAAACCAACTAGCTAGTAATCTAGCTACAAGGAACTTTCCAACTGTGCGACGTCTAAAGAAAAAATGGAGTAGAGTCCTCTTGGTCTGAATAACGGACAACACCCGCAGTTATAAAAAGAGAATGTACCACTGGGTACCTCCTCTCTTAAGGGTAAAATTCTCCACCGCCATTTAAATATCATATACGGAAATTGAGCAGCTGAATACACAGTACCGTAAAAAAATTAGAAAATTTAACAACAATGTGATGAGACGCAAAAGCCAATAAGAACAAAAACAAGAACTGAAGACGCACTAATAAACAAACTCTAAAATTTAATTTCTTCTTACCTGCCTAACTTTCTCTGAATGTTTTTTAAAAAAAATAATATTAAAGCGTAATAATTTCTTTTTGGCTCGTTAAACTGTTTATTTATCAATTGATAAAATATCCTTATTAAACTTTTAATGATGTACTTTGCCTTACTAACAACAACAGAACTGAAATAAGTAAGATCTTAATTACGTTTGAGCTGTGTTATACCTGAGTAGGCAGTCGACTTGGAAATGTAATTTGGTTCGAAATTGAGCTGTTAACGTTAAAAGATAGGGGGTTAATAGAAGGGGTAAGGGTACAACGTATCAGTTGATTGGGAGTCTTGTACTGTAAACAAGAAGTTGCTCCCCTTGTGAAATATTCATGGCAACTGTAAACAACATAGCAGTCAAGATCAAAAGAACTTCAACGACTATACTTTAACACACGAAGGAGGCGTCTTTAATATCCATAAAGCTTCCTTTTAAAACGGTACTACCAGCTGAGACCTCATAAACATAATAAAATACAGCACTGGAATCGTATAGCACTCCCAATGTAATACGCTTGTAAAAAAAACAACTACATATGCACGAACAAAACAAGTTTGCAGCAAAGTTGTAAATTAAAAAAGAGAAAGAAAAGGAGATATAAAAGAAAGGATATTCCAAAAAGAATTTTTTTCCGTAAATAAGGTGTTTTAAAAAAGTTATCTCATAACATATTTTCACACAGGAATTAAAAAAATGTTACAATGTTCATTGCAGATTACCTCATTATATAAATATTTAATAAATTTTACATATGAATTACAACATTAAAATTTTTGTGAAAGATCCGTTAGATTATGTTTCGAAATAAATAAAAATCATCCTTAATATTTTTTTAACTACTAAAACCAGTACGTAATTAGAAAATATTTAGAATAACTAGGTACATAATTGCGGAAAAAATAATTGCGGTTACACTGTGGAATATGGGACGTAATAATACAAATAGTGTTTTTAAATTTTATTACAAATTAAATTCGTTAAGAGAAACTAAGTAATTCACTTGTAAGACATGGTCAACCAAAATTTCTTAAAAAATTTATTAATATTTTTAATTCAAATCCGGCAAGATAAAAAGAAAATGGAAGATTAATTAAAAACTTTAATTAATAAAATAGTCACTAAAATATTTTCACACGGAAAAAATGAAATAAAATGTGGGTTATTTATTTTTTTATTAATTTTATTAAAATTCATAATCTGTTATAGCTACAAGAGGTTTAATGGGGATGATACAGTAAACGAGTCGGTTTTGTTTGTTCTCTCAATGAAAAAAATTTTATTTAAGGAATTTGTTTTATCAGTGGTTATAATTACCCATAATAGATCGGTGAATTGTAAGCATTCAAGCTGTTAGATCCAGGGCCTCAAAAAAGTTATGTTTTTTATCACATGATCAGCCGACTAAATAACTGAATCATTTAAGAACAGAAAAGGTAGAGGTGCAAATAGCACTACACTATTTTCCAAAGTTCATGAGCCCTGATTATACGGATTGCCCTCTACCCACTTTATAGCAACCCGATGACTTACCACCAACGTTGCCAATACTTGCTCTCATAGATCTGCTATATATTTTTTCAGCCATTTTTTTTGGTCTTTCAATAAAAATTATAATCTATGAACATACAACCAGCTGATTGTATTATAAAGTATTGTATGTTAACGCACTCTATAATCGATGTGTTCAGTACCAGACGCTAAGCACGGGTGAACTACTGTGGTTATACGCATGCGTGCGTAATGTTTGTCAGGCTGATACATTCGTACAAACTGACAACGATGGCAAATGTTCTGATTGGTCTAAACACGTGGAACAGCAGAGCTCATCAACGGTAAAAAGTATTAGAGTCACAGTTATCTTCTCTGAGAGTAATGAATTTCATTATACAACTAGACCTAGAGGTAAATGAAGTGAAGGTGTCATTTTTAAATTGGAAAATATGTGCTTTTCAGAGGGCCTGGCATGCTGATAAGCGTAAACTACTTTTCCATTCAGCGAGGATGGAAAAAGTAGTAAAAAAACCTTTTTTTATTTTTATTGGCTTTTGGGTCTCATCACATTATTGTTAATTTTTCTATACTACTTTTAAATTTTTTATACTACTTTTTATATTGTAAACCATCTCACTCCTTGTTTTACTTAGTAAAACCTCTGCAAGTTCAAACCAGCCTTTCGGCTGGTTGGTCATTTTACGGTAAAAAATAATTAGTTGAAATCAATTATGTCCAACAAGAGAAGTTAATGCAGAATATTATGCTTAATAAGCCCATTGAACTGAGTAAATGAATAAATTCAATAACAGGTTGGTTTAAATAAATTTACAATTTATTTAACTGTATCAATAGACCACCCGGGTTGGTTTAGTGATAAAGCGTCGCATTTAAAATAATTCGCATTACATTAAACAATGTAATATGTGTATTGAATTTATAAAAGAAAAGGACCGACCTGTCACATTGATGAATATTTTAAGAAATTGGATGTCCTAACATTAGTATAAAAATCAGTTAGGCCTGGGTGTGGAATAAAAAGTATGCCAGTTCTATTTATTCTGCAGAGATATGGTTTTTGAAAACCGTTAAGTGCTGCCTGCAGTAGACTGGATGGGTTCAGAAACAAGGATATACGATAAAATGAGATGTCCGTTCTCTTAATGAGACAATTATAGAGTACCCCCAAATATATACCGATCATTTTTAAGTAATGTCTCAACATAGGATCTTAAACTGGCCAAAAGTTACAGTATAATTAAAGGCGTGATCCGAAGCGGCCAGTGGCTAGGTAGATGTCGTAACAGGTCTGGGGCCTAAATTTAAATGGCAGAAGACATTTAAAAATTATTTTAGCGTTTACAAAATTTGTGCAAGAGCTACATACCAATTTAAAATTTTTTACAGTGAAAAATAAATGTTCTATGTATGCCTACTATACAACACAGACAAAAATAAATTAATGGTAAATGTATTTTAATTGTTAAAAGCAGAATTTACTGAATACATTTTTAAGGGCTAGAACGGGATAATGGTATTGAAAATGAACGTTAACTTTGATGCATGCGTTTTGTTTAATTGTGCTTATCATCTTTTAGCATTGTGTTATAATAATAACATTCAGCAGTACAATTGTAATTAAAATGTTACAAGTGCTTTACTATAACTAAATTTGTTATGCAAAATTTAGTATCTGAAAGATAATGGAGGATAAACGAATGACACTTTAACTGAATATATCTAGTAGTTTAATTGATTTTATGCAACCATAATACAAATAACAATCAGGTTATATAATAGTATAACCTAACAACAAAATTTAATTTGTGACTGAATCATTATTCCACTAATAAAAATTTAATGATACTACGTGAGTTCCTAAACCGATCAAATAACTTTAAAAATTGACATATCGGCCGCCTCCGTAGCGTAGTGGTTACCGCGCTAGCCTACAAAGCAAAGGTCCTCAGTTCGATTCTCGACTAGGGTCTGGAAATGTTCGCACGCCAAAACACACTGTCCTCAATGCATAATCCACCGTACTCGCTAATAACGTTAATAAAGTTGATGCGGCTTTAAATAAAATTAAAAACAAATTGATGTACCAATAAAAACATTATGAATTTAATTTTACCTACTGATTTTTTTATTGGTTCACCAGATAAAACCCTTGATCCTTCATCGTTTTCAGTAACACACACATAGCGCCTAGCCTAACTTGTGAAGCATAAAAAATTTAGTAAATAAGGCGATTTTTAAAAAAATCGTAGGAGCCGTTTTTGAGAAAATCGCAAAAAAGTGAAAAATGATACGAACGAACTACTACTTCCGGTTGACCGATTTTGGTGAAAATGTTCGAGTCGGGTCCGGTAGTGGTATCTAACTTAAGTTTCAAGTTTCAAGTTCGTACGATGTTCCGTTCTTGCGATATTCTGTTCACACACGCTCACACATACACACATATCACATATCACAGATCAATCGCTAAAAACATGTTTTTGGGATTCAGAGGGCCTGAAAACGTGTACATCCGGTGAAAACACATTTCGAAAATCCGAAAATCGACATGAAAACATTACTTTTCTTCATTTATATTCATATAGGCAAGAGAAAGTAAAAACTCTTGTCAAATAATTTTGTTCATCAAATTTTTTTATATTAACTAATATATTGTTCCATGTGAACAGATTGTAGATTCGTTTTGTAGTAAATTAAAAAAAATGAGTCACGCATAACTTTTTAGAAATAAAGACATTGGTTTTTTATTTGCCTTGTGTATAGGTTCACAAGTATTACCCACTGTGTTTAAACTCCTTAGTTATTATTCACAATAAGTATTTAGCGAACAAATTAAGCCCCTTATAAGAAAGTATGCCTAGTATTTTCATTAAAAGTTGAAAGTTAATTTAATTTAAGGATTTCAGTATCATGATGAAAATTGTTTAATACTGTAAGAGATTGTGTAATAAAATAAAATAATAATAACAATAAATATTATTTTTATGTTTTAAGTACGATACTGTTCTTGATTATGCAAGTGTTATAACGTAAGGATATTACAAGAAAAATAAACAAGAGTAAGGTACACTAATATAATAAGGAAGTAAGTTTTCTTGAAATATAGCATGTCTAGATTAATCCCAGTTTTAATGAATAAAACTCAGCACAAGAAATGAGCGAGAGAGATAGAGTGAAAAGGATGGTGTTGTTCTAAATAAATTAAATTCTTGGTGGTGTGTCTGATTAAATGAAATATGGCAACATTGCTCTCTCAAACAAGTAGTGGTACCTGTGGTAAGATTTCGAGGGTGTTGAGTAGAAAGGGGTGGTAGGTAAGCGGCGAAGTACTATTCCCTTCGACAGCAGGTGCCCAGCTTTGTTTCCGTACCAAAGAAGTAGTAGTAATGTAAAGCTAGTAGAGAAAACTGCTGAAGTAATCCCATACAAGAAATTATTATAGAATTTCCGATAGAAAACGTGCTTCAACGTTTTTAGGCGTGGAAGACATGCGGAAGTTTTGGATCGTTTATTGTTTTAAATAATACATTCATTATAGTAATACTGAACATACCAACTAGAAAAATTGGATGAGTTAAATTCAAACGAAACTGAAAGACATATATCCCAAAAAATGCAAATTTTATACACTAAAAAAAGTAATAAATTTCACGACAAACTACTGTAAATTCAACTAAAGAAGTTAAACTGTAATTACGTACCCCTACAATTAAGATAAGGTAATTTTAAACAACGTCATAATGACTGAAACATTTGGTTTACGACCGTCGATAAAAATATGACTACAATCACCAGGTTACAATAAAATTAGAATTAAAACTAAGGTAAAAATTATGACATGGATTAATGCTTTAAAAAAGTTTTTCTTTGTGGCCAATTTGACGGTAAGAAATTCTAAAGTAAACTGAATGGTAATTTTTTTTAAATTTAAAATAAACAAGTATTGTTGAAAATAAATTTCGTAATGAATAAAATTTCATTCTTTAAAATGTTGTTTTATAATCATAAAAATCTTGTCAGCATTTAACACATAAAAACATAGCAAGTACCAATTACGCTTTCAGACATAATTATTTTTATCCCTAATTTGAGTACTTTGAAATTTGTTCAATTCAGGACAATAAGCAACCCCATGACTCAATGAAATGACGTGTAAATGAGGTGTAGTCTTGTACAGACCCAGGCCGACTATTCCTGAGAGAGTGTGGTGAATTGTACCCCAACTATCAAAGTACACCGGTAACCACTGTCTAGTATTCAAATCCGTATAAAAATTGAACTACCTTTACTAAGATAGTATATAATATTAATAATTAAGTATTAATAATAATAATAATAATTAACAGCTTAAAAAATTTAGATATTTGTATCTAAACGATTTTGCCTTTTTAAAATTTATACGTTAATTATTCATTGTGACATTTAAAAGCCACTTTAAAATCATCTGAGATTCAATTAACTGAAGGTGTGTAATAAATTAGTCCATAAAACGCTCCATTTTTCCCAGAAGAACCTATTTTTGATTCCCTTACTAAATTCTTAAAATAATTTTTACACTACCAAACATGAGTTATGTTTTAAAACAAACTGAAGTCGTTATTAATCAATAATCCGATTCAATTTTTAAATAAACAAAATTTTGGTCTTGGACGCCTACACAGTGTATTAGTTTCCGTGCTGAGCTACTAAGCCGAAGTTCATGTGTTTCTTTCCCAGTTATGATCTGAAAATGTTAACAGATTAAAAATCAGAGATACAATTTCAATACCCACAGTAGTCGCTTATGACTAGGTTGTTGAAGCAACTAAAAACGTTAGTCTTCTTAAAAAATGGCACATGAACGAATTGCTAACTCCGTATACTTCCAGATGTTCCTAGGGCTGAATAAAATTTATCAAAAACTTTAATACGCCTCACGTTAGTTGTTTTGTTTTTCCAAAAATAGACTGCACGTGTACACTGTTCCCAATCAATAAGGTTCTGATGTATTGATTATAAAAAACGTTTGTTGGTCTACTATCAGTAAATTTGTTTCATTATTTATTTAATATGAATATTATTAGATATTTATAACCGCTGTTACAAATATCTAACAAATACTTCTTTTATTCTATACAAATCTCAATTAAATATTTAACAGCGTTATTAAATTTTCAAACTAACCCTTAGTAGGTGTTATTTTTGTATTCTACAGGGTAAATAATTTTTTAAATCCCTTAACATTTTTGTAATTTGTAATTTTATCTAAGATGATTACATAAAGATGTCTAAGATGTCTTACCATAAAAAAATATATGCATATTTTACCAGAATATAAATATTTATACTACTAATAAGGGCTATAAAGGACTTCTGTCGTCAACTAGAAGGAGACCCCTTCATTCCTTTTACAAAAGGCTTAGGGGAACCGGCCAGGATAGAAGGCTAGTGCGTTATCCATACATTTACGTTGTGTGGCCTGTTAGTAACCGTGTGAGCACTCATCAGCACGATGTCCGTATCAAGGTGAATGGAACTGGACGGGCTGCCCAATCCACTCTGGCAGACGGTGGCTTGGAGTACTAAGTCTGCCAACCAAAAAGCTGAAAGCAATAGTAAACAACTTTTTCTGTCTGACTAGAATTATCGTGGGGAAACTCCTTCGTGTATGATTCTGGTTAGGCTTACTTAGTACATGCAGGTCTTCAAGAGCTTCGAGAACATCAAAAACTTCGAGAATTTCAAAATATGAACATAACAAAAGATGTAGGGTGTTACAGGTATGTAGATATGAAACGACTTACACAAGATAGAACAGCTTGGAAAACTGCATAAAACCGGTCGAGAGACTAATGACAAAAAACAACTAACGTTGGCAACATGACTTTTGTATTAACAACCTAACTGTCGAACAAGGCACTAAAAGGCTTTAATAACGGCTTCATAAAACTTGTTAAAGTTAGAACCAAAATCAAAGAAATTCACAAATTTTTGAGGTGTGGCATGTTTGATTTCTTAAATTATAAATATTAACCTACATGTTAACCTAAATCTGCTTGAAGCCACAAAATAATTTTAAATGTATAGTTTACAGGTATATTTTATAGTTAAGTTTTGAACGGAGTAAAGATTTGAAACACACAACAGAGCGGTGTTTTTTGTGTTCATAAAAAGTTAGGGTCTTTTCTGTTATTTCCCCCCCCCCCCAACAGGAAAATTTTTCACATTTTTTTAATATTTCGTATGCAACCTTACAGTATTTGTAATGATAAAAACGGTAAACATATTAAAAAAATCCTATACAAATATTCTTCAAGTAAGTTTAATAGGTAGGTTAAATACATTGCTTTTTCTCAATATTGTTACTGTACATAATAAAGAAATATAAACTCATAGAGTACATAATTAATTACATTAAATATTATTAAACAATTTTAAGATTTCTATAAATAGGTTAAGATTAACTTGAAAAAAACTTTAACGTTAACTTGAAAAATATTGATAAGTGATTTTTTTAAATATTTTCCCGCTTTTATCGTTAAAAAGACTATTAGAATACCTACATACGAAATATTTAAAAAATGTGAAAAATTATGCTGTGGGGGGGGGGGAATAACACAAAAGACCCGTTATACCTCAGACGTTCTTAATTTTTGGGTAAATTTTATACTTATATTTACAAACTGATTGCAAAATAGAACAACCACCTTGTTAAAAAAATATTTTCAATATATTCAGTTAAACAAATATCCAATTGTGTAAAATATAATATAAATGGACTCTTTACGTCAATGCAGTGCATAAAATATTTGTATAATTTACAAAAGCTATCTAAACTCTTCTGTGGCGTTTTCCCCACTGCAGCCTGACTTTAAAATCATTTCTAGGGTGTTAAGTGTTATGTAAGAGTTCAGGTACAAGAAAATTCAAAATTATTTGTATTTTCTTCCGATACCACACTGAATGATTGAATCATTGATTCCTTGATAAATTAAACGTATTGTTACCATAATTTACCATAAACTCTAAACTCAGACAATTTAACGTTTCTGTTTATTGGTTTAAATTTAATCAAACAATTATTTTTATTAATCAAGTCGTCATAAAATATTTTATTTCCGAAAACTGTAATAATTTTCCAGAACATTAATCCAACAATAATAAAACTTTTTTAGAGTTAATTATTTCAAAATAACGACCATAGTGTATTTTTGTAGCAGTAAAAATGTAGTCAATTAAAGTTAGAAACAGTAATGATTAACAGTGAAGAAGATAAAACGTCCCCGGTGACGTTATAAAGTCAGAACGAACAGCGATTTGTTAAGTGAAGAGAGCGCCCCAGGCGCCTGAAACTGGAACGACACTGAACAGAATTGACCTCGGCTCGGCGTGGAGTAGAGTAATTTTGTCCCAACTCAAGATATTCATTTATTTAAAATGAAGCTCGACATTAATGCGCACTCATAAGCCCCTCTTCCCGCTTCCTCGAGTAGTTTCTATTACTAGTATTATTATATTAAGCCATAGCATTGCTCCTTCAGTCTTTGCTGCGAGTTACGCTATATATGTTGGTCTTCGCTCATCGCATCCTACAGTCTGAGGAAATACTCACAGACCTGAGCTATCACGTTTTAACACCGAGAAAAATAAGTAACAAAAAAAATAGGTCATCTCGTTAGTATTACATTTTTTAAACTCTTAGTATTACTCTAAATTAAACATGTATCTTTTTACATTTTATATTTTTCTACTCAGAAGTATTATAAAAATAAAAATGCACGTCAATCCAAATCATGTTCGGTGAAATTTGTAGTTCCATAAGTGGAACAAAATGAAAATAAGGTTATCGCTTAGACAATATCTTCAAAGAGGAAACTGGTATTTTTCATATTTATTCATGAACTTATCATAATACAAAAAAAACGAACACCATATTTTACATTGAACAGATCCTATCCGAGGAACACTTCGTTGACGATTCATGAAGAACTAATACTTATGACATTGATTAATTTTTACAGTTCTCCTTTTTTGTCATCAGTCTCTCGACTCGTTTGATGCAGTTCTCCAAGCTGTTCTATCATGCGCAAGTCGTTTCATATCTACATACCTGTCATCATCATTATCTGGGTATCCTTCCAGCAGGCCGGGTAGGATTTGAGTGGACGATATGCCTCCATCTATCTCTATCTTGATATACCTTTTGTATTCTGATATCCTGTAGTGTCATTCCTTTTGTTAGGAGATCATCCCTTATTTGGTCAGTCCATCTTCTTCTGGGACGTCCAACGGGTCTCTTTCCAGATACCACCATGTCCAAGTACTGTCTGGGGATACGTGCCTCTGGCATCCTTTGTACATGTCCAAACCATTTGAGTCTTGCGGTATTTAATCTTTCTTCCATCGTTAAGGTTACCTGCATATCTCTTCTTATATATTCATTTCTGACCTTGTCTCTTCTGGTCTTCTGCAAGGCTGATCTTAAAAATTTCATCTCACATGCCTGTAATTTGCTAATGTCCCCTTTCAATAAGACACAGCTTTCTAGGCCATATGTCATTATTGGAAGAAGATATGTTTTAAACATGGTCTGTTTGGCTCTTATGGGAACTGTATTATCCCAGACTAAATTCCGCACTTGGTAAAAGAAGGAGGATCCTTTATTCACTCTATTTAGAACTTCTACCTTAGCACTCCCATCATTTGAGACGACGCTTCCAAGATATCCAAAACCTCCCACACATTCAATCCTTTCTCCATCAAGTTTTATGTTACACTGCGCAGGTGTTCTACTGATTTTCATTGCTACTGTTTTCTGCTTACTAACGGTTAGTTTGAACTCCTTAAATTTCTTGTTCCAGCAATCCAACTTTTCCTTCACCTCCTACTCTGTCTCTCCCCAGATGGCCACATCATCTGCAAACACTAATGCATTCAAATTTCCAGGATTTACAGCTTTAATTTCTTGAATAATTACATCCATGAAAGCAATGAAAAGAAGTGGGGAGAGTGCGCTTCCTTGTTGAACACCTCTTTTAGTTCGAAACCATTCCGATCTACCATTTCCAATTTGAACACAGCTTTCACATTCCACATACAACATTTTGATTTTACGAATTAAAGAAATTGGGGCTTCCAGTTTTTGTAAAGATTCCCATATTTTACTTCTTGGCACACTATCATATGCTTTTTCTAAGTCCAAGAACACAACAATCAAATCCTTTCCTTTTTCCCAGTGCTTCTCCATCAGTTGCCTTATGGCAAAAACAAGATCTACTGTTCCTCTACATACCTGTAACACCCTACATCTTTTGTAATTTTCTTTATATATTCTAACCTTTGCCTGCCCCTACAATTCACTTCCTCAGTATTACCCTCCATTGTTGATAGACCAATACCTGGATGTCTTAAAATATGCCCCACTAGCCCATCTTCTGGTAAGATGTTTCCATATACTTCTTTTTTCATCCACCTGCCTAAGAACCTCTAAATTACTTATCTTGTCCACCCACCTAATCTTTAACATTTTCCTATAACACCACATTTCTAAAGCTTCTATCTTCTTCCTTTCTACTGCCCCTATCACCCACGTTTCACTCCTGTATAATGCTACACTCCAAAAATAGTGTTTTAAAAATTACTCCTTAGTCTATTTAAAAAAAATACCTACACAAGATTTTTGTGATAAAACCAACAAAATATTTTCGAGATATATATAATTATATAACAATTTTATTGACATAATCTTTCTGGCAGTTTCAACAGCCATTCCTGAAGCCGGTCAACTATGAGAGAAATTTCAGCTAAGATTATTCAACGACTTTAAAATAAACAAAGCAATCATAACATCTGTGGAACATAGTGTCTAGTTTCAGTTATTTGGGTTGTGAAGTATCATTTGTGAGGGACGATGATGTGACGAATAAAACCAATTTTAGCACATTTTCGGGGCAATTCACAGAACCTTAAAGCACAAAACAAGAAGTGAAACGGAACTAAAGTTCTATAAAACTATGGCGGTGCCAGTTACAATGTATGACAATGCACGGGTGCGTTCAAGCAGAGAACGAAGCCAAGTCAGAGCTGCGGAAATGAAATTTCTTCGGGCAGTGAAAGGCTGCACTCTTGAGGATAAGATAAGAAGTGACGTTTTACGACAAGAGTTGGAAATATTTAGCCTGGAGAAGAAGATCAATGAGTTCAGAATCAACTGGATTGGTCATCTGGAACGCATGAAGTGAAGCCGTTTGCCTAAATTGGCAATGAATTGTAAGTCGAATGGTCGAATAGGTGTTGGTCGTCCGAAGGGAAGATGGTTTCCAAAACAGGCAGTACTGCTTAACCCACGAAGTGAACAACAACAACAACAAAATTACAGCATCTGCAGGTAATATCCCTTACTTAATACAGAGTCCTACAAGGATATAAGATAACAAATTTCAGCTGGGTAATAACATGTTGTTCAGACAAAGCTAATAATATGGCGGCAGGGGGGGGGGTCGATATGCTCCCTAAAATTTCCTAGAAATGCACTACTGCTCTACGTGCCATACAGCCTTCGGCACAGGCAAACATTACGCTTTGTCTTGGACGTTGTTTTAACGACCACTAGATTAATCTTTAACTAAGACTGACTATAATTACATTACTCAAGTCTCTCGTAACTAAAACCAAGTTCACGGACTACGATTTTTCTCCGCAATAAAACAATCTAAAGTTACACTATAGTCAATTAAAACGAAAATATATCTTACACTTTATTACGGAATGAAAAAAGGATGTCAAACACGGACAACCTACATAACTTGATGTACAAATAGAAATGAAACGATGTGATCAACAAATGTATTTAAGGTAAAACATCGACCGACAGTTTTCATTTGCTGTATTTATTTATTTCATTTTTATTTTTTACTCTAGTACAGTTTAATAAAAATAACGTTTACATGTATCTGCATACCCTTTACAAAAAACCGATTCCTGTAAATAAAGTACAATATTGTAACGTTCTGTAAATATGCACAGGTGAAATGGCTGTCTGTCTTTTTTGTCTGCAGTTATAAAAACTATCGATACTGGTTATTAGGAATTGGAGTACTGGTATGGTATTAGTAGGTTATTGCAATATACCGTAAGCATCATACGTAGAGTAATATCAATTTGCAAGCGCCAAATACAGTTATGCAATACTGTACGTATTTTACGAGACACGTCAAATGAATGTTATGTTTGAAGTAACTTTTCAGGTGACTCATTTCCAATATGCAATTATTGTCTCACATTATATTAAGGGAAAACTATAAAAATAACATAAACGCATGATTTATATGCCCAAAACTTTATAAATCTACCACTCAATTAGTTTCAGAAATAATGTAGAATCTGTAAAAAGTTAAATTCTGGTGAAGTAGCCTAAATTTTAATAAACTTATTTCAGTGAAGCCGTTGGGACCTGTAATAAATTACTTCAAATCCGTTGAAACTTATTTAATTTACCGCCTCAGGTTTTTTATTTTATTTATCAATTTCTTAATCAAAGAAAATTGGCTTAAATAAAAAAATATTAGGATGAACCGTGTTAAGATTAAAATTTTTAATTTGGCCGCCTCCGTAGCGTAATTGTAGTGGTTAGCATGAAACCCTACCACGCGGAGGTCCCGGGTTCGATTCCCGGCCAGGGTCTGGAAATTTTCACTTGTCAAAACCCACAGTTGCAGTAACATAATCCACCGTAGTCGCTAATGATCAAGCAGTTGATCCGAATAAATAAATTTTAAAAAAGTTTTAATTAAATTAAATTAGCGGAACTGGCTTCTACGCCGGGGTCCCGGGTTCGATTCCCGGTCAGGTCTGGTACTTTTTCATCACTCATTTTTATCTATCATCATTCTCCACCGTCTGCATTAGCAAAAATTGCAAAAGAGTCAGATGTAATACAAAAAGAAATTAAGCCATGTGTATCAAACCAAAAGTTTTATTATCAGTTTTTTTATCAGAAATTTTTAAATTATCTGAAGTGCTGGTGTACACTACAATTGAATTTCATACATCCGTATGGGTTTTAAAGTGACGTGTAAAATAATTTTTGATTCGCTGGACAAAGGTGATTCTCAGTGCTATTATGCTGACTTCTTTGAAAATTAGTCACTGTTTTACTTAGTAATATCCGTATGAATTTTTTTACCAAATATAAATTGTTGTTGTTTAGGTCATCAGCGAAAAGGCTGGTTTGAAACTCTAGCGGTTTTCATTAAAGATAGGGAAATTAAATTTTACACACTTTTAGTTGTCGGGTTTCTCTAGCAACTAACAATATTTCAATTTAATCTGTCGGGCAGTAACATCTAAAATAATTGAATAACATTTAATTTTTACTCATTTGTTTTAGGTTTTTTGCATATTACTAGTTTTTGGAGCACCTGAGGAAATCATACTAACAGCAGTATAAGTACATATAGGCTACAAGATAAATAACTAGAAAAAAATCCAGTCTGGTAGGTTTAATGGTTTCTGAGTAAAATGTACCTAAATGTTAAAAATCGAAATGCACGGGAAAAGGAAAAAATAAAATGTACTTGAACAAGTAAACTTTCCATCAATAGTTGGTTAGAGCTGAATCAACAGCTGAGAACACTAAAAACAGTGATACAGGTAATTTAAAAAACTAAAATAACCTTTCCACTAAAACGAGAAGAATAGAATTATAAAAAAGAATTCGTTCATGGTGACATGATAATTTTTCTGGGTAAACCTGATAAAAACTTTAATTTTTTTCATTAAAAATTTTTTTGGCGTAATTTAATGTTTTTTGGTAGATCGAAGCCTAAACTATGGAGAAACAAAAAACCATAAATCGAAATTTTCAGTCAAAACCATCATACAGTTTCCCTTTAAATTAAATTTCGTTTACAATAAATTTACAAAATAGCAGACAAACTGAGTCGCAATAACTTTCCAGAGAATTTCAGAATAAAGTTAAAGGTAGAGATAAAACGTATTAAAACCAGTAATGTGGACGTACATTCGTACGTGAATTGAAGAGATTTGCGCCCAATATCACGTGGAAGTGAAGTACACAAATACAAAACAGTTGAATTAATAAAAGCAACGATAAAGCTTTTGACAATATTTTTCAATCATTCTAGACTTATTTTGATATTTATCTCTAAAAGCTTAGTTTCCAAAATCTCGTCATTCAGATTAATATCTTAAAAATACATCAAATAAAAATTAACTTTTAGGAACCATTATAATTTCACTAATTATTTTAATTATCAAGACTCGTATTCAATAGATTTGCTAATTTTATGTAAAAGTTTATAAAATTGACATTAAAACTAAAAACCAAAGTGGTCTTACCACCATCTTATTATTTTAAGTAAGATGGTGGTAAGTAAACAAAAGGTGGTAATAAGCCTAAGTAAATTTTAATAGGTATGTTTTACGCGGTTTCTCCATTACCAAGATACAACATCGAATGTATTTTATCCAGTCTCAAAAGAGACCTAAAAATAATAAATAAAAATGTAAAATATTAAAACCATAAGTGAGAGTATCATAAAAAGCACACAAGCCGTTATTACCATTAAGAGTGTGCCTTTAAAAAATTATACGAGTGCGGAGGAACTACGAATTTTTAGTACAAAACAGTAAACTGTAAACAGTGCCAAATTTCACAAGTAAATAAATAAAAATTACTAAAACAACTTTCTTCCCAAAAGTAAACCGATTGCATGTTAAGATAAAAGATACATTGTATTATATCTTACGAGTTTTGTAGTCTGTATGACACACATGAACTAAAACACCTTAACTTTAACCTAATTAAGAAAAAACATTTTAGACGCCACTGTGGTTCAATGGTTACTAAGACCACCTTTAAGGCGGAGGGTCCCGGGTTAAAATCTAGGATTTCGAAATTTTTAATACATAACACCCTACGATTTTTTTCTTTACTCCATTGTAGCTGTTAAGTCTACAAAGATGAGTTCAAATATGATAAATAAATAAAATAAAAATTGTAGCTGTGTGTAGCATGAATACACATGGTAAATATTACTTACTAATTTCGTTTCAAACATTTTGCCTGCGCCCTGATACTACTGAAATTTCAAACGTCATGACTGGCAAGGGAAGAAGTTTCCAACAATAGAAATTATAAATATATTTATGTACTTTGAAATATTATTGAAATGTGTATTATTATTTTAAACCACGTTGTTCAAACGATAATTATGTATTTTTTTATTTGTTTTTTTTAAATAATCTATTAAGATCACCACCCAGACAAGAATTTTTGAAAATATTTGTTTTTTTAAATTAACGGACTTTCTAGCGCTGTTTATTAGGAGAACCATGGTAGAGACTGTCTACGTCTATCTACCGACGTCCTGTCCACCGACTATCGATACAGAAAAGTTTGTAGTGGTCATCCGGTGGCGCAGTGGCTTAGATCATAAGATTACGTTGAACTACTGATGGAAAGATCGTGGTTTCGATTTCCGGCAAGGTCTCGAAACTTTTGACACGTTCAAAAGTACTGGTACTGTTTTAAATCTTACTATGATTACTAATGACAAAACTGTTGATGGAAGTTAAAAGTAAATTCTTCTTTTGCTTCTTCCACCAAGTAAAGGCAAACATGCTTGTTCCATTCCACACCGATAAAATACTAACTCTGACCATCTTCCCTAAGGCCAACACAAAAACCTACTTCCCTAAGGTTTGTACTTCAGCGCTTCAAAAGGTATTTTCCCAGGGAGAATCCGATGAACATGTTCTCTCCATCACAAGTACCCACTGATTTTACTAGTATTCAATAATCGAAGTCCAAGCTCTGATCAAATATCTTCATTCCGAACTGTTTAATACAAAAAGAACAGCCCAGAAAAATCTCATTCCTGCTGCTTATAGTCTGTCCTATCTTCCATTTGGTCCTCTCTATCTATCTACTAGTCCTGTCCGATAGTCCTCTCTTAAATCCACAGTTCAGATTTCACTTCCGTAACCCAATACGGGAACAGCCAATGCCTTATAAAATTTTCTATTCATATCCTTTCTAACCTTTTGTTTCAGGGTACGGCGTAGCCTACATTTTCACAAATTACCTCAAATTTGTTTATTTGGGTAATGATACATAAGTATTTTTTTGTAGATTAGGGTAAACCAAAGTAAATTAAACACTTAGTAATTACAACAAAGAAATATGGTTAGTTCACACAGCACTTGGTGAACTTTTTTCCACAACACCGAGCAAACAAATTCAATTTGGACATGACTATTTTCCTTTAAAATCTGAAGGTGATAGTAGATAAGACATAAACGTTAAATAATTACGGTAATTTAAAGTAAATCATTCACTTATTACAATCTAAACCGATGATAAGTATTGTAGAGAAAAGAATAACACATTTACAGAACTGAGATTTAATAAATTCGAATAAAAACTAAAATGTTTAGATTCATAAACAAACATAAGAACGGAAGATCGTTTATAACTTACTTTTAACTACAACAAAACATTTTCTCAGTATATTTTTGCATTTCCAACGTGGCATCGATAAAAAAGTAAGTTCAATAAAGATTAAATCAATATGCCGTTCAAATATTTTTAATTTAAAGTTTATTTTAACATTTTACAAGAATTTTCAATTGGAAATGTCTTACATAAACTAAGCATTATTATTTTTAATTAAAATACAAAAAAAAAAAACGTTGTTTAAGAATGTATAAACAATCCAGATGTTTCTGGCTCAAGAAGTTCTATTTAACTCTGGCGTTGGATGGATGATATACAACTTGAAAAGCAATATTAAAGTTATAAAGTTTACTGAAAACAAAAATAAATGATTGAAATGGGAAAACAAATTGTATACTATCAACTATACAAAATATAAATTTTCATATTATGGAAATACTGTGTTCATTGTTATATTATTGAAATCGTATACTGTACAACAATATGATTTTGTATCATGTTCAACATTACTTATAGCTATATAAATTAAAAAATTGTGATTTTGTCGGCACAATTTTTCAAAAAGCCCCAAATTTTGTTTCTACGCCAGATGTACCACGTAAACACCGAACATAAGTTCAGCTGAATTTTTTCTGTTAGCCTGTTTATCTGTTTGTCGGTTTGTATGTTACGGCATCACGGAAGAACCGCAGAACTAAATTCAATGAATTTCGTTGTCTAGGTTCTGGACATAATCGAAATGAAAATACTATATTTTTTTAATATAATATTAATAATAATAATAATTCTTTATTTCTGTACATAATTTCATTTACAAAATATATTAGTATTAATAACAGTTTAATTGATAATAATCTTAAAATATAATACAATAAAATTCACAAAGGAGTAATATCACAAAGGAATGAAGGAGTTCAGAGGGAGGGGTAAAAAAAACTACGAATATCTCCGTAAAAAGTCAATGAATCAAAAAATATTATATAATCGAAATTACAAAACGTTTAAAGACGAATAAGTTTCATTACGTAAAGTTTTTCATTTTCATGCATAACAACGGAGATATTACCATTGAACATCAGAATATCTCAAGAACGGAACATCGTATGAACTTGAAACTTAAGTTAGATACCACTAGAGGACCCGACACGAACATTTTCATCAAAATCGGTCAACCGAAAGTAGTAGTTTATTCGTGTCATTTTTCACTTTTTTGTGATTTTCTCAAAAACGGCTCCTACGACTTTTTTAAATTCGCCTCATTTACTAAATTCTTTATGCTCTAGAAGACAGGGTAGGCACCATATGTGCTGAAATTCTTGGGGAGGTTGTTTTCGCGTAAAAACTGTTTTTTAAGATTGCGATTTTAATATGCATTTTAGCGCAAAAATGTATAAAAGAAAAGTTGTACGGAATTTAAAACCTTACATTTTTTATAGAAAAATATCTTATTTATCTTAGAAGCTCTATAATACATAAGTAATCTAGGCCTATATGAACATTTTTTCGATTAAAATACATTTTTATTATATTACATAGTACATATTTTGACTTAAATTTATGGTAGCTTAAAATAATTTGAAAATTAGCTTACAATTTAAGTTAATGGAACAGACTTTTGGTGGCATTGGTGTAATTTAAGAGAGTTTTTTGAAAGTAACACAATTTCTTTGAGGGCAGCATATACAATAAAATCACACCATGATTAAGACAAACTATTTTAAAGTTTCAAGTAGGAGGTCGTAAGGATATTACATAGTAACGGTGAACTGTTGTTTAGGTCATCAGCTAAAAGGCTGATTTCAAGCTCTAGAGGCATTACTTAGTAAAACGAAGAGTGAGATGGTTTATCGTGCTTTCCTTACTAAGTGAAAAAAGTAAGCTTATCAGCATGCCAGGCCCTCCGAAAAGCACCTACTTTCCACCCACCAAATGACACCTTTATTTCATTCACCACAGGGTCTGGCTGTATAATGAAATTCGTACTATCATAATAGATAACTCAGACTAGTGTCTTTTACATCTCTACCTCTTCTTTTCTTAAATTCTTCAGTCACATAATTGGCTGACCATGTGATGAAAAAACAGAACTAATTTTTGTAGCCCTGGAACTAGCAGATCCACGGCAAATAATTTAACACTCCAACTGCTTATTATGGGCAAAACGGTGAAGTAGGACTTTACAAAAGAGAACATAAATAATCTGATGAAATACATTTAATTAGAAATAATATAACTTTAAAAAAAAAAGTCCCATTAACAGCTTGGTTATTAGGGACTGCGTGTGGATTATCTACCTTTAACGATGGGTTTCGACTTGTATTAATTTCCAGATCCTAGTTTGGAATCGAATCCGGGACAGCCGCGTTTTAGGCTAGCGCACTACCATTACATTACGGAGGCGGCCATATTAATTTAATAATGCTATAGAACTTCAGAAAATAAAATAAAATTAAAACCGCTAAATATTTCAAACTAAAATACCACAATTGAATTAATAAAAATATAACTGAAATATGTATCTATTTTCTTTAGTAACGTACCGAATGTATTTGAAAACTAAATACGGTATAATTAAAAACCGAATTGCATATAAAATTTTCAGAACACAAATACAACGTACACTACATTTTTCTTCATTCTGAAACTTTAATTAATAAAATTTTGAACAGAAAGTTAACTAAAATAAAAAAACCGATACAATATTTAAAAAACGAACAAGTTCGCTGGTGTGGTATAGTTTTCACATTATTTATAAATGTTGAAAGAAAAACATTTTAGTTTTATGAATTACAGTTGGCTGAGCATGTAAATGATTAATTTATATTTTACAATGAAGATGTTGTCTGTTCGTTTTAAAATAACTGTGTTAACTGAAATCATAATGCGTACAATAATTTTCTGCTCTCTTGGGTGTTAACATATTTGTGTTATGTCGTAACCCATGAAACCTAACAATACATATACTTAGGTAGACTAAATACTGTAATTATGACTATGTGTTAATTAACTACAAAATTAAAACGTTTTAATGCTTAGATAAATTCAAAACAAGTTAATTTAGAACAAATATTTTGAGGGGTTGCACTCATCAACAAAATTGATGGCAATTTTTAAAATATTGTCATCCATCATTTTTTTTGCCCATCCGTCCCACCTAGATGTCAGAAATTACAAAATATAGCAACAAACAGTTTTCAGATTCTTCATCTACACAAAAAAAATTGTAGGCCTAAATTGAGATTGAAGTTCCCGGTTTCGACCGGAAGTTGCCACAAAGCGGACGTAAATAATCAAAGTCAGTAACTAAAGAGATAGGAAAAAACGGTTTTCGGATTCGTAAACTACGCATAAAGTTAATGGGCCTGGATTGGGTTTGAAATTCTGATTTTGACCGGAAGTAACCGTTATCTTTCATGAGACGCGTTGTCTCATGAAAGGAATTATTTTGAATAAAACTCTTAATACAAAATAATAAGCAGGATTATGTTAATTTAGACTTAATAATTACCCAGTTTATTTTATGCACGCCACTTCGTATAGCCATTTGAGGTATTTGTAGGCTATTAGCTTCAACTTCGTGAAGATCTCAAGAACAATTCTGACATTTATTATGATTTAATTTTTGTATTTTTGAACTTTTGAAACTGATTGTAAAATAATTGCTCTTTTTTTACAAAAAAAGCATAATAGAAAAGCAACCGAAGTAGTAGTTTGAAACAATATGAATGGTCTGATGCATTGATTTTTTCACTGAATCGATAGTGTAGCTAATTCAGTAAATAAATGCAAACATTTTATGAAAATCATTAAACATGGTTCAATAATCTATTATAATAAACTTTATAGCTTTGTATTTGTTATACAAAACAATAATTGATTCGAATGATAATTACTGTTACAATTATCTAGTTTATTTTAAAAAAGTAGAAAACGAATATTGGTTATTGATGACTGGAAAAAATCACTTCGTCGAACACTTCATTTATTTCATAAGTTACTAAGTGTAACAATCACTTTCTTTAACAGATAATTGTTTCTTACTCGCCCATTTTCCAAACCCCGGGGGCATCTTTAATCTTTGTGGTAAATTACCATGCTGTACTTAGAAATCCGATAATAATATAGAAAAAATATTATAAAAAATAAAATTACTTCAAATAAAGTCCGTAATATCTTATAAATATCAATGAAAAAGACTCCTGACTTAGCAGAATTATCATGTTAAATTTACTACATCAATGGAATTGAAATATTAGTATTTAAAACAGTAAACACCGATTTTATAAATTAGAAAACTAGTTGTTATTTTGCGATCTTGAAAACTAATACTTATTGTAGTGTATAAGTTTTAATAAACAAATAAACTTTTGTTTATATAATTCATCTGTAGGTCTATATGTAATTGGAAAGTCCTCACTGACTAAGGCAGTCACTAATTCACTATACTATATCCAACAGTCACTTGAGACTGTGGGAAAGATAGGCGATTCCAACTTAACATAGGTTGTATAGAGCATTACGCACTCCGCAACACTAATCAGAGTTATCTCCTCTGAGAGTAATGAATTTCGCTGCACAGCCAGACCCATTTTTGGTGAAAGAAGTGAAGGTGTCTTTGCAAGGTGGAAAGTAGACGATTTTCGGAGAGCATGGCATGCTGATAAGCATACTCTTTCAACTCAGTAAGAAAGGCAATAGTTAACCACCTCACTCCTCGTTTTTACTTAGTAAAACCTATAGAGGTTCAAACCAGCCTTTCGGCTGTTGACCTAAACAACAACACCTAAAAATGGAAAAACATTGAGTCAAATTGGAAAAATCAATAAAACAGTTTAGTTTATGAACCTATCTTAGGGTAGCAATACGCATGTGCTTCACGAAGGCGTAACAACTAGTTATTTTTATAAGATTTATGTTTTTCATTATTTTTGAGCAAGAAAATCCGAAAAGTTTTGTAGCTTTTCAAATAAAAATAGTAAAATGCCAAAAGAAGCTAAAATTCTAGTGAGTAAAGCAAAATTATTAAAGATTAAAGTAAAACTATTGAACCAATAAAATTGAAAAGTGGAATTTACAGCTACTCTGTCAATACGACATCAATATAAGAATTTCCTCGTAAATAAAAGTACTGTTATAGCTGCTTGGTGAAGTAACCAATAAAACCGTAAAATAAAACACCAATTTTAAAATATCAATATTGTACCGCAACTGGTGTAAATTGTAAAACATGAAAGATATATTCTTCGTTGCGATAACAATAAATTCTACTTGTGTTAAAATGACTACCTTTGTAAACTCAAAAATAAAAAAAATCATAGTGGATTCATTCAAATAAACAGAAAAATATTTTTATATACTATAAAAAGCCATTACTTAAACAATGTAAATTTAAAAAACCATCTTAATAAACCTGAGATAACCAACCGATGTAAGGGATTCAACAGAAAATTGAGGGTAGGCGTAGAATACCAGAAGTAAGAACGTACACTGATTTGAAATCGAGTTTTCACCGGAAATACACGTTTTCAGGCCCCTAAACCCAAAAACATTTTTTTAGCAATTGGTCTGTGAACAAAATATCGTAAGTACCGAATAGCGTAAGAAGTTGAAACTTTGATTTAAGTTAGAAATCACAAAGAACACTCACAAATCACAGGAATACGAAAGGTTTCATCAAAATCAATTGACCGGAAGTTGTAGTTTATTCGTGCTATTTTTCACTGTTTTACAATTATTCAAAAAACAGCTCCTATAATTTTTTTTTTAAATCGTCTCATTTAATAATTTTTTAATGCTTACTACGTAGGGTAAGTGGCACGTCTGCTGAAATTCTTGGGCGCTGCGCTCTAAGGGTAACTTTTCTTTTTTAGATTGTGTCCTTAATGCTCATTTTAAAGCAAAACCGTATATAAATAAAGTGGTAGGCAATCACAAATCACCTTAATTTTTAAAACGTTTAATTTCAAACATTTTTTTCTACAACGCTTTAGCGTCAGTTAGTTATCTTTCCTATTTTCTCAGTCAAATCCTTAAAAAAGAGTATTTCAAAAAATTACGACTTGGTATGCATTTTACGATACAAATATATAATTAAAGTTAAAGAAACTTAAACAATTTACAACTATTTCAATGTTTTCCTACAGAGTTTAATTCAGCGTCAATTAGTGATTTTCGTATTTTCAAGTCCTACAGAGGTTGATTTTTATTATCAGTCATTTAAATTAATAAATGTTATGTTTTTCATTTTACATTGTCTACTCGAAGCACACGTGATATCAAAAGTAGGATCGCTTAAGCTAGAAGGGCGTTTGAAAAGAAATACAACGTACTGACTTTAAACATTGATTTAATATTAGGAACAATTTTTCATACCAATATGTTCGGAGTGTAGAATTAAACTGGAGTGAAATGTGGGTGACAGGGGCTGAAGAAAGGAAAAGATAAAAAATATTGAAATGTAGTGTTATAGGAAAATGTTAAAGATTAAGTAGGTGGACAAAATTAAGTAATTTAGAGGTTCTTAGACGAGTGGATCAAAGAAGTATATGGTAACATCTTATCAAAATAAGGGATAGGCAAGTAAGGCATATTTTAAGACATCTAGGTATTGTTCTATCAGTAATGGAGGGTAATTCTGATGGAGTGAATAGTAGGGGAGGCAAAGGTTATAATATTTAAAGCAAATTACAGCATATGTAGGGTGTGGCAAATAAGTATGTAGATATGAAACGACTTGCGCAAGATAGACAATTTGGATAACTGCATCAAACCAGTCGAGAGACTGATGACATAAAAAATTGTCTACTCATGGTTGAACTTAGGTTATATATTCTATTATTTAAATTGGCAAGAGAAAGTCGTGTTGAGTAATTCACACCAGATTTTTATTAGAAAAAAACGTTGTAAGCATTCTATTAAATGAATTACATGCATCAAAACTTCTAGAATATAGTCTACACATGCGCACGGACGAACGATGATGAAAGCTGTAACAAAATAGGCGTGCATTACTACAATATGTGTTATAGTGTGTAAATTATATGCGTACGCCCCTTTATATATGCACCCCGCAGTGCGTAACATTATAACACTGATCTTATACTTGGTTTATATCATCATCAACAATAGCTTACTAAGTTACTTAACTTCGTTATATTATAAGTAACTCAGTATTGTAACTGTTTGTTGGCTTCACGGTTACGGTCTTACATCTTCTTCTTTTACTTCTGCTTCTTGGTCGGTGAAATTTTAAGCTTACCTTACCACCATTAAATATCGTACAACTATCCTATCTACTCAGTTTTGTTCCGCTACTTAAACCGCTTTCAACAGTAAATTAATTGTAATTTTCTGCTACACTCGCTTTGTGCCTTCACCATAACACCGCGACGCATAATTTTATCATAAACGTATAATGTAATTCTTAAGATAACATAAAAATATTATAGTAATTATAATCAACAAGTTCCACCTTTATAACTTTTAAAATAATTGCTATTTAATGTAGTAAAATCAGTAAACTGTAAGAAGTAATCGAACTTTTGCTACTTGCATGCCTGTTGCTAGCCTCAGATAAGTAGCGTTAAAATTTGATTTGAGTATTGCGAAATTCGAAATAAAATTAAAACGATGTACAACAAATTTGGATTACATAACCCTTTCAAACAAAACATGTACACTAGGGCGATACCGTGTACTCAGCACAGACGTTTAAAACGCCTCTGGCCAAGGGATCTACTTGGCCAATTGTAGGACTGTAGTGATGACTGCAAGCTCCAGCAAGTAGTTCAAGTTTTTAAACTTTTAGCGTCATATTTAGAATTAATTATAATATTGCAATAACAGATATTAAACTTTCAATAAAGAGTGTCAAAAAAAATAAAAATTTAAACATGAAAAAACATACAACATACTCAAACCTATAAATGGGATTCAACTTTGCGGTGCAGCTGCAATAAAGTAACATTTCAAAAATGCAAGATTTCCTATCTAAATTTTAAAGAACAATATTACAAGTGTCTCTAGAGTTTGAATGAAGTGAAGGTGTCATTAGCAGGGTGGAAAGTAGATGCTTTACGGAGGGCCCAGCAAACTGATAAACATACTTTTTTACTCGGTGAGGAAGGCAATTGTAAACCACCTCACTCCTCGTATTTCTTAGTAAAGCCTCTAGAGGTTTGAACCAGCCTTCGGCTAATGACCTAAACAACTTCAGAAATTATAGTTAGAACATCAATTAAAGCTTCGCTATAAATTTTCCGAATGTAAAATATGTAATTAAACTTTGGAATACATTTACGCAAACAACTCTTTTGATCAATGCTATAAAAGGTTCACAGTAGCTTGGAAATGAACTAATAAATATTTCTGATGCAGAGTGATGAATACAAGGAACGTTTATGTAGTACACGAGCAACTTCCAAGTAAATTATGTAACCGAATAGTTTAAGTGGCATGTCTGAAAGAGGCATTTATGTGAACGTCAGTCAGTCAGGTTTGAAATGCGGTAATTTCATAGGGGAGTCAGAATTTGTCCCTAGGGCTTCCAGGATGGTCGGGAGATCAGGGAACTAGGGAATCATTGCATTCAGTATAGTGGGGGAAAAGGGAGGAAGAACCAGATGGATCGACCCTCTTTCCACCCCGTATTTTCCAAACAACCTAACAAACTCCCACGACTATACGAGTAACAGTATTTTGTAACTGATATATTAAATCATGTCACCCTATTAAAAGAAATAGATACGCATAGACCAATATCCATTACAATCGATCCTTTTCGTTTGTACTTTAGAACGCAAACTGGAGACTATAAATATTAACCCACTGAAAAAATAAAAAAAACGGTATTACGCAAAATAAAATTAGAACTATCAAAACGTTTCCACAATCAACATCATTAAAACTACAACAAACGTGCTAACAAGTAGTTTATTTTAAAGTTAAAACGTTATTAAACAAGTGTATTATAGATTTTCGTGTGTAAATTTTATTTCAATCTGTTTTCATTCTTAGTTTTATTAAACATCTTATTGAATCTGTTTTCTTCATATCGGGGGATTATAAATTGCAAGGCAATCTCTAGGAAGATGATTCTATAGCTAAAATTAAGAAAAAATATTCATATTAATATAGATCCGAAAATACTTCGTTAGTGAGTTATGCCTGGCGAACGATTTCGCCAAGATTCCCGGGCAAAGAGTGAAATAAAGCCATACTGAAATTCTGAGAAGCTAAATTAAGAGGAAATTTTACTGACATCTTTTGCCAGGCCTAACTTGCTAACAAATCATTTCCAGACCATTGTTTATACGAACTTTTTCTTATTTTTAGCTACAGAATCATTACCCTGTTTTTTCCGAAGCTTAGTCTTAGAACTTTTTGCATTGTAGTAACAAGTGCAGCAGAAGTAATCAGCAAGATTTTGTAAGGGCGAAGGTTTATAGGGCAGTTAAATTATGTTCTTTGGAATGATGAATTATGGAACGAGACAAAGATAAATATTTATAATGCTTTCATGGAGAGTGTGTGTACCTATTCTGCGGAAGTGTGGGTATTGATAAAGAGACAGAAGGATCGCCTAAAAGCGGTGCAGATGGATTTCTGGAGGCGGAGCTGTAGTGTCGCGGATCGATCGAATTCTGAATTCCGAAATTAGGAGAAGAATCGGCGTTCAAGGAAATATCACGGGTACTATACATCCCGGAAGCAGTTAAAATGGTTTGGCCATTTGGAAAGGATGGAGGATGGTAGGTGGCCAAAGACGGATTGTGTGTGGACGCCAGCTGGTAGAAGAAGTGGTAGGCCGGAAGTGACATGGTTGGATGGGGTGCAGGAGGCATTGTCTTTGTTTACGTTTTGTTAAGATTTATCCAAAAACCGACAAAAAGATTTTGTATTTTTATACCTTTGTTGATGTAGTATTTTCTAGAAGATAAGGTACATATATACAGAAGAGCGGATCGTCTTGAAGTTAGTCTTGATTTGACATCAAGTCAGTGAATTACTTAGTGCTGCTTAACAGTTACGTTTGGAGAAGGTCAACGAGTAGTATGTGTTGTTAATGTTGTAACGCTTATTTATTTTAATTAAGTGAGACTTAAGTTCATTTTATTTTCTTTATTTATTATAATTATCAATTTAATTGTAGTATTTGTAATTCATTCGTAGATTTAAGTCACATTAACCATTGTAGTTCATAGTTCGTAATAAATACTTATAATATTAAACTACCTATAGTGTGTTAATTATTTATTTTACCCAGATCCCGAGACGCACCTTAGAGATAAATATCACAATAATATTTACAAGTATCTCCTTTTTCTTCCTCTCCTTCTTTTCCTTCTCACCCTCAATTCTTTTTCTGGTTTGTTAATTAGTTTTATTCATTAACTCATTATTTTATTTTTATTTTTACAGAAGCAAATGTTTTTTGTTGTTTTTTACCAAGATTACAACTATTGTCTGCGTTTCAGTCTGTGCTTTAGTAGAATGTAGTCAACAATATTCAATACCAAAAAATGTTTCGTCCATTAATGATAGAAAAAGGAAGGGCAGAGGTGAAATGATGTTTATTATCGATAGAGAATCATGGAACTATAAAAAGGAAAACAGAAATTTTACACTATAGATCACGAAATGATTGTTGTAGCTGAGACTAAACAAGAGAAGCCTAAGAACGTGAAATTTATCGTTTGTTTCTCTTTTAGTTAAACTTTGAATGAAAATCATTCAAGTGACAATGATGTGTTTGTACAGTACCAAAACGAAACGTACCGTTTATAAAACAACAGCACGGTAAAAGGTGATTGGGTGAACGAATGGTGACAGTGACCGCCCAAACTCAACAGACCATGGGTGAAGAGTGAAGTTCGTAATCACTACAAACATCAACATAACAACATAACAACGTGATGTTTCTCTGTTCAAGTCCAATAACAGTGCTAACCAAACCGTGGCGGAGATAACAACACAGTGGAAAATTAGCCCACTGAAACACCCTCAACAACTACACCTCAAAGGTTAAACATACATCATATGTACACATACATGTACACACATATATTTGTTTGTGTACACATATGTAAACCATTTATCTAGTCGATTAATTTTACATACGGTATCTCTATTATATATCATTATATTAAACTGCACAACCAAAACAATAAAATTAGCATAATTCACTTTCTTTCCTTTTTTAATGTACATCTTATTTATTCTTTTAAATTGCTTCTAACTGATTTTAACTCCTACCCATTCAATTATATGTACTGTAATAAAATATATGTTATTTACTCACCCACAGTCAATCGAAGCATAAAAGTAAATAATAAAAAAAATATATATATACCATTAACTAATTCAAACACCAGCTAACATTATAATACACTACAACCAAAACGCCTGTCATCATAATATTTTTTTACTTGAAATATAGAATAAGTAGGTCTATACAAAATCCAAATAAATTCCATCAATTGAAGATACATAAATACTTTTCTCACAGTTTGTTGTAGTTGTTTCGGTCATCAGGCGAAAACCTAGTATTGAATCTCTAGAGTCTTTGCTAAGTAAAACCAGGAGTAAGGTAATTTACTATTACCTTCCTCACTGAGTAAAAAAGTATGCTTATCAGCATGCCATGCTCTCTGAAAATCATCAAATTTTCACCCTGCAAATGACACCTTTACTTCATTTACCACATGATCTAGCTGTATAATCATGAAAGTCATTACTCTCAGAAAATGTAACCCTGACTAGTGTCTTTTACACCTCTACCTCTTTTGTTCTTAAATGCTTCAGTCAAATGCCTGACCGGGGTGGAAAGTAGATGCTTTTCAGAGGGCTTGGCATGCTGATAAGCATATTTTTCCACTCAGTGCATTAGGAAACCACCTCTGAACCACTGAAAAACAACTTAGTGAATATTTTATTACAGACGTGGTTCAAAAACTGGTGGTTCCTACACCAACAGCACTAATAAAATAACACAAATAAACTTTACGACAAAATGTATCATTTTGATTTTCTTCATGGTAAACAACTACCTCAAACCCACTAAAATGGCTACAAAGGTATACATCTAAGTAGACGACTAACATGGAATGCTCGATAACTACCAAACAATAAACATTAGAATACATAAAATGAAAACTACATTTTCTACTTTCACGACAATTTAAATTTATTAAGATACTCCTAAAATTTATCTGGATGTACAAACTCCTAAGTAGTAAACAAAAACAAACGATTCTAGTCTAAAGCAATTCGATGAATTATAGACGCTTCCAACAACACACAACTAACGCCACTAACTAACGCCGCTCTGCATAATGATTAGTTATAATATGATAATTTTCTGAGATTTTACAAACCTTTCAAGAAGAAATCATTTTTCTTCTTGTCGTGCCTATCCGGTTCGGATTTTGGCGATCATTATAGCTATTTTGGTTTTACTGATCGCAATCCGAAACAATGCCGTGAAGCTCTTACCGAATCAGGTCCTCAAATTGGCAAAGAAAGTTACAAAATCCTAAACGACTGAAATGTATAACTTGTATATCTGGTAACCCGCCTCGACTTTGGTTACGTTCCAAAGCAAAGATCTCAATAGGTAACGTTTTTGAGGAATTTAAAAGTCTAAATTTTTACCATAGTTAATTTTAATTAATACTCTATTTGTAAAATCCCTTCGCAGTCCTACTATCGACTGGTGTTTTCCAAGTTGTAATGTCAATTATTACTCGTTTTCTTTATCTCATCCACTAGCTGTTAGTGTCGTTGTGGATAAAAAAGAAAACGTGAAAAACTTGACAAACTACGGTAAAATAAATATGTACATACTCTTAATGTTAAGTGTTGGTTTCAAAAAGTTTCTAAAAGAAAATGTCCAACCGGGTTGGTCTAGAAAGTAAAGTCGTCACCACGAGTCAGCTGTTTAACAGCTGATTTTCAGAGACAATAGTTCCAGGTTCAAATCCTAGAATTGATTTTTATACGTATTTGAATGGTAGACAGGGGTTACCAGTGTACTTTGATGGTTGGGGTTAAACTAACCATACTCTCTCAGAAATGGTCGGCCTGGGTCTGTACAAGATTTCACGTCATACACATCATCCTCTTTCCATTGTGTCATGGGGTTGGTTATGGTTCTAAATTAAACAGATTGCAAAATACACACATTAGGGATAAAAATTTTAAAAATAAACTGTTTAGCAATTATTAATAATAAAATCCTCTACAAACATAAATTTACGATTTTTTGAGAAACAGGTTTAGGCTTTTTCAGGTAATAATAATATATTTATATGAATATTGCAGTAAGATAAAACTCCAGGTAGAAATGAAGAATGAATTAAAAATTTATTCCATCATTTTTAAATAAAGTTATACGTTAATTAAAGTTACAAAATGAGGTTTTAATAACAATAAAATCGATCACTTAAACCGTGTACCGTTTCTATTTATGCGTATCTTGCCGAGATAATTTAATGAAGCGGTAAATTACAAGATTTTCTTGTTTGGGATTGGGAAAAGCTACTCGTAGAGTTTCAAGCTTTAGGAATGTAAAGCCTATCCAAAAGTTGCTAATTAGTTACATAACTTAAGACAAGTCCTGAAATTAAGTAAACAGTGAAGTAGTTCTGTCACGGGTTGTGAGCAACAGCTACTTGAATTAGAGTCGAATCGTCTCTCGTCGCATAAGACCGCAAAATCGGAGAAAGAGCGTAAGAGGAAGAGGAAGGAATGAGAACGATGGTGGGTGTATCCAAAAGGAAGACGAGAGGAATACCACACACTATAGGGCCTGTTTCAACCATCCTCCTACACCACGCCATTCACTAGAGAAATCTAACCTCATTCTGCTGCTCTTGCACTTGTCAAATACAACTCCGCCTATATTACAGTTTTCATATACAGATACACACTACTCACACATCTAACACTCACACACGTGATGAACAAGACAAAGTTCGGCTTCAGTACCAACTTAATAACCAAACCTATCCGAACTTAGTTTCAACATGTCACCCGAAAATACGCAACATGTATAACTTCGAACAGGTACACGTACAAAATTTAAATACTACCATCTTAAACATTCGATTCATATGATTACCATACACTTTATTACTTGAATAACTTTCTACGCTACAGTAAAACACGCCTATGAAAACATTATTTATTTTATAACAACAATAAGTGTTTAAAACTTTAAATAAAATATCAAAAAATAATTATATAATTTCTAAAAGAAATATATTAAAGGTTTCACTATAAATCAAGCCTTATATAAAAACACATTTTTTAAATTCTTTATTTATGACTAAAAAACTATACAACTACTAAATACGACGACAATGATAATTGTATTAAAATTACAAGTATAATGACGTTGATAATTTTGTGTTAATATGACGTGTCTAATTCGTCCTATGTGTGGAGCTTTGATCTATGGTTCGGCGAAAAAATAAAATGTAAACAGAATACGAACTTTCAAAACAAATTTTTACGTTTAATCACAAATATAGTCCCAACTATATAAGAACGCCTAACATACATCAAAAACCTCAACGAGTTATACACTCGTTTCCATTGAAAATTTGTAGCGGTTCTGTATAATTTTTAAATAATCCTACTAACATATATTTCTGATTAACATTAAAATATACTATCACGTGAAATAAAATAAAACTCATGTGTACTGTTTGATGATTGGTTCAAGACAAACGTTATTTTTTACGTTGTTGTAAATTACAACTTTGGAATCAATTAATGTCCATGTAAAATAAAATAAAATATTCAATAAATTTTGAAAAAAAATAATTTTGTGTTACAACTTTTCGTATTAACCAAAAGTTGTGTTTAATTAAACAATTTTGTGTTACAAGTTTTGGTTAATAGTAATAAACACAAAATTATTTTTCCAAATTTATTGAATATTTTATTTTATTTTTGTGAATTAAATAAAATATTCTCGAATTAAAGTCTCGATGATACGATTATTCCCGCAGCGAATTTTCGAAGTTCAAATAAACAACGCACTTTCTATCGGAAGTCGTTCTGGTAGCGCTAGTGTCTATTATAGAATATACATTAGGTAACCTTAATTAATTTAAATATTGTATTATTTTACAGTAGCTGTTATTCACAATATGATTTTTATAATTCACAGAAAAATCGTTTTATTTTACAGAAGTCGAACGATTATCCGTTTAAAATGAGAAACACTGTCTAACTTCTAAGCCGGGAAGTGAAATAACAAATAATCTTTCTTGCAGCCGTAGTACAACTAATCCTTTTAGAACCAGAGGAAAGTAAATGTTGAAGTACAAGTGGATTTTATTTCAAAAACCGTTTACGAATACAAATATAGAAAACGTGTCACAATGAAGGGATAAATGGGTTTCAGGGACGATACTTAATTCAAACATTGAATCTTCCGCACGTCCGAGCTCAATTCATCTGATAACAAAGCAGAGAATAACAGAAGCGGTGGTGACGGAGGCAGCGAAACATCGGCTGTTATATTCATACTGGATGAAGAGTCCGGGTGAGCTGTGAGCCAGCCACAGCGTTCAAATACACCAACTCATCCGACCCGAGGAGGATCAATGTAAATTTTAAACTCGTGCATGAAACGTGAAACGAAACAGCTCATCCAAATATAAATACCAGTATAGTTATTTCTATTCGGCTAACAGTTAAACAGCATTACCAATTTCATACGTTTGAAATGAATACAAGCTACTGTTTAATTGAATAATATCAAAAATATAGCTCAGTTATTTGGGTGAAATTGTTATTTCTTCAAATTATACTTGCACGTACTTAATTTAATTTTTATGGTAATTATTTATCAAACACTATTATACTAATACGCACGAAATTACATAATAAAAAGCTCCGAAAATTTGTAAATGTCAGTAGTGTAGATATTGTTAACCAAGTAATTATAAATGTTTTACAGTATCACATTTAGCAGGTTCGATTCACGGCTGGTGAAAATAAATAATTCAATGCTACACAGAAATGCGAAATATCTACCAGTAAATTTAGTTACATACAAAACATTATGAATTTTTACGTTGAATTGGTCATTTCAGAGAGGCCGTAAGTCAAAAAACAAACTTTTTGGGAAACTATAAAAAAACCATCATTACGTGTTCATTTATTACAATTAAATGAAAAAAAAATATTAAAAATTATAATTTGTGTGGAGGGCTGTCTCCTTTAATATAAGATATATTTTTGTTTTTTAAGAGCAAGCCCCTTGACTAAAAAGTATAATAAATTGAATTAAAATGTTTCTGAAGTAAATTGGAGTAAAATGGTGACTTATGTTGTTTTTGTATAAAATTTGATGTTACACCAGACGAAAAATTGTGTTATGCAATAATATTCAATTAGCGATTACGCTAGTTTACATTACAGACTTAAATAAACTTTTTAAAATAACAAAAAATTAGATTCTTGCTTTTAAGAAAGAAAAATGTTAGTTTTTTAGACTATTTACATTCTTCATCATCACCTACAGTACGTTAGTTGTCTCTGATAAAAAGATTTTGCATAGAGAATTTGTAATTTTTCTTCCACTGGAATGTAGGGGCTTAAACTACAAAATATCATCAATATTCTCTTTTTTAATAAGAATAAAGCCATTAGGGTATACGACTTTTCTTAATATTATTAATGAACAAAAACCATACGGGATTTTACATAGATAAGTACTCCGTTTATTTGGTTCATAATGCTGTTTATTGGGGCCAACCTGATACATACATCAGTATGTACAATATATATGTTTTAATGAAACCATTACAGGCCAGCGACGAACAACACGTGGTTCTAAGCGGCAAGATAAGATAATGGCAGGATTAGAGGTAGTAAACAGTTCGACATATAAACAACAGTAATCACACATCAGTCATAAAAAGATGTTATTTACAGTACAATGTGTAGGCTACATAATCGTCATTGCACAAATTTCAATGAGTCATATCCACTAGTTATGCCCAACCTTACAAGCTGTATAGCCTCCTAGCAACTTACGGTTAGTTTTCACTTGTCATACGTTCATAGAACGTCCATAATTCCATCCTTCTCATCAGTTTTTGTGACTTTATGAATGTACAGTAACATACGGTTTTTCAAGTTTGGTTGTTTTGTTATCTGCAGGCATACTTTTTTATTTCTTTCGTTCCCATTCGTTTCACATAATTATTTTGTTGATCGTATTTATGCGTAGGCTTACAGTACAGTACCTACTATCAACGTCTTTGTAAGTTAAATGCCACGTAACGATATGACTGTGTGAACGAATAAAGCTTCTCGACAGAATAAAAACGTATCCACCTAACTTAAGCCAACGCAAACTATCAGAACTAACCGGTGTACCAAAAATTACAATAGCTTGTATCGTGCTCCAAGAAAAGAAAATACGACAAGAGTGGTCATTAAAAGATTATGGAACATCTCTGAAAAGAAAACGTAAAAAAAGGATCCACTCGCTTGTTGAGAAGCGTTGAATGAATTGTTTGCCACTGTAACTTCACAAGGCGTTAGAGTCAATGGTCCAATGCTTAAAACCAAGGCAAAAGGTTTTGCTAAAAAGTTAATCATTATTCTGATACCCTTTTATTTTTTTCGTGTGTATATGGATAGAACTTGCATGTAAAATTTATGTATGTGATAATTTAAATAAAATACAGTATCGTTTACGCCACATTTTACGAATTCGTTTATTAGGGCTACCCGTTTAATTGGGCCAAAATGCTCCGGACCCGATGTGCCCCAATTATCCGGAATTCACTGTACTTACATTCAAGTAGATCTAAAATGCACTAAAGACGACAAAATATTTTGACTTATGAGCTTTCTGAAATGACTAATTCATTTACTTTATATAATGTTCACACAAAACAAACTGAATGAAAACCACATCGACGATTCAGTTATTAGCTACAATTTAAAAAATTAAACGATTATCGTGAGTTCAAATTTGTTATAATTCCTAGTTCTAGGAGGGATCGAACTCGGAACATTCCGTTTTGTAAGCTAGCACGCTATTCACCTCGACATAAATGATTCATTTTTGAATATTAAAGTAGGATACTGTCTTATAGAAAATGGAGATTAATAAATTATAACCTATATAAGATAATTGTTTATTAAATAAGTTTAATTGAAAAGTCTATAATGAAAATAGCTTGCATTTATAATTAATTAAAGTTTATACTCGATATCGGGTAGAAGATCGTAGTAAAAGTTTTTACGGACAATAAAAAGTTGAGTCGGTAATCATTCTAAAACATTTTCATGACGAACTACGGAATTTTGGAAACATTAATAAGTCTTTTAAGGAAGGGTAGAGTCGCGTATGTTTTATTTCGTTCTTCTATGAACCAAAGATAAATAATGTGGCATAGTTAGAAGAAATAGAAACAGTATAGATCGTCTGACAAGTAAATAATAAAGATATTTACTTTTGTAATTTTCCTGTAAATTTAATAACAATGAACAAACATTCTTTTGCAGAATTTGTTAAATATAAGTACGGTAAAGTACTTATAAGTTTAGCAATAGTTGGTGCAAGCTTTGTAAATTGTATCAAGTCAAAAACAAGTTGACCGACTTGTAAACAAGTGACCAAGATAAACTTACTAGAAAACTTTACATTTCTTTTTTATGTTTACCAAACTAAAGTAACCGTATAACTTACAAAAGATAAAATATTAGTATTATCACGATTTAAATAATATACCCGGATTAGTGAAACAAACACACAGAGTCATTGCTATATTGCATGTAATACTAAATAGTTTGTCACATTATTTTTAGTGTTTATTGTTTTGACCAAAGTTTTGCCATGGCTCCTTTGGCAAAAAATTCTTGCAGTTCAATAAAATGTTATATTAAAACATTACACGATGATTTACTTGTCCCTTATCAAATCTATGACATATTTCTAAAATTTTATCGTAGGTTTCCCTTATAAACAGTTTCATTAGAAGGAATTCGCCATAACCCATTTTTTTGATAATTCTTGTTAAGGCAGGTTCTGATAATTCTGCATTCTATTTTAGAAAGTTGGTCAGTCTTAGGCTTCATTCTTAATTTGGAAAATAACCGGCGTAAAGCGCCTCAGGAAGAACAACTGTTTTGTATTGGCGGATTTTGGGATGCAATGAAAGGCATTTTGCCACGTGAATTTTTCTTTCAGATTGCAGTCGATGATTTCTCCTAGGTATTTGAACTGTTGAGACAATCTAATTTCTTTACCATTAATTCTCACTTTATTTATGCATAGTGGATTGATTTCAGTCTTTTCATAGGAAATTTTTAACACAATTTTTTGGGCAATTTGCGCGAGCACTTTAGTCATGTTTAGAGCCAGCAGGGCCAAATCATCTGCAAATCCTCAGGAGTTTACTAATAAATATGTTTTTCCTCCTCTTCCAATTTTGGTTTTTGCAGGATTCTCTTTTTGCCAGATTTTGATGATATAGTCCAGGGCATAATAATAATAATAATATAATTTTCTGGAATACTATCACTGGGAAGTGTCTTTTTCTAACCACAAAAGTCATTTTTTCATTTAATTATTATTTTTAATAAATATTGTGATATTTTTCTCGACACAGCAAAATTAAAAAAAAATGTACGGTACATTCAACCAAAGTAATTCTGAAATTAGTCTTGTTTGAAATATTTTTAAGATATTATTTCATTCTGCCAGATTTTGATGATATAGTCCAGGGCATAATAATAATAATAAAATATCATTATATAAAAATAATAATATAATTTTCTGGAACACTATCACTGGGAAGTGTCTTTTTCGAACCACAAAAGTAATTTTTTCATTAATTATTATTTTTGATAAATATTGTGATATTTTTCTCGACGCAGCAAAATTTTAAAAAAATGTACGGTACATTCAACCAAAGTAATTCTAAAATTAGTATTGTTTGAAATATTTTTAAGATATTATTTCATTCCATGAAATATAATGATAGAATAACAGGTGTAAACGTTCTGCACAGATTAATTCCAATTACGCGGATTATTTTCACTACAAAACTTACTGCGATTTATATAATACTGACTTACTGATCGACTAGAATGTTCAAATTATAATTAGTCCAATAAATATATCATTCCTGTAATTTAACTCACTTGGGGGGTGTTAGAGATAAAATCTACAAAAGCACACAAATTACATCTAAATAACATGGTAACATAAAATATAGGATGGAAGCTATTGACTGAATGACGCCAGGGATTTAGTAAATCTAATACAAATAAAACTGAAACTGAATAGTATAAAGAAACACACAGAAACACTATTTGTATGTAAACACGTTCAATTTATCAATACCAAACTACTAATCAGTCTTACTCGTTTACATAGTGATTCAAGTCCGGTTAATTTAGTAAGAAGAAAATTAACTGCAAATAACCAAACCGAATACATCATGACCATAATATTCTGAATAATTACAGAGAGGATAATTAAAAAATCAGATATAAATTCATTCGTTATTGAATTTAACCATATCGTAAAGTTTACGGTACAATTTAACACGAATCGCATTTCAACGAAGTAAATGAGAAGCGAAACTTTTTAATTGTACTTTGTACGCCTTGGTATTTAACTTAGCGATTTGGATTCAGGTATCAACATTGAAAAACAAAGTTCATGATAATTAGCAAAGAGCCGGTGAATAGAGCTCACTTTTATATCAAATAGATTCGGAGAGAGAGAGTACAACAGTATTGTTACCTGGGAACCACGAGACACGAGCAGTGGGACAACGCATAAGAAATAAAATGTCGTACAGGCAAAGCAAGAGCAATATTTAATAAAATCTGGACTCACTTAACTTCCTCTTTCCAATGCGAAAAATAAACAATATAACCTAATATTAGTAATAAAAGACTAGAAATAAACAAAAAAATTAATCTCAAAAATCATAACCACATTTTAATCGTGAGTGAATAATGCAAAATGAAAATCAACCTGTTTGGCTTAATAATACGGAAAATCACAATTTGACGTTAAACTAGACTGTAGAGAAAAAAGCTTGAATTAAATTTGTAGATCTTTTAATTTCCTATAAATTCTATTATGTACACTTTTGTCGTAAAATGCATATTAAGGCCAAAATCTTCCATTTTAATAAAATAAAGAAAATTACTAAAAACTAAGGGTTATACAAAAAATTGTTTGAAATAAAAGTTGTAGGTTTTTAAATTTTCTACAACTTTTATTACATACAATTGTGTTAAAATGCATATTACAGCCGTAATCTTAAAAAAAAATTCTACGAGAGGAAATCCCCCCCCAAGAGTTTCAGCAGACATGGCGCATACCCTATCTTGTAGAGTATAAAAAATATAGTAAATGAGGCGATTTAAAAAAATCGTAGGAGCCATTTTTGACAAAATCGCAAACAAATGAAAAATGACACGAATAAACTACTAATTCAGGTTGGATGCCTATACCGTGAAGAGAAGAACAACGACAAAATTTGCAAAATACCCACAATATTTAACACTACACATTTTGTTATGTCATTAAATATAATTACATTAGAGTATACGTTAAAAACGTAAATGTTTTTGGGAGTACTTTTTGTCTCTTTTTTTCAGCATAAGAGCTACCCTACTGTAAAACTTTAATAAAAAAAACATTCAAAATAAAACAGACGCCAACTTTTGAACAGTACTAACATTAAAATAAATATTTCATTTTACAGAGCTTGTTAAGTTACAATGTTGATGTCAGCCTTGTGGAAACAGCGAAGTTTAAAAAACTGAACTAGGATGGATACATAAAAAAGTTGCCTGAAGGTAGAACGCCTCAAGTAATACGGATGTGGATCCAGAAGTAGAGGTTAGGGAGAGAGAGACCGAGGTTTTTCTCGCGGTAGAATGTTTGACAGGTATGACACTAAGAGACTTGAGGGAGGATGACTGGGAGCGTGGGGTTGAACAGATACGAGAAACGCCGGAGGATGTAGTCCACTCACATATATATTCATACGTATATAAATAACATAATTTAACCTCGAAGGTTTGTTTTTAATAAATTTGAATTTTATATTTACTAAACTGTTAACTAAAATATTAATAATTATTAGATTAAAAAAACCTCGCTATTCAAAAGAAGATACAATAAATGGAACTACACACTCCTAATTCTAGTATTAAACTAAGATTTTTATTTAATATTTATCTATGCACTTGTATACACTATAATATTTATACTTATACAGTATTACAATAAATATTATAACATAGTTCATGATTAGTCCAGAATTGTTAATGTAATAGGTTGTTTATTGCAAGAATTGTAAATTGTATGAATAAACTACTACTTCCAATTGACCGATTTTAATGAAAATATTCGTGTCGGGTTCTCTAGTGGTATGTAACTTAAGTTTCAAGTTTCAAGTTCGTACGATGTTCCTTTCTTGAGATATTCTGTTCTCACACACAGACACAGACCAATCGCTAAAAACATGTTTTTTGGGTTCAGAGGGTCTGAAAACGTGTAGGTCCGGTGAAAACTCGATTTCGAAAAATCTATATGAAAACAATCCTTTCCTTCTTACTTACTCATAAAGGCAAGAAAAGTAAAAAGTAATGTTTCATTAGTCAAGTTCGTTTAAACTTACGTTTTTGTAATTAATTCATTTAATGTAATATAATAGTAGTCTACTTGTTGGAAGGCTAAGTTAGATAATTAATTGTAATTATTTATTGTAAAATAAATAGGTTTAGGTGTAACAATATACGAGGGTAGGCTGATAAGTAATGCACACATGCTTGTAGAAGACAACTAAATAAACTTCAGTAGCGCGCCTGGTGGCATGTGGAAGTACTATTTCTCCTCTACAAGCCTGCGCAGTTTGAAGGCGTTGCTTTCATTCAGTTTGTTTTGAGTAGTGGAAGTATGGCGTCGTGTTCTGGTGCTATGTCAACGAGAATTAAACAACGCGCTGTTATCGAATTTTTAACTGCTGAGAAAGTGAATCCTAGTGAGATTTATCGTCGTTTAAAGGCTGTTTATTGTGACGATACTGTTGATAGGTCTACTGTGAATCGTTGGGTAATAAAATTTCGTGATTGCCAACCTGAAAAAGCCTTAATTGTTGACAAAACACGCAGTGGACGACCAATCACTGCCTCAGACGATAATCGTCGCAAACTCATCGATGATTTGATTCAAAATGACCGGCGAATCACTCAACAGCGTATCGCAAACCAAATTGGAATATCTAAGGAACGTGTTGGCTTCATTATTGAACAATTGGGATACCGTAAAATCTGTGCACGATGGGTACCACGCCGTCTGACAGACGAGAATAAACAGCGTCGATTGGAATGCTGTGAACAACTTTTGAAGCGCTACCGTGACGAAGGAGACGACTTTCTTTTGAATATTGTGACGGGGGACGAGTCATGGGTTCATCATTACGATCCCGAAGAAAAAAGGCAGAGCGCTGAATATCGTCATCCACATTCTCCTGTTGTGAAAAAGTTCAAAACACAACCGTCCGCAAAAAAAATTCTTTTGACTGTGTTTTGGGATGCTCGCCGAGTTTATGTGACTGATTATCTGGAACGAGGGGCAACGGTAAATTCTGCTCAGTATATACAGACTCTGAAACACCTCCGACGTCGAGTTTGTCGTGTTAGAGGCAACCTGGCGCCAATAATTTTGCAACACGACAATGCTCGTCCACACACTTCGCGTGCAACTGGAGAGGCTCTGAGAAACCTGAAGTTTCAACCAATTTTACACCCTCCGTATTCTCCCGACCTTGCGCCTTGCGATTTTTATTTTTTTCCTCTACTGAAGAGAGACCTTAAGGGTAATCATTACAGCTCGGACAATGAGGTGAAGGCAGCTATTGCGTCCTGGGTTCGAGGAAAGTCGGAAGAATTTTTCAGTGACGGAATGAAAAAACTTGTTAAACGTTGGGAGAAATGTGTAATGCTTAACGGTGACTATATTGAAAAATAAATAGATAATTTGGTAGGTTAAGATTTGTACTTTAATTTGTTATTTACCCCATCTTGCTATTTCTTTTTGTTCGTCTTCTACAAGCATGTGTGCATTACTTATCAGCCTACCCTCGTATTATTAGTCATAAGTACAAATAAATTAAAAATACAAAACATAAAAATTGGAATACATAAGTAGCAGATACAAATGTACGTTTATATTGTAACCGAATTTACTACACTTATATAAAAATATAACATTTAAAATTACGAAACTGTATTTTATATCTATTTAAATTACGAAAAGAACAGATGTAACTGTTTTCATATAAAACGGAGCGACAATAAATTTCAAAAACCACAATTTAAAATACAAATTCAAGTTGCGAATTCCCAAAACCAATTTTGGAATACAATATTTGTATAACAACGTTAAACAATACAAAATTAGTGATTAGTATCTCAACATGAAAATCACAACTGTTTTACTTAAATCAATAAACTATTATTACAACTTTAATTAAAGCTATTCTACATTGTATTACTTATGAATACCACACTATAAAACAGATGGCACAGTTCGGGAAAATAATTGATGAATGTATTATTGCAAATATGAAATTTGATTAGATAACAATATCGAACAAAACACTATAAAATAATAAATAAAAGTGTTGAATAAATAATGAATAAATTCAAACCAGACCAGTGTCTTTTACACATTACCTCTTCAGTTCTTAAATAGTTCAGTCATATAATTGGCTGATTATTTGATAAGAACCAGAATTATTTTTGTAGCCATGGAACTAGTAGATTGAGTGCAATTTATGATAATAATACATACATTATCAATAAGAGGGATTATAAACTATGGCAGCTCCATTTATTCTGTAAGGAAGTGAGGCATGGACAACAACAAAAACCCAAGAACAGAGAATCCAGACGGCAGAGATGAAGTTTTGCAAAGGACTAAAGGTGTACACGTTTGGACACAATAAGGAATTAGGAAATAAGGTCAAAATTGGGTATTTACAACTTGAACGAAAAGATAAAGGATTATCGCAGAAGATGGAGAGCACATGGCAAGGATATCAGATCATAGGATACCTAAGCAAGCGCACTGGTATCCTCCAAAGGTAAAAGGGATGTCGGTAGACGTAGAAAAGTGGAGATTGGTGATAAAGTATGTGAGTTCGGAACAGGCTGCGGCTTAATCCTTGGTTGGAAGAAGAAGAAGAAGAAGAAGAAGAAGGATTAATTAGAGGCCGGTATTTAATGACTACCTAGAGGAGTATCAGCCACTCTCATCACTTCACAGAGGGATAAGTAACCAGATCAAATTAGAAAACGAACCAAAAACCTTTCGATCAGCCCTTTTGCTTCAAAAGAAGGCGCTTAAACGCAATCGAGTTAGAAAGTTTTATCGAAATTAACTTACACACAGGCGCGCGCGCACACACACACACACACACACACACATATATATATATATATATATATATATATATATATATATATATATACATAAATTGTACCTTAAACAGGGCAATTACCAAGAAACTCAAAGTTTTTGAACTTTGGTTGTACAGAAGAATCTTGAGAATACCAAGGATATTCATATTAGTAAAAGAAAGTAAAAATAAAACTAACATTTTCGGAAATCTATTGATTTAAGTTGTCGTAACATGATTACATATTATTTTTTGAACGAATGTTACCTCATTTATCTCAAATTTTCTTACACATAAAATATAAACTTTCGTAATATTACCATAAAAAATATACTATAATATTTTTATATTATGAAATTTATTATTTTTTAAACCAATTTTACTTAAGGCAATGAATCTGTTTATTATATTTATAAAAGTTAAAGCAGAGTTTAATTAAATCCAGAGAATTTAACAAATAAAGCCCGGCCTATTTATATACAGAGGCAAACGACTCTACGGCACAAGTAAGAGTAATGTAACGTACACGCCATTCAACGGTTATTTATTTTATTTCAAAATAAATAATTATACAACATAATATGAATGTAATGTAAATAATAGAAACATAATTAAACGTAAATAAATAGCATATTTAGAATGGTAAATAAATGAAATAAATGATGTGACTATCGTAATTATAAATTAAATAGGCAGGAGAGTATTTTATGCTTAACTGATTCCGGGTCCCTCAGTTTGACACACCATGCCATCACTTTTGTGATTTTTTAGAGTGCCTACCTACGTGTCGTTTGCCATAAATTAAATTTACTTCGATAACTGTTGAATATTGTTCTTCTTAAAGTATTTTTCACAGTTTAGTTGTAAATATAGAAATTTAAGTACGTAATAAATAAACTTGATAGGTTTTCTTTTATAGATGTGCATACACGTTAACCTATTTACATGACTATTGAAATAACATATATTTATGATGAAGCAATACAGTGAATATAAATGGATGATTCGGGAAATTAAAGGAAAAATTTCACTAAACTTGTCATTGGAAATTATTATCGTTAATTTCATATGGTTATAGTGGCCTCTCTCTTGACTGACCATTCCATTAACAGACTCTTTTCCAAGAGAGTAATTTCTTTTTTACTGCATTAACTACTCAGTTAATTAAGAACCCCTGGACTGGACATTATAATCAGCTGATAACTGATAGCCCTATCAAGGCAGCCAGTACTTACATACAGTACGTACTAAAAATAGACCTCCACTGAGTCCAAAATGATGGTGAGATTAAGCAGCTAACCAACACAGGAAGCAACAAAAAAAGGAATAAAAAGAAGAAAACGACAGTTTTTCTCGTAGTTAACAAGATGTCAAAATAACAATGATGCTTAATTTCGGGATCCAGTCTCCATCTCTTGACAAACCAGTCCATTAACCGACTCTTTTCCAAGAGGGTATTTTTTTAATTGCATTAACTACTTAGTTAATTAAAGAACCCAGAACCTGGCCACTGAAATCAGCTGATAACTGACAGCGCTAGCGAAGCGGCCAGGTACATGTTATATACAGAACGAACTAGAAATAGCCCTCCTCTGAGTCTAAAAAGTTGGCGAGATTATGCAGCGAATAAAAACACACGATTAATATAAAAAAAAGAAAATGACAGTTTTTCTCGTAGTTGGCAAGATTACTAAGGTAACAATAGTTCTTAATTTCGGGATCAAAATTAGGTTATATCATAAAATATAATTAATATTTAATTTCAGGTAATGAACGTCAGACAACTGTTTGTAAGGGAGACCTTGAAAAAGCTGCATAAGAGCAAACTGAACATCCAAAATAGATCCCATAAATACGACATAACGGGCCCATAACGAGCAGGCGGAGTGTTAAATTAATTGCACTCGATCTGCTGGTTCCAGGACAACAAAAAAGTTCTGTTTCTTACCTCATAATCAGCCACTTTTATAAGTTATTACTGAACTATTTAAGAACAGAAGAGGTGGAGGTGTAAATGACACCACGCAGAGTTATCTCCTCTGAGAGTAATGAATTTCACTAAAAAGCCTGACCCTGTGATGAATGAAGTGAAGGTATAATCTGCAGGGTGGAAAGTAAATGCTTTTTGGAGGGCCTGGCATGCAGATAACAATAATCTTTCAACTCTGTGAGGAAGGCAATAGTAAACCACCTTACTCCTCGTTTTTACTTAGTAAACAGCTGTCAGTTTAATTTAAAAAACTTTTACAGATTGATAGAAAATTGAATAATGCTAAGAAATTATTAGTACAGAATTACTGATGAAAGACCTTAATTTATATTTGCTGAATATAATACACTGAAAGATAAATAACTCAATTTGATACTTCATCGTATATAACAATTTATGAACAGTTTATGATAACACAAGGTAAGAGTTTAACGTGAATATAACCTAGTTTCGGAAAAGATCAGATCATTAGTAAATAGACGACATCGGTCTCTGGTACGGGCCGAATAACGAACAAGTACACAGACTACAAACTTGTCACTCGAGTTTACAGAAGCGGTGTCGTGGGCTGCCAAGAACAGGCAAGCGATTGTTTACTGGACGTGACAAATTAGCGAGGCTAGCAGTTTGTGACTTCGTCCTGTTCAGGGTATATCGTTTACACTTTAACTGTACTATATATATAAACGGGTATACAATTCTCTGCTGTACCATGTTATAACATTAAACAATGTCCAACTTTAACAGGTCTCACCCTAGAACCTGTAGTAAAAGATTTATTTTTAAAGTTTAACCTGGAAACAATGAAATCTAAATTCGTTTACAAAAGTTTAAAAATAGTGTCCACATTTTAAAAAATTAAAAAAGTATCAATTTATTTAAGCGGAATATGAAATATGCCAACATTTATGTGAAAAACGTCCACATAATTAATCCAATTTTATTTATTTATTTACATAATATGTAGCACTAACCTGAGTAAATATATATTGGAATGCATTGCAAACTAAAATTGATCTCAATTGTTTTTAAATTATACATCAATGGGGACTTTTCCGTTTTCTGTAAGCCACTATTACATCCGAATTCCCTGAAAGGTTACACAATTCTCCCACTCCTGCGTCAAGCACGCCAATCTGACTAGCAATATTCCTGCGTAATGTCAACTCCAATCCGATTTCACAGTTTTATATATATTGTTATGATGAACGCATTATAGTTACTACACAGTATACTCTGAATTTTGTAGAGTTAGCCTACTTAATAATATTTGGACGGAGGAAGATGCTGCAGTATTCCTTCAGGAAAGGGGGTTATTGCATAATCCCCGAAGATGTAACAACTAAAAAAGTCCGTGTGAAACACTCATATGACTTCCTCTTTAATGTAGTGATAGCAAAATGAAACAATCAAAATAGAAATAAAACAACAGAACGTGCAACATAGTTATACTGGGAATGGAAAGAACGTGTGCACGCGTGCGTGAGTGTGTAACCCTTCAGGGAATTTGGATTTGATAGCGGCATACAGAAAACGGAAAAGACCCATCAATGTTTTTAATTAGAATTCAGCAAATATTTAACAATTTGTAAATGATCATTAAAAATCTTAACATAAGTACTGAACAAAGCTCGTCTCCGTAGCGTAGTGGTTTGTGTATTCGCTTACAAAGTGGATTACCCGGATTCGATTTGAAGCTGAGGTCTGGATATTACTACACGTTAAGAACACCACTGGTCCTGGATATGATGGTAATCTGCGTCCCTACAACGTGATGGTTTCATGACAACTGGAAAATCTCAACAAGAAGCAGCTTACGACTGTAGAGGCTGTGAGTCAGGAAATGGATAGGTGGCCGTCTTGAGGTTAGCACTGATGCTGATGATGTATTTACAGCTAAGTAAGGAAACTTAAATAACATAACGAAAATTAAACAAGTGACCATTAGAAAATCCTAATCCTTATTAGGATAGGGATAAGATAAGTGTCCAGCGTCTAAAACTAAGTGAAAGAAATAGCTTACAGATACCAGAACCACTGGAAACTGATACAAAAATGTAACAGGAAAATGGATGGCATAAGTTTAAGTGAAACTACTTATACTTATTTGTAGATTTTGAGAAAGCATTTGACAATCTGGACTGGAGTAAAATGTTTAAAACTTTAAAAACGCTAAAAACAAATACAAAAACAGGAAAATTATCTACGATTTGTATAAGAATCAAACGGCTGTTTTAAGAATTGAGGGGTACTAAAAAGAGACTGCTGTAAAAAAAGTGTCCGACAAGGATGTTTATTGTCACCAATACTTTTTGACTTGTATATAAAAAAGGCCATATATGAAGTGAAGGAAACATTTGACAAAGAAATAAAAATTCAACGAGAAACAATAAAAATGCTGAGACCATGAGAAAGGATTACTCCATGACAATTAATAAGAACAAAACGAAAGGGTGTCCAGCAGCAAGAGTGGTTTAAAAGAAATGAAAAATTTAAAAGTAGGCAACGAAACCGAACAGGAAGTTGAGAATTCTGCTATCAAGGGAGTAAAATAACTAAGGATGGTAGAAGCACAAGTGATAAGTAGAATTGCTCAACCTAGAAAAGCCTATGAAATGAAAAACAGCTTACTGACTACAAAAATTTACTTACAGATTAGGAAAAGTTTCTTAAAACCCTATGTTTGGAGTGTATCATTATACGGGAGTGAAACGTGGGTTTTAGGGGCTGTAGAAAGGAAGAGGATAGAAGCTTTTGAGATGTGGTGTTATAAGAAAATGTTAAAGATTAGGTGGGTTGACAAAATAAATAATTTAGAGGTTCTTAGGCGAGTAGATGAAAAAAGTAGTATGTATACGGAAACATCTTACCAAAAGACGGGATAGGCTAGTGGGGCATATTTTAAGACATCCAGGTATTGGTCTATTAACAATGGAGGGTAATACTGAGGAAGTGAATTGTAAGGGGAGGCACAGATTAGAATATATAAAGTAAATTACAAAAGATGTAGGGTTTTCCAGGTATGTAGATATGAAAGGACTTGCGCAAGATATAACAGCTTGGAGAACTGCATCAAACCAGTCGAGAGACTAATGAGAAAAAAAGTTTATGTGACCACACCGGATGCAACGGCTATGGGAATTAGGAGCTGAAGAAGTGCAGCTTTGGACAGATATGTTTTGAAGCATAAACGGAAGGATATCATAACTCGTATTACGTTGTAGCGCCAGAAAAGAAAAATAAGAAGAAACCCATCAACTTTCACTAAGCTAATAACCAAGGTGGTTCATACGACTTTAAAAATCTATTTAGAACTCGAAAATGTATAAAAATATTATTTTACAATTGATAAAAATTCCATTTTTTAATACAGTAGAGCCGCGGTTATCCGAGCCCCGGCTAACCGAGTTCCAGGTTAACCGATTTATTCCCAAAAAGTACCACGCAAAGCGACATCCGCATACAGCGGAAAATCGATCATAAACTAAACCTACTGTTACGTCATTTTTTTATTTGATAATACAGTAGATGCGGATCATTTTTTACATCTCTGACCACGTTTTTATTTATTTCACCAGTTTACCATACGTTTCCCTTTGATTTTTCACAGAGTCCGAGTTATCCGAGTTTTCAGTTATCCGAGGTATCCTCGATTCACATTACCTCGGGTAGTCAAGCTCTACTGTATGTAGAAATTATAAAACTAAAAAACTGTAAAATAGTGGATGCAAGATGAAGTAACTTCCGTATCTCTCATAGATACTAATAAATGCATCAACATTTAAACAAAATCAACACCTACAGACAAAAGTCCATATCTAATTTATTGTTTTCGTAAAAGTTAAAAACGTGGACTAGAACTATTATAGAAAATAATAATATAAGATAACATTTGAAGAATATTTTGGACATTTAAAACGCATACGAACTAAGCAGTGCGACTAAATTTTAAAAGAAACAAAGAAAACAATTTTTTAAAGCTGTAGTAAATTTACGCGTATAATTTGCCTGCGATTAATCATAAGATCAGCACAAGTTAGAGAAACTTTAAAATGAAAATTAACATATTTATTCAATAAATCAACTTTATACTAATTTTAGGAAAAAACTTGAGTCGAAGAAGTAGAATTCCGGTTAAAATCAGGTTCCCTTTATAATTTATACTAGAACAAAATATATCAATCAATGACGGAAAATTTTAAACAGCAGTATATAAAAAAGATTGCAAAAATATTAATCAAAATACGCAGTAATTTGTTACCCGATTGACTGCTGTGAGACATAATTTTTAAGTCTCGGTTTTTATTGCCAGATACGCTTCGAGACACCTATTTTATTATTACAGTATCAGTGTCTCATTTTGTATTGTTTTTGACCTACTCTGGTAGTAAAAATTATGTTTTCATCAGCAATTGCCTTAGTTTTTTTAATCGGATGCTTTTCATTTTGTATTCAACATTAATTTTTGTAAATAAAAAAACAGAAAAATTGCGGCTGCCTCCAGACGTAGTGGTTAGTGCAATTGCCTACTAACGAAAGGTCCCAGGTTCGATTCTCGAATAGGGTTGGATGTTACACGTCATAACCCATTGTTTCATACTTCAGCGTAGTCTCTAACAACCAAAATGTTTATACGACTTAAAATAAATATATTAAAATTTTCATATGGAGGCACAATATTTTTTTCAAAATTATGCATGACTTAACAGCAAAGATTATTTGGTAAATTATCCGAGACAGCTTCTTTTCTCATTTTTGTAGGTCTATTAAAAATAAAAGAAAGAATTTTATTTTTTGGTTTTAAAAGTCTGACTGTTTTGCAATTGCCGCTAATGCAGACGGTGAGATGGATGATATATGAAGATGAGTGATGAAAAAATACCAGACCTGACCGGGAATCGAAACCCCGGGACCCCGCCATAGAAACCAGTTGCGCTATTTTTTCTTACTAATAACTGATTTTATATATAATAGCTACTGCACTAAAATTAAAAACAAACTTGTAGCATTTCTGCAAGACTACACTTAACTCGATTAGCAGTCAACCAGTTAATGAAGAAATACGAACCCATTAGTTAAATAAATAATTATAAGAGCTATGAATTGACTAAAAGATAATGCTAGTTAATGAAAATAGTTAAATATTTAGCCTAAAGTTAAGTAATAGACTAAATAAATCTTTTAAGACGTTGAATGGACTAAGCCGCAAAGTAACTTGTAATAGCCTACGTATTTTGTGAACGATAGGATCTTATACCAATTTGTAACAGTGTAAGATCGAATTCTGTAGTATAATACTAGTATTATCTTAAAACAGATGTAGAAGTCTCAAGATCAAAGTAAGGTAGTCCCTAAGGTCTGTACCATCATTGATAACCAAAATCATTGTAATCATCAACATCGCCATCGTCATCATCAGTTTTCCTTTGACTACAAAAGGCGAATAACTTCGGAGAGATGTAGACCATCTCAGAACAGCCGAACTCGTTCAACTAATAACAATAATAATAATAACAGCGGGCCTACGCTATGAACAGTGAAATACTGTGTTGGTATCTTAACAACAACGCATTTTCAATATCTAATTATACTTAAAAATAAATTATTCAACCATTAAAATAAACCTGGTGTGAAACACTCAAACGACTTTCTCTTGCCAATACAAATTATTAACAATATAGGCCTAACCAATATTAGTAATAAAGCATAAGAATAAAACAAAAAACTAACCTCAAAACACATAACCTAATTTTAATCATGAGTGTATGTGCAAAATGAAAACCAACCTTAGCTAGGCTTAATAATTTGGAAAATCACTCCTTGACGCTAAACTAGGCTCTGTAGAGAAAAATGCTTAAAATAAAAGTTGTAGATCTTTTAATTTCCTATAAATTTTATTAGGCTATATACTTACACTTTTATCGTAAAACGCATACTAAGGCTGAAATCTTAAAAAATCCTTTTTTACAGATTTTCATAAAAAAACAAAATAGAAAATCACTAATTACCGCTAAACTAAGGATTGTAGAAAAAAATGTTTGCAATACGTTGTAGATTTTTAAATTGTCTACAACGTTCATTAGGGTAGACCGGGGCAGGTTTGGTACAGGGGCAAGTTTACACAGTGCTTATATTTCAAAAACTATTCGTCCGAACGCTACACTCGTCACGTCAGACGAGTCTCTAAGACCGTAATAAGCATCGACGCCAGTATGAAGTCATTATAACGAGTAGGAACGAAGAGAGATCAATTTCAGTGATTTTTGTCCTGGTGACTAAATTTTTACACCATTATATTAGCTTTACTAGTAACTATACCATGTAATTTTTTAATGTTATTATAGTTCATCCTGGTAGACTGTTCTTTTAAGATTATTTTAAGATATTCAGTTTAATATATAACTCACAAATAAAGCGTACAGTTTAAGTTTTTTCGAAAACATGCGGAAGGGGCAAGTTTACACTAGGCACATGGGGCAAGTTTACACATTCTTCAAGTTGTGTAAACGTGCCCCGTACGTTTTTATACCATTTGTTAACGATTTCTTATGGCTATATATATATATTTTCTTCACTTAAACAATGGTTCGATCTTACAAAAGGAAGACGAATAGATCCACTATGGATCCAAATAAGATGAAGATGGCAGTAGAAGAGGTAAGATAAGGGCTATCTTTAAAAAAGGTCGCTGCAATTCAATTTCAAAACACTTGCTAATTAACGCAAAAAGTATCGGCCACCGAATAATGTTCACAATGAGACTGCGACAGTAGTTGCCCAAACATTAAGACTTAAGGAGACGTTTGCCGGAAAAAGAAACAACGGAAAACTTCAGCGAGAAGCCAGGACCTTCAGGTACGTCATTAGTTATAATTTCTTTGTTTCATATAAATGAAATGTATGCCCATATGATTGAATGATGTATTACTCCAGTCATTCATTTATTCATACATTTCTTCAGGAAACATGGATTTTCAACCAGGACCCGATGAAACATTGAAGGCAGCTGAGGGAACTGCAGAAATGGTGCAGCCTGACCCGGATGTGGTAGTAGTACCGGAACCGGAAGTAGAAAGGAAACTGGGACCACATGCAGGGTCAATACTTGAACTGAAAGCTGAACTCAAAGCAAGTAGTTGGTCTCGATTTGGCTACGCCAAAACGAGGGACTCTAGTTACATTGGCAATATAGCTGAAAATGCAGCTGGTAACAGCGTACCATTCATTGTGTTTCTGAAAGTAACTTTTTTGATGTGACTTTCAGTCACATTTTATTCGTGACGGCCCTGTTCTTTGTGAAGGAGATGCCAATCCCTTGGGATGGATGGTTGAGAAAAACTTTCTGAAATACGTCAAAAACTTTGTTCATCATACTCGATGTTCTCCCGAGAGACCTTGCCTATTGCTCGATAACCATGATTCGCGCCTCTCAGTTCAAGTCCTAGACTTCTGCAAAAGTAATGGCGTCACACTTCCATACTTTCCTCTCCTCTGCAGCCGCTCGACAGGAGTGTATACGGCCCTTTGAAGAAGTTTGTCAACAATGCATGTGATTTATGGATGAGCGTCTGGGATTTACGATATCCCAGGTATTTTGTCAACAGAACTACCCTTAGCATGCACTCTTGTAAAAGTCAAGGCACGCTTCAGAGTTTCAGGGATATTCTCTCTTAACACTGACATATTTCAAGACGAAGACTTCATGCTACCCAATGTAACCGATAGGCCGGCTCGTCTAACTTCAAACTCAACCTCTGAGCCTTGTGTTGCCATTCCTGACCATTATTTTACAATGCTTCCTTCCGAACCAGCACCATCCACATCCGCAATATTTCCATCGCCTTCTGGCCAAGCTCTCCAAATCACCTCTACGCGTGTATCATATGTGTCTCCCTCTGGGCTGTCCGTCGCTGGCACTTCCGGTACTAGGTCTTTCTTAACATCTGAAGATGTGCGACCTTTTGAAAAAGTAGGTCCAAGAAAAATAACTAATAAAGACCCGAAAAAGCGGAAAACTGCTATTCTAACTGATACGCTGGTTAAAAATGCGTTGAGAGTAGAACAGAATAATGCAAAAAAGAGAAAGATAAATACGATAAATTTTCCTCGTATGAGGAAAATAAAAAATAAAAGATTACAATGCAAAGAAAGCACCGAAAAAAAGAAAAAAATTGAAATAGACAGTCAGTGCAAATCTGATAGTAGCGAAAATGACGATGAAAACTGTGCGTGTATTTACTGCTTGAAACAATTCCAACAGTTGAAACCTGGTGCACAGTGGATACAATGCACTGAGTGTAATAGATGGGCACATAGTCATTTTAGGCGTCTTGAAAAATATTTCTTTTATTTCGTATGTATCAATTAACTGTAAAAGCGATTTTAAAAATTATACAAATTGATCAGATCAATTTCTATTTTACATTAATGCAAAATTGTGTTTAGTAAAAATGAATAAATAATTTAATGAAACATTTATATTAACTTTTTTTTACCTAAATGTATATTAATGTAAATGTATATTTATGTAATGTATACACAGAACTTAACAAAATATTTTATAGCATTAAAACTGAGTAATATAGTTTATTAACCCTCAAATTTCTTATTTTAAAAAGTTTGCAAAGTTACCCCAGACACTGTGTAAACTTGCCCCATCAGTGGGGCAAGTTTACACAGGTGACTTACCTTCAAAAAACATTTAAATACATAAAAAATATCATAGTAACTGGCTCTTCATATATGTCAAATTAAAGCTTAAACATTAAGTAATGATTGAGTATGAAAAGCATGTAAATAAATGGAATATAAAAAATTAGAAAAATCAAAATCTAAAAACTGTGTAAACCTGCCCCGGTCTACCCTACATGCACTTTCGTGCTAAAATGCGTATTAAGGCCGCAATCTTAAAAGAAACATTTCTTTCTACGAGAGAACAGCCTCCTCAAGAATTTCAGCAGACATGGCGCCTATCTTATCACACACACAGACACACACACACACGTGTGCACACACAAACACACAGACCAATCGCTAAAAACTTGTTCTTTGGGTTCAGAAAACGTCTGAAAACGTGTACATCCGGTGAAAACTCGATTTCTACATAATCATATAAGCAAGAGAATACTTTCTCTTACATTTTTACTTATTCCATTTATACATTTTTCACTTATACTAATCTAAAACTAAAAAATATAAATATTTTGATTGAGTAAAAATGTTTGTAGTTTTTATGTTAATAAACTAATGAAATCAATGCTATTTCTTAAAGGTTCAAATTCCGTAGGACACCCGGTAAGGGCTTTTGTAAACAATTTTAAATACAATTATAATTACTGAAATTTAAGTTTTTTTTAATTTAACAAAAAACTCACATAAATATTAACTTACTGTTTAGATACAAGAATTCAAAATTTAAATAATGTATATGATAGGTGAAAAAATATAAAAAATAACACGACGTTTAATTTGACCTTGCATCAAAATAAATAAGACTACAGTTTTATGAAACAAACTGAAAAACTTTTATTTGAAACGATTTTCCCATTAACAAGAGTGGTTTATATAATGGTAAGAATATTTGTTATTACTACATAAGGAAAATTACGGTTTATAGTAATAGTATAATAATACTATATTTTATTTTTATTTATTAGGTACTGTTTTTAACACAGAATTTTAAACTTAATAAAATAATTAAATAAAATAAAAAACACTGTTCACTTAATATATTTATTATTATTAAGTTTATAATGTTGCTTCGTTTTTAAAATTATTTAATTTTTTTATTTTTAATATTTTAGACTAATGCATTTGATAAAGAAATTTTAATTAAAATAGTACAAGAGTTGTAAATATACATTAATAATTATTATTTTATGCATTTAGTGGATACGTAAAAAAACTAGTCATACATTATAAAGTAGCTTAAATTAAATACAGTAATGTACATTAGCTGAACAAAGCGAACTGTACAACAAGCTCTGTGTCGTCAAGTTAAACAGTTTCCTATTCCTTCATAATGGAGTATGCATTAATAAAAACTTAACAGGTGTTGCACTCTGCGTTAACAGTGCATTAAAACACAGAGAAATTATACAAGTTAAATGTCATAATCAAAAGAAATTAATTTTTCCAAGGAAAATAAAATGCGAGTACATTTCAACAACTTATGGTGCTTGATTTTATTATGCAGTACGTATTAACAATGTTCTTTAAGGTTTATTACAGTAAAAAGTAGGTATTGTGGGTACTTTTATTGTGACTGTTTTGTGTAACAACCGACAAAACGGTAAATGTATATTTTATTTCTTATTCCTCTTAATTACTACAACAAATGCACACACATACAAACAATACGAATACATTTAAAACGAACACCTTGAACTGTTCAGAAAATAAGGATTTTTGTTTATTTACTTTATCGGTGTCCCAAAAAGAGGTTGCTATTTTTGAATTAATAAACCAGACGTATCGCACACTCTACAGACTGGAAACTTTACAGTTATAGTAAATAGATACACGTAAAAAAGTACCCTTGAGTTTCATTTGCTTATAATTTTAATCCCACCAAAATAGCGGAATAAGAGAATAATATAAAAAATGAACAATAATATTGTGGATAAACCATTTATATTTACAATAGGATTGAGATAGAAAAGACAGTTGTTTTTTTGTGTTTAAGTTTTATTACGGAACTGTACATTGACCTGCACTACTTCCGTATATGATTTTTAAATGGTGGCGGGACATTTCACTTTAAGGAGAAGAGGTACCCAGTGGTACACTCTCCATTTAAAACTTCGGGTACTGTCCGTTATTCAGACCAAGAGGTCTCTACTCCATTTACAGTTTAAACGTCGCACAGTTGGGAAGTTTCTTGTAGCTAGATCACGGGCTAGTTGGTTTGGATGGTCATCTAGTCTTTCGTGAAATGTACTATACAAGGACGCGGTTAACTCCTTTACCAAGGAGCTGTTTCTGCCATTCCAAATCGATCAGCATAGCTATTGATGGACATAAGTTCGAATAAAGGTTTTTTTTGTTTTTCGTCTGACTGGTTTGCAATTTCTGCTAACGCAGACGGTGGAGATTGATAATATATGAAATTGAGAGATGAAAAAATTCCAGAACTGGCCGGGAATCGAACCCGGGACCCCGGCGTAGAACCCAGTTGCGTTAACCACTACACCAACGGGCCGGCCAATAAGGTTACTAAAAAGGTTAATGAAAAAAATTGTGTTCATAAATAATTAATCACTTTCATTTTTCATTTTATTACTTAAGTAACATTGTAAAAAATCACCAATTTGAAATGGTTATGCAAATAAAATTACTTTCCGCCATTTTGTTCTAATTAATCATAACCAAATGAAATTCGAGGATACTTTTTCACATATCTGTTAATTATAACTGTAAAATTTCCAGTCTGTAGAGTGTGCGATACGTCCGGCATATAAATTCAAAAATAGCAACCTCTTCGTGGGACACCCGGTATATTTTTAAAGTTTTTTACTTCATTTTATTGTGTTAATCGAGTGGGTAAACTTAACAAACAAAATAGAATACCCTGGACCTACAATACAAATAACAAAACACAAAATAATATATTTCTATTAAACATACCATTATAATATAAATAAAAATACAAAATAGTAAATTTTAATTCAAGGATAAGATTAAAAAGAAAATTTTAATTGTATGAACATAATATTTTTAAAGATTATGAAATGATAGATTGAAATTAAATATACAATTTTAGAAAACAAAACAAATAACTTAAAAGAAATATTTAAATTTTAACGGTACGTAGCAAAAACACAATTACATTGTTATGTATATCATACTGTAATAATACATTTTTATAAATGAAAAAATTAATAAATATGTAAATTTACACCATAATATATATACTAATTTTGAAAGATTGTTTATTTGAACGAACCTATGACGTCATCCGTGCTTCGAGGTCCCTGAACATTTCATCGGTCAGACCGAACCCTTTTATTTGTGGTATGTACTCAACAACCAGACAGGGAATTCATACTAATTATGGATTCATACTCTGTATGTATTAATACCATTTCTCTATATCAGTAGGCCCTATTTCCCAACCCGTAGAAGTCTGCGAACCACTAACCCAGAAATTGAACTACGTTCAGACCACCCCACTCCTGACTTATTGAGGGTTGAACCTTCCGGCGAGTACGGGGGTACGGAATAACCCCCTCGTTAAAATGAAGAAATCCAGAAATGTCTCAGCTAAGAGATGTTAATTCAACACTAGATAATCATCGGATATATTCTGCCCATCCTGATTCAGGCAGAAACAACACTTTCGAAAACTCAATTCATTTAGTAACTTTTTTATATGTGATGCCGGACCGTCTCGCAGGCCACTCCTGAGGCTCTCGCGGACCGGTTGGAAAACACTGTTCTATATAAAAATAATCTATCATTTATTACTAATCTATTTAATCAAACAATTTACCCCGTCATTAGTGTAAGATAATTTTATCCAATCGTACTTGATCAGACACAAAACATATCTTAGACCATTCAAGTCTCATCTCTGTCCTCTGTATTTCTTGTAAGGAACGTTAAATTCTTGAAAAATTAATTTAACGATTCATATTGTAGCAATATTGTTAAGGATTGTCCCCGACAATCTTTTCATAAAGATACCTTACAAAATTATAATTAGCTACGATGTTTTACATAAAGGCTATCAAAACCGTTATTCAAAGCTGTGTATAATATTATTTAACCTTACCTGAGAAATCTATTATACTTGGTATGATCTATATTAAAACGAATTTCTTACCTGAAACAGAAAAGATAAATACTGTTCAAAATTATTGTATTAAAAGTAAATTATGGTCATTAGCAACTACATAGTGAGTTCAATAACAATAAATATCTGTTGTAAAACACACACCACTTTCTCTCACCAATTAAAATCATGAAAAAAATAACCTAATTTTAATTATGAGTGGATGACGGTAAAGAAAAATCGACCTCTGTTGAACTTTTTTATTAGTAAAATATATAAAATAACTAACTGACGCTAAACTAAACTCTGTAGAAAAATGCTTGAACTAAAGTTTTAGGTTTTTAAATCTTCAATAACATTGATTATACACAATTTTGCCGTACAAAGCAAATTAAAAGGTCGTAATCTAAAAAAAAAACAGTTTTTAAGAGATCAGACCCTTCCACAAACTTCAGCAGGCATGCCGCTTACACCATCTTGTAGAATACAAACATATTAAAAAATTAAGCAATTATAAACAAAATCGTAGAAGCCGTTTTCGAGCAAGTAGGAAACGTGAAAAATCGAGCGAATAAACTTCTAATTTGGGGTTTTGATGAAGATGTTCGCATTGGATCTTCTCATGGTACCTAACTTAAGTATTAATTTTGTGCGATTTTCCGTTTTCTAGTTACTTATCCACACACATACACACACAAACCAATAGGTACATATTTTTTGTCTCAGGGAATCTGAATTGTGTATTTCCGGAGAAACCTCGATTCGCAAAATCGACATGACAATACTTAGAATATCTTCTCTATGTTTCATATAGGGGAAGAGAAAGTAAAAATGAGTATTTAGCGTGTTATATTTTCTATCGCCTTTTGGAAATCGATCCTGGGAACCCCAGTTTTGCTGTCGGGAATTTTACTGTTGCTATACCGAAGCCGCTACATTTTGGTTTCATATTTACCTCACAGCAAAAGTTTGTAAATAAAATAGTACACCCATTAGAAGACTAAGCATATGTCATTTTTTCTGATAGACATTACACACAAATCTGCCAGACAAAAATAAAACCAAGTTAACTAATCAATGCCTACTGAAAGATGATATGTGACATTAGTGCTTCGCCTACTAAAATACCATTAAAAACAAGATATGAATATGCCACATGTTTCACAGTTCTCTCATGGAAGTGTTTTCTGTCTACACATCTGTAGACCAAAAATCAATAAAAAAATATAACCGAAACAAGACACGCTTTTTGCACGAAACGGAATGTGGGAGTGTCAATCTAGGAGCAAATGTCAGAGAATTTGATTAGTTACATAATTATGGTTGTACAGAAAAAAGAGAAGAGAATTACAAAAGAATGGTAGTTATTACAAACACTTGTTTTTTACATTTTACAACTAGTATATTTACTACTCACTTTCCAAGTAGGCATACATCTTAATATCTTTGAAATAAAAAAAAATCAAATAAAAACATTTGCTTTGCAAAACATTCATTGCAATTTTGTTTTTAATAAAAATTGCGTCCAGACTTTACTCGCATGTACTGAATCACAAAAGTGTGTAATTTATATGCTATTTCAATTTCTTTTTTCTCAAAGAATTAGAAGAGGAAACAAATACCGAAAGGCAAAACATCTTACCGACTTCATACAAAAACGTTTGTAAATCTTCTGTTAATACCAAATAAATGATAAACAACGACTGGAAATCAAATAAGAAACTTTAGTAGTCAAAAATTTAGGTACCTAATTTAAGTGAGAGTATGACAAATTACAAAGATTTGTAATAAGAAACTAAAATTAGTAATAAGAAACAAAGATAGTAATAAGAAACTTTAGTGTCAAAAATTTAGGTACCTAATTTAAGTGAGAGTATAACAAATTACAAAGATTAGTAAATCAATTTGTATTCTTTTAATTTTGTACAAATTACAAAATAAATCTGTATATTTTCTTTATTTAATTTCCGAGAATTGAATGCAACGTGTGATGCTGGAAACAAAGTAACTAAACGGTTATAGAATTTCAAGTTTTAGAAAAACATTTAGTAGGTTTACGTTATTTAAATAAATACATTTGCAAAGTATAATGTGCGGATTACTTAGTAAAATCTGTTTAAGTTCATGATTTTGGAAAATATTTTCAAATTAATTTTTTGGCCACCTTTTTAGTGTAGTGGTAGTGCGCTAGCCTAAAACGCAAAGGTTCCGGATGCGATTCCAGGTTAGAGTCTGGAAATTTTCACAAGTTAAAAAACCCACTGTTTTATATCACACCGTAGTCGCTAACCGAGCTGTTAATGTGACTTGAAATAAACTAAAATATATTATTTGTAATTATTTAACTAAATAATTAAGAGAGTTAAAATAGTTTAGACGGAAAATTGTTTTCGTCAAGAGATCAATCGTTCAGATCCACTTCGTTTTGTCATTACCAAGCGTAAAGAACTGAAACGTTATACTACACAAGCTATCTGAAGCTTTCTATTGATAAAAAAGGAAAAGCTAAACCTAATATCGAAGGAATGAAACCGTTTGTAAAATTGAGTTTTTTTGCGAAAAAAGTACCTATTAGAATACAATATCCTATAGTATAAATTATTATGATAAAATAATTAGAGTTTCAATCGTCTAAACTGATAATATTTTATCATACTGTTGCCAAAAATATTAACGTCGAGTTCAAGTTATATGAAATATCTAGGTCACAGAAAAGTAAATAGTACCGATCTGAAAATACCGACAATGGATTTCGAAAGAAATAGAACAGACAAAAATTACAAAGAATAATTCAATTTATTACAGTTGAGGTCTGTAGAGACATCTCAGCTTACGATTTTAATAGAACACCCCGTGAAATAATTCTCTAATCGTCTCAAGATTTAGGAATAAGTGAAAAAGTTTTGATATGTTAGTAACAGAATATGGAATAAAACAATACTGGTATACAGAATCCAGATCATCCTAAACTGCTACCCAATAAGCAGGCAAGCGTGGAAGTAAGCGAACAGCAAGCTGTTCTGACTAGGTGGACAGGACAGATGGGGAAACATATAGCATGTCGATAGGGGGATATGTGATATCCCCCGGGTCCGATATATCGTACAACGAACAGTGGGAGGGGCATTCCGCCTATACGTTATCATAACAGACAGCTACTGCCTGTTTTTCTCTCTTCTAATGTCTAACCATATCCCTGACCGAATCTCTGTTAGCTATACTGAGCATAACGAACAAAATAACACATTTGTAGCGATGGAATAACGTACCGATAGAAATAACCAAGATAATTTTTTTAACTTTCCTGCTTTTAATTGGAAGTAAAAATATACAATTTGGCACAGTTTTTCGTAAATACTGTTTAATTCCAAAAAACTCCTTTTGTCAAAAATTACTAATCTTTAATCCTCTGTCATATTTTTGTGTAAATAGTCATCACGACAGGGTATTAGAGTTAATAAAATCTCCATAATAGCGACAATCTTCAGGTCTTTTTAAAAATTCCCGCTCTATGGAAATTTTATATAAAATTGTAACAATTGCTTGGCTATTATCGTTTATAGTGGATGGGTCATTGAACAGTGTAGGTTAGTTTTAACGTGTAAAGTTTTTCCAGTGTTTGGAGGGAATCAAACTTCTGCTCCACAGTTTAGCAGAAACTAGCACTCTGGACTACTGCACCACGGTGACGGCCTTTATAGAAAAAAGTTTGCTAAAACCCGACCACATAAATTAATTTTCTTCTACTTTTACTCCAAACAAACTTTTATATGTTAAACTTTATTCAGCGATTAACGATACATTTTGATTAATTCACTCCTTAGAGATGTACGATATTTTTCATAATTTAACCACTGCTTTTCTCTGTGACTTTCCAATGTCTCTTTGCCCATATCTACAGTTCTTTACGTTCAAGGGTATTAGCTCTTACGGTATTCTATCCAGATACTGTCTCCTCTTACCACGATTAATTTTTATTCCTTCGTTTAAGCTAGGGCTTATTTATTCCTAATTCCGCTCGTATTTCTTAATTCCTTACAAAATGTTTTAACCTGTGTGCTATTTTGTCCTTCGTAGGAATCTCATCTCATAAATTATAAACTAAATAATAAAAAACCATAATAATATGTAGGTAATTTCATAATTAATTGTTTTATTATCTTTTGATATATGAACACCAATAAGTATGTAATATAAGGCAAATAACTGCGTGTTTGATTGAAATTCTTCTATTAAAGCGAAATATATGGTAAAACTAAAAATCAGAATTCTACAACTGTATCATTTCATTGAAACAAATGGACTTTATCTGAAATACAATGTTTATTTTATAAGAAATGGGTAAGTGAATAAAAACTGGGACAGTCGCAGCTACTTTTCCAGGGTTGTGAACGTGCTAAGGATCTCTGAACATTTGACGGGCATCATCTTTGGGGGTCATGTGGATGAATTATTTAGTGAAGGTTAAAGTGACGTTCTAAACAACCGTTGTGTGAGATAGAAAGAGATGGATGATCTGAGAAAGAGTGATACTACCAAATGGGAAAGAATATACGGAAGCTAAAATGAGTTGGTGTAGTGATGCGGCTAGGTGGAAGTACCGTAGTAAAGTATTGTGGCTTGTTAGCGACAATACTGCGAGTGTTTTTATTTCCCAAGGGTCTCGGGCGCGCGTCTTTCGGATTTAGAATAGCGCCATTTATCATTCCGAAGCTTACCTGCCACCAAATTAAATTGCAACTTATGCTATCTCCCTTTAGGTTACCCCCCTCTCGTAACTGCGTTGTTGTACTAAGCAAAATTGTGCTATAAATGGAATGAGTATTTGTAATAAGGCGTACAGAATGAAATGAAGACTAGCAAAACAATCTACTCTATGATTTCACATTTCCTATGCTGTCCTTAATGCCATTACACAATAATAAATTAAATTTACTGATTTATGAAACAGTTTGAATAAACCAATTGAAATCATAATAAATCCGTGTGATTCCAGCACAGTGTATTAGTAATTCAACAATATTCTAAAACAACAAAATCGTGCAAATATATTTGTATTAAATTTCGGTATGATCACTCAAATAAATATAATTAAGTCATAAGTAGCCTACTACATTTTACACCTTTAATTATTTAGGGTACGGACACAAATGAAATACAATGCAGTCTCACTTCAACTTAATTCTCTAATTCCAAATTAATACTGTAAGTAATAAAGTGGCATCCTCAAATATTCAATAAAATAAAAATACCTGGCATTCATAAAAATACATAAACATTTATAATAATTCGAACCATTTATAATCTTTTGAACATGAATTTTACATATAAAACGTGTTTCAAAATAGAAAACCTAAAACATTGTAAATTAAAAATATGTTTAAACATAAAGATTAAATTTATAAGTAGTTAAAAATGGAAAATGAATACAATCAAATCCTTAATACAAAGTATCTGTTTACTGGTAAAAACTTTCTTCTATTATATAAATAATTATACATTTGCATTGGTTCATTGCTGCATAAAATTATGAATTGTTTGCACCTCATAAATATGTTCATAAATAAATGTTCACAGATTTTTACAAATCTATGTGGGTAGCGTTGTTATGCTGCTCTACGTACTGTATTGTTATTTTCCAATGCTTTTAAATGTGAAATAAGCCAATTAGTGTAAAGAAGCCAATTACATCTTTCATTAGTTTCTTCTTGACTTTTTCAGGAATCCTGGAATGACTATAAAAACTATTTCTTTGCGTGAAAAACTGAAGACTTTCATTGTCAGCTACACGTTAACGTTCATTTCGTCTGAATTTTCACAGCTAACATTCCAACAATGCGTGCGTAATGTTAAATTTATCTATTTCTCGATTCTTTTTTGTTATTACGCACTTTATTGTTGGATAATCCACATATTACAAAATCCAAACAAGTTGGTGTCTCAATTAGTTTTGATTACCGGGTTGTTGTTTGTGTATGTTATGTACTTTTAAATATATCCCTTTAAACTCAATAGGCGGTTGAGAATATGGCTAACTGAATCAAGCTGCATTAGTTTGCTCCAAAACCTCATCATTTTAAAAATTTATGGAGAAGTATGTGTAATTTTTCATAAAAATAATCCTGCTGAGTTGAGAATAGGTCAAAACAGTTTGAAGGAACAATATTACGTAGCGCGATCCATCCAAAGAAGTTTACGTTCTTTAGGTCTATCCAGAAAATTAACAATACTGTTAATTTTGTAATAATAAATTTACATTCTTATTATAATTAAAATCTAATTTTTATAAACATTTATTAGTAACTAGGCTTGAGGTGGTTAATTGCCAACAAGGTTCTGTATCAGGTTACCTTATTGTAGTTCTCTACACCCGATAAAAAACATCAGGCGACACACATCATTCCCGTTGTTACTACTCGAATCATGTTCCAAATTTACAAGTTTTTCTACCTGAACTTCGCTCAAAGAATCTAAATCCCAAATGCGTTTCCCCTCCTTTTCCACGCGAGCATTGTAGATTTTCTATTTATTAATCAATACATTAGAAACCCCAATTTCCAAAAGTTTCCTTACTTCTTAGATAATCCCTTCACCTGAATCCACATTAACTCAATAGGATTCAGATTACAAATGACATACATTTTACGAATAATATATAAATGTAGAAATGAAAGCGGGCAAAGGGCACCAGCCACCCGGTTACACGTAGCGTAGACACAACATATCCAACCTGACTTCGAAAAATGTTGTTTACAGTAGGTCTCAGCTTAAAAGACATATACTCTAATTATAAGTCCCTTGCTAAAGTATATCCCACAGAACCGTGCAGCAGATATAAACAGACTACGGGTTGAAAGTCAGTAAAAAGTATGCGTAATCATGTTTCATTTTACCAAAACCTTTAGTCAAAACAACCGGCGACAGACCAGATGTTTTGTAATAAACCTAGTCTATGAATTCTTTCTACTGATATTATTGTATTTTGTATGTAGAAAATTTTACTTGATAAGCAATGAATATTTTTTGTGTTCAATCACAATTTTAATACATTTGTGTTTTGACGTGCTGTACGGTTCCATGGAATAATATATAGTTCCCTCTCAAAAGGTTTATGTAGTAATTTAGAAATTAATACTCCCTATTGATATTACAAAAACTGTTTACAATGTATAACTAGAGTTAACAACGGAAACTAAATAATAATAAAATTACGATAAAGATGTGAAACAAAAGGTATCCAGGTTTAATGCAATATGTGGGGCTGTATGCCGAAACCTGAAAGGTAAAAAAGGAAAGGATACATAGATTAAGTTTCACAAGGTGGTGGCCACACCGACACTGATGTATAAAAGTGAAGCTTGGATGATTACCAAGAAACAATAGTCAATGATCCAAGCAGGAGAAATGAGGTTCCGTAGACATGTTAAATGATGAAAGAAACAAGAACACACCAGGGATTAGGTGATAAGAGATGAATGTGGAACTCAACCACTAAATGAGATCATCACGAAAATAAACTAATAAATAAATTAAGGCGTACAAGAAAAATGGGAAGGCCGAGGAAGAGATGAACGCGTGAACAGGCTCAATTACAGCCTAATCCTTTTATGGAAGGCGACGGACTAAATAACGGCTTATTAAAACAAAGACATTAAAAACGAAAACGGTTACAAAAATCTGGTGCGAAATACTCAAACAACTTTCTCTTGTCAATGAAAAAATGACTAATATAAACTAAAATTAGTAAAATATCACTACAAATAAACAAAAAAATTAAGGTCAAAAACATAACGAATTTTGAATCATGAGTGATAGACGCAAAATGAAAATCAACCTCAGTTTGGCTTTAAAATACGGAAAATCACTCTTTCACGCTAAACTAGGCTCTGTAGAGAAAATGCTGTAAATAAAAGTTTTAGATCTTTTAATTTCCCATAAATTTGATTATAAACACTTCTGTTGTAAAAAACGATTTTTTTACACATTTTCGGGAGAAAAAGAACAGAAAATCGCTAATTACCGCTAAACTAAGCGTTATACAAAAAATTGTTTGAAATAAAAATTGAAAGATTTTAAATTCTCTACAACTTTTATTTTTAGTAAATACATTTTTACGCTAAAATGCATATTAAAGTCACAATTTAAAAAAAACAATTTTTTGCGAGAGAGCCTCTCCAAGAAATTCAGCAGACATGGAGCCTACCCTATCATGTTGAGCATAAAAAAATTATTAAATATGGCGATTTAAAAAAAAAATCATATGAGCCATTTTTTGAGAAAATCGCAAAAAGGTGAAAAATGCTACTAATAAACTACTACTTCCGGTTTACCGATTTTGATGAAAATGTTTATGTCGGGTCCGGTAGTAGTATCTTACTTACGTTTAAAGTTCGTACGATGTTCCGGTTCTTGAGATATTCGTTCACACACACATGCGTACGCGCACGCACACGCACACACACACACACACACACAAACAAACACCAATCGCTAAAAACATTTTTTTTGGGTTCAGGGGGTCTAGAAACGTGTAGATCCGGTGAAAACTCGATTTCAAAAAATCGACATGAAAACAATACTTTCCTTCCTATTTTTTTTATTCATATAGGCAAGTGAAAATAAAAATACACAAGACTATTATTTTTTGGAAATTCAAGTTTTCTTACAAAACAAAACCATACTCTAACCAAAAATTTACTCTACAACAAAACAATATTAGGATATTCAGTTAAATGGCGTTCACGAAAAACCGATTAATTACAAAGTAAGATCAGCTATTCAACGGAATGATCTTCCGAACAAGATAAACTGATTAGAAGTGAGAGTAAAATAGACTACGAACAGTCACGCGATTTTAAAAGCGGGAAGTGAAATAAAATGGGATGACATTATATTTATACAACAATTTAACATTTAACATAATTATAAATTTGTATTTTCATTTTTGTATATTCAAAAATATGGGTAAATAATTTAAGTTCTTAAAAACACATCTATACAGAAAATGCAGATCGATTTTTAATTTATCCATGAATAAAATGCTACGAACAGATCCGATTATTTATTTTGTAACACACAGAATAATCAAATAGGATTATTCATAATCAGTAATGACGTAATTTCACCAGACCACTACTATAAATACCCTTATCGAATTGGGCCAATAATACGCCCTCAGTATATAATACTTTGTTGCTTTTTGTAGTAACTGAATACTATCGAATAATTCAGTTAACTTTTTAATAAAATAACTGTATAGCTATCACCTACAATAACTAGGTTATAGTAATATCGATTAAGAACAAATAGGGTAACAACATCCTAAATAATTCAAGTACTGATCTACTTCACCTTCAACTGTAATAAATTTATTGTTTTTTTAAGAAATAATAATTACGAGTTTTAGAACCTCACAATTAACATTTTTTTCACCAACTATTACACCAAAAAATGTTTTTCATATATGTTACATACTTTACAGATGTGAATGCAGAGAAAATTGGAAAACCGATAGTCAATTTTGTTTACTTACTATCGCATAAACTTATAAAATAAACAAATAATAAAGACAAACGATACTGTTTTTCCAATTTTTACCGTTATAAAGTTTTGGCGGTACCGTTGGTACAGCGGTCAGCGTAAATGGCATCTATGCAGGGGTCCCGGGTTCGATTCTCGGTCAGGTCTGGCATTCAGTATATCAGTATATCGCCCTCATAACATTATCTACGAGTAAGCTTAATGTGGACATCACACAAAGAAACGACTACTACATCCAGTTGACCGATTTTGATGAAAATGTTTGTGTCCGGTTTCATCGTCGTATGTATGAAAATTACGTTTCAAGTTTCAACTTCGTCCGATATTCCGTTATTGAGATATTTTTCACACAAGCGCGCGCGCACGCAACACAATAACAAACACGTATTTTTGGTGGAAACTCGATTCCGAATAATTTATATGAATATAATTGACTACTTTTTTCCCTACACATTATATAGGGAAAGAGAAAGTAAAAACATAAAGCCTTTTTCCTCAGTTTTTTTCAACGTCGCATCAACTACAATGAACATTAGCGACGACGCTGGGTTGTAACTGTGAAGGATGAAATTATTTTTTTTTTTGTAACGTACGAAAATATGCCGTGCCTGAGTGGGATTCGAACCCAAGACCGCACGATGAGAGGCGATCACATTACGAACTACGCCAGTGCGGCCAGCTTTTCTCAGTTTGTTATATAAATGCACGAATAATATTATATAATTGCATACATACACGGATATTACGTTAGTTTTTCACAAAAACAATTTGTCCTCGTTTGTTCACTTCTTCTTTTAATTTTTGATGTTTTATAGATCGGATTTATGACTGAAACTGACAGCGATAGAATACCAATGTTCTTAAAAAAAAATAAAAAAAACTGGACACGGTTGTTATACATTTATGTAATAAGAGAAGAATTCATCTTATCAAATTTCAAACCAGGCCTCGGGACCAACATAGTTGTTTAGCTAGTAGTGATTCACTTTAAGAAGTTAAACAACACCAACTGGATTAATAAACAGCTAAAACCATTAACAACATTATGTGCCTCTGTAGTTTATAACTACAAACACCAAAGAGAAATCAGCAAAATTTTTAAAAAGATTGGATGATTAACAAACATGTAAACTTTATAAAACGACTCGCTTTGTTACCATAAAAAACGTATACGGATGTAATAACCAACTTCGGTATCCCCTTTCCCCAAAAGATGGTTCTAAACTGTTCAAAAAAAGCTTACAGTTCTATCGAATCAAGTTATTTTTATTTTCAGTGAATTAGTTTGTTTTGATAATTCTTGGAAAAATTGGTAGTTGTTGTGGTCAGCATAACTGGATTTTCAACCAGAGGTCCTGGGTTTGATTTCCGGTCAGGTAAACAAATATTTTTAATTTTTTTAACACCTCATATTATACCAACATCAAATCTAGGCTTATGCAGACGTATCGTCACACAAAAAAATATGACTAAAATTAGACTATATTTAGCTTTCAACAAAATAAATGACAAAACTATTACAAATTAAACTTTTATAAAATTTGTCGACTTATTTGTGCTAATGTGTAAGTTATTTATATGCATTCTTTTTATTGTCATCAGTCCCTCGACTGGTTTGATGCAGTTCTCCAAGCTGGTCTATCTTGCGCAAGTCGTTTCATATCTGCGTACCTGTAACACCCTACATCTTTTGTAATTTGCTTTTAATATTCTAACCTTTGCCTCCCCCAACAATTCACTCTCTCAATATTACCCTCCATTATTGATAGACAAATACCTTTTTTTTTATCCGAGGCGGCGAGAAAAACTCATGTTCACTCCCTCATAATGAGGGAAGTAGTGTTGAACTCAATTAAGGCGTCCTCGTCCAGCCCCAAGGAGGCCGCAACCGCCTTACCAACCAAAAACCCACCGCCTGGCCACTTGATCCGACATCACCAAACAACCCTCCACCTCCCTCGGAACTGTTTATATGATGGACTACTACAGAGAAATATCGGGTTAAAAAAATTTACATACTGTCAGTGGGGCGTGGAAGGGAACCGTAGCATAATTCCCCTCACGCTGTCACCGACCAACACTCACTCTCTCACTTTCATTCATCTCTTTCATCACCAGCTCAGGAAACTAGTGTGCCTACCTTACCTACTGAGATCGGGACAGGATTGATAGACCAATACCTGGATGTCTTAAGATAATGCTCCACTAGCCTATCCCTTTTTCTGGTAAGATGCTTCCATATACTGCTTTTTTCATTCACTCGCCTAAGAACCTCTAAATTACTTATTTTGTCCACCCATCTAATCTTTAACATCTTCCTATAACACCACATTTCAAAAGCTTCTATCTTCTTCCTTTCTACATTCGCTATCAACCACGTTTCACTCCCGTATAATGCTACACTCCAAACTTAGTGTTTTAAGAAATTTTTCCTAATCTGTAAGTCAATGTTTGTAGTCAGTAAGCTGTTTTTTTATTTCAAAGGCTTTTCTAGGTTGAGCAATTCTACTTTTGATACTACTTGTGCTTCTGCCATCCTTTGTTATTTTACTCCCTAGATAGCAGAATTCCCCAACTTTCTGTAAGTTTTTGTTGCTTATAATATTTATTTTAACTGGGAAAACCCTCACTACCTCATTCACTCATTAAGAATTTTCTAACTTCCCGATCACCTGGAAAGCGCGAATTCGATACATTTGTTTCTTAGCGATTGCACAGAAAAACGTAAGTATTAAATATTCAACAACTTGCGCTTAAAGGACTATTCCCATGTCGCTAATTTTACCAGCTGTTAGTACTAGCAGGACCTACTAGCGCGTCGATGACGATTCCCAGGACGCTAGTTTACTAGCTGTTAGTACTAGCAGCTATTAGTAACTAGCAAAGTTTCCAAACGTTCATACCGAGATTTTTTACTAGCGCTAGTCAAGCATGTGACCTTTTCTACCCCTACTAGCGCTAGTAAGAATCGTTTACACCGAGCTAGTTCACTAACGCTAGTCAATCACGTGACCTTTTCCTTTCTTAGCGCTAGTAAAATCAAACATATTCATAGTCAGAAGCGCTTTTACTAAACTAGCTGCAATTTGATCGTTCTCACGACGCTAGTATTAGCTGCCAGTCAACTAGCAGCTAGTAAACTAGCGTCATGGGAATAGGTCTTTAGAGATAAAAATGGAATGACTAGTCTGATGCAGAAGGCTTAGCTACATAATGCACCTATTATTTCTATGTATTTTTGAAGAGCTACATAGGCTTACAAAACAGCACTCGTTTTCTATCAAATAATGTTAAAAAAATTAAAGGATTATTTGAATTTTGAATACTTTCTTCAAAAAGGCAGAAAAGGGTAACTACTCTAAAGAAAATTATTATTTCTACGTCTTGCCACAGATTTTTAATTCTTAAAATCAGCATTAGTATTCCAAAGGTGACAACAAGAAAATTAAAGTGTAGGGTGAAAACAAGAGAAGAAATAAATATGTTCTAAATAAAAAAACCATTTTTAACAATATTAATAACTTTTCCCCTATCTGGTGTTTATACATTGACGTTAGACTGGAATTAATATAAAATTCACAGGCTGGCAGTTCATTTTCAATTATTTTTAAGAAAGATATATATAAGGAAAAATATTTAAAATTAAACTACTAAGGCTTATATAACTAAAAAAAAATCAATTAAAAAAATTTGGAATAAAGTAAGTGTTGACTTACTTCACTGATTTTTACTTTCTCTTGCCTATATGAATATATAGGAAGGAAAGTATTGTTTTCATGTCGATTTTTCGAAATCGAGTTTTCACCGGATCTATACGTTTTCAGACCCCCTGAACCCAAAAAACATGTTTTTAGCGATTGGTCTCTGTGTGTGTGTGTGTGTGTGTGTGTGTGTGTGTGTGTGTGTGTGTGTGTGTACAAAATATCTCAAGAACGGAACATTATACGAACTTGAAACTTAGGTTACATACCACTACCGGACCCGACACGAACATTTTAATCAAAATCGGTCAACCGGAAGTAGTAGTTTATTCGTATAATTTTTCACTTTTTTGCGATTTTCTCAAAAACTGGTACTAAAATTTTTTTAAAATCGCATGGTTTACTCAATTTTTTATTCTCTAAAAGATAGGGTAGGCGCCATGTTTGCTGAAATTCTTGATGAGGGTGTTTTTACGTAAAAAAGTGTTTTTTAAAGATTACGGCTTTAATATTAATTTTAGAGCAAAAATGTATATAATAAAAGTTGTAGAGAATTTAAAAACCTAAAACTTTTATTTCAAGCATTTTTTTGTATAACGCTTAGTTTAGCGGTAATTAGCGATTTTCTGTTTTTCTCACGAAAACGTGTTAAAAATCGATTTTTTTAAGATTTCGGCCTTAGTATGCACTTTACGACAAAAGTGTATATAATAAAATTTATAGAAAATTAAGAGATCTACAACTTTCATTTACAGCATTTTTCTCTACAGAGCCTAGTTTAGCGTGAAAGTGTGATTTTCCGTTTTTTTTAGCCAAATTGAGTTCGATTTTCATTTTGCGTCATTAACTCATGATTAAAATAAGGTTATGTTTTTGAGGTTAGTTTTTGTTTATTTCTAATATTTTATTAATAATGTTAGGTTTATTATTAATTATTTGTATTGGCAAGAGAAAGTTGTGTGAGTGTTTCACACCAGATTTTTATTACCTAAATTAAATAATTTTGAAAAATTAGGTTCACGAGTATTCATTTGTAATTAATAAAAACAATAGAAGGTGAATTCAGAACAACGATTTTCATCCAGCAAATTATTAAATCATTATTTAAGAAATGTATTATTTTTGCAAATGAAATAACTTATAAGAAAATTAAAATGAAAGTTTGAAAGTTAAAAACAGAATCCCGAAAGAACAAAGTTTTTAATAATAAGTAAAATAACAAAAAGTTAGTATTACTTCAGAATTATAACAATAAACAGCTTAATAATAAATTAAGTTTCATTTAGTTAAATAAAACTTTAAAATGAAATGCTTTTTATTAAAAAGTTTTTTTTTTAATTCGAATACAAAAATAAACAAGAAATTTTCCTCAAGAACAACAGTTGCCTACATTCGCTTACTTATTTACTTGTTTCATTTCTCTTGTATTTCTTTCTTATTTGTGTACAACGAAACTTTATGTAACAAAGTAACAATGCCATTCGTTATTAAGTAGTAGCACTTAAACCAATTTGAAACACAAGAAAATTCAAAGACTTCAATCAACCATATTATACGATCATGTACTTTAAAATCATCTATTCCAGCTAATTACTTACAATTTTAAACAAGTATTAATAATATTACGGACTGTAATTACCGCAAATATAGGATACGTATTTTTTAAAAAGAAATGTATTGTTTACTGCTCTGATCAAGGTATTTCAATTGTTTCTTTTTTACTTTGTCACTGCAGATGTAATTCCGGAAAAGTTTATTTTGTTCTCCATGGAGTAGCATACCTTCCCCCCTCCTTACCTTAAACGTACAACCTATCGTGTATAAAAATATATCTTATTTTAATATATGATTTTATTAAAAATGTTTTCTGAAATTTTTGAAGACTATAATATTATTTACACCCAATTCAATAAGATTTCGTAAGTAACTGTCTTCGTAGAATCCTTAAAAGGTCCCTGAAAAAAATCTTGTTTTACAGCAAATTTGCCATCATGACTTCCTGTACATAAATCTGAAACCAATGTATTTTGTTTGTGTAAATTAACAAGTAGGGCTACCAAAGTTTAATACAGATGGATCCCGATTTCACAACCGCTTATTTGATACACTACAATGTTAAATTATTTAGATATTCTTTTGACTTTATTTACGAACAACTACAACTGTATATTTATACACCCAGTAGTATATTTTATAATGTATACAACTAGTCGTATATTTTATAATGTACGCAATCTGCCCATAACAGACAGATGGAGTGACAAATTATTTTGACTCATTCTGTTAGTTGCAGAGCTAAAATAAATAGTTCTGTTTCTTATCACATGGTCAGCCAATTAAATGACTGAATCATTTAAGAATAGAAGAGATAGAGGTGTAAAAGACACTACTCAGAGTTATCTCCTTTAAGAGTAGTAAATTTCATTATACTGCCAGACCCTGCGGTGAATGAAGTGAAGGTGTCATTTGCAGAGTGGAAAATATGCGCTTTCCAGAGAGCCTGGCAGGTAATAAGCATACTTTTCCACTCAGTGAGGAAGGCATGATAAACAACCTTTCTCCTCGTTTTACTTAGTAAAACCTCTACAGGTTCAAACCAGCCTTTTGGCTGATGACCTAAACAACAACGTATGTAATGTCCTGTGTTCGTCTTGATTGAGGAATCACCTTGTGGCAAACTCTGGTCGCTGTTTTATGTTAGATCCCTATCCTAGCATCTATTTAATCCCTACTACAGTTGCCATACAATCCGAGAAAGAGACTAAAATAAATCTAGAATAGGGAAGTAAAGACATGATCTATGATGTTGCTGCTAGATGCATTCCTCAATCAGAATATTACAAGATATTTATAAAACCAAAAAAAAAAAAAAATTGTAAACAAAGCTTATTTAATTTTTTCTTACATGATAAATTTAAAAAAGAATTGGTTTGATATTACACCCGTAATATTTACGGTTTTCAACTATACTTCTATGTCTACGTTGTAAACAGTAATTAAATGTCTCGATATATTTTATTATTGAATACTTTTACTAGAAAATCCTGAACAGGCTATCACGCAGTGATATCATCCTTATGCGTGTAATTACTTTCTAATAAACAGATTCATGTTTATAATATATTCTGGTAATACAAATATTTATTTAGAATAATAGTTTTAATCTGTCGTCAGTAGACAAGTAATAATTGAAAACGTCAGCATTTTTCTTTTTGGCTTCAACTTTTTTTATTTACAACTGTACAGTTTTTAAAGCACAACTAGTTAATGAGATGGAATGAATAAGGAATGGGGAGAATGTGACGTGAATGAGAATCGATCCAGTGACCGATTTCAGCGTGAAATTTTACAAGGAATCTGGTGCCAATAATGATAATGATTTATAAACTATGATGGATGTTTTTTTATGAAATGATTTTTTGTTATGGAATGGAATAGGCATGCCAAGTGAAATTAAAATATTTTTTTTATGGTGGTCGGAGAAGATCCCTATTCTACCTTCGTTTCAGTCGTCAGTTAACAGGGAGATCATTAGCTGAAAGAGATTGGACGTTTGGATTTATGTGGTCAATTGTCTTTGTGTGTAATGAGTTATATATTGCGTTGATAATGTCTCGAACCGTTGGTATTTTCAGGTCTTCTTGAAAGGTATGATTGGTTACGTAAAGACGTACGTTTGTTATTGTTTAAAGTGCTTTTGACTGGTGTCTTTAAAGAATATTTAGTGTTGTATTGTGACAAGCTCCAAACATTGGTGTACCATACAGCCAAATTGACGAAACGTCAGCATTAGTTTACAAAATATACTAGTTATTGTTACTACAAAACAAAATTATGTATTTATTATATTTCCATTTAAAACCCCACTCTAAATAAGGAGAATAAATAAACCGTACTTAAGAATGAGCCTTTTCATATTTTATGACATTACGGGAAAGATACAATTCAGACCTCCACATTTGGTATTCAACTAACCTAGTTAACTATCAAAACGAAATTAAAATAACAAAACACAGCATTGTACAGTACAACGTATTGTTTTTCAGAGGTAACATAGAACAACAGAAACTGAAATAAAAAGCTACTATTAAATATTTTAAATAATACATAGGAAGCATGTTCGAGCACAACTTACAACCCACTACACGTTTCTACATTACTGATTACATACAGTAACTTGATAATATAAAGGATTAAATATTTAACAGAACCGATATTTACAGGAAGCTTACATTATTTAAAAAATTTTAAAAGTCCAAGATAAATTCTACATAAATTATAGCAAGATTTTATTGGTTACAGAAAATGTTCCATAATTTTTACAGTCTATTTTTTCCCTAATGTGTGTACGTTTCAATCTGTTCAATTCAGAACAATAAGCAACCCTATGACCCAATGAGGATAATGATGAAACTGTTAATGGTTGTATATTAAAAAAAAGGTTGGGTGAAGAAATGAACTATCTTTAGGATGACTTCTGTAGCAGTCAGTTTTACCTGCCGACATTTAAAAAAGCTGATTAATCAAATCAGATGTTAATTTTAAAATAAATTATTTTCAAAATTTAAAGTTAGATAATGTTTTTATTTTCTCTTCCCTATATGAATATATAGGAAGGAAAGTATTGTTTTCATGTCGGTTTTTCGAAATCGAGTTTTCACCAGATCTACACGTTTTTAGACCCCTGAACCCAAAAAACATGTTTTTAGTGATTGGTCTGTGTGTGTGAACAGAATATCTCAAAAACGAAACATCCTACGAACTCAAAAATTGAAACTTAAGTTAATACCACTAAAGGACCCGACACAAACATTTTCATCAAAATCGGTCAACCGGAAAGTAGTAATTTATTCGTGGCATTCTTCACTTTTTTGCGATTTTCTCAAAAACAACTACGACGTTTTTAAAAATTGCTTAATTTACTACATTTTTTATGCTCTACAATTAGAAAAGGCCGCCATGTATGCTGAAATTCTTGAAGAGGTTTTCTCGTAAAAAAATTATTTTTTTTTAAATTGCGACTTTAATATGCATTTTAGCGCAAAAATGTATAGGCCTACACTAAAAGTTGTAGAGAATTTAAAATCCTACAACTTTTATTTCTAGCATTTTTTGTATAACATTTTTTTGTTTAGCAGTAATTAGCGATTTTCTGTTTTTTCTCGTGAAAATGTGAAAAATCGTTTTTTTTTACCCTTAGTATGCATTTTACGACAAAAGTGAATACAATCAAACTGATGAGAATGTAAAAGATCTACAAGTTTTATTCGGAGCATTTTTTCTACAGAGCTTAGTTTAGCGTGAATGAGTGATTTTCCGTATTTTTAAGCCAAACCGAGGTTGATTTTCATTTAGCGTCTTTCACTCAAAATTAAAATTAGGTTATGTTGTTTGAGGTTAGTTTTTGTTTATTTCTAATGTTTTATTACTAATGTTAGGTTTTATTGGTAATTATTTGTATTGGCAAGAGAAAGTTGGGTGAGTGTTTCACACCAGACTTTTCAATCTTCTAATGAAACCTGGTGGATCTACCATATCACTGATAAGCGGATTTTTAAGAATATGTAATTTTGAATAAAATTTAAAATAACTATTTTTAATGATGTCACAAATGAATGGTGTTTTAAAGACTAAAAAATTTTGACAACGGTACTGTACAATGAGGTGAATAATATCCGTATACAATATTTAATTTATTGGCGGTAGGAATTTTATTTTCAGAATAGGTACTCAGTGGTACATTCTCCGTTAAAAAATATGAATGTTGTCCGTTATTCAGGCCGATAGACATGAAAATATGACACGTGTTTTTTTGAAATGCAGAATTATTTTGTATTGTGTCATTCTTAATGCATTATTGGTCTGTTAGTATATCATCGAACAGTCAAAGTAGGAGTGTGTGGTAAACAATTGTAAGATGGGCGAGTCTCATAACGACCGATATAGATTAATTGCAACAGACAAGCCAATAAATTGATAATATAGGTCACAGTATCAATTAATTGATCAATAATTATATTCTATCAACTGCACAGAATTTAACTGATAACTAATTCACTACTAACAACAGAAATGCAATTTTATTGACTTAACGTGGAAGTATTTCTCCTAGCTGTACACAGCGATACAAGATAATACGCTTCATTGTTACTACTATTAAATTGACTACTTCTAATTAAATAAACATTTCGTATTACAATTTTATTAAGGAACGAAAAAAGAAACAAAAGTAATAATAAAAAAATCTTGTGTGAAACACACGAATTTCTCTTACCAAACTAAATAATGACTCATATAACTTTTATGTTTCATCATCTGTATGTACTGCCCATAACAGACAGGTGGAGTGTCAAATTATTTACACTCAATCTGTTCGTTGCAGGGCTAAAATAAATAGTTCTGTTTCTTATCACATGGTCAGTCAATTAAATGCCTGAATCATTTAAAAACAGAAGAGGAAGAGGTGTAAAAGACACTAATCAGAGTTATCTTCTCTGAAAGTAATGAATTTCATTGTACAGCCAGACCCTGTGGTGAATGAAATGAAGGTGTCATTTACAGAGTGGAAAATATGTGCTTTTCAGAGGGCCCGGCATGCTGATAAGCGTACTTTTCCACTCAGTGAGGAAGGCAATGGTAAACCACCTCACTCCTCGTTTTACTAAGTAAAACCTCTAGAGGTTCAAAGCAGCCTTTCGGCTGTTGACTTAAACAACAACATTTGTATGTACAACATAAAATGAAAAACGTAACCTGATTTTATTCCTGAGTGGATGACGCAAAATGAAAATCTATCACTTAAAAAAACTGAAAATCACTGACGCTAAATTAGGCTATGTAGAAAAAAATCTTGAAGTAAGAGCTGTGGTGTCTTTAATTTTTTATAACTTTTTTCATTTGTTTATTTAACGTAGCACCAACTACTTTGGTCATTAGCGACGACTCTGCGTTGCAACTGTGAATGATGAAATGATTTTTTGTAACGAATGAAAATGCCGTGCTTGAGTGGGATTCGAACCCAAGATCGCATGATGAGAGGTGAGCACGTAACTTTTATTTTATACACTTTTGTCTTAAATGCATACTATAAGGTTGCAGTCTTAAGAAATCCAATTTTCTCCGATTTTGATGAGAAAAATGCACAGCAAAATAAAAATTTGACGCTAAACTAAGTGTTGCTGAAAAATGTTTGAAATAAATCTTGACGTTTTGTAATTTTTCTACAACTTTGGTTATATACTTTTTTGCCCTAAAATGTATATTAACGCCGAAAACTTAGAAACATATTTTTCAACAAGAGTACGGCTCTCCCCAGTATTTCAGCAGACATTACGCTTAACCTAACATGTAAAGAATAAAAAATGTATTAAATGAGACGATTTAAAAAGAATTCGTAAGAGTCGTGTTTGAGAAAATATATAAAAGTAAAAAATTGCATGAATAAACTACTACTTTCGACGTGAAAACAATACTTTCTTTCCCTATAGGCCTATATTCATATAGGGAAAGAGAAAGCAAAAAACAAGCGTATGATTAAAAGTAAACATTAAATTTAAACATTCACCAGATGAAAACATGTTTATATACTCGTACCTGTAGAAAATATGGCGGAGTTGTTATAAAATTTTTTGTAAATTTTTGTATCGAAGGTATTTTCTGTGCGTAGACAAAAAAAAATAAACCCGTCGTAATACAAGAGTGGCATCTATGTGACGTAAATGAAATTGTTCAAAATTACTTAGTAATGAGTGTTGTATAACCTGTAATTAGAAGGCGCAACGTTCTAAATGAAGAAATTCATTATTTATAGTCGACCTAATTACAGCCGAACATCTCTTAATTCGAATCTAAAGGAGCACGTATTTTTTCGATTACAGAGGTAAAATATTGAAACTCGAAAATGCACTTCAAATTGCATATTTCAGTAAAAATTCATGTTATTCCACAAAATATTTCATTAAAAAGGTAAAATATATTATAGACTAGCAATTTAATTGAGAAATTATTATTTTTTTTTTAACCCACCGGGTTGGTCTAGAGGTAAAGTCGTCGCCGCAAGTCAGCTGTTTAAAAGCTGATTTTCGGAAACGAAAGTTCCTGGTTCAAATACAAGTAAAGGTACTTGTATACGGATTTGAATACTAGACAGTAGTTACCGGTGTACTTTAAATAGGGGTTCAATTAACTATACTCTCTCTGGAATGGTCGGTCTGGGTCTGTACAAGACTACACCTCATTTATACGTCATACGCATCATCCTCATCTCATTGGGTCATGGGGATTGGTGTGAATTGAACAGATTGCAACGTACACAAATTAGGAATAAAAATATAGCTATATGTTTATATTTTTTACTCAATACTGTGATTGAGAATTAAATGAACCTGTTCGTATTACATGCTCTATTAAAACTTACACAAAAAGTGACAAATACACATAAAAAAATCATACAAAAAATTTCACAAAAGTGTTAAATAAAATTGGGACAAACATAAATAATACATACATAAACTAAAGTAATACAGTACAGAAGATCAAAAATAAACTACCATATTTTTTTAATGAAAAATAAAATTAAGTAATTCATAAGAATAGAAGAATAAATTTTAACCAATTTCTAAAGAAATTACTACGTAAGAGAACAAAAGGCTATATACCTTTACTTAATTTATTGAAAAGTCTGAAATTTTTTTCTAGTGGACTTGAAAAACAACACCATTTTCAATCTTCTCTAATGCGTTTTGTAGTTTTATTAGTAATAAAACTACCAAAACAGCAAGAAGACACAAAAAGCACGTTTTCATAAATTTACAAATTCGTAAATAGAAAGACTGAATTCGGGAAATAAAACTGCAAAGTAAATTTCATCACGTAAGCGTAATAGGTTACACCAATAGTGACAATATTATTTTAAGCTTTTTATATCACCAGGAACTGTACAGTATTGACAACTACCCGATTTGATCGCTGTTTTTTACTGTATTATTTGACGTGGATTAGCCATGAGTTTGAACAGGTACTCCCAGTAGAGTTTGTTCACGATGGCTGTCAGCTGGTCACCATACAAAGTCGTTTGCCCAAACGATGTTACTTAACAAATAATAGCGACTTTCTACTAGCTGTCTGACGAGGCTGGCCCGAAGGCCAATGCCAATATTTACTCGGTAAAACCATAACAGCTTCTGATGTGAAGTCCGACGTTACGAATTATTTAACCGACTGTACTAAGGAATAGGCTGGATGTTACATATACAATACATGCCGCATGTAGTTTTCCTTATCAGCTATTTCATCGGTGGTATCTCATCGGTTGACCGACCTTTTAACATTACAGCACGGGACAAAATTCAGAAGCTCCTTTTTAATTAATTAACGCTCGTTACTATAACCCTAACCGTATTAATTCACATTTGCTTCATTAGATATCATTTATACTATGTAATTTTTTTATTAATAATGCCTCTAAATGTTTTCAGACAATATACATGACCACGAACTTCTCGAATAATGGAGGTAATTTAATTCGAGTTAAGTAGGATTTTTCAAGTGGATAGTGTAAATATTCGATTTAAGGAGCTTCGACTGTAGGCCTATTATTAATCTACAATTGACATTTTAATCAGTTTGATTTACAACAATCTTTTTTATACAGTTTATTTTTTCAAATCGACTTATCCAAGATGATTAGTTAAAACTTAAAAAGAGTGAATAAACAACAACCAGTTTCAAAATTATATTTTAATCTTGTTATTTAATCATTTTTCCTGTTATTCTCTTAAAAAACAATTTACAGACATCTTATTTACAGGAATCATAATTAAAGTTATCCTTTTAATTTAGTAAATATTCAAAAACAAAGGTAGTAAGCCGGCCGCATTGGCGCAGTTGGTAACGTGCTCGCCTTTCATCGATCCTGGGTCGTCCTGGGAGCGGTCCTGGGTTCGAATCCCACTCAGGCATGGCATATTTTCATACGTTACAAAAAATCATTTCATCCTACATCGCATAAAAGTTCCACCCCAACGTCGTCGCTAACGACCATTGCAGTTGATGCGACGTTAAATAATTAAAAATAAGGTAGTAAATAAGTACTTTTAAACAGATTGCAATGAATAAAGCTTAAAAAGTAAAGTTAACATTATTGTTCGTTTTATTTTTGAAATAGTGATGATAGTAAAAAGATAAGTCAGTTTGGACATAAGCAAAGCCCTCTTCAAAATAAGATTAAATATTAATTCATGATCAACAAACTATAAATACAAAATAAACAACCAGAGTACTCTCTTTGAGTATTTACTTTCTAAAGATGATAATAAAATAGTCTACGTGTAGTTGGTACTACGACAAAAATCAAATTATAAAATTCCTTGTTTGTTATAACTAAGCTTTTATTTTTAAACCCATTATTACACAATAAAGTACTTGTGTCACTTAAAATCTGAACAAATCACTGGGTGATTTATAATTGTGGTTGCTTATTAGCCAATTGTCAAGTCTAAGTTTTATTTATTTGTATGAAATTACAAAGGTTAATAGAACTTATCGTATAAGCGTTATTGGCTCAAAAGAAATTTTACTTTTTCAACTGACCTTCTACCATCTAACTTACTGGACTGGTTCGGAGGGAATTTTAAGCGTAAGAACAAACAATTAACTGCATACTAAACTATTTTTCAGGGCGATGAGCTCTGAACGTACGCACTGCCCTCTACTTACTTCATAGCTAGCGAATGGCTTGCCAATACGTGCTCTCGTAGCTGTTATATATTTCGTCAGCCATTTTTTTTAAATTTTTCAATAACAAAACCTACGAACATACATTCAGCTGATTATATTAGAAAGTATTGCATGTAAACGCGCTCTATAATCGATGTGTTCAGTACAAGATACAAGACACGAGTGAACTACTGCGGCTCTTATACGCATGCGCGCGTAATGATTGTCATGCTAAAACATTCGTACAATCTGACAACGCTGGCTGGCAAACGTTCTGATTGGTCTAAACGCGTGGAACAGCAGACCTCATCAACCGTGAAAAGCAATATAGGTGGAGTGTAAATTTGAAATAAGATACATAAAATTCGATCACAAATTCGAGAAAAAGCTGATTTACAGCTAGACTCCCGCCGGCGACTTAACTTCTAGACCAACCCGGTGGGTCAAATTTATTGTTAAACAATAGAAGTACAGTAGTTTAAATTATGCAGATAGTAGGCCTAACTTTTTTCCCTGAGGGATATTTTAGGTTTTTTTTTTAATTTCCCTGTTTGAAATTAAAAATTCCCTCTACAATTTTTTTTCATTATTGTTATTACGAGTTTTTGTGTATTATTAACACTCAAGTTGTATTTTTAATTTGTCGGTATTTATAAAATAGCCTATATTAATAAATATTTATTCAATAATAAAGTTTTCAGAACGATTTTTTTTTCTTTCTTTAATTCTTTATTTACAACTTTAAAATTTTTCAACAAGCAAATGTTATGATTATGATAATAATGTAAATGACATGATATGCATGAGAGGGATAGGGCCCCAATTGGTGCCTCCCCAAGAATGAAATTTGTATATCAAATTAGCAGGTCTCTACTTCAGCGTCTTTAAAGGCGTCTAGGGGGATTATCAGGTAAATGGACGGTGGAAAGTGAACGCACCAGTGGGTTCTCGTGGTCGTGTGACTTGTCGTGAAAGCGTTTGTTTAGGTATTCGATGGAATATTGTACAAGTGGTCTTTTCAATACTGTATGTACGGTTTTGTTGCTAATGTAAAAAGGTGCTTTAGCTACAAAGCGTAATTTTTTTGACAGGAATGCTTGAATTCGTTGCAAGGTAGAGGGTTTGGTTGAACCGTAAATTTGGGACCCGTAGGTCCATATAGGTTTCAAAAGAGAACAATATATGCGTAATTTTGTGCCATTGGTAATTTTAATCTCAAGCAATAATGCGGTATAATAATAACAAAAAAATGTTCCTTTTTAACCACTTCATACGTTCCCTATTTAAACAATAGTCTCATTAAACTAAACCTACTGTAAATGTTTAAAATAAATCAGCTGTTTCATTATAAAAAAAAATCTTACGTTAAAAATTTCCCATAGCTAAAATATCATCGTGTATGTTTACTCTCATACTATTTTAAATCAGCTATAAGATAACCCAATTCTCTGCTCCGCCAATTCCACTGCTGACGAAACGGATTGCCTGGTAAATGTGAAAAGCTTAATTTGCGGATCAATGGGTTGGCGTTGTCATATGATTTGAATTTAAAGCTTTAGTACATAAAACGTATACTTAAACGTTTACGTGGTACTAAGTCTTTATCACCAGAGGAGTATTTAAAGGCTTAAAAACACCAATTATTGTGTACGAAAGAGTTGAATGGTGATGGAAATTCAGCATCCTTATTCAGTGAAGACGATGTTAGTTTCAATTGATTTTGAGATTTGATGCAGAGGCGTCTGTTTGAGGAGGAACACACTTATAAATAACTTCATCAAAGTCAGAATATATGAAGAATTGAAGGATGAAACTTTACAAAAATGAGATTGTAAAATAAATTGAAATGTATTCTTCAGTTAATTTTGGTTTGAATAATATTTAAATTGAAATAAATTCGAAAGTTATACGTGTGGACAACAAATGGTGGTCAGGGAATAAGGGTATAGAATAAGTTTATAAAACGTTGTTACAGCGTTGGGATAGCAAGCTGGAGAATGAGAAGTCGAACAGAGTTACATTCAAGATGGTAATGAGTGAAGTATTGTTAGGAAACAGACGGTGGAATAGCGTGCATCAAACTTTCAACACAAGTTCCAACTAAGCAGGCAAGCTAAGGGTGGTCTCCAGGGAGGCTACACTGAACCTAACCCCAACTACCCTTTAGAAGAAGAAGGGGTGTCGTAAAGATTTCTCACCAAGTTGTCAAACTGAACTCCCCGACGACCTCCTTTGGGGCTTCCCTCAACGGTATTCTTTATGATACCATCTTTATGCGTACTCAAACTGTGCACTGGCTTTCTCACTTACGTACCATTATGCGCGATTAACGAAAATGAATATTTTTACTTTATATTCGCATAAAACTTATGTTAACAATCAATTTACACCGAAAAGAAATAATGCCCGCTGCAATAAAATTAAATTACAACCCTCTTAGGTTCAATTTACATATTTTATTCTACACATTTTGGTACTAATAAAAAGATAATGAAGTAATAAAACAGTTATTTTATTAAAGTGTAAAACACATAAAACCCTTATTTAGACAAAATCATTATATATTTAATTATGTTTAATTTTAATTACTATATTTTTATTACGATATAATTTACTTTAACATCCGACGAACAATACTGATAATTATTCTCCTTAAATTTAGATATCATTCTACTGTAAATCAATTAAAACAATTGGGTTATGAAATCCATAAAACAGCAGATGACTATATTATTTATTTTGTACCTCTAAATATTGTTTAATAAAGCTTTTAAAGTATTCCATAAAGTTGTAGAATTATTTATCTCATAAAAATTACGATTTTTTAAAAATCTACCAAACGTGGTAAACCTACATATTCACCATAAATCATATTTTCAATTCTTTATGTTTTCGTGTATTTTTTTAGTTTCAGGTCCGATTGGCACTCACATTAAAGCTAATGCAATAATCCTTCACCGCAAAAAATTATAGATTTTCTATATGTTGAAAATACTGTATTATTCTTCAAGATATCTTTTCATATCTTTTTATTTAGTAAAAGCTACAACTCAACATTAAAAAACCCAGCAGTATTTATGTTGTGTGTGTCATGTCCTTTTTTACTATCTCTTGCCTACATGAATATATGGGAAGAAAAGTACTGTTTTCATGTCGATTTTTCGAAATCAAGTTTTCACCGGATCTACACGTTTTCGGATCGCCTGAACCCAAAAAACGTGTTTTTAACGATTGGTCTGTGTGTGTGTGCGTGTGTAGGTGAACAGAATATCTCAAGAACGGAATATCGTACGTGCTTGAAACTTAAGTTAGATACTACTACCCAACCGGACACGAACATTTTCATTAAAATCGGTCAACCGGAAGTAGTAAGTTATTCGTGACATTTTTTACTATTTTGCCTTTTTCTCAAAAACGGCTCCTACGAATTTTTTTTTTAAATCACCTTGTTTACTACATTTTTTATACTCTACAAGATAGGGTAGGTGCCATGTCTGGAGAAATTCTTGGGGAGGCTGTCCTCTCGTAGAAATTGTTTTTCTTTAAGATTGTGGTTTTAATATTCATTTTAACACAAAAAGGTATATAATAAAACTTGTAGAGGATTTAAAATCCTACAACTTTTATTTAAAACACTTTTTTGTGTAACGCTTAGTTCAGTGGTAATTAGCGATTTTCTGTTTTTTTCTCTCACGAAAACGTGTAAAAAATCAATTTTTTAAGATTTCAGCCGTAGTATGCATTTTACGACAAAAATGTATATAATCAAATTTATAGGAAGTTGAAAGATTTACAACTTTTATTTACAGCACTTTTCTCTACAGAGCCTAGTTTAGCGTGAAAGAGTGATTTTTCGTATTTTTAAGCGAAACAGGTAGATTTTCATTTTGCGTCTTTCACTCATTATTAAAATTAGGTTATGTTTATTGAGGTTAGTTTTTTTATTTACTTCTAACGTTTTATTACTAATGTTAGGTTTTATTGTTAATTATTTGCATTGGCAAGTAAAAGTTGTGTGAGTATTTCACACCAGATTTTCTTCTTGATTGAGTAAATCACCTAGTGGCAAAGTCTCATCGGTGCTTCATACGAGATCACTATTACAGCATCTTTTCCATCTCCTTTGGGGATTTTGTGGTAGATGTTTTTATCTGTTCAATAGGTCACAATGTACACTGTGTCTACGTTGGGGTCTCGATGTATGAATGAGTTTCGAACGTAGTAGTCTCTCATGTGATTAAAACGTAAAAACGTATTTTAAACAATCAAGCTATCATTGGCCTGAAAAATAAAATATATTTTTTTAGTATTTTATTAGGCATTGATTACCATGATCATTATCTATAATAGATATTGTCAAATAAAATTATATACATCGCAAAAAATAATACTAAATGCCTCGATTGTAAGCAAAAATCACAAGGAAATGAAAAAATGTATATACCGGGTGTCCCACGGAGTTTGAACCATAGATAAATATCACTAATTTCCATTAGTTTGTAAATGTTTTCTTCCCACGAATAAATGGAGACTTCTTACCATCAGGAATCATTAGAAAATGTTTAGACCTTTACAAAATATCAATATGGATACATTAAACTGTATCTCAACTTAAAATAATTAAAAAAAGGTATATACTTAAATGCAAACGGTGACAGTTTACCCTCACACAGAATTCCTACACTGGTCAGAAGTTAGAGGCCAACTGGACGAGGCGATCCGGGGTGACCGGTGGCAAGGTGGATGCCAGAACAGGTTTGGGACCAAATCCTTGATTGGTGCTTTAGAGATTTTTGTATGCCTTTTAATATTAGGCATAAAATTAATTATAAATATTTTTTTGTTATAGTGAAACAGAAAATACCAGGAAAACCATAAACCAGTGTATTTCATCTCTTTTAGGCTAGCAATTTGTATTTATTTTAAAATGTTTATTATAAAAAACCTGAATTATTAGAAACTAGGTATTTTAAATAACATGACTATTCCTTTTTTTTAATACAGAAGTAAATTTTTACTGTATTTTATACTCGACATACATCCCGAATATTAAATTTGAAAATTAATTTATATTCTCATTTATGAAAAATAAAACTTCCTTATTAATTTCACAGAATGTTAGATTAATGTTTTCTATTATATTGTTTAAATAAAACTGAAAAAGAGAAAGAGAATTTTCTGAATTATAAGGGTAGCTGAGTAAAATGATTTATACACGGTTCTGTAGGAAACGCTAACGATCAACGGTTGGTGAAGATTTGTGTTTTTCTTGTGCAATGGAAATATTTGCATTGGCTTCTCTCGCATCATTACCTCAAGCTAGAGGCAAAACGCACATTGCATAGTATCCTTTAATGTAGTACAGTACACAGCTAGAAGGAAGAATGAAACACCGTCTCCATGGAAACAAGAAAACAGAATAATTTATGTTATTATTAGCTTCTGTTAACTCGTTCTATCCGTGTTCTGTCCGTTATGCCACTAATATACATTACTAACATAAGTGAAGAAGTGTTCATATTCTGATACGCACACAAACTAAATTTGTGTACAGAATGCATACATTTACCATATACATAACTATTGTACGCAAGCTATATTATATATATAGATAGATTGAGCATACAAGCAAAGGCCTACATAATTTACTTGTACATTACATGCAGATGAACCCATACATAACCATTCTAGACGTATGCCTGCCTATAGAATTAAACATTCACACAATCCACAAATTAAACAGTAAACTCCTCTCATCTAATGCAAGCCAATCACTACTTGAAAACGCATACGTCTTAATTGCATTACCTTTAAACTCAAAAGGAAAAGAATATTTAACAATAATTCCAAAATTAAAAAACTTGTTTCATGTTCTGAAAATATTCTTTGTAACTTAATTAGCTGCCAATCTCGGCTTCACCAAAGTATAATTTGGTTTTATTTCAATAATTTGTAAATTAGGGTTATAAATCCTAGGTTAGGGAAGGTTCCTGGTTCAAATCATAGTAAAGGTAGTTATTTTTGTAAGGATTTGAGTACTAGACAGTGATTACCGGTGTACGTTGATGGTTGGGGTTCAATTAACCATACTCTCTCAGGAATGGTCGGCCTGGGTCTGTACAAGACTTCACCTCATTTTCACATCATACACATTATCCTCATTTCATTGGGTCATTCTTCTTTTAGTGCGCTATCCGTTTCGGATGTTGGCGACCAACATGGCAATTCTCACTCATTGGCTCATTGGGTCATAGTTGCTTATTGTTCTGAACTGTACAGATTGCAACGTACAGACATTAGATAATAAAACATCTGGTGTGAAACACTCACACAACTTTCTCTTGCCAATGAAAATAATTAACAATATAACCTAACATTAGTAATAAAACATTAGAAATAAACAAAAAAACAAATTTCCATAAACTTAACCTAATTTTAATCATGAGTGAAAGACGCAAAGTGAAAGTCGACCTCAGTTTCGCTTAAAAATACGAAAAATCACTCGTTCACCCTAAACTAGGCTCCGAAGAAAAAAATGCTGTAAATAAAAGTTGTAGATCGTTCAATTTCCTATAAATTTGATTATATACATTTTTGTCGTAAAATGCATACTAAAGCTGAAATCGTCAAAAAATCGATTTTTTACACATTTTCGTGAACAAAACAAATATCGCTAATTATTTCTAAACTAAGCATTATACAAAATAATGTTTAAAATAAAAGTAGTAAGATTCTAAATTCTCTACAACTATTATTATGTACTTTTTGCGCTAAAATGAATATTAAAGTCACAATCTTGAAAAAACTAAAATTTCAATTTTTAAGTGCGTACGATATTCCGTTCTTGAGATATTCTGTTCACACTGACATACACACACACCAATCGCTAAAACATGTTTTTTGGGTTCAAGGGGTCTGAAACCGTGTAGAACTGGTGAAAACTCGATTTCAAAAAATCTACATGAAAACAATATTTTGCTTCCTATATTCATATAGGCAAGAGAAAGTAAAAAAGGGTAATAAAACAATAATAAGATTTTCTGATTTGGAAAACTCTGTTGTTTATGATTATTGCCTAAACACGAATTATAATTGGGGCAAAATCTAAAGGAAAGTGTGTTCGATAATTCTCGAGAAGAACCGAGATTTAAAAGGGTTTAATGTAAATAATAATAGTTAATAGTAAATAATAAATAGGGTTTCTAAGATATAGAAATATAAGCCACAAATGATTATGAATAGTACAAGTCAGCCTATGGTTGTAAAGCCACCTAAAGAAGTCGGTCGTCTATTTAGATAATTGGCTCTTTTTGTAACATTTTTTCAATTATAATGAGTTGTTTACGATAGTAAAAGCTTGTATTTTTATATTATATCGAAATTCTCTGTCCTTCTCGTGAATTCCATTGCTTCATTTATATAAGGAGCACGCTGAGTTAGTCTTTGATCTACCATCTACGAGTTTTGATCGGTTGAGTAATACTGTGTACGAGTATTACGTCTGAGAAAAGATCCAGCGTAAATTGTGCCGGCCGCATTGGCGTAGTTGGTAACGTGCTCGCTTCTCATCATGTGGCCCGGGGTTCGAATCCCATTCAGGCACAGAATATTTTCATAAGTCACAAAAAATAATTTCATCCTTCAGCGTCTGCATTAGTAGAAATTGAAGAACCGTCAGACGTGAAACCAAAAACAAATTTAAAAAAAAATAAAAAAGCGTAAATTGTAAACACGAATACTCGTTTTTTAACTTAGTATAATTTAGTTTATTTAATATTATCAATCTATTGTAATTAGTTTGTTATTTATAATAGGTAATTTAACTGTAGTAATATTGTAATTCATTTGTAGATTTAAGTAGTTAGCATAATTAATTGTAATTTATAGTTCATAATAAATATTTTGTTTGTGATTTTAAACGAGTTTGTTGATTATTTATTTACCCAGATCCCGAAACGGACCTTAGAGATAAGTTCGCAATATCTATCCGGTTGTTTGTTTCTGCGTACCGTCCATCTGCAACGCCAATATTGCATTGGCGGGTGACAGTTTTCAAACTGCTACATAACTCTATAATATACAAAGTAGCAGGTGATATTTAATTTATGGCACGTATTGTTTTTACCATGAGTAACACATCAAATTCAAAAAATCTCAAATATTATAGTGTGCCAAAGAATGAGAACCAGTTTATCAGTTAACCATATGTTCACCTGCCTATTGAATTTACAAGGATTATAATGAAGAAGGCAAATTGTAACAAACACTTCTTATATTATTTGGCGAACTTCTAGAATTCAAACCATGCTTTTAACGACTGATCTAACAAAAAACAGGCGTAGCTATTTTTGTTATGCTTGTAAAAATAGTTTTAAGAAACATCAGGCTTACATAAACTCACCTGCTTCGATTTTTTTATAATTAATTTATAGACAGAGATGCAATCGAGGTCTACTAAAAATTTTTGTCGTTTTTAAGGTCATCAGCCGAAAGGTTGATTTGAACCTCTGGAGGCTTTAATAAGTAATACAAGGAGTGATGTAGTTTTCAACGGCCTTCCACACTGAATGGAAAAGTACACTTGTCAGCATGCCAGGCCCTCTGAAAAGCATCAACTATCCATCCTGAAAAATGACACCTTCACTTCATTCACCACAAGGCTGTATATTGAAATTCATACTCTCACAGGAGATAACACTGATTAGTGTATTTTACACCTCTGCGTTTTCTGTTCTTAAACGCTTCAGGCATACAATTGGGTGACCATGTGATAAAAAACAGAACTATTTTTTGTAACCATGAACTACCAGGTCGAGTGCAAAACATTATCACTCCACCTGTTTGTTACGGTTATATTTCTATATGAATGGTTATTTTCATAATCAAGTGACACGTTAAAAAGTAAAGGTTAGAAATAAAAGCGAATAGTAGAAAATAAAAATACAATTAATTGGGTGTTAAATTAAATAAACCACTATGTAGAAACAAATATTGGACAAATCGAAAAAAGTTAATCTCAAAATTTTACATCACATTGCTTTACTACTCACGTAAAGTACACGACGATGATAAGGTAAATGAAATTCAATGCACAGACTTTTAGCCCTAATTTATATTTAACAGCATCATTCAGTTTAAGGCAAGGAAACGAGAGGAAGGATGTGAAAAGGAGGCAAACAAGCGCGTGACATACTTTTTGAAATGGCCCAAATCAATCGGGAATCTAGAGTTAGTTGGACGAAGCCCAAACTTTTACCTATTTCCTTTACTGCATTTTCTTCTTTTGTTCAATCAGCTATTTTCTATTATAGTCTATCTTCTTTTTTCTTTTATGGCTATTCATTGATGGCAGGCAGTATGAAGGTAGTTTATTTGAAGTATAATGTGCACATGTGTTAGATCACTACATACACAAACCCCATAAAACGTTTTACAAAATCGTTTCAACATACGTACAATAATAATTAAATAATAAGTATTGAAATATGCTACATAGTTGACGAATGTGTAATATTTTACGATATACGTCAAATAATCATCAAAGATTGTTTTTATTTTGATAAATTTTAATAAAATGGTTAATCTAAAACATTTTATAAGAACTACGACCTTAAATCACTTTTTTTTTGTAACATACAGCTGACTAACACATTTTAGAGTAAATGTATTTACGTGCAACCTTTTTTTTCTAACAATGATTCTTTATTTAGAAGCTATATAGTACAGTAAAACCATCCAAAAGCTTAACAAAACTTTGAATAACAAATTACGTGAAAAATAAACAGAAAAGAATTTTTTAAAGAACACATTGCGTGGATAATTCAAAAGTTGAACAGTAAAAAAAAATTAAGAAAAAATAGAAAACAAACACATGAAAATCAAATAATATACAAATAACAAGAATAACATAGAATACAAAGTACTTAGAATAAGAAGTAGCGTAGAAAGTAATAACAATAACAAATAATATAAGTATTGCACGATAAACAAAATGAAATAAGAAACGAAAAATATTTAGAGTACATGAGTAATAAAAATCTGAATAATACATAATAAATTATAATTACAAAAGTGAAAAGTTAAAGAATTATGAAATCTGTAAAATAATATGGATATCTTTTAAGCATTATATTTATATATTTTGTTTTTAGATCAGTAGATCTCTACTCCATTTTCTTCGTAGGCGCCGGTGGGTTAAGTTTTGTCTTGACATTTGCTGTACGTGCAACCTAGTTGAAAAGTATAAATATTAAACAAAAAATAACCTATTTTAAATTAATAAAAAACTATAGAAAAACTATATAAGAAAATATTTTTCTTAACTATAAAATAATAATAATACATTTTATTTCCTTATTTTTGAAAAATCGATTTATACACATCATTTTCTAAAAGCGTCGGCTACAATAACATTGCGTTGTACGAGTTGGAGAAAAACGGTAGTCATAATTTAGCGACCCTGTGGTGAATTAAGTGATGGTGCTATTTGCAGGGTGGAAAGTAGATGCTTTCCAGAGGACATATCATGCTGATAAGCAAAGATACTTTTCCATTCAGTGAGGAAGGCAAAAATAAACCACCTCAACCCTCGTTTTACTTAATAAAGCCTCTAGAGATTCAAACCAGCCTTGCGGCCGATGAACTTAACAATAACCTAAAAAGATAATAATCATAAAAACTAAATAATTTATAAAAATAAACAATTATTTACTCCCTCATTTATTATTTATCAATGTTTATTACCAAAATCTCAAAGACGGAGGAGTGAAGCTGATGATGCCAGGAAGTAAATTTACAGTCTTTGTAAACATAAATAGTAAAAAAAATTGTAAACATTTTAGAGATACGGAAATACTGTAAGGTAAATACTCAGTTGAAAATCAACACCAAAAATGGAATACAAGCACATTGAACCAGTATTCACTGGGAAACAAATCTGTACTACACACTTATGCCATGAGATTTACTGCCAAGCTATTTAGTTAATCTATGAATAAGAAAATTTCCAATACTTTACAGACAAAAGTCATAAACTGTCTTACAAAGAAATTATACATATATTTAGCATTAACATACAGAATAATTACCAAACACAACAGAATAATAATTCTCACTTCAAAGAGATCAGTTAAGACGAAGCAAGATTGTGTACGAAAAAATAATTACTTTCCCACAATTTTATGCATTATATTTTTATGAATCATACAATAAAAAATAAAATAAAGCAAAACGGAAGAAAGAGGAAGTAGACACAAAACAAAAACAAAGAATTAAGACTGTGTTTCAATTTTTCCCGTCATAACACAGGAACAAATGTTTCCCGTTTCCATTATAAGCAGCAGTGTGGGAACTGGTAACTTAGCGAGTTGAATGTAATAATGAAATAATTGTGAAGATATGCATTTACAATATACACACATTGTTATATTATTATTGTTGATCCCTTAATAGTAAACTACAAACATACAAAAGTACGTTCCGTTGTAAAAAAAGATGGTAGAGACAGGAAAACGTATTTGCAATAAACACAGTAACTCGCTAGAAGAAAAGAAATAACGTATCTGAAAAAACAATTACGTTATCCTTATTGCGCACTGCAAATGTCATCATAAAAAACTTTTCTTGTTATACAAATAACTTATCCAGCATTATACCTACATAGCCTAATAATCCTGTGTATGTAATAAATGGAAGAAATGTATTTTTTACTTTAGAGTCTTGCAATATATTTATAAATAAATAAATAAACAAACGTTAAAACACAAAATAAATAATTTATTATTATTACTACATTTAACTGCTGTACCTAATTTATTTTACGACTTTAAGCAGACACAGATATAAAATAAAAATTAATTTTCAATAAAATTAAGAAATTAATTAATGAATAAAAACCAATTAATTTGTTCTAGAAATATAAATACCGAATATAAAAATACTGAGTTTCATTGGAATTGTTGATAGCACAATTAACTCCTACGCTAAAGGTCAAACGTTCGATTCCCGGATAAAGGTAACAAAAAGAAGATTTACAACATCAACTTATGCTTTCTTACTAATAATCACACAAAAAATAGGTACTTATTATTTTTTTCGAATGATCACAGTTAAACTAAGAGATCAATTATTGAATTATATTATTTTATTTATTACTGATTAATTTAACTGCTAAAAATGTGCTAAATGACGAGATGAGGAAATGGGATGAGAACGCTGATCATCCATGTCACGCTTTATATTATAAAAGTAGTCTATGGCTAAAAATCATGTCCGTACGCAATGCTTTTTTTTACATATAAACTCACTTACACATTTTAATGTTTACGTTGTTATTTGTATTGTGTTTACTGTTTTGAACGTTCTTGAACATTCTGTTTGGAACTTTCTACAAGGTTAGCTTAGCATTGTAGTATGTACTTGTGAGTCGATGATTCTTGTTTTAAAATTTATGTTGTAAAGTTCAATAAAGTTTATTTATAGTTCTTTGCACTGTAAAAATAAACTAAGAATCAAATTATATAGTATTTAAAGTTTGAACCGAAAATAAACTTTTGCGTTCAAATTTTAACCATAGTTGTGCTTAGTTTCTTCAAGAAAATATCAATCAGGACAATTCCTTGTTACAGCCCTGATATAATTTACTTTTACGTTCCCTTCAGTTCACCTTTTCACCTCGTCGCGTACATTTTTTCTTGCCTTGTTCCGAAGTGACTTCAATATCTAGGTCACTAGTCCATTTATTGGAGTATGTGATTAGGTATAGGACATTTATGTGTGAAAAAGTTCGGTACTCTAGCCGGTAAGTAATAATAAAAAAATCAAGACGCTGCTGACAGAGGTACCAAAGTTGAAAAAGAAACCAATTAAGTGAACTTTTAGTTTTACCATTTTTTTAAGGTTACCATTATATTATGTAGGTAGTAAAATGACGAAAAAGTGATAGATCTGAAATAAATATTAATACTTAGAAAACACTTTTATACAATGGTAACAGAAGGTGAACGAAATTTTTTAGTCTTTTGTGAAAACATCCAAGTCAACAGTGTGGAAAGAGCACAGATGTGGGTGTCAGCGAATAAACATGATTTACAAGATAAAACTATCTAGTTAAGATTCTAAGCCAACGTCCTGATCCGTGATCACAGCTCGCCTAGCATATGGCCGTAACATTGACAATGACCAATTACTTCATATTACTGTTCCAAGGGTAATCAGGAGTTGATTTGGCCGAGTCATTCCTTTAGCGTCCCTGTTAACGAGTTTATTTTGTTCCAAGTTCAAAATTAAAAAAATGACTGTAATTTTCTTTTATCTTTACCATTCATTTTTTTCTTATATTTAACTATATGTTTTCATAATTAATAAACAAGTTTGAAAATCGCTTCCCCGAGAATACTTTTTTTATTTATTTATTACAAATTGTATTAGTTTATAATGAATATGGTAATCAACTTATATACAAAGTAAATAATAATTATTATAAATAATGTGATTGCTATAAAAATATTCCTACTAATTAAATGGTTAAGTTAAAATATTGTTATTAAGATCAAAGTAAATAATTACGGTAACTATCAGTCGCTATTTAAGTGATGTTTAAAACAAGACAACTACGTTCATTTTCTTATTTATAAATTACACAACGGTTGTAGGACTTTCTGCAGTACATATATAATTTAATCCTCTTTCAGACTGGTTAAAAATTAAAACACTTTAATAATATAAATTACAGTATTAACATGTTTATTAATTAGTATAATATACTGTTATCAAATACACAGCCTAGTATCTCATTTATGTTATCTAACATTATATCTTTATTTATTATGTTTCTAAAAATGCCCATCTGTTTCTCTGATTAACTCATTTTGTATATCGTTGCAATATTTCAGTTATATCGTAACTTGTTTCAAACTTAACTTAATGTAACTTGTTTGTATTGGTTGAGGTTTTTTTTATTTACGGATTTATCTATAAGATGTACTTTAAAGAAATAAAAATAGATTTGTTACATAGAAAATTATCACAAAAAGGTACTTGCCAGTAGATGCCTTAAAAATACACTGTTCACTGATTGATTTTTGCCTTAAATGATGATAAATTTAAACAAGTATTAAATAAAAATTAAATTAAAAACCCCCGATAAAAAAGTTAAGAAGTCGCCCTTTCGGATTGACGTCGTCGTGTCAAGGGACCGTTAAGTAACAGAATAGAACTTAGTTTTATTACTTAGCGGTACCCCGACGCGACGACGTCAATCCTTAAAGGGCCAGTGCATATTATATTTTTACTTTTTAAAGGTTTTTTTGGGATTTTTTAAATTCCAAATTTAATATTTATTTCATACCTTTTAAACTTATACTATATATACGAGGTGTGATGAAAAAATACAGTGAATAATTTTATTACAAAAAAGTAATAAGCTTACATCAAATTTGAATTAATCTGTTTCAAAGTACCCTCCCTGGCTAGCAATGCACTTATCTAAATGTTGATTCTATAATTGAAAGCATTTCTGGTACCCTTCTTTCGGAAAGGCCTTTAGCTGCTCTATCGACGCCCTCTCAATGTCGGGAATGGTGTCAAAATGCTTTCCTTTCAGCACAGTATTTTATTTTGGGAAGGGCCGGACGTCGCATGGTGCTAAATCTGGAGAGTAAGGCGGATATGGCAGACAGGAATTTTTTTGCCGAAAACTCTGGATTAAAAAGTGAGGTGTGGCAAGGGCGTCAAATATCGGAGAACGAATTACGCATTAGCTCTTCTCATTAGCAAATTATCGATGAAAATGCTTTGTTCAGACTCGTATGAGATGTTCAGTTCTTCAGTAAGCTCTTGAATAGTCAATCGGATGTTTGAACAAACCAGTTTAACCACTTTTTCCGTCTGTCTTTCAGGTCATAGAATATCCCGACCATTCCTCGACTTGAATAGGCTCATTTCTGTTTTTAAATCGCTTACACCACTTGTTAACAGTCTTCAGAGTTATCATATTATCGCCATACACTAATTTTAACATTTTATGAGCTTCTACGACACTTTTTTGGAACTAAACACAAAATTAATATTAACGCGTTGTTCAAAATCCATGATGCAAGACAGACACGTTAAACATGACCTCACTCTTCCGGATCTGGAAGCCCACTGACAAGTCGCAACTTGTTCAAACTTAGTACTGATTATCTCAAAGAACTATTAAACTATTGAACATTGTTATAATTCATGACATTGTTATAATCATTATAAGAACTATTGAACAGGCTATTGAACTTTTTACTTCAAATGGATGTAGTATCTGCATTTCATTGTTTAGTAAAATCATTCACCGTATTTTTTTATCAAACCTCGTAATTAAATATGATTCTGTGCATTTCCGGTGAAAACTTGATTTCGACAAAAAATTTATAAGAAAACAATACTTTCTTTCCCTATATATTCATATAGGGCGAGTAAAAGTACAAAAAACACCTGGAAATAATTATTAAAACAAAGTTTTTTTACGGTAGTACAAGAGAAATATTATTATAATGCTTTTCACGGTTGATGAGTTCTCTTGTTCCACATGTTTAGACAAATTAGAACGTTTGCCAACGTTGTCATGTTGTACGAAAGTTTCAGCCGTACGAACATTACGCGCATGCGTATAAGAGCAGCAGCAGTTTAATCGTGTCTTGCATCTCGTACTGAACACATCGATTATAGAGTTCGTTAACATGCAATACTTTATAATATAATCAGCTGATTGTATGCTCATAGGTTATTGTTATTGAAAGACCAAAAAAATGGGACAAAATATATAACAGAGCTACAAGAGCAAGTTTTGGCAAATTTTCTGGCAAGTCAATGGCTAGCTACGAAGTGGGTAGGGGGCAATGCGTACGTTCAGAGCTCATCAGCCCTGAAAAATAGTATAGCACACAAGTAAATGTATTTAATTTAATTTAATTTAAATTTAACGATAGTATGCAAATTATCTAAGTTACAATAACATTTTTACTAAATAAAAGAAATCTAATAAAGTTTTTTTAATGTTGTTGTCAAATTTTTAATAGCGAATCAAACCACAGCCAATAACAAGAAAACACTAATAAAATAATTTAAAATGTGTTGAGAAATTTCTTTCATAACTATTAAGAATGAAATAATATGTGAATTTGAAAAGAAGGGGTTTTATGGAGCATTGTGAAGAAGTGTGGAAATGTGAAGGGTTGCGAAGCATGGAAGCGTACGCTGCAGTTCACGGTTTACAACGGAGGGCGGGCTGGGAAATTAAATTTTCCCATCTCCACTGATTAATACGGACTGTGTTAACTCGTTTTCAACAGCGCATGAAAAGTTAGCAAAACCATCCACTACTTGAAATCAAGTTAGCGCTATTAAAACTTGTGTACCATCAGCGATGGTATGGAATTGTAGTAGTAGGGTACAACTCATATTCCTCCACGCATCCCATAAAATAACGACACGAACCTTTATTGTTGCCATCTTTCTAAATTTTCGCATTTCATCTTATATCGTGTATATAACCCTTCTATTCCAAAGACGACGACTACAAATTTAGTTTCTCAACTAATTATTGTCGCAAAAGATAATCGAAGAAAATTCTTTCCTACTTACTTTTCAAACGAAATGTCTATCATAAATAAATAAGTTTTAATTTAGGAGGAACTTTAAACTTAATTTCAAAATAAATAAAATTTCTTAACTCAATGAGCACATCTATTTGTCTCTTGAACATTAATTTATAAAATTTAAGCTCATGAAATAGTAAGAAATTATAATGGAAGAGAAACTTTATTTCATTCAGAACTTTTGTATAAATACTACTAACTTGGCTATCGTACCTTTGGAATACAGTGCTAATATAAACTTTCTTTGTCACTTAACTATATAGTTAAACTGATAAATTAACTACATCTTTACAATGGCATTCATAGTTTGCCAATGTCGGTTCTTTTGAGAATAACTTTAATTACATTAATTATCGGCAAAACTTCTAGCAAAATCACCATGAAATTGTCACTGGAAAATTCGAAAAACAAAATGTCCCGTTTTTGTTCCTGGAAGAAAGTTTTCCGTTTAAAGAGATAAATCGATAACTTTCGAACGCATCCGCCAGAAAATGAATTGCATAACAAAGGTATCAGAAAAGATGGTAGATCCGTTAATCTATATGAATTATAGTACCTTCTAGTTTACCGTTGCATAATTAATGAAAATCAGATTAATAGATAAAGAAATTAGACCTGCTAAAAAATCTTCAACTCAGGTACTTCACTAGTTATATTTCACATAAACCGAGTTATTGTCTAATCCAAAATCATGAAGATTTCTAGTTTAGGTAGTTTCAATTTTCACTACAAGTTCCTCAGCACGTTCACATATTTACAGATTTTAAACCTTTGGATATTTTCTAGGTTAATGTACTAGAAATAACCTGTTTTTTTCCATGTATTTTATACAGGTAAATCAATATGAATAGGCCACCTACGTTGTGGTAGCGCGCTATCCTATAACGTTGAGTTCCGATTCTCGGGTAGGATCTGGAAACTATAACAAGTCAAAACGTACTGTTAGAGTTTCATAAACTACCATAGTTACTAATAACGAAGCATAAGATTTTTTCAACTTTCTAGAGACACACCGAAACGCTTGAAAAAAAAAATAATACAAAAGACAATGATATTCTTTCTCGACTGATTATTAAAGAAAAAGTGTCGAGCTATCGAACACGTTATAAACATCTTACACAGGTAACTATCGCGAGAGCTGACATTTAACAAAGTTCCATTTTACACAGCCGATAAATCAATTCTTAAGAGTTTTCAAACTAAGTTCTCGAAGTAGGTAGACTGGGACATTGAGGCCAAAATGCGGTTCGTATGAATGATTTTTTTTGTTTAAAGTCAGCATGTTTTGCATAAACAGCTTGGTTATTAACGACTATGGTGGCTTCTCTAACTTTCATGTAAATTTAACTTTATCTAACTATACCGGGGTTTTGACTTGTAATCATTTTCAGACTATAGCCGGGAATCGAAACCAGGACTTCCGCGTTGTAGGCTAACGCGCTACGACTACGCTACGGAGGCCGCCATAAATAATTTTTTGAATTGACATAATGTTTATTTAATGATAAAAACTTACTGCCAACCAGTCATCAGATACTTTTTATTGTGCGATGATGCCGAGATAATCCTTAGGTTGTGCGTAGGTAATGATGTGAGGTGATTATACGATTAAAAAAAAATGTCAGAATTAACCGGGAATCAAACCCGGGACCCCTGGCTTGATTTACAATTAAATTTGATAATTTTTATTGACAATGTTGCTTAACTCTTAAAGGTCAGTTCCCCACAAAACAGGTTAAAAAATTGGGGTGGACCATATTTATCTCTATAAAATACTGGATAAACGTTTTTAGTTTTAGATTTTTCAACTTACTATTATAATTTTCAGTGAGAACAAAACAATAACCTATACTTCTTTAATATTTTTATTGTATCATAAAATATGGTATAGGTATTTACTTTTATTCCTGCCCTTATCTTCAGGCAAAATTTCTCTTACTTTTCAGTATTAACGTCAATTCACTATTATTTATTTACAACTTCTATAAATATTCCACTTTACTTTTAGATATATGATCTCAAAAATAAACGGTAAGTTATTATATTATCTTATGTAAACAAGAATAGTCACATATTACACCTACACCATCCATCTCTTGCGTATCCTGGATCTCTAGACGGAAATCTATAATACATAAAGCTCCAGGGTCACTGACTCATTCATTGACTGACTGACATAAATTCTAACCTATACGGAGGCCTCGGAGAGCAAACCTTATGACGAACAATGTTCAAGCGTCCCTTGAAACCGACCAGAAAATTATGACTTTTCGGTTACCGCCTTCCGGGGGCTCAGGGGGCCCCCCCGAACATTTTGAACATCTTTAAGGAAGCGTCCTAGCGCTACGGTCACTGCGACCTTTTTTCTTCGTCTCGTCGAGATAGGCGGGGGCCGTACCATAAGTCGCCCGAAAAACGACCCCGGGGGCTTCCAGGGGTCCGAGAAGGGGCGATTTCGGACAACCCGAAAACGAAAAAATCACAGCCATCTGGGCGCATCGCTCGGCCGAACTGGCGGTGTGGTCCACTCGACCTATAGCTAGAACCCCCAGGAAAAATCCGAAATCTCGGGTCCCGTGTATTAGGGGGGTGGTGGAGGGGGGTGAAAATTTGGAAATTTTTAACCGTGCGTCGTAGCTAAAAAATGTTTAGAACCTTTTTTCTTCGTCTCCCGGAGACGTTTCAGAATATGTTACTAAAGTTGTGTTTCGTTAACGGGTACGCTTAAAAAACTCAAAAAACCAAATTTAGGCTTTTTGACCCCTTCGGATATCACTTTTTCCTTTTTTTACGCCCGGAAAACATTTTCATTGCTTTTTTTATAATTGCACCACACTACCCTATCGGGCGGAAATACGGAATATTTTTGAAAACTTAGGTCCCGGGTCCGTGAGGGGTGCTACGCACCCCCAAAATTTTGAAAATTTTCAAATTTTTGAATTTTTCACAATTTCTTTACAGAATCGTTTTCAGCGTTAAAAATACACAAAAAATTTATTTTTTTCAATTTTTTAAACCCTCTCCTTCTTTTAAGGGTTGGGGGAGGGGGGTATTTTATCTCCTCAACCGTTTGTCGGAACTGGTAGCGCACAAAGAGTTTTTTGTTCCCCTATCAATGTACTTTAAGAATACGTAATCAAAAAGTGCACCTTTAAACCCATTCGTTGCAAAAATCCAAAAAACGAAATTTTGAGTTTTTTGCGTATCCGGGTTTCAAGTTACTTTTTCATTACGCTTAAAAAATAGCTTGGAGTCAACATTTTCGCTATATATCGTGTCGGAGTAGAACCTAAAGAAGAGAAATTTTTTAAATTTGTCTTACGGGCCTCGTAGGGGGTGCTACCCAACCCCCCGCCACCAAATTTTTTAAATCTCAAATTTTGAAAATACGAATATTCTTTTTACGGCATATCGTTTAGCTTTAAAAACATATACGAACCTCTTACTTTCAAATTTTTATAACCTCCCCCCTTCTTAGTTTGGGGGGGGGTATTTTTCATTTTCTAAACGGTGGGTCATAGGTAAAAATTGTAGAGGACCTTTTTTGTTCCACAACCGGAGTCCTTAAAGAATAAGTAAACATAGGTTCTGTCAGCCCACTCTTTTACAGAGAAAACTCAAAAAACCATATTTTGACTTTTATGTGCATCCGGGTACCATTTCACTTATATCTCAAACCGCAAGCATTGATTTCACTTTACATTTTTGTCTCGCGTAGTGTTTGCCTTAATATCGGCAATATTGGCTAGAATCTCTGGTTGCACCCCACCCCAAAATTGAGTAAAAAATTTTTTTTCGTTTACATCGGAAAATAAAATTTTTTTGACGCACGTTCTGTATAGAACTTCTTCGGCGTGACATAAAATCCTTCGACTGAAGTCCATGCGGTCCATTTTGTCGAGGCCGGGGCGTAATTTTTAACTTTAAAATGTAAAGGACCCTAATGTTATGAGTCCCTCCTGGAGTAATTTCTTAATATGGAGATTTAGGTCTCCTTACCCCACCCGTTTACTGAGTAATCTCAAATACCTCAATTTTGACTTTTTGAAAAACTTGGTCTCAACTTACCTATTCCTTGCGTAACATAAATAATTTAATTTACTTTATATTTTTGTTTTGCATCGTACTTGTCTTAATATCGTCACCATTGTCAAAATTCTTCGCTTGCATCTACTCCCCAAAAAGGTATATTTTTTCACTTTTAGTTCGGAAAAACAATTGTTTTTGACGTAAGTTCTATACAGAACTAGGTCGGCATGGCGCAACCTCTTTCGACCAAAGTCCTTCCGGCCCACAGGGGTATTTGACGAAAAATTCCCTATATCTACTTTAAAACTAAAAAAACGCAAAATTGACTTTTTCGGTTTAAAGTTACTACTCTCTTACGTCTAAAGAATTGCTTTCAGTTAAAATTTTTGCTTTGAATATTGTTTGGCATAATTTGACATAAATTTCATAATTTGCAAGACAAAATACTATGGGAAATAAACCGATACAATGAAATAAATTTTGGAATGCGAATCAAAATCAATAAAGGTGGCTATTTTGATAGCAGTACACTTAGTACAAAATTATGAGTCTGTGACCGTAACGATGATGTAACCGAGGATGTCATATGTTTTAAATTCCGACATTATTAAAGAAACAGGTATGCTAATGTAAAAAATTAATTTTAATTTAGATTAATACTACAAATACCAAAATTGAGTATAAATTTTTTCTCGTTTAGTTCGGAAAACCAAATGTTTCTGACATGCGTTCTATATAGAACTACGTCAGCATGAGGCAACGTCTTTTAACCGAAGTCCTTCCGGCCCATTTTAGGGTGGAGGAGGCGTAAATTTTAACTTCTAAACGAATCACCGTAGCTTTAAAATGTTTAGAACCAATATTGAGTGTCTGCTGGAGTAAATCAAGAATTAGTAGATACATGTCCTGTCAGCCCACCAGTTCACTGAGAATACTCAAATGAGAAAATTTAAACAATTTTGCATCCGGTTTTCAAGTTACTTAGGCCTATATATCACGCAACAGGAATTGATTTAACTTAAAATTTCACTCTCATTGGCTAAATTCTCTAGTAGCACCCCTCCCCAAAATTGGGTAAAAATATTCTTTTTCTCGTTTAGTTCGGAATGAACATTTTTTTAACGTAAGTTCTATATAGCACTAATTTGGCGTGACACAACATCCTTCAACTAAAGTCCATCCGCCCCATTTTGGAAAGGGGGAGAGACTGAACAAAATTATTTTAAAGGTTAACCAAGTAAATAAAAGCTCTTTTATTGGCCGTCAGCCAATAATCCAGGCAGAGTACATTATAAAGCCATCAGACCGATTATTGCGGGTGACCCGGAAATTTTGAAAAACTTATGGAAGCTTAAGAGACAGAGATTCAATAGCAGCTTTTTGTTCGGCAATCCCTATTAATATTTTTCATGTGATCCCACCAAATACCGGAAAAATAGTGAATTTTTTGTATTTTTTCATTACATAGAGAAATGTGAACGGAAAATAACGGAGCCAATTCAAAAGACATTAGACTGATTTTGACGAAGGTGGACGACCTGAAAAATTTCGAAAAATTGAGAAACATTTGGAGCACAATTTATAAGATTATTTTTGTGGGGAAATCGGCCGAACCCTAAAGCCCTGTAAATATTTTCTATGTACCCACAACCGATAACGGGAAAAATGGAAAACATTACATTATTTAATGTTGTTCAATACATAGAGAAATGTGAGTGGATAACGAACTCGAATTCTATAGAGAAATGAAAGTGTAAAACGATAGAACCTATTTTTACAGATAAGACCAGTTTTTGGTGTGGGGGATGAACCGGATTTTTTGAAAAATTATGAAGTTTCGAAGCGAAGAATTATGGTTTCCTATATTATCAGCAATCGATCATAACTGAACCCTTGTTAATACTTTTCATGTGACCCCGACCGATACCGGGAAAACCGGAAAAAATAGCGAATTTTTTTAGACCTTCAATACATAAAGAAATGTGAACGGAAAATGACAGAGCCCATTGGGAATATATTAGATTAATTTTGGCGAAGTGGGATGACCCCAAAATTTTGATAAAATTTAAACATCAGCGGAACGAAACATTATTGCACTCTGTTTGGTCGGCCGAAACTAAAAGCCCTGTTAAGATTTTCATGTTACTTTGACCAGTACTGGGAAAATAGGCAAAATATTGAAATTCGGTTATTTTTTCAATTACATTCAGAAATGTGAGCGAAATACGACGTAGCCGATTTGAAACACATTAGATTGATTTTAGCAAAGGGTATGACGTGGAAATTTTTGAAAAAATTACGAAACCCATGAAGTGAAACTTCGGAATATTTTTTTCGGCAAACGGCCGTAACCTAAACCCCTGTAAATGTTTTTCGTGTAACCCAATACAACACCACAATAGCCGGGAAAATGTTGAACGTTTTTATATTTTCATTACGCAGAAAAATGTGTGCGGGAAAGGTAAAAACGTCAAACATCAACAGGAAACGTTTATGCCGAAAAATCTCAAAATTTCAAAAATAAAACTTAAAGTATCAAAACCTAATTTTCGAACCTCAAACTTTTCAGCTTTTTAATATCAAATTTAATTCTTTCAAACGTTCATCAGTCAAACAACAAACTTTGAAACCAAAAAAAGTAAATTTAATCTTACCAACTTCAAACAAGAAGCAGAACCCCTGAGTCTTTAAATTCTTAAATTCCAAACGTTAAACCTTCAAACCTCACTTAACCTAAAAAATTTATAAATGAAACTTTTAAGGCTTAAAGTGTTTAATATTTGGACCTTCAAATTTTGAAATCCCAACTGGAAACTTTAAGCTAAAACCCCTTCGTCTGCAAACTGTCAGTCAAGCACCAAACTTTGAAACCTAAATTGTAAACCTTTAAACGTTAAAAATTCAAATTTTCAAAATCTAAACATTTAAAATTCTACCCTTCAAACTAACAGACTAATAAATTCAAAATTTAAAATAAAACATCAAACTTTGGAACTGTAACCGAATCTCAATCTTTTACAGGTTCAAACTGTAAACTTTTATGAATCTTCAAATTTTTATTTATAAACATCTGGAAGTCAATCACATAACATCTAAATCGCCAACATTCAAACTCACTTTCGTCTGACTTTAAATGTCAGACCTTTAAACCTTAAAACAGACAACTAAAAATTTCAAAACTGTAATCTTAAAACAACAAACATCAAACTTCAAATATCAATCCCAAACTTTAAAATTGGAATTTTTCAAATTGTAAAATCTATAAACAGCAAACCTAGACCTAAAATGTAAATTCATTAAAAACCTGAAACTTCGAATTTTAAAACTTAAAACATCAATCCGAAAATTTAAGAACTCACGCTTTTAAACATAAAAACCTTCAATCATTGAAACTTTAAACATACAAATTATAAAACATCAAAGTTCAAAACTTAATATTTGAAACTTCGAACCTATACAAACGTTAAACCCCAGAATGAAACGTTTATAAGTTAAAATCTCAAACATTCAAATTTCAAAATTAACAGAGAGAAATGTTAGCAGAAATCACCAGACCGATTCGAAATGCATTAGATGGATTCCGGCAAGGAGGGGATGACCCAAATATTTGGAGAAAATACATACATGTTTTATTAAACAATAAATGAATTTCAAGCTATAAAATTTGAAACCTCATATCATGTTAATGCTTCAAATGACCTTCGCAACACACAGTGTTTGTTGACTACGCTCAAATTCGACCATGTAAAAAACTTCTGACATTGAAACATGAAACACAAACTTTAAAACTTCCTCACTCAGAAAAACTTGATACTTGAGACTTCTAGCTCTCAACCTTCAAACAGCAAACATCAAAGCAACCCCAAACTTTCAAAAATCAATTTTAAAAATTTCAGAACCTAAAACAATTTTAAGGTAAATATAAAACTTAAAACGTTAAATTTCTTAATTTTGAAACATAAAACTTATAAACATCAAACCTCAACCTGAGAAGTGAAATATCTTCAAAACTCAGACTTCAATATTTAGAACTTAAAACATCAATCCGAAACTAACAAATCGCAAATTTTTAAAAGTAAAAATTTGAAAGCTCAAAACGTCAACCATTGGAACCATTCTTATCCACCTAACGTTTTTACCGGACTTTACCCTATCCACTTATAAATTCTGATCCACCTAGCCCATTTGGCGGCCGAACTTCACCCTATGACAAAGTGCGGGCGCGCAGCGCCCGTACTTTTATGGTTCTGATCCGCTCATGTATTCTGATCCACCTACCCCTCTGATGCGAGGCACGGAAGCGGCGCGAAGCGCCGCTGGAGTGGCGAGTAACAATTACAGACGGCAAGTAAATAAGTGGGCGGATGAGAAATCTCTACAGAAAAACTAAGAAGCCACGCTAGACAGAACAATCAATAAACTTAAATAAATTCAACGTAATTGGAAAACGAAGTTTTACCAACAATTAACGGAAAATAAAAAACTCGTTCCTATTTTCATTTCGTTCGTTTCATTTAAATTAATTTTATATATTGAACTAATGAAATCGATAAGAACAATTTTTTATGATAATAAAAATAGCGAAAAATAACAACAGCCGCGGTTAATTCCCATTTAAATTATATATGTTCATACTAAATAAAAAGCCGTAAGAATTTTACATACTATATAACATATTAATCACTTATTTTGTTTTCTTGGATCGAAATAACAATTATCACTTTTAAAATATAAAACCGGTTTCACACTATAACAGTCGTTATAGTCCGGGTTAACGGAAGGCCGATCCTGTTGTGAATTACATCCAGTGGCTCAAATATCCAAATTTTTCATCATCATCAATTGAAAGCACTTTGAGATCGAACAGCTCAAACAACCACATTTACAAAGATCTTATATTTTATTATAACTGCAAAATAATAAATTTGAAATTTTAGTTTACGGCACGGAAAATATTTGGTCATTAAATTACTGGTTTACGGGGGTACAATCAAAAAAGTAAAACCTACCATTCAACAGACCTTTTGGTATAGTAACCTACATCTTTATTTTTGTTCTAGAAGAATTATCTTCATTAAAATTTACTTACTTAGATACGCGAATGTCTGAGAACGGTGGAAGTGCGGAGGAAGCAGCCAGGGTTGTTAAATTAAAGGATGAGCTGTCATAAAATCATTGCATCCTGAAATTTGGAGCTACATTACAACTACGGAAGTCAAAAGGCTGTTCTATAAAGCAGTAATCGAAAGTATCTCTACTTATGAAGAAGAGGTATGGGTGATATCAGTTAGAAATGCCAAAGGCCTGGATGGAATGGAGATAGACTATTGGTGTAGGAATTGTGAAATCAAGAGATTGGACAGAGTTAGAAATGAATTTGTCAGGACGAGAGCTGGAGTACATAAAGCTCCAGGGTCACTGACTCATTCATTGACTGACTGACATAAATTCTAACCTATACGGAGGCCTCGGAGAGCAAACCTTATGACGAACAATGTTCAAGCGTCCCTTGAAACCGACCAGAAAATTATGACTTTTCGGTTACCGCCTTCCGGGGGCTCAGGGGGCCCCCCCGAACATTTTGAACATCTTTAAGGAAGCGTCCTAGCGCTACGGTCACTGCGACCTTTTTTCTTCGTCTCGTCGAGATAGGCGGGGGCCGTACCATAAGTCGCCCGAAAAACGACCCCGGGGGCTTCCAGGGGTCCGAGAAGGGGCGATTTCGGACAACCCGAAAACGAAAAAATCACAGCCATCTGGGCGCATCGCTCGGCCGAACTGGCGGTGTGGTCCACTCGACCTATAGCTAGAACCCCCAGGAAAAATCCGAAATCTCGGGTCCCGTGTATTAGGGGGGTGGTGGAGGGGGGTGAAAATTTGGAAATTTTTAACCGTGCGTCGTAGCTAAAAAATGTTTAGAACCTTTTTTCTTCGTCTCCCGGAGACGTTTCAGAATATGTTACTAAAGTTGTGTTTCGTTAACGGGTACGCTTAAAAAACTCAAAAAACCAAATTTAGGCTTTTTGACCCCTTCGGATATCACTTTTTCCTTTTTTTACGCCCGGAAAACATTTTCATTGCTTTTTTTATAATTGCACCACACTACCCTATCGGGCGGAAATACGGAATATTTTTGAAAACTTAGGTCCCGGGTCCGTGAGGGGTGCTACGCACCCCCAAAATTTTGAAAATTTTCAAATTTTTGAATTTTTCACAATTTCTTTACAGAATCGTTTTCAGCGTTAAAAATACACAAAAAATTTATTTTTTTCAATTTTTTAAACCCTCTCCTTCTTTTAAGGGTTGGGGGAGGGGGGTATTTTATCTCCTCAACCGTTTGTCGGAACTGGTAGCGCACAAAGAGTTTTTTGTTCCCCTATCAATGTACTTTAAGAATACGTAATCAAAAAGTGCACCTTTAAACCCATTCGTTGCAAAAATCCAAAAAACGAAATTTTGAGTTTTTTGCGTATCCGGGTTTCAAGTTACTTTTTCATTACGCTTAAAAAATAGCTTGGAGTCAACATTTTCGCTATATATCGTGTCGGAGTAGAACCTAAAGAAGAGAAATTTTTTAAATTTGTCTTACGGGCCTCGTAGGGGGTGCTACCCAACCCCCCGCCACCAAATTTTTTAAATCTCAAATTTTGAAAATACGAATATTCTTTTTACGGCATATCGTTTAGCTTTAAAAACATATACGAACCTCTTACTTTCAAATTTTTATAACCTCCCCCCTTCTTAGTTTGGGGGGGGGTATTTTTCATTTTCTAAACGGTGGGTCATAGGTAAAAATTGTAGAGGACCTTTTTTGTTCCACAACCGGAGTCCTTAAAGAATAAGTAAACATAGGTTCTGTCAGCCCACTCTTTTACAGAGAAAACTCAAAAAACCATATTTTGACTTTTATGTGCATCCGGGTACCATTTCACTTATATCTCAAACCGCAAGCATTGATTTCACTTTACATTTTTGTCTCGCGTAGTGTTTGCCTTAATATCGGCAATATTGGCTAGAATCTCTGGTTGCACCCCACCCCAAAATTGAGTAAAAAATTTTTTTTCGTTTACATCGGAAAATAAAATTTTTTTGACGCACGTTCTGTATAGAACTTCTTCGGCGTGACATAAAATCCTTCGACTGAAGTCCATGCGGTCCATTTTGTCGAGGCCGGGGCGTAATTTTTAACTTTAAAATGTAAAGGACCCTAATGTTATGAGTCCCTCCTGGAGTAATTTCTTAATATGGAGATTTAGGTCTCCTTACCCCACCCGTTTACTGAGTAATCTCAAATACCTCAATTTTGACTTTTTGAAAAACTTGGTCTCAACTTACCTATTCCTTGCGTAACATAAATAATTTAATTTACTTTATATTTTTGTTTTGCATCGTACTTGTCTTAATATCGTCACCATTGTCAAAATTCTTCGCTTGCATCTACTCCCCAAAAAGGTATATTTTTTCACTTTTAGTTCGGAAAAACAATTGTTTTTGACGTAAGTTCTATACAGAACTAGGTCGGCATGGCGCAACCTCTTTCGACCAAAGTCCTTCCGGCCCACAGGGGTATTTGACGAAAAATTCCCTATATCTACTTTAAAACTAAAAAAACGCAAAATTGACTTTTTCGGTTTAAAGTTACTACTCTCTTACGTCTAAAGAATTGCTTTCAGTTAAAATTTTTGCTTTGAATATTGTTTGGCATAATTTGACATAAATTTCATAATTTGCAAGACAAAATACTATGGGAAATAAACCGATACAATGAAATAAATTTTGGAATGCGAATCAAAATCAATAAAGGTGGCTATTTTGATAGCAGTACACTTAGTACAAAATTATGAGTCTGTGACCGTAACGATGATGTAACCGAGGATGTCATATGTTTTAAATTCCGACATTATTAAAGAAACAGGTATGCTAATGTAAAAAATTAATTTTAATTTAGATTAATACTACAAATACCAAAATTGAGTATAAATTTTTTCTCGTTTAGTTCGGAAAACCAAATGTTTCTGACATGCGTTCTATATAGAACTACGTCAGCATGAGGCAACGTCTTTTAACCGAAGTCCTTCCGGCCCATTTTAGGGTGGAGGAGGCGTAAATTTTAACTTCTAAACGAATCACCGTAGCTTTAAAATGTTTAGAACCAATATTGAGTGTCTGCTGGAGTAAATCAAGAATTAGTAGATACATGTCCTGTCAGCCCACCAGTTCACTGAGAATACTCAAATGAGAAAATTTAAACAATTTTGCATCCGGTTTTCAAGTTACTTAGGCCTATATATCACGCAACAGGAATTGATTTAACTTAAAATTTCACTCTCATTGGCTAAATTCTCTAGTAGCACCCCTCCCCAAAATTGGGTAAAAATATTCTTTTTCTCGTTTAGTTCGGAATGAACATTTTTTTAACGTAAGTTCTATATAGCACTAATTTGGCGTGACACAACATCCTTCAACTAAAGTCCATCCGCCCCATTTTGGAAAGGGGGAGAGACTGAACAAAATTATTTTAAAGGTTAACCAAGTAAATAAAAGCTCTTTTATTGGCCGTCAGCCAATAATCCAGGCAGAGTACATTATAAAGCCATCAGACCGATTATTGCGGGTGACCCGGAAATTTTGAAAAACTTATGGAAGCTTAAGAGACAGAGATTCAATAGCAGCTTTTTGTTCGGCAATCCCTATTAATATTTTTCATGTGATCCCACCAAATACCGGAAAAATAGTGAATTTTTTGTATTTTTTCATTACATAGAGAAATGTGAACGGAAAATAACGGAGCCAATTCAAAAGACATTAGACTGATTTTGACGAAGGTGGACGACCTGAAAAATTTCGAAAAATTGAGAAACATTTGGAGCACAATTTATAAGATTATTTTTGTGGGGAAATCGGCCGAACCCTAAAGCCCTGTAAATATTTTCTATGTACCCACAACCGATAACGGGAAAAATGGAAAACATTACATTATTTAATGTTGTTCAATACATAGAGAAATGTGAGTGGATAACGAACTCGAATTCTATAGAGAAATGAAAGTGTAAAACGATAGAACCTATTTTTACAGATAAGACCAGTTTTTGGTGTGGGGGATGAACCGGATTTTTTGAAAAATTATGAAGTTTCGAAGCGAAGAATTATGGTTTCCTATATTATCAGCAATCGATCATAACTGAACCCTTGTTAATACTTTTCATGTGACCCCGACCGATACCGGGAAAACCGGAAAAAATAGCGAATTTTTTTAGACCTTCAATACATAAAGAAATGTGAACGGAAAATGACAGAGCCCATTGGGAATATATTAGATTAATTTTGGCGAAGTGGGATGACCCCAAAATTTTGATAAAATTTAAACATCAGCGGAACGAAACATTATTGCACTCTGTTTGGTCGGCCGAAACTAAAAGCCCTGTTAAGATTTTCATGTTACTTTGACCAGTACTGGGAAAATAGGCAAAATATTGAAATTCGGTTATTTTTTCAATTACATTCAGAAATGTGAGCGAAATACGACGTAGCCGATTTGAAACACATTAGATTGATTTTAGCAAAGGGTATGACGTGGAAATTTTTGAAAAAATTACGAAACCCATGAAGTGAAACTTCGGAATATTTTTTTCGGCAAACGGCCGTAACCTAAACCCCTGTAAATGTTTTTCGTGTAACCCAATACAACACCACAATAGCCGGGAAAATGTTGAACGTTTTTATATTTTCATTACGCAGAAAAATGTGTGCGGGAAAGGTAAAAACGTCAAACATCAACAGGAAACGTTTATGCCGAAAAATCTCAAAATTTCAAAAATAAAACTTAAAGTATCAAAACCTAATTTTCGAACCTCAAACTTTTCAGCTTTTTAATATCAAATTTAATTCTTTCAAACGTTCATCAGTCAAACAACAAACTTTGAAACCAAAAAAAGTAAATTTAATCTTACCAACTTCAAACAAGAAGCAGAACCCCTGAGTCTTTAAATTCTTAAATTCCAAACGTTAAACCTTCAAACCTCACTTAACCTAAAAAATTTATAAATGAAACTTTTAAGGCTTAAAGTGTTTAATATTTGGACCTTCAAATTTTGAAATCCCAACTGGAAACTTTAAGCTAAAACCCCTTCGTCTGCAAACTGTCAGTCAAGCACCAAACTTTGAAACCTAAATTGTAAACCTTTAAACGTTAAAAATTCAAATTTTCAAAATCTAAACATTTAAAATTCTACCCTTCAAACTAACAGACTAATAAATTCAAAATTTAAAATAAAACATCAAACTTTGGAACTGTAACCGAATCTCAATCTTTTACAGGTTCAAACTGTAAACTTTTATGAATCTTCAAATTTTTATTTATAAACATCTGGAAGTCAATCACATAACATCTAAATCGCCAACATTCAAACTCACTTTCGTCTGACTTTAAATGTCAGACCTTTAAACCTTAAAACAGACAACTAAAAATTTCAAAACTGTAATCTTAAAACAACAAACATCAAACTTCAAATATCAATCCCAAACTTTAAAATTGGAATTTTTCAAATTGTAAAATCTATAAACAGCAAACCTAGACCTAAAATGTAAATTCATTAAAAACCTGAAACTTCGAATTTTAAAACTTAAAACATCAATCCGAAAATTTAAGAACTCACGCTTTTAAACATAAAAACCTTCAATCATTGAAACTTTAAACATACAAATTATAAAACATCAAAGTTCAAAACTTAATATTTGAAACTTCGAACCTATACAAACGTTAAACCCCAGAATGAAACGTTTATAAGTTAAAATCTCAAACATTCAAATTTCAAAATTAACAGAGAGAAATGTTAGCAGAAATCACCAGACCGATTCGAAATGCATTAGATGGATTCCGGCAAGGAGGGGATGACCCAAATATTTGGAGAAAATACATACATGTTTTATTAAACAATAAATGAATTTCAAGCTATAAAATTTGAAACCTCATATCATGTTAATGCTTCAAATGACCTTCGCAACACACAGTGTTTGTTGACTACGCTCAAATTCGACCATGTAAAAAACTTCTGACATTGAAACATGAAACACAAACTTTAAAACTTCCTCACTCAGAAAAACTTGATACTTGAGACTTCTAGCTCTCAACCTTCAAACAGCAAACATCAAAGCAACCCCAAACTTTCAAAAATCAATTTTAAAAATTTCAGAACCTAAAACAATTTTAAGGTAAATATAAAACTTAAAACGTTAAATTTCTTAATTTTGAAACATAAAACTTATAAACATCAAACCTCAACCTGAGAAGTGAAATATCTTCAAAACTCAGACTTCAATATTTAGAACTTAAAACATCAATCCGAAACTAACAAATCGCAAATTTTTAAAAGTAAAAATTTGAAAGCTCAAAACGTCAACCATTGGAACCATTCTTATCCACCTAACGTTTTTACCGGACTTTACCCTATCCACTTATAAATTCTGATCCACCTAGCCCATTTGGCGGCCGAACTTCACCCTATGACAAAGTGCGGGCGCGCAGCGCCCGTACTTTTATGGTTCTGATCCGCTCATGTATTCTGATCCACCTACCCCTCTGATGCGAGGCACGGAAGCGGCGCGAAGCGCCGCTGGAGTGGCGAGTAACAATTACAGACGGCAAGTAAATAAGTGGGCGGATGAGAAATCTCTACAGAAAAACTAAGAAGCCACGCTAGACAGAACAATCAATAAACTTAAATAAATTCAACGTAATTGGAAAACGAAGTTTTACCAACAATTAACGGAAAATAAAAAACTCGTTCCTATTTTCATTTCGTTCGTTTCATTTAAATTAATTTTATATATTGAACTAATGAAATCGATAAGAACAATTTTTTATGATAATAAAAATAGCGAAAAATAACAACAGCCGCGGTTAATTCCCATTTAAATTATATATGTTCATACTAAATAAAAAGCCGTAAGAATTTTACATACTATATAACATATTAATCACTTATTTTGTTTTCTTGGATCGAAATAACAATTATCACTTTTAAAATATAAAACCGGTTTCACACTATAACAGTCGTTATAGTCCGGGTTAACGGAAGGCCGATCCTGTTGTGAATTACATCCAGTGGCTCAAATATCCAAATTTTTCATCATCATCAATTGAAAGCACTTTGAGATCGAACAGCTCAAACAACCACATTTACAAAGATCTTATATTTTATTATAACTGCAAAATAATAAATTTGAAATTTTAGTTTACGGCACGGAAAATATTTGGTCATTAAATTACTGGTTTACGGGGGTACAATCAAAAAAGTAAAACCTACCATTCAACAGACCTTTTGGTATAGTAACCTACATCTTTATTTTTGTTCTAGAAGAATTATCTTCATTAAAATTTACTTACTTAGATACGCGAATGTCTGAGAACGGTGGAAGTGCGGAGGAAGCAGCCAGGGTTGTTAAATTAAAGGATGAGCTGTCATAAAATCATTGCATCCTGAAATTTGGAGCTACATTACAACTACGGAAGTCAAAAGGCTGTTCTATAAAGCAGTAATCGAAAGTATCTCTACTTATGAAGAAGAGGTATGGGTGATATCAGTTAGAAATGCCAAAGGCCTGGATGGAATGGAGATAGACTATTGGTGTAGGAATTGTGAAATCAAGAGATTGGACAGAGTTAGAAATGAATTTGTCAGGACGAGAGCTGGAGTACATAAAGCTCCAGGGTCACTGACTCATTCATTGACTGACTGACATAAATTCTAACCTATACGGAGGCCTCGGAGAGCAAACCTTATGACGAACAATGTTCAAGCGTCCCTTGAAACCGACCAGAAAATTATGACTTTTCGGTTACCGCCTTCCGGGGGCTCAGGGGGCCCCCCCGAACATTTTGAACATCTTTAAGGAAGCGTCCTAGCGCTACGGTCACTGCGACCTTTTTTCTTCGTCTCGTCGAGATAGGCGGGGGCCGTACCATAAGTCGCCCGAAAAACGACCCCGGGGGCTTCCAGGGGTCCGAGAAGGGGCGATTTCGGACAACCCGAAAACGAAAAAATCACAGCCATCTGGGCGCATCGCTCGGCCGAACTGGCGGTGTGGTCCACTCGACCTATAGCTAGAACCCCCAGGAAAAATCCGAAATCTCGGGTCCCGTGTATTAGGGGGGTGGTGGAGGGGGGTGAAAATTTGGAAATTTTTAACCGTGCGTCGTAGCTAAAAAATGTTTAGAACCTTTTTTCTTCGTCTCCCGGAGACGTTTCAGAATATGTTACTAAAGTTGTGTTTCGTTAACGGGTACGCTTAAAAAACTCAAAAAACCAAATTTAGGCTTTTTGACCCCTTCGGATATCACTTTTTCCTTTTTTTACGCCCGGAAAACATTTTCATTGCTTTTTTTATAATTGCACCACACTACCCTATCGGGCGGAAATACGGAATATTTTTGAAAACTTAGGTCCCGGGTCCGTGAGGGGTGCTACGCACCCCCAAAATTTTGAAAATTTTCAAATTTTTGAATTTTTCACAATTTCTTTACAGAATCGTTTTCAGCGTTAAAAATACACAAAAAATTTATTTTTTTCAATTTTTTAAACCCTCTCCTTCTTTTAAGGGTTGGGGGAGGGGGGTATTTTATCTCCTCAACCGTTTGTCGGAACTGGTAGCGCACAAAGAGTTTTTTGTTCCCCTATCAATGTACTTTAAGAATACGTAATCAAAAAGTGCACCTTTAAACCCATTCGTTGCAAAAATCCAAAAAACGAAATTTTGAGTTTTTTGCGTATCCGGGTTTCAAGTTACTTTTTCATTACGCTTAAAAAATAGCTTGGAGTCAACATTTTCGCTATATATCGTGTCGGAGTAGAACCTAAAGAAGAGAAATTTTTTAAATTTGTCTTACGGGCCTCGTAGGGGGTGCTACCCAACCCCCCGCCACCAAATTTTTTAAATCTCAAATTTTGAAAATACGAATATTCTTTTTACGGCATATCGTTTAGCTTTAAAAACATACTCGCCACTCCAGCGGCGCTTCGCGCCGCTTCCGTGTCTCGCATCAGAGGGGTAGGTGGATCAGAATACATGAGCGGATCAGAACCATAAAAGTACGGGCGCTGCGCGCCCGCACTTTGTCATATGGTGAAGTTCGGCCGCCAAGGGGGTTAGGTGGATCAGAATTTATAAGTGGTTTGGTAAAGTCCGGTCTAAAGTTTTTAATTTTTATAGTTAATTGTTTTTATTTTATAGTTTGCAATTTTAGAATGTGAGGTATGAAAGTCCCGGCTTGCTTTGAAGTTTGCTGTTTGAAGATTGAGAGTTGGAAGTATTGTAGTTGAAGTATAAACGTATTATGTTTAAAGTTTGAAGGCTTATGGTTTGAACGTTATTTATGTTTGAATGTTTGAAAAATATATAATTCATAGTAGGCAAAGTGAAGCTTTAAAGTATTGAGGTTGTAGATTAAGTTTATATAGTTTAAAGATTTGCGGTTGTGGTATGTAATGTTAAAGTTTAAGTCTTATGCTGATTCTTCAATTTTCAGTTATTTAGTTTGAAGGTTGAGGTTTTAAAATTTGCATTTACAACTTTTTAAGGCTTAATAGTTTGATTTTTTCCGGTTTCAAGACGAAGGGAATGAGCTTGAAGTTTCAAGTTCCGCTTGTGATATTTCAAATTAAACATTTCATGCTGTGAAGGTTTGTAATCCTAAAATGTGAAGTTTCAACTTATAAACATTCTAAACGTTATAGGGTAAAAATTTAACCTTCAATTTATAAATTTTTGATGTTTGAAGATTAAAAGTTTCTAAAAGCGACATTCAAAGGTTTGAATTTTTGATGTTTGATGGTGGCATGGATGAAGATTTGAGCTGGTGTTTCTAAAATGTGCTGTTGTTTTCCGTCATGTAAAAGAAAAGAAAATCACTTTTCGGAAGCTTTGAACTTTCAGGTGTAAAATTTTTATGTGTTTAGGTAAGCTATATACGTTTCAGATTTAAAAATTGAAATTTTAACGTTTGAAGTTTTGTAATTTTGAAGGTTTGAATTTTAAAGTTTGGGATTGATATTCAAGTATGGCGTTTGTGTTTTTGAAGATTAAGAGTTTGAATTTTCTAGGTTTGTGGCTGAGGGTTGAAGGTCTGACATTTCAAATTTTGATGGTTGCCGATTTAGACGTAATGTGATGCAATTTTAGATTTTCAAAAGAAAAGAAAAATATAGTTCACATCTTGAACCTTTGGAAGATTGAGGTTTGACAAAAATAGAAGATTTGGGATAGTGGTTGGAAGGTTGAAGTTCCAGCGTTTGATGCTTTATTTTAATTTTTCAATTTTCAGTTTGTTAGTTTAAAGGCTAGAAGTTTTAATGCTTAGAACTTGAAAATTGTAATTTCCAACGTATGATGTTTTATAGTTTAATGTTTGAAAGGTTGCAGACGAATGGATTAAGGTTAAAGTTTCAAGCTAGGCTTTTAAAATTTTAGGTTCACAGTTTAAATATTTTAAACCTAGAAAGTTTAACGTTTGAAGTTTTCATTTATAATTCCTTTAGGTTGAGTAAGGTTGAAGGTTTAACGTTTGAGATTTAAAAACGCAAAGAGTCAGGGCTTCAGCTGCTTGTTAGAAGTTGTAAGTTTAAGGTTAACGTTTGTGGTTCAAAGTTTGATGTTTGCCTGTTAAAGGTTTGAAAGAATTAAATTTGAAAATAAAAGGCTGACAAGTTGTAGGTCTATGTAGGTAGGTCTATGTAGGTCTGACAAGTTGTAGTTGTAGGTCTAAGTTAGTATATTAAAGTTTGAACGCTGATGTTTTTTAATTTGAAGGTTTGAAGTTTCAATGATTGAAGTTTTAAAACTTGAGTTCTGAAAATTTGGGATTAATGTATTAAGTTTTGAAAATCCAAGTTTGGGGTTTTTAATATATTTTATATTTCTGGCTGAGGTTTGCTTTTTATAAATTTTACGATTAAAAAATTGATGTTTTAAAGTTTGAAGTTTTATAATTTGAAGGTTGTAAATTTTTGAAGTTAGCAAATAGTATTTGAAGATGGAAGTTTTATATTTTTTTGAAGATTAGGAGTTTGAAGTTTCTAGGTTTGAGGTTGTCGGTTAAAGATGTGCCAATTTAAAGTTTGAACGTTGCCGATTCTTATGTTATGTGGTTAACATTATGATTTTTTAAAAACACAATTTTGAAAACTCATAATTTACAGTTTGAAAACTAAGGTTCAATTAATGTTACCAAGTTTGAATATTTGAGTAGTGGGTGGAAGGTTTGAAGTGTTAAAGTTTTATTTTTATTTTTTATTATGAATTTTCATTTTGATAGTTTAAAGGCTAGAAGTTTAAATGTATAGATTTTGAAAATAGTAATTTCCAACGTTAGAAGGTGTATAGGTTGATGTTTGACAGTTTGCAGACGAATGGTTTTAAGATTAAAGTTTCACGGTGGGCTTTTAAAATTTCAATTTCAAAGTTTAAACATTTTAAACCTCGAAGGTTTAAATTTTGAAGTTTTAGTTTATAATTCTTTTAGGTTGAGATAAGTTTAAAGGTTTAACGTTTGAGATTTAAAAATTCAAAGAGTCAGGGCTTCAACATCTAGTTTGTTTAAGGTTAGAGTTCGTGAATTCAAAGTTTGATGTTTGCCTGTAAAAGGTTCGACAGAATTACATTTTACATTAAAAGGTTGAAAAGTTTGATGGGCGAAACTTAGCGTTTGATATTTTAATTTTCCGTTTTGAAACTTTGAGGTTATACGGTATACATGTTTCAGGTTGGGGTTTCACGTTTTTACCTTTGTTACAACCCGTTCGTTAGAGAAACAACACAAGTCAGAAATAATTATTTTAAAAATTAGCATTTTAAATTAGTGTTAAGATTTTCTTATTACACAGTAAAACTAAAGGTGTTTTTAAGAGTAATTACAAATTTTTTCAAATTTTTAGCTACCATCATTAACAAACAGTACAGTTTTTTCAAGTTTTCCGAAAGTTGGTGTTTTTGACTTATGTCGTTTCTCAAATAAGCGATTTATTTTAAATTCTGAATTTTCAGTTTGTCAGTTTAAACGCTAAAAGTTTAAATTTATAGAGTTTGAAAATTGTAACTTCCAACGTTTGATGGTTTTTAGTTTGAGGTTTCAAAGTTTGATGTTTTACAGTTTGCTGACGGTAGATTTTAAGCTTAAAGTTCCACGGTGGGCTTTTCAAATTTTAATTGCAAAGTTTAAACATTTTAAACCTCGAAGGTTTAAATTTTGAACCTTTAGTTTATAAATATTTTAGGTTGAGTTAGGTTTGAAGGTTTAACGTTTGAGATTTAAAAATTTAGAGTCAGGGCTTCAGCTTCTTGTATGTTTAAGGTTAGGTTTAGATTTTCTGAATTACACAGTAAAACTAAAGGTGTTTTTAAGAGTAATTACAAATTTTTTCAAATTTTTAGCTACAATCATTAACAAACAGTACAGTTTTTTCAAGTTTTCCGAAAGTTGGTGTTTTTGACTTATGTCGTTCCTCAAATAAGCGATTCATTTTAAATTCTGAATTTTCAGTTTGTCAGTTTAAACGCTAAAATTGTAATAAATCCTATACAAACGTTCACTATTTTCTCGGTTATTTCAGTATTGTTTTGCGTTACATAAAAAATATTAACAGGGCTTTAGGTTTTGGCAGATTACCCAAAACAATTAATTTATAAGTTGTGCTCAAACGGTTTCTTAATTTTTCAAAAACTTTCTGGGTCAGCCCCTTCGCCAAAATCAATGTAATTTGTTTTGAATGGGCTCTGTCATTATCCGCTCACATTTCTCTATGTAATGAAGATAAATAAATATTCCACTATTTTTCGGGTTTTCTGATATTTGGTAGGGTTACATGAAAAAAAGTAATAGCGTTTAGGTTACGGGTGATTGCCGACAAAAAAAGCTGCTATTCAATTCTCTCCTTAGCTTTCGAAATTTTTTCAAAAATTCCGGGTCACCCCGCAAAAATCGGTCCGATCTGTTTTTTAGCTATGACCCACCGTTTAGAAGATAAAAAATACCCCCCCCCAAAACTTAGAAGGGGGGAGGTTATAAAAATTTTAAAGTAAGAGGTTCGTATCTGTTTTTAAAGCTAAACGACATGCCGTAAAAAGATTATTCGTATTATCAAAAGTTGAGATTTAAAACATTTGGGGGTAGAACTCCCTACGGGGCCCGTAAGGCGAATTTAAACAATTTTCCTGGGTGTTCTAGCTATAGGTCGAGTGGACCACACCACCAGTTCGGCCGAGCGATGCGCCCAGATGGCTGTGAGTTTTTTCGTTTTCGGGTAGTCCGAAATGGCCCCTTTTCCGCCCCCTGGAAGACCCCGGGGTCGTTTTTCGGGCAACGCATGGTACGGCTCCCGCCTATCTCGACGAGACAAAGAAAAAAGGTTGCAGTGACCGTAGCGCTAGGACGCTTCTTTAAAGATGTTCAAAATTTTTGGGGGGCCCCCCTGAGCCTCCGGAAGGCGGTAACCGAAAAGTCATAATTTTCTGGTCGGTTTCAAAGGACGCCTGAACAATCTTTGTCATGGGTTTTGTTCTCCGAGGCCTCCGTATAGGTTAAAATTTATGTCAATGAGTGAGTGGTCAGTCAGTGACCCCTGGTTAAATACCCCCCCTCTAACACTAAGAAGGGGGGAAGTTATAAAAAATTTAAAGTACGCTATTCGTATCTGTTTTAAAGGCTAAACGACATGCCGTTAAAAGATTTTTCGTATTTTCAAAATTTGAAATTTTAAAAATTTTGGGGGGGGCTGTAGTTCCTCCATTTTATTTTTAATTTTGTTTTTTGAGTTTTCTCTGTGAAAGAGTGGGATGACAGAACCTTTGTTTACTTATTCTTTAAGTACTCCGGTTGTGGAACAAAAAAGGTCTTTTACAATTTTTAGCTATGACCCACCTTTTAGAAGATGGAAAATCCCCCCCCCCAAAAACTAAGAAGGGGAGGTTATAAAAATTTTAAAGTAAAAGGTTCGTATCTGTTTTTAACGCTAAAGAACATGTCGTAAAACGATTATTTGTATTCTCAAAATTTGAGATTTAAAAAATTTGGGGGGGGGGGTTAGCAGCCCCTACGGGGCTCGTAAGACGAAATTAAAAAAATTTCTCTTCTTTAGGTTCTACTCCGAACACAATATATAGCGAAAATTTTGACTCCGAGCTATTTTTTAAGCGTAATGAATAAGTAACTTGAAATCCGGTTACGAAAAAAACTCAAAATTTGTTTTTTGGATTTTTGCAACGAACGGGTTTGAAAGTAAACTTTTTGATTACGTATTCTTAAAGTACATTGGTAGATGAACAAAAAACTCTTTGTGCGCTACCAGTTCCGACAAACGGTTGAGGAGATAAAATACCCCCCTCCCCCCACCCTTAAAAGAAGGGGTAGGTTTAAAAAATTGAAAAAAATTAATTTTTTGTGTATTTTTAACGCTGAAAACGATTCTGAAATAAAATTTTGAAAAATTCGAAAATTTGAAAATTTTCAAAATTTTGGAGGGGCGTAGCACCCCTCACGGACACGGGACCTAAGTTTTCAAAAATGTTCCGTAATTCCGCCCGGAAGGGTAGTGCGGTGCAATTATAAAAAAAGCAATGAAAATGTTTTTCGTGCGTAAAAAATGAAAAAAGTGATATCCGAGGGGGTCAAAAAGCCTAAATTTGGTTTTTTGAGTTTTTTAAGCGTACCCGTTAACAAAACGCAACTTTAGTAACATATTCTGAAACGTCTCCGAAGGACGAACAAAAAAGGTTCTAAGCACTTTTTAGCTAGAACGCACGGTTAAAAAGTTCAAAATTTTCACCCCCCTCCACCACCCCCCTAAAACACGCGACCCGAGATTTCGGATTTTTCCTGGGGGTTCTAGCTACAGGTCGAGTGGACCACAGCGCCAGTTCGGCCGAGCGATGCGCCCAGATGCCTGTGATTTTTTCGTTTTCGGGTTGTCCGAAACGGCCCCTTTTCCGCCCCCTGGAAGCCCCCGGGGTCGTTTTTCGGGCAACGCATGGTACGGCCCCCGCTTATCTCGACGAGACGAAGAAGATTACGACGAGACCGTAGCGCTAGGACGCTTCCTTAAAGATGTTCAAAATTTTCGGGGGGCCCCCCTGAGCCCCCGGAAGGCGGTAACGGAAAAGTCATAATTTTCTGGTCGGTTTCAAGGGACGCCTGAACAACGTTCGTCATGCGTTTTGCTCTCCGAGGCCTCCGTATAGGTTAGAATTTATGTCAGTCAGTCAATGAATGAGTCAGTGACCCTGGAGCTTTATATATTATAGATACGAACCTCTTACTTTCAAATTTTTATAACCTCCCCCCTTCTTAGTTTGGGGGGGGGGTATTTTTCATTTTCTAAACGGTGGGTCATAGGTAAAAATTGTAGAGGACCTTTTTTGTTCCACAACCGGAGTCCTTAAAGAATAAGTAAACATAGGTTCTGTCAGCCCACTCTTTTACAGAGAAAACTCAAAAAACCATATTTTGACTTTTATGTGCATCCGGGTACCATTTCACTTATATCTCAAACCGCAAGCATTGATTTCACTTTACATTTTTGTCTCGCGTAGTGTTTGCCTTAATATCGGCAATATTGGCTAGAATCTCTGGTTGCACCCCACCCCAAAATTGAGTAAAAAATTTTTTTTCGTTTACATCGGAAAATAAAATTTTTTTGACGCACGTTCTGTATAGAACTTCTTCGGCGTGACATAAAATCCTTCGACTGAAGTCCATGCGGTCCATTTTGTCGAGGCCGGGGCGTAATTTTTAACTTTAAAATGTAAAGGACCCTAATGTTATGAGTCCCTCCTGGAGTAATTTCTTAATATGGAGATTTAGGTCTCCTTACCCCACCCGTTTACTGAGTAATCTCAAATACCTCAATTTTGACTTTTTGAAAAACTTGGTCTCAACTTACCTATTCCTTGCGTAACATAAATAATTTAATTTACTTTATATTTTTGTTTTGCATCGTACTTGTCTTAATATCGTCACCATTGTCAAAATTCTTCGCTTGCATCTACTCCCCAAAAAGGTATATTTTTTCACTTTTAGTTCGGAAAAACAATTGTTTTTGACGTAAGTTCTATACAGAACTAGGTCGGCATGGCGCAACCTCTTTCGACCAAAGTCCTTCCGGCCCACAGGGGTATTTGACGAAAAATTCCCTATATCTACTTTAAAACTAAAAAAACGCAAAATTGACTTTTTCGGTTTAAAGTTACTACTCTCTTACGTCTAAAGAATTGCTTTCAGTTAAAATTTTTGCTTTGAATATTGTTTGGCATAATTTGACATAAATTTCATAATTTGCAAGACAAAATACTATGGGAAATAAACCGATACAATGAAATAAATTTTGGAATGCGAATCAAAATCAATAAAGGTGGCTATTTTGATAGCAGTACACTTAGTACAAAATTATGAGTCTGTGACCGTAACGATGATGTAACCGAGGATGTCATATGTTTTAAATTCCGACATTATTAAAGAAACAGGTATGCTAATGTAAAAAATTAATTTTAATTTAGATTAATACTACAAATACCAAAATTGAGTATAAATTTTTTCTCGTTTAGTTCGGAAAACCAAATGTTTCTGACATGCGTTCTATATAGAACTACGTCAGCATGAGGCAACGTCTTTTAACCGAAGTCCTTCCGGCCCATTTTAGGGTGGAGGAGGCGTAAATTTTAACTTCTAAACGAATCACCGTAGCTTTAAAATGTTTAGAACCAATATTGAGTGTCTGCTGGAGTAAATCAAGAATTAGTAGATACATGTCCTGTCAGCCCACCAGTTCACTGAGAATACTCAAATGAGAAAATTTAAACAATTTTGCATCCGGTTTTCAAGTTACTTAGGCCTATATATCACGCAACAGGAATTGATTTAACTTAAAATTTCACTCTCATTGGCTAAATTCTCTAGTAGCACCCCTCCCCAAAATTGGGTAAAAATATTCTTTTTCTCGTTTAGTTCGGAATGAACATTTTTTTAACGTAAGTTCTATATAGCACTAATTTGGCGTGACACAACATCCTTCAACTAAAGTCCATCCGCCCCATTTTGGAAAGGGGGAGAGACTGAACAAAATTATTTTAAAGGTTAACCAAGTAAATAAAAGCTCTTTTATTGGCCGTCAGCCAATAATCCAGGCAGAGTACATTATAAAGCCATCAGACCGATTATTGCGGGTGACCCGGAAATTTTGAAAAACTTATGGAAGCTTAAGAGACAGAGATTCAATAGCAGCTTTTTGTTCGGCAATCCCTATTAATATTTTTCATGTGATCCCACCAAATACCGGAAAAATAGTGAATTTTTTGTATTTTTTCATTACATAGAGAAATGTGAACGGAAAATAACGGAGCCAATTCAAAAGACATTAGACTGATTTTGACGAAGGTGGACGACCTGAAAAATTTCGAAAAATTGAGAAACATTTGGAGCACAATTTATAAGATTATTTTTGTGGGGAAATCGGCCGAACCCTAAAGCCCTGTAAATATTTTCTATGTACCCACAACCGATAACGGGAAAAATGGAAAACATTACATTATTTAATGTTGTTCAATACATAGAGAAATGTGAGTGGATAACGAACTCGAATTCTATAGAGAAATGAAAGTGTAAAACGATAGAACCTATTTTTACAGATAAGACCAGTTTTTGGTGTGGGGGATGAACCGGATTTTTTGAAAAATTATGAAGTTTCGAAGCGAAGAATTATGGTTTCCTATATTATCAGCAATCGATCATAACTGAACCCTTGTTAATACTTTTCATGTGACCCCGACCGATACCGGGAAAACCGGAAAAAATAGCGAATTTTTTTAGACCTTCAATACATAAAGAAATGTGAACGGAAAATGACAGAGCCCATTGGGAATATATTAGATTAATTTTGGCGAAGTGGGATGACCCCAAAATTTTGATAAAATTTAAACATCAGCGGAACGAAACATTATTGCACTCTGTTTGGTCGGCCGAAACTAAAAGCCCTGTTAAGATTTTCATGTTACTTTGACCAGTACTGGGAAAATAGGCAAAATATTGAAATTCGGTTATTTTTTCAATTACATTCAGAAATGTGAGCGAAATACGACGTAGCCGATTTGAAACACATTAGATTGATTTTAGCAAAGGGTATGACGTGGAAATTTTTGAAAAAATTACGAAACCCATGAAGTGAAACTTCGGAATATTTTTTTCGGCAAACGGCCGTAACCTAAACCCCTGTAAATGTTTTTCGTGTAACCCAATACAACACCACAATAGCCGGGAAAATGTTGAACGTTTTTATATTTTCATTACGCAGAAAAATGTGTGCGGGAAAGGTAAAAACGTCAAACATCAACAGGAAACGTTTATGCCGAAAAATCTCAAAATTTCAAAAATAAAACTTAAAGTATCAAAACCTAATTTTCGAACCTCAAACTTTTCAGCTTTTTAATATCAAATTTAATTCTTTCAAACGTTCATCAGTCAAACAACAAACTTTGAAACCAAAAAAAGTAAATTTAATCTTACCAACTTCAAACAAGAAGCAGAACCCCTGAGTCTTTAAATTCTTAAATTCCAAACGTTAAACCTTCAAACCTCACTTAACCTAAAAAATTTATAAATGAAACTTTTAAGGCTTAAAGTGTTTAATATTTGGACCTTCAAATTTTGAAATCCCAACTGGAAACTTTAAGCTAAAACCCCTTCGTCTGCAAACTGTCAGTCAAGCACCAAACTTTGAAACCTAAATTGTAAACCTTTAAACGTTAAAAATTCAAATTTTCAAAATCTAAACATTTAAAATTCTACCCTTCAAACTAACAGACTAATAAATTCAAAATTTAAAATAAAACATCAAACTTTGGAACTGTAACCGAATCTCAATCTTTTACAGGTTCAAACTGTAAACTTTTATGAATCTTCAAATTTTTATTTATAAACATCTGGAAGTCAATCACATAACATCTAAATCGCCAACATTCAAACTCACTTTCGTCTGACTTTAAATGTCAGACCTTTAAACCTTAAAACAGACAACTAAAAATTTCAAAACTGTAATCTTAAAACAACAAACATCAAACTTCAAATATCAATCCCAAACTTTAAAATTGGAATTTTTCAAATTGTAAAATCTATAAACAGCAAACCTAGACCTAAAATGTAAATTCATTAAAAACCTGAAACTTCGAATTTTAAAACTTAAAACATCAATCCGAAAATTTAAGAACTCACGCTTTTAAACATAAAAACCTTCAATCATTGAAACTTTAAACATACAAATTATAAAACATCAAAGTTCAAAACTTAATATTTGAAACTTCGAACCTATACAAACGTTAAACCCCAGAATGAAACGTTTATAAGTTAAAATCTCAAACATTCAAATTTCAAAATTAACAGAGAGAAATGTTAGCAGAAATCACCAGACCGATTCGAAATGCATTAGATGGATTCCGGCAAGGAGGGGATGACCCAAATATTTGGAGAAAATACATACATGTTTTATTAAACAATAAATGAATTTCAAGCTATAAAATTTGAAACCTCATATCATGTTAATGCTTCAAATGACCTTCGCAACACACAGTGTTTGTTGACTACGCTCAAATTCGACCATGTAAAAAACTTCTGACATTGAAACATGAAACACAAACTTTAAAACTTCCTCACTCAGAAAAACTTGATACTTGAGACTTCTAGCTCTCAACCTTCAAACAGCAAACATCAAAGCAACCCCAAACTTTCAAAAATCAATTTTAAAAATTTCAGAACCTAAAACAATTTTAAGGTAAATATAAAACTTAAAACGTTAAATTTCTTAATTTTGAAACATAAAACTTATAAACATCAAACCTCAACCTGAGAAGTGAAATATCTTCAAAACTCAGACTTCAATATTTAGAACTTAAAACATCAATCCGAAACTAACAAATCGCAAATTTTTAAAAGTAAAAATTTGAAAGCTCAAAACGTCAACCATTGGAACCATTCTTATCCACCTAACGTTTTTACCGGACTTTACCCTATCCACTTATAAATTCTGATCCACCTAGCCCATTTGGCGGCCGAACTTCACCCTATGACAAAGTGCGGGCGCGCAGCGCCCGTACTTTTATGGTTCTGATCCGCTCATGTATTCTGATCCACCTACCCCTCTGATGCGAGGCACGGAAGCGGCGCGAAGCGCCGCTGGAGTGGCGAGTAACAATTACAGACGGCAAGTAAATAAGTGGGCGGATGAGAAATCTCTACAGAAAAACTAAGAAGCCACGCTAGACAGAACAATCAATAAACTTAAATAAATTCAACGTAATTGGAAAACGAAGTTTTACCAACAATTAACGGAAAATAAAAAACTCGTTCCTATTTTCATTTCGTTCGTTTCATTTAAATTAATTTTATATATTGAACTAATGAAATCGATAAGAACAATTTTTTATGATAATAAAAATAGCGAAAAATAACAACAGCCGCGGTTAATTCCCATTTAAATTATATATGTTCATACTAAATAAAAAGCCGTAAGAATTTTACATACTATATAACATATTAATCACTTATTTTGTTTTCTTGGATCGAAATAACAATTATCACTTTTAAAATATAAAACCGGTTTCACACTATAACAGTCGTTATAGTCCGGGTTAACGGAAGGCCGATCCTGTTGTGAATTACATCCAGTGGCTCAAATATCCAAATTTTTCATCATCATCAATTGAAAGCACTTTGAGATCGAACAGCTCAAACAACCACATTTACAAAGATCTTATATTTTATTATAACTGCAAAATAATAAATTTGAAATTTTAGTTTACGGCACGGAAAATATTTGGTCATTAAATTACTGGTTTACGGGGGTACAATCAAAAAAGTAAAACCTACCATTCAACAGACCTTTTGGTATAGTAACCTACATCTTTATTTTTGTTCTAGAAGAATTATCTTCATTAAAATTTACTTACTTAGATACGCGAATGTCTGAGAACGGTGGAAGTGCGGAGGAAGCAGCCAGGGTTGTTAAATTAAAGGATGAGCTGTCATAAAATCATTGCATCCTGAAATTTGGAGCTACATTACAACTACGGAAGTCAAAAGGCTGTTCTATAAAGCAGTAATCGAAAGTATCTCTACTTATGAAGAAGAGGTATGGGTGATATCAGTTAGAAATGCCAAAGGCCTGGATGGAATGGAGATAGACTATTGGTGTAGGAATTGTGAAATCAAGAGATTGGACAGAGTTAGAAATGAATTTGTCAGGACGAGAGCTGGAGTACATAAAGCTCCAGGGTCACTGACTCATTCATTGACTGACTGACATAAATTCTAACCTATACGGAGGCCTCGGAGAGCAAACCTTATGACGAACAATGTTCAAGCGTCCCTTGAAACCGACCAGAAAATTATGACTTTTCGGTTACCGCCTTCCGGGGGCTCAGGGGGCCCCCCCGAACATTTTGAACATCTTTAAGGAAGCGTCCTAGCGCTACGGTCACTGCGACCTTTTTTCTTCGTCTCGTCGAGATAGGCGGGGGCCGTACCATAAGTCGCCCGAAAAACGACCCCGGGGGCTTCCAGGGGTCCGAGAAGGGGCGATTTCGGACAACCCGAAAACGAAAAAATCACAGCCATCTGGGCGCATCGCTCGGCCGAACTGGCGGTGTGGTCCACTCGACCTATAGCTAGAACCCCCAGGAAAAATCCGAAATCTCGGGTCCCGTGTATTAGGGGGGTGGTGGAGGGGGGTGAAAATTTGGAAATTTTTAACCGTGCGTCGTAGCTAAAAAATGTTTAGAACCTTTTTTCTTCGTCTCCCGGAGACGTTTCAGAATATGTTACTAAAGTTGTGTTTCGTTAACGGGTACGCTTAAAAAACTCAAAAAACCAAATTTAGGCTTTTTGACCCCTTCGGATATCACTTTTTCCTTTTTTTACGCCCGGAAAACATTTTCATTGCTTTTTTTATAATTGCACCACACTACCCTATCGGGCGGAAATACGGAATATTTTTGAAAACTTAGGTCCCGGGTCCGTGAGGGGTGCTACGCACCCCCAAAATTTTGAAAATTTTCAAATTTTTGAATTTTTCACAATTTCTTTACAGAATCGTTTTCAGCGTTAAAAATACACAAAAAATTTATTTTTTTCAATTTTTTAAACCCTCTCCTTCTTTTAAGGGTTGGGGGAGGGGGGTATTTTATCTCCTCAACCGTTTGTCGGAACTGGTAGCGCACAAAGAGTTTTTTGTTCCCCTATCAATGTACTTTAAGAATACGTAATCAAAAAGTGCACCTTTAAACCCATTCGTTGCAAAAATCCAAAAAACGAAATTTTGAGTTTTTTGCGTATCCGGGTTTCAAGTTACTTTTTCATTACGCTTAAAAAATAGCTTGGAGTCAACATTTTCGCTATATATCGTGTCGGAGTAGAACCTAAAGAAGAGAAATTTTTTAAATTTGTCTTACGGGCCTCGTAGGGGGTGCTACCCAACCCCCCGCCACCAAATTTTTTAAATCTCAAATTTTGAAAATACGAATATTCTTTTTACGGCATATCGTTTAGCTTTAAAAACATATACGAACCTCTTACTTTCAAATTTTTATAACCTCCCCCCTTCTTAGTTTGGGGGGGGGTATTTTTCATTTTCTAAACGGTGGGTCATAGGTAAAAATTGTAGAGGACCTTTTTTGTTCCACAACCGGAGTCCTTAAAGAATAAGTAAACATAGGTTCTGTCAGCCCACTCTTTTACAGAGAAAACTCAAAAAACCATATTTTGACTTTTATGTGCATCCGGGTACCATTTCACTTATATCTCAAACCGCAAGCATTGATTTCACTTTACATTTTTGTCTCGCGTAGTGTTTGCCTTAATATCGGCAATATTGGCTAGAATCTCTGGTTGCACCCCACCCCAAAATTGAGTAAAAAATTTTTTTTCGTTTACATCGGAAAATAAAATTTTTTTGACGCACGTTCTGTATAGAACTTCTTCGGCGTGACATAAAATCCTTCGACTGAAGTCCATGCGGTCCATTTTGTCGAGGCCGGGGCGTAATTTTTAACTTTAAAATGTAAAGGACCCTAATGTTATGAGTCCCTCCTGGAGTAATTTCTTAATATGGAGATTTAGGTCTCCTTACCCCACCCGTTTACTGAGTAATCTCAAATACCTCAATTTTGACTTTTTGAAAAACTTGGTCTCAACTTACCTATTCCTTGCGTAACATAAATAATTTAATTTACTTTATATTTTTGTTTTGCATCGTACTTGTCTTAATATCGTCACCATTGTCAAAATTCTTCGCTTGCATCTACTCCCCAAAAAGGTATATTTTTTCACTTTTAGTTCGGAAAAACAATTGTTTTTGACGTAAGTTCTATACAGAACTAGGTCGGCATGGCGCAACCTCTTTCGACCAAAGTCCTTCCGGCCCACAGGGGTATTTGACGAAAAATTCCCTATATCTACTTTAAAACTAAAAAAACGCAAAATTGACTTTTTCGGTTTAAAGTTACTACTCTCTTACGTCTAAAGAATTGCTTTCAGTTAAAATTTTTGCTTTGAATATTGTTTGGCATAATTTGACATAAATTTCATAATTTGCAAGACAAAATACTATGGGAAATAAACCGATACAATGAAATAAATTTTGGAATGCGAATCAAAATCAATAAAGGTGGCTATTTTGATAGCAGTACACTTAGTACAAAATTATGAGTCTGTGACCGTAACGATGATGTAACCGAGGATGTCATATGTTTTAAATTCCGACATTATTAAAGAAACAGGTATGCTAATGTAAAAAATTAATTTTAATTTAGATTAATACTACAAATACCAAAATTGAGTATAAATTTTTTCTCGTTTAGTTCGGAAAACCAAATGTTTCTGACATGCGTTCTATATAGAACTACGTCAGCATGAGGCAACGTCTTTTAACCGAAGTCCTTCCGGCCCATTTTAGGGTGGAGGAGGCGTAAATTTTAACTTCTAAACGAATCACCGTAGCTTTAAAATGTTTAGAACCAATATTGAGTGTCTGCTGGAGTAAATCAAGAATTAGTAGATACATGTCCTGTCAGCCCACCAGTTCACTGAGAATACTCAAATGAGAAAATTTAAACAATTTTGCATCCGGTTTTCAAGTTACTTAGGCCTATATATCACGCAACAGGAATTGATTTAACTTAAAATTTCACTCTCATTGGCTAAATTCTCTAGTAGCACCCCTCCCCAAAATTGGGTAAAAATATTCTTTTTCTCGTTTAGTTCGGAATGAACATTTTTTTAACGTAAGTTCTATATAGCACTAATTTGGCGTGACACAACATCCTTCAACTAAAGTCCATCCGCCCCATTTTGGAAAGGGGGAGAGACTGAACAAAATTATTTTAAAGGTTAACCAAGTAAATAAAAGCTCTTTTATTGGCCGTCAGCCAATAATCCAGGCAGAGTACATTATAAAGCCATCAGACCGATTATTGCGGGTGACCCGGAAATTTTGAAAAACTTATGGAAGCTTAAGAGACAGAGATTCAATAGCAGCTTTTTGTTCGGCAATCCCTATTAATATTTTTCATGTGATCCCACCAAATACCGGAAAAATAGTGAATTTTTTGTATTTTTTCATTACATAGAGAAATGTGAACGGAAAATAACGGAGCCAATTCAAAAGACATTAGACTGATTTTGACGAAGGTGGACGACCTGAAAAATTTCGAAAAATTGAGAAACATTTGGAGCACAATTTATAAGATTATTTTTGTGGGGAAATCGGCCGAACCCTAAAGCCCTGTAAATATTTTCTATGTACCCACAACCGATAACGGGAAAAATGGAAAACATTACATTATTTAATGTTGTTCAATACATAGAGAAATGTGAGTGGATAACGAACTCGAATTCTATAGAGAAATGAAAGTGTAAAACGATAGAACCTATTTTTACAGATAAGACCAGTTTTTGGTGTGGGGGATGAACCGGATTTTTTGAAAAATTATGAAGTTTCGAAGCGAAGAATTATGGTTTCCTATATTATCAGCAATCGATCATAACTGAACCCTTGTTAATACTTTTCATGTGACCCCGACCGATACCGGGAAAACCGGAAAAAATAGCGAATTTTTTTAGACCTTCAATACATAAAGAAATGTGAACGGAAAATGACAGAGCCCATTGGGAATATATTAGATTAATTTTGGCGAAGTGGGATGACCCCAAAATTTTGATAAAATTTAAACATCAGCGGAACGAAACATTATTGCACTCTGTTTGGTCGGCCGAAACTAAAAGCCCTGTTAAGATTTTCATGTTACTTTGACCAGTACTGGGAAAATAGGCAAAATATTGAAATTCGGTTATTTTTTCAATTACATTCAGAAATGTGAGCGAAATACGACGTAGCCGATTTGAAACACATTAGATTGATTTTAGCAAAGGGTATGACGTGGAAATTTTTGAAAAAATTACGAAACCCATGAAGTGAAACTTCGGAATATTTTTTTCGGCAAACGGCCGTAACCTAAACCCCTGTAAATGTTTTTCGTGTAACCCAATACAACACCACAATAGCCGGGAAAATGTTGAACGTTTTTATATTTTCATTACGCAGAAAAATGTGTGCGGGAAAGGTAAAAACGTCAAACATCAACAGGAAACGTTTATGCCGAAAAATCTCAAAATTTCAAAAATAAAACTTAAAGTATCAAAACCTAATTTTCGAACCTCAAACTTTTCAGCTTTTTAATATCAAATTTAATTCTTTCAAACGTTCATCAGTCAAACAACAAACTTTGAAACCAAAAAAAGTAAATTTAATCTTACCAACTTCAAACAAGAAGCAGAACCCCTGAGTCTTTAAATTCTTAAATTCCAAACGTTAAACCTTCAAACCTCACTTAACCTAAAAAATTTATAAATGAAACTTTTAAGGCTTAAAGTGTTTAATATTTGGACCTTCAAATTTTGAAATCCCAACTGGAAACTTTAAGCTAAAACCCCTTCGTCTGCAAACTGTCAGTCAAGCACCAAACTTTGAAACCTAAATTGTAAACCTTTAAACGTTAAAAATTCAAATTTTCAAAATCTAAACATTTAAAATTCTACCCTTCAAACTAACAGACTAATAAATTCAAAATTTAAAATAAAACATCAAACTTTGGAACTGTAACCGAATCTCAATCTTTTACAGGTTCAAACTGTAAACTTTTATGAATCTTCAAATTTTTATTTATAAACATCTGGAAGTCAATCACATAACATCTAAATCGCCAACATTCAAACTCACTTTCGTCTGACTTTAAATGTCAGACCTTTAAACCTTAAAACAGACAACTAAAAATTTCAAAACTGTAATCTTAAAACAACAAACATCAAACTTCAAATATCAATCCCAAACTTTAAAATTGGAATTTTTCAAATTGTAAAATCTATAAACAGCAAACCTAGACCTAAAATGTAAATTCATTAAAAACCTGAAACTTCGAATTTTAAAACTTAAAACATCAATCCGAAAATTTAAGAACTCACGCTTTTAAACATAAAAACCTTCAATCATTGAAACTTTAAACATACAAATTATAAAACATCAAAGTTCAAAACTTAATATTTGAAACTTCGAACCTATACAAACGTTAAACCCCAGAATGAAACGTTTATAAGTTAAAATCTCAAACATTCAAATTTCAAAATTAACAGAGAGAAATGTTAGCAGAAATCACCAGACCGATTCGAAATGCATTAGATGGATTCCGGCAAGGAGGGGATGACCCAAATATTTGGAGAAAATACATACATGTTTTATTAAACAATAAATGAATTTCAAGCTATAAAATTTGAAACCTCATATCATGTTAATGCTTCAAATGACCTTCGCAACACACAGTGTTTGTTGACTACGCTCAAATTCGACCATGTAAAAAACTTCTGACATTGAAACATGAAACACAAACTTTAAAACTTCCTCACTCAGAAAAACTTGATACTTGAGACTTCTAGCTCTCAACCTTCAAACAGCAAACATCAAAGCAACCCCAAACTTTCAAAAATCAATTTTAAAAATTTCAGAACCTAAAACAATTTTAAGGTAAATATAAAACTTAAAACGTTAAATTTCTTAATTTTGAAACATAAAACTTATAAACATCAAACCTCAACCTGAGAAGTGAAATATCTTCAAAACTCAGACTTCAATATTTAGAACTTAAAACATCAATCCGAAACTAACAAATCGCAAATTTTTAAAAGTAAAAATTTGAAAGCTCAAAACGTCAACCATTGGAACCATTCTTATCCACCTAACGTTTTTACCGGACTTTACCCTATCCACTTATAAATTCTGATCCACCTAGCCCATTTGGCGGCCGAACTTCACCCTATGACAAAGTGCGGGCGCGCAGCGCCCGTACTTTTATGGTTCTGATCCGCTCATGTATTCTGATCCACCTACCCCTCTGATGCGAGGCACGGAAGCGGCGCGAAGCGCCGCTGGAGTGGCGAGTAACAATTACAGACGGCAAGTAAATAAGTGGGCGGATGAGAAATCTCTACAGAAAAACTAAGAAGCCACGCTAGACAGAACAATCAATAAACTTAAATAAATTCAACGTAATTGGAAAACGAAGTTTTACCAACAATTAACGGAAAATAAAAAACTCGTTCCTATTTTCATTTCGTTCGTTTCATTTAAATTAATTTTATATATTGAACTAATGAAATCGATAAGAACAATTTTTTATGATAATAAAAATAGCGAAAAATAACAACAGCCGCGGTTAATTCCCATTTAAATTATATATGTTCATACTAAATAAAAAGCCGTAAGAATTTTACATACTATATAACATATTAATCACTTATTTTGTTTTCTTGGATCGAAATAACAATTATCACTTTTAAAATATAAAACCGGTTTCACACTATAACAGTCGTTATAGTCCGGGTTAACGGAAGGCCGATCCTGTTGTGAATTACATCCAGTGGCTCAAATATCCAAATTTTTCATCATCATCAATTGAAAGCACTTTGAGATCGAACAGCTCAAACAACCACATTTACAAAGATCTTATATTTTATTATAACTGCAAAATAATAAATTTGAAATTTTAGTTTACGGCACGGAAAATATTTGGTCATTAAATTACTGGTTTACGGGGGTACAATCAAAAAAGTAAAACCTACCATTCAACAGACCTTTTGGTATAGTAACCTACATCTTTATTTTTGTTCTAGAAGAATTATCTTCATTAAAATTTACTTACTTAGATACGCGAATGTCTGAGAACGGTGGAAGTGCGGAGGAAGCAGCCAGGGTTGTTAAATTAAAGGATGAGCTGTCATAAAATCATTGCATCCTGAAATTTGGAGCTACATTACAACTACGGAAGTCAAAAGGCTGTTCTATAAAGCAGTAATCGAAAGTATCTCTACTTATGAAGAAGAGGTATGGGTGATATCAGTTAGAAATGCCAAAGGCCTGGATGGAATGGAGATAGACTATTGGTGTAGGAATTGTGAAATCAAGAGATTGGACAGAGTTAGAAATGAATTTGTCAGGACGAGAGCTGGAGTTGCAGAATTTTGGAAAGAATAGAATTTAAAGGATTGAAATAGTATGGGCACGTGAGGAGGATGCCTGAAGGTAGATGGTCTCAAACGATATGGAGGTGGTTGCCGGTGATGAGGTGTGAGAAAGGGAGACGGAGGTTGTCCTGGTGAAACAGTGTTATATCTAGCAATGAGGTTTAGAGATTTGCAGGAGAATTACTGGCAGCATAGGGTTAAATGGATTTTAGGATCCGACATACGGCCAATGATCCGAATGTAGTCCACTTGCACAAGAAAACAACCTGAGATTTTCATTGTAGCCTATTTGTGATAAATATCAAATTGTACAGTTTACGTTAAGTATTTTTTAACAGGTTGAGTGCTACGAGAGACGTATTTAACTCTTTGTTCAAACCCACACCGGTTTTCTAACAAAAACAAAAAATATTAAGCCATTTTTGCCACAATTTCTTCTTTGTCATATTTCACTTAATTTGAAGTTTCAAAAAGTGAAAAATACCATAAATAATTTTCTTGTTCTTTGTTTATGATTTATAACTGGTTAAAATTGAAATATAAAATCTCACGTAGAACTGGAAAATGAAAATCTAATTCTGGGAAAAACAACGCAGACAATAACTGTCATAAATTTTCAAAATAAATACAGATAACTAATTTTTTTTAATTTTTTTTAGTTTATTTCAATCCAATTTCATTATTTACTAATTTTTATCATTGTTTACTACAGATAATAAATACGGCCACAACTAAACAAAATTTTGTTTTGTTAAAACCTAAGAAATGATAATTATCGTACAAATTGTTTCACCAAATAATATATGAAATTACATTGGTTGCATCAAATAGAAACAACCGAAATTTGCTGAAAATCTTTTGAATCTTCATAACTTTTTAATAAAAATTGGTACAAAAATGCTAAGACCATTTCCGAAAATTATAGAATTTGTTTAATATTATAAACTAAAAAGTGTTATCGACAATGGGTAACTAAACAATCTCTCAATTGTTTTTATGTAGAAATACTGAGAGACAAATTCATCTCTCAAAAGAAAATTTGGCAAGAACTAGTGAGAAAAATATTCATCTCTCAATAGCGTATCTGGTATGGTCACGTTGATTCGGTGTAGCACTTAACCTGGTAAACAATAAATTATCAATTTACAATTTATAAATGTATGTCTAGTAATGTAAACAAATATTTTAGATAGATCGTTAGAATAAAATTAATCAGAACACACATACGCAAAAATGTTGAATATCGAAGTACAGTAGACTCTCAGAAATCCGGACTAATGTGGCGGACGGCCGGTCCGGATTTCGAAAAATCCGGATTTCCCGGAGGTTGGCAATTTCGTCTTTATGGCGAATAATTATGACAATAAGCATTAACGTTTATCTGCTTATATAAGAGTGAGCTTCTGAAAAAACTTTAAAACACTGTAGGCCTAATAAATTACAGTATGCTACTGATACTGTAATTATTCAATATACGAAGCACAAACATTGACTAAACTTAACGCTACTGTACCGTAATAAGATTCGATTGCACTCTTTGTAAGATTTGCAAGTTACGGATTTCAAACATGTAACAATGAACGTCATATATGTCTCAATTATACAGTAATTACACGATCAACTTAATAAAATCTAAATGTACTGTAGTACGGTACTGTGCTTAGTAAAGTACGGTTCTGGGATTAAATAAAATGCCTCGTAAAATCATAAACATAGATTTTACTGAAACACGGAGCTCCCGACGACGCAAACTACTGTGGGCCCTAAATGACAAAAAATGTCATTTACATATATTTTATATACACAATTATTATTAAAAAGTACATACACACAAATTATAGTGCTAATTGCATGATCGTTCATCGGGCCAATCCCATGAAAACTTTTTACTGGTTGTTAATTTAAAAGTTATAAATTTTCAGAAAATAAAGTAAAAAAAAATCATCGCCCGGACTAGCGCGATCCGGATTTTTGAGAGTCTACTGTAATATTCCTCATAAAAAATACCTCATAAAAAAGATATGGAGAACAGAAACAATGCCCAGAGAGTGGAACATAGGAATAATTTTTCCAATCCACAAGAAAGGAGATAAGAAAATATGTGGCAACTACAGAGGAATCACACTCCTAAATGCAGTCTACAAGATTTTCTCTAGTATATTATTGACAAGAATGAGCAGCCTTGCTGAAGATATTATAGGGGAATATCAGTGTGGGTTTCGACCGGGAAGAAGTACGATAGACCAAATATTTGCTGTCCGACAAACAATGGAGAAATGTACCGAGCATAATGTTGACTTGCACATGTTGTTCGTGGATTACCAGATGGCATTCGACTCTGTAGACAACACAGAACTGTTGAATGTGCTAGAAAGCTATGGTTTCCCTCAAAAACTAATTCGCCTCACCAGGATGACATTAAAAGATAACAGAGCCCAAGTTTTAGTAGGAGGTAAACTGAGCAGAAGTTTTCATATCAACAAAGGCGTCAGACAGGGAGATTCACTATCGGCCTTGCTATTCAATCTTGCCCTGCACAAAGTAGTTGAAGATATTGACCCAAAAGGAAATATAATTCACAAGTCCAAGCAATTCCATGCTTATGCCGACGACATTCTGCTGGTGGCCAGAAACATGAATGCACTAAAAGAAATGTTCACATCCCTAGAGAGAGCAGGTCACAATATGGGTCTAAGTGTAAATGAAAATAAAACAAAATACCTCAAGATGACAACCTCACTAGCCAGAAGATGCCGTGAAGACCTTCGTATAGACAACTATACTTTTGAAACTGTGGACTCTTTTACATACCTTGGAACAGAAATAAATATAAACAATGATATTGGTCAAGACATTAAAAGAAGGATAAACCAAGGTTTCCGGGCCTACCATGCAAGCGACAAGCTCCTCAAGTCCAAACTAGTGTCCAGGCAAACTAAAATGAAAGTGTACAAAACAATCATAAGACCAATTGTTACATATGGATCAGAAGCCTGGACCCTGACTGCTTATAACGTTAATACTTTAAATGTTTTTGAAAGAAGAATTATCAGGGAAATATATGGAGCAGTAAGGACCAATGGAGAATGGAGAACAAGAACAAACTCAGAGATTGAGGAAATCCTGGAAGGTGCTAATATTGTTCGTTTTATAAAGTCAAGGAGAATAAGCTGGCTTGGGCATACCTACAGAATGAATGAACAGCGAATGCAGAGGCAAATGCTCACAGGTAATATGATGGGTGCAAGAAGGAGAGGCAGACCAAGGAAACGATGGTTGCAGGATGTCGAGATGGATCTGACAGCAATGTCAGTGAGAGGTTGGAAGCGGAAAGCGATGGAGCGAGACGTGTGGAGGCAGATCGTAGAGAAAGCCAAGGTTCACCACGGACTGTAGCGCTATGAGAAGAAGAAGACTGTAATATTATTTACCTCTACTAAAAATTGTTAAAAACTATAACACTGTAAGTTTAAAGATCGATATACTACACTGTTCGTGCGTACAATTCAAACCCATAAAAATCGATTAACCAGAAAAAATTATTCAAGAAGGCAATTCACCGGAAACGATGAACGTGTCTAGTGATGTACATACCTTTCATAGTGAAAGAACATTTCCTCTAACAAGATTCTGTACTAACGATTGCTGTGGTAATAATAATAATGATAGTGATGATGACTGAAATAACTATTAAGTATCTAGTAGTAGTGTGCCACTATATAATAATAGCTTCGGCTCCAACAAATCTATAACAATAAAATTGGAGCGCCTGAAAATTTAATACTCTAACTTAATATTTTTTAAGTTTATATACAGTTAGCCTACATTACCATCTTGATCATTAGTGGCGACAGTAGGTTACGGTATTGTAATTAAAATAAAATCCACTGTTCCGGTTAGAACTAAAATACGCACGGAATAAATTTTTACGAATCATAAATAGAAGTTTTGTTGTCGCTTTGTAAACTTCCAAACGTAAGAAAAATTACACAATTTTTATGGGTGGCAATTTTTAAATTGTCATCTATCATTTTCCTTTGTTCGTCTGTCCGCCACGCCCAGATGTCAGAAACTATAAGAGATGGCAGCAAACGGTTTATGAATTCGTAATCTACACAAAAAGTTAGTGGCCCTAAATTGGGTTTTAAGTTTCGGTTTCAAATGGAAGTGGCCCAAAACCGGAAGTAAAGAAATCAAAGTCAGAAACTAAAAGAGATAGCAAAAAAACAGTTTTCGGAATCGTAATCTACACAAAAGGTTACTGGCCCTAAATTGGGTTTTAAGTTTCGGTTTCAAATGGAAGTGGCCCAAAACCGGAAGTAAAGAAATCAAAGTCAGAAACTACAAGAGATAGCAACAAACAGTTTTCGGAATCGTAATCTACACAAAAGGTTATTGGCCCTAAATTGGGTTTGAAGTTCTAGTTTTAATCGTGAGTGGCTTCAAACCGGAAATCAAGAAATCAAAGTTGGCATTTGGAAACAAAAATAGTATTATTCAAATCTTCTTAAGAGGACCCGAAATGCGTATCTCCGTAATGTTAATGAAAGGAATATTTTCTCAAAAACGGTCGGGAGTTTCTTGTCCAATTTTCTTGTGGTTACTTTTCTGGCTATTCTACACCCACGGAGTTAGTAGCATCTCGATATATTGTTAGGAAGATAAGACATTTTTTAAATAATCACTTTTGAAAATCATAAATCTTTACCTATTGAAGTGGAAAATAAATATTTAACACATTATTTTACTGTAATATTAACTCAGTACATTGAAATTATGGTATGAAAGGCTGTGCAAAAATTTCATTAAAATCCATTCACAGTTGGCTGAGAAAATGTTCCTTACGCGTCAAATATTGTTATTTACGGGAAACAAGCTAAGAAGAACGCATTCTACGTTAAATAATTTAATATGTGTTTTTTAAGTTCATAGGGTAATATATTATATTACCCTAGGGTAAGTTATATTACCCTAGGGGGTCTGGTGCTAACTTAAAGTTTTAAAACAAAAAACATCGCACAAAATAAAAAAAATTATGTATTTATCCATTGTCATTCAAAAAAATAGAGATGTAAATGGTAGTGTTTAAAAAATAACGTAACGATTTAACATATTTTTAATTTAAAAAAAAACTGCAAAACCCTCAACAAATTATACCGTTGGATGCAGAAAACTCTGAATTTTAATAATTTTCAAAAAACTGGCAATGTGAAAATTTTCAATTTCTTTCGTTTCGGGTATCCTTAAAGAGTAGACACAGAAATCATTGGGTTTGAAGTTCCGGTTTCGACTAGTAGTGACCCGAAACCGGAGGTAAAAAAAAATCAAACTCAGAAACTACAAGAGATAGCAATAAACGGTTTACGGATCTGTAATCTACACAAAAAGTTAGTAAGCCTAACTTGGGTTTGAAGTTCCGGTTTTGATTGGAAGTGGCCCAAAACCAGAAGTCAAATCAATCAAAGTCGGAATTTGGAAACAAAAATAGTGTCATTCAATTCCTCTTAAAGAGTAGACACAGAAATCCGTAGTGGATTTTGCCATCAAAGTTAAACCTTTTTAAAAATATCTAACAGCAATGAGGCGCGTCATCTCATGAAAAGGTTTTTCTATAAAGTCATCAGAAATTTAAGTTAAAAAACATTCATACCGATCGTTTTATACATGTTTGGCATCAGCTCACCATACTAAACCACTTGCTTAAACGGGGATCATTAATTTATTTCAGATCATCTGTGTCAGCTGAATTACTCGTGGTGGTACGGTAGCCAAATCCAATTAAACAAAAACAGTGATTGCAAAGATATTAACTTCTGTTGACTGCTGCTAACGCCTCACTGCAATACTGTATTGCCGGCAACTGGCAACAAACAAAATTTTCTCAAAATTCACTTTTAGTTTTTCAGAAATTCGGTTATCGTCACCTGAAGTTAATATGTAAACAAAAATTCACTTTTAATCACCCTTGTTAGTTATTTGTGCATGTACAGTGTATTGCAACGACAAATGAGCTTATGATGACGATGATATAAATTTATAACATGAGAAAGTAGACCACCCATCGATGGAGCTTCAATGATTTTGTTTTGTAATTACTTTTACATTAGTGTTTATACTGTAACCATTTAAAGTTTTAAGATAGCAACAAATCTCTTTAGCCTTCTGAGCATGTTGTCCGATTAATTAACTGAGCTACTCTACCTGATTAGTTCGTTTTTATGTCTTTCTGATTTTCAGTAGAAATTACTATAGTAAAACAGCTGTTAACTTAGTTTTAATAAATCACTGTGTGCGGTTTAGGTCATCAGCCGAAAGGCTGGTTTGAACCTGTAGACGTTTTACTAAGTAAGACGAGGAGTGGGTGGTTTACAATTGGTTTCCTCACCGAGAAGAAAAGTACGCTTACCAGCACGCCGGGCCCTCATAAAAGCACATATTTTCCACTCTGCAAATGACACCTTCACTTCATTCACCACAGGGTCTGGCTGTATAATGAAATTCATTACTTTCATAGGAGATAACTCTAATTAGTGTATTTTACACCTCTACCTCTTCTGTTCTTAAATGATTCAGTCATTCAATTGGCCAACCATGTGACAAGAAACAGAAATATTTATTTTAGCACTTCAATGAACAGATTGAGTGTAAATAATTTGACACTCCACTCGTCAGTTATGGGCTTCAATATAAATAAATAAATCACTACAAAAAAAGACTACATAAAAAAATTAATCACTACAAAAATATAAAAGAGAAATGTAACACATTAACAGAAGCTTGGGTGCTTAAAAAGAAACAAAAGTCAATGATCCAAGGAGCGAAATGATGTGTTTTAGACACATGTAAAAAACAAGACCACATCAGAAGATTGATAAGAGAGGAATATGGAACTCCACCAATAAATGAGATCATCACAAAATATAAAGGACAATGGACAGATCTTTCATTAAGAATGTCACAGGATGACTACCTTTAAATGCATGGCTTTATGAACTGAGGAATACAAGAGAAGTAGGGAGACCGAGGAAGAGATTGAACAGGCTCAATTGCAGCCTAATCCTTGATGGACGACGAAGACGACAATTTTTGTACGGATACCAACAGAACTGTAATAAGGAAATAAATTTTCAATTATACTCTTTGTTTTATTTAAGACTCCAGAGTACGGAGTTTTTCTGTTGGAGCTCTACAAAACTGTAAAAAATTTCATAAAATGTTTTAATTTTTCTAACAAAAATGATCAATACAGAATAAAATGTGTGAAGTATTACAGTTTCAAGCAAAGTCAAGTTAATCTAACAGTTAAACAGAGACCTAAAAAAATTCAAAAGTACAAATTGATTAGAAAAAAGAATCGTAGATTTTTTGGGTTGAATCGTTTGATAGGGGAATAAGGGAGGTGATTCAATGGACGGCAATGTAATTTTATTGTTCAGATTAATTCAGCCTCTAGCAGATGAAGTTCTGATGCCGCCACTCGCTTCTATCAATCAGCTTTTCCATTCACTAAAAATCCATAGCTAACAACAGTATGGATAAAAGCTAGATAGGATTACAATCTTGCCACTTTGCAGCTGCCAAAATTCCCTTTTGCCATTATTAAAGCCATGTAGTATCTCATACCAAGACGAGATAATTAAAAAATATCCTAAAATCCTAGGACTTTATTAGCGAAAATGATAAAATAAAAATTTTTAATTTGAGTAATATATCTATTTAAATACTTTTAAGCACTTCGAGAATTTAAAAGAATAGGATTTTTGAAGTAGGTTGTTTACATTAGTAGACTAATAACCAGCTCTTTTAAATAGAATAAAAACACTTCTGAAGTCAACATATTTTTAATAATACCTCTACTGTTACAAAATAGATAAAAGTATTTACTGCAAGATGGCAATGCTACTTGAGCTTGAGGAAAGGAAGAAAATTCTACAGTGAAATAAAGCTGCGTGGGCTGCAAAAAGAGTTTTCAAAAAATATTTAGGTACTTTACATGGTCTAAAGTGGCTCTAAAAGAAAATGAAACGTAACAGAACAAGATCTTAATGGAGAGGAATTACAAACGTACATAGATTCACTGTATTTTCGTAATGGAAGTCATTAATTGAGGTAAGATACAGTAGATATTTTTATTTATATTTATATAACAGGTTTAGAAGATAATTTGTACATACACATTTCATATTTTATTGTGTTTTGTTTTTTCATTTGTATATAAACTTATGTAATAGTACACTATTTTAATAAAAATGTCTTAGTAGTTTATTTAGTATTTAAGTAAATAACATGTAGTTGTAATTATTACTAACACACTAATAGATTACCGTAGTAGAAGCAGTAGTATAATGAATAAAGAAGCACTGAATTGATCTACCCTTTAACATGAGAAACCATAGTTGGGGGAATTTATTTTCCCACCACGAAATAATATAAAATAGTTTTAGATTTTAAAATTACAATTACGGAGATTAACTTTGTAAAGATATTTTTGTTAAGTAACGGGAAAAAAAGAATAATATTTTTTATAGAACTATGACGGAAGAATGTTGGAAACAAAATACAAATGTTTCTTATTGAACAAAATATCCACGACTAAATTGAAAAAAATTGGTGAAATTTTCTCTGAAATCTGAATGCGGAATTTGAAAGGAAATACACAATCATTTTGCTATTGATATTAAATATTTCCTCTAATTTGAAATGTCAAAGAATTTAATTATTAAAACAATGAGTTGGTAATGAATGGATTTGTTATGAAGTGATAAAGAATCGAAATTTACGTTTTTTATTATTATTTTTGAAATGAAAGGTTCCAATGATAATTACAGTCGTATATTACCGCTTTCTGTATTCGTCGGTGCACGGTACTTCCTGTAAATAAAGGATATGTCAGATGCATTCTACAATATCTCTGAATGTACCTCCCAGGACCATACATATACATCTAACTCCTTTTCTACCATTCTAACGTTGAAATTCCTTTCATCTTTGTTATTTGTTCTCATAAAGTATTACAAACAAAAATACAGTCACGCAAACTTTTAAAAAACCAATGATGTGTTAGTATATAGCAAAATGTTTGTTAAAAAACAGGCAATTCAGTGATTTCAATAAAACTAAAATAAAAAAAAATTAAAACAGCATAATTAGTTACTTTTCATGAAGACAACGTGTAACATAAGCTTAAGTAATAAAAAAATCTGGTATGAAACACTCACACAACATTCTCGTACCACGGCAAATAATGAACAATATAATCTAACATTAGTAATAAAACATTAGAAATAAACAAAAAACTAACCTCAATAAACATAACCTAATTTTAATCATGAGTGAAAGACGCAAAATGAAAATTAATCTCAGTTTGGCTCAAAAATACGTAAAATAATTTTTTCATAATAAACTAGGCTCTGTAGAGAAAAATGCTTTAAAAATAAAAGTTGTAGATATTTTAATTTCTTAAAAATTTGATTCTATAGACTGTTGTAAAATGCATGCTTAGGCTGAAATTTCAAATAAATTGATTTTTTACACGTTTTCAAATTTTCAAATTTCGTGAGAAAAAAAACAGAAAATCGTTAATTACCGCTAAATTATAAAAAAATACCGCTATTATATAAAAAAATGTTTGAAATAAAAGTTGTAGATTCTACAACTTATATTATATATATTTTTGCGCTAAAGTGCATCATATTAAAGCCGCAATCTTAAAAAAAGAAACATTTTTTTACGAGAAAACAGCCTCACCACAAATTTCAGGAGACATGACGCCTACCTTATCTTGTGAAGCATAAAAAATGTAGTAAATGAGGCGATTTTTAAAAAAATTGTAGAAGCCGTTTTTGAGTAAATCGCAAAAAAATTAAAAATGACACGAATAAACTACTACTTCCGGTTGACCAATTTTGATGAAAATGTTTGTGTTGGGTCCTCTAGTGGTGTCTAACTTACGTTTCAAGTTTCAAGTTCGTACGATGTTCCGTTCTTGAGAAATTCTGTTCACACACACACACACACACACACACACATATATACACACACAGACCAATCGTTAAAAACATGTTGATTTGACTTAATTTCGAAAAATCGACATGGAAACATTACTTTCCTTTCTATATATTTTCATATAGGCAAGAGAAAGTAAAAACGAAACTTTAAAGTCGCTATTATTAATATTGTGACGTATCTAGGGGAAAGTGATGTTTCAGAATTCTCTAGCAAGACTAAGATTTTAGAAGTGTTAATGTAAATAATAATATTATTAAAATTGGGTCATTTCCAAGAAATGGTTACAAATATAGTTAATAAATGGTTAGGTATAGTATAGGCCTATTGTCGTGACAGCTACCTGAGAGGCGTCTACTATGTATCGTTTATTGTATATTGTATAAATTGGTTGTAAGTCTGATTTAATTTATTACAATTAGTTTATTATTATTATCAATGTAATTGTAATAATTGTAATTTATTTGTAGATTTAAGTAACATTATTAATATTGTAACTTATAGTGTGTAATAAATAATTGTAATTTTAAACGATAGTTTGTTAATTATTTATTTTACACAGATCCCAAATGGTCCTCAGAAATGTAACGTCGTCTCGTTACTTGGAAGTTCGTTTCGTAATTTAAATTTATCGCGGCGTTGTGACGTCACCTGGTATAGTGCGCTCTTTTGGGGAGTTTCGCTACCTGCCTGTTTCTGATTTTTCTTTCTGTTGTAAGATGTTGTTCGGAACGTTTTGCTTGTATAGGTTATGTGTACTTTGTTGGTGATATTTTCTTGATTTTGTTAAATCAAATTTATTAATTTGTTAAATCATATTTATTTATTTATTATGAGTACTCTTTTTACCCTATCCGTAGGTAAGTTCTTTGGTTTTTTTTCTTTAGAATTAAGCAGATAGCCTGGAAAGTCTCACAAATATTCTTATGAATACGATGTTATTTTCTAACATCTAACTTTGGAAATTATGTTGTACAATTTTTATTTTTATTTTTTAAATGACTTGTTTTCAACTAGTACTTGTATTATTTACTATTCTCTGTTTTCTGAATATGATTATATACACCTTTCTGTGGGACTTAAGTTCCGTTTATTTTAATAAGTAGTGCTGTTTTCCTTCTGGAAATTTCTTCAGACAATTCTGTGCCTGTTCGGTACATGTGTTGTAATTTTTATGCACACCTCTGTATGCTTTATCTTTTTACTTGTTTCTCTTATTTTTTTAAATAATTCAGCTAGTGTTTTTCAAAATTTAAATTTTTCTTTAATTCTGTTTGTCAAGTTTTTTTTCTTAATGGGGGGGCTCTAAAATTTTGTTCTCTTGTGAGTGCAAGATTTTAATTTTGTTTGGTTTTGTAAATTTTCAGGGTTCTACTTACGGTTTCTACCTTTGGTTTCTAACTTTGGTTTCTATTAATGGTTTCTAATAATGATTTCAACTTCTGTTTTCAACATTTGATTTCAACTTATGATTTCAAATTATAATTAAGAAATGTAAAAGAGCATGCGTTTGTATTGGCTTATTATTATTCAAAGAAACTGGATCTGGTAATGTACTCTTTTAATATTTTTATATCATTATCGGATATCTTCATCGAGTAATTTTTGGATATGACTGGGTAAATCTACCTCACCGATATAAGAAGGGGTATCGCCTAATCAACTACTTCTACTATTTTTGGAGACTTACCTGTTTTTTAAATTAACTAGTTTTGTAAAATATATAAAGTGTTGAATTTTTATTAAATATTTTTAATAACAATTTATTAAAATATTAATAAAATTATTAATTATTAAATTATTAAATTTATTTAATAAAATTTATTAAATTTTTTTAATAGAAATAAAAGGAAAATAATAATTATGTGATATGATAATTTGGTTATTTGATATTGTATGCCGTTCTATAAGATGTATTAATATTTTTTTTGGGGTTGTCGACAACAGAATTTTGTTAGTTTTCGCAGGGTGCACCCACCTTTTGTGATTAGTATTTTTTTTGTAATTTTGTTAACATGGAACGACTCCATATCTTGTAACAAATCTATAAACTTAAAAAAATATTTTTATTGGTGAAATTGATGATTTTCACATATAAGAAATCTTTGTATTGTGTCTATTTAAATTAACTATTATAAATTTTTTGATATTATTTGGATATAAATTTTGGGTAAAATTTTGAGCCATCCATAACTTCTTTTGCATGCATGTTTTTAATTTTTTTTTTGTTTTTGCTCTTTTCTTGTTGATTAAATTTAATATTAAAATTTCTTTTGGTGCAACTATTACTTTGGTTAATTTATGTTTTCCCTTAGCAACCACAATTCTACGCTTCCTGTTTTTTTTACTTATTGTTGTGTTTTTTTTATTTATGTTCACCTTAATTAGTAGCGTTTTCACGAGGTGTTACATAAGAAGTGTCACAATATACAAATATCGGAACTCAACCTAGCACCTTAACGTTCTTCGCTTATAAAAAATATGTAATTAGAATTATCGCTAACACTTCAAAATATTCTTCTAGCAAAAGATTGTTTAATAAGTCCAATTTACCGTTTCTTTACGTAAACGAATTTAAAAATTCGCGAAAAGGAACACAGTGTTATTCACAAAAAAAAATAGGTACAACCATAATCATGAAGCACGCCGCAACGATGGCTACAGAGTTGAAAAATACAGAACTTCAAAATTCTCGAAATGAGTTCACTACAATTCCGTTCGATTTTTCAAAAATGATTATGTAAAATAACACTCCTTAATTTAAAAAAACTTCAATCGGGAAATAAACATTATTTTGGCCATCTACACCCCAATAAAAAACTCAATAAAAATGGCCTAATGTTAAGCTTGCTACGCCGCAAAGCGGAGGTCCCGGGTTCGATTCCTGGCCAAGGTCTGGAAAAATTATCATAAATTCAAACCCACCGTTCCTCAATCCAATGTAGTCTTTAATGACCAATACGTTCATACGACTTTAAATAAACTAAAAAAAGTTTTTTAACAAAATATGCATTCTATTCTGTTCAGGATTTCTTAAATTATTTTACTAAAATGCTTTTCTACTGTAATCTGGGAAAAAATTAGAGTTAAGTAACAATGTTAATAGTAAATTACAAACCTGGAATTTCAAATAAACTTATTTATTAAAATTTAAGTAATAATGTAGCCCTATACACTTTTTCTTGTTATATTAAATGGTAAATGTAAAATTTCAAATTTCTTTTAAAATATATTATCTATCATTATATGTGAGGATATCAGTTACTATATTCTGGTCTCTGCCAAATAAAAATTTATTTATTTCAGTACTGTGAAAAGTGAAAAAGTAGAGGGAGGTTGCATTGGCTGTTGAACACTTTTTTCATTCTATTAAAGATGCTTATCCTCTCAAATACCAGTTATACATTCATGTTTTCATTAACTTAATAATATAATTGTAATTTTTCTCAAGCTCCGGCACCGAAGCGTTAAAAATAAGTTATGCGTTAAAAAAGTGAAAAATTGATAATTTGAAATTATTAAAAATTTTGATTGTTGCGTTGAACTCAAAGAATGGAACAGTTGGAAGGCTGGTTTTTATTTATGTATCGCACTTTTATTACTTGAAATAATCAAAAATTAACATAAAAAATAGTATCAACGTTTTCACAGAAAATTAGCTAGAAATAAAAACGATCTAAATAAGACGATTAGCCCAGCTACTTTACCGGACAACCCTCCCAAAAGGCTAAAGAGAACTTTGAACAGAGATTTATTGTTACCCTAATAAAAAAACAAACAAAAATAAAACCAAGAAGCTCCATCAATGGGAAGTATGCTTGCTCACGTTATCATTTGTATCATTGTCACCTTCAGCACATTTGTTATTATATTCATTGTACAGACAGAATTAAATGGCAAGTTTAAAGAAACAAATGTTCACGGTGTGAAAAATTGTCAAAATTTAACGATTGGTGAAATTTGTTGATAACCCTTTACGTTTCAATTTCAAAAACTTTCAGATAATGTTAACATTTCAGTCACATATTAATTATAGTCAAGCTTTATAATTTGTTTTTGTTTTATATCTCTACGATATACCTAAAATGAGGTATTGAATTTGACGTGAACTCATATGAACGTGAAAATATGCTGTAAAAATTATATAAAAATTAAAAAGGGTAGTTTGATTTTTTTTTATAGAACATGAGTAACCAAGTTAAAAAATGTATTTTTTTAAATAGTCAAGCAACCACCTCTGGCTCATTTGAGATGGAATGACTTTATAGCTTTTATTCTAGCTGAATTTGTAAAAGCCTGAAAGGCACCACTGAAAATGACAATGAAAAATTTAATTTTATGAACAGCGTTGTCCTCTTTTACAGTGTGAGAGTAACCATTTAGGTTAGGCCTAATAGTTGAGACGTAATAAGCTTACTATTTCTGCTATTATAATTTGACATTATATTCATCGAGGAATATATCTTGCGTTATATTATATAAAAAAAGTTAAAATAAAATGTAAATGGATTTTTCCACAAGCAGAAATGAAAATTTATTGCTTGGGGGGATTTTGTGATGAAAAATGAGTGTCGTACTAGTAGTATTAGTACTACATCTACTAGTGAAAAGAAGAAAAATTCACTTCCAGTCAGAACTTAGTGATGATAATAAAGTAACAATGCGTATCGTAAGTTATATATGTTAACATTATTACATTATCGTACATTTTGATTCAGAAAAAAATTGACATCAGCTTTTTTCGTTCACTAACACATGCCAGCGAGCGCCTCACTATAGTTAAAACGGGTATATCAGCTCCACGATATTTTAATTAAACATCACATTTCTATATACGTTTCATTTCCATTGAAAATAATAAATTTATCCTTGCAGGATCATACTATTGTCATCAATCATATACTGGGGTCAGCAATCCTCAAAGCCTTCCTCTATTTAGCACTAGCCATTCCTCTTTTAACGTCACACTCAACATCACAAATGAGAAAGCATTTATTTTATGGATTTGTATTCCTTACCAGCGGGTGATAAGCCGACCAGCATGGAAAGAAAATTTTAATTTGTTAAACAATTTATTGTAGCCTAAATACTTTTTTATCTTACGCACATTCATACGTGCGTAGAACTATTGGATATAAATGATGCTATAAAATTATACGTGTAAATACCATTAAGTAATAATGTAAAAATAACTATTATTACTATAAAAAATGAGTATCATAAAAATAGTTTAGGATTTTACCACGAAAACCATTATTCACGTGAAGGGATTGAAATTCTTCATTTAAATTTGGTACACATTTTTGCAGCTACGTACTCTAAAAAATGAAAAAAAAAAGATTTATACATTTCCATTTTTTTCAAAATGGCGGACAAATGAGTTTTTAAAAAAGTTTTCTTCGAATATTATTAAGTTATGTCGAAAGGCTGTCTATTGACTGAAATGTTCGGCTTATTATTACAAAAAGATATTTAATTTTTGAAAATTGGACGGTAAACAACCGAGATATAGCGAAATTTTGGTTGCTTAATTTTTTGGCTGGTTTCATCTTATCCAATACAAAAATTAAATTGTTATCCAGCCTAATTTTAATTTAAACTATGTTTTTTACTGGAGAAGATAAACCCGGTTAAAAAATTAAGCAACCGAATTTTCACTAAATCTCAGCTGTTTACTGTCCGATTTTCAAAACTTAAATATCGTTCTGTTTGTAACAATAAGCCTACCATTCCAAATAGTAAAAACCTTGTCTAAATAATAAAAAAATACAAATAATACAAATAATACAAAAAAATATATAAAATATACAAATAATACAAAAATACAACTAATACAAAATAAAATACAAATACAAAAATAATACACATAAATAAGCAAAAATATCAACTAAATAAATGTAATGCTAATTTTATAAAGTGAAATTTGTAACTAACCAGTTTAAATATTGCATTTTGATAAGGAATTTAATTTTCTTACTATAAGCTTCAGAAGTTTTCTTGTACTTTTAAACGGATGATTGGTAAATTTACAAAATTTACCGAAGGTGAAATAATATGTATAAAGAAAATGTAACCATTATATATTAGTAAGGGATCTTACTTTTACGTAAGTGATTCTTTCGTTTGCTATTTATTTCAGTTTATTTAAATTTCGTAATCGATATTAACGTTCGACTTGAAATTCATGTCTTGTTTGTTTTCTTATATTTAGTATTTTATGTTATTTATATTTCCTACATACTTTTCTTTCATATGGTAAATATATTCATATCTTTGCAATATTTTACATTAGCTGGTATAGTATTATAATAAATAGGATTGATACACCAATAGTTGCCGGTGGCTCGGGCCATGGTTTGTATAACGGTACGTAGACTTATTGGTTTTTGCATTACGGATCTGAATACAAAAGTTGCAAGGACATTGTTTGGGTTTTTTTTCACATCGCTACGTACTTCGTATTGCATACAAAGTAGGGCGCTGGAATCAGAATTGGTCTCTAAATCGAGAATAAAACGTAAAAAAGATTTTTACATCCAGGCCAATTCTCATACATACAGTAACGTAGAGTCGCAATAAAAAAATGTACACATATCTTCCGCCTCTTTTAAATTGTGACTGTTCCTTGTTAAAGCTTAACTCTCAACTGAGTTGTTCTGGGGGAAAAGATCGGCCTCCGCTCCACATAGGCTTTTATTTTTTATTTATGACTTGTATTATAAAAGAAAATTAAACTATAAATACAAAATAAGAACAAAATATTGTTGGAACTGCAAAGAAAAAGAAAAGTTAATCTTTTATTTTTATGAACATAAGTCATCTTTTTAAGTTTCTTATTTTGTTACATATGCTACAAAAAACTAAAGACTGAGTTTACAAACTTGAATATATGAAATATTCGTATATTTTTAAAACTTATTAGTTGGTAAAAAATTTGAAATATGGTAATTTTTACATGGATCAAAGGTTTACAAAACAGTAGTATCAATCTCATTTGTAAATTTATAAATTTTTCATACAAAAATAAAGAAGACAAAAGTATAGATCTGATTTAATAACATCTTTAAGTATTAGAAAGAATTACAAGCGGCATTTTAGCACGCCTAAATCTTTATAGCACTACCAGATTTTAATAAAACTCATTCAATCTGAATTGGGATGGATAGATCAGTGTTAAGGACCTATTAGCTCTCTTGCAATGAGGCTTCGCAACTACACTCACGACTGTAAGCAAGGGTAGCTTAAGAACATGGATAATATTTCTATATTTACGATACTTTTTAGTTTAATTTGAAGCTGCGAACAATTTTACAATCCAAATAGATAATAATGAACTTTTACAAGTTCCCTACAAATAAATGTTAAAATTTGTTACGAACGAATGAATGACTTGTACGGACAAATTAATAAATTGTAACATACATCGACTATCAGATCCTCATCCTACGCGGCTTTCTATGCGAGGGTAATTTATTCCTTTCCGAGCGCCGCTAGTCCTAATATTGTCTTTCTAGTAGAACGAAGAATTTTCTACTGTGTTCTATTACTTTATTAAGTTCTTTATCTTTCGAAAGAGTTTTATGGTTGTCTATTATAAACAGTGCCTACCCTTTTCTTAGTCAGTGTTGTGTAAACCGTTATTAAGAGAGTTAGTTTTTACTTTCTCTTGCCAGTATGAATATAAATATAATTAAGAAGGAAAGTATTGTTTTCATGTCGATTTTTCGAAATCAAGTTTTCACCGGATCTAGGTATTTTCAGACACGCTGAACTCAAACAAAGCATGTTTTTAGCGATTAGTCTGTGTGCGCATGCGCGGGTTTGTATGTGAACAAAATATCTCAAAACGACACAACGTGCGAACTTGAAATTTGAAACTGAAGTTAGGTACTAGAGGACCCGACACAAACATTTTCATCAAAATCGGTCAACTGGAAGTAGTAGTTTATTCGTGTCATTGTCACTTTGTCATTTTGTTTTGATTTATAAGCAAGTGAAACTCGATGGTACTTTTTTACATATCTATTTATTATAACTATAAAGTTTCCAGTCTGTAGAGTGTACGATACGTCCGGCATATTAATTCAAAAGTAGAAACCTCTTCGTGGACCACCCGGTATAATAAACGTAGTAATTAATTTGTAAATAAATATTTTTTATGAATTTAAAAAATTTTATTAAAAACTTTCCAGATCCTGAAATAATACGGGATTAAAATCACTTTTCTACAAAGTTTTAACAGAATAGACGATCAGTAAATTTTTTCTAATAAATGTTGTCTAATTATTGTGTTCTACTCGTGTCTAATAATTCCCCTTAACAAGCAGAAGGAGTGTTAAATTATTTTCATTCGATTTGTCAGTTTCAGAACTAAAAAATAGTTTTGTTTGTTATCACATTGTCAGCCAATTGTAAGACTGAAACATTTAGGAACAGAAGAGGTAGAGGTGTAAAAGACACTAGTCAGATATTTCCTCTGAGAGTACTGAATTTCATTAAACAGGCACACCTTGTTGAGAATGAAGTGAAGGTGTCATTTGCAGGGTGGAAAGTAAGATGCTTTTCAGAGGGTCTAGCATGCTGATAAGCATACTTTTACACTCAGTGAGGAAGCCAATGGTAAACAACCTCACGTCGTTTTACTTAGTAAAGCCTTTAAAGGTTCAAACCAGCTTTTCGGCTGATGACCTAAACAACAATTTTCTCAGTGATATTGTTGATCATGTAACGAGGAAAGAAAGAGATCGATTCAAACTGGCGATATAAACCGAAATCCGAGAGTTTCCTGTATAATAATTTGTGATATTTTAACAACCAACATATATATTCCTATGTATCCAACATATTCTATTCCTGTTTGTTTATACTGAAATACGTATTAATTGCAAAAATGCAAGATACAATGGTTGAAAATATACACAATAGATGCAGTACTGTGTGCTGAATAGTATTTTTAAACGTCAGGTAAATGTGAATAGGAAAGAAAATGTAAGGGAAAACAATATTACCAGTAGCTACTGTAATTAATTTTAGATAATTTTTCAATTCTATTTGAAGGTTTCAATAAACAGGAGTTGTGAAAAATCACTGGTAGTCCTTTCACTCACACATCATTCATCAAATTTGAGAGGAATGACAAGGGACTTATTTCTCTTCTCATTCTATCATACTTGCTTTACTCATTTTTCCCTCTCTCTTTCTTCCCAACTTCAACATACCATATCCCTCTCCACGTTTTTAACTGTATCAACCAACCCTACTTCAACCCGACATTTTTCATAATATAATAATGCTCCTGGCCTTTTTTTTAATTTTGCCGCTAATTTTTTCCATTTCCCGTTTACAATTTTAATTAATTTTTAATAAAGAGTTATTTTTCAGTACTTCTGTGTTTATGTATAGCATTTAAAATGTAAATTTTAAAGGGGTAAAATGTTTTGGTATTGTTTTAAATTATTTACTCAGTTTTGGTATTTAATGCAATTTTATTAAAATTTGAAACAAGTTCCAGATGTACATAAACGAATAAAATAATTTCATAATATTAAACGTTGTTATCTGGTTTTGCATAGTATTAGAATGAGTAACGACATATAAAACACAGATGAATTATGAAGAATTAGTACGTTTATCCAACTATTTTAAATTAATATAACTGATTTGCTTGGTTAAATTTTAGTGTTACAAATAAATTGTCATAAAAGCAGATATAAATCATAAAACAGCTACGTACCAGTTTATAAATCTACAGATATTCACGAAGGACATATGAAACGCTTTAAAGCAGGGTAATTTATAATGTTTTAAGTAAGAAAAATCTTTCGCTAATCGTTGGCAATTAAATTGTCATCTATCATTTCCTTCATCCGTCTTTCCGTCCGTCACACCCAGATGTCAGAAACTACAAGAGACAGCAACAAACGGTTTTCGGATTCATAATGTACACAAATTAGTAGGCCTGGATTGAATATAAATTTCCGATTTCGACTGGAACAGACCCAAAACCGGAAGTCAAGAACTCAAAGTCGGAATTTGGAAACAAAAATAGTATCATTCTAATATTCTTAAAGAACAGATACATTGGGTTTGAAGTTCGTGTTTCGACAGGAAGTGGCCCAAATCAGAGTCAGAATTTGGGAACAAAAATAGTATTATTCGATTCCTCTTAAGGACTAGATACAGAAATAATTGTGTTTGAAGTTCCGGTTACGACCGGAAGTGGTATAAAATCGGAAGTCAAGAAATCAAAGTCGGAATTTGGAAACAAAAATAGTGTCATTAGATTCCTCTTATAAAGCAGATACAGATATCACTAATAGTTTTTGCTACATTCAAAGGTAAGCCTTTTAAAAAATTGCCACCAGCCATGAGACGCGTCGTTTCATGAAAGAGATTTTTTTCTGTTGATATTAAAACTCTACTGGAAGAAAACTTGTAATACCAATAAAAAAATCTTTTAGACTTTAATAATTTTAGAGGAGGTTGGCACTTATCTTTTGCACGGAAGGTTCAAGTCTATAATATCAGTCTGAGCGGAAAATCACTATACCATATGATATTGCGTGAGTTAGTCTACATCACATAATAATGTTACTGGAACTCGACACACTCTATCCCCCGCAAACTCTCTTTCATCCTACCCACCCATCATCATCCTCTATCTCCACACATCCGAATGTTTTGGTATCTCTTTTTAAGGCAGCTGACATTTAAGTGCCGTTATTAGTATTGTGTACCGCTTATAAGTATGCCTCAGTAAGAAATGAATGGAATGTTTGTAGTATGCACAGGACAGCGGCATACTTCTGATACTACTAAAACACAACTGTTTTTGAGGTTACTTTTTTGTTTATTTCTAATATTTTATTACTAAAGTTAGGTATATTGTTCATTATTTTCATTGGCAAGAGAAAGTTTTGCGAGTGTTTCACACCAGATTTTTTTTTTATTAATATATATTATTATTTTATTATAAATGTGTCAACATAAATATAGATATAGCTAAAAGGTATATTACCAGATAAGATTGGGTATTAGAAATAAATGTTGCTCTTCAAACAGTTACAGTTCTTACAGGTTTGTGGTTGATTTATTTATTTATTTAATTAGGATAAATAACGAATACATTGTATAAAATTATGAAATCTATAGTGAAGAAATTCGTACATTGAATTGAATAAAATCAGCTTATTAGTTTAACGTAAATGCTTCTTTTCCTAAAGTACGCTTTCGCCAATTAATCATCTATTCTAGTAGGTTTAATAAATTTATGGAGTCAAAATGAAAAGAAAGATCAAAGGATCTTTTGATAGGCCTAAACTTTGCTTTTGCACTTCCTTTTATCTTTAAAACTCCGTATTTTCTTGTAATATTCTGAAATGAAAATGTGTTATTAAAATATCTCACGGTTCCTATCTTATTGTTAAATTGAATGAATGAACTGTAAGATTTATTTAATATTAATGTATTAGCCGACAGGCTTACATTTTGTTATTTTAGTCAATGTAAACATGTGTTTTGAAACATTTTACTCGTGTTTCAATAGAATCAGCTATGGCTTTTAAATTTTACAAGCTAATGAAATTTAATATTATGTGAAAACCATTTTCTTGTTTTAAAAGTATGTCTTTCACTTAAGCATGCACAAAAGGTTATAAGAATTTCTTGAGGGAATTTGTGTTTTATTCATAAATTGGTAATGAATTTTATTTATTCATAGTTTGTTAAATTGTATTCGTATTTGCTGCTGTAATTCAATCCGCTTGGTTCGTATAATACTGAATGTTCTTGGTTTTTGTCAATATTACTCTAACCAGTTATGCTGGAAGTAAATACATGTTTTTTCTATGTTTTGTCAGATCCGCACTCTTAATAGTTAACGTATATTGGTATATACGAAAGCTTAATAGATTAATAACAAGATTAATAAACAAAAACCATCCAAACACCCTTTTGAGCAATTACTACTACTAAGTACTACTTGACATTTGTCACCGTTATGCCTGTGAAGTACTTATACAAGAACACACATACACAACAAACCTCCCAATACATTCGATTCTTTTCATAGTCATAAAAATAACTTTACAAAGACATAATGGAATCATCTTGTCCCCAAAATATATAGTCTACATCCCAAAATTATAAAAAAAGATCATCATAACGTTTTTTAAAGGAATATGGGAAAATATTGTGACATGGTACACCGATATATTACAAATGGCTAAAAAAAAATGTTTTACAAATGGTATAAATTGTACCTTTTAAGAATTTGTGTACTCTATGAAATGTTTTGAATAGGAATTCTTGGAAATCGAAACTAGTTGAACTATATTATTATTTTTGTTTCTTCTCCTATGTACCAGTAAAACGTAGAAAGTGAAAAGGGTCTCCATTAACTATCAGACTGTAGTTATAATAACAGTTAGCGCCTTTGTAGTGAGTTAGTCAATACTTGAATTGTGAATGGAAAATGTTGCTGAGCCGTTCGAAATATGTCATTACGGGAACGGTATTGAAATACGTTAAAAGTAAGAGTGCGTATGGTTAATAACAAGTTGTTTTGATTTTTAGATGAGCAGTTTCTTAATTAGACCTACAGTCAAGTTTAGTTTAGGCTGAAGTTTTGTAATTAAATTAATTGAAATAATGTAACTGTATTTGTCAGGAGTCAAAGTTGGATAATTAAATGTAATTATTAATTGTATCAATAGATAATTGTTGTAAGTTTAAAGAAAGACAGTTTTTTATTTATCATACCCAAATACCGAACAAACCAAGGCTTAGGAGTGACAATATAAAACGGTAATAATAAAATTATGTATTCGCGTCGGTAGGTGACATACGAAAGATAAGATAACTATTTTATCAGTTAATGTAAAGTATTAGGATGTACTGGTAATAACACGGCAAAAAATAATTAAAATACTAAGCTAAAAATTGTACTATGATACAAAAACCGATAATTTACAAAATGATCAAACGACCAATCTGAACCTATTACGTTCAAACATGGGGTTTGCAAAGCCGTTTAACACGAAACGCAACCAAACAGTACGAAATGAAATTCTCCCAACCATAATACAACGTCCCCTCTGCGTAACTAACGACAAGCTTCACAATGACTACAACATCTCATTCGTCACAATTGCAAAACAACTGTCGTACACAACAAAGCACTCAAAATCTGACACTGAGCACTCGCGGTTCATTCCGGGTAACTTCGCGAGAAGGCTTAACGTGTCATTGACCAGTGGACCTCCCCGCGTAGATCAATGACTGAGCTTTAGTATTAGTACAGACTCATTTGAAGTTATTCCGAGTAAATTAATGAAAATTATTAGTTCATGTTTATATTATTTTTTGCAGTAGATTGTTGTCCATAAAAGGCAAGTGGAGTGTTTAATTATTTGCACTCGATCTGCTAGTTCCAGGGCTATAAAAAATATTTCAGATTTTTATCACATGGTCAGCTAACTATATGACTAAGCATTTAAGGGGAGACTGAATGATGGTTTTGACTGAAAATTATGATTTTTAGTTTCCTTATGTTTTACAATAATTTAGACGTAAATCTACCAGAAAACATTAAATTACGTCAAAAAAATATTTTAATGAAAATATTAATTTTTTATCATTTTTACCAAAAATCCATTATCATGTCACCATATTTTATATTGCTCGTTTTAGTACAAAGAGAATTTTAGTTTTTAAAACTAAACCCACCGGGTTGGTCTAGAGGTAAAGTCTTCGCTAAAATCAGCTGTTTAACAACAGCTGATTTTCGGAGACGAAGGTTCCTGGTTCAAATCCTAGTAAAGGTAGTTAGTTTTATACGGATTTGAATACTAGACAGTGGTTACCGGTGTACTTTGATGGTTGGGGTTTAATTAACCATACTCTCTCAGGAATGGTCGGCCTGGGTCTGTACAAGACTATACCTCATTTACACGTCATACACATCATCCTCATCTCATTGGGTCATGGGGTTGCTTATTGTTCTAAATTGAACAGATTGCAACGTACACAATTTAGGAATAACAAGAAGAACAAGTTTTTAAAACACCTGCATCACTTTTTTTCAAATTCTCAGCTGTTGGTTCAGCTTTCAAATCTACTGTTGATGGAAAATTTACTTGTTTGTGTACATTTTGATATTGAGTTATGTAATTTTTTTGCGTTTTCCCGTAAATTTAGATTTATAACACTTACGTACATTTTTCTCGGAAACCACTACCAGGCTGAATTTTTTACCAGTTATTCAACTTATAGTCTACATGTAGGTAAACCGATATTTTATGATTTCTTTCGGTGCTCCAAAAATAAGTAATATGCAAAAAACGCAGAAAAATATTTATAAACTTTTGTTATTCCTTATTTTTTTTTTATTTTATGGTCCAACAGATTGAATTGAAAAAAGTCACTAGCTTAAGACACACAACTATAAGTGTGTAAAGATTTTTTTACCTATCTTTTACCAATGTTATGAAAAATGTACCTAAAAATTGCAAATTTAACATTGGGGTTATATAAAGTACAGTCTCCCCTAAAAAACAGAAGCGGTAGAGGTGTGAAATACACTAGTCAGAATTATCTCCTCCGAAAGTAATGAATTTCATTAAACAGCCAGACCCTGTGGTGAATGAGGTGAAGGTGTCATTTTCAGGGTGGATAGTAGATGCTTTATCAGAGAGCCGAGCATGCTGATAAGCATACTTTTCAACTTAGTAAGGAAGGCACTGGTAAACCACCTCACTCCTCGTTTTACTTTGTAAAGCATCTAGCGGTTCAAACCAGTTTTTTAGCTGATGACCCTAACAACGAAAATTTATATTTTCAAATGTTGCCGATACAATAAACGTGTAATCTACTGAAACATAACTGTTGATTAAATACCAAATTATAAGATGAAAGCTATAAATAATAAAACCAATTTACTGGAAAATTAATGATATGCCGAAAAAGGTAATTGCAATATTTATTTTAATATTTAATGACATAAAATTAATTGAATAACGTAGTAAGCTAGTATTTTATTTAATAACGTACTCGATTCGTTTAAGTGCACTTGAAAAAACAGAGGGTTGGGGTGAAGCAGACAGACAGTAAACAACAAGGAACATGAGTAGAAGTAAAGAGGAAAATAATTAAACGAAGATAAAGGAAAATAGATAAAGACAGAATCGGTTAGTTTATCTAGTAACAGCAATAATAATAATAATAATAATAATAATAATAATAATAATAATAATAATATCCTTAAGACGCTAGCGGAATATAATCTTGCTCCTGATTAATCATTAGTAATTATTGTTCAGTACTAGACTAACACTGGATAGATAATAGAAATGTCGGTTGAAGAACAGTTCAAGTAGTACGCCTTGTTAACAGTTCAAATATTGTGAAGCTAGTATAACCAAATTACATTATGCTGTGAACTAATATGTTATAGTATCTAAACCGTGAGCACATTATACGTTATGTTATAACACTTTACATTATTATTAAGTCTGTTGCTTGTAACCCCCTACAGATCTTAAATAACAATCGAGTATTTTTAATGCTTGATGTACTGCAATATATACCTTTAATAATTAGCAGTACCTTAATTATGATAATAACAGAGCTTACTATTTGCAGTAGAATTATGAACAATATTTGTACTAGTGTAATAGTTAATTTCTTTTTAGTCCGTTATGTGTGTACGTTGAATCTGTTTAATTAAAAAAAAAAAAAAACAGCAACCCCATGACCCAATGAGCTGATGATATATATGACGAATATTATGGGGTTAGTCGTGTGCAGATTCAAACCGACAATTCCTAAGAGAGTATGGTTAATTGAACCCCAATCATCAAAGTACGCCGATAACCACTAATTAGTATTCAATCCATACAAAAGTCGATTAAAGCAGTAATTATCTTAACTCACCTAATTTTACTCCACGAAACTGGATCTTCAAACTCTGTCCGCCCCAGCAGATACACAAAAATACGGCCCATTTTAGAGCCACAAAAAAGTACAGGTTTCCAGCCACTTAATGTCGCCTTCCGGCGACAATTCGATTGTTTTTACTTTCTCTTGCCTATATGAATATATAGGAAGGAAAGTATCGTTTTCATGTTGATTTTTCGAAATCGAGTTTTCACCGTATCTACCCGTTTTCAGACCCCCTGAACCCAAAAAACATGTTTTTAGGTCTGTGTGTGTGTCTGTGAACAGAATATCTCAAGAACGGAACATCGTACGAACTTGAAACTTGAAATTTAAGTAAGAAACCACTAGAGGACCCGACAAAAACATTTTCATCAAAATCGGTCAACCGGAAGTAGTAGTTTATTCGTATCATTTTTCACTTTTTTGCGAGTTTATCAAAAACGGCTCCTACAATTTTTTAACAATCGCCTCATTTACTACATTTTTTATGCTCTACACGATAGGGTAGGCGCCATGCCTGCCAAAATTCTTGGGGAGGTTGTTTTCTCGTAAAACAATTGTTTTTTTATTATTGCGACTTCAATATGCATTTTAGCGCAAAAATGTATTTAATAATAGTTGCAGAGAATTTAAAATCCTAAAACTATTATTTCAAACATTGTTTTGTATAACGCTTAGTTTAGCGGTAATATTAGTGGTTTTCTTTTTTTCTCACGAAAATTTGTAAAAAAATTGATTTTTTTTAAAGATTTTACGACAACAATGTATATAATCAAATTCATAGGAAATTAAAAGATCGCCAACTTTTCTTTAGACCATTTTTCTCTACAGAGCCTAGTTTAGCGTGAAAGGGTGATTTTCCGTATTTTTAATCCAAACCGAGGTCGATTTTCATTTTGCGACTTTCACTTATGATGAAAATTTGGTTATGTTTATTAAGGTTAGTTTTTTTTCTAATCTTTTATTACTAACGTTAGGTTTATAGTTAATTACTTTCATTGGCAAGAGAAAGTTGTGTTGGTGTTTCACACCAGTTTTTTGAAGTTTTTTTTTTGCTTCAACTTTATTTTTAATTGTACAAATAATTACTACAGCTATACAATTTTTTAAAGCACGACTAGTAAATGAGATGGAATGAATAAGGAATGGCGGGAACGTGACGTGAATGAGAATCGATCCAGTGACCGATTTCGGCGTGAAATTTTACTAGGAATGTGATACCAATATTTTTAATAATGATTTATAAACTATGGTGGACGATTTTTTTGTTAAATGAAATTTTTTCGATTTTTTTAATGAAATGAAACAGGCATGACAAATTAAAGTAATGTTTTTATGGAAGTCAGAGAAGATCCCTATCCACCTTCGTTTCATTCGTCTGTTAACAGGGAGATAGACGTAGTTAGTTGAAAGCGATTGGACATTTGGATTTGTGTGGTCAATTGTCTTTGCGTGTAATGAGTTGTGTGTTGCGTTTACTATGTCTCGAATTAGTATTTTCATGTCTTCGTGAAGAGTATGATTGGTTACGTAAAGAGGTGCGTTTATTATTGCTCTAAGTGCTTTTGACTGGTGTCTGAAGAATATTCAGAGTTGTATTGTGACAACCTCCCAACATTGGTTCACCATATAGCCAAATTGGCCGTACTAGTGATTTATAGATGATGACTTAAGTGTAGAGGTAGCGAGGACTTGTGGCCTAAGACGCCACACAACATACTGTCTGTCCATAACTTGATGGCCTCCCGCAGAGAGGAGCAAAATCGACCCGCTACTAGCCTGCTCAGTAACATTTCATTATGTACTACTACTAACTAGTACACTGGAATTGGTACAAAATGAAGTGTTATTGAGAAGGCTAGTAGCGGGCCGATTCTGCTCCCCTCTGCGGGAGGCCATCAAGTTATAGACAGACACCGTGAGTCTGAGATTGCTCTGACGTGTGCAACGAGTGGTTTCCACGGAGACATATGTCAAGTATTAAGCCAAGGTATTTAACTGTGTCTGCAACTGTAAGCCTAGTATTAACGATGTGTAAATTTGGGCAATCAACAGGCCGAAGTGTGAAAGTTACCTGTTGTGATTTTGAAACGTTTAGTTTTTTTTAAAATTTAGTTTCGGAATTAAATAGCTTAAAGAGTAAGAGAAAGAATATTGGAAATAATAGCGTCGTCATGTGAATTAAACCGAATCTAAATTCTGAGGTATATGAATGAAAATGTATTAAATATATTTTATTTATATTAAACGAAAAAGGGAATGAGTGGGATTGATATTTATTAAAAAATATGATGCAATTGTTTAATCAAAATTTATGTTTTACAGTTCAGTAAATTTGTAACGTGTATACAGGCAACGCTTTATACATTAAAACCAACTTTTTTTCTTGTTTTAACACGAGTGTATATTAGTGTACGAGTAAAACACAATTATTTCCCTTGTAAACATGGAATGTTTTATGTAGCGCACGAATGAAGTTGAAGTTGTGAGAGCCAAATGATGACGAGAGGTAGGAACGGAGGGTAGTCTACTGGTTGAAGTGCAGTGAGTAGTGTGTAGAGTAGAGTAGAGTGGTTCTTTAGGTCTCCACCAGGGTGGCAATAAATTACACCGCTTTAATAAGAAGCGTTGTCACCCACCGTCCGATTCTCGGCCACACCGTCGCTCACTCCCCAACTCGCCCCATAAACGCCACAGTCCTGGGGCTCGTTATGACCTCCAGATATACTTACTTGTGGTTTATACGACATGTCACCGTCCATCTTTAACCGCAAACACAAACACTGTTTTCACATACACACACGAACGCCTAAGTATTGTACATAATACTCAACATCTCACACAAGCGTAACATAAATTCCATCAAAATGTCAACTGTCGTGATTAATATATAAAAATAACACGACAAAAGCCTAGTAAAATCTTTTTTCTTTTAATGTCCCTGAAATAAAATATAAAAAACACATCAACTGCACTGATTTTGGAACGAAAGAATTATTAATTTCAGTTACGAATTTCTACGTATCACAATATTATAAAACCATAGTAGATGAATACATCATATTGTATACCTACTAGATAATCAATGTTTTTATCACCAGTATCAGAAAATAATACAGGCGGTATGACAACACAAGATAAGTACAATATTACCCTCGTTGGATCGAACAGAAGTGAAGAAATAAGAACAGGGTGGAAAGGTGAACTGGGTAGGTACTTTCGCCAACAGAAATAAGTATTACGAAGACTGCTAAGAAGAACGCAAGGAAAAAATGTTCAAGCCACTGTTGTAATGTCACAACTGGTTAAACGTCCACAACAATAATCAAGAAAATAATTGAAAAATCGAGTTTGTGAACACTTACAACAAACTAAAAACACTATTCGCGGGACAACCGACAGAAGTGATTACTTAGTTAATTAATCAATCAAGTTAACAAGTTAAATAAAAAAGAGTTTTGTTAATAACGGTAATTGTTTCCATGGTAGTTGTTGATAACCGAGCGTGAGTGACGGCAAACCAAAGATTTTTCCCGTGCAAAAAAACACAATTCAGGTGCGCTAAAAGAAATAGTCACTTGAAATATTTGATAGTTTTTGGAGTTGTCAGCAACTAATACGAGAGAAAGTAAAAAGTTATAAAAAAATTAACAATGCCATTACGACAATTTAACTTTACAATTTCTATTATTAGATCAATTTTAATTACTAACCACAGATTTATTCTTGGTTCAGTCAAGTCCGGCATAAGAGCAAGCTTGTTCTCCGGTGAACACATTACTTATGAATATAAGATATCGATCGAATATTCGACACTTACTTTGTTATGTAGTAAGTAATCAGTCAAGTTCACTGCGAAGTGACAATAAGGCAAGGAATAGATGGCCATCAGCATCAGTAAAGGGATGCGAGAAGGAACTTCAATTCGTCAAAAGGGAAGGAAGGATAATATAAAGGAAGAGGTTTCAGGAGTGTTCGGCAAACTCTCATCAATCACAACCAATGGACCAAGAAATCAGAAGGGTATCAAAAATTACGATGAGAACATTAAGTTTTGACTTTTTAACGTCGGATGCAGTATAACCCAGATACAAGCAAAGTAACTCATGTTCCTGTTTCATATTGCATTCAATAATCAAAATAAAGTGGGTGCTTAACGTCTCATTTGTATTCTTACTTAAAACGAGAGAACACCGCATCAGACACTTCGACCAGACTAAAAAAAATCTACTGAAGATCTTTAACCGAAAAATTATCAAAAAATTGAATCACAAGAAAATTTTTCACTAACGTTTTTCTTCTATGTAGTATAAATCTACGAAAGTTTTAAGGTTGTTTACATTAAACGTATACCTTGCACAACCAATTAAAAACAAAAATTAAAAAATGTTAATACTATTTAAGATTACAGATAATTCATATAATAATAGTTATAATTATTAATTTTTACTTTATCTTGCCTATATGAATACATAGGAAGAAAAGTATTGTTTTCATGTCGATTTTTCGAAATCGAGTTTTCACTGTATATACACGTTTTCAGACCCCCTGAACCCAAAAAATGTTTTTAGCGATTGCTGTGATTTTTGTTAAAACTCGCCTTTTTTTCTACATTTTTTATGCTCTACAAAATAGGGTAAGTGCCATGTCTGCTGAAATTCTTGGACTGGCTATTTTCTCGTAAAGAAAGTTTTTTTTAAGATTGCGGTTTTAATATAGATTTTAGCGCAAAAATGTACATTATAAAAGTTGTAGAGAATTGAAACTCCTACAACTTTTATTTCAAACATTTTTTTGTGTAACGCTTAGTTTAGCGGTAACTACGATTAGGTTAGGCCTATAATGTTCATTATTTGCATTGGCTAGAGAAAATTGTGTGAGTGTTTTACGTCAGATTTTTTCGTATCAATTAATAACAATTACGTACGGTAGACTACTCTAAAATAATTTCTACCTGACAAAATATTAATCTACGTACCACGTTTTTTATTAGTATAGATATTACATATTTTTTCCCCGTTGCAATAGAAAACCCATTTAAATACATACGTGATTTTCTTCCCTAATTTACAACTTATATACATTTTTTAAATTTAATTAAATTATATTAAAATTATCTTCTTAAATCCTTTTCCTATTTATAATTATATCCTAGTTTACACATGGGAAAGGATGTAATTTTTTGGAGACAAATTATAAATCAACACTTTGAATACCTGTTTGAAGACTGTACACAATTAAAGTAATTAATAAATCCTTACTATCTCAAAAAACTAAAATAAAATTCAACACCATTAAAGTCTTACTAGTGAATAAATTTTTTCTCTAAATCCTTAAGTAAAGTCATATATTTATGTTTTTCATCATATTCAATGTTTGTAGTTCAATGGTTGCGGTTTTAATATGGATTTTAGCGCAAGAATGTACATTATAAAAGTTGTAGAGAATTGAAACTCCTACAACTTTTATTTCAAACATTTTTTGTGTAACTCTTAGTTTAGCGGTAATTACGGTTAGGTTAGGCCTATCATTTTCATTATTTGCATTGCCTAGAGAAAATTGTGTGAGTGTTTCACACTAGATTTTTTTGTATCAATTAATAATAATTACAATAATTATAATAATTATTATATTATAATATAATTTTATAATATTATAATTTTATATATAATTATTATTATAATAATTACATAGTTCTTCAAGTAACTTGTCTGTACAGGTGTCACTAAAGATTATAAAAAGTAAAAAGGGTAGATATACTTTTGGTTTCAGTTTTTTATTTCCTATTACAGGAGGTAATATTTATACTACTTTTTAAGTACCTTTTGGTAGACCATCTCAACTGAGACTTATACATTGACTACATATTTTACAGCTTCCCAGCCACGCCCACCCCAATACTCAGTTGTAGCTATTGATTCAGACACCTAATTTCTGTTCAAAGTGAGTGATTATACTTGTAGCGTGTAAAACGTATATTATGTAAGTTCTATGGAAGAGGAGAAATACAAACACGATTAGTTGGGAATGGGGATGTACGGATGAATATAAAAAATACCAAAAAAAGTTCTTATTATAGAGTGAAATTAAACCGATGCGTTAGTAATTTTTAATACTAAAAAAGCTTCTAAAATTGATGTATATATATATACTGCGTAACAATTCCAGTTAAGGGAGTATTAATAGCGGTAATTCGATATTGTAGATTATTCCAGAAACTTAAAATGGTAGCTATATTACTAAAAAACCGGAAAAATCGATGCTTTTGCATATCTGGGAGGATTTACAACCCCAACCTTATCTCGCTCCCTAAGCACACCTCTCTCTGTCTCGCCAATCCCCATCGGAGAGCCTCCGCAAAGACATTGCCTCCTGCACCCCATCCAACCATGTCACTTTCGGCCTACCCCTCCTTCTTCTACCGGCTGGGGTCCAACACCCATACTTTCTGTGGCCACCTACCATTCTCCATCCTCTGCAAATGGCCAAACTATTTTAACTGCTTTCGGGATATGGTATCCATGATATTTTCTTGAACGCCGATTTTTCTCCTTATTTCAGAATTCAATCAATCCGCGACACACCACAGCTCCGCCTCTAGAAATCCGTCTCCACTGCTTTTAGGCGATCCTTCAGTCTCTTTGTCAATACCCACATTTCCGCAACGTAGGTACACGCACATTCTCCAGGATAGCATGATAAATATTTATATTTGTCTCCTTCCATATTTTATAATTCTAAAGGACAGAATTTAACTGCCAAATAGCCCTTCGCCTTCGTGAAATCTTGCTGTTTACTTCCTCTGCACTTGTTCCGCTCCTATAAAAGATGACTCCCAGGTATTTGAAACTTTCACAGCTTTTCACTACACCCGTACCCAGCTGAATATAATTTCCTGCTTTTGTATACGTCTAATTCTACACAAGTACTAATTTACTAACAAACATCGCTGTAGAAGCAACCTTTAATTCTATTTTTTTTTTTTGTAAATGTAAAATAACAATGGTACACATTACGAGCAATTCAGACCGCGCTGCACGTGGGTTTATTCATAACCTCACAGAAATGCATTAAATAAACTGGTATATTTCTTTTGCCGGAATGATTCCACAATTTACTTTTCATAGCTATTACTTACAGAATATACAAGCCGAATTTTAGAAATGAAGGTAGCTCTTCGGTAAAGTAAAGAAATAACGTAGACTAACGTGTATTGCTATAGGGTAGTCACCCCCATTTTTACCCCTTGGGAGCAAGTATAAATGCTTTAGTTATTTTGTTCAACCCTAAGGAAAAAACACTTGCCCAATTTTAGTTCTGTAAATGATCGGGAGTTTAAAAAACTGAGGAATGAATAAGTCAGTTAGTCAAGAGCTTTGGTATTTATACATAGATTAACTAATGTAATTGTTACTTCTGTTGAGGAAACAAAATAAATTCTACTTACGAAAATCTAATTCATTCAGGAAGGCAGTTTATTGATTCAATACATACCTGCAACAAAAAAATTACAAACAAAATAAGTTAAAGGAGTAATAATAATAATAATAATAATAATAATAATAATAATAATAATAATAATAATAATAATAATAATAATAATAATAATAATAATAATATTTATCATTTCTGTGACAAAATAAATTGAAATAAAACTTACATTCCTAAGTCTCTTAAGCGTAAACCTGTCAAATAACCCACCAGGTTGTTTCCACAGGTAAAGGTGTCTCCGAAAATCAGCTGTAAAATGGTGGCCCGTGGTGTAGTGGTCAGCGCAACTGACTACTATGCCGGAGTCCCGGGTTCGATTCCCGGTCAGGTCTGGCATTTTTTTCATCTGTAAATCACCATTATCATTACCTACGCACAAGCCCAAGGCTTATGTAGGCATCATCACTCAATACAAAAAAAGAAATAGCTGCACAGACGAAGTTTCCGTGGTTCAAATACTAATAAAGGTAGTCACTATTATACGGATTTAAATACAAGACAGAGTTGTTAGTTGTTACCGGTATACTTTGATGGTTTGGATTTAATTAACCATAAATTCTCCAGGAAAGGTCGGCCTGAGTTTGTACAAGACTATACCTAATTTATACGTCATACATCATCTTCATTTCATTGCGTAATGGGATTTCTTACTGCTCTTAAATTGAATATATTGCAACGAACACACTCTTCAGAGATAAACACACATTTTAGAGATAAAATAAAATGGTCACTTTATAATTTTAATTCTAAAAAACCAGAAATTATTTTTATGATCAACGAATTAATACACAATTTACATTAGTACTGGTGAAATAGATTCTAAAATTAAGTTCAAGGTAGTTTCACATTACCATTTACATTCTTATTAAGTAGCTTACTGAAGTAGTTTTACATTCTTATTAGTTATTAAATTATCTATAGATTACTCGTAAAGGTATAATTCCTTGCAGTAATCCACATTGATTACTACAAGTAGAAGCTATTCATTACAAATCTCAGAGAAACAGAATACAAAGAAAATATGACCGTGAGGCGACAAACGATTAATCGAAGGAACTTCAAAATAATTAAAGTTTCAAGTGATATCAAAGTGAAAATAACAAGATATAAGAAGTATTTAGTTAGCTATTGTTGTTCAAAATATCTCTACTCCAGTCATTTATACGTGACTAAAATAGTTTAATGAAAATCAATAATAGAGTAAGGGTCATTTTATTATAAAGAAAATAATTGAAATTTATACGAAATAGAGAAAAATGTCTAAAAAAGGTTCGGTTACGTATTAAGTAATTATAATCATAAAAATAGATTTTAAATTGTAACAATGTTAGAACTACGTTAAGTACTTTACGAAAAATCGATTCAATTACTTGGGAATTTGGTTTTTCATTAGTATAACTAAGGAAAATTAAATTGAATAAACAATAATGCCATTTGTTTTGTCCATTCAATTTAATTTTGCGTATTAATACTACGAATAAATAGTGAATAAGAGTAAAAATTAAAAATAATAAGTAGTGAAATGTGATTAGACTATTTTCACACTTCGTCTGAAAACTTGTGGGCTATGAAAATAATCCAATACATGAGACAGACATAGAAAAGTATTTAGGCCTTATCCTACACTAGTCAGGAGTCTAATATGAACTACTACGTACGGCAAAATGGTATTTCGCTGAATCACAGTTAAAAGACGTTGTACTCTCTTACTCCAACGTAGATTATATTTACCTGTTTAACAACCCCTAAATTGTTACAACTACTTAATTCGGACGTACTGTGTTTTGAACAATGGTTTGGTCAAAAAATAAAATATAAATAGTACACAAGCTTTTCAAAACAAGTATTTACGTTTAATCACAAGTATTTCCTACTACGAATGAAATTTTATCATACATAATGATCTCAACATAGACACAGAATACACGACTATTATAAAAATTAATCACTTATTCTCATTTAAAATTAATTAATCACACCAATTCAGATGTAGGAACACTGCCACACCCACACCTATTATAACATATGTAAAGGAGATTAACAAGATGCTGCTGTAGAGATCTCATGTAGAAACCGATGAGGGTTAGACACTGGATGATTTACTCAATCAAGATGAAAACAATATATTACTCTAGTATAAATTTCAAATAGGGCCTACTACTGGTTGTTATACTTAAGTACAGATGAATTGGTCATTTCAGAAAGCCCATAAGTCAAAATTGAATCGGAAAAATTAAAAAAACTGGTAATTTCCTACTTTTCATTAAAACATATAATTTGTTCAGAGGACTGTCCACTTTAATATAAAATGTAAACATTTTTTTGTCTTGTTATCAAACCACACGTTAAAAGAAAAGTTGAAAATTTAAACTTAAGGTGTTCCTGAAATAAAATGGAGTAAAATGCTAACTTACACTGTTTTTTGTAAAATACATTGTTAGCCCAGAAAAAAATTGTTTTGTAATAGTATTCATTAATTTATTCCACTATTTTGCATTAGTGACTTAAAATAGTTTCTTGCAATAATAAAAATTGAAATTCATTACTTTAAGAAATAAAAATGTTGGTTTTCAGGACTATTTATGTTTTTCGACGTCGCCACAAACAGTAGTTATCTCCCTTAAAAAGATGTTTGCTTAGAAACTTCGTTTACCTTTTTCTACTAAAAAGTAGAGATTAAGTCTCAAAACATCATCCGCTTCCATTTTTTAATTAGCAGGAAAAATTTCGTTATTCATAAGGATAAGCCTTTTCTTAGAGTTATATACTTAAGGAAAGCCAGACTTATGTGATTTTTGTACGGATGGTGTGTTTACATTCAGTTAGTCCTAAAATGCACTAAAGAAACGTCTTACGTTTGTTTAATTAAATAGCGTCTTACATTTTTATTTTATACTGTGCTCTATTATTATTGTGTTAATTACGTGTTTTCATTGATTATTTGTGTATTTATTATTTATTTCATTTGTGTAACCTACGAGGTTATACGCGTGTTTTGTTGTGTGCCGGCCCGGGCGATAAGGTTTAATACCTGGGCTTGGCACAGACAGGCACCGTCGTTACGGTACTTTGCGTCTAGGGAGATTGGGCTCCATGAACCTGGACGCACCCACCACTTCAGAGGATTCAACGGCGTGTGCTACTTGGGAGATGGCGACGGCAGCGACGCAACAAGTAACCCATTCCTCTTCATCGACCAGCGCACCGGCTCCGACAACATCATCAATGGAAGTACCTGACAACGAAGGCTTCACCACCGTCCACCGAAAACGAGTTCGCACCAACTCAGGTGACGTACAAACACTTACCACCCCGATTGCAACCTCACCCCCCGATTCGACTCCACGTCGAAGTAAAGTTCCTCCGTTTGTGTTTCGCGCCCCTGCCAACTGGGCCGCGTTAACAAGGACACTGAGCAGTCAGCTCACGGAGTCATTCAAGGTCACGACACGTGGCAATTCTTACTCCTTATTTACGAAGAATATCGATGACTTCCAAAGGTGCAAGGCTGTCCTCCTTTCGGTGGGCATTAACTTCCACACTTACTATACAACCGAGCCTGATGAGGTCAAAGTGGCAATCAAAGGGTTGCACTCTTCGTTTCAACCCGAAGAGGTTAAGATGTTCCTCGCTGAGCGTGGCTTCGAGGTGAGCCACTGCCAGAATATAACTGGCCGAGCTGGCAGGCCAATCAATGTGTTCCTTATCAAGTTGCGCAAGTCACCTCGCTTCGAGGACATTTACAAGGTCGATTCGATCTTCAACATTGAAGTGACCGTGGAGGCCTTCCGCCCACGGCCGGGTCTGCCACAATGTTTTAAGTGCCAGCGTTATGGCCACTCATCGGTTAATTGTAACCATGAGTTAAGGTGCGTCAAGTGCGGCGGTAAGCACGACGCAGCTCAGTGTGAAGGCAAGTTAATTGAACAGCCTCGCTGCTGCAACTGTAATGGCCAGCACCCTGCTAGCTATCGGGGGTGCCCATTACATGTCCGGCTTCTTGCCGAGAGGCGCAAGGCTGCCGCCCAGTCGACGGCCGCTTCCTCATCAGCTCCGTCTACCGCCAAGTCCCAGGCGACACAATCACAACCCTCTTCCTCTTCTTCCCCTCCTACTCAGAGGAGCTATAACAAAACAATAATTAAGAAGGCTCCTGTGCACAGGGCCACCACCAAGAACCAGTTTCCGACTTCTGAGTGGTCCCACCACTCACAGCCATCCAAGCCGGTCTTCTCCGAAAGGGAGTTTCCGCCACTCCCGGCTAAAAAAGTCCCTCCTAAGGACAGCACTGCATTCGATTTTTCTACGATCGTCCAGTTCCTAACCTCCCCTAAGTTCCTAGCTTGGGTGGCTAATGTTCTTCCTCAACTAACATCTATTAGCTCCGCCTCTGAAGCTATCACTATCCTTATCTCATCTCTGACCTCCCTCCTTTTGTAATGCGTTTTCGCATTATGTCATGGAATGGCAATGGCATCCTTCGCCAACGAAACGACCTACTACGAGTACTAACAGATTACGATATTGACGTTGCTCTTCTACAGGAAACTAAATTTTTACCTACTACTCGCTTTCGCCTTTCCCCCTACATTGTGTATCGTGCCGATCGACCTGGCGCTGTGGTCCCGGCAGGAGGGGTAGCTGTTCTGATACATAAGAGACATGTTCATAACTTCCTTGACGTGACCCATATTCCTTCGATTGAACATGTCGCTGTTACGGTGCCTCTCTTCTCACGTCTGGTTACTTTCATTTCAGTTTACCGCCCCCCATCTGCTGCCCATTTCCACCCCGCAGCCCTTGCTATGCTCTTCGACCAACGTCAACCTGTGTTTGCAGCTGGCGATTGGAACAGCAAACACACGGACCTCGGCTGCCGAACAACGAACATTGCTGGTACTGAACTCCTGTCCTTCCTCGAGCAGTCTCCTTTGTCGTTAGCGCTCCATGTTCCTGATACCCCGACAAGGGTGCCCCCATTCACCTATCAACTTCCTGATATCCTTGATTACGCTATTTCTCTCGATCTTGCCTCCGTCCCAGACATCGATGTATTACCTGAATTGAATTCTGATCACTATCCAGTTCTGTTTACTTTCACGTCCTCGACTGCTCGTATCCCTGTCCCGCCTCCTTCTCTGAAGGTCTGCTGGCGTTCCTTCTATGACTCAGTTGCCTCCCTAATTCCACCTGAACCCCCTACTATTACCACTGTAACTGAGCTCGAGTCCCATCTTGATTCCCTCACTTCGATACTTTCCGATTCCATTGCCCAGAACTCGCACCCACGCCCGCCTCGCACTAGGTCATCACTTCCAGCTCCTATCAAAGCAGCAATCGCCGATAGACGTCGCTTTCGAAGGCTCTGGCAGCGCACCAGAGATCCACATCATCGGGATCTGTTCAACGGTGCCGCTGCTAGGTGTAAACTGCTACTCGATGGTCACCGGTGTAGTAAGTGGGAGGACTACCTTCATCGAGTAGCGGATGACGGAAGACCATGGGAGGCTACACGTCGTTTGTTGTCGACCCAGAGGAAGTCGCATCCTCTGATGACACCTAATGGTTTGACATATTCTCCGCAGGCGATTGCTGACACTTTCGCTTCGCATTTTGAACGACATTTTGTTGCCCCTCCGCCCGTTCATCATGACCAGGATGAACTCATTCATGATGAAGTCAACTCAACGCTCTCTGACCCTACGCCCTGTAACTTACAGCCCTTCACGGAGGATGATGTCACCTCTGTAATTTCCTCGATTAATCCGCGTAAGGCCCCTGGTCCTGATAATGTCTCTGGATACGCCATCCTGAATTCCCCGCCAGATCTAAAGCTTCATCTTTTGACAATTTTCAATGCAGTGTTGGCGCTGCAACATTTCCCCTCTTCGTGGAAGGTTTCCAAAGTCATTACTATTCTGAAACCCCACAAACGTCCAACTGATCCCGAAAGTTATAGACCAATTTCCCTTTTGCCGATCCTGTCAAAATTATTCGAAAGGCTTCTTCTCCCACGCCTGCGACCTGTTGTTGAATCTGTTCTTCCCCCCGAGCAATTTGGTTTTCGTCAAGGACACTCCACAACTACCCAACTCCTCCGCATCGTCACGGCACTTGTGGATGCCAGAAATTCTTACTGTGACACGACGGCTGTACTGCTTGATTTTCGGGCTGCATTTGACCGCGTCTGGCATATGGGCCTCCTTTACAAACTGGCACAATTCTTTCCCCCCTCAACTGTCCGATTACTCCATTCCTATCTTACTGGAAGACAATTCCAAGTCTCTGTCACTATTCCTCAGTTCCACATGGCCATGTCCCCACTCACCCCTTCGTCCGCGGGTGTACCTCAGGGCTCGGTCCTTGGGCCCATCCTCTATCTTATGTACACCTTCGATTTTCCTGTCCGTGATTCAATCCAATTCGGACTGTTTGCCGATGATGCTATCCTGTACCGTCACGGCAGATGCCTCCGCCTCAATTGCCGCGCGCTTCAAACTCAGCTTCTAGACATCACTAGCTGGTGTCGTGTCTGGAGACTATCACTTAACCCCACAAAATGCGAAGCAATCCACTTTACACTAAAACGCAATGTTCCTCCGCCTCTACGATTGGAAGGGGAACTCCTCCCATGGCAGAACAGCGTGAAATATCTAGGGGTTGACCTAGATAAACGATTGACACTTCGACAGCACATTGACAGCAAGCTTAGCAAGGGTAGGGCCTTGTTCGCTTTACTCATCCCTTTGTTCCTCTCTCCTGCATACTCCTCAAAACTGAAACTTCTGATGTACTCCTCTATCCTACGTCCTTTCCTTTTGTACGGGTCACCGGTATGGTGGCCCTTTCTCTCCAAGTCCAACAAAAGACGTACTTCAGCATACCAGAACAAAGTCCTCCGGTGCATCACACAGTTCCACTATCTTATATCCAATCGCATCATACACGAACACCTTCTCTTCCCTTCTATGGAGGACTTTATTTACAATACCTCGAAACGGCTACACGACGCTGGGAAAACTGACGGACCCCAGATCATTCAGGACTTGTACCGACGCCTACACCCACCTGAAGTCTCTATCCCATTACCATTCCACGACTTTATCTAAATTTTAGAATGACCCACTTAACAAAATTTATAGTTGCCACATTTTTATTCTGCCCTGTATTCCTCTTATTTACCCATGCCCCTCCTACTTGTATGACTCACTCCCCCCAGTTGGTAGTTGTCCCCATGTTCCTATGCATAATCACTCCACTACGGTGAAAAGAGCCGCCATTTTAAATTAATAAACACTCAGAAGATAAAAAGGCCGGTGATTATGCCAAACTCTACCCTTTCCGTCTCCCCTGAAATCATAAACTAACCCCTACCTTAAATTATACCTTAAGTCCACGTTCAGTAAAATGCATGCCTTCCCCTCACCAAAATATTAGGCCTCCCACAAAACTGAAAAAAGGCCACTGAAAAATAAAATAAAATAAAAGAGCCGCTCTTAAACCCACTTGTCCCTTAATTTAAATTTTCCACAAATAACTTCTAAAAATAAATTACCTCCTTTCAAGTCCCAGTTCCAATGTCCCACGAACCAGAATCCTATTTCCTATTTAAACTATAAAATTCCCCCTAAATTTCTTGAGGTTGCAATTATTCTGTTATATTGTTCCCCGAGCGACCAGGTGTTCCTTAACACGATGTCGCCATCATAGGGCTTCTTAGCCCTCTCAACCAGGATTCAGGATTCAGGATTCAGCACTAAAGAAAAAAATGTACAATTTGATTTATGGGCTTTCTGAAATGACTGATTTAAATGTAATTGTTTCAAAATAAATGAAAAATAAAATTGCTAAGTCTTCAGCGAATATAATGGACAATGAAAAACTAACAGCGAAATTTTAAAATATAAAATGCTCCTGATCTTAGTCAAAAACTGGAATGGGGGTTTTAGCTTAATAGTCAAGAATGTAACGACAGCCACCGAGGTATCCAGAATAATGTTATGTACAACACGGTTTTAAAATTTCTCCATAAATATTGTCTCAACCATTACAGTTCAGCATGTCAAAATAGAAGAACCCTCTGTAGTTTGTGCAGGATTAAAAACAAAGAATTAAACAAAACCCATTTTCACAGACACAGTAGAATAAGGTAAAGAATAAAAAGATAGAAAGAAGTGAAGCTGACATTTTCACAGTTAAAACCATGTACGAAAAGTAAACAAAAGAACCTGCAACTTACAGCAGCTCAAGAATATGGAACGTTTTAAGTCGAGGAAGCGAAAAGAATACGAAAGAAAGAGTTGAATACCGCCCTAGAGGGAAGAAGAAATTTAAGAGGCTGAGGAGCGCGAAGGAAGGAACGAACGTCTTTGTTGCAACTACCGCACCCCAATTCACACTTTTCACAGGCACAGCCACATTGATCGAACACAACGAATAAGAGGCGTCAGCGTCGGCGACATAGACTGCGATGGATTTTCACTCCATCCTACATCATGAGAATGAAACTAATGCTACGAAAATAAAATATATGTTGAAATGAAACGATACTACAAGAGTTTTTCACAAAAGGAAAAAGAACTTCCAATGACAGGAACAAAGGAAAATAATACAGCATAATATTTTAGTTCGTCTGTCGTGTAAAATACATTCTTGTACATTAATAATACTTCTTTTGTTTCATAATTAATTTATTAAATTTTTTGTTTAGTACGAAAAGAGAACACTAAGTGTTAATGCCCTAGTGTATTATGCACTGCACATCATGCTATCATATGACAAAAACAAATTTCCTCTACAAAAATTACAATATAAATTTCACAGTAACAAGCCATAATTTAATGTAAAACAGATAATAAATCCTCGATTTAAAAAAATTAAAAATAAGTAACCAAAAATTATATTGTAGTTGAAACGCTGATGAAGATGCAAGCCATCAAGCAAAATTGTAAGTTATTTCTTATACATAATTTCAAATGAAAGCATCCTTACTTTTATTTTAAAATATAAGACTAATCGATTACAATGTTACTTTTGCAAGATAAAAAATCTACAGTGAAATAAAATAGTTTAGAAACGTCCATTAGGATACTATACTACCATTCAATAGTATCTACTAAATGCGTCAATGGCAATGCGTTTTTACATTTTCGTAGTTAGCAGTCTGAGAAAGAATATTTTTACAATTAACCACTATTTACAATTAGTTTTAAATAGTAAATCAACTAGTTACAAAATGACGTTTGAGAAGGCATTCAGTGACACCCCTTCATTACAAAATCATTCAACTTTACTAGATAGTTTTCACAAAAATTTTGAATATCATTTTTCGTTAGGTATTTATTGATTTAACTGTTTTTAAAAAAACCCTGAGGCAATAAAAATAATTCAAAGAACATTATTCTGGACTGGTAATACTTCAATATTGCTGTTGTAGGTTGTAACCCTCAACTGAATCCCATAGGTTCAGATGAAAACCGAAATTGTTTTGTTTACCAGAAATTTTGGTCTCGACCGATATAAGTGAATTCCTTACTATCAGCCCAGTACAACTTTTTTAACCTGATTAAAAGTTCTTTCCTGTTGTTTCTTATGTGTATCTTCCAGTAAAGTCACCTATCAAGAGGCATACCTGTCTTCATTAAGGGGAGATGACACAATGATTTTTACTCAAAATTTCGATTTTTGGTTTTTTATGTTTTTCAATAGTTTAGGACGAGATCTACCAGAAAAAACATGAAATTACGTCAAAAAAAATTTTTATGAAAAAATTAAGTTTTTATCAAGTTTACACAGAAAAATTATGTTACAGAGAATGAATATTTTTCATAATTTTATACTGCTCGTTTTAGTGCAAAGAGAATTTTAGTTTCTAAAATATCTGCATCACTGTTTTTTGTATTCTCATCTGTTGGTTCAGCTTTCTAAACAACTGTTGATGGGAAATTTACTTGTTTGTGTACATTTTTTTTTGGATTTGTGCCTTCTTGTTTCCCGTAAATTTAGATTTTTAACACTAGGTACATTTTTCTTAGAAACCAATAAACCTACCAGGCTGAAATTTTTACCAGTTAATTATCTTGTATATCCACATATACCGACATTTTTATGACTTCCTTGGGTGCTCCAAAAATTAGTAATAGGCAAGAAACGTAGAAAACAATTTGTAAAAATTTTATGTTATTCGTAATTTTTTGAAAAAAGAAAAATGGTATGGCTCAAAGATTAAATTGAAAAAATTTCAGAAGCTGGAGAAAAAACCCGACTCCTATGTTGTGTAAAGTTTAATTTCTTTATCTTTTACCAATTCTATGAAAAATGAACCTAAAAAAATGCACATTTAACATTGGCGGGATACAGTCTCTCCTTAACTTGTGGAATATCGAGGTTTTCAAGATAGTTGCATGGACAGTCTCCTTTCGCATACTAAATGTCATATTAAACAAATATAAAAACGATAACATGGTATATTAACAATAAAATTAATCAGTTAATCCCCCACGCACACTTTGTAGAAGATTTGGTAGAGACATCCTGTAACAAATTTAAAAATTACCCGTAGGAATCATACTACTGAGTACTGTTCAACCTTAAGTTATTCACATCTTACTTCCAGCAACTATCGTAAAAACAAATTTACTCGTTGTGTGTAATACAATACAGTCGCATATAACATTAATGAAGTCAAGAAAGATGCTTCATAACTTCTTCTTCTTTCTCTCTCCCCATGTGCCTTACAGCGTCGGGGTAGTCTCGGACAACTTCCTCCATTCCAGTCTTTTATTCCGAAAATTCCTGTCCTGTCCGAGGCTATTTATGTGACTTTGAATCCGCTTTCTCAACGTGTGGGTGATTGGCCCAACGACGTCGTTTTTGGAGTACTTCTTCGTCTGGCTCCTACCCTTTGACCTGTCCGGCTTGGGAGGCCCTGCTGGTAGTTACACTACCGCCGGCATAGCTCTCCGGGTCTTGGGAGCACGCAAGCCCCTCCACCATCTACAAGGTCCTGTACTCCCTAGGAGGGGACATAACGAAAAGTTAAATGTTTTGAAAAAAAACTTTTCAATTAAGTAACCTTTGTTTTATTACTGCGGACATTTAAGATTTTTTATGAAATATGTTTTGTTATGGATTCCCAGGAGAGTTCCCTAAAGCTGACAACATAAGCTGTAGTACGATTCACGAAAGAAAACAACTGTCTTTAAACAGCAATATCTTTTGAATCGTTGTATGTAAAAACAATTACGATACATCAAATTAAAGCTCATTCTATTGTTGGTTACAGAAGTAAGTAACATATAATACTTTGTAGCCCTATACATTTTAAATTTTGCTTACAACGGGCAGGTGGAGTGGTAATTGCACCCGATCTGTTGGTTCCAGGCCTACAAAAAATAGTTCTGTTTCTTATCACATAGTTAGCCAATATATGACTGAAATATTTAAGAACAGAAGGGGTAGAGGTGTAAAAGACACTAGTCAGAATTATCTCCTCTGAGCGTATTGAATTTCACAATACAGCCAGACCCTGTGGTGAATGAAGTGAAGGTGTCATTTGCAGGGTGAAAAGTGGGTGCTTTTCGGAGCGCTGGCATGTTGATAAGCAAACTTTTCCACTCAGTGAGGAGGTCAGTAGTAAACCGCCTCACTCCTCGTTTTTACTCAGTAAAACCTCTAAAGGTTCAAACCAGCCTTTCGGCTGTTGACCTAAACACACATTTTAAATTACGCGTGAACTAAGTAATAGTACCTTGAAGTTGGGTATACTAAAAAGTGGTTAAAACAGGGTACGTTTATGCATAATTAGTGATATTTAATACACCAGTAATTTCCGAAAATGTTAATGTATATGCTGTAACAAACAATAAAATAAGCTTTAATTTTATCTATCGTAATTTTTTTACATACAACGGATCAAAAAATATTGCTGTTTAAAAGCAGGTGTTTTCTTTCGTGGATAAGACTATACAACAGTTGTATAGTCTTGTAAGAAGACAGTCTTTCATAAAAATTAATAAAATTGTTTAGTTATGAGTACAAAAATCTGTTCATGGTTACGATATACATAATACACAAAACAAATAATTTTATTGAATACATCGCGTTTCGTTCGCATCAATTTCTGACACCAGTAGTAACAACATAAGAAAATTAATGAAAGGATACTACAAGTAACTAAAGTGATCGTTTTTATGGAACTTATTTACATTACAGGTGGGCAAACGGATACAACTAGTAAAATCTTTTAATTATCTGGGAGAAATCATAACACACAATAATAATGAAAAAAAGTTTGGGATGAGAGGACCAAAAAATGTATTAGGTCCCAACAAACAACTAAAGACACTTATACCAAATATGTCTTTCAATCCAAACTAAGCTCAGATATTATAATACAGTTGTCAAACCAGAAATTATGAATACCTCCGAAACTTTATTTAAACTTAACCAGAAAAATAAAACGGACAAGATCCAAAAACTTGAACAAACGATACTTAGAACTTGTATAGGAAAAAACACAAAAAAGTTGGGGAATGGAGACTCTTACGCAACAAAATTATCTACCAAGATAATGATCTAATAATAGACTCCATGAAAAAGAAAAAGATATTTCTTTGGCAATTTAATTAGAACACCAGAAGACAGAATTATAAGGAACTTGTTTGCCAAAAAAAAAAAAAAAACAGTACCAATCTGGATCAATGAGATCAAAAATGATATGGAAGAACTAGGTTTAACTTTTAGGGATCTGGAGCTGAAGAGAGTTAAGACAGACATACTTAAAGACAAAAACTTTAGATTTAAAACCAAAACCGAAAACAGGGGTACTAAAACGGTTGTTTCAGATGCAGAGACACAGGCCAGATCGGTCAGAATGACCGAATATTGGAGAAAAATCAGAGAAAAGAATGCAGAGAGAGCTTCTAAATAGCTGACTAAAGTGATCCTTTGCGATCTCAAAAGTAAAAACAAGAGCGGAAGTAGTTTATTAAAATTACCGGGGAATATTTATGTGCAGGTATTTACATAAACAATTTGATGATAAAAATCAGAATTGTTTTCTCTTTAATCAAGTACACCGAACGCTTCCATCAAAAGCATCCAACAGTATTTTATTGAAAAATCAAATCAATAATGGAAAATTGTGCAGTATATTCCACTTAGTTTTAAATGGGATATTTATAGATCAGGAATGGGGTACAGTTGATGTTAAACCCCAAAATTCTCCCCCGTTAAGTATAGCCTAGTAGTCGGTTGTGATGCGGTTTTGCTATCGTTCAATACTCCGTTGTGCAAAAAGAGAGAGAGATACAGAATGAGAGAGATCAACTAGGTTGGCAAGGGTGAATAGTAGAGATGATATCGTGGAATGGGTGTTTGGTTGAAGAGGGGGTCTGGAGGGTTAAATGCATATATACACGGTTATGAAGGGTGGGCATATACAGCAGAACATATAGAACTCATTCCTTTAGTATACTAAGTTACAACCAGCCCCCTTTTGCAAAACTCCAATAGTTTAACGGAAGAGAAGAATTTGAAACGCCATTTACACATTCTTAACTTTGCGTCGTCGTCCATTCTAAAAACGGAGAATAGAACAGAACAAAATGGCTGTTATTCTTGATATAGAAACTGCAGGGCAGATCGCGAACCATTTAGCAGAAAATGTATGGTAACTAACGTCCTTCTGTAATGTATTCCCCGCTTACAAAGTAAACCCATTAGGCCCCCATTGATTCCTCTTCTCTCTGAAAATGCAAGCTTCCATTCAAAACTTAAACATCCCGTACCCCGATCGTTATATTGACTTTCCAATAATTCTTCTTAGACAACCCCTGGAAAAATAAACGATCAAGCAAAAGCTATAAAGTGTGATATATTTATTTTAATAGTGTACCAAATTCGTGTTCTAACTATCAGTCCGTAAATCTTTTTCTTTAACTAGATTTATTAGGCCTACATAAACACAATACATGTGAGTAACAAATCGGTAATGATTTTTACAAACTTTTCATAAATAAAAACACCGCAAAAACTTTTCCTACATTTAAATCCTAAGTACAACTAAACACGCATATTATTAATTATATTTTAAAAAAATTACTAATAATAATTTATTCAAAAAACCCTAATTGTGGTTTTTAAAGTTGTTATCGATGTTACAGAAGTGAACAGGTTACACTGAACGTCAAACTTTAAAACCAATTAAGTTTTACTTCATTCATTATAATTCATATAGCAAAGTTTATAAGAGAAACTATACCCGGATTAATGTCTTTGAAGAAAATTATGTCTAGTAACAAAACTTACCTTGCTACATAAAATATTAAACAGAATATTAACCATAAAGGAAATCACGTTGCTTAAAATCAACCCACATACAAATACCAAAATCGCGCTATAATTATTTTAATCTTATCGTAAACTCACTTCTGTACAACACTTTTTATTAATCTGTTCTTATAATATTAATGTAAATAACTTTTGTTAACAATAGTATTACATTCTTCAATTTTTTTAATAAGACTTTTTTATGTTTATGTACAGATAAGAGCCCATCACTATAACACCATAAATAGACAAGAAATATTTCCACAATTTGAAAAAAAAACACGCTTAACCAGCCTCACGGCCGCTATTTACTACTCTAAAATGCATAATTTACGTATTTTACAACAAAGAACTTAAACGATAGGCAGTTCAAAATTGGTGTACATGAATAAATGTTGGAAGAAGAAACATAGAAGTGAAGCTTACAAATAAATAAATATTATTACATTGTTGGGTTAATAATTAAATTTATTTTACTTTTAGAATGTATTTTTTTCAAAATGTAACAATTACAAAACTTTTAAAACTTGCATGGAAATAATGTCATACTTGCGTATGAAATAATGCCGTGCCTGAATGGGATTCGAACCCAAGACCGCATGATGAGAGGCGAGCACTTTACTTTAAATCTATAGAAATGTAAAACGCTTGTATTGTAATTCAATAATTGTACTGCAACATTAAATAAAAGAACAAAACATTTACTTTAGGAAATGGCATTAAACATTATTTTGGGTGGTCAGTTTCTTCCACATCGTACAATGGAAATTATTACAAATGATTAGAGTTTTTTAAAAAAATGTGCAAAAATTATTGAAAATATAGAACATTAGAGGTAAAGGTATGATACAATTGGACGATATTATGGAAAATATAGAACATTAGAGGTAAATGTATGATACAAATTGGACCTAAACCTCACCAATCAATGGGTTTCATTGCACAAACAGACACTATAAGATAAATCAACTGATAGTAAGAATTCAAAGAACCTGGCATGCTAAAAAGAGACCACAGGATTCGTAAAAAGTGGGAAGGAAACTGCAAACCAACTTAATTTTTGATTCGGTTAAACCTTTAGAGTTTCAAATACACTATGTCCTGATGAAGACAAATGTATTCATCATAAGCCACTAGATAGGATGTCTGATTACTAGTCGCACGGACAAATTATACCAGTTTCCTTCAATAGTTAGACAAAATATAATTTGTGTCAATTTTTAAAATCGTTATCTATAATTTTCCTTAGTCTGCCCGTCCGTCACACCGAAATGCAAAAACTACAAAAGACAGCCACAAACGGTTTTCGGATTCGTAATCTGGGCGAAAAGTTAGTGGGTTGGATTTTAAGTTTGAATCTCGGGTTTGACCGAACATGGCTCAAAACCGGAAGTAAAGAAATCAAAGTCAGAATTTGAAAAAAATTAGTGTCCTTCGATTCCTCTAAAAGAGAAGATACAGGAATCCCTAATGATTTTTGCCATAAATCAAAGTTAGGCCTTAAGGTTTTCAAAAAATCGCCACCAGCCATGAGACGCATCGTTTCATGAAAGGGATTTTTTCAATATAATTGTAGCCCTCCGCCCTGTATAGTCAGTCAGGTAGAAGAAATATGCTTTTTAATTAAGTAACAATGGTTGTACCTCTGTTCAAATTCGAGAAAAATCCACCAAAGCAGCGTTTAAATTTGGTGGTTCTTTAAAAACATAAAACAGTTCTTAACATTTTTTGACTAAATTAGTGCAAAAATTACGGTGTACCAGAGCACAATCAGAAATACAAATGTTTTAATATTTAAAGGCTTGAACTGTTGAATGTGAAAATGTCACTCTGTGGCAACCCTCAAATCATTTTTTTATAAAAGGTTCCTATTCCAACATCTATTTTGTTTTCTACTAAGTGCTAAGTGTGTAAGTGAAAGAATAGTAATTAAGGTAACAGTTGACAAACGACTTAAAAACTGTATACTTCCTACCACACTAAATTAATAGGACACATTAATCCCGATAAAACAATACAGCAAAAAAAAGTTCAGTAGTAACAGCAAAAACAATTATAACATAAATTTAAATTAAATGTTACAAATATTACAAGTAGGTTTACCTCCATATAGAATTGATTATAACATAAAATTAATAAATTATGTTAATTAACTCCTGTAATTTATTCAGTAATATAATTTAAATATCCTGTGAAGCAGAATTATCATATTAATTAACACTCAGGGTGTAATAGACTTTAATTAATTTTACCTGGATAAATATCAATATCAAGCTACCTAAAGGAAAAATGTTACCACCTCTTTTTTAAAAAAGCATTATTTATTTTTAAATGGTAATTTCATAATTACATTGTAACAACAAACGCTTTTTTACAAAATAAAAATGTTCTTTTATTATAATTATTATAATCGTTATTAAATAATGAACTGAAAAATTTGTTAGGGACATATTCTCAAAATGATTTTTCATTTAAGTAGTAAAAAAAGATAAAAAAATCACTGTTAGATGGTGGAAAATTAGATAGCCTAATGGATAAGTGTACCAATGGGGCAAGGGGGTTTTCAAATTAGGGTAAAGGGGGGTGTAATCTCATTAGGCAAGCGGACCAATTGCTTCCCCCTTTTTTCAGATTATTATCACACTAACGAACCTTCACAATAACAGGGCCCTACGATAAGCTTCCTTTTCTTTCCTTTTTAGGCACTAGTACCCTCCTGATTCTATCATTCATAACTACCTAATCTTGCAATCTAACAAACTAGGGTGATAATTTGACAAATACGTTATGACTTTCTTAATGTGTACATGCGAAAAGTTGTCAGTAAATATTGTGACACTTATATCTAAGGTCCGTTTCGGAATTTGGGTAAATTAAAAAATTAACACACTATAGTTTAGAATTCGAGTATTTATTACAACTAAAAATTACAATTAAATTAAAAGTATAAAGTCTACAAGTGAATTACTTATAATACGTAAATAATAAACTAATTAACTAACAACAATAAATAAACTTAACCAATTAACTAAATACTACTTATAAAAATGATACAGAATAAATAAACGTTACAGTAATTCACAGTAACGTTGACCTTTTCTTATCTGTTCTTACTGGGCAATTCACTACTCACTGGATAACTGACCGTAAACAAACTGGCTACTTAAATAGGTGAGCTAATAGAGATTTCGAGAAAGACAGAGATTTTCGACATAATAAAAATACAAAATCCTTCTGAAGGCTTCTGGATAAATCTTAACAAACTGTAAACAAATTAGAATTGAATAAAAGGTGTTACAAAAAGACCAATTATCTTAATAGGTACCACCGTACTCTTTTACAATAATTGTACAACAACAGGCAGGCCAACCTGTACTATACAACCATTTATAACTATTTCTTGGAAACCCTATTTATTACTCTTATTACTTACGTTAACATTTTTAAAACCACGGTTCTCCTTGAAAATTCTCAAACACATATTGACTTTAGCTATTATCACAATATATTAAAATCACAACACGGAAAAGACCTGACACAGATATTAATATCAAATTATCTAAACAAATATTTTTTAGCATTTACAGTTAATTATTAAACACTTGACACTGATTAACTTTCTTAATTAACTAATTATATTTCGAATATCACTCAAGCGTATCACAAAACTTGTGTTAATTAAAATGATTAAGTTACAAACCGGAAATATAATTAGCTGTATTTTAAAAGAACAATCATCTTACTAAGTTATAATATTTTACCAAAACAAACTGATGAAATACAAGGATCAGAATTACTTATTAAATTATATTGTAATTTGTACTAATTAAAATTATAATAAGATTTTTATAAAACAAATGCGTAATTTATTCCTTAAGATTGTTTGAATGTAATTTGATGGCTCCAATCGGCATAAACTTCTGCCAAAGTTTATATGATTTTTGTTAATTCAAGCCAACACCAAAAATCATTCACCACCTATACGACATGCTACATTACAGAGAAGATTTCCACTGACAGATTTCCCTCTAGGATCTAGAAATTTAGGTATAGGTAGGCTAAATAAACCCACCTTTCCACAACCCATAATATATCTGACAAGCAGTGACTTTAAACACTAATGAAACAAGAACAATGTTTAACAATTAATTATTTTTCTTTATTTCCTGTAGCACCTAAACTAAATAACTTAGTATTTACATCGCTTCCACATCCATATGAAGTCTGAAGGAACTAGAATAGCTGACACCCCATTTTTGATACTTAACGATTCTGTTAATTTATTTAGTTAACTCAAAACCGATTAAAAAATCATTCATTTTAATTTTTATGGGACTATTTAATTAATTATGTGTTATGGTATTACCATAACACATAAACATGGTTTTAGCCAGTTACAATAACATCACAATTATTCAAATCCACGTGAAAACATTTTTAATTTTCTGATAAATTAAATATTGTTGACCGGCATACTTTAAGTAAATTGATAATGAAGTTATGTAATTTAAAAAAAGTAATACTACCGGTTATTTTAAAAAGATAACAAAAACAGGCAAAAAATTAATTAAAAGCTCTCTCTGTAAATCCAATTGCAGTAAAATATCAAATTGATTCAATAGCTGAGGTTAAGGATTAAATTTTTTTTAAGCTGCCAAAAGTGTTCTTCGATAAAGAATTCGAAAAAGTGTTTTAAACTACGTAGTAGTATTATAGTTTATTTTATTGATTTTCACTTTTAGGTTTATGTTTTAAATTCAAACGAATAGATGTCAAAAAGTATTTTTTACCAAAAGTGGTTTGAGTCCTTATTTGAATTTGCAAAAAAAACTTCTGTGTATATATGACAAAACTTTGTGACCGAGAAAGTTTCATTCAAATCGCATCAATGTTTCTCAACTTAAAGAGCAGCAAACAGAAAAATAAAATACCTAAAAATCGTTGAAATCACCTTTCCGCCAATACAACTAGGGTAAAGTTTCGGGAACTTTCAAAAATGTGACGTCTAATAAGATACTTCAATTTAAAAAAATTTAGTCTCAATTTAGTCTCAAAAGCTTAGTCATTAACGATTACTTTAGGTTAAGAAGCAGTGGGTTTAAAATGTATTAATTTTTCAGACAATAGCTGGGAATCTAACCCGGGACCTTCCGCTTTGCAGCGTAGCATATCACTGAACCACGAAGGCATAGTCTACATAAATTTTATTAACGTAAATAATTGTGGGTTAGCTCCTTTGCAATTAATATAAAATATTTGCAACTGAAATATTCTGTAACATTGTTTCTACTATTATAATTAGCGAATTGAACTAATGAAATATATTAAATTTGTGTGAAGTCCGATTCGTCAGTAACTTAGTAAATACCTTATTTAAGAAGTTAAGTAGCACCCACTTGGATAAACAAATTTGAAGAATTTCCAGCGGGAAACCACAGATAAACAATTCCTTCTTTTTACTTTCTATTGCCCTGAACGAATATATAGGGAAGTATTGTTTCCTTGTTTTATATAGGGAGGTATTGTTTTCATGTAGATTTTTCGAAATAAGAGTTTTCACTGGATATACATGTTTCCTTTCCCATAAAGAGCAGGTGGAGTGTTAAATTAACGGCACTCGATCTGTTGGCCAACATATCAACATATTTGTGTCATATTTGTGTCGGGGCTATAAAAAGTAGCTTTGTTTCTTATCATATAGTCACCCAATTATATGACAACTATTTAAGAACAGAGAGGTAGAGGTGTAAAAGACACTAATCATAGTTGCCGCCACTGAAAGTAATGAATTTCATTATACAGCCAGACCCTGCCGTGAATGAAGTGAAGGTGTCGTTTTTACTTAGTAAAACCTCTAGAGGTTCAAACCAGCTTTTCGGCTGTTGATCTAAACAACAACGTACATGTTTTCATACCCCTGAACCCAAAAACGATGTTTTTAGCGATTGGTCTGTGTATGTCTGTGTATGATCTCAAGACCAGAAAAACGTTCAAAATTAAAACTTGAAACGTAAGTAAGGTGCCCACTACGGGACCCGACACGAACATTTTCATCAAAATAGATCAATCGGAAGTAGGAATTTATTCGTGCAATTTTTTTTAAAATTGCCTCATTTACTATAATTTTTTATGCTGTACAGGATACGGTAAGCGCCATGTCTGCTGAAATTCATGAAAAGGCTGTTTTCTCGTATAAAAAAGGGAATTTTACGATAGCGGCCGTAATATTTTAGAGCAAAAGTGTATACAATCGAAGTTGTAGAACCTTTAAAAACCAACAACTTTTATTAATAACATTTTTGTACAACGCTTAATTTACTGCCAATTAGTGATGTTTCTATTTTTTCATAAAAATCTGAAAAATGGATTTTTTTAAGATTGTGAGCTTAGTATGCATTTTACGACAAAAGTGTATAATCAAAGTAATAGGAAATTAAAAAACGTACAACTTTTATTTTAAGTATTTTACTTTACAGAGTCTAGTTAAGAAGCAAATAATGATTTTCCGTATTTTTAAGTCGAACAGAGCTGATTTTCATTTGAATCATTCACTCTTGATAAAAATTAAGTTACGTTTTTAATTTTCTCAGTTTACTGATAAAATTAAACATAGGTTATAAATATCAGATTTATTTACATTGGTAAGAGAAACACGTGTGAGTGTTTCACATCAGATTTTTTTCTATTGAAATTCGTAATTACTAAAATTTAAAAAAAATGCAATCTAGTTACTTAAAATGAAAAATGTTAGGATAACATAAAAACTAAAAAAAATTATATGATTGAAATGCACACAGTTTAATCAATTTTCTAGTATATTAAAAATTCTGTTTTCGTACTGATAAATATTTATTGTTGGGCTAAAAAATTGGAACAATAATGATTAAAAAAGTAAACTAGTAGCAATTACATTTAGTCGAATTAAAAAAAAGAACATACGGATTCAATCAACTATGTATACGGGGATTCATGTATGCTAATAGCTGTGATTTTATCTGTAACAATCCCAAAAGAGTAATTCCACTCAAAATGCATACAAAACAATCAATCTAAGCTCAGATTTCGCTTTACAAAACAACAAAAAATTTAAATTTGAAATTGTTAATCTGACACGATGTACAGGATTTTTAAAGAAAAAAAATATTGGTTAAACCCGACGTAATTAACTGTACGCACATTTCGATAATTTTTAAAACATTGCGAATAGATCTACATATTTTAAATTACTACGTATCATGAAAACTTTACTAATTTCCTTTGTACTAAAAATTAAATTTAAAACGTACTCATAAAATGATATGATTGTCCAAAAGCAGGTATAAAATACATTATACTCGTATGATTACCATATTATTGAAAAGTACCCTGATAATATTGTAGTATAATTATGTCGGTCTTAAAATTGTGTAGGTGGTTTTACGTCCTCTTGCCTCTATGAGTATGTAGGAAAGAAAGTATTGTTTTCTTGTCGATTTTTTGAATCGACTTTTCACCGGATCTACACGTTTTCAGAGCCCCTTTACCCAAAAAACATGTTGAAATCTCATTTATTTTATTGTAAATCGTCGTATTTTCTTTTCAGTTGAGTAGTTAATTATCATTTTTTAATAGCACTGTCATAATTATTAATTTAAGTGAATGTTTTCTTTTTAATTTAAAAAAAGTTTTGTTATTTATAAACACCCAGAACCCGAAAGAAACTGGAATAAACGGCACAATATTTTAATGTAAAAATTAAATAGATCTGGTTTTGTAGCATCTAAATTTATTTTTATTCAATAAATATATCATATTATTTATTTTATTTTATTTTATTTATTCATCTAAGTTATTCTTGGAGGGGCTGTGCTATCGTAGTAAAATTTCAAAAATATTGCGGCCTTAATTGGAATTTTAGGGCAAAAGCGTAAATAATTAAAGTTTTAAGAAATTTAAAAAACCTACAGCATTTATTTCAAACATTTTTCTGCGACGCTTAGTTAAGCATCACTGAACTTTGCTCATTAAAATCGGTGAAAATTGGAAATTTATTAGGATTGCGGCCGTAGTATACATTTAAAAAGTGCATATAATCAAAATTATAAGTATGTATATTCAAAAATAAAAATAAAAAAAGAAACTTTGTTTAAGTAAATCTTTCTACAGAGTCTATAACTTGATGGCCGCTGGTAGAAAGGAGCAATATGCGGAATGTAAAGCCATTTCATAAAACATAACTTAGCTAATTTTTTTAAGTAACTAAAACTTGTCGGAATGGCGAATTTTTTTATAAAACAAAGTATTTCGCATGTGTTTTTTCCATTATATTATTTCGGAAAACACACGCTTCAGGAGACAATGTATAAATTTAGTAAAACTTTAGTTTTTGAAAAAGCGTATTTTTTCAAATACATAGTCATTGTACAACTATTTCGTGTATTAACATAACATTTGGCGGGTTTTTTCTATCATATTTATGGAAAACGATAATGCAATAAAATTTAACAGAAATTTATCATTTATTTACTTTACGAAGTATTTTCATAAATAAATTTTGTAAAATCGCGAAACACGGCATAAAAAAGTCCTCATGCGAGAAACTTTTCGGTCTTGAAAGATAACTGTACATATTATGTAGGAAATAAAATATAGAGAAAATTTTCAATTAATTCTTCATGAAAGAATTATTGAAATTGGATGAACCGTATAGGAATTACAAGGAACAAAACTTTTACTAAATTATACATTATCTAATTTTTTTTAAATTTTTTTATTGAGTGATGATGCCTACATAAGCCTTGGGCTTGTGCGTAGGTAATGATATGTGGTGATTTACAGATGAAAAAATGCCAGACCTGACCGGGAATCGAATCCGGGACCCCGGCATAGTAGCTGGGGTTATGTGTGTTTTCTAACAAGTTTCAGTTACTTAAAAAAAATAGATAACACATGTTTTCTGATATGGTTTTACAATCCGCATATTGATCCTCTCTGCGGGAGGCCATCAAGTTAAAGACAGACAGTAATTAAGCGTAAATGAGTGATTTTCCGTATTTTTAAGTTCTCCAGAGGTTGATTTTTATTTCTACACTCATGATTAAAATTTAGTTATATGTTTTACAATCTACATTGTTTACTAAGATTAAACATAGGTTATATATTTCATAATTTACATTGGCAAGATAAAGTCGTACGAATATTTCACACCACACTTTTAAAGATCAAAATAACACGAGAAGATATACTACTAATTGGACAGAACTAAATATATGTTACAGATTACGGAGTTCAAAGGCTTTCGTGATGAGCAAAAACAGAAAACACTAAAAAATAACACTGAGAATACGCGTGACAAAACGGATTTAATATTGATTCATAATAACCCAAACTCAGAAAAAAGAACAGTTTATATGAATGAATAAGTCTAACTGTACAGACATTTGTACATAATTCTACACGGGAAAGTTTTTGGTATTATTAAACTTAAGTGGTCAGATTAAGGAGAAAGAAAATAAAAATTTAAACACGCCTGTATTCTGGTTTCCGTTGAAAATAACGCTTCGTATGCACGGATTACGTTGTTGAATTCGAGCCAAACCTAAACCACACGTGGAGAATAGTGAATGCACGTGTTATCATTTTAGAATATTTATTAATACTCTCATAATTCAATGCTAGTTATATAAATCAGGTGTGAAACACTCACACGACTTTCTCTTGCCAATGCAAAAATTGACCAGTATAACCTAACAATAGTAATAAAACATTAGAAATAAACAAAAACTACCTTTAAAAAACATAACCTGATTTTAATTATGAGTGAAAGACGCAAAATTAAAATTACGTTGAAAATACGCTTAAAAATACGGAAAATCACTCTTTCACGCTAAACTAGGCTCTGTAGAGAAAAATGCTGTAAATAAAAGTTGTACATCATTTAATAAATTTGATTATATACACTTTTGTCGTAAAATGCATGCTAAGGCTGAAAAAATAGTTTTTTTACACGTTTTCGTGAGAAAAAACGGAAAATCGGTAATTATCGCTAAACTAGGCGTAATACAATAAAATGTTTAAAATAAAAGTTGTAGGATTTTACATTCTCTACAACTTTTATTATAAACATTTTTGCCCTAAAATGCATAAATAAGCCGCAAGCTTAAAAAAACAATTTTTTTACGAGAAAACAGCCTCCCCAAGAAATTTCAGCAGACATGGCGCCTACCCTATCTTGTAGAGCATAAAAAATGTAGTAACCAAGGTGATTTTTAAAAAATCGTAAGAGCCGTTTTTGAGAAAATCGCAAAAAAGTGAAAAATGACACGAATAAACTACTACTTCCGGTTGACCGATTTTGATGAAAATGTTCTTGTCGGGTCCGGTAGTGGTACGTAACTTAAGTTTCAAGTTTCAAGTCCGTACGATGTTCCTTTTTTTAGATAATCTGTTCACACGCACGCACGCACGCACACAGAGACTAATCGCTAAAAACATTTTTTTGGGGTTCAGGAAGTCTGAAAACTTGTAGATCCGGTGAAAATTCGATTTCGAAAAATCGACATACAAAAGAAAGTAAAAATTTATGACGGATTATTGTGTTAGTAACGCATTGCTTTAAACTAACAGAGAAGACACTAAATTGATAATACATTTTGTTTTATTTTAAAATATGGTTACTAAGTAGATAGTCAAAATTTAAAGATTTACTGTACCGTAAAATTCCTTGAATAACTATGTGAAATAAAACATAGGAATTTAAGTAATATTATTAAATAAATTTGTATAAAATATCGCTCAAATAAAAGAAAAACATTGTGTTTTCCCCTTTTCTTGGACACAGTTTCCTTTTTTTGTATTTGAATAGCAGGTTATACCTTCAAGATTATTCTGCAGTATGTTTTGCATTGGCCTCGTGAGGCATATATCGTTGGCCTAACATTGATCGACTTTTTTCTCTCCGTTTTTTCTTTTCGGTGTTACGTTTTTCTTCTTTTGGAAATTGTTTTATTGTATCCATAAATAGAATTCCCTTTTCTTTTAGATATCTTTTTGTTCTTTCAAAATACAAAAACGGGGAAATGTAGTATTTCCTATTTAATAAATTTTCCTTTTAGAAAGAAACATTGTTTTATTCTTTGACAGAAAATGCAAAAAAACATAAAAAATACAACGAAAAGAAATAATAATTAATGTTTTTTTTTATCAATTACTTATCTTAATTTACTGATAAGAAGAAAAATGATATTGTGTTTCTAACTTATTATATTAGTAATATTAGTAGCAAGATATATTAGTAACATCAACATAACACAGCATAGTAACAATAAGAACAAATTAAAAATAATAAAAAAACACAGATGTTGTCAACGGGAAGCCATTAATTTTTATTCATTTAGTCAATTGATTTTCCCTCTCTACGTTCCTTTCAAGGGGTGTCAAAAGTTGTTAGGTTGTCATCTTTTAAGCTTAGTAAGGGGTGGTTGTCTAATTCAACTAATGTACTTGTATTTCATCAAGTTACTTTATATTTTTACATCAGAAGAATTATAAATTTCGGTTAATATCTATTTACATATTATTACGTTCGTACGGATTTATTGTTAATTAAATTTGATTGGGCTACATTATATAAATCGTTTTTGTAAATTTTTCATTCAGAAGAAATCCAAAGGAATTATAGAACTAGCCAATACAACAGTCTACATGTTGTTGTGTACGTTATAACCAGAAGGCTGGTATAAAGCTCCAGAGGTTTTACTAAGTAAAACGAGGAGTGAGGTGGTTTGCCATTGCCTTCCTCAACGAGTTGAAAAGTAGCTTATCAGCATGCCAGGCCCACTGAAAAGCACATATTTTCTACCCTAACAATGACACCTTCACTTCATTCAACACAGGGTCTGACTGTATAATGAAATTCATTACTTTCAGAGGAAGTAACTCTGATTAGTGTCTTTTACACCCCTACCTTTTCTGTCTAAAATGATTCAGTTATTGATTGAAATGATTTAGTCGGCTGATCATGTGATAAGAAAAACAGAAATAATTTTTGTAGCCCTGGACCTAACAGAATAGTCTACATATAAATTACTAAATATACATATTAAATAAATTACAAATTAACTAATTTAAATCTACTATGTTTACTTGCTTACTTCAATAAGTGTGCCATCTTATAATATCTACCCAAGAGTACTAATCTTTCTTCAAAACGAAGTTTTCACTCTCTGAGTGGTATATTTTTTTTGAAGGCAGTTTTTTAAATTTTAAGCAATCATTTTTCTTTGTCCCTGTGTAACTACTTTGGTATAATACCATTTAATGTAGAAAATTGAAATTTTAATTAATTAATTTATTTATTTACAACAATAAAAAGGCTAACAGAACTCATTTTTTTATTATTATTTATTTAACATCGCATCAACTACAAGGTCATTAGCGAAACCGTTGGGGTGTAACTGTGCGTAATGAGGATGAAATGATTTTTTGTAACGTATGCCTGAGTGGGATTCGAACCCAGGACCGCATGATGAGAGGCGAGCACGTTAACAACTACGCCAATGCGGCCGGCAGAACTTATTATATAAGCCTTATTGACATAACAAATTTACATGTTTACAAAACAATCTTTGCTTATAACTATTTTATTTGGATAACATACATGCTAATACACGTTTTGTGTCTTTTACTCATAAAAATAAAATAATGTTTCAATAAAATTACTTACTACAATAAAAATAAATGAGAAAAAAAATCCTACGAAAAAATAGTTTAGCAAAACCTGATCAAAATTAATAATATTTATTAAAAAAAGGAACATGAAAAGAAACTGTACAAGAAAGAAAAAAAGATGTGAGTCTGTTCTGTGAATTTATGACATTTATTGGTTGGTGAGCGCCTGATAACATTTTAATGAGAATTGTTCGTAATTATTAAGAAATTAATGCAAAATAGATCAGTTCTGTGGATGTTTAATATAAAAATATTCATTTCTCAAAAAAAAACTCTTAGAGCTGTCCCCATACCGTAGTGGTACACGTACCTTATTACAGAGTGAAATTCCTTGAGTTCTACTCCCCAGCTATATCTGAAGGTTTTAAGCAAGATAACCATATAGCAACTTTTTTATAACCGACAGTATACGCTGATGGCCAAGATGTTGATGAAAAATTAATAGAACTAATCATTCAAGTTTTAAAAACTTTTTTCTCCTCATCGCTGTTACCACAAGTTCCTTTCATGAAGAAAACAAACGTCGAAGTGACCAGTTTATAACTATAAATAGTAGTTTTAATTAACATAGGTATCTTCATACAAGCCTAATAAAGTGCAACCTAATAAACTCCATCCAACGCACATGTAAACAAAATTGACATGATCAAACAGCTGTGGCAGGTAGTCATAATGACTAAACCACAGATAGCAGTAGTTATAAAAATATAAATTAATTGTTTAGAACCTCTGAGCCAATTCTGAACACGAAACCCAGCCGTTTAATTAGCTATACTAAAAAATTTTATAGTTGGCCTAAACTGTTTACCTACTATGTCTTGTAGATATATTTCAGAACCAGTTTTCCAGAAAGCAAGGTTATTAAAGACATGTTCCACTTCATTTATCACTATTAATATTACTCTACGATAACGGTCAGGATTATAAAGATCCGAAACACAAGTCAACTACAGAGACAATAATCTTCCTCTATCCCATTTTTCTAATTCATTATATATTTTTAAAACCATTATACAATTATGCTGCATGACTGGAAGAGTTAACTATAAATCATAAAATCAAATTAACGACTATCATTATAAATAAATAGTATTTAAAATAAGTGAATTCAATTTTCTGTAATTGGATGAGATACAGGGAAGAAAGATAACATCAGTCTGAAGGCTTTTAAAAAGCATTGAATATTAAAGCCTTAAAACTACATCAATCGACGCTACTCGACTATTTCTATACGGGTGTTATGGGGATGGAAAACTCGAAACTACCCGGAAATTTAAAAAAATCTGGTAAGAAACATTCACACAACTTTCTCTTACCAAAGCAAATAATTAACAATATAACCTAACATTAGTAATAAAACATTAGAAACAAACAACTAACCTCAATAAACAAAACGAATTTTAATCATGAGTGAAAGAACGCAAAATGAAAATCAAACTGTTTGGCTTAAAAAACGGAAAATCTCTCTTTCACGCTAAACTAGGCTCTGTACACAAAAATGCTCTAAATAAAAGTTGTAGATATTTTAATTTCCTATATATTTGATTGTACACACTTTTGTCGTGAAATAAGGCTAAAATCTTTAAAAAAACTATTTTTTACACGTTTTCGTGAGAGAAAACAGAAAATCGCTAATTACCGCTAAACTAAGCGTTATACAAAAACATGTTAAGAATAAAAGTTGTAGGATTTTTAATTCTCTACAACTTTTAATATCTACATGTTTGCGCTAAAATACATATTTAAGCCGCAATCTTAAAAAAACAATTTTTTTAGGAGAAAACAACTCCCCCAAGAATTTCAGCAGACATAGCGCCTACCCTATCTTGTAGAGCACAAAAAATGTAGTAAATGAGGTGATTTTTAGAAAAATCGTGTAAGCCGTTTTTGAGTAAATCGCAAACAAGTGAAAAATGACACGAATAAACTACTACTTCCGGTTGACCGATTTTTATGAAAATGTTCGTGTCGGGTCTGGTCGTAGTATTTAACGTAAGTTTCAAGTTTCAAGTTCGTACGATGTTCCGTTCTTTAGATATTCTGTTCACAAACACAGAGACACACACACTCACACACAGACACAGACCAATCGCTAAAAACATGTTTCTTGGGTCAGGGGGTGTGAAAACGTGTGTATCCGGTGAAAACTCGTTTTCAAAAAATCGAAATGAAAACAATACTTTCATTCCTATACATTCATATAGGCGAGAAAGTAAAAAAATTATGAATAATAATTTAAGAACATAATTGCCAAAAACTGAGATCAAGTTGTGTTCCAATCTTACTAGTGGCTATTAAGTTATAAATCTAAAACTCCCATAATTATAACAACTCAATCAAGCGAGTCGTATATTATACTTTCAAATTATTGAAGTAAGTTACATTATTCCAGCATCAGAATATAAAATTAAGCTTGCTTTTTTGACCTAGCAGCCAGAACGCTATAGTACGTTGTTTGGCAAGACCCAATTTGATTTAGCGGTTTGGGTCTGAAAATCTACTACATGGTAAAATTGTGTAAAATTCTTTATAAGGAAATTTAATTGAGGAAAAATTCATTACTTCAAAATGTCTTATTTTATTCGCCCTCCAGAAGTTGTAACCAGATTTTACGTAAGTAATAATAAATTACACTGAAAATTACTTTCATCCGCTTTCAATATCTAATGAAAATTTGTGTTATAAACCAAACCGCTCATTTTATAAGAGCATACTTTGTTTGAGTTCCAAATCAAAAATTTATGAACGAATGATAAACGTGATTCAGAAATGCGGAAAGAAACTCATGAATTTTGAGGAACGGGCTTATAAATAAACGAAAGAAGAGCAAAACCGAATGGAAAGTACATGATAGATAGGCATAAAAATATGGAGTTCACGCCGCATATGCCTGCTGCATTTGTACATTATTGAAGACATTTTGTCACCGCTACTATTGTTATTATTGTATAATACATGGAAGAATATTCGGTGACTATTAACATGGATGTGAAGTACTGAATGAAGTACCAAAAAGGGAGGGATTTTCTCCTCACTTATTCAAAGATTATATCCGAGATGAAGGGATAGTGTTGGGTTGGAAGCGTACTAAAGGGCCAGGGGATTTTCGTTCTCGTTCTCTCATGCCGTACTTGTTCCCTGATATCAGTAGGAGCCGTTTCACGAGTTATCGGAGAACCCTGTTCACGATAGGAGAGTATGTTAATTGAATATCTGTTTGTTTTGTCCTCCAGGCCTACATTCACAGAACACATATCATACATACCACCCTGCAACGTGGAAAATGGTCGAACCTGCATAAATGTTAGGGGAATGAGGAAGGACTTGGTTAGATAGCAGGATGTTTCCCCTTAGATGGTTTTACTGATTGCGATATCACCCTACAAATACCGATACAACCGTTCGTTGTTAAAAATATTGTAAATAATTCAAAATTTAATTTTTTACATCAAAGTTTCAGTTCCTTCAGTTTTATTAATTCCTGTTTTGTCAGCAACGTAAACGGGAACGAAATAATCTGTATAAAAATATTTAAATTTAGTTGATTTAAAAATATTGAAAACCATAAACAATTTTATTTTTAACAGTAGTAGTATTTTTTCAAATCCAAAAAATTAAAATAATACTTGATATGATTTTTATACAACCGTTGTAAAAAAAAACCTGGATAATTTATTTTTAGTTTTACTACGATCATACAGAATTAACTTATGTCTAAATATTGTGAATATATCTAAAGAGAATGTGTTGTTCCAGAATTCTCTAGCAAGACTAAGCTTTTAGAAGTGTTAGTGTAAATAATATAGTTGTTGATAAATCGGGTTGTTCCATGAAATGGTTAAAAATATAGTGTATAAATGATTAGGTATAGTATAGGCCTATTGTTGTAACGGCTACCTGAAAGAGTCAGGGTATCTATTAGATAATTAGCTCTTTTATTATGACGTTAAAATGTGCCCTTCATTTAAATATAATGTTGTTTACATTTTGTTAAGATTCATTCAGAACCGACCGAAAGATTTTGTATTTTTATTATTACGTACATAGAAAAATCTCTGTAAATCTAGACCCCGATGAGTTAAGGTATGTAAAGAGCTAGGCCGTCCTGGAATAGTTTAATCTTGATTGGTTTCAGTGAGTGAAGTGTATAAAACCAATTCGATACCGCGTAACAGTTACGTTTCTGCAAAGGTCCAGCATATTCTGTAAAAGTCGTAAATTGGTTGTACTTATACGTAGGATTTAGTTACATGGCGTACAAAAATAACTTAGTAATGGATTAAATTTATTTAATGTCATTAATTTATTGTAATTAGTTAATTATTTATGATCATTACCAATTTAATTATAGTATTTATAATTTATTTGTAGATTAAAGTAACATTACCATTTTTAATTTAAAGTTCGTAATAAATACTTGTAATTTTAACCGATAGTTTGTAAACTACATATTCACCCAGAACCCAAAACGGACCGTAGCGATAAGTTTCCCTATACAGATAAAAAAGTACTCATTGATGCCCTCACTTATCGTTAATTTTCATTCCGATCACCTACACAGCTAAAGTTATGCACATTTGTTACTTAGGTGCTGAATAAAAAATATACAGAATTTACATCTCTATCACTTAAGCCTTAGAAGTAAAACAGAGGTGATTACCTAAAAGCAATTTTTTCTTTACCTTCCAGAAAAGCTATAGCTCTGAAAATCGATATGCGTATATGTATAAAGCATTGTAATTACAAATACTTGAGTCTTTGGAGTAAAAAAGAGGTAACTATCCTATAGAAATAAAAATTATTTCTATACCTTCTGGGAAATATAAATTTCCAAAACTCAGCATATATATATTCAAATAGTAACATTAATTTGTATTCATCCAGTGGTATTTGCAAATCCAATTTTAAAGCAACCGCTCTGAAGCTAGGAATAAGCCCATACACAATTTCTAGTCCATTCATGAAAATTGAATTGGAGGTATTGAATGAATTTATTTTTCAACTTCACAAAACAGACTCAGTCCTACCACATAAAAACAGAAGACACTTAAAATTGATCATTCAAAATATTTTTATATTTAAAATCATTCTAAAATTTTGTCAAAATCAAATAGTATCGTCACGTTTTAAGTATTTTCTGATTCCATACATTGGATTTAATTATTTCATCTATCTAAATATATTCTGAGACAGCTTTAAATAACGCTTCTTCCCACCCTATGTCATAATACAGTTTTGAACATGTTTTATATTCTACTGGATAAAAAAATTTATAAACGAAATCTGGCATGAAACACTCTCACATCTTTCTCTTACAAAAGTAAATAATGAACAATTTTACTTAATCATCAGTGAATGACGCAAAATCAACCTCTGTAAAACTTAAAATAACAGAAAATAAGTAATTTGACACTAAACTAGGGTCGGTAAGAAAAAAATGCTTAAAATTATAGTTCTAGGTTCTTTTATGAATAGATACACCTTTTTTCATAAAACGCATACTAAGACTGCAATCTTAAAAATTTCTTAGAAAATTACAGAAAATCACTAATTGACACTAAACTAAGTGATATAGAAAAAAGTTTTTGAAATAAAAGTTCTAGGTTTTTTAAATTTTCAACAACTTTAATTCTATACACTTTTGCACTAAAATGCATAATATTCATAATATTTAAAAAATCTTAAAAGCTATATTTTTACCCCCAAGATTTTCAGTAGACATGGCACTTCCCCATCTATGCAGAGCATAAAAAAGTAGTAAATGAGGCGATTTAAAAAAAATCGTAGTAGCCGTTATTGAGGAAACCACAAAAAAGTAAACAATTGCACGAATGAAGTACTATTTCCGGTTGACAGATTCTGATGAAATGTTTGTGTCGGGTCCCCTAGTGTTACCTAACTTAAGTTTAAAATTTTAACTTTGTATGATATTCAATTCTTGATATACTTTGTTCTCTAATCCACACACACCATTTGCTGCTACCATGTACGTATTTGGGTTCAGGAGGTCTGAAAATTGGGTCAGGAGAACTGCTGGTGAAAAAACCATGAAAACAATACTTTTCTTTCCAATATATTCATAAAGGGCAAGAGAAAATAACAAAACAAATAACGGTTTCTAAAATTATTAGTGAAATGAATTAAGTTCATGCCACGAAAGAAGTCCGCTGTGTTTGAGAGCTGTATCTCAAAAACACCAAACGGAAAAAAATTGAACATTCTTATTTCTGTTTCCGTTTTATTTGCCACTAAATTTATAAAACGCATTGCCTGACATAATGCTATTGTAAAAATTCATGGTTCAGTCCAAAAATCATTTCCTTATCTTTACCAAAATAGCACTTTTTTATAAAATGGACGGCATATTAAAACCGAACAACGGATTTCACTTTTGATATATTTACATTATAGAGAAAACTGTGATCTTTAACATACTTAAACACCGATTTTTTATGTAAAACCTAGACGGAGTAATGAAAATTTAAAAAGCACATCAACGGAAAACCGGCTAAAAAGTGGGTAGTTTTCTGCGTAAATTGCTGTATCTCTAACTAATTTCTAAATACAATAATTTAATTCAAACCAATAAACTCAGAGCAGAACACACTTTAATTTGGTGAAGCATTCAAAATTTTCCGTTCGGTTGTTTTTGAGATAAAGCTCGTCAAACACAACGGACTTCTTTCGTGGCAAGCATTATAGTAAATTATTAATAGAAACTGAAAGTTAGATTTTACGTACATAATCAGGCATCTTTATAATTTCAATCAAGAAAATTTTTACAAGACATTGTCTAAAATGCTGACAAACCATTCTTATGTACGAGTATTTGTATGATTACACTGGCACCGTAGTTATAAATGATAGGCTATGTATGCAGGGATATAAACACAAAAACATTTCTCTAGACAAAAACAAGTCGTTTTCGATTTAAAATATAAAAGTCGTAAAATTTGTAGAACGTAAAACCGGTAAATTTTATGTTTAGTAATACGTGCGCGTATTACAATTTTTGTGATATTTTCTCCGTGTCTATTTCATTTTTCTTTTATGTTTGCAATAAGCTTTCCTTACATTTATGACAAATAAGACATATTGAAAGGAAAGTAAGTAGAATATAAATGTAGGGATTTAGTTAGTACGCGAAAAATAAGAAGGGAACAGGAAAAATTGTGGAAGGAGGAAGTGGTGAGAATATCAAATACCATAGAAAAGGTGGAAGCTGGACATAAGGCATATACTACACTACTGGTGATGGATAAGGGCGAACAACGACCCTTCTTTTCGCATCGATCAGCGTTATCTATACAACCTTGGGCAACTATACCACCACTAAACCACCTTCCCAAACTTCACTTCACTTATAAAATTCTTGGATGTGAGTATTACACTGTTGTAGGCCTACAGAAAATCCTTATACCCTTAACTTATAGCCCTCTTTGATCGCAGACATGTGGGGAATACTTTGACTCAATTTCTAATATTTTTTATACAAACACAGGTTCTACTTAAAAACGTAAAACCAAAGAAGACGTGTAACCATTTTTTTAAGTTAAATCTTAAGACGGATTTCATGTGAAGAAAAAGCAACAGTTTGGTAGTGGGTATTCCAAAAAAAATTATAACATCTCTAATATTATTATACCCACACAATTTCACGATTGTAACAATTACTTAAAATTTTATTTTTATTATTTTAGTTTATTTAAAGTCGAATCAATTGCTTTGAGTATTATCGACTACAACCATGAACTAACGGAAGGAAATCTGTGGGTTTTTACTTTAAATAATTTCCTGACACAAACCGAAAATCAAACCCGAGATATTCTGCTTTGTAGTACAACGAATTTTAGCGCTCTAACTACGAACGTACCCACAATTTCATAATTATTTGACGACATTTAGTTTCTACCTTATCACAAACGTTATCATATTTTTTTACAGAAATCTTATTTCTTACTTTAAGTTACATGTATAGATAGTTATTAATTTATCTATTAGTTTTTTAGATACATATTTTTCCACTTTATCCCGACTGTAGATATATTTTCTGCCCATAACAGACAGGTGGAGTGTTAAATTATTTGCACTCAATCTGTTAGTTCCAGGGGTATATAAAAATAGTTCTGTTTCTTGTCACATAATCAGCCAATTAAATGAATCATTTAAGAACAGAAGAGGTATAAGTGTAAAAGACACTAATCAGAGATATCTCCTCTGAAAGTAATGAATTTCATTAAACAACCAGACCCTGTAGTGAAAGGAAATGTTATTTGCAGGATGGAAAGTAGATGCATTTCAGAGGGTCTGCCATGAAAATAAATATATTCTTCCACTCAGTAAATCCACTCAGTAATAAATATTCTTCCACTCAGTAAGTAAAGCATATGTAAACCACCCCAGATAAATCGAGGATTTTCAAACCAGTTTCGGCTGATGACCAAAACAACAAGATATATTTTATAAATTCATAATTATATATTGTTCAACCACTACAGTCAGACCTTACGTAATGATAGTGCTGAACTGGATAAAGTAAAATGTTTTTTTTAAATAATAAAAATCATTTTTATGTAATAGTTACAGTAGTGCCGTCTCCGTGGCCCGTGGCTTACGTAATGAAAGTGCTGAACTGGATAAAGTAAAATGTTTTTTTTTTAAATAATAAAAATCATTTTGATGTAATAGTTACAGTAGTGCCGTCTCCGTGGCCCAGTGGCTAACGTGCTTCGCTACAAAGCGGAGATCCCGGATTTAACTCCCGGCTAGGGTCTCGAACATTATAGAAAGTTCAAACCAACGGTCCTTAACCGAAATTAGTCGCTAATGAACAAGATGTTTATGCGACATTAAAATAAACTTAAAAAAAAAAAGTTTATTTTTTATTACGGTTGTTAGTTTTTATTTTACAATATTGAACAACTTTTGGACACTTTTAGAGAACGGAAAAATAAAAATATAAACAAATCCATTGAATATTACTAATAGTAGACTAATAATAAAACTGGCTGTAGTAGTAGTTGTAGTTTTGTAGCAGTAGTAGTAGTAGTAGTAGTAGTAGTGGTAATGGTAAGAAATATTAATTAGTAATTGTTATTGAATATTTAGTTTGTATAAATAATTATTATTGTATTAAAATATTCTAAAGACTGCGGCTCCCCTTCCCCATCGGCCAAAAACAAAGTTTTCCTTTATTGGAATATCTAATAAGACTTTTCTTTTATTTTTAATGTGTGTACGTTGCAATCCGTTCAATTCAGAACAACCCCATGACCCGATGAAATGAGGATTTTGTGTATGACGTGTAAATGAGGTGTAGTCTTGTACAGACCAAGGCCGACCATTGCTGATGGAGAATAGTTAATTAACCATACTACCCCCACCATCAAAGTATTCAAATCCGTATAAAAGTAAATACCTTTACTAGGATTTGAACCACGGAACGTTCGTCCCGTGAAGACTTACATCAGGAATTTATGTGTAAAGTAATAAGTTTTGGTTTATCTGACACTGTAAAGAAGGGAAAGAAGTGTGAATAAATAAATACTTCTGGCTGCTTCCGTGGCGTAGTAGTTAGCGCGCTAGCATAAATCGCGGAGTTCCCGGGTTCCATACCCGGGCTAAGGTCTGGAAATTTTCACAAGTCAAAATCCACCGTTGCAGTTACAAAACGCAACGTAGTAGCTAGTAATCAATTTTTTGATAAAACTTTAAAAAAAACTGTAGAAAAAAATACTTCTATTCCAAAAATATCATTTTTTTATAGCCACACTAATGAAAATTGAAGGAATTAAAAATAGAACTTTACATTACTCATACTTAGAAGTTGAGATTTGAATACCACAACCAATTGATATAACATAAATAACTTTAATTATATTAAAAACGAACGAAAAATATTATAAATATTGCTACAGAGTAACAATTTGTAGATCCATTAATTATGTTGTCAACTGTCAAGTCTAGTTTGGATGTCGTTATCTATGAAGAAGAAAAATGATGAACAATTTTTCAACATTGTCTTGAATAATTTAAAAGTAGCAAATGTAAGAAGAAAAAAATATTTATTTACTGTTTGGTTAACTTTACGTAAAATTTAAATATTGTTGGATACATCTGGAATGATATTCTTGAAAATCATAAACGTAATAGCAAGGCTGTTTAATGGTTAATCTGCGATATAATAAACATTTAAGCAATGTAAAAAGTTTTTAAATATTACAAGGAAAATATAGGAAAGGAAACTGTAAACGCTGTTAAAAACAAAAAGGAGTGAGACAGAGAGTTGTAGAAAATAGAGAATCGGTTATTAGGATAGGGGGTTGAAGAGAAAGATGGTATTTTCGTAGAAACGATGCCTATACAGTACAGAGAAATGAATTTTATATATAATAAGGCACCAGAAGGCCACGCTGACTTTGTTTTGAAGTTGCTTACTTTGTTTGCCTGATAAAGGGGCTTATGTAAATGAGGAAATGTCAGAACGGAGCACTATTACGTCTCTTCTTTCTACCGATGGTAAGGTGTACCTTTACACCGGGAAAGCGCGGTGATGCGCTGCGCTGGTTGTAGAAGAGGTAAAAGGGGTGCTTAGTTTATTGGATCAGCTGATGCCAATTTTACAACGAGGGGGTGAAATATGCCTAGGAGATTATAGAGGATTTTCATGAGCATCTCTTTTTCGCCTAATAAGATAATATACTCAGCTTACACATTCGCTTACGTATGTGTAGGTACACAACACACATTCATATTTATTATCCTTCCAAAGGTTTATCTAATATACTCTTATTCGTATTAAATATTATTCACGCCCTAACCTTATTCATCATGCCTAAGTTATATCTAATAAAGATCACACCAGTTATTTATTGCATTAACCTGTTATAGTATCTGAATTATGCATTAAAAATGTTTCAATGAAATATTTTATTTATTTATTTATTAACAATAAATAAATTTTATATAATAATACAATAATATTTTATACAATTATATTTTTTAAACAGAAGACAGGCTTCAATATGTCATTGTACAACATAAGCGCAGAGTTTGGCATAAGAATATCGGCGCAAAAATCAAAGGTTATGGCATTCAAGGCAAGATGGCCGGTTCGCTCAAAAATTATACTTTGCAACCGAAATATAGAAAAAGTTCGAGATTTAAAATATTTAGGATGCAAGATTTCTTATGACAAAGATGATGACGTGAGTGAAAAACTGGCAAAATTCAGCGCTGTATGCGATTCTATTCGCAGGACAATAGGAAAGAAAACGAAAAAGGACACCCAAATGAAATTTTATAGAGCAATGGCTGTACCACCCATAACATATGGAAGTTAAATATGGGTGTCATTACAGAGGAATGAATCTCGTATCCAGGATGCTGAAATGAGATGTTTTCGGGGAGTTAAAGGTTGTATCCGGTTAGATAGAGTAAATAACGAAGCTATCTGTGACGAGTAAAATGTTTAGCCATTGTTGGAAACGCTAAGAATATATAAGAGAAACTGGTCCAACCATTTACTTTGCATGCCAGCTCACAGACTTCCACTGCGAGCGTGGAAATAAAAACCTACAGGGAACCGAGGTTTCGGAAGACCTAAAAATAGATGGATGCTGGAACAGGCCATTGAACCTAATCCTTGACAGATGATGATGATTAACAATATATTTATCTGTTTAATTACAGATTAAAATTAATAAGGTATGTCTATACTGATAAATGTCTTAAACACCATGATTCCTGTCTTTAAAAGCCATAATTTCACCCTTGACACTAAAACGAGACTCATGAAGTGTTATGTGTTCTCAGTCCTTTTGTACGGAGTTGAGGTCTGCACTCTGACAGAAGCAATACTTACCAAATTGAAAGCGTCCAAATTTTGTCTGTGTAGGAGAATGCTGCGAATATTCTAAACGCAGAAAATTACTAATGCGGAAGTGCTACATCGAATGAACAAGGCAGTGGAATTGGTCACCATAGTGAAGACACGAAAACTGCAATATCTCCGTCATATCATGCGGGATGAGCGCAGGTATGAATTGCTCCAAAGCATTCTTCAAGACAAAATCAACGGTAGAAGGGGGCCAAGACGCAAAATAATTTCATGGATAGCCAATATGAGGGTATGGTTTACAAAAAGCTCAGAAGAACTGTTTCAGAAAGGTACCAATAAATTAACCATTGTTATGATGTTCGCCAACCTTCGGAAAGGAGAGGCATTCTGAAAATACACTGTGACGTTTACTCCAGTTTCTTTCAGGATCTGGTTGATTCTAAATAATAAATCTCTTTGTAAATTTACAAAAAGTATTTACGACCACATTAATTATTATAATTTATAACTACTAATTAATTACAATAAACTACTTAACAAACAGAATCGATTACAAACTCTTTTAAAATCTTAAGACTTCTTATCTTCAATTGAAACGACTCTTCCAAGTCAATCAAATCAATATGTAAACCTAAACAGCGATGTTTGTCACTTTGAGGTAGGGGGTGAACCGTGCAAGAAAAATAACAGCTATGTGATACTTCACAAAATCTACCAAGACTTCATCAGAAAACTACAAATACTGGCCGGCCCGTTGCTACTTTGATCAGAGCAACTGGTTTCCATTGTTCAAGGTTCTATTCTCTGTCAGATCTAGCATTTTTCATCCATCATCTTCCACTGACTGCATAACAATCGGTTATTCATAAAAAAACCAACATGTTTTTATGTAAAACAAATAGAACGCTGTTTGTATGTAAATAGTATCAGCAAAAATCGTTAAAAGAAGCAGATAAGTTAAAAATTAAATGATTAAATACGTGCAACTTGTATTACTTAGGTCATCAGCCGAAAGGCTAATTTGAACCTCTAAAGGCTTCACTAAGTAAAACGACATGTGAGTGAGTTGAAATTGTCTTCCTCGCCGAGTGGAAAAGTATGCTTATCAGGATGCCAGGCCCTCCAAAAAGCATCTATTTTCCATCCTGCAAATGGCACCTACACTTCATTCACCACAGGGTCTAACTGTACAATGAAATTCCTTACTCTCAGAGGAGATAACTTTGACTTGTATCATTTACACCTGTTATTTCTGCTATTAAATGCTTCAATCGTTTCATTGGCCGACCATGTAATAAGAAACAGAACTATTTTTTGTAGCCCTGGTCCCTGGAACTAGCAGATTGAATGCGAATAATTTAACACTCCACCTGCCTGCTATGGACATACGTGCAATTGCTTAAATTATTATTATAACGAGAATTTAATTTAAAACTTCTATATACGCCATGTGTATGATCGGCTCACAACAAAATTAACGATTTAAGATTTGTAACGAATATTATAAAGTTAAACATGGTAATACAGCCACTTCCTTGGCATAGTGACTAGCGTGCCAGCTTACAAAGTGAGAGGTCCCGGCTAGGGTTTTGAAATTTCAACACATTAAAACCCACCGTTACAGTACAAAAATCCACAGTAGTCACTAATTAACAAGCTGTTAGTGCGACTTCAAATAAACTAAAAAAAAATCATGGTAATACGTACACTGTTCTAATGTTTAGGTCATCAGCCGAAAGGATGTTTTAAACCTTTAAATGCTTTACTAAGTAAAACGAACGAGTGAGGTGTTTTACTATTGCCTTCCTCACTAAATGGAAGGAGTATCCTATACTCTCTCCGAAAAGTATTTACTTTCCACCCTGCAAATGACACCTTCACTTCACTCAATACAGGGTCTGGCTGTATAATGAAATTCACAACTCTGACTAGTGTCTTTTATACCTCTAACTCTTCTGTTTTTAAATGATTCAGTCATTTAATTGGCTGATGTAATAAGAAACAGAATAATTTTTTCTTGCACTACTGTACACTATTGTACTTTATTCTATTGTACACAACGAGTATTTATGAAATAAAAATAAAAGTAGTTCAATGAGAAAATAATCTCGAAATTATAACTTTAGACAAAAAAAAAACGAATGGGGTACATAATAACTGCATTAAAATAAAAAAATTAAAATAGCCATGACCAGTTTTTTTCTGTATTTAGACTTTAAAGATAAAGGTTAAAGTACTAATTTAGGCTTACACTTACTGAAATGTTGTTGTAAGCAAATCGTTCATGTTACAGACATTTAAATGACGTTGACATAAACGCTATGCAAAAATAAAACGATGTAAAATTTTAAAAACGACCGGAAACAAATAAGCACCTACACAATGCATTATTTATCCACCACCTACTCGATAGATGTTGCTAGGAAAGTACTCTTGATCTTCACGTAGTAGTGAGTATAAGTTGGTAGAGACAGGATACAGATTCAAGTACCGTGTATTATTAATTCAGCAAATATTGTACATGAAAAGAATGGCTTAATCAACATCATTCTGTCACAGGAAATCTAAGGAAGTGTTGTCGTTTTATGAATTATTTATGTCTTTAGTAATTACATTAGATGGTTAGAAATAGATCCTACGAACACTGTTTTTAAAAATAAAAACAATCAATTTTAGATTTTTTAATACCTAATAAATTATTTTAGTTCTGCAATGGAAATAATAAGTTACTTTTTGTTCTAGTGTTGGACAAAAACATAAAACACTAAATAAACGTTCAACCCTGATTAAAGACAACTGAATAATTTATTTTTTGTGATGACAAAATGTTTAATACAAATAAAATTTTATAGTTTTAAAAACATTACAAATACAGTACTACACCTACTTAGAATATGATTTGGTATATGACTTTATATTTTCTTTCTCTTAGACTACCCTACAAAAATATAGGCTTATAGAGACGGAATGTATTGTTTTTATGTCGATTTTTCGAAATCGAGTTTCCACCGGATAAACACGTTTTCAGACCCCCCGAACCCCAAAACATGTTTTTAGCAGTTGGTTTGTGTGTGTGCGTGCGCGCGCGCGCGAACAAAATATCTCAAAAACGGGATAACGTACAAATTTGAAACTTGAAACTTAAATTAGGTACCACTAGAAAACCCGACATGAACATTTCATCAAAAAATCGGTCAACCATAAGTAGTAGTTTATTCGTACAATTTTTCACTTTTTTGCGATTTAGCGTAAGAAACTTAAGTTATCTTAACTTAAGTTAGGTACCACTAGAGAACCCGACACGAACATTTTATCAAAAAATCGGTCAACCATAAGTAGTATTATTCGTACAATTTTTCACTTTTTTGCGATTTAGCCTAAGTATGACTTCGGTGTTAGATTTAAGGAAGTTTTCATTTTACGACAAAAGTGTATAATGAACAAATTTATAATAAATCAAAAACCTACAACTTTTATTTTAAGCATTTTTCTCTGTAGACACTAATTAGCGTCAAAGAGTAATTTTCCATATTATAAAGCCAAACTGAGGTTAATTTTCATTTTGCACCATCATTCACTCATGATTAAAGTTAAGTTATGTTTTTCAGTTTTTTTTTAACGTTTAAATATCTGATCAACAGCTAGATCATTACTGACTACGGTGGATTATAAAAAATGTAATGATGGGCTTTGGCACGTAATAATTTCCAGACCCTAGTCGGGAATCGAACCCGGAACCTCCACTTAGTAGCTAGCGCTATCCACTACGTCACGAAGACGGCATTTTTCATTTTACGATGTTTATTAATGTAAGGTTATATTGGTCATTATTTACAATAGCAAGAGAAATTCGTTTGATTGTTTCACACCAGATTTTTTCCTTAAGATTTTTTAAATAAATACATTATCTTTTTCTAGTCTATTTCAAGTCTAATAAATGAACTTTGAGCTCTTGAAAATAATTACAAAAAATTATAAAAGAGTAACAGTGAATTACAGTTAATTAATTTGAGACTTTTTTCCAAATCCGTTAAGTTCTACTTTCCAGACTAGCAATTTACTATTGATCCAGGCGATACTTTTTTCGAACTGTGTTTTCAAATGATAAAATTTCAAAAATTGTGTTAGACGATTGTTATTTCTAATTCAGTAATTACCGAATTTCATTAATACTACTGAGACTAAACACTGTTGAAGTAGTTCCAATAGTCTAATTTGATACAGTAACACAACAAAAGTACGTAGAAATTGAAAAAGTGATTGGGAGAAACATTATTTCAGTTGTGGTTTATTACGACAAACCATTTTAATAAAACAGGATTTTAGGGACTATAATTGAGATAAAAATAGAGAAAACCGTAATGAAATTGACCATCATGTACCAGAATGACTAAGGATGTTCTGTTTAATATATAAAAATAACATTTCATTATTTTTATAGGATAACCCAGAATAAGCTAATACATGAATGTTATTTAAAAATGAAATATTCAACTTCCATGTTGTAGCGTCGTAACATTTACGTATACGCTACCATTAAAATATAAAATATTACGTTATTTTTATAACTTACGATATAGATAACCGTAATAAAATGTAAAACATGAAATCCAACAAAATTCAACGGCAATGAACGACCCGCATCTTTAAAAATCTTGTAACGGAATGAAAAATAAAAATGCCATTTTTTGTAAACCTTGAGAGTATTCTGTCGTTTAACATAAGTTAAAATTGATAAACGGTGTAAAAATTTAAACAAGTACAACCAGTTACAAATAATTCCCATAACAAAATGAATGCCAACACCTCGTTCTTTCACGAATTTAAATTATACAAATGTATGTATACAAAATTACATAAAGAGTATTTTTCAAAATCGAATCGTAATAAATTTTTAATCGACAATGACTTTCTAGTTTATGTAAATGCAATACTGCAAATTCTTCAAAATACATACAATTTTGATGTTTAAAAAACTATGACGTTACGAAGTTAAAAATTTTGGAACGACTCAACTTGGAGTAGACCAATTTTATTGCGGTTTTCTAATAGACAATCATTAACTTCCGCTAAACTACGAATTATACAAAAATATTACATACAAAAGATAGGAGATGTTTAATACTCTCTACCTTTTGTTATATTAATTTTTTATACATTGAGTTACGACTATAATTTCAGAACAAAGCGTTATTGATACAGATTTTTCACAGAATAATTAATTTCTGCTGTATTAAGCGTAGAAAAGAAGAATGTTAATCACAGACGTTGTAGTATTATTAATTATCTTTAATTGACCTGATATGCGCGTTTGCCCTTAATGTGCACCCTAAGACTACAGTTCTGAAAATAAATGTTTCGTTCAAAACAGTTTTATTTAAAGAGGCTTTAAATAAAGCCCCTCAAAATTTGTAATATAAGATACCTGATAATAAAAGCTACAAAATACTAATAGAAAAATATGTGTTGTTGTTTAGGTCATAAGCCGAAAGGCTGGTTTGAACTTCTGGAGACATTACTAAGTAAAACGAGGAGTGAGGTTGTTTACCATTGCCTTCTTTACTGAGTGGAAAAGTATGCTTATCAGCATGCAAGACCCTCTGAAAAGCATCTACTTTCCACCCTGTAAATGACACCTTCACTTCATTCACCCCAGGGTCTGACTATATAATGAAATTCATTACTTTCAGAGGAGATAACTCTTATTAGTGTCTTTTAAACCTCTACCTCTTCAGTTCCAAAACTATTTATTTTAGCCCCGCAACGAATAGATTGAGTGTAAACAATTTGACACTCCACTTGTCTGTTATGGGCAGGAGAAAAATATGTATCGTGTTTTAAAACATGACAGGGGCTTTATTTAAAGTCCCTTAAAATAAATGTGTCGAACGAAACATTTATTTTCAAAATTGTAGTCTTAAAGTGTATACATTAGGGCAAACACGCATGTAAATACGATAAATTAATTTTAAAAAACAGGCCGGTGGAGCGTTAAATTATTTGCACTCGTTCTGCTAGTTCCAGGGCTATAAAAATAGTTCTGTTTCTTATCACATAGTCAGCCAATTACATGACTGAAGCATTTAAGAACAGAAGAGGTTGAGGTGTAAAAGACACTAATCAAGAGTTATCGCCTCTGAGAGTAATGAATTTTATCATTATACAGCCAGACCCTGTTGTTAATGAAGTAAGGTGTCATTTGCAGGGTAGAAAGTAAATGCTTTTCAGAGGGCCTGGCATGCTGATAAGCATACTTTTCACTCAGTGAGGAAGGCAAACGTTAAACACCTCACTCCTCGTTTCACTTAGTAAAGCCTCTAGGGGTTTAAACCAGCCTTTCGGCTAATGACCTTAACAACACAATTGAAAATACTACAACTTCTGAGATTAACATTCTTTTTTCCTACGCTTTTTTCTTTCTATACTACGGTTTCCTCGTAGTGTAGCAAACATGAATAATTCTGTGTAAAATCTGCATCAAAATGGTTTATTCTGAAATTGTTTGTATGAAATACTGAATGCTTTAGCTTTAATTTTTAAGGAATATCTGAACTAAATATTAATTTTTCAGTTATTAAACGGTTGGAAAAATCTACAATCACAGTTTTATACCATTTTTTTTAGTTGGTGTTATAATACATAAAAAAAATATAAATATAATTTCATAAAATAAATTTGTTTTCTACTCAACGTTACACAGGAGGCCAGATTTCCATCCCAAGAAAATTTAAAAACAGCATTTTTCACCATGAAATGGTTTAAACATCAAACGTTTAAGTCACTCATGAACGTAACAAATAAATCTGTTCACAGTCAAGTGGGCTTTTGGTATGTGATTTTATAAGTTAATATAATTTTCGATATCGATGTAAAATATTAAATGATTTTAGCACAGAGATCAAACAAACAGTAATATGACAAACAAAAAAGGAGACTACAAGCGTAAATCCAACATTTATTGAAAGCCGACTTGATTCTTTTGATTCAATTTTAATAAAGCCGTAAATTTTAGACTAGGGTATAGAAAAAGACTGTTGAACAACGTATGTTACGATATGAACGTATACATTATGTTAGAAGTATTGTTACCGTTCAAAATACCCCCCTAATTGTATTTCTTTAAAAGATATTATGTTAATGGAATATATCATTAAAACTGTGATACATTTATAGGTAGAAAGAAAATTATCATAAATGTTGAAATATAATGCGTAGACCATATACGATGTTAAATATTCTGAAAATTAATTTAAGTATTAATATTTATAATACAAGTATCTCAGTCATACGGAAAATTCTTAACTCGATAAATTTTCCAAAGTTTTATTCAATTATACAAACTAGAGTACAAATAATTCATCACAGAGATATTTTACAAATTGCAAGTGTCTAGAAATTATAATCATTACAGGGATACGATATAAAATTCACGGTTTTCAACAAGAATGAATTATCGTCCAGTTTAAAAATAGTAAATCGTTAGTTCTATAAAAGGATAATAAAGTAATAGCAATATAAATTTAATAAATGACGGCAAACCTCACTAACTTCGTCGTTAATCTTCAATCGGTACGATGTTTTAGTTATTTGAAGACATATTTTGATGTTATCAATAAGAGTCCATGGGTTCTCACCATGCCAACACTAACATCCCAACTTATCAAACATCGATATGTTCGTCTTGCGTTCCCGAACAACAATATCCATTTCTCCCAAAAATAAAACCCAAGCGAAATCACCCAAAGATGGGGGTCGAGCGTTTTTGGACAAGTTTGGTTATTTTCTGACTACTAGACACACAATCAACCTACAACCTTTTAGAGTACATCAAATTAAAGATAGATAACCAGAAAACAACTTAAACATAAGAAAATTTGATTTAAAAGATTCATAAGAAAACATTATTTATAAATTTCAGTTCAATTGGTCCAGTAGGCTACTGTTTGCTTCCCAACAAATAAAACACACACAAATTAACTACATACAGAAAGAAATTCTTCAAAAAACCACTTTTTGGCGTAGGGGTTTCATAAACGGAAAGATCAATTGAAATACAGACATCAAAAATTTTGTCATATCATAATAAATTCCCTCGTTGTTATACGATAGTTAATAAAATAAAATTTCAAAATTTTTTACCATTATTTCAATTAATTTGAAGTCGTTAATAGAAAAGTTATTATTCATGTACCCTTAGTTGTAGCCACGAACAACAAAAAGGGTACATAAATAACAAAAATTAAATTAATATTTTGTTTAATTCCTTTATACGAATTGCACAGTATTTTTTATAAAAACTATCAAATTTTCTTGATAACAGGCTTTTAAAAATTTATTAAAGGTGCATAAACACATTTTGTCCTGCCTACAGTTACATCTGCATGTAGACTGCAACTTAAAAATATAATTAAAACAATATTTGAAACGTTACATAAAATAAGATGCTAGACAAGTTATATAATGAAAGTAATTTTATCGTACTTTACCAATATTATTATCCTAAAGATACAGGTAGCAATGTATAGGACAATAAAAGTACAAATAAAAATTCAAAAAACTAAATAAATAAATTAAATAAATGTCTTTAAATCTTATGATTTTTTTTAAACTGCGGGAGGAATAATTTATATCAGAACAACAACTGTAGTTGTTTTAGTTGTTAAATAAACCAACAAACACGTATACGATTTATTTGAATAACTTTTAACAACCTAAATAGTACTATTGAAGAAAATAATGATTTCTGTTTAAAAAGAAAATGTATATGTTGTAGATCTGTAAAGATGAAATGCACATGTTAAAGTAAAAAATTACAACTTAGAAACTAGTTATCACAGTTTATATATAGGTGGTTCGCTTTTCTCTTCTTCTTTATATAATCGTCATCCACGAGATAAAACAAGATCGACCAGTTTATTAGATGATTAAAAAGAAGAACATAACCATTAGCAGTTCATTCACACAAACAAGTTTAAACAAACGTTAAAAATATTTTATAATATTACCTTAAATGTTATGTAATCAAATAAAAATAGCATTTAATAGGTCTATAATCTATTTAAATTATTAGTTATAAATGTAACACACAGATTGTGTAGGAACAAAAATGATCATGACATTGGTATTGTACATACAAAATATATTGCAATACTAATAAAAAACGAAAAAGAAACACCCAAACAAACAATAATATTTATACACGTCATTACAACAGAAACTATTTGGTCTTTTGAAATTGTTCTTATATTATTATTTTTAAAGTTTATTAGTAATGGTTTTACAATATAATACTACTATATAATAGATATGATATAATATTCTATATATAATATTATATATAATAATACTATATTTATGGTGATATCAAAAGTAGAATTGCTCAAGCTTGAAAAGCCTTTGAAATTAAAAACAGCTTACTGACTACAAAAATTGACTTACAGATTAGGAAAAATTTCTTAAAACATTATGTTTTGAGTGTAGCATTATACGGGAGGGAAACGAGGGTGATAGGAGCTGTAGAAAGGAAGAGGATAGAAGGTTTTGAAATGTGGTATTATAGGAAAATGTTAAAGATTAGGTGGGTGGACAAAATAAGTAATTTAGAGGTTTTTAGGCGAGTGGATGAAAAAAGGTATATGAAACCATCTTACCAGAAGAAAGGATAGGCTAGTGGGGCATATCTTAAGACATCCAGGTATTGGTCTATCAATAATCGAGGGTAATATTGAGGGAGGCAAGGGTTAGAATATATAATCCAAATTACAAACGATGTTATTATTAAATAACCTACTCCAATTCGTTTTTATTCTAAAAATCTTATTCCGTTCAGCAATTAGCAAATTTAACACATCATTGTTGCTTTAACAGCAAGGTTTATTTATTTATTCAGTTTTATAGGGCATCTGCTTTAAGGAACATTTAACTAAGGTAAAATACCAGCGGTTGCCACCCCACTGAGATTTAGTTTAAACAAAAAAAAAACAGAAGTAAATTCAAATATTTCGAAGTTTTACAAGAGTTATTCATAAAACTAGCAATTTCCCCCCGCGGGTCGGGTGTGCTTTAAATAAACTGGATAATTGCTTTTGCCACACTTCACCTCTTTAAGGTACGATTGTTTTGTTTATTTCCTGACTGTTCTGCACAGTAAAGCTAATGCAAACAAATGAATAAAATTAAAGGATAAAAATAAGTGATGAAGAAATGGCAGACTAGGCCGGGAATCGAACCAGGGACCCCCTAGTGTATAAACCAATTTCGCTGACTACTAAATTAGTATTTTAAAAATAATAATGCCGATTAAATAGACCACAGATTTTTAATACAATACACTTAATGTTCAAGAGCCATGAACTAACCCTGGATACCAAACTGCGGCTCCTGAGATGATATGCTTTTTCTCTATAATATAAAGTCTGGGACCTTCAACAAGGTAACGCATTCACAAGCTCAAGACCTTTGAACAATGGCTGTACAGAAGAATATTGCGGATACCATAGAAAAAGAAGGTTACCAAAAGAAGAGAACGTTACCATAGAAGTCCTACGGAAAATAAATAAACCCCTAGAATTAGAGAACATAGTCAAAATTTCGTAAGCTTCTGTACCTTGGGCATATCATGAGGATTCAAAAACTATAAAAACTGCTACAATGTATTCTGCAAGTGAAAATAGAAGGAAAACAATCTTGGAAGAAGAATTTCCTGGCTCGCCAATCTGAGGGGCTTGGTAAGAGCTTCGCGTAATTGTTCCGGAGAGCAACCAAAAAAGTCAGAATCGCCAACGTCCCAAACGGATACGTATGCCAAGAAGAAAAATGATAATTTTCACAATTTACAGAACACTCTTTTGGAAAATACAGAAAAAATATTTTTCTTTTTAGGGTAGCCACTCCTTTTCTGTCCCTTAGGAGAAAGTTGTCGAATTTCAAATGCTTTAATCGTCGTAGGTATATAAATAATATGTAATTATTTTGTGTAGTTACTTATTTTCTACGCCTTGGAGCCAAATAGTCGAAATGCAAATAATTTAGTTATTCTATTTAATCCCTATGGAACAAATTAGCTCAATTTGAACCTTCTAGGTGTTAGGAAAGTTAAAGAATTTTCTATGTAACGTAAATCAGCCAATCGGTGAAGACCTCGCATTTATACAAATATAAACACATTGTTTCAACATAGATTCATTGTTTCAACATAGGTATCTATTATGGTTTAAATTGCTATAATTATATGTAAACAGTTTTAAACTTTGGTTGGTTAGTTTACAGTAATATACGTAACTTCGTTTCAAGTTGAATAAGCAGCCTATAAACTTATTCTTAGATATTTTTAAGACAATTCGGATAGTTTTATTTATATTTTATCAATCAAATCGTAAAACAAACCTGTAATTAATTTGTGTCAATCTGATACAAACTAAAACAAATAGTTGATACAGACGGAATAAGAAAAATAGCAAGCAATACTATTATTTAATGAATGATTGTAATTATTAAGGTATTTAATAATTTTGTAATAAATTAAGGTAATTACAAAAGTAAGATCATATGGATTATAAGTTTAAATAATGAACGGAAACCTACAAAAGGTTAAGAAAAAGCTTCCCTAAAGGCTGATCAGCTTCTTATATTTTTATTTCGTGATATCATTATTAAATTTAACAACAACAACACTAATAACGTGCAATTATATAAATATTTTTTCTGAACTCTTATTTCTAAATAAAAACGACAATCTTATTTGAAGAAAATAATCTTTATCTTGTAACAGACATCGTATTCTCGAAACCAAGCGAATTATGAATAGAATTATACGATATTTCTTGTATTTTCATTTTTCAAAGACTTTTTTTAACAAGTACAAAACATAAAATAAATCAATTTTAATGTATTACTTAAAACGGATTTACAATACAGTAATGTGAAAACATTAAAAACGTTGTTTGTTAAGCTAAATCAAAGAAGTAATTTTATTCAAAACAAGGGTTAATGATATTATATCTTATTAATAATAAAGGATCAAAGAAAAGAAGAGGCGTTTTTATAAATGGAAATGAGTTTTTTACAAAACGAGAGGGAATGAAAACGAAAAAGAAATACAAATAGTGGTTGAGACTAAAAGAGAAAGAAAGGGAAACAGAACCGATGAAGGTGCAATGGATTTAAGGGGCTTGCTTTATAAAATGAACGTGAAAAAAGACATATTCAACAAGCAACCTTTCCACAATTTTAAAGGAAGAAGCTTTTCTTCTTCACCTACTTCTTCGTTTCGTTTTCCTTATCTTTATCTTCTACTTTGGTTCGTCACTGTGTCTCTGTAAGCTATGCTTACTTTGCTCAGAATTACTTTACGTACTTATTTAAGTAACAAATCCACACCACTATCATAAAATTTTCAATCTTACATTCGAAACATCTCTTCTTTAGCAAAATTTTAATTAAATCAGCAAATTAATTTTAAATATCACTTATTACGCTAAATAAACAAGAGTACTTTCATTTTAGCACTAAGGATAAAAGGTTTTGTATCATCAACTAAAAATACATTTCTCATCAAATATTATAGGTACACATACTATAAAAAATAGTTTTTTAAAACAGCTCTCCACTCGTTACGCTTCAAGGAAAACATTACACGTTGAAAGCCAAATATAGCTGCACAAAAATTAAACCAGTTAATACTGGAAAGAAAAATTTTATTGACACAGTACAAATCATCCGTGGAAGAGGAGAAATAGCCCAAAGAATAGCTTAAACTGAAATAATATGTGTTAATAGAAAATATAACCTAACATTAGTAATAAAACAATAGAAAACAAAAAAATTAACCTCAAAAACATAACCTTATTTTAATTATGAGTGAATGATACAAAATTAAAACCAACTTTACTCTTTCTTAATAATACGGAAAATCACTTTTTGACGGTAAACTAGGCTCTGTGGAGAAAAATGCTTAAATTAAAGCTGTAGATCTTTTAATTTACTATAAAGTTAATTATATACACTTTTGTCGTAAAAAGCATACAACGGCCCGTTGAGGCTAGTTTGAACCTCTAGAGGAGTTACTAAGTAAATCGAGGAGTGAGGTGGTTTACAATTGCTTTCCTCACTGAGTGAAAAAGTATGCTTATCAGCATTCCGAGTCCTCCTAAAAGCATCTACTTTCCACCCTGCAAATAACAACTTCACTTCATTCACCACAGGTCTGGCTGTATAATGAAATTCATTACTATTAGAGGAGATAACTGTATCTTTTTCAACTCTACCTCTTCTGTACTTATTATTATCTTTAATCAAATATTATTAATGTAAATTAAAATGTAAAAATTACAACAATTTTAAAGTTTTATTGTACAATCAGAAAGTTCCTTAATTTACGGAGAATGATGGGGGGCTTTAATGGTTGGCTTAATTGAATTAAATTTATTTAGGACCTACAGGGTATGTAGATAAATAGTTTTCTTACGAGGCCAAATACACCTTCTAAAACCATATTATATAAAACCACATTCATTGGAATCGTATCTCTTTGTACATCTACAGGTACAACATTAATGGTCGTTAGTTCTTTGCTCTATTATTCTAAATAAAAGCCTACCTCGATTGAAGATCTTTATAAAATGAGAAGATGAATCTACACACTCCAGTTGAGTTTTGAACTCAGGTTACCTAGTCTAGCTAACAATCAAAACCAACCTTTCTGTCATTAATGGACCATAAAGCTTTCACACATTTCAAGGTTATTTATTATGAAACAGACTGAATTGTACTACACATTTTCATAAATATAATATTATACATTCAACGATCAAAAGTGAACACTACTGATGCACGCTCATAACGCATAAAATTAATATGAATTGTTTATAAATAATAATTACTTTAATGACTCTTGGAAAATAATTGTTAATTTTTTTTTATAAAAAAAAAGTTTAAATGATTAACAAATTCGTAGAAGTAAGTCGAGTGTTTTAAAACGTTTCAGTCTGTGAGTATCTTCGATCTTGTCGAGGAGGTTAATTGCTAATGGATTCTGATGGTCTTCTAGTTTTTGTAAATATTTTTTGCTATGTTGTTTAATTTCTTCTTTTATGAAGGGTAGGTTCAGGTCATTGTGTAGTATTTCATTGGTTACGTACCATGGGGCTGCACTGATTAGTCTCAGGCATTTTGATTGGAAGCGCTGCAGTATTATTTGATGAACTAGCTGTACTCCATAGCTCTAACCCATAAGTCCAAACTGGTTTTAGTATTACTTTGTAAACGAGTACTTTACTTTCAAGGGAGAGTTGAGATTTACTGCCTAAGAGTCAGAACAATTGGCGTAACTTCAGCCCAAGTTTTAATATTTTCATTTAATATTAAATTAATAAATTGTTTAGTTGGGATTTGTATGTACTAAGCATTGTAATGATAATTAAAGTATACATATCCCTGAAGTTCCCATAAAGGGCAGGTGGAGTGTTAAATTAATTGCACTCGAGCTGTTGGTTCCAGGGCTATAAAAAATAGTCGTATTTTTAGCCAATATTATATGACTGAACTATTTAAGAACAGAAGAGGTAGAGGTGTAAAAGAAGACACTAGTCAGAATTATCTCCTCTGAGAGTAATAAATTTCACTATACAGCCAGACCCTGTGGTGAATGAAGTGAAGGTATAATTTGCAGGTTGGAAAGTGGGTGCTTTTCGGAGGACCTGGCAAACTGATAAGCATACTCTTTCAACTCAGTTAGGAAGGCAATAGTAAACCACCTCACTCCTCGTTTTTACTTAGTAAAACCTGTAGAGGTTCAAACCACATGCAATCCATGAATATTATTTATCAAAACTTTATATTTTTATCAATTTTTCAACAAATTTATTTTTTAATTTAATTGGTGGCTTTTTTAAAAATTGCCATCCATCATTTTGGTTTATCCGTCCGTCACACCCAGATGTTAGAAACTACAGGAGATTCTGTGAGTAGCTTAAAACCGGAAGTCAAAAAATCAAACTCAGAAACTACAGGAGATAGCAACAAACGCTTTTTGTGTTCGTGAGTGGCCTAAATTGGGTTTGAAGTTCCAGTTTCGACCGGAAGTAGCCAAAAACCGGAAGTCAAGAAATCAAAGTCGGATTTGGAAACAAAAATTATCTCATTCGATTGAAGATATATCGCTCAGAATTTAAACAAAACACAAGGACCTTTGTAAATCATCCTATAATTAATAGAATGTAAATACCTTTTCATAAAATTCAACCATTAACTTTAGTTTCGTTTTTATAACCAACCATATAAGCCTTTTGTAATATCCACAGTTATGAGTTGGTTAGCAAAGCTATGTTTGCTGTAAGTAAACTATTTCAGTGGGACTAAAAAGTAAATTAGATTACTTTATTATAGTTAAATTACTTTTTGAATTAATTATAAAATCAATAATTAAGTGTTTTTGTTTCTCCAGTGAAGTATATAATACATAAAACTAGATGTATAGACATGTATGTTATTGTTTAACATAACTATAAATATTTCAAAATTAACAGTGTAACCGTTCAAATTAATACGGATGTTTTTCCTCTGTTAATTAATTTTGTTACTGTAATTATAACAAAAATAATCCTGGCTAGAGATCAAAATAGGCAACTTCATCAAAATGTTGTAATTTACGCTTAAAACATTGTCTGATGAAAAGCCCCTGAAGGTCTGATAAAATAGGTAGGCCTATTGTAAATTTAGGATGATCAATAAAGATTAAAATGAGCTACAATATTAATAATAATTTGTGAAACAATGAAGTAACATTCTAATGCAGAATAATAGAAATTTAATCAAACAGGTAATAAAAGTTTTACTTGACTATATTTTTCTAATGTACATTAAAATGAAAAAATTGGCCTTTTGTAAATCAAATTAGCTGACAATTATTATGTGGTTCGAAACACGTAGTTATGAAAAAAGCGCATTTTAATTGTATACTTTTATCAAAAAAAGAATCGTCGAAGCCAGTTAAATTGACTTAAACTAATTCAGAATGTGAACGAATTTACAAAATTCACTGTAAATTTATAAAATATAAATCGAGAATTCAGTATTCAGGAAAAATGTAGAGAATTATAAATTTAATAATAACATTTCAGGAAATATGTAACGAATTTCAACAAAAACCTACGATTTATTTTTTATTAAAAAAATTTCAAACCTAGGATGATAATGTACACTACCCTCTCCTTTCATAGAAACCGTTTCATGTATGCCAGATCATTTTCAAATTTATTTTATTTAGTTTAATTTCTATTTCTGAAAAATCAACAATCTATTCTTATAAATAATAAAAAGTAGTTCCTTTTTACATGCCATGACTAAAGAAACCCCCCACTGGAAAAACTTCGTTAAATTTATTTCATGTGTTGTCTTGTCACTTCAAAAGACGTCCGTCGGATCTCTACGTTTCAGTCGGCGAGTATCGTTTTCATTGACAAAGCGTGAAATGACGAAATCACTTACAAGTGCTCCGAGTGTTTGTTAATTGTTTCAAAAATTTGTTGATTCCTGGGTATTAATTTTATTTTCAAATCATAACATAAAATTCTCCTTTTTGATATCTTTGACACCCTGGGAGTAAATCGCGGGTATTACGCTGTTAAAATGTTTCAAACCCAAAATACATGATAATAACATCTGTAGATTAGTGTTGTTTAGGCCATCAGCCAAAAAGCTGGTTTGAAACTCTAGAGGCATTACTGAGTAAAATGAGGAGATATTTGGTTTATCATTGCCAACCTCACTGAGTGGAAAAGTATACTTATTAGCATGCCATGCCCTCTGAAAAGCATCTACTTTCCACCCTGCAAATGACACCTTCACTTCATTCACCTGGAGTCTAGATTTACAATGAAATTCATTTCTCTCGGGGGAGGTAACTCTGATTAGTGTTTTTTACACCTCTACCTCTTCTGTTCTTAAAAGCTTCAGTCATATAATTAGCTGACCATGTGATAAGAAACAGAACTATTTTTGTGCCCCTGAAACTAGCAGATCGAGTGTAAATAATTTAATACTCCACCTGCCTGTTATAAGTAATCAGTATCAATAAGTAAATACTACAACAGAATTACGATTCTACAACAAATGAATATTAAGAACTGATTTGATGTAACAGAAACTAAACCGATCAGGTCACTTTCGAAGGATGAGTAATGACAGCTGAATATAAAGAATTTTGGCTGGGGATCCTCCTGGGAGAAGTAAACATGGTAGAACCCCTAACGGATGGTTACAAGGAGTATGTGCGCTATGAGAGTAAGAGGTCTTCAGGATAAAGACTAGCTAAATATGAATTATTGGTAATCAATCGTAAGGCGACACCACCCGCGTTCATAAGGTAAAAAAATCCGAATAAAATTAAACACATTTTAATTTAACTTTGTATGTTTCAAAAGCTACGTATTTTAGCCCCTTTCTAAAAAAAAAACGAAATGGAATTGCTAAAGAAAATAAAGTATCAACTGCAACGCCGATTGTAATAAGTATAAACGGAGTATGACAGATTCTTGTTGAATCTGCTGCATAGCTTCTTATATTTCTCAGTGCTACATATAGATTTAGAAAGCAACGAGGGGAAACATTAAGTAAGCTTATCTGTTTAGGGGAAAGATACCATCAGAAAAAGATGACGAATGCCATATCTACTTTCCTATGTCATGCCTTTCACCCTTGCATTTACAATTTACTGCTGGATGCACACAGTATAGTTCAATTCACCCTTATTCCCATATAGGGCTGTACTGTTCAAATTTAAGACACCGTACTCTACAAGCTCCTGCAACCCTGGTTTAATCTTTAATATTCATCTTAAAAAGTTTCCATACAATATTTTTCTTCAGTGCTCTTACGCTTAATACGGTTTTTATATTTTTTCATCCTGATAAAACGAAAACGTTTGTTTGTGAAAGTAATATTCAAAATGAATTCCAGTAACATAAAACTTGTACCATCAAGGCGAACTGTAATAAGATTTATACTTAAAACTTAAAGTAATCTCGTTCAGTTATTTATGAAATTACACTACTAATATTCTGAAGTCCTAAGATTACACTTAGAAGGTAACTACTCCATTTAATCATAGAACTTCAAATATTTCCAATCAATCTCGTTTTGTGTCATTAATTTCCATTAAGCATATTCACTTAAAATAAATTTGGTGTGATTACTCACACAACTTTCTCTTCCCAATGTAAATAATGAACAATATAACTTATGTTTAATCATGATTAAACAAAGGAAAATTAAAAACATACACTTTTGTCGTAAAATGCACACTAAAGCTGCAATCTAAAAAAAACTCATTTTAGCCAATTTTGATGGACAAAGAACAGAAAATCACTGATTTCAGCTAAACTAAGTGTTGTACAAAAAAATGTTTGAAATAAAAGTTATAGGTTTTTAATTTTTCTACAACTTTAATAACGTACACTTTTGCACTAGAATGCATATTAAGGCCGCAATCTTTAAAAAAACTATTTTTTCCTACAGCTCCACAGGCCCCTTCAAGAATTTCAGCAGACGTAACACTTACATTATCATGTAGAACATTAAAAATGTAGTAAATGAGGTGCTTTTTAAAAAACATTCGTAGGAGTCGTGCATGAGAAAATTGCACAAAAAAGTTCATTTGTGAAAAATTTCACAAATGAACTGCTATTTCCGGTTAACAGATTTCAGTGAAAATTTCGTGTCGGCTTCTCTAGTAATACGTAACTTAAGTTTCAATTTTCAACTTCGTAAAATGTTCCATTCTAAAGTAATTTTGTTTACGCGCGCGCGCGCGCGCGCGCGCACACACACACACACCAATCGCTAAAAACATGTTTTCAAGGGGCCTGAAAACGTGATATTCCGGTGAAAACTCAATTTCGAAAAACCGACATGAAAACAATACCTTCCTTCCCTGTACATTCACATAGGGCAAGAGAAAGTAAAAAAAAGTACTGTGGAACACTCACATGACTTTCTCTTGCTAATATAAATAATATAACCTAATTTAAATAAGGTGAAGACGCCGCTAAAAGAACATCAAAGACTTATATCCCCAAAAATCACTAATTGACGCCAAACTAATCTCTGTAGAATAAACCCTCGAAATACCGTTGTAGGAATGTAGGGTTTTTAATTTTCTATTAGTTTTAATAGAAGTTTGCCCTAAAATGCATATTAAGGCTAAAATCTTGATAAAAAAACCATTGTTTACCGATTACAATGAGCAAACTATGGAAAATTACTGATTTCAGCTAAACTAACAGTAGAAATAAAAGCTTTAAATAAAATTTATATGTTTTTTTTTAATTTCCTAAAACTTTGAGTATAGACAGTTTTGGCCGAAAATGCATATTGACACCGAAATCCGAAAAAAAAATTTACCACGAGAGCGCAGCCTCCTCCCTCCACGAAATTCAGACGACATATCGCATTACCGCCTCTTGTAGAGCATAAAAAATGTAGTAAAATAATATCATAAAAATATCATCGTAAAAAACAGAAAAATTGCACTTAAAAACTACTATATCCAATTGACCGATTTTGATGAAAAAATTTGTGTCGGATCCACTCTTCGTACCTTGTAACTGAAGTTCCACTTTGAACTTTGTACGATTCTATATTTTTGACACCCATAGATCAATCGGTAGAAACATATTTTTTGGCTCAAGATACCTGAAAACGTGTATTACCGGTGAAAACATGATTTCGAAAAATTTATATGAAAACATAACTTTCCTTATCAATATTTCATATAGGAGAAGAAAAACTACGAGTAGTTCAGGTCCAATTTCTACCGGAAAACTCTATTCTAATTTTGTAAAAAAAAATTATTTTTATAAAATGTTTAGGAAAATCTATTAGTATTATTGTATATTACGAAAATACTATTTTACCTTCAATTTATTCATCTCCCGATAATAAATATCTAGAATACAATTACAAACGTAAAACTTCAATAGATTCGTCTCTTTTAATTAAAAATTTAATTAAATCCATGATTTTACAAAAGAAAACGATAAAACATTATTTACAGTAAGACAAACAGTTCAAAGAAAAGAATGACTTTTGTATCCTAAAAATGTAAAAGGTCTTGAACCATTAATACTATTATTGGCTAATAAATTTGCTAATTTGTAAATTACCACTAATACACACAAAACAAAACAAAGGTTTTGCAATTGGAAATTTATTGAATAGCATAATCATAATTTCATCATCAGTTATATATATTACATAAAAGTATATAAAGTAATGCAAATGGTTCAGCAGAAAATAACTCGACACATAATGTGCGGTGACAGTAAGAAAAAATAATTGTTATATACTTACAGGCCTACTTACGTAGATTTTTTTTATTAGCTTGAATAATATAAGAAAAAATTATTGTAATCCGAGTATATAAGGTTTAAGCGAGACATGATTAAAACTGACAAATGCAAACAATATGAATTTTGTAACAAACATTGAATACAATTACTTACAAACAGACAGTTTAGTATTTCAGTTATTCCGTCTCAATAGAATAACATTTTCATCTAACAGTAAAAATGTCTTAAGATTCTTTTAAACAGTTTATTGAATATTATTGAAACGTGAATAAGGTGGTGTTTTAGTTCGGAAAAACAGGAGATATTCGGGATCCGATATTCGAATTAGAAGAGATCTGCTAAATACTAAAATTCATTCAAAAGTTCTCATCCACAAAAATATTGTTCAAAAACACAGAATACTAAAAAAAGTTTCAAGAAATTTGTTAGAAGATGACTTCATACACCCTGAAATAGTGCAAGGTGTGATTTTTCTCACCAAGTCTATCGGATACAAAAAAAGGTAGACTAACATTAGAAAGTAGTCAAACAAAACACATTCGGAACTTAATTCACACATTCCATGACCTTCGTTTGAAAGATAACCGTTTTACAAGACAACACAGGGTTTAAATAGTTTTTTAAACATAAAAACATGGTAACTGCGCAACACATGAAGATTTTATACACCATCAAAATGCATTACATTTAAGAAACATACTTCTTTTTATTTTAAATGATGTATTTACAACTTAAAAATGGTACTAGAAAATGGGATGATAATTGCGTTTACGTGACAAGCATAAGAGGTTTAGGGCGTCCATTGGTTCCTACTTATGAATTGTGACCAAAAATCTTAATTTTTAAAAGCGGTAATTAAATAAGCAGGTGTCTGTTCTAGCGTAATTTTTCGGCATCTCGGGGGACTACCGGGTAGATGTAAAGTGGGTTATCGTATTCTTGCGGCTTGTGAAAGCGTTTGTATAGGTGTTCGATAGAATTTTGAATGAAAGGTAATTTGTAAATCTATATGTAAGGTTTTGTTACTAACGTAAAGGGGTGATTGTACTATAAGACTTAATTTTTTGACTGAAAGGCTTAAATTCATGGTAAATTAGGAACTTAACAATATTAAAAATACCTCAATAATTATTTTTTTTAAATTGTGGAAACGACATAGAGCACAGATGGGAAAACTTTTTTAGAAACATTAGCCGTATATAACATCGGATAATTACTATCTAAATTCCCACGTGGTCTGATTAGACAGCTTTTAATCTTTATAAACGTACACAATAAATCTCATTAAAGGACAATAAAATTATTTGTGACTTCAAAACAGGTCCAGCCACTCAAAAATATCTTAATGTCAAATAACAATAACATTAAATATCTCTAATTAGTAATTCCAGTTAAATTTAATTAAAAAAAAACAATTATTGCTACAGTAGAAATTCTTCATTGTATTGAAATTTTTAAATATTTTTTCCTTAAAAATTAATTTTCCACAAGGGAAAATTTAGAACCATTTTGTAATAGAATCGAATAAAAATCAGACATTGGAGACAATATCCTAATCGCTTCGTATCTGCACTAATCAAAACAAAAGATTAGTAAAATGATGTAACTGAACTAGAAAAAAAATTAATGATTTTTTGTTGACATTTCTATATTAGGGATGTGCAATACTAAGATACCGAACACATATTACTGTCAGGTCATTTACCCGAGACCATTAAAAACCGTAGTTTATTTTAAGAAGTTAATTTTTTGCTTAATTTTTCTCTCATCTATCATCTAAACTTTACTGCAGCATTATGTAGTAAGATTTGTGTCGTGTTACCGCAGTAAAGGGAGGACTTTAAAAAACACAGCTGCTATTTAACGAAGCTCATTAAATATACCTATTTATCAAAAAAGAAAAAGAAATTAAATTTAGTTTTAAGATTCAGTTAGGCTTGTTTGCTATACTAAACATTGTACATAATCTATCAGAAAAAAGTTTTTGTTACATTCCAATCTAAATAGACATACACTCGTGATTAGGTAAAAGTTAAAGATAAAAGCTATATAAAAAGTACGGTAGACAAAAACGTCCGACGAAAGCCGCACACGCAACACCTTGTCATGATATTTCTACAGTAAAATAGATGACTTAATCTGCTTTTTTATTCAGTTAAAATCAGTTTAATACTACCTTCAAATCTTAAATTCTAACAATGACCATCTATATTTTCTTTTCAGAGACCGATGGGACATGATTTCAGCTGCTATGTAAACAAAAAGGCAATTTACGAGTTGATTTTCGCTTTGTAAAAGTACTTTCCATTATTGCTACCCCAAATCGTTTAGTTAACATAATGTCTTAAGATATTAACTTAGTTAAAATTAACCAAATTTATTGTCTGCCATACGATAAAGAACGACGACATCATGTCGTTCTGTTTTCCGATTACGAGATTATACTTCCTTACAAATGCCTAAGTTTATCAGTAGGTAAACTATTCATTGGCACAAATCTTTCAAGTTAACATTGAGATGATTTTCAAAACAATTGTTTTAAAATATTTCATGCGGTTAGTGATTTATCTTGGCGTATCATAATCTAAAAACTACCAAAAAAACACTGTAGAACTCTGAATTTACGCCTTTCATTTCACTTTCTCAGTTATTGCTAACAATAATTTCCTTTTTCCGACTAAAATATAAATCGTTTTTTGTAAACCAGCAGTGAAATCAAGCACGTACTAAACGTTTAAAATCTAATATGCATTTACAACGCTTTCGAAAACTTAATTTTGATGTAAGTATTGCTGTATTTAGGTACGAATCGTAGACTAAATTTTGGTAAAAGAAATATAATAAATTTTTGTTGCTGACAAAAAAATGTTTAATGTTTTCTATCCTCTTACCAACTAAAAACATGTAAACTAAAGTTTTTGTGCGCGATCCCTTAGACCTGTTATACGCCCTTTGAACAATTCTATACATGGATTAATTATTAAAACAACACGCCTTTTCAAAAATTACACGCAAAAAACGGTACCGTTTTTTACAATTATAGTGAAATTAATAACATAATATCACTTAACAGCACATTATATATTTTTTGATTGAATTAACTAGTGAAAATCACTGATAAAAGGAAGATAAATGAACTTTGACAACGCAATTTTTTGTCAACACATGTTTTCTTGAGGAATAAAAGTTAAATGTAGTATATCATGTAATAAAAATAAGTGAGAATTAATGGTACCGTAATTTTATACAAAACACAACGTTATCAGATCATGCTTTGAACACGCTAAATAAACATGGTTATCAGCCATGATATAAATCAGCAATATACGTGGATTTTACTGGGATGTAATTACATTTTTAAGAGTATTATTTGTTGATAAATAAAATTCGGGAAATATCTTTTTATCACCTGGTTTTTAATTATCAAAATAAAATTTTAAAATCTAGTGAATATCCATTGATAGTGTTATCTTGTTTTATAGTAGTACTATATACATGTATTTCCTGATGAAACTTATTTGCTTATGTTATCATTTGTGTAATTAATATTAAATTGATGGTTGATAACTGACCGAATGAAAAAATGGAGGTAAACAGTAGAAGGGAGCGAAAGCCGAATCCAGGGAATTCTGGCCGGGTCACCATGACGACAATATGATGTAAGAGATTCGCGCATTTATTTCAAATACACTCATATAATCACACACGACACATCACAGTTTAGCCTATATTAAATTAACACCATAATCCAAGCAGTTCAAGTCGGGTTCGAGTTCACTGTCAAGTTATAAAGAAACACCGTACACATACAAAGACAACGTCTCTACAACAGCAGGAACAAGACTGAGGAGATCTGTTTACTAGTGCGCAGGCTGTGAAACGCCGAGATGTAATTCCGATCTCCAGATGTAGGCTGCGCCAGCAGTCTATCTTTTCGATATCACCACTCGTACTGCACGTTCAACCGATGCACTTTTTATCATAACGCTGTGTCCCCTATCAGCGGCTGCAACACTATTTTTGATTTTATTGCCATTGTTACGACTACCTACTGCTAGACACAACTACTCACGTTTCACCCACGCCACAAATATGAACTTTTCACTAATGCTAAAATCATACGGGTATAAAATTTTAAATCACTGTTTTGCTAAAATGGGTACCTGAGTTAAATTTTAAAAGTAATTTCAATTTAAATAAATTTCTAGAGCTAAAGTTTTATTTAGCTTTTTTATTTTAAACAAACTATAATACTTATAATAGCCCAACTTATATTTCTAATGCTTCAAACATCACTTCATAATAATAAATGTTAATATATAGAGCTCCTACGTAAATACTGGATTTTAATTCGTTTACCACCAGAAAAACAAAATATTCTTTTCGAAAATGAAATGATTAATAATTCTTAGCAAATTTAATACAAAAATAAGCCATGGGACAAAATATAAAAATTTTACATGGAATTTAATAAAAAGTAAATATGCAGATTTAATAACCTCCAACATAAATATATTATGATGTACTGTGAATTTAGGTAAATTATGTTAAGACAGAATTTTCTAAACATCGATAAACTGATTTTATATGAGATAACTTTAGTTTTATCTATTAAGATTTTATTTACAAATATTTATGTTGATCCGATTTTTTAAACCACCGAATGTTTTGTTTTTATCGCCAATAACAATTAATTTTCATACTCATGTTAACAATTTAACAAAGGCATTTTCCCTTTCTTCGCTTGCCAACCCTTGAGCTCCAGCTGTTTCGAGACCTCTGCTTAAATCCTTGGGTGCTGCGCCTGATTAATATGGTTTAAAATTTGAGTATCTGTACAATTTACTACAATTTCATTTTTTAATATTGATTCTCGGTTACTTTTTGATCTAGATTAATTCCTGTCTAGATAGAAGAGCTTTTAGAGGAAATAATTGAACATTAGCATTAAATTCTAATTTTTAATGTAAATGATGATTATAAATACGGATACCAGTATAAGCGTATAATTTTAAATGTGTTAGTTCCCACGTGTTTCTTCTTCTTCCAAACAAGGATTAGGCTGCATCCTGTTCCTAACTCGCACACCATACCATCTATCTCCATCTTTTCCTAGGTCTACTGACATACCTTTTCCGTTCTGGAGCATACCAGTGATTATTATCAAATAACAATATATCCGTTATGTATAATAATTTTTATTTAACTTAACAAAAGTATTTTAACGAAATTCGTCATCAGCAACTCGCAATTCCACTTCTATTTTTAAAGGTTCCTAAGCTAGCCATCAAGAAGGTTCCAAACAGTTAAAAGTTAGAAGGTTCTAGAATAAACCAAACAAAAACACAAACATTAAAGTATATGAATGTGGTTATAGGCTGCAGTTTAAATAAAATCCTGGACAAAATTACTAAATTTTTTATGCTCTACAAGATAGGGTAGGCGCCATCTCTGCTGAAATTCTTGGAGAGGCTGTTTTCTCGTAAAAAAATTGTTTTTAAAGATTGCGACGTTAATATGCATTTTAGCACAAAGATGTCTATAGTAAAAGTTATAGAAAATTTAAAATCCTTCAACTTTTAATTCAAATATTTTTTTGTATAACGCTTAGTTTAGCGGTAATTAGCGATTTTCTGTTTTCTTCACGAAAACGTGTAAACAATCAATTTTTTTTAAAATTTCAACCTTAGTATGCATTTTACAACAAAAGAGTATAATGAAATTTATAGAAAATTAAAAGATCTACAACTTTTTATTTACAGCATTTTTCTCTACAAAGCTTAGTAAAAGAGAGAAAACCAAAAGTTTTCGCTTAGTAAAAGAGCGTGAAAGAGAGATTTTCCGTATTTTTAAGCCAAACTGACGTTGTTTTTCATTTTGCGTCTTTCACTCATGATTAAAATTAGGTTATGTTTGTTGAGGTTAGTTTTTGTTTATTTCTGTTTTATTACTAATGTTAGATTATATTGTTAATTATTATTGTAATTATTTATCTCATTGGCAAGAGAAAGTTGTGTGAGTATTTTACACGAGATTTTTTACGTCGGCTTTTACTTACTCAGGTAGTGAAAATATGTTTATTTCAACAATGTCTTAAGCTATTTTTATTTAAATTTTATTTCTATTTGTATTCAGCATTATTCTTCTCACTTTTTTATTTGTTTCTTTTTAAATCAAAGTAACAATAATTTTTTCATTTCAAGTTGGGAGCATAGTTATTTTTCTGTAAAACAGTCTGTTTGTTGTAGGCCTAGTTCCTTCTATTAAAAAAATGGCTGCCTCCATGGTGTAGTGGTTATTGGGCTGGTCTACTAACGGAAGGTCCCAGGTTCGATTCCAGATTAGGGTCTGGTATTTTAGTAATAAAGGGCACAATACGTTGTTCAAAATTATTCATGATTTAAAAAAGGAAAAATTTGTTTGTCAATTTATGCGAGACAGATTCGTGTGTCAATATGACTGATCCACCTCTAATTACTACTAGACATATTTGTGTCTCAATTTCTTTTTTCTCATAAAAAAAGAACAAAATTAATTTTTCATAACTGTAACTGATTTCATATACGTAATTTATTAGCACTGCATAAAATAAATAAAAAATTGTAGCTTTTCTGGCAATACTACTACATCACTCGAGTAGCAGTCAACCTGTTAAGTGATGCGTTAATTTTGTCCACAACCGCATTTAATAACATTTTACAGAACTCCGAAGAACTGAGACCCTACAAAAACATTTAATATGCTTGATTATTTGTGCATATGGTAGGTGTAGACATACATATCGTAATCGAACATAATATTTTAGCTTAACCAAGTTGAACAGTAACCGAATTTCAAAATGGTTATATTGAATTAAATTCAAAATAAATTTAGTTATGTTGTATTTTACCTTTGAGATAATCCATGCGTTGCATCAAAGGATTATCTAAAGTTATTAGATTTAATGACATAAGAGTAGATATAATTCTAGGCAGTGCCATTACGATAGTAGGTACTATTGTGTATCTAATAACAAACGTCACGAGTAACTGTATTTATTTATCTCTCCCATCATCTGCTGATTAGATCCCTGTTCCTGGTATTTATGTGGAAAACAAGTAAAATGCTTATATGACAGTTTGCATATATCACATTCTGCCGTTCAAACGTTTTCTTTACTGTAGGTAATTCATTGTTTGTAATACATTGACAGCGCTGATACTCAAATCACTGTAACTAATTTATGTTCGTTTGATTTAATCAAATAGCTGTTTTAGTTAAATTGTTTTTTTTAATTCTATCTTTTTTATTGAATCATGTATAAACGTAATTTCGTTAGAAAAATCCAGGTATATGAATTAAACGATATAAAAATAAAAACTCGTATTTAAAAAAATATATGTATTGTGCCTCTTGAAAATGAAATAAAATTTACTTTCACAACAACAATACAAAATATACAAAACAATTAATGACAGTAACAGTAAAATTACCTTTTTTTAATTCATAAAAATTACCTTAAAAACAAAAACAAATTTAATTACTGGAAATACCTGCAAAGGAGGCTTGTACGCAGGTATGAGTTACTTATGTTTTTTTGTATTTAATATTTTAGTATGCCCAAAACGGGCAGGTGGAGTGTTATTTTAATTGCACTCTATCTGTTTGGTCCAGGGCTAAAAAAAAATAGTTCTGTTTCTTATCACATAGTCAGCCACTTATATGACTGAACTATTTAAGAACAGAAGAGGTAGAGGTGTAAAAGACACTAGTCACAGTTATATCCTCTGAGAGTAATGAATTTCACTATGCAGCCAGACCCTGTGGTGAATGAAGTGAAGGTGTCATTTGCAGGGTGGAAAGTGAGTGCTTTTCGGAGGGCCTGGCATGCTGATAAGCATACTCTTTCAACTCAGTGAGGAAGGCTATGGTAAACCACCTTACTCCTCGTTTTTACTTAGTAAAACCTCTAGAGGTTCAAACCAGCCTTTTGGCTGTTGACCTAAAAAAAAAAATATTTTAGTTACCTATATTTAATTTGCAATTTATATTTTAATTAAGATTTGAAACATATAAATAAAAGTAAACATCATAGGTTTTTTTATATGAGAGGAAACCGAATTTACTGGTACCCAGGTAGGTCTTTACGTGGGGTATGCGGAGCTCTGCCGAAGGCAACTATCCGCCAAAAACTCTCAGTTCCTTTCTATCCCATCCCGACTTGCCGCGGAATCACCGTTAGGCATAACTTCAAAACAAGCCGGTGGTTCTTTATTAGCTGAATAACGTTATCTCAGCGCGATTTCTCTTCTTACCATCCATTTTCCCCCCTTCTTGAGTGATTTCTTTTGAGACTAACGGCTGGGCTTTTCTGTTCTTCATTACCTTCTAAATGAACTCCTCAATGGCCTTCCAGCTTTCTACTTCTGCAATCATAAAATTACTGAGATTTTCTGGAGAAATCGGCGACCGAAGTTGGGTCCCTAGAACCTGCCTCTTCGGTATCCGTCTTCTGCAATCGGAAATCGAATGTACTTCGTTGTCCTCTTCCGCCTCACAATCCAGACAGCTTGCTTTATCTGATCATCAGAACCGGTCTCCACCGGTTCTTACGATTGCTTTCGGATTGACGATCAGTTTCGATTGCTTTCTGCTGATTGCTGATTGCTTTCAGGCGTATCTCCATACGCCCGAAAGCAACCATGCTCTGTCAATGCCTGCATGAGGTAATAACCAAACTCGCCGTATCCCCTACTCAGTCATTTTTGTAGATCCGAGATCAATTTATGTGTCTATCGACCGGTTACCTCTTCATCCCATCTCTTCTGCCATCGCCTGAGAAGTCTATCTCTGGCCTCTCTCTTTATCTGAGCCATTGTAGCCTCTCCAGCTTTCAGTCCCTCAGACATCTCACTCCTTTCCCACGTTAGCAAATCTACACGGGGTATTCGTGCTACCACCATTACTGCACCCGCCGAAACTCTTAGTGCTACTTGTTTCTGAACCGACAGCAGCTTTTTTTACGTAGGCCTACATCGTAGTTGCTAAAATCAGTGAGAACACATTGTGAGAACTAAGTTTGTGATTCGTTAAACGTTTAAAAAAATAAAAACTGTAATGAGTATTATTTTTTTTAAATGTTAAAAATGAAGATACGTAAACGTTTCTATAGAACTAATTGGTAACACGAGTGTTGTATTCATGATTCCTTAAAATGTACAAGTAAGTTCAGGTGGTTACCAGAAGGGTTCTTCTTTTAATAAAGGCATATTTCAGCCTATAAAAACATGTCTTGTTCTGACCTACCCAGTCAGTTAGATACTTGGAAGTTACTTTTTTCATTTAAGTTACACGGGTTGGATGTTGTTATTTAGATCATTAGCCGGAAAGTCTTTACTAAGTAACACGACTGAGGTGGTTACCATGCCTGCCTCACTGAGTGGAAAAAAATACTTATCAGCATCCCAGACCCTCTGAAAAGCATCCTATTTTTCACCCTGCAAAAGACACCTTCACTTCATTTACCTCAAGGTCTGGCTGTACAGCAAAATTCATTACTCTCAGAGGAGATAACTCTGACTAGTGTCTTTTACACATGTATCTCTTCTGTTCTTAAATGCTTCAGACATATAATTGGCTGACCATTTGATATGAAACAGAATTTTTTTGTAGCCCTAGAACTAGCAGATCGAGTGCAAATAATTTAACACTCCACCTGCCTGTTACTGGCATGACACCTGCCTGTTATGGCTTGGATAGATCGGCTTTATATGGTGACCAAATAACAGATATAGGTAAATATGAACAAATACCAAGGGGTGTTAATCTTTAAACCCAAGTAAATTCACGGAAAACTACCGTAATGCAACGATGAAATTAAATAGTCATTAAAATAAAAACAGCACACGATAACGGAAATAAAAGCTAACAAAATATTTTATGGACTATATAAAAAACTTAATTTATGATTAAATTAAAATTTTATATAGGAGTACTTGGAAAAGACGTTTTTATTCTGTGGTAGTCTTTCATATTTCAAACACATTTGGCTGGATTAACATCGCATTTAATTTCGTTTTCAAAAGTATTATTCGTGTTACTCTAATGAATTGTACCTCCGGCAACGTAAGTATTAAGTAGACATTTACTCTACTTAAGTACAGCAAAAATATTATAAAGGAAATAACTTCTTTTATATTTTTGAAATACTCGATCTTTTTCTTTTTTTGTCTTTTTTCTAAGAAATAAAAGTGTTTTGGGTAATTTCTTTTATTCAGTAGAACAAACTAACTTTGACAATAAAAGTCTAAATTGTTCACGTTAAGAAATGTAATGTGCTTACCTTCCTATGTTCCTAATATCAACTCTTTAACTAAATCCCATATTGTTATAAATGATCAATTTAAACTTCTGCAGCTATTTTCTTCAAGATTTTCTTTTCATTTTATGAGCTATTACAATCTGAATGGAAAAATTGAAGGAGCAATGAAAGACAACATGGAAAATAGCGGAAAAAAGAATACGTGACTACTAAGGACATTAAACGGCATTACGGAAACAAGGGGACTACAATGTTAAATTGCTATAATTTCTGTTACACTGATTTTTAATTTTGTTTCTGATTTAAATGCAACTTTTCAAAACAAAATTAAAGAGAAATCATACGAATTACTTTAAAATCCTCTTTAGGTTGGCGTTGAAGGCGATAAAATATATTTATGCAGCTGCACAAATTTTCAAAATAGACAAAAAGAATTGTAAAAGGTTTAGGTGTTCTACTTTAGTTGTTACAGAACTTAGGTTAGTTGAGTCTTGCTAAGGCTGATATCATCTATATGAAGAGAATAAATTGTGCATTTTTTCTAAAGTTTTTGTATTAACTTTTCTTCTAGGATTTTTCATCATCTCCTCCATCTTTTTCCTCCTTAACCTCTTTCTCATTTTTCTCCTCCACCTATACCTCATTCTCGTGCTCCTCCTCCAGCTCGTTTTCTTTCTTATCTTCTACATCCTTTTGTTACTCCTCCTCATTCTTCTTCTCTTCATGGCATAGGCCTGTTTTGGGATCAAAAATGATTTGCGTCATTTAATTAAAATTTTAATTACATTAAAATTTAAATTTAAATGAAATACTCCCCGGTTGTAAAGTTGTCATAAGTTTTTTGTACAGGCCTGATTTTATATCCTATTTTAGTTTTATATCCTCTTTTTGTTTTACGTCTGACTGTTCTGCAATTTCTGCTAAAGCAGACGGTGGATAATGATGATAATGAAAATGAGTGATGACAAAATGCTAGACCTGACCTGGAATCGAACCCCGGACTCCTGCGTAGAAGCCAGTTATTTTTATACCCTAATGGTATCCCAGGCATATGAAATTTTCTGTAAAAACCTCATTAAAGTTGACCCATCCCATATTTTGTCGTTGTACATTGTTTATAAAATAAAATTTTAACGGTTTGAACACAACATCAAAATCAACTGTTAATAATAATAATAATAATAATAATAATAATAATAATAATAATAATAATAATAATAATGCTTTACCAAATCTTCCTATATTACAACAAAAATTACACATTTTACAAATTGAGTTTACATTCGGCAGCTGGCAAGTTGGAAAGACACAAAACCGAAAAGTTCAATTTTCATGAATTCCTTATCAAGTACAGTAATTAACAAAGACATAAAACCACTAATAATTTTAATGAATGAATTACAAAATAAATAAATCGTCTTCACTAAAGAAATTATCGTACTCTAAACAAGATAAAGTGACCAGTACAAAAGTATAACTATCCCCCTCCCACACACACCTTCTTATTATTATCCAACAAAGGCTAAAACTACATCTTGTTAGCCTGAAAAAAGTTGACTATTCCAGATATTAAAAAAATCGGCGTTACCAAAAAAAAGACCACCGTATAAAACCACTAAAGATAACAACCAATATCCAAGGCTCGTTGTTGGTACTTTTAGCAAAGGTTTCTTTTTCGAGTGATGGGGATTTGGCCAATAGCCTCAACCTCCAATCTGGAGGAACAGGGAGGAATTCCCTTCTATATTAGTATTCCGCTTCAAGATCCTGATCGTTTCTTGATCTCTACTGCGTGAGACGTTCTGGTATTCTAAACCACCAGGTTGCTGGGAAAAACTAAGGACGAATCCCTATTACGTTGTATGGTTGTGAGGCTTGGACCCTGGAGAAAAGAAGTCAGGACAAATTGAGGGCTTTAGAGATGGATTGCCTCAGGCTTTCATGTCAGATCTTCCGGATGGATAGGGTTCGAAATAAGGAAGTCAGGGGATGATAGGTTGTGGCACTACAATAGTGGAAGTCATTGAAATAAGGCAATTGGTGTGGTATGGTCATGTTCAGAGGATGGAGAGGCATAGATGGCCAAGGAGGCTCTTGTAGTGCTGTATTTCAAGTCGGCGTAGAAGAGGAAGGCCGCGATTTACTTGGCTGCAGGGAATCAGGTCCGCAATGGAGAAGAGGCAATTGACAGAGGAGGACTGGTGGGATCGAGATTGATGATGTTTTGGTATGCGAGAAGCGGATCATCCGTAGGAACCCCGCCGTAAAAAAAATATAACCCATACACTTTCACTTTTATCATTAACTTATGATATAGGCCTACTAAAAAGGGTCGCTAATTAAATTTTCATTATTGATCCGTCTCTAAACGCTTCTGAAGAAGACACAATGTAGGCGTACTAACAAAATTATCGGAAAGCCTGTTCAAAAGATTGACCACACCCAGGGAAAAGAAATTTGGTTCCGTAATAGTGCTAAGCGGTTTTTAGCTGAGTGGCCTCGAGTTCTACTGTCGGTATCCCTGATGAACAATATAACTGGAGTTGAATAGAAACTATTTTTAATGGTTTATATGTTTTGATTAGATCCCCCGAAAACTAAAAAGGACCCAGGTTAGGAAGATTTGAGGAGCTAAGTCTTTGTTGTACTTTTTGCAGATTAGCAAAAATTTCACTGACGTTCGGTGTACTATTTTTTTTTTTTTACTTTCACATTTAAATTAATATCAGAGTTATTCTAGTTTAGTAAACTTTACATTGTAATTTAAAAACTAAGGGTACAAACCTCTTACATTCTAGCCCAGAATTAGGAGAGTTTTCAGGTTTACAATCGAAATTAATTGCGCCTACGAACTGATCTATAATTTATTTTTATTTTACAAAAATGTATTTAATTATTCAATTTCAGATTTTTATACTTTTATCCAATACAGTACAGGTTTACAAATGTTTGAAAATTCATTAATTTAGACGGCAGCAGGGAATACATTTAATGACGCCACAGGTCATGTGGCTTTTTCTAATCCCATACGCCATTTCAATTTTCGGTTGAATTTTTAGCTTTGAGTTTGTTGTAATTTAACTAATAATGTGGTTAACGTACGTTATTAAAAAACTCAATAATTAAATTTTTTTTAATCTAAAAAAGAATTTCAAAATCGTTGATACCAAAAAATTTATCTACTGTTACTATTATTATTACAAGTTATATTTTGCGTTGTTAGCTTTGTGCGTTACCTACATATTTTTATGTATGTATGACTTGTTGAAAATTAAACTTAAGATTTAAAAAATAACTCGGAAATTTTCCGATATCTGAATGAATTTACCACTACTAAACGAGCTCATGTGATAGTCTATTATCCGGTGCACCCTGCTAGATAACTAACGAGGCTCTGACGACCGAGTGATTGCCGGTATAAGCAATCCCCCACTTATTGGCCAACGGCTTCGGGCGGATGAGCTTATAAGTGTAAGGGCACTCTTTTGTCCTGAGATTGGGAAACTGGTCTCAAAGGCGGATGAACCAAATGGTCAACGGCATAAGGATGCTGAAAGCAACAGGAAACTACTGCATTAAAGATCTATGGATATCCTTAGTATAAATTATCATGGCGAAGTTCAGAACTAAATTATCCGGAGCAATAAGTTCCCCAATCGGATCTCCGGGGGGAACAGTAATGAACAAGACTGTGAGAGTAGATAAATTAAAAATTGGCACATGGAATGTAAAATCCATGTATGAATCGGGAAAGATGCATAATGTAATACATGAAATGCAAAGACTGAAAATCAGTATCTTAGGAATCAGTGAAAAGACGAAAATCCTGGCTGAAAAACCTAAGAGATTGGTTTGGTTGCAGCAACAACGAATTGTTTAGGGCTGTGACATCAAAGATAAAAATCGCTCTGATGATTGCCAACCTTCGAAGCGGAGATGGCACCTGAAGAAGAAGAAAAAGAAACGAGCTAAGGATATGAAAGACTGACTTTTTATTGTAATGAAAAATTTAATAATCATCGTAATTACCAAACATAGGAAAGAACTCCTTTTAAAAGCCCAAAAGAAAAGAAGAACTATGATAGGAGCCAATTCTCGTACGAAATTCTCTGTAGAACCCGCTTCGTTGAATTTCACACTATGGTAGTGCTTCTTCGATTTTTGAGTCTTCGATTTATTCGTACTGACCCAGGAAAATTTGGAATAAATCTTTTCCAGATATTGATAATAGACTTAAAAGAGCAGAATATAGGTTCTCAGCTTACAGTTGCATGTTTTTAAACTCCTGTAATGTTTAGTCAATTAGATTTATTAGACTATTAGATTGTTTTTAAAATTTCTTTTACAAATCGACTAATATTTTAAATGTTAGCATTTCAATAATTTCCAATTGGAAGAAGAAGTTGAGGTAGACCAAAGAAAAGGTGGTTTGAGGCTGGAACAGGCGTAGCGCCTAATCTGTAAGCGGCAAAAAAAGTATTAATTTTATCATCATTATAATACAATTATATGCCATAGCAATCTACAGTTTTAGGCATACAGTATTACCATAGTTTTCCATTCGCTTTAACATTTTCACTGTGTAATTTAAATTTAAATTTTTTTAATAATTTTTAATTTTTTTAATTTTACCTAATTAATTTTAATTTCTTTTTTAATTCTTTTTAATATTTTTATAATTTTATAATTGTACGTAGGTAGTTTACCACAGTTGTAGTTGTCATCAGTAAATTTAAAAAATTGATTTCTTACCATTTTTATTATTTCATTGTATGTTATGAATTTTCTTGAAGAGGCTTAAATTTTAAGTATGTACCTTTTATGTTCTGTGTAAAATGTTATATGCCTTAATAACGTTGTAATGTATTTTGTTATACAGTTAAATCAAAATTACTTTTAAAATATTAGCAATGTTACAACAATGATTATTTCCAATGAAAATTAAGTTTAACCAAAAATAAATTAGTTTTAGTTCTGATAAAATTTATTATTCTACGAAGGTGTTTATTAAGAACTTTAATTTTTATTTCAATAAAGGAAGATGACACCGTGAAAATGGATTCAATATAAAATGACGTTCGTATTATATTATATCTAATCCCATCACTAAAAGTGGAATAATTTTGAGAATATATTCGGTTAGAAGAATGTAATGTTTTGTGTTTAGATGACCGTGTCTGTTCTAGTGAAAAAGTGCTGCATGCTTTACGGCGCCAATCTTTTGTTGGGGAAGCGGCAGACCGCGAAAAATTTCTCTTGTCATGATGATCCCTCACTCCGGCGTCGACCCTATAAAAATAGTTTTTCAACCGCTCAGCCGTAAATATAGAAAAAGTGTTTGTTTTTGTTTGTTTGAATTCAGAGTATTATGACTGCAGGTCTTTTCATAAAATTTCATAACGCTCAGTTATCTAATAAAACATTAGAAATAGTAAAACGAATACCTTATATGATAATATTACTATATTTTTGAATAATCAACCATTAACTAATTTATTTCTGAATTAAATTTTTTTATGGATTATATTACATAATTTTTAAAATAATTGAATTAGATTTAATCAAGAGCAGCTTTTCTTGTAGAGGAATAAATATTAAAAACGTAATAGTAAATTAATGACAGTTACTGATCCGGTCTTCTTTGCAATAGTTACTGTAGGTCTGTAATGATTCATCACTTATTATAATTTATGATCTCACATTATTATCGTCAACATGAAACTTAAACTTTAGCAGTAGTGTCCTTCATTTGTCACGGTTAAGATGAGGAAGGAATTTAGTAAGAAGGAATTTAGGAAGTTACTCAATTCACCATCCTGGCGTACCTGGATGGTGATATGTCTAAAAAGTCACCCCTATTTTTAAAGAAGAAATTATTTAATCTATTATTATTATTTTTCTATTGTACTCCCACTGAAACCAAACCATTTAATAGCTACAACCATACAGAAGTCCTTTTCATTACTTCGATTGTATTGATATATGAACTCTTGTTATTAATTACTAATTAACGTTTAAGCTATATTCGCGCAAAATTTAATAATTTTTGAACGATTGTGGGATTAACAAAACAATAAAAAAAATTTAACTAATTAAATAGGAACTACTTCCAATATCTGTTTTATTTCTGAATATTGAAATTCACTGTCGAGCAGCCGTAACTCCTAAAACTGGAAATACCATATTTTTAATCTTGGGAAAAAGCAGGGAAGGTTTAGAACTTAAAGTTTCTTGTAACTTTTATCGATTTTGAGGAATTAATGGTGACCCACGTAAGATCACTCTATAATATCATAGGCTGTGTTACATAGTTTTTACATGCTCTAAATCAGGGGTTCTCAAACTTTTTAGGCCAAGACCCCCCCCCCACCTTGATCTATTCTAGACTCGCGCCCCCCTCATGTTAAGAGTTAGAAAAACCAACAAAGCAAACGAATAAGTTTTTTATTATTTTTTCTGTGTTATTAATATAGTTTTTTGATTTTTCTAACTTTCTCGCGCCCCCCTATTTACCCTTTGCGCCCCCCTTGGGGGTCGCCCCCCACAGTTTGAGAACCCATGCTCTAAATTGTATTTCTGGGTCTCCTGGCTAGCTCAGAAGTTAGCTGAACTAAGCCGCTTTGAATTGATAAGTTAGATCGGTAACACAGAGACTTATAGCAGTGACCAGGAAACAGGGACACGTTCATGAATAAAACACCATTGGATGTCACTGTTTAAACAACAAGATCCGAAAAAATTATGCAACAAAAACGTGAAAATTCGATGGTCATTACTAAAACATAATATACACTGATAAATAAATAAAAGCATTATTTTATATTTACACAACAACCCCGCTAATCGTAAATTTCGGAAAACCTGAACTGACTTTTAATTTTTTAAACATTATTTTACGTAAAACGTGTTTTAAAATAAAAACTATTAATTTTGTAATGGAAAAAATTAATAGGCTCCTAAATATTAAAAGTTAAGTTCTTAAAAATGATAAACAGTTGAGAATAGGAAACGAACATGACCTAGTTCTTAATACAAGATGTACTTAACAATTTTTTTTTATCATCAGTCTTCAACTGGTTTGATGCAGTTCTCCAAGCTGTTCTATCTTGCGCAAGCCGTTTCATATCAACATACCTGTAACACCCTACATCTTTTGTAATATGCTTTGTATATTCTAACCTTTGCCTCCCCTACAATTCACTCCCTCAATATTACCCTCCATTATTGATAGACCAATACCTGGATGTCTTAAGATATGCCTCACTAGCCTATCGCTTCTTCTGGCAAGATGCTTCCATATACTTCTTTTTTCATCCACTCGCATAAGAACCTCTAAATTTCCTATTATTTTATTATATTATTTAATTACAATATTTTGTCCGTCCGCCTAATCTTTAACATTTTCCTATAATACCACATGTCAAAAACTTCTATCCTCTTCTACAGCCTCTATCACCCACGTTTCACTCCCGTGTACTTACAATATAAATTGCTTTCTGGTAAAACGGTTCTTCTTGTTCTTTAGCAATTACAAAATATTATACATTTTCACTGCTGCCTGGCTGCATAAAATCATTAATTGTTTGCTGTTGTGATGTCGAAAATCTTGATGATTACGTAGTATTTCACTAGTACTTCATAGACATGTGTGTGCGAATTGTTATGCTTCTCTACGTACTGCAGTAGTATTTCTCATGCTTTAGCTGCCTCCGAACGTGAAATAAACCGTTTCGTGTTAAATATTTCATTTCAGCTTCTTCTGAACTTTCGTCTGAATCCGGCTTGGCCATAAAAACTTTTTCTTCGTCAGTAAACTTAAGGCTATTTTCATTTAGGTCAACAGCCGAAAGGCTGGTTTGAACATCTAGATGTTTTACTAAGTAAAAAGGAGGAGTAAGTTGGTTTACTATTGCCTTCCTCACTGAGTTGAAAGAGTATGCTTATCAGCATGCCAGGCCCTCCGAAAAGCATCCACTTTCTACCATGCAAATGACACCTTCACATCATTCACCACAGGGTCTGGCTGTATAGTGAAATTCATTACTCTCAAAGGAGATAACTCTGACTAGTGTCTTTTACACCTCTACCTCTTCTGTTCTAAAATAGTTTAGTCAATTAAATGGCTGACTATATGATAAGAAACAGAACTATTTTTTGGAGCCCTCGAACCAACAGATCGAGTTCCATTAATTTAACACTCCACCTGCCCTTTATGGGCATAAGGCTATTTTACGAGTACAATTTGAATGTTCTATTCTCATATAATTACGCACAGTTGGCCATCACCATTCTGGTAATGCGTGTGTAATACAAAAGTTTTCTATTTTTGAATAATATTTTGAAATTCGAACGCGTCCGGATCCCAATTAGGACGGATTTGTGGTGTTATTGTGTAATTGTTTTAGAAGTGAGTGTATTCTGATTATATTATTTTGATTATATATTGGGGATCCTGACCATGTGTGACTCATAATTTAGGCTTATGTAATATGAATTACGGAATTAATTTCTTCTTTGTTAAAAGTAATTTTATTTCAGTTTCAGCCTAACAATTTCTGAGTTTGATAAATATTTATGTAAAACAGCATAGAATCGCATTATAAATTTTATTGTCTTCTGTAACGAATACAATTCTGTCGGTAATTGTTTCTTAAGATGCAGATAAAGAATTTTCTATTAGATAACATGAAACGATTGCAAAAAATAATGATAAATTGTGGGGTTTATTAATCTCTTAACAGAAATAGATGGAACAACTACGAGGGAAATGCATTCCGAAAGAAAAGGAAGGGAGTATAAAAGATGGAAAAGTGGATTGGTCTGAATGAAGTAGGGAATCTTATCAGTAGGGGTAGATCAGATTTATTGGTAGACTTAGAGTTCTTTCAGATTTAGTAAACAATTGCTTTTTTGAATGACCAGAGGGTGTAAGACATATATCGGTGTATTATTTCCCTTAAGAATTTAGTAAGCAAATCCGTTCATATAGTATCTTGAGAGTTTTAATAAATAAAGGAATCCATCTTATCAGTGACATTTTTATATATACGGTCAGTACTGATAATACGTCATGTAATAGTACAACCAATCATTTATATATACATTGCTGTGGTTTCTGCTTTTTAGTAAATTTTCTTTCATAGCAGTGATGTAATTTATCATTTATTAAAGTAGAAGTTAATTCCTAGTCTGTACCAATTTTGGGTTGGGTATTTCTTCTAATACTTATCAAATCTTGAAGGGGAAAGAATTTATATTGTAATAAGTTAGGTAGTAAACTCATTGTTTAACAAGAAAAACCTGAGAAAACCTCTTTTACAATTCAATTTTTTTTAAATATCATTATACTATACAAAAAAAATCTGGTGTGAAACACTCACACAACTTTCTCTTTCCAATGCAAATAATGAACAATAACCTCACATCATTAATAAAACCTTAGAAATAAACTAACCTCAAAAAACATAACCTTATTTTAATCATGAGTGAATGATGCAAAATAAAAATCAACCTCAGTTTGGCTTAAAAATACGGAAAATTACTCTTTCACGCTAAACTAGGCTCTGTAGAAGAAAATGATCAAATAAAAGTAGTAGATCTTTTAATTTCCTATAAATTTGATTTCATATATTTTTGTCGTAAAATGCATACTAATGCTAAAATCTTTAAAAAACCATTTTTTTCTACGAGAGCATAGCCTCCCCAAGAATTTTAGGAGGCATTGCACCTACCCTATCTTGTAGAGTATAAAAAAACATAGCAAATGAGGCGATTTTTAAAAAAATCGTACGAGCCGTTTTTGAGAAAATTTCAAAACAGTGAAAAATGGCACGAATAAACTACTACTTCTGGTTGACCGATTTTGATGAAAATGTTCGTGTCGGGTCCTCTTGAAGTATCTAACTTAAGTTTCATGTTTCAAGTTTGTACGGTGTTCCGTTCTTGAGATATTCGGTTCACACACACACACACACACACACACACACACACACACACACACACACACACACACACACACACACACACACACACACACACACACGCACACACACACGCGCGCGCGCACACACACACACACACACACACACACACACACGCGCACAGAGAGAGAGAGAGAGAGAGAGAGAGAGAGAGAGAGAGAGAGAGAGAGAGAGAGAGAGAGAGAGAGAGAGACCAATCGCTAAAAACATGTTTTTTGGGTTCAGGGGGTCTGAAAACTTGTAGATCCGGTGAAAACTCGAATTCGAAAAATCGATATGAAAACAATACTTTCCTTCCCATATATTCATTTAGGCAAGAGAAAGTAATAAGTGCTTTGTTAACCTTTACTGGACAGTGGGAGGCAGGCCTAAGCTTTAGCGGACAATTCCGATTGGAGCACAGTACAGTTGACCTAACTAATTACCTTTAGAAAAATACATTTGGTTGTAAACTTTTCAATCGGGTGTAGGGTATCATAACACCACCGGACAAGCAAAATTACATCTTATCATAAAATTCTGGTAGAGGTATAAAAGACATTAGTCAAAGTTATTTCCTCTGAGAGTGATGTATTTCACTATGCAGCCAGACCCAGTGGTGAATGAAGTGAAGGTGTCATTTTCAGGGTGAAAAGTGGGTACTTTCGCGGGCCTGGCATGCTGATAAGCATACTCTTTCAACTCAGTGAGGAAGGCAGTAGCAAAACCACCTCACTTCTCGTTTTTACTTAGTAAAACCTCTAGAGATTCAAACCAGTCTTTCGGCTGTTGACCGTAACAACATAAAATTCCACCAGCTCCTTTACACAAAAAACTTTCCGTTCATCCATCGTGATTTTTCTACAAAATCTGAAAACAATATTAGCCCAGAGGCTTGCAACTTTAGTTTAGGCCTACTGTTCATACACAGTAAATAACAAACTTTATTTAGCTGTCATTTTTAAAACGAGGATGTCTGACAAATAATCTCGTTCTCTTAAGTAATTAAAAAGCATACTGAAAAAGAAAATTATGATGAATTACAGAGAAACAGGACAAATTATTTAGGAGATTCCATGTTGCAGTATAATTAGTACAAGAAGCCCTAAGTTAACAAGACTGTGGTGTTTTTCAGGTAGGAGAGTACAGAATAAACTTTTTTATTTGCAATTAAAATTTTAAAATAATGTAACCATAAAAATCCTTTCTTAACGCCGCGCCGGGAGGAACTTTTATGTTAATAATATTTTTTTTAAATATCTCGTTTAATTTTTATTCTTTAGTTATTAGAGTTGTTCAACTGATAAATTATTTTCATTTTACAGTCAGAGGTTATTACAGAGAATTTAAAGTTATTTTACAGAAGTATTAAAAGTTGGCGGAATTTTAAATAAATATATCTCGGTTTTTGAATTTTCAACATCAGAAACTTCAGATAAAAATATTATTTCTGTGTTTTAGAACGTAAGTGCGTTTTTCCAACTTAAAATCAAACTTTACCCTTTGACCTTATCCACCTTCTACCAATAATTTTTTTATCCCTAATGTCTGCACGTTACTATCTGTTCAATTGAGATCAGAAAGAGACCCCACGACCCAAATAAAGTCGGGCATAAAATCAAAAATACGAAAATTGGAGGAACCTAAGTACTCCACAGTCAACCCCGTGAAATTATTGCCAAGTTGCTAAATTTATGACAAAGGAAATGGTAAAATCTGAATTTATTATTAATCCGAAAAAAAAATATTGAACGCGTTCATACAGCATTGGGTATCAAAAAGTTCAATTACTCGCATGAAAAAAAGTAAAAATCAGTAGTATAAGTGCCTCAATATCTTTTTAAACTCCAAAGAAAAATTCAGAAAAGCCGAACCTGTAACACGACTGAACAGTTTTGAATAGGGCGCTAATCGTAATACAGTAAACAATTTTTGTACATCAATCTTTACCATCGGTTGATAAACTACTGACAAAATTAAAGGTGGACAACGTTTTTCACAGTTCAGACCGGTCATTACGCCGCATTCTGAAATAACTCGGTTTAGACGAACAGAAATTCCCTCAAATAAGCCAGTATTAGATGACCGACACGATATTCGGTATTAATAAATTGATAATTGGTTTGCTGGTATTTCTCCCGCCACCTCCGCAACGATAGGTCACCTGAAAGCATAGACCCGGAGCCGTTTTAGAACGGCCTACGTTAAACATATACGTAAACGTTAGAACGTTAATTTCAATGTAAACAACTTTAAATTAATGGTTTGTTATACCATTTTGAGAATCAAAGATTTAGTACTGTGAATTGAATGACTTAGCCTCCTTTTTCTCATCTAGTAAGTCTGAAAAATATATATGCACTAAAAAATATTAGCCTATTTATATTTTATAAACTTGTGACGGCAACTGTCACCTAAATAAAACTTAAATCTGAGAATGATATTCGGTATGATAGGTTCAATTATTTACAAACAATTGCTAATTTCAGAAAATAAGAAAGACTAATAGTCTACGTAAATGGGAAGTAGGATACACAGTAATCAATTTATAAATAAATTGTGGGTCGAAAAAAAATCTAACGCAGAATGTTTAACGAAACCTGTAGGTAAAGGGGACAGAAGTATAATTTTAATGCATGGGGAGGTATGGGGTTTAACATGAATTGCCTGACAATTTGGAAATCAACTTGTACAAAAGGTGCACCACCTTCAACTTCGACAGGTGGGCAAAGACTTTAATGTGAACTGAAAAAATGATTAATAAAAATTGTTGGGCACCAGCTCTGTCAGCAGAGCATGAGAAATAAATAAAAATACTATATCCCCTTACTTGAAGTAAATATTTAATGAATAATAAACTACTAACTAAATCATCTAACTACAGACAAAATTATCCTTAAAATACCCTAATCTATTTTTAAATATAGCCAACCTTTTTTGCCGCGACGTTAACATAAAAACAAGAAATTAAAAACCCTTAATAAATGAACGAATGAATAACCTCGAATTAAATGTCTCCTCTTTGTTCTTCTTCTTCTCTTCGTTCTCCTGGTCGCAACCGTTCTTCTAGACTCCTCGTTCTCCTTGTATCTTCTATTTCTTGTAAATTCTACTACTTCTTAACTAACCGATTCACTTTTAAGTCCCAAGGGAACTGATTGTGAATTTCCTGGATTTGAACCAGGAAACCTCTGGTTGACGAGCCTCCCTCTCCCACCAACCGCTCAACCAACATGGAGAGCCAACGGGAAAGAGAACTACCCCAATGATTTTGGCTGAAAGTTGGTAGGTGGAAGAAAGGTCCAAAACACACTGAGGGAGAAATACACCCGTCTAAACAATATCAGATGATTGACCGTTGGCTATATTTGCAACTTATTGTCTAACTACTACTCTAATGTATTACCATTCTAACAATATAGGTTTTTCTTAGGCATCATTTAATGTCTTAACTGAGTAATGGAAGTTATAGTAATTGAGAATTACCATAACTTTCATTGTTTGTACAATATTGTACTTTTACAATGGTACACAGGTGATTACCATCATGAATTGAATTACAAAAACTTTTTTAAGTGTTTAGTTGAGAAGCTATATTTTCGAACTTTCGGTGATTGTATTAGACAATGATCCGTACTACAATGTAAAAGTAGGAAAATAAAGCCCCGAATTCAAATTCGAAAAAGTAAATAAGATAAACTGGCTTCTTTTAAACAAAATTCCATTCCCAGAAAATTTGTTGAAAGTGCAACGGTATGATGTTATTAAGAGAAATAAAATGCATTTAAAAAAATACGTCATTGAAGAGATAGTACCCCAAAACGGACATACTATCTTAAGATTGGCGAACTACCACCCAGAATTAAATCCCAGAACTGATCTGGGAAGATGTGAAAAACTGGGTTGAAAGAAATAATGTAACGTGCGTGCATGAAAACATTGTTGAATTTTGTAAACGTAAATTTAATTCAATTGGGCCTGAACAGCAGAAACCTTAATCAAAAAGTGTTCAAAATGTGAAGATAAAACAGATTTCAGCTACGTATTTTAGAAAATGTCGTGGAATCGTTTATACATTACAATATTGGGAGAAGACCGGACACCGCTACCACTGACGAAAGTGATAACAGCGACAGCAGTAATGGAGATATTATCAGTTATAAAGTTACAGAAGGAACATTAAGTAAGGTAGGTACAGTTGTAATTATCAGCTGATCGTAAGTAAAACAAAAGAAAACTGGTGTGAACACTCACACGACTTTCGCTTGCCAATGGAAATAATGAACAATATAACCTAACATTAGTAACAATACGTTAGAAATAATCAAAAAATTTAACCTCAAAAAACATAACCTTATTATCGTGAGTAAATGATGCAAAATGAAAATCAACCTTAGTTCGGCTCAATAATACGGAAAATCACTCGTTGACGCTAAACTAGGCTCTATAGAGGAAAATGCTTATAGTAAAAGTTGTAGGTCTTTTAATTTCTTATAAATTTTATTATTACACTTTTACATTATAAGGCCGAAATCGTAAAAAATCCATTTTTTACGGATTTTCATGGAAAAAAACATAAAATCACAAATTACCGCTAAACTAAGCGTTATATAAAGAAATGTTTGAAATAAAACCTGTAGATTTTTACATTTTCAACATCTTTTATTAAGCTAGTTTTGCGCTAAAATGCATATTAAGGACTTAATCGTAAAAAAAAACATTTTTTTTTCTACAAGAGCACAGCCTTCCTAAAAATTTCAGCAGACAGCGCCTACCCTGTTTTGTAGATCAAGAAAAAAAAGTAGTATATGAGGCGATTTTAGGAAAAATCATAGGAGCCGTTTTTAAGAAAATTCCAAAAAAGTAAAAAATGACGCGAATAAGCTACTACTTCCGGTTGACTGATTTTGATGAAAATGATCGTGTCGGGTTCTCTAGTGGTATCTAACTTAAGTTTTAAGTTTCAACTTCGTATGTTACGTTCTTGAGATATTCTGTTCACACACAGATACGCACCACAGACCAATCGCTAAAAACAATGTTTTTTGGGTTCAGGGGTCTCAAAACATGTATATCCGGTAAAATCTCGACACAACAACAATAATTTCCTTCCTATTTTATATTCATATAGGCAAGAGAAAGTAAAAATGTAATTTTAGATTTAAGAAATATATTTGGGTAAGGAGATTAAAATTAATAAAAAATGTGTTACGGTACAATGTTACGCATATTGTAGAATGAATAATTTTAAAAGTAAACAATTCAATAAATTGAGTAATGGAAATTAATTAATTAGTTATTTTGGTCAGGGTGGTTTGAACCTCTAGTCTAGAGGCTTTACTAACTAAAACGAGGAGTGAGGTGGTTTACAATTGCCTTTTCTCACCGCGTGGTAAAGTATGCTTATCAGCATGCCGGGCCCTCTGAAAAGCATCTACTTTCCACCTTCAAATGACACTTTCACTTCATTCACCACACGGTCTGGCTGTATAATGAAATTCATTATTCTTAGAGGAGAAAATTCTGATTAATGTCTTTTATACCTCCACCTCTTCTGCTCTTAAATGCTTCAGTCATATAACTGGCTAACCACGTGATAAGAAACAGAACTATTTTTTGTAGCCCTGGAACTAGCAGATCGAGGGCAAATAATTTAACACTCCACCTGCTTGTTATAGGCAATTTATGAATATAAAAAAACTTAAAAAAAATTGGAAACTTCTACTAGACTTCATTAGAAGTCAAGTGTAGGTATACCTAACCAACAAATAGAAATAACATGGGTGTTTGATTGACGGAAGGTCTACTTTTTCATATATAAACCGGCTTGTAACCGGACGGAAGCTCCACAATTCATTGATTGCCTATAGCAGTATATTTTTTATTATACTGCTGTAAAGTCGGTATTTAGTTTCCTTTAAAACGTTTTATATTTTAATTTAATATACTATTATATATTTCTGTACAAACGTTATAAAATCTTATCACATCCAAACCACTTGCACGTACTGACTTGGATTAATTACAAGTACCTAATTAAAATTACTTAAAAACCTAGGAAAATAATACAATTATATTTTCTGGAAACAAAATAGAACAAATAACTTATCACTCAGCACAAATAAACTGACTTAAATGAGTTTAGAAAACTGAAGCGAACTTTCAAAACACGAAATGGCTTCCATGAGACGGATGAAAACTAGCTGATATATTCTTTTAAGCAGTATAATGGGCTAAGATTTTAATCCAAGATTATTAAAAGAAAAACTTCGGTAAGAAATAAATAAGAATTTTATGATAGTTACACTAACAGGGATTCCGTATTTTCGACAACAGTCTTTACTGAACCAAGTATGTTGATGAACATCGACCATACTCTACAAAATATACACTGTGTCAGTTGGTTGTAGTTGGAAGGGATGAGTGTGTTTGATGCTTACTAGTGGTGGGGGTGCCATCATGCCACCCAGTTCCATTACTGCTGAAATGTTCCGTCGAAAGGAAAAGATTTCCGAATCTTTCTTAACTTTTCTTAAGCAGCAACACGATGATTTATCGTTACCCTTCGTTCAACTTTCTATCGAATGGAGATGAAAGATAGTGTGATTATTCTGATAAAATATTCTCCTTAGTCATATTACTAACCCTCTATCAATTTTATGTTATTTTATTTATTTTTCCAGGATATAAATTTAGATTTTTATAGCAATTCAAGAACATATCAGCGGTTAATTTCAATGTAAACAACTTTAGATTAATGGTTTGAGTTAAACCAATTTTAAAATCAAATGTTTAGTGCTAAGAACTGAATGACAGCCTCATCTTTTTATCAAGAATTAAAAGTCTAAATTATTTATATAGGTACATATATTTTAATCCTTAATAAGTGTATGTTGTAATCACTATTCAATTTAAGAACAATAAGCAACCCCATGACCCAATAAGATGAGTATGATATGTAGGAGGTGTAGTCTTGTACAGACTCAGGCCGACCATTCCTGAGAGGTATGGTTACTTGAACCCCAAACATCAAAGTACACCGGTAAACAAAAATCTTTGTACAAATAATTTTTTCAAAGAAGACTACATAAGTTCATGAAAGAAGAGACATCTTATTTCAATTTTGTTGTATAGGAGTACATTTCCTGATGTTTCTTTCTTTGATTCTTCTCCAGTATTCCTTCAATTTTTCTGATCTCTTCTGGTGTTATTCGTCAGAATAAACAATTTTCTGTCATTTGGTCAGTCAACTCTGTTCAAGTCTTGTGTTGTCCTATTAGATTATTAGCCTATTTTACTGTATATATTTATGCACAAGTTTTGTTTAGTTTACTTTCTGTTTTAACACAAATTATTAATTTTATAACATTTACAGATTTTACTATTGATTATAAAATGTAATACAATATTTTAAAAAAAGTTGTAATACACTATAGGTTAGTAATGCTCGAAAAGAAGTGCCTAAGGAAATAAGAAAGTGTAAGGGTTAATTTAAGAGTTAGTTTAGAAATTATTAATTGTGTGCTAGGAAGGTTGTCAGCAAAAAATTTCTGCATTAATTAATTATTCGTTAAAGAAGAATTTGTTGTATTTAAAATATTGTGTTTCATATTGGCTTTCTTTTTAGACAACATAGTATTTATGCAAATATGGTATTGTATTTTGTCGTAAGTACATTATAATTTTATTTTATTGTTGTTCACCAATAGTTACCTCCAAGTGAGAGATTTTTGTGCTTTTTTTATCAAGAATGTCAATGAAGATGTTGTTATTATTACAGTACATCACAAATATAATGTAGTGTTTAGGAAAAGAAATTATTATTAATATTTTTAAAAGTAGGTATATTTCAGGTGCATTTCAGTAAAGCCTTCTGAGTAGTATGAACCTTTTTATGTCACATTAAATTCAGAATTAAAAGTTTAAAACTGTTGGTGTATTATGATTGATTATGCGGTGGTTACAGAAAAGCAAGTGTGATCTCTCGCAAGCTAGTCCTGGCTAAACTATTTTTCTCTTTTCTTAAACTCTGAATAGCATGGTAAGTTACTCGATTTAACACATACCAGCTAGTGTGTGCTTGTTAGTTAGGAACTACTAGTAACTTGCAAGTCTGCTGAATTTGATGTACTGATATGTGCAGTTGCATTATCAGTGGAATTTTGTGCAAAACATAACTAAAAAAAATTACTATGACTGTCGTAGTTATTTTATTTTATTGTATTCATAGTATTTTACGGTGGACACAAAAGATTCATTGATGTCCTTTATGGTACATGAAAAGAAAACTTTTGAAAAAACTAACTGCAGAATTGTGGGAAGAAATAGCAAAAGAATTAGCAAAGAATATTATAATAAAATGTTGTCAGTAACATTTTGTAATCTTCTTTAAGTATTTCTTGTAAATGGTGAAATTCATCCTACTTTGTCGTATTTTATAATTATAAAATTGTAATGTATTACTTTTCTAACCACCAGAATACGGTAACAGTAAACACTTACCAATGTTTAGAGTGCTTTTATGTATCTTGTACACATTTTCAGTAATGTATTTTAAAATTTATAATTTAGTTTGTTCTAGTTGCTTTCGTTTACACAAAAAATAACTTTTCAAACATTTCTTATTGTCACTAAAGGTAATAACTTATTAGTATAATAATAACTAATTACTTAATAGGTAATCATAACTTAGTGTTTTATGGTGTTTCCTTTTCTAATTTACATATTTTTTATATTTGAAAAAATCAAATAAAAAAAATTCTTCACTTAAAGGAAAATTAATTTATCTTGGTAAAATGTAGTGAACATGGTGAAATGTAGTTTACTAATGAGTGGCTGGACAGGAACTGAAAACTAGCGACCATGTGCACAGTTTTTCTAACCACTGAAACAGATACTTGCTTGAAGAAGTACTAACTTGTGCTGGCAGTTCTGTAACTATGATTAGTACATTAATGGTACTTTTATACATATAGTGGAGCTATGAGTCATTACGATATACCATTGTTTCAATGATAAACAGATGATGATGCATGCAATGCTACTTGTCACTTCACTTATTATCAAGAATTAGGCACACTGCCTGTTACAGGATCTAACTTCCAAGATCATTTGCCCTTCTATCTTTTTCTTGGCCTTCCCAAGCTCTATCTCCCTCTCGGGATGCTCCCTTCAATCACCTATGGGATTTTGTCCGCACTCATCCATCCAATCTCACTATATTTTGTCCAAACTAAATAAAAATGGTAGTTAATATTTAACTTGGATCTTTTAAAAGGTTTCAACTGCAGACTCAAGTTTTTTTGATTACTTTTTAAGGTCTCACAAATGAGCTGTGTGAAGGAGTTTTAAATGAGAATACTACCTTGCAGATTTTTCTACATTTTAACAATGTTTTATTATCACAACATATCTGATTTGTCAAAGTTATAAATATTGTGTTTCCTTTACCAGTGACGAATAATTCAGCATGTATGATGACACTAGGTCTTTGAGAGGTGCAGAATAATACAGGCTACTATTTTACAAGAAAAAGGGTAAATTGTTAAGACTAAACAAATGGGTAGCTTAATAAACCAGTTTAAGTAATTAAAATAATATTCATTACAAGCGGTTTACTACTGAATAGCGGTTAAATTATGTTATTATGTTAACTTTCTATGATTTTACTTTGTATGTTTATTTAATGTATTGTTTCATGGTATCTAGACCTACTGAAATAAAAATTTACATATCAAAGCGAAATGAAACCTTCTTGCAATAATTACAGATTTATTAGTAATCTTCTTTAATGTACTAAAACCTTGAGATATCAGCGTAATTCAAGGAACTCAATGCAAATAAGCTATCAATAAAGTGATATTATGTACAATAATAAATCCCTATAGAACTGTAAACTTGTTAAGTATTCATAAACCATGTAATATTACAGCATGTATGTTCTATCCCTTTAATGTGTCATAAAACAGATGAAGTATCAAAAATAAGATTTTACAGTACTACTATAATATCTGTGCATGAAATCCTACCTAATAAAAAAAATCTTTGAACACAGAAAAACATCTGAACTGAAGAGATTTTTTTTTGTATTCGAGGTAGCAAAAGAAACTCATGTTCACTCCCTCTTGATGAGGGGAAGTAGTGTTGGACTCAATTGAGGTGTACTCGTCCAGCCCCAAGGAGGCCGCAACCGCCTACCAACCAAAAACCTGCCACCTGGCCACTTGATCCGGCATCAGCAAAAAATCCTCTACCGCCCTTAGAACTGTTAATATAATACTACAAGGAAAATGACGGGTTAAAAAATTTACACACTATCAGTGGAGCATGGAAGGGAACCGTAGCCTAATTCCCCTCGCTGTCACTAACACTCACTCTCTCACTTTCACTCATCTCTTCCATCACCAGCTCAGGAACTAAGTGTGCCTACTTTATGAGTTTGGGACAGGATTGATTTATGGTGGGAGAGGGCGATCCCACGGATCTCCATATGTCTCCTCCCTCTGCAATCTCCCGATCACCCTCTTTGTGAACTGAGTGACCAACTTTCAGCTCTCGTCATCCCGCAGTATCGCTGCCACTATCTCTAGGCTCCACAGTGCAACCCCTATCTTCTCAGATGTCTCCATTCTTTCGAGGCCAAAATAAGGACATCTTTCAAAGATATGCCCAATGGATTTCTCCTCTCCAATGTCAACTATGTGACAGTGAAGAATGGGGTAACTCCATTTTTCAAAAAATGTAGTTTTAGCGCATTCTGGTAGTCCATTAAAAGTACTATCAGCTAGTTAAACTTACTTGCAAATAACGTGGTAAGTCACTGAGATACAAAAGTTTCTAATTTTGGTATCCAATGAAAGATGTTTCAAAGGTGCCAACAAATGAACAAATGAAAAGAACGTGGCAAGTCCAGACTTTTGGCTAGAGTTTGGTTTATTGTCAGCCATTGTGCAAGTGTCTGCGTATAAAATTGATGTGTTTTTGCTCTTCTACATCTGAATTTACCACCGATTTATAAAATTAAATAGTTTTTTATTGTAAATTATAATTTTGTATAGTGTGTAGTGTTCTTTATAATCTGTACTATGAGTGAATCTTTGGATGAATTTGAAAAGCCGTCAGGTAAAGAATTATCTAAAAGAAAATGTATGGTAGAATGTGTAATGTTTGTAAGGACTTAAAGGGTAATGTCTCATGAATTGGGGAGTGACTGCAAATGTTCAATGTTTGAGTATTTCAAAAACATAAAATCCCATGGAAGAAAAGAAATTATCAAACTTGTTAGGTAACTGGAATGAATAGTCTGCTTACTAACATTTAATTTCAGTTACACTTATTGCTCATTTATTGAATAAATTTTTCCTTTAAGTCATATACCAAAAATTATTATTTAAAAAAAATTTATTCCAGGACTTTTATAATAATTGTCTGTCCCTTATATACTTAACACAAAAGGTATAGTTAGTTTACATTTTATCAAGTTGTTAAAATCAGTTTAAAATTTGTTTTAGTCATGGGTATCTTATGAAATATCCATAAATTTTGAACCGATAAATTTTAGTTTTATGATTTGGTGTGGATTAAAAAATATTAAAGTAAGTCTTGAAATTTTATGTACGTCCTGAAAAATTTACAAAATATGACTTACCTCTCTTCTTTCCGTGGAGTCTTTAATTAGACTACTTTACAGACCATATTTGTTGACTCAATATGGTACACATTATGGTTATGTTAACAGATTAAACGGTGTTTTTAAAAATAACTGTATTGTTTATACCAATAGAAACAAGATGTCTACTTTGTGTTACTTTCTCCTTTAGAACAATCATGGACGTAGTACTGTGCAATTAATCTTGTAACATTAAATTATTGGTAATTGACTAACAGTGATAACAATGATCAATATTTTGGTCATTAGTGATAGCAGATGATTATGAACAGTAGAAATGAAAGTGGATTATAAAATTAGTCCACCTTATGTCATTATTGTTGTTAAAATGTATTATTAATAAATTAAAAAAAAATAAGTACATTAATACAAATTAGATAGTTAAACGAATAAGTGTATTAATAAGAGTATAAGTCACTCGGTATATATCACTTGGACCTAAAAATCCCATTTATAATGCTACCATACATGAAATGTACCAATGCTTTAAATTTAAATTACTTAACAACTCCAAACCATTGATTCGTGAACTAAGTTCTCCACACTTACCAGGTAATCCATATTATTGGGTAAGCAGGAGGTGGAGCAGAGACTTGAGTTAACTTATCTTAATATAATTCAAATTTAATTAAAATCAATAAAAACATTAAAAAAGTAATACAAATTACCAATATTAGGTAATTAGTATTAATGATTAAATTATGAAAAGGCTAACTTTTGTAATTAACTGCAGGAGTCCTACTAATGAGTGGTGTCCTCCTTAAACATCTGATTTCATGATCAAAAATTTATATTGTATGCATATTTAATGGTTGTGCAAAACTGCACAGTTGCAAATAAAAACAAATAAAGCAAAATTCTTAATTCTTAATGTGCGTATATTGCAATCTATTCGATTTAAAAACGATAAGTAACCCCATGGCCCAATCATATGAGGATGATCTGTATAATCTGTAAATGAGGTGTAGTCATATACAGACTCAGTGAGTCTAGACCAGTCATGAGATTTTTGAATTCCATTCCTGGTTATTTGAACAGCAAACATCAAGGTACACTGGTAACCACTGTCTAGAATTCAAATACTTATAAAAGTAACCACCTTTGCTAGGATTTGAACCAGGAACCTTTGTCTCCGAAAATCGGCTGTTAAAGAGTTGACTTTCAGTGGTGACTTTACCACTAGACCAACCCAGAAATGATCAATTCAGATGTTTGATTAATAGAATTATTTATGTAAAGGCATCTTAAAACAAAAAAAGTCTACTTTAACAGTAAATAAACAAAAGTTTATGGTATTGCAGTTAATAGACAGATAAAGAAAGTGTTAGTGTAAGTTACAAAAAAGAAAATTTCTTGAAGAAAAAGTTATTTACATTAGTTTATTTGAATTAGCCATTATCTTCACTACAATGTCAAGCTAATGACACTTCACTATTTCATTGGTCACAATTGCTTCTGATTGCCATTCAGTAAAAGCTAATGCTGCTTCTTATTGTGTTTAAATTCAAATAACTCTAACAACTGATAGCAAAATACAGTAGCATTACCAGTGGAGAGGATAATGAAAGAAACAGAGGCACAAGTGGAAATAATTCATTCAAAATAAAATATGGCTGTTAACATGACTACAGGGCTGCCACATTAGATGATCTATAATGTTTGATGTTTAAAGTAATTATTACAATTTATTGAGTTCACAGAAATCATGTAAAAATCAATCAATGTTTTTATCCGTCTTGTATGTATTAATATCCATAGCGTACTAATATTTTTTTTACATTGTTAGTTTGCCCATAACAGACAGGTGGAGTGTAAAATTATTTGCACTCAATCTGTTGGTTCCAGGGCTACATAAAATAGTTCTATTTCTTATTGGATGGTCAGCCAATTAAATGACTGAGTCATTTAAGAATAGAAGAAGTAGAGGTGTAAAAGACACTAGTCAGAGTTATCTCCTCCTGAAAGTAATAAATTTCATTATGCAGCCAGATCCTGTGTTGAATGAAGTAAAGGTGTCAATTAAAGGGTGGCAAATATGTGCTTTTCAGAGGGTCAGGTATGCTGATAAGCATCCTCTTTAAATTCAGTGAGGAAGGTCATTGTAAACCACCTCACTCCTTGTTTTACTTAGTAAAGCTTCTAGAGGATCAGATCAGCCTTTCGGCTAATGACCTAAACAACAACACATCCATAGTATACATTGTATGTTAAAAACATAAACTGTTTTTTTTTGCAATAGTGTCTCTTTTAGATCCTTTAAATACGACTGCACAGAAATTCAATCTAATCAGTTTTCATATAAAATAATATACTTGATGGGTTGATTGTTAATACAACATATTAAGTGAAAATTTTACTACTTCAGTTGAGAAAGGAATTTCTTTGAAAATATTACAGTATTTAATACTATTACCATGATTTTATTGGTACTTTTTATAATGAAAACAATAAGCAATATAAATAAAAACATATAATAATAATAATAAATATAATTTATAAATAAAAAAAGGAAAACATAACGTAATATTAATCATGAGTGGATGGCGTTAAATGAAAATAAAATTGTTGGAGTTTATTTTGATGAGCAAAATATAGAAAGTTACTAATTGGTACTAAACTAAGCTCTGTAGAAAAAAACACTTGAAATAAAAATTGTTTTTAATTTTCTATAACTGTAATTTATATACACTTTTCTCCTAAAATGCTTAAAATTAAGGCCGGAATTTTGAAAATTTATTTTTTTACTGTAAGAGCACAGCCCCATGAATTTCAGCAAACATGCCACTTACCACATCTTATCTGTATATATATATATAAATTAATATTTGTTTATTTGTTTGCCCTAACGCTTTTCTAAACATTTCAGCCGATTTAAATAAAATTTTATCTATAGATAACTCAGTTTCTGGAGCATATTTTTAGCTTTTGAAAACCTCAATCTAATTAGTAGAAAGAAAGTTAGGGGCTTAAATGTTGTTTTTGAAAAAGTCAGATGTTCGACTTTTAAAACAAAGGACAATTAAAAATAGATGTTATTGTTTCATTATTTTAAAAACCGAAAATTCAAAGGTGAAGATGTATTGTTGCCATGCATCCCAATGATCCCGACAGATATGCCATTTGAATTCAAACGTGTACAGTTTCCAGTGCGACTCCCCTTTGCCATGACCATCAACAAAGTACAGAGACAACCGCTACAAGTTTGCGGATTAAATTTGGAAAATCCATATTTCTCACATGGACATGAACCACATGATGTGGTGACCTCACCCATCAGAAAACCTTCCAATTTAATCGTGTATGCACTAGACAGAAAAGCAAAAGCTATTGTATGCCCAAAAGCACTTCAATAAACAAACTGTGCATAAAATTCTTATAACGAGTTCTCTTTAAATTCAATTTTTGAAGGCGTAGCAGGGCGTGCAGGGCATAAAATATACTGGCAGAGAATAAAAATGCAGTAAATGAAGCGAGTTTAAACAGAACAGGAAGAGCTGTTTTTGGGAAAATTGCAAAATATAAAAAAAATTGCAGAAATAAACTGTTACTTTCAGTTAAAAGATTTTGATGAAAATGTTTGTATTGTTTCTTCTCGTGGTACTTAAGTTAGTAAGTGGTTAAGTTAGTTCCAATTTATAACTCGGTACAATTTTTGTTTTTGATATATTTTGTTAAAACACACAAACCTGATAAAAACATGTTTTTTTGGGCTCTAGGAACCTGGAAACAAATATTTCCAAAGAAAATTCAAATTTTGAAAAAATGAAAAAATTGAAAATGAAAATATAACTTTCCTTAGGCTACCTATACAGTATTTAGGGTATGAGAAAGTAAAAATAGTTTGGAGCCAGTGGCGGATCCAGGATAGGCCAAAGGGGGGGGCTAGGCGTTTGGGTGGGTGAAAGCACCGGGGGGTCTGGTGGGTATGGAACACCCCCCAGCAAGGCGGGGGGTCCGGGGAATTGTCAAAATTTAAGTGTAAAATGACACATTTTTAGGCCGTTTTTAACTCTTTATTGACCAGAGTTTAGAGGCAAAAAACTATGGTTTGACTCAAGAATATTGACTAAAAATAAAAGGATTTTAAAGCCATTAGAATGTTTTTGCATTAACATATCATATCTGACCCTTTGACCATAAGAATTTGAACGTTGAAAGCTATTACCTTTTTATTTCATGTACGGAAATACTTTTAGTACTGAAACTGATATTACTTTTTTGCGTGCGGATTACTTTTACGTGCGGATTCCTCTCATGTTCGGCAACCGAACAAAACAAATTACCCATTTTATCTAGTGTAAATTGGATACCCAAGGGGGGGGGCTATAGCCCCCCCTAGCCCCTCTTTGGATCCGCCGTTGTTTGGAGCCACAGCTATATTAAATAAAAGTTGCGTCAAAAGGTTGTTCATTAGAGATGATAGAGATATATATCAGCTGATAGTAGTTTTTTAATATTCTAGATCCCAGTTGGATGCAAACCTGGGACTTTCCTCTTTATAATTTAGAACTTTACACCTTTTTTTATATCCCTAAAGTGTGTACGCTGCAATCTGTTCAATTTAGAACAATAAGCAACCCCATGACCCAATGAGATGCGAATGATATGTATGACGTGTAAATGAGGTGTAGTCTTGTACAGACTCAGGCCGACTATTCCTGAGAGAGTATGGTTAATTTAAACCCAACCATCAAAGTACACTGGTAACCACTGTCTAGTAACCACTTTACACCTAATTCACCGTTCCTATACGATCCTGTTTTATTATTTATTCAGTATCTACTAAAGTAATCATATAACTTTGATGGTTTGTAATATAGAATTTAAAAGAATGTAAAAATAGGTTTAGACTGATAAAGAATTTTTTTTTACAAAATTACTCTTATCTTTATTAACTCATCAAATTTGTTTATTCCCATAAAACTTTTAAATGCAGATGATGTTGTCTAGAGCCTTTGTTTCTAGATTTTAATTTATGTACAACTTTTATCATTCTCTTTATCAATGCATAAAATATTTAGATGCAAACAGAATACAATTCTCATGTCTGCCATGACTGCATTCGTTACTAATTTATACTGCATGTTATATTTTTTGTATAATGACACAAGAGAATAGTAGTACAGAATGATTTTTATATATTATGCATGTGTATGTAGGTCAGAAGTTAAAAGTAAAAAGAGCAAAGAATTAATTACTAGAATTTAACTTCAGATTACAAATAATTAACAGACAGTTTTATTTAAAAAATGTTCACAAAGTATGTTCTTTTTCATGCAATAAATTTATAATTTAATACAAAGTATTGAAGTCAGCTTTATTTTTTAATACAGATATTCAGTTATGGTTAGTAATCTCATATTTTTATTGAGGTATTTAACAAAAAATATATTAATTTTTTTAACTCTACATAGTAACATTAATAACTATACCACTATATTAAGATTGTTAAATTCAATGCAGATGTACTTTAAAGATATGAAAACAAAGGGGGCATGGTTCAGTAAGGTGGACATCCTGGAACATGTTGCTCTTAAGAGGAAACTGCAAAAGTACCAAGGTTTCAAAGAAAAACCAAAGCTACAAACAGGAAAGATCTAGACTAAGGAGATGAAAGAGAAACACAGGCAAAGCATGAGGGAGTACTGGGCAAGGAAAAAATTAAGATGAAATGACATGTCCCTGATTGGCCAAATCAAAGAAAAGTAATTGCATTTTAAAACTACTTTACCATGACTTATGTCATGTTGTTTATGTATTATCTCCACTCACACTCTATAATATTTGTATTGTTCATGCAGTGTTGATGGTTTAGAACGTTCTGGAACAATCTAGAATGCAAGTTTAGCGACCTGGTCAATCCATGAGTCTTGTTTGAGAACTTGAGCGGGAAAAGTTGAATAAAGTCTGCTGCCATTCAGAGTATTTTCCAACAATGAATCATACTACTGTGACGTTAACCAATATTATTTTATTGATAAGATAAGGTTTACTACTTCAAAAGTAAGATGTGACTAAAATTGTGTTATCAATCACAGGAAAAATATTATTTTGTGTTTACCCGTTGTACATTAGACCTATTTATAAAAAAAGAATAAACATTTATTTTTGAAAAATTAAACTTTCTATTTGTACCAGATCAGATAAAAAGATTGTTTTAGAAATGTGCAACATAAAACAACTAGATACAACAAAAAAGTGTTGTACTATGCTTCTATCAAAATTAACATTTTACCAAACAACTTCAATGATTTACTATTTTACAAATTTCAAAATCAAGTCAATTAGTTTTGGCTAGAAAAACAATTTCAATTTCTGATTCAACTAGCAAAGTGGATCCAACTGTACCTACACGTTCATTGACTAAGTTCGTGTTAGGTAGTATATATTTTCATTTATTATTTTATTAAACATCCTATGTAGGATTTTTAAACAGCCGTATTATTTAAAATTGAAATATATATTTTCTAACCACCAGAATACGGTAACATAAAACACTTACCAATGTTTATAGCGCTTTCGTGTATCTTGTACACATCTTCAGTAAATTAACATTTATTACAAGTCAAAATTTAAAACTTCCTGCTCCTACCATGGTAGATAAGGAATAGTCCATTGACTATTCCTTATCTACCATGAAGCAGGAAGTTTTAAAAGGAATAGTCCATGGACTATTCCTTATCTACCATGGTAGGAGCAGGAAGTTTTAAATTTTGACTTGTAATAAATGTTAATTTACTGAAGATGTGTACAAGATACACGAAAGCGCTATAAACATTGGTAAGTGTTTTATGTTACCGTATTCTGGTGGTTAGAAAATATATATTTCAATTTTCATTTACAAATAATTTAATAAACTTATCTTGTACTTTTTTTATAGTAGGCCTATTTATTATGTTATTTATTGTTTACTTACTTGTTCAATTTAAATTTAGTATTAAAAGGCTATAATAATTCATGTCAAATTTATTCAAAATTATATTTAAAAGAGTATTATAATGTGAATACGAACATTGAAAACTAATGGGAATAATTTTTGTAATCAACTAATTTTAGTATAATGTCTGGCTGCCCTGATCAAGATTTTCCCACAATATTCTTTGGTCACCACCAACAACAACAAAACTTGGTCGCCAAGAAAATTCCTAAACAGTCTCCTATTTGTGTTCTGTGCTGTAGCATACTTCCCATTTCCTACTACAAGATTTTTAACTTGTCAGGCATAATGTGCATTATTGTTCAAGACAACCTATATTTAAAATTCAAAATCTCTTCCAATGTATTTTAAATGGGAATTCTATTAACTCCTAAATACAGAAATCTATGAAAAGGATTTTTATAATTTTTACATGGTTTTAAAGAGTAGGCCTATTATTTCCTGATTTGCCCAAAAGTTCTGAAATTGAAATTGATGCTAATATGAGGTTCATTTTACAAAATCAAAATGAGTCAGTTTTGTTTACAACGTAATGTAATGCGATTCTTCCACATTTACCCCTCCATAGCCATATTCCCAATGCCCAATATATGCCATATATGCCCAAAACGGGCAGGTGGAGTGTTATTTTAATTGCACTCTATCTGTTTGGTCCATGGCTAAAAAAAATAGTTCTGTTTCTTATCACATAGTCAGCCACTTATATGACTGAACTATTTTAGAACAGAAGAGGTAGAGGTGTAAAAGACACTAGTCACAGTTATCTCCTCTGAGAGTAATGAATTTCACTATGCAGCCAGACCCTGTGGTGAATGAAGTGAAGGTGTCATTTGCAGGGTGGAAAGTGAGTGCTTTTCGGAGGGCCTGGCATGCTGATAAGCATACTCTTTCAACTCAGTGAGGAAGGCAATAGTAAACCAACTTACTCCTCATTTTTACTTAGTAAAACCTCTGGAGGTTCAAACCAGCCTTTCGGATGTTGACCTAAACAACAGCCATATTCCGTAAGGATACAGGATATGTCATTTATTTAATAATACGGGTTTAAAGCTCAGGAACATTGTGCAAATGTATTCGCACGATTCCACTATGCTAGTATAGTTTATTTGGCTACTTATATTCTGTACAAAACAATTGGATCAGGTTCACAAGTACACACAGTTAAAAATAAAGTGTACCTATATTACAGACATTTGTATGCTATAATTAAATTTCTTGAGCCATTGTAGAAATAAAAGAACTTCAATGTTTCAATAAGAATTTGTAAATATTTATTCAGTAACACCTGTAAACATCAGTAAACACCTGTTTGGGTGTTTATAGATAGGCCCACATAACAACCGGGGTGTGCAATGTCATAACTTTAGTATACTACCATGAACAAAAACATTTATCACAACTCGATGTATCCTTCTGTATACCGCTCTCGTCCAGATGGACGAGGAACCCTACTGTAGGTACTCTCTCTCCCTCCCTCACTCTATCTCTGTCTCTGTCTGTCTGTCTGTCTGTCTATCTATCTATCTATCTATTTCCAAAAACTGACAAGAAGCAATACGGCTGTGCACGAATAAGTTGCACTTATGCTTTCATTTTGTTATTGTTTCAGCGGAATGTGTTAGTAGCAGGGCAGAGACAATGTTTTCAGGAACTCACGAAACTGCAGTAATAAAATACCCCTAATCCTTTCTTTCCCCTAGTTTGTAATGGTTATTCAGCCTGGTTGTTACACAGGCGTAGCTGTACTTGTACATGGATGTATATTACTATAATTTACAACATTCAATATCGTTGTTTAGGCCAACAGCCGAAAGACTGGTTTGAACCTCTAGAGGTTTTACCACTCTAAGTAAAAACTAAGTACATTTTTACTAAGTAAAAACAAGGAGTGAGGTGGTCTACTATTGCCTTCCTCACTGAGTTGAAAGAGTATGCTTATCAGCATGCCAAGTCCTCCGAAAAGCACCCACTTTCCACCCTGCAAATGACACCGTCACTTCATTCACCACAGGGTCTGTAGTAATATTATGCACTGGTATTAACATTTTAGTTATAAAATAAGTAAGCAACATATTAAAATACTTGTATAATTTTGTTATACTTTTTGTATATAATTAAATTGTTACTCCATTTCTATTTTTTTATTAACTCAGATAATAATGCCATTAATTTTGATGTTGATAATTACTTGAGTATGAATAAATGTAAAAATTAAGTGTTTCAGTACAAAAAAATTGTATTTATTTTTAAAAATCATTAAAATAGCAAAGAGCACATGTCAAACGGAAAAAAATTAAATAGTTTTTAAATTACTTCAGTTGGAGTAGAATAGTCTCAGTGTTATTTTAATATTTCCACAATGTTGCATTTTCAACAAATTAATTAAACTGTTTCCTTAGAGCACTTACTGTATTACTACAAAAATATTTTATTCTTATTATTTTCATTTCATTTAAAAATAACAATTTTCCTGAATAAATACAAGTACTAGTGACATAAATCATAAGTAATTTTTAATTGATTGTAGCAATGCAAATTTACTATTACCAATATATTGTTGTTTAGGTCTTCAGCCAAAAGGCTAGTTTGAACCTCTAGAAATGTTACTAAGTAAAACGAGGAGTGAAGTGGTTTACCATTTCCTTCCTCTCTGAGTGGAAAGTATGCTTATCAGCATGCCAGGCCTTCTGAAAACCATCTACTTTCCACCCTGCAAATGTCACCTTCATTTCATTCACCACATGGTCTGGCTGTAAAATGAAATTCATTACTCTCAGAGAAGATAACTGACTAGTGTCTTTTACACCCCTTCCTCTTCTGTTCTTAAATGCTTCAGTCATATGGCTGATCATGTGATAAGATACTTAACTATTTTTTGTAGCATTGGAACTAGCAGATTCAAGTGCAAATGATTTAACACTCCACCTGCCTGTTATGGGCAAACCAATGTATTAACATATTATATTAGTTATTAAATATATAAATAAACTTTATTCTCATACAGAGTGATACAGATGCACTACAAGTCAAAAAAAGGAATTGGGAAGATTATATATACTATAGCAAAAACAAAATACAGAATAGAAAAGAAGGCCACTTGCATGACGTGAACAAGGAAAACTGTATGAGAACCTTGAAATAAGTGTCAATAAAATGTATTAATTAATTAATAATTATTATTATTTCAACTATTATTACAAAATAATGGATGAATGAAGGATGACAGGTTGCCACAGAAGATTTGGCTGTGGGTTCCACCTACTGTCTGTCTATAACTTGATGGTCTCCTGCGGAGAGGAGCAGAATTGGCCCACTACTAGCCTTTTCATAACACTTTATAATGTACTACTACTAACTAGTACACTGGAATGGATATAATGACGTTTTATTGAGAAAGCTAGTAGTGGGCCGATTCTGCTCCTTTCTGCGGCAGGCCATCAAGTTATAGACAGACAGTCTATCTATAACTTGATGGCCTCCCGCAGAGAGGAGCAGAATCGGCCTGCTACTAGCCTTTTCATAACATTTTTTTATGTACTACTACTAACTAGTACACTGGAATTGGTACATAATGAAGTTTTATAAAGAAGGCTAGTAATGGGCCGACTCTGCTCCTCTCTGCGGCAGGCCATCCAGTTATAGACAGACAGTAGATGGAGGAAGTGAGAACGACCCAGAAAGGTGTAAATTGGGGGTGTTACAATAGCAACGAAGAAGAGAGTTCTTATGGATGAAGATGTAATCAATAAAAATAGATGGTATTTTGGGATGTGGTAAATGGCAAGTGCTGAATTACAAAATAATACATGAAAGTAATATTGTACACTAGGAAGACAATGTTGTCTTTTAGATTTTATTGCAATATTGAGGCAAACTGTGAACAGTGTGTGATTTTGGGGTGAAGCTCAATGACAAACTATGTTTCAATTTACATGTTGATAGAAATTTGTAAAGAGCCCAAAGAGATTGAAGCTTATTTTGTCGATAAATCAGAACTTTCACAGATTGACTATGACAATGAGACTCTGCCAAACAAATGTATGATCCATCTTGAAGTATTGTTATGTAGTATGATAATCCCCAAAAAATACTTTATTAGATAAAATTGAAGCAGTACAACTGAGTTTATTTTCATATATTATGAATAGAGGTTTTGTACCTGTGTTGTCTTATGCTAGGAAGGTTAAGTTTTGATAGATGACAACTTTAGCGAAACTATGTATATAATATAAAATTATGTTTCACTAGAAAGTAATTACAATAAATTATTCCCAGTGTTGTAGACGTCTTCCCAAGCTTCTTCTTTCCTCAGATCTGTGTCCTAGAACCTGTTTTGGAATTCTGTCTCCCTCCATTCTCTGAAGATGCTCCATTCATTTATTCAGTAAAAGGTCTTCTTCTTCTTCTTCTTACACTCAAGGATTAGGCTTTTGCCTGTTCCGACTCACATCAGCTTATTAACATTTATATCATTTAAATTACTATATTGTATCATTCAACTTGCATTGAGTCTTATTTTATTTCCCTTTATTACTGCCATCTTTTCCGCGGTCTACCAACATCCCTTTTACCTACGGGGTGGTAATTTAAGATATTTAGAGGGAATCTTTCTGCTGGCATCCGTTTAACATGCTCCTTCCACTGATTGCGGTATTGTAACACTCTTTCATTCAGGCTGTACACATTCAGCTCTTTCCGAATATCATCGTTCCTTATGTGGTCCCGTCTGTCACAGCCCTTTACCCTGCGTAGGAATCTCATTTCTGCCGCCTGCACTCTACTCTCTAGCGGTTTTGTAGTGACCCATGATTCACTTCCGTAGAGGAGGACCGGAGCAGCCATCACTTTATAAAACTTCATGGTAGTTTCTTTCCTCGCTTTTTTCCCCAGGGTTCTGCTGATATTACCACATATTGATTGGAATTTCCCTATCTTCTTCTCAATATCTAAATCATCTTTAAAACTGATATTGCAGCCGAGGTAGCAGTATTGTGATACTTGTTCCAACACTTTGTCATCTACCACAATTTTTGATCTAGTGGGAAACTTGCCAGTGAATGCCATTATTTTTGTTTTTTCCTTAGAGATTCTAAAATTATACTCTTTACATAAATTGTTCAGGACATGGATTGATTTTTGGAGGCTATCTTCGTTTTCTTGAATAATCCACAAGTCATCTGCAAATAGTAATGCGTTCAGGTATTTTTCATTATTCAACTTGATACCTAAGTCTACTCTGCATTTCCATTTCCTGAAAATGTGGTCTATATAAATGTTGAATAAAGTGGGTGATAAGCTGCACCCTTGTCGTACTCCTTGGTTAATTGTCATCTCCTCAAGTCTCTTTTTACCTGTATTTATGACTATTTGCGTGTTATGGTAAAGTGTTTTTATTGCATTAATGAGGTGAAGTGGATATCCTCTTTCACATAGAATATTCCAAAGGTGTCTTCTATCCACTCTATCGAAAGCTTTTTCAAAGTCAACAAAAGCCATATGGGTTTCAAGATTGTATTCTCGTCTTTTTTCTATCATCCTTTTGACTGAAAAAACATTATCTGAGCATGATCTTCCTATTCTGAATCCATTCTGTTCTTCATTCAGAATTGCTTCAGCAATATTTTTCACCCGGCAATTAATGATTTTGGAATAGATCTTATATCCAACATTGAGAAGACTGATACCTCGGTAGTTCCTACAGTCATTCCGCTTTCCTTTCTTAAAAAGAGATATAACTTCTGCCTTTTTCCATTCTTCTGGAATTCCATGTCTCCTCCAACATTTATTTAAGAGGTGCAAAAACCTTAATTCAAAAAACATGCCTCCATATTTAAAGAGCTCTCCATTTAAACCATCCAATCCAGCAGCTTTCCTATTTCTAATACTCCTTAAAGAGTGTTGTAATTCTTCAATTGTTATTGAGTCTACTGAATTATTGGCAGATGGTTCAAAGGGACATCCGATTCCAGCATCTTCAGAATGCCACAACTCCTTATAGTGTTTTTCCCACTCAACATCTGAAATAATGTTTAATGGAGCATTATCTCTCTCGACTCTATTGATGGATCTCATTATCTTAAAAGCGCATTGTTGCCTCCCATGGATATCTTTCTCTATAACATTTACAAACCTGTCCCATGAGTCCCGTTGAGCTTTCCTTACTACTTGTCTGGCAAAGTTACGTTTCCTTTTGTAATCTTCTCTTGCTTGACGAGTTTTCTTTTGCAACAGAGTGAGATATGAACTTTGTTTTTCTCTGATAGCATCCTCTATGTCAGGATTCCAAATTCGTAAACGATTTCTACCTCTTGTCTTTATCTTTTTCCCAAGTGCTTCAGTTGCTGCTTTTTTCATACATGATTTAATATTATACCATTCTGTTTCAATATCATCTGCCGTTGGAACTATCATCAGGGATTCTTGTAATCTTTTTTGATAGAGATCTCGTATCCTATCTTCCTGTAAAAGATTTATTTTAAAGACTTCTTCCCTCTGAGCTTTACTTCTCCTGATATTCCTCCATTTTTTCAAAATTAGAACTTTGCTTATCACAAGATAGTGGTCGCTGTAGATGTCGCATCCTCAGTAAAAGGTAAAACTAAAAATAAGATACTTTGTCAGGAGATTCTCTTCTATTAACAGTACAAGATGTTGCACATGTATTATAAAAAAAAAATTACTATAGTATATCCCACAGAACCATGCAGCAGAAATAAAGAGACTATGGGTTGAAAGTCAGTAAAAAGGATGCACAATCATGTTTCACTCTACCAATGCCTTAAGTCAAAACAACTGGCGACAGACCGGATGCTTTAGAATATGCCTAGTCTATGAATTCTTTCCACTGGTACTGTCGTATTTTGTATTTAGTATATATTTGTATTAGTGTAATATGAGACACCTATACAGACACACAACAGACAGTACACACATTAACAACACTCAAACGTAAACATAAACATACAACTTTACAGCATCAACATCAACATAAATACCAGATGACCTCGCCTACAGATGTGAGAACAAAAAAAAAAGTAAAAAGAAAATTTTATTAAGATAATAAAAATGGATTGTTGGGTCATTCCATTTTAAAACTTTTAAGGAAAAAGGTTACTCTATACAATTTTTATGATAAAAAAAACAATTTGGGGAATTTACTGATTTTAGAAGATTAGATTGAATTTAAAATATTAATTTTAGAAGATTTAGATAAGAAGATTCAACGATTTTAATAAATTTTAAAGAATTTTAAGATTTTTAATTGTTTTAAATATTTTAAATATTTACTAACGATTTTTAAATAAAGAAGTTGAATTTTCAAGAATATAAAACCTTTTTGGATTTTTTTTTATTTACGAACCTCTGGGACAACAAAATGGTGCCGTGACCAGGATAATTTTAAGAAAAAAGATCAATAAATAAACTCAACAATAAAATTTGGAAGGATAACACAACAAAAAAAAAGAACGAACCGGAACAAAATTAATCAAACAAAATTCATCAAACAACATACAATAAAATAAATCAAGACCGAGAAAAAGAAAAAGGGAGAGAAATTCAAAATAAAATAAATCTTCTAAAATTTACACAAAAACAAATTATAAACAACTTACATCTGGCAAGTATACCGACGTCATCTGGTAAGTCATCTATTACATACACATAAATCATCATCATCACCAAACAAAACAAGTAGAAACATGAATAGGCAAGTAGCACCAATTCTTGATCCCACTAAACTAGACGAAACAAACGTTAACTTCCAACTTAGAATACGAAAAAGCACAACAACAGGAAACGTAAGACAAAAAAGGCAAAGATTACAAAAACTCTTAGATAATGGACGACAAATCGATTTAACTACACTACATAGATTTGACATGGACAAACAACTGACAGAGTGTCAAAACTATTTAGTAAAGTTACGAAACGTAGAAAATTTAAATGAATTAGAAAAGTATAATGCCGAAATATTTGATGATCGGCTTAACAAAATATTAACGTTCATATTACCCAACAAACCAGATAAACTTGTAGGCTTTCAAAATTTAAAAGAGGGATTTGATATTTGGAAGGTTAATAGGTTACAAAATTTCGAAGTTGAACCTAATTTCGAGCAAAACTTAAACCCTGAAGAGGCGCATTTAGGAAATAATTTCTTACCTGATCAACAACAAGGAAATCTTGATTATGGTCATATTAATCTTATACATCCCCCAGAAATACAAAATCCTGTTCTTAGAAACGAAACCCCTGACATATTAATACCAAATGCCGTAGGTAACAATAACCCCGTGTATTTCAAACGCGAATTGAATTTTAATTGGACAAAAATTGCAAATCCAATCGAAAACGAATTAAAACAATTAACTATTACTGATGGACGTGACATTGACATGTTGGTACGAAATATCAAAATTATTAAACAAATACAGAAACGTTATGCAGTTGATTTACCCTTGGTGTTGTTAACTCCGTTTATGACCGGTTTCACCGAACAAATTTTTGAAAATTCTATTAGAAATAATCATAATTTCGATTAATTTCATAGAGATTTAGTAAGCAAACTAATCACACCAAAAATGAAAGAAATATTAAAATTAAAATTATTATACCGAAATCAGTCACAAACGGAGACCCTTGCTGAATACATGAGAGAAATTTTAGAAAACCATGAGGTATTAAGATTAGATTTAACAGAAGGTGAGTTAATTAATATAATTTTAACCGGTTTAAATGAAATATACGCCACGCACATAGGTATAATCGGCAAACCTAATAACTTACAAGATTTCAATAAATTAGATGCCTATGTCTATGAAAGAGCTTATGCTAGGACTCTTAATGACATCGGTTTATCTAAAATAAATAATACAAGCGTAATAAACAATGTCAATAGCACGGTACCTACCCAAGGTAAACAAAATACATTAAAAGATACAGCATGCAATAAAATCAGATCACAAATGTCTGCAACAACCTTAAAGTGTTTTTATTGTTATAAATTAGGTCATATCAAAAGGAATTGTAAACTTTTGCAGCAAAAAGGAAATAATCATGTTTCAAAAAACTGAATCTTTACAAATGCGCAGAACATAGCCATATGATGCGTGTTTGTAAACATAACGCATGTAAACATTTAAAGTTAAAAGAACGCAGGTTAAACTGTAATTATACTCTGAAAGCTTTATCAATAAAAATCAAAAATAATATATTTAATGCCCTTATTGATTCTGGTTCCACCCACAACATTATTAATCAACAAATGTATAAACTTTTAAAAACTAAGAAGGCGATTATAAAAGAGGAAAATATTAAGACAATTTTCTTTACAGCTGATAGATTTCCTCTAGAAATTAATAAGCAGGTCTGGGTTAAAATTACTCTGCAAAAAATATCGTGGAAAATAAATTTTAAGATATTACCAAAAATACAACACAGAATAATACTTGGAATGAATTTTTTACAAAAAACTCGCGCAACATTTAACGCCACAAGATCTGTAATAACCTTTGATTGGTCGAAAAATCAACAATTTCATCTAACAAATCTATATCCAGAACAGATTAACAACGTGGAACAAAGTGAGTATATTAAAAATACGATTAATAATTTATGTAAGGAATTTCCTGATGTACTCACTACTAAATTAGGTTGTACCCATGTATTGAAATATGATATTAAACTTAAAAATAGTGAAATTATAAAATCTAGGCCCTATCCCTTAAATCCAATAAAAACGCTTCAAATGAAACAACAAATTGATAAATTATTAAAAGATAAAGTAATTAGAGAAAGTGTTTCACCTTATTCATCCCCAGCATTTTTAATTCCAAAACCAAATGGTACAAGTCGTTTAGTCGTAGACTATCGCCAAGTCAACTTAATAATTGACTCAGAGGCCCAACCTTTACCGAATATAAATCATGCTTTTCAATGGTTTTCCAATGCACGATGGTTCAGTACATTAGATTTAGCGCAAGCGTACCATCAAATACCATTGACAGAAAAATCTCGTCAAATCACCGCGTTTTGCACCCCGGATGGCTTATACGAACATGAGAGATTACCTTTTGGTTTGTCGACTGGCGCACAAGTTTTAACACGCCTTATGAATACAATATTCAAAAACATTAAATATAAATTTGTATTTAATTACATGGATGATATATTAATATATTCTAAAAGTTTTACAGAACATGTGAAATACATTAAAATAGTATTGTCGATTCTGCGGAAAGCTGGCATTACAGTTAATTCTGATAAGGTAACATTTGCTGTAAATGAAATACCGTTTCTTGGACACACATTATCGTACAAAGGAGTTTCTATAGACTCAACTAGGACACAAAAAATATTGCAGTACCCGCCGCATACGTCAGTGAAACAAGTACATCGATATTGTGGTATGATTAATTATTTTTCTAAATTTATCAAAAATTATGCTGATAGAATCGAACCCCTGAATAAATTGCGTCGTAAAAATACTCAGTTTATCTGGGGAGACTCACAAAAAATCGCGTTTGAAGATCTCAAACAGGCAATTGCTAATCCCCCGGTATTGGCAATACCAGACTTCTCCAAAACTTTCATTTTACAGACGGATGCGTCTGATACAGGTCTAGGAGCTGTCCTATTTCAGGAACAAGAAGGATCTAGACGACCTATAGCGTACGCTTCCAAAACATTAACAGAAGCAGAACGGAAGTTTTCTGCATATGAGCGAGAGTGTCTTGCAGTTGTTTTTGCAACAGATCATTTCAGGACCTATTTAACACATCGTGAATTTCTTTTAGAAACCGATAATCAAGCCTTAGCCTGGCTTCTTTCTAAACCAAAACAGTTAGGTAGACTGGCTAGATGGTTACTTCGATTATCTGTTTTTAAATTTAAAATTAATCACATCCGTGGTTCGGATAATAATGTGGCCGACGCATTATCGAGGATGTACGATTTAAATAATGAAGATATCTCACAAGATATATCTTATATTAATGCTTTATTATCGCAGTTCCCCCTATCTTTTACAGACATAAGACAACATCAGGAACAGGATACCTTTATCCTTCAACAAAAACAACAAATGGATAATAAATTTTGTTTATCCAAAGGAGTCCTATGTCTAAAAGATAAAAACAATAATCCAACCAAAATCGTTCTTCCCACTTCCTTAAAAGATTTAGTATTTAAATACTTCCATCAGTCGGAAATTGGTGGACATTTAGGTGTTGATAAAACTATACACTAAATTACACGGTATTTTTATTGGCCGGCTATATATCGAGAAATTCCTTTAAAAGTGAATGCTTGTACAACCTGCCAACGCAGCAAACCTGGAATAAATTATAAATGGGGAAATCTCAGTTCCAGAGTTCCGACAGCGCCATTTGACACACTGTTTATTGATACTGTAGGCAGCCTACCAAAAACCAACCAAGGATATAAATATATTCTAGTGGTAGTAGATAGTTTTTCAAAATTTACATGGTTAGCTCCATTAAAAAACACTAATACATCCTCTATTATAGAAGAATTAAAACGTATTTTCCAAAATTACTCCATTCCGAGGTTAATCGTCACAGATAATGCTAAAAATTTCAATTCAATAATGTTTAAAAACTTTTGTTTCAATCTAGGCATAAAACGAACCACCCTCTCACCCTACCATCCACAACCATCCCATGCTGAACGATTAAATCGAAATCTTAGGTCTATTCTTATTGCATACCATGCAACGACTCAAACAACCTGGGATAAATCTCTATTTTGGTTTCAATTAGCCTTCAATATGGCTCAACATAACGCGCATGGGAAATGTCCATTTGACATATTGCATACTTTTCCAGCTCAAACACCGTTGGATAGAGCATGGAATATCCAAGATATCCTTCATAGAAATCCTATACGTTCAAGTAACATGATGTGTGACATTAGAAGAAAACTAATTAAATCTCATCATGATATGGCGCGCCGATATAATGCTATGCGCCACCCCAATCCGTTTTCGGTGGGAGATAAAGTTTTGCTTAAAACTCACCCCGTAAGTTCGAAACGGAAAAATATTTGTGCAAAAATGGCATACCGATGGTCTGAACCTTTTTATATCATCGGCTTCTCTACTCCAGTTACAGCTTTACTCCGTAAGACTATTGGAGGGGAAATAACTAAAGAACACATTTCTAACCTTAAAAAGGTTACATAATTTGCTCAAAGAAATAAAATACCTTTTAGGTGATGTCTGTCGCGATACTCGAGCTTAAGATGATTGTAACAACACAAAAAACAATGCTGTTTGCATGCTGTATGAATGTATTATTGAAAGGGGCCCCGAATGAATGAATTTTACCGTCTCAGGCCAACGACTGCTACATACTCACCTTCTCTTTTTACATTTAAGCACCCACCCCCTTTTTTTTGCTTGTCCATACCTTGTGCTTATGCATACTCTCGGGGGGGGGGGGGGAGATTGTAATATGAGACACCTATACAGACACACAACAGACAGTACACACATTAACAACACTCAAACGTAAACATAAACATACAACTTTACAGCATCAACATCAACATAAATACCAGATGACCTCGCCTACAGATGTGAGAACAAAAAAAAAGTAAAAAGAAAATTTTATTAAGATAATAAAAATGGATTGTTGGGTCATTCCATTTTAAAACTTTTAAGGAAAAAGGTTACTCTATACAATTTTTATGATAAAAAAAACAATTTGGGGAATTTACTGATTTTAGAAGATTAGATTGAATTTAAAATATTAATTTTAGAAGATTTAGATAAGAAGATTCAACGATTTTAATAAATTTTAAAGAATTTTAAGATTTTTAATTGTTTTAAATATTTTAAATATTTACTAACGATTTTTAAATAAAGAAGTTGAATTTTCAAGAATATAAAACCTTTTTGGATTTTTTTTTATTTACGAACCTCTGGGACAACATTAGTATATATCAAGTTTTATATGATAAGCAAAGAACATTTTTTTGTGACTCGAATGGATCGCGCTAAGTTCAATCACAATTTTAATACATTTATGTTTTGACATGCTGCACTTTTCCATGGGATAGAGTATAGAATGATCTGCTTCTAATTTGCTTAGAAGGTAATTATGTAAAGAGGTTTGAATCTAAGCATAACAGAAAACCTTTGAATTAACGTTTTTGAGCACAGCGTAAATAGTTTCAATATTGTGTAATATTCTGATTTATTTTGTTTTATTTCATGATAAATAAATTTAATTGTCAATAGAACAATCGCTAAATATAGATTGTGCCACTATTACATAAAAAGTAACAGCTTAAGTTATGGTGAAGTTTAAGTCTAAGGTTCTGACAAATAGTATGTAATCCTAGCATTCTTAATTTACAGCACTTGCATACTGGGTATCCATAAAGTCTGGAAACAACCTAATAATAGCTAGCTGAGATTCTCAGGGTAACCAGATTGAATATATTTGATTATTGTACCGAAGGAACTATTCAGGGATCAATTTGGCATTGATGTAGGCCATTATTGCTCCACTGTATTGAATTTAAGTTCATTTTTTTAAATAGCATGGTCATCTGAATCATGATACCTCCAGATTGAGGAAAACAGACTATCACTGATCTCCGCCTACATTAATTATACTTGTGTAGCAAAACATAAACAATACATCATTTAACATAGTGTTCTGCAAACCACTTAATAGCTTTTCTTGTCAGTTAATTATTCAATAATTTTCATTGTGAATTTGAGAACCAGGAGTCACCAGGATGCAGATAAAGAAACGTTTGTATTTAGTACAACAATTAACTAATAATTATTTATAGTAAATAAAATAACTGAAGAAATAAAACAATGTGAAGTGCAAATGAGATTTTTGAAGACAGTCAAAGGATTTCTTTTGGGAACCGATGACGTAGATATGTTTTTTCAAGTACTTAGAAAAAAAAAATTATTGGAAATGTATTAAATATGGTTACTTTGTCTCATTATTATTCTCTTTTCAAAGCCAAAATTGTTTTAGTTTCAAACTTACATACTACTTTTATTGAGATGTCTTAAGCTGATCAAGTCTCTTTCGCACTGAGCATAAATTCAAATCACCAAAGGATATTACCATCTTTCACAGGTCATACCTCGAGATGGCAACGGTTATATAAAAAAATAAATAATAATAAAATAAATAAATTTCAAAAAAATAAAAAGTTTTGAATTCAGAATTCAGGGAGAATATTGATATAGAAAACAAAACTTGACTGTGTGTTGTTTTTAAAAGCATGTCATATTTTGTACTATTTTTAGAATGCAAGAACATGAGCGCACAGAAGTCTCATTTTTTATGATTTATTAGAACAGTGTTACATTTGTTTTGATTGTGACTAGCATTAATACCTTGGTTCAGTTTTTTTATCTAAGGGAATGAGTGAACAGGGTATCAGAAACCATAAACGAATCAGGATAGAGTTGCTTCTCAGAGAATAAATGCTCTGCTTTGGTCTAGAAAAATACAGATGAGAACAATAAGATGAGTGGCCACAGTTATATGTTGAAGTCCATAGCTACATGTTATGCTGAGTGCTGGCAAACAAGCTCTAGGAATACACGTAATAAATAAAATTAAAATAAACTTTTTGTCACATAATATAATACAAATTACGTAGTCACGATAAATGTCAAAGATTTCAGATTCGTATTCTACACGAAAAGTTAGTGGGCGTAATTGTGTTTGAAGTTCCAGTTTTGACTGTAAGGGGCCCAAAACTGGAAGTCAAGAAATCAAATTCAGAATTTCAACAAAAAAAAAATAGTGTCATATGATTCCTCCTAAAGAGTAGATTACCCCCCTTAAATTACTATCAGAGTGAAATTCCAACTTAAACAGTAAATTTAGTTTCCTTCACTGATAACATTCTGTTTTCAAAAGTACTTTTATATTTCCAGTGTTTCCACTTGCCCGTTTGTCAAGTAGCTAAGTACTGATTGGTTCTCATTATGTACCAACACTGTCAGTAATTTACATATTTATAATATTCCATAATGTATTGCACTGCTTTCAATCTTACAATCACAAATCAATATTACTACGAAACACTCACTGAGCAATCATATTGAACATATAAGGTGTCATTTTACTGTTAATAGCAGGGAGTTATATTATACACTATACTGAACATGCAATTAACAGGCAATATTATAATATGTTATTGCTACAATATAACACAAACAGTTATGTTTACTCTCTCTACATCTGCAATATTCTGTGATCAATTAATTTGCACAAGGTGACATATTGCAAGTACTCTGAACTTAATAAATACCTTAACATTATCTAGAATAACTGTCATTTGATTATTGCAATGATATATAAGCAATTATTATTTACCTAATGGTTACTATAATTACAAAACCATTACCAATGTTTGAGTTAGTATTAATTACAAAAATTATTTTTGAAACTCCATCCAGTAGATTGAAGAGGGTGTATAGGACTTCTAAAGTTAAAACTAACAACTCTAAATATTAACACTATGTTAAATTCAATATTTACCAACTCATTTATTACTTTTTATTACCACTACCCACTTGCTCCAATAATGTTTATCAAATAATATACAGTTTATCTCAGAATTTATTATCAAATTTATTTATTGTTCAAACAAAACCTATTAAGAGGGGAACTCTTATTCACTGTAAAATCTTTCATATAAGTAAATTTTTTGCTATTATTTAAAAAAATTATATCACCACAATTGTTCCAAGCTTGTCGTAATTTATTGTTGTATTTTCTCACTGAATAATTAAAATTTTGTTCAAACAGTTTAGTGTTGTGATTACCGAAGTAGAAAACAATTCTGTTTCTCATGTTGTTAACATTTAAATATTACAAGAAGTTTTGGTGATTTGATTTACATGCATCATTACTTTAAAAATGTACAGTGAAGAAATTGTTAACAAATTATTTTTATTACCCACTGAAGCTACTCAAATAATTACCTGTTTCAGATAAGGTGGTTTACTTCCACCACCTAATTACATTTTTTTAATTTTAAAAACTTTCCTTGTTACCCAATAAAGAATTACCACACACTAAGGTAGCATACCAAATATGAGACAGAATTAAACCATGGTAAGCAGCTGTTACCAAAATTTTATCATTTAACTTGTCAATTTGTTTTAATGGAAATGACTACAGATGATATTTTACCACAAATTTGATCGGTAAAAAAATCCAAATATGATAAATCATTCTTTGACAGTATAATAAAAATTATCACTAAAATTGTTGGTACGATTCTAAATAAAAATAAAATATTGATAAATTGAAATAAATTTAGTCATAAATAATCTTAAGATTAAAAATATAAGCAAAATCCACTTACTGAATCACCCAACATCACAAACTTCCAGATCATCAACAAACTTCAAGTTTAGTAGGTAGCTTCTATTATTGGATTGTAGTTACTAGCAAGAACAAAGTATTAAAAAAATTTCTTTCACAAGGAAGAAATTAAGAAAACTGAAGAATCAGTTTTTGAAATTAGCAGTTTAAAATACAAGGTGTGGCTATTAAATAACGAGACTGAGGTTGTAAAAAATTTTATTTTTATTTTATACATAATCACTTATTATCAACTTCAATATACACTCCTTCTCTATCCCTACAATGCTCCATGCAAATTTTTCATTGTTGGACACAGTGCTGGAAGTCATCTTCTGTCAGCTCCTTCAAGACACGTGCCGCTCGAAAATGTTTGAAATGAAGCTCGCAAAAATGTTTGTACTAACACTTTGTACGCGATTGAAAATGACCCAAATTTTTTGAAAACGATAATAACATGTGATGAAACGTGGTTTTTCACTTATGATTCAGAAACGAATCACTAATCCATGCACTGGAAGAGCCAAACTTCACCGAGAGCCAAAAAAGCTCGAATGAGCTAGTCAAAATTCAAAGCAATGATGATTGTTGTTTTTGATATCCATGGGATTGTGTACCTTCACTGGGTTCCTGAAGGTCAAACAATTAATCAATACTACTACCTTGAGGTATTTTCTAAACTATGTCAAAGAGTAAGAAAAAAACGCCCCGAAACGTGGAAGGACAAATCATGGGTTCTCCACTAAGACAATGTGCCAGCTCATTCCGCGTTATCTGTCAAGAGGTTCCTATCCAAGTACAGCATCTCAGCGTTAGAACATCCACCTTATTCATCAGATCTTGCACCATGTGTCTTCTACCTGTTCCCTAAGGTGAAAACTGCATTAAAAGGGACAAGATTTGAGTTTGTGGAAGCTGTAAAAGAGAAAGTGGCACGTGTCCTGAGGGAGCTGACACAAGATGAGTTCCAGCACTGTTTCCAACAATGGAAAATTCCCATGGAGCGTTGTAGGGATAGAGATGGAGTGCATATTGAAGGTGATAATTAGTAATTATGTATAAAATAAAAATAATTTTTTTTACAATGTCAGTCTCGTTATTTAATAGCCACACCTCGTATTATTTTACACTAACACTTCTAAAAGCTTAGTCTTGCTAGAAAATTCTGGCAAGTTATTTCTGTATGGTCATGGTAAAACTAAAAATAAATTATCCAGGTTTTTTTACAATGGTTGTATAAAAATCATATTCAGTATTATTTAAAATTTTTGGATTTGAAAAATCCGAAAAATCTAAAATAAAAAATAAATTTTTTACGTCAGTCTCGTTATTTAATAGCCACACCTTGTATTTTTTACTAATTATTTTTTTTTTTGAGGACTAGTTGAGGGTAAATGCAAACCTGAATAAAGGAAATGCTCAGAGTTGAAAAATATTAGTGACTGAACATACATGAGTAAGTACAATCTTCTGAGGATTCTTTCTGATAAAAATAATTTACCAGAGTAGTAGCCAATTTTCATTGACGGAGTCGGCACTTTAAGAAAACTTATAATTTTCTTTTAAAAATGTACTTACCTGATATTCTTTGCAGATAGTTCTCTAACCAATTGAAAACTTTTTAAGCATGATTGCGAACTGAATGTCATTGTTAAGGCATCTCAGCTGTGTTAATGAGGGGAACAGTGAAATTATGCAAACTGCATGAATGAATCCTAAAATGGTAGTCAACATTGAAACAAGAAGTACAAATGCATAATTTTCACTCTTTCCAACTGAACAATGAGACTTTACCATATTGTTGAGAAATATTATGTCTCATCTACACCCAATGCTACTGCTACTATGTTTACACTTTGTAGCACCTTGTAGCTTATTCATCTTGTAGCTTTGTTCGTGAAGTACACATTTGTGATTAATAACATACATTATTTCATCTTATGGGGTGACACAAAACAGCATGAAATGTGGTTTGAGTAGTGTATGTTGGGCAGATTCCCTTGCTTTGATTATAATTAGTTTATATAAAGTTTGTATAACAACTTATGCACTTTTTTCATCTGGTTACAGTTCTTTGACTGCCTAGTGTATTCATTGGTAACTACAATTTGTATCTGAGCAACTAGACAAAATATAAATACTGTGAAAGTTAATTTTTGTTTGTAAATTATGAATAAAATTCTTGTAAGGGGCTAAATTAAATGTAGTTCTGAAATTTTTCAGGAACAAACTACTTAATTTAATATTTGATGACTTGTATTTATTTTTACTAAATTGTAAGCATTCAAGCTCCTCTTCAACCATTTCTATCAGAATTGCAACATAATTGTGTATTAGATGGTCAAAATATGTGTTTGATTGTAAAATGTGCTGGTCTATTAAACATTTCAATTTCATATGATGTAGTAAGAGCCATTTCTGTAAAGACTTTTTACCATGCATACATACTTGTACATCACTACTCTTCATTAACTATGTAAATTGTTTCCCTCCACTGTCACACATACTGTATGTATATTTTTTATAACACATGATCACATTATGAAGAGAGCACTGCGTAGCACGGTATGCTTCAAATAAATAATTAGCCATCAAAAATCATTTTTGTGGATAAATTGTAAGCAATATGTGTATTTCTATTTCATATAATGAATTAATATAATAATTTCACTAACCTTCTTTTTAAACTGCGTCACCGTTATTTTATTCCTACTTACACGTGTTTCGGTGGATCCACCATCATCAGAGTAAATGAAAAATTGAAAAAATCAGTCACTTGTGACTGAAGATGTATCATCTTCTGTAAATTTTAAATAAATGAAAAAAATTTTTAGTTTCAATTTTTCATTTACTCTGATGATGGTGGATCCACCGAAACACGTGTAAGTAGGAATAAAATAATGGTGACGCAGTTTAAAAAGAAGGTTAGTGAAATTATTATATTAATTCATTATATGAAATAGAAATATTTCAAACTGCAGGATGCATTATAAAGATTTATTTTTGAATGACAATATGTGTATGGTTGGGCAGCCGCAAGTACTGTATGTACAGTATTACTTTGCATGCCTGTGCAGTACAGAGAGTTGTGGAGTCAACAACTATAACTAATGAGATGGTAAAGGTGAGGCAAGGTAATGACACAATAAATAGATGCTACAAAAGTCTCTATTCTTATGGTTCCAACTATACGAGGGGCGTTCAAAAAGTTCCTGGAATGGCAATTCAGCATACTAATGTTATGGTGTATGGCAATGCTTACCTAATCACCTTCAAAGAAGGACCCTTGAGCACACACACACACACACACACACACACACACACACACACACACACACACACACACACACACACACACACACACACACACACACACACACACACACACACACACACACACACACACACACACACACACACACACACACACACACACACACACAGACACACACACACACACACACACACACACACACACTTGCTCCATCGATCCTGCTATAGTTGGAAGCAGCAGTAAAAGGCTTCTTTTGGAGTTAGTTGGAGGTGAGTCAACACATTTAATTTTATGTCCTCAAGGTTGCAAAGCGTTTCCTTTTCAAGCCCATTTTCGGATTAGGAAACAACTAGTAGTCGCTTGAAGTAAGATCTGGAGTACGATGGTTGAAGGACAACAGGAATGCTGTTCTCAGTGAGGAAGTTCTGAACAAAAAGTGATGTGTGGCTTGGCGGAAATCATGATGCAGACAGCAATTTCCTTGCCAATTGTCTCGTCGCTTCCTTCGAACAGCATCACACAATGACATGTCTCATCTTCAAATCATTGCGTAAAATGACATACCAACTTCATTCACCAACTCTGCAATCATCATTCTTCGATCATCTAGAATCAATTGTTTCACTTTTGCAAACATTTCATCATTTTGGGATCTAGAAAGGCTCCTGTTGCGCTTATCATCCTCTAACATCTTCTGCCCTTTCTTAAACCATGCAAATGAGTTGTAAACAGCAGATTTTTTAATGCATTGTCACTGTAAACTTACTGGAGAGCAGACAGCATCTCTGAAGCCAATTTTCCCAATTTGCACATGAACTTGATGTTCGCATGCTGTTTGAACTGCGACATTGTGTTGACTGATAACCACTCATATTCACATTGCATGGAGCACTGACACCACTATGCACTGTTCAAAAATTTTCACAAGAGTGTGTACGCAATCATATTGATAGTTCGGCTATATTATTGCTTGTTTGGCAGCAGGAATGCAATTCCAGGAAATTTTTAATGCCCTTCATAACGTACATTTTTATTGTAAATGTGAAATTGTTTGAGTGTGTATGATTAGTGGCTTTTCTTAGCATGACATAGTAATCCCAAATCAGAAATTTCTTTTTCCTTGAACAGTTTCAGCTGTAGCAAAGGTCAAATAAGTGATACCTTGAATTCAAGATGTTATTTTAATGGTATAATATAAATATCTGAGTTCTAAATTATATCGATACTACAACTGGTAATTGAATCAGGGATATTTACAGGGTAAGCATTTGTAAAAAATATCAACTAAATTACCAAAGAGGTAATTATTCAACTTCTTATATTTTCTAGGAATATAAAAATTAAAAAAAATTGTGTAACAATATTATAAAATAACTTTATTAATTAAAACTTACACAGTACAAAAATAATTACAAAAATAACACACATTTCAAGCTATATTAAATGGCATTGCTTTCACATTAATCCTATTTTTATTTATATGGTTCCTTTGTATAAAATAATTGTTCATTTATTTACGATATTTATCATTCTTCCTAATTTTAGCTTGATTATTACAAGTAACTTAAATGTCATGAAATATTGAGCTAATTTGTTTGATATGTTAGTGTGATGAACACAGAATATCTTTTTCATTGTTTGTATGAATCATATTGTGATGCTGGAACATAAATATATTTAACATTTGGTGATATAAGTTTTTGTGATGCTTGTGATGAAGGTATTGAAAAATATGAATCTGAATATAGATTTATGGGAGATGGTGTTGATGAACTATAGATTGGTTGTGGTGTAGCAGGTGTTGAATGTACTTCTGATGAATAATCAACAATATCGCTGTTATTTTCTTCTTCTACTACTTTGGGTGCTGATGTTGATGATAAAACTGCCTGAAATATTGGACCGACAGTAGGAGATACATTAGATAAGTATTGTTTTCGTATTGTTGCGTAGTCACCTAATGAAGGAGCTGATTTTGCATGATGATACTCATGTTTTGGTACTACTTCTTGTAAATATTTGGCAGTTATCGATTGCAGTATATCCTCAGAGCTTACATATTTTATATCAGGTGGTTGAGTTGTACTGTGAACTTCATTGTATGTATTGTAATAAACAGGTTGTTGATAACCTAAACTACCATCTGTTGATATGGTTGGTGATATCTTTGCCAAAGCAGGGACATTTTTGTATTTTGTTGGTATTGGAGCTTCTCTATAACCTGAATCGGGTGTGTAAACAAGTAATGTTGGGGTGGTGGGACTTATTTTTTGTACTTTTTTGTTAAATAAAGTTGATATATATCCAGGCACTGGATTTGGATATGGTAAAGGAGGCTGAGGATCTCTATAAACAGCTTTATCATTTCTTTCTCCATCATATCGTACATCAGCTCTGTATCCCCTATTGTCTGCTGTATAACTGACAACTTGAACTCGCCCATCTGGTAACTTGACTCTGTATTCTCCTTGTGTTGCTTTCCCATCATGTGCTTGAGAATGGGAGAAATCATCCCCTGACTGATGATCCTTTACTGCATAAGAAAAGGCATAGTTCTTTGGCACCTGTACAAAAAATTGTTGGTTAGGAAGTTTATCATTGTTTTACAAAAGACTATTCATTTCATAAAATTAAACTGGTTATGCAGTAGTTAAGATTATAGTGTAACTGTGACTAATTTTACAATTTGTCTCTAAGGTAATAATATTAGAAACAATCTATGATCCTATGAAATCTTGGCTTATCTGAAAATTTGATCTGATTATTTTTACGAGTAGTTCTTAAATTGCATGGTTTTTTTTGTTCTACGTGTGACTGTTTTGCACATTACTGCTAATGGTGATGATGAAGGGTGATAGATGAAAATGAGTGATGTAAAAATGACAGACCTGATTAGAAATTGAGTTCGGAACCAATGGTGAAGAAGCCAGTTGTGCTGATTACTATACACCATGGGCCTGGCACTTTTTATGATTGGAATTAGGATACTGACTACGGTGACCTGGTTTTCCGGGATTGTCAAAATTTTCTATGCATAGTCCTGGTGTCCCAGAGAATATGATCGTGGTGCTGAAATGTCAAAGGTTTTGGAAATATGCCAAATTTCACCCCTATAATGTTCAATGCATGCCCATAACAGGCGGGAGGAGTGTTAAGTTATTTTCACTCAATCAATTAGTTTCAGGGCTACAAAAAAAATAGTTCTTTTTTTATCACATGGTCAGCCAATTAAAAGACTGAATCATTTTTTTAAGAGCAGAAGAGGTAGAGTTATAAAAGACTCTATTCAGAGTTATCTCCTCTGAAAGTACAGCCAGACCCAGGGTGATAAAGCAAAGGTATCATTTGCAGGGCAGAAAATATGTGCTTTTCAGAGCATGCTGATAAACATACTTTTTAACGAAGTGAAAAAGGAAATGGTAAACCACCTTACTCCTCGTTTTACTTAGTAAAACCTCTAGAGGTTCAAACCAGCCTTTTGACTAATGACTTAAACAACAATGTTCTGAAATTGAATAAATATATGGGTTACATTCACTTATTTTACAATCATGACATCATTTCTACTAGAAGGTTGTGTCTGTTTAAAAAAATAATTTAGAAAAGGACTGTGTACTATAAAATTCAAAAATATTTGATTTTAATTTATTGATATTATGTATAATTTAATCAGATTATTATTTTACATTATTAAAGAAAAAATCCATATGCTAGATGATTTATTTTTCCTTATATTTTGGATTGATTACTCACAGTGTTGGTGTTAGTGGTAGTGATTGAGAGGTGGAAATTGAAGAGATGGCAAACTAATGGTTGAAAATTTACAGAGGAAATCAGGGCCCCTGTTACTGACACAACTGTCAATTTATTACCATAACCTACCAAGAGCATCTTTTCTTTTATATGTTTTTCTAATAAGGATGAAGATCTTTTCAAAATTTTAGATGAGACTGTTAACAGTTTAGTTCTTAAAAGTAGCTACATTAACTGTAATATATTAGACATCAGAATTTTTATATAAAGAATCTGGGTACGCGGTCATAAAAGACAAATTTTTTTTACAAAATTTACAAATTGTTAATAGTAGGCAATTTATTTAATACTTCTAAGCTGTGATGACAATGTGAAAAGGTTTAGAAGCACAAAACTGGTAAGATTGTAGCTAGAAATTCTGTATTTATATTTCTAACTTGATTTGTTATTGAGTAAAAATATTACAAAAAGTTGTGATGAAATTGGAAGCAGTACGTAAAATCATGCCTCTATTCAGCAAAAAATAATTTTATTTGTAATGTCAATAGTTTTAATTCAAACTGGCGTACTTAATTGCACACACAGTGAGCGAATAAAAAAAATATGAAACTATTAATATGCTCTTTTTATAGCATATCTGTATCATTCATCAATTCAAAAGTCAGGAATAGGTTTTTTGAATGATAATTGAATTTGAATAGCACAGAATGGTACTTTTAATTTGTATTGCTATTGAATTAATTTTTTTTAATTTACACGTAAATTCTTGTTTGAAATAAAATTCTAAGTTTTGATACTTATGAATTGCAATAAAAAGCATTGCTGGACTTGATTCATTGTTCTATTTGTGATCACTTTGGTAATTTGTTTTTTAGTGCGTTTATTTAACTCATTTTAACATCTCGGTTATTAGCAACTATTTAAACTTGTAACGATTTTCCAGAAGCTGGTTGAGAATCAACCCACCACTACGCTTTGCAGTATAGCACACTAACCACCAGGCCACGGAATTTTATCGTTGATAAATTTTAGGGAAACTAGATTTACTATTAATCTCATTAACATAAAATCTTGTATGATAAAATTGGACTGAAGGAGCATAAAATACTATAGCAATTCATCCAGTATAATTTAAAAAAAATATTTAACAAGAAGTTTAGAGCAGAAAATTGGTTAATAACCACACGTACAGAATATGAACAAATAAGTTTTCTTTGAGTGACTCATTAATGTCTGGCTCAAATCAATATTATTCAGAGTACTAGAAACCAGAACATCAAATTTTAATTTATTTACCATGTCATTAAAAATATCAGTGTATTTTTATTATCCTTATAATGTATGGTCATATTTTCTCTCAATACGTTCTGAATAATGTAATTATGCTATATTAAAGCATTCATATTTTGTAAGATGATGTATGTAAAATTCATATAAAAAAGAAATAATTTGTTATTAGAAACACGATTATTTTCAATGCCAGCTAATTCATACAAAATAAATGAGTACATAATTATTAAATGGTACATTGAACAATTTGCATGAAACTCCATGGGTAAATTCTAATGAGATTAAATTAACCTTACATTGTTATATTTAATCTGATTACCTACGGTATGAAACATATGTGTGAGTATAATACTGAGACGATACTTTCACTTCACATTTAAATAAATGTGACTTCTATAACAACAATTTAAACACCTTTTACTCGTATTACAATTTGAATTTGGTATAACATATATTATTTAATTTGTTAACACTTTACTTTAATCTAGGAATGTGACAGCAATCTATCCTTTAAGTCCATTGATTACAATGTCACTAATGCAGTACAAATTTACTTCATATATTATTATGGCAAGTACTATTTCTAGGAATCTGGTTTACATTTGTACAACTACATAATACTTAGAAAATTGTACAATTGTGTTGGCGTATGGATATGAACAAGAAATAACACAGATTATTAATTCATTGTGTTTATTCTACAATAATGTAAATTTTAGTAAAAGATGTGAACTATCATAAATCTAAATAAATGTCAACATTTTAAACTTGTTATTTAGGCCAAATTTAAAGGGGAAAACTAAGTATATTTCAAAGTATGTAAATGTGAAGGTTGGAAACAGATCTAAAGTCAGTTATATGATATATAAAGCTATTATTTTGTATTGCTTGTTTGAAAAGAAACAAAATTAACCCTTAACCTGAAGTATAGGTTTGTTACACCTACATAAAATGTTTGGTTGACGATAGAGACTGATTGCTACTTTTGGACACATTTAGAGTTCCTTACTTTAATGTAGCTCTGATTAACCGTATCTATTATTTAGGTAGAAAATGAAGTAATGAATTTAAGGGAGAAATCATAATTGGGCTGTAATTGTTTTTTAGCAATTATTGTTCATCAATGCAGGAAAATACAAAAATGATTCAGATTAAATGACTGTCATAATCTTTAAATTTTGAATTTGTTTTCAATTATTGTTGATTTATACTATTTTTTATGTCCATAACAGACAGGTGGAATGTTAAATTATTTGCACTCAATCTTCTAATTCTAGGGCTACAAAAAAAAAATCCATTTCTTATCACATGGTCAGCCAATTATATGACTGAAGAATTTAAGAACAGAAGGTCACAGGTGTAAAATACACTAGTTAGTGTTATTTCCTCTTGAAAGTAATGAACTTCAGTATACAGCCAGACTCTGTTGTGAACGAAGTGAAGGTGTCATTTGGAGTGTGGAAAATATGTGCTTTTTAGAGGGCCTTGCAAGCTGACAACCAAACTCTTTAAACTCAGTGAGAAAGGCAATGGTAAACCACCTCACTCCTTGTTTTACTGAGTAAAGCTTCTACAGGTTCAAACCAGCATTTTGAGTGATGACCGAAACAACAAACGCACTACTTTTTTAATAAATTTGTACTTTAATTTTCTGTCGTTATATTGTGTAGTTCTTTCAAAAATTATTTTATTTTATTTATTCACAAAGTTTAGATTGATGACACGTAAATGATAGGTCTAGCCAACCTATCATTTTCATAAAACAAAAAAAACATCCATACGTCTTTAGGTTGAAAGTTCCTGTCTAAACAGGAATAAAATAATTATGAAAAAAATTTGCATTAAAAGATCTTTTGTTGGTATCCTAAGAATTTTTACACATCAATGGTAAGAGATGTGGTGAAAATCTACAACACTAGGATATCAAGAAAACATATCCTACAAGTCTAAATTGAAGAAGACTGGATGACAATTATAGAAATTGATGACTGGTAACTGAGTACAAAATTAGAAAGTTAAATTTACTAACTTAAATTTATTTAACATTAATTAAAATTTACAAAAGTGGAAAACATTAAAAGCTAGAATATGATGAGTACCATAAAAATTATGTCATATATTTTATTGTTTTTTTAATTATTGCATTTTTATTTTAAGTAAAATAAAAAAGTTATCTGTAAGAAAATAAAAGTGTATTAAAAAAAATTATCAGGCTTTGATTGAATGAATGATTGATGAGATATGGTCATTAGATCTCATCAAAATACTGTTGTAAAGCACCCACAAAAAAACTTACTGTGACTGGAAAACCGGTGTTGTCAACTACATTCAATTAATAGCTGCTTATGCTTTCTTAGTTGAAGTGCGAAGTTAACAACTACTCTAATACCAAGGGTGAATATTCATGACAATTTAAAACAAACTATACTTGAGTTCTTAAAGAAACACCATAAAATGTAGGAATATAAAACACATGTGTCAAATGTAAAGTGCATGAGAGTGAGTGTATTTGTATTTTATAGCTTCCAAGAAACAGCTATAGCCTATATAGTACGTAACGAAGTCTATAAAATCTTTTTGTCCACTATTTTCTCTTCAGGAAAGGAATTTCATAAGTATATTTTTTTTAGTTTATTTAAAGTTGCATCAACAGCTTGGTCATTAGCGACTATGGTGGGTTACCTAACTTTAACGATGGGTTTTGACTTGTAATAATTTCCAGACCCCAATCTCCGCATTGAAGGCTAGCATGCTACCATTACGCTATAGAGGCGGTATTATTATTATTGCCCATAATGAGCAGGTGGAGTGTTAAATTAATTGCACTCGATCTGTTGGTTCCAGGGCTACAAAATCTAATTCTGTTTCTTATCACATGGTCAGCCAATTATATGACTGAACTATTTAAGAACAGAAGAGGTAGAGGTGTAAAACACCCTAGTCAGAGTTATCTCCTCTGAGAGTAATAAATTTCACTATACAGCCTGACCCTTAAGTGAATGAAGTGAAGGTGTCATTTGCAGGGTGGAAAACGGGTGCTTTACGGAGGGCCTGCCATGCTGATAAGTAGACCTCGGATCGATATGCACTTTTTTGACCCAAAATATGCATGCAAATATTCCAAAAAAGAGAAAATATGCACCAAAAAAGTTGAAATATGCAAAAATAACAAGCTATTTTTAATAATTTTGTTTAATTAATTTAACTTTGAAATACATTATATTTATAAAATGTTTTAAATAATGAATATGCTAATCTAATCATAATTTAACCACTTCAACCGTAATCATCACATTTTAAAAAATTGAAGTTTTAAATAAATAAATTATGTTAACTGCATAAAATAATCAAAGTTTTTTCCAAATTTTCCACTTTGTAGCTCCGTCTTTTGTCAGACAGGACGTTGTTCATTGCTGAAAAGGACCGTTTAACATCATGAAACAATTGGTAGGAATTTCGGAGCTGAAATTGCTAGGGGGTCACTCATTTCCATTTCATCCGCAAGCTCTCCCTTCAAAATTCTTGAATGCCCTTATTCTGCTCGGTGCCTTCACAAATTTTTTTGTTTTTTACAAGTTTTCTGGAAATTTGTGTAAAATATGCTTAAAATATGCAAAAATACCACAAATATGCAAAAGGGTCCGAAATATGCACAAATATTCAAAATAAAATTGGGGTTTTTTGGTCGCAAATCATTCAAAAACACTCAAAACAAATTATAAACTTATTTTAGAACTTAAAAAAAAGATATGCAAAATATGCAAAATCCGAGCACTACTGATAAGCATACTCTTTCAACTTAGTGAGAGAGGCAATAGTAAACCACCTCTCACTCCTCGTTTTTACTTAGTAAAATCTCTAGAGGTTCAAACCAGCCTTTCGGCTGTTGACCTATACAATAAAATTACTATTTTAATTTTTGTTACTATTTTCTGTTTAAGAATAATTTAATGGTGCTTCCAGTTTTATATTTATTTGAACTGTTTATTAAAGCCTAAAATCGTAATGTTCCTAATCAAAACTTTTGTTTTACTATTCAACATAGTTCTGTTTTCTGTTAACATTTATGAACTTTCTTATAAAAATTAAGTACTTACGTGAATGTACTTTGATGATGATTTGCTTTTTATTGATTTCTTAAGCACCTGTGGGACAGCAGGGAATTGGACAGGACTGTTGTCGTTGTTTCGAGTATCCACCCTCTGAAATAATGGATAGGGATGCTGATCCAGCGATGGATGAGGAGCAGGTTCATATTCCACAGAATAATCTCTTAAACCAGAGTCTGCTTCATAAGGATGTGGATTAAATGTTCTTGGTCTTAAATATCTTTCAGGTACTGCTACTTCTTGGCCACAGATAGCGGTTACTGTCATCAGTAATGGAATTAATACATCCTGAAAAAGTAGAGAATAAATTTTAAAATTTAAACAATATCTTAGTTATTTTTTGAGAATGACAAATATTTCAATATAAAACCTTATTTGGTCACTCTACATAATGATTGTATCAACTGGGTACAATATGTACTTTTAATGTATTAAAATCATCACACCCAGTTAATTTTATATGCAAATTATTGCCATTATACAATAATAACCCTGCACCATTCAATAGGTAAATTTAACTACAATTCTGCATGCCCATGAATGAAATTGCTTTTTGGAAAGGAAATTTAGAATTTAAAAAAATGTTCTCTAACAGTGGTTCTCAACCTTTCAGACACCACGACCTTTTAAGGTTGAGTATTTTGCTGACCCGCTCTGAATAATCTTAAAAAAAATAAAAAATCTATAATAGTTTAATTTTTACGTAAGGATATGAGTAGGATTTGAGTAACTTTACTTAAGAATATGAGTGGATATTTGTGGGAGTCAATCCGTTTAATAAGCAAGCTGTCCAAAATGCTGAGCTCAGTGTCTGTTTTCATGATGAAGACAGAGCTATCAAGTGATCAGTCACTGAAATTAACTTTTAACAATGCTGGTGCCGACAAATTTTGGATTAAGTATTAAAAAGGAATACCCGGAACTGTCCAGAGTAACGTGCAAAATTTTGAAGCCATTTGCCACATCCTAAAACTGTGAACAAGGATTTTTCCTTTATGGTGAATTTGAAACCCAAATCAAGAAATCGTTTGGCACTGGAAAATTATTTCATTTTGTGAGTTACAAAAATAAATCCAAACATTTAAAATTGGTTAATTTCAAATAAGCCCAAGTTTTGAGTTAATTGATTTGGAAAATGTTGTAAAATTAATGCGCAATTTTGTTTCTTTTTTAAATAACAATAACAATTTTTAATTTTTTCTATGTATTTCGCGCCCGAACCCCGACGAACACGTTCTGAGACCCTACCAGAGGGGTAGCGACCTACAGGTTGAAAAACACTCTTCTATAAGATGTGAATTTATTCTGAAAGTTTATACAGATTCAAAGACTACTTATTGAGTCATTTAAATCCGACAAAATCAAAGTAAAAAATTCTAAACCTCTTTTTTTGTTTGTTTATTTATTTTACTGATTAGCCCTTGAATTGCGAGACACTATTGGTTAGATTCGAGCCAACTTCGGAGATTTCGGATGTGGGCTCATAAATTTTTTTATAAATAATTTAATATAAAAGATCCTTTTTCATGATTTTTTATGATTTTATCTTAGTGATTTGTTATAGCTTGACAGAAAAATTGTTATGGGTATGTTTTGTGACGACCGTCTAAGAAATAGAATACAAAATTAATAAAAATTAAATCATCAAAGTAAGAAGAACAAAATTATATCATATATTATGTTGTTATAAATAATGGGTTGAACTTAAAAAAGTTTTGTTCATATAAATCTAGGCAAGTAAATAAATATTTTACAATACTTAAAAAAAGTTATTGTGTATGCACAATATGATGTAAATGTAGTACGTATATGTAAATGTAGTGCGTAAATGTAGCCACTACAAGGAGAATCTGTTGCTAAGACAAGTATTCACGAGTAGGGTTTAAAAGTTTTCGTCGGTTATTGTATGTATTATTTACACGCGGTTGCCGTGACGTTAAATAAAAATTCAGAAACGATTACAAAAAAATTATCTCATAGTTCATCCCAGCTCTATCAATCACCTGATGGAAAGCCGCTAAACGAAGCTACGTTACACCAGTTGGGCAAGCAAATTTATAAGATAATTGACCATCAGCGCTGAAATTATCTCCTCCCGAGTCCCTGTACTAATTCAAGCAAACTTTTTAAAATAAAATCAAATTGGGTATTTTTCAACAATATTCATGGAAAAGCCAAAAATAGTCTCAGCTATTCACAGCATCAAAACTCAAACTTTCTTGCACTCATAAACTTAAATCATGCAAATCTATTTTAAAGTTTAAGATTCATATCTTAGCCCGGAATTGCGTACAATGGGACTTTCGGTCCAGTGTATATGTTGTCAACTAAGCCACTGCGGAAGAGAACTGATTTTTATTTAGGCCTACTTTGGTACTTCCGATTTGTTTTTTTGTAAGGATTTAGCCTATATAAATATATTTTAGAGAAATTCTGTTTTAAACGTCGTAACAGTTATGAAAACAAAAAACTGGAAATATGTGAAGTGAATATCATAACCAACACAAATATTGCTTTTAAGTTTTGATCGACTATTAAATCAGAGAAATAGAAATGAAATTCAAATTTATAAGTAATTGACGAAGAAATGTCCGCCAATTTAATGCCGCTCAAATTCTTTCAGATAAAAATGTATTCTACTTTATTGTTATTCAGAGCATATTTCAAATTTATTATTTCGTGAGTTCATTAAATTGATAAGTTCCTTTAAATGCATTTGAAAGGGAGTATATAATTTATTATTCATGTAATATCTTTCTGTCGTGAACCAATTTGTTTAGTATAAAAGATATCTGATTATTGTTTACGACATAGAATAATAATGCTCATGGTTTGATTTAATTTCCTTGTAAGTATGCGATAAATAATGCATTAAATAAAAATCTACGATTAACTTATTCTTTCTTAATGTCAAAGAGAAATTTTTAAGAACTTAAATCATAAACTTATCAAAACCGTTAGCACTACGAGTATAGTTCTAATTCAGAAAGCTCATCGTCTTATTTTTCCTTAAATAATTAATTACATAATGTTATTTTGATCAGATCTTATCCAGCGGCGTGATAACTTAACTTATCTAGTGACAGCTGCCCAACTCCGGCACCTTAAAAAATTCTAAAATAAAACCAAGAGATTTGAATAAATTGATTGATTACAAAGTTGTTTTTAATGTTAGTTTTTTTGTTGTTTTACATGATGTACAATCCCGTTTTACATCTTGCCACTACTAACCCCTAACATGAGTTAGGCTGCTCCTCCCTAGTCCAGAATTAGGTACGCTTTTCTCCTGTGGTCTTTATTTAATAACTTACAGTGTACCTGATAGGAACTACAGAAGTTATTCTGAAGAAAATAATACACTAAAATTAAGTAACTTAAGAATTTATACAGATGAAACAGCAATTTTTTTTCTTTTACCGAATAAATTCAAAAACGAATCTCCAACCGCCTCTGGTCGCAATACTTAACGTGTTAAGGCTGCAAAGCGTTGGGCCCAGGTTCTATCATTTTGTTCAATTCCCAGCTAGGGTCTGAGAATAATATTATATTTATTTAAGCATATATACCATTTAAGCACATATTACTTACTTTCTTTCCTTAATCTATAATTATTTCACTTGCTGAACAGTAGATCAATTTAGAGTTTTGTGTTTAATTATTTACTACTTCTGCAGGTACTACGTTCGTGCATTAGTAGGCCTAATTAAAACTATGTGTCAGTAACTTTTAATAATAATAATGAAACGTAATGCTACCTAATATGTTCAATCCCTACCCTGTCATAACCTACAGTGGTCTCAAATGACTTAAGTGTTGATACGACCTTAAATAAACTAAAAAAAATCTATTAGAGCTACTCTCACATTGGTATATATAATTTTAGTGTTTAAAAGTTTCAATACTTTTAGATCTTTAAAACGGTTTCAAACCTGGGCATCAGAATAGATAGAATCTTTTGCTTCAGAATAGATAGAATCCATACAATTTAGTATTTTTTTCTCTTGCCTATATGAATATATGGGAAGGAAAGTATTGTTTTATGTCGATTTTTCGAAATCGAGTTTTTACCGGATCTACACGTTTTCAGACCCCCTGAACCCAAAAAACATGTTTTTAGCGATTGGTGTGTGTGTGTGTGTGTGTGTGTGTGTGTGTGTGTGTGAACAGAATATCTCAAGAACGGAACATTGTACGAACTTGAAACTTGAAACTTAAGTTACTTACCACTACCGAACCCGACACGAACAGTTTCATCAAAATCGGTCAACCGGAAGTAGTAGTTTATTCGTGTAATTTTCACTTTTTTGCGATTTTCTCAAAAACTGGTCCTACGATTTTTTTAAAAATCCCCTCGTTTACTAATTTTTTTATTCTCTATAAGATAGGGTAGGCGCCATGTTTGCTGAAATTCTTGGTGAGGCTGTTTTTACGTAAAAAATTTGTTTTTTTAAGATTACGGCTTTAATATGCATTTTAGCGCAAAAATTTATAAAATAAAAAATGTAGAGAATTTAAAATCCCACAACTTTAATTCCATACATGTTTTTGGATAACGCTTAGTTTAGCGGTAATTAGTGATTTTCTGCTTTTTTCTCAGGAAAACGTGAAAAATCGATTTTTTAAGATTTCGGCCTTAGTATGCATTTTCCAACAAAAGTGTATATAATAAAATTTATAGGAAATTAAAAGATCTACAACTTTTGTTTAAAGCATTTTTCTCTACAGAGCCTAGTTTAGCGTGAAAGAGTGATTTTCCGTATTTTTAAGCCAAACTGAGGTTGATATTAATTATTTTGCGTCTTTCACTCATGATTAAAATAAGGTTATGTTTTTGTGGTTAGTTTTTTGTTTATTTCTAATGTTTTATTACTTATATTGGTCATTATTTTCATTGGCAAGAGAAAGTTGTATGAGTGTTTCACACTAGATTTATTATTTTTAGACTATTAATAACCTAGAGGTTCAAATGAAGACTTTTATACACTGAGAAAAAGATTGCCATGAAATGGTTATAAAATAAAAGTTATCAGACGAGTACTTTATTCATTAAAATTGAAGGATTCTTATAATATGTAGACAATTATTAACCATAGATTACTATTTCCCATATTCAGTAAAACGTAATTTTATTAAAGATTACCTTTTTACATCTTATTTTCATATGGAAATTATAGATTATTTGTAATCTATCGAATGATGATCAATGGTATAAGTTAATTGGCTGCGAAGTAGTCAGAATAATGAGCTTCATTTATTTCGTTTTTTATGTCATTTAGTAGGCGGATGATCTCTCTACTATCAATTCATAAGCTGTCAACACAACTGTAAAACATTCTAAGCAACAATTATGTAAAAACGTCCTTAATAAACTCTTTATAATTTATAATATTTATACTGATTTTGATGAGAAAAATACAGAAAAACACTAATGAACACTAAACTAAACAATGTAAAAAAAATGCATGAAATAATAGTTGTAAGTTTTATAAAGTTCTATATCTTTGATTATATGCACCATTACCCTAGAATGCATATTAAGGCAGTGATATTAAAAAAAAAACTGTCCATAACAGACAGGTGGAGTGTCAAATTTTTACACTCAATGAACTTACTGCAAATAACAGCAGGGCTAAAATAAATAGTTCTGTTTTTTATTACATGGTCAGCCAATTAAATGACTGAATCATTTACGAACAGAAGAGGCAGAGGTGTATAAGACACTAATCAGCGTTATCTCCTCTGAAAGTAATGAATCTCATTATACAGCCAGACCCTGTAGTAAATGAAGTGAAGGTGTCATTTGCAGAGTGGAAAATATGTGGGGCTCGGCATGCTGATAAGCGTAATTTTCCACTCAGTGAGGAAGGCATGGTAAACCACCTCACTCCTCGTTTTACTTAGTAAAGCCTCTACAGGTTCAAACCAGCCTTTCAGCTGATGACCTAAACAAAACATTAAAAAAACATGTTTTACCACGAGAGCACAGCCTTCCTAAGAATTTCAGCAAACATACCGCTTACATACCGCTTATTGTAGAGAACAAAAAATGTAGTAAATTAGGCGATTTTTAAAATTGAGTTATTGTTTTAAATAAGATCTATTTTTAGCAGTTACGTACTTGTATTTTCCTTTTATACAGACATTTTCTGGGAATTTAGTTATTTGTTTGTAATATTTTCCTGTTTAGATCGAGCGATATAAAGCTACTTGGTAGCAAGATTTTTTCATTCTCTCAACCGCTTCGACACTGTGCAGCTATCCTGCGCCAGGTCTTGTTTTCAAACTAATAAATTGTGTCGCCTACTGCGAAAGGGTCTGGGATGTGTATTATAATTCGAAAATTGTGTAAATCTTCTGAAATTCAAGTAGGTCACCAAATTAATATTAAGAGTCGGTTTCGTATGTGAGAGGTTTTTTATTCTATCGTTATAATCTTTTTGTATGTACTACAATAAAATTTACCTTTCCTGGGATTACTGTTTTTTAGAACGCGATTTTTTGTCGCAAATTATTTATTACATAATAGTAAATTATTTTCGTTATTTGTGCAATTAATTTGCACAAGGATTATTTCATTTTTGTCTAATATTTACTGTTTGATTACTTTCCCGATAACAAGATCATTAAGAAATTTTTTTAATAGCTTATTATATTTTATCAAGAGGAATTTTATCATATGTAATGCAATCGATTATTCTAGATAACGCGGTACTAAATATTTTTATTGCCCCTAAATTCTACAGAAGATAAGGCCCGACTTCTCTTTACCGACAAGTAAATAGCTTACTGTACAAAAGAACAGAAATGCGGCAACCAGCCTTAAATATGTGCATTATGATGTTAATAATTATTGTACTAACAATTCTATTCGGAAGCTCGTTTGTAAGTATTTACGAAAATTTTCATAATATATGTATTACATGTTATTTCTTAAGTTTGAAGGCAACTTCTTTACACTATTTGTTAATGTTCCGAGAAGTAATTTTAATAACGTAATCCTCCACAGTTTCTATTGGTAGCATTATATAAAAAAAATAATATTTTTAAGTAAAAAATAAGGGATAGTTAGAAAATAAAGTATACAATAAGTGCGTGTGAAAGTAAACTGTCCTTTGTATACCAAAAGCTGTAAGTTTTTGGAGTTCATTTCTAATTATTAAAAATAATATTGATTACGACAATTTATTGGTTTTGGGTATTGTATTTTAATCGCGAGTGATTTTACTACAAATAGGTTCTTCGCAGTTTCCGGTGATAATGAAAAACAAGGGAAAAAGCTTGTTATGGAACAATGATTAAATAAAGATAATTTAACTTCTATAAAGTTATTAGCTTCTATAGTACCGTTTCATCTTGGTAATGAGATTTTAAATGTATTACTTTGTCAGACAAAAAAAAACCTTAATTTTTGTAGTACGCCAAAATTAGGTACCTATTTAGTCACCTACTTTTGTTGGTAAAACTAAGTTAATTAAAGAATTTTCTTTGGAAATGGGTACTAATAACGGCATCTCGCCATTTCGACAAGGGCTCAAAGATTTGCTGTTTGATCAACAGACAATGTTACATAGGCTAAACGCAACCACTAATTTCTTGTTTTATATTTTAGGGTGACTATCTGCAAGGTATAAATACTGCTTCTAGTGACTTTCAAAGAATTGTTAAGTCACCATTTTTTGTCGATAAAACCAATTTAATCCGTATCTTTCTTTGAACCAGATGGGTGGAATGTGTTAATTACAGCGCCAAGGAGGTTTGGAAAATCTACGAATTTGGACATGGTAAAGCGATTTTGTGAGATTAATGTTGACCAGAATGGATCTGTAATAGCAAAAGAACAGACTGATAATTTTAAATTGTTTTCCAAAAGGTACAATTTGACAGGACATTTGCAATATTAAACGTTTACAAAGATGTAAACACTTGTACATTTTTTAATAATACTTTTGGGAAATACCCAGTCATACATTTAGATTTTAAGCAATTAAGTGGTAGCAATTTTAAGGAATTTTTAAGTAGTGTTACAGGCATGTTTTCAGGAGGGTTTGACCGCCATTATTTTTTATTATATAGTGATAAGTTAGGTATAAGGCAAAAAACTGCATTAAATAGATATTATACAAAAATAGATAATGAAAAGTTAAGTATAAATGATTTGCGTAATGGTTTAAAGTTTTAAGTGAGCTTCTGTACACTCACTTTGAGACAAGGGTGATTGTACTAATAGATGAGTTCGATGCTCCGGTTCAAAAGGCTATTTTTAAGAAAGGAAAACATTTAGAAAAAATTGTTGATTTTATTAAAGAATTTATTTCTACTTTATTAAAATCGAATAATGTCATAGAAAGGGCCCTTATAAATAGTTTAATTAAGCTATCATCAGAAGCAACACGTGATTTGAACAACATTGTGCATTATCCTTTTGGCCAAAACCATCCCTTATGTGAATATTACGGTTTTACTTTTGAGGAGGTCACAGAACTGGCTAAAAAATTCAATATTTCTGAAAAAATGGTTGGAATTGTAGCTTGGTATGACGGCTATACTGTAATTGATAGTAGCATTAAGTTTTTTAAAACAGTTGCGATTGTAAAATATTTTTGTAGAAGAGAGTTTAGTAATTATTGGTCAAAAACAGGGACATTTAAAAATTTAGAGAAGATGTTTTCAAGTACAAATGTTAGAAGGAAAATATTCAATCTTTTGGACAAGAGAATAGAAAATGTGAATATTCCTTATAAAGTTACCATCAATGAGATTCGCAGCTTAAGGAAAATAGTTAAAGGAAATAATTTTAGTAAGTTAGGGTATTTTACATGCGTAACTAAATTATCTCATAATAGATTTGGGATTAAAATCCCAAACAAGGAGATAAGAGATGAATTAACAAATAGGGCTTGGAACTATTATGAAAACACTTTTAATCTACAACCCACTATGGGCGAAGTCCGTGATTATATTAATGCTATACAAACATTAGGGAAAGATGAGAGAAGTCATGAAGAGTTAAATAACTGTATTTCATGTTTGTTTACTCGTATAGCTAAGCCTCTAAATGAATAAGATCTTCGGATTACGCTGGCAGGAATTCCATTATTAAGTAAAGAATTTAAGCAAGTTCGAACTCAGGTACCTGTTAAAATAAAATCTTCGTGCCGTTACATCGACATATTGATTGTGAGGGATAACGATAATACAGGGATAATATTTGAACTTAAATATTTTACAAAGAGAGCTAAGAAGAAATACTTAAGGTATGAAGCCCTTGAACAAATTGTAAAAGAAAAATATTTCACGGTTTTTGATTCGGTGCTTTATAATGTCAGTAATAGAATATATGTTGGAGTTACATTAAATGAGACAGAAAAAAAGTTTAAAACGAGGAAAGGTATTGTAAGTGTGTTGTACAATAGTTTAGATGTAAAGGACAATGCAACTGTTATATTTGGGAAATAGAGCAATGGGTTGTTTAGTTAGGGTTTAATAGTTAATTACTGTCAATAAGTTAATTAGCCAAATTAAGATATAGAATAGCTTAAGATGTGTCCTGTTATGGACTCGCTCTCAAACCGGTATGGATGAGAGAAATAAATGAAGATCTGGAGGAGATGGGATTAAAAATTGAAGACCTCCAAAATAAATCCGAAAAATTAAACATCATTAAAAGCTTTTAATTTGCAACTCCTCCAACTAAACAATATAAAACGAGTGTCGTATCAGAAGAAGTGAGACTGGCCCGATCGCTTAGAATTAGGGCCTACTGGGAGAAGAGAAAACAACGTAAGACTAAAATAAATGTTAAACTAACTTAAAGTGATCCAGTGTGGTCTTAAAAGTATAAAAAAATGAGCTTATGTTGTTTAGTTGATGGTATAATTGATAAAGTGTTTGTGATTATTTTATTCTTAATAGCTGTTGTTTTTACATTTATAATGCATGTAACTGATAAAGCAAATTACAAGTTTTAAAATTTTTAAAGGGCGTCGGCTCTTTGAAAATGGTTTAAGTGATTTTGAAATTTTTGATTTAAGGGACACTTTTTAGTTTACTGATGTTTTTCTCTTTGAATTGGTTTTATCAGGGATTTAGCTGGATGCTTTACCTTTTTTTGAAATATGCTCTTATTTTGATTTAAGAGCGTAATTCTTAAAAGTTGCCTTCGAAATTGTGCTTACTCGTTATATTAACAAAAAGCGGTCCTTATTTTGAAAAAAGAATATGTTTTTGAAAAAGTGATCCTTATTTTGAAATAAGAGGTGGTGCTTATTTTGAAATAAGGGGTGATTTTGAAGAAGTGGTCCTTATTTTGATTTAAGAGCCTAAGTGTGCTGAACGTACCGCTATACTACTCACACACACACACCCACACACACACACACATATACATATATTAGGGGGTGTTAGAACGTGTATTGCCGGTGAAAAATAGATTTCAAAAAATCAAAATGAAAACAAAACTACTTATACTTTTTTTCCTTTATATTCATATAGGGTAAGACAAAGTAAAAATAAAAACAGTTCCTTTGAAAGAAACGTTGTTTTGAAGGTTTCAAACATGAAACAAGACTTTTCAACAGATACTTAATACCAATTGTACAAAGAATAATGTTTGCATGGAAATGTTATCTACTTATTTGCGTTGAATGCAATTTTATTATTTTTTTGGTGTAATCTTTTAAAAGGTTTTGTGATTATGGGATTAATCTTAGTACACAAATGGATGCATATTTATTTAGGAATGCGGATTCTTATAAAATCGTGCTAAACGTAATGTAATATGTACGTGTTTTGTTTTATAAGCTATTTAATTACCTATTACTTAGATATTATTTCATCGTGCTGTAAAAAAATAATCCCTTATTTATTTTATGTAATGGTTTCGATAACAGATTGTGTCTTGGGTATAAATAAATAATAAAGGTTGAACGATGACCTTGTTAATTTATATGCCACCTTGACCCATCTCACCTGAGTAAAATGTACAGTGTCTACAGCCGGCATAAATCTTTTTTATTTTGTAAGAATACATGTGACTTAATGCAAATTTTTGTCACGCTAATGATTTTAGTTCATCGTACAATAGGATTTATTTTCAAACTTAAGATAAGTGCATAAATATTTATACACATATACATACATATCCTACGGTATTTACAAATTGTGGGAATTTATTTTAATTTGACTTACTGAGTTATTATTACAGCGGTCATTATTGAGAAACATATATTTCTAATGAATACAGTAGTTTGTAACATATTTCTATATGATTTTAATGACTTTTGCCGTGGTATTACGCTACTCAATTATTACTTTTTAATTTATTATTATTTCTCTGAGAGTTAAAGAAAAAAAGAATTCAAAATATTATTGTTTGTTTATTAAAGATATTTGTCCAAAGAATTTGAAGGTGTTAAATCAATGAATTTTCATGCAAAGGTTGTTAAAGCATAGAAAAAAATAATTTGAACGTATAGTCTATATACGGAACCTCAGAGTACCAAAATGACTGATAAGGTGAATTTTCTGGGGTTAGGCCTAAATAAAAATATTCATATATTAGAATTTAGTACATAAAATAAGATACTGCAGATGACCTGATTCTGTTGGGGGCTGAAAATCAACTTAAGTTCCTGCTGTATAGATTTTATAAGGAAGATGAGGAACATGACTGAAAGATATCCACTTTGAAAACTAAGGTAACGATATTTTTTTGGGAGAAGCCTGTAAGATAAAAAATGATTATCAACAAGCAGATTCTAGAACAGGTAGCCAATTTCTCATTCTTCAGATGCGACATTTTATACAGGTCAAGTACTGATTTTAATAATTAAAATTAGTACTTCTAATAACTTTATATTAACCTTATAACTCGTAATAAGATAACCTTATAACTTTAGATTAACCTTATAATAATTATAAGGTTAATCGTTTTCAAAGGGTACGATCATTAGAAGTTTTAAAAACAAGACAGTTTTTTTCATGAAGTTTTATAAAACAGTTGCACTACCTTCTCTACTCAATGACAGTAAATCATGGATAATGTCAAAAAGGAAGGAAAGTGCATTCAAACAGCTGAGATGGTCTTATCCAAGTGTTTTTTTCTGATTTTCTGAAAAACAGGAAAACACATGGATAAGAAACTGATCAAAAGTATTGCGTGTTGTTTGGGTCGACAGCTGAAAGTCTGGTTTGAACCTCTAAGTAAAACGAGGAGTGAGGTGGTTTACCTTCCTCACTGAGGGGAAAAGTAGCCTATGCATATCAGCATGCCAAGCCCTCTGAATAGCATCAACTTTCTACCCTGCAAATGATACCTTCACTTCAATCACTACAGGCTCTGGGTGTATAATGAAATTCATTACTCTCAGAGGAGATAATTCTGACTTTATGTCTTTTACAAAACAAATTATGTCTTTTACACCTCTACTCTGTTCTTAAATGCATTAGTCATATAATTGGCTTACCATGTGATAAGAAACCGAACCAACTATTTTTGTAGCCCTGGAACTAGCAAATCGAGTGCAAACAATTTAACACTCCACCTGCTTGTTATGGGCATTCAAAAGTATTAACGAAGTATAAATCGATGTTTTGAAATAGGTAGCCAAGCTCACTGGCCATACTTTGCGAAAGAAAAACGATATGAAGAACGGTGAAATAAAAGAATCATACGTTGGCGACTCTGCGAATATAAACGAAGAAAAGGAAGACAGACAAATGTGATGAACAGACGACCTAAGGAGTCATGCTAGACATGAATGAATACAAATCGTTCATGACAGAGAATAATGGAGAAGAAATGGGTGCCCAATGGATCCGAAAATGGATGTTTGAGACTGATGATGATAAATAGAAGATACTTTTTTTATTTATTTAAAGTAGTATTAAATGCTTAATTTTTAGCGACTACAATGGATTGCGGTATATTATCAGTGGGTTTTAACAAGTAACAATTTTTCTGGCCCAATCCAGGAGTCGATTGCAACACATTCCGCTTTACAACTGCAACCCTCCCTCTATCCACGTCGATAGGTTGGCAGTAGGGGGTTAACAAAAAACAAAAAAACGGAAGCGAAAATCACAAAAGACTCAGTTTGTTGTTGCATAGGAGTATAATTACCGAAATAAAAAAAACAATAGTATAAAAATAATTGAATGGTGCGATATCAAAATAAATAAATATTTTCAGAATGAATGGACCAACATTGATATTAAAAAAAAAAACAAAGTTACACATGAATAAGTAATTAACAGTAAATAGCAAATTAGATAAAAAAACCAATTTAAATAGATTTACTTAGTAACCAAAGTTTTAAGAGATCAAAAATTTTAAATTTTCTTTAATAATTATAGCTTACCATGGCAGCATTTTACACAAAATATAAAAAAATTTAATAAACATTAAACTAGATATAATTTTTTGAATGTTTACAAGAATCCATGAAAATTCAAGTTATGTAAAATTATTAGAAAAAAAATTTTAAAGAAATAGAAAACAATTCAAAATGTTGTTTTTTAAGACACAAAATTAATTGAGAAACAAGTCCATTCATTAAGATTTTTCCAGATCTGTACATGTTTATTTCTAGAACGATTTCCGGACACGCTTCAACAAGGATTGACGCAGCAATAAAAGTTATCCCAAAATAAATACCAAAAATATAAAAAAACACATACCGGATTGCAGATAAAACACTTCCCTGAAATTCGCTAGTACTTAGTAAGGTGAAAATAAATCCGTAGGCCCTTCAATCAAAGGTTGTGTGACAGAACGAACGGCATTATTGCAAGTAAAGCGAATAACTACAACAGGAATGAAGGTAGTCACTGGTAAACAAAATTTCCTGATCCGGGAATCGAATTGGATGGATTTAGCGTCGGAAACCAAGGCTGTCCAGACGGATGGTTCTACAGTTGAATAATTCAAAATCGAATAGTCCTGGACTTGAACAGTTCAAGACTCGAAGTAAGACTCGAAGCCAATTTCATATTGGGTGACGTGAATAAATTTACTTATATTCTTTTAACGACAAAAAACGATCCGGAAAAGACTATAAAAAAAATCTGGTGTGAAACACTCACACAACTTTCTCTTGCCAATGCAAATAATTAATAATAAACCTAACATTATTAATAAAATATTAGAAATAAACAAAAACTAACCTCAAAAACATAACCTTATTTTAATCATGAGTGGAAGACGGAAAATGAAAATCGAACTCAATTTGGCTTAAAAAAAAACGGAAAATCACACTTTCACGCTAAACTAGGCTCTGTAGAGAAAAATTCTCTAAATAAAAGTTGTAGATCTCTTAATTTTCTATAAATTTTATTATATACACTTTTGTCGTAAAATGCATACTAAAGCCGAAATGTTAAAAGAATCGATTTTTCTCACGTTTTCGTGAGAAAAAAACAGAAAATTGCAAATTACCGCTAAACTAAGCGTTATACAAAAAAATGTTTGAAATAAAAGTTGTAGGATTTTAAATTCTCTACAACTTTTATTATATAAATTTTTGCTCTAAATTGCATATTAAAGCCGTAATCTTAAAAAAACTTTGTTTTTACGTGAAAACAGCCTCATCCAGAATTTCAGCAAACATGACGCCTACCCTATCTTGTAGAGAATAAAAAATTGAGTAAATGAGGCGATTTTAAAAAAAATCGTAGGACCAGTTTTTGAGAAAATCGCAAAAAAGTGAAAAATTATACGAATAAACTACTACTTCCGTTTGACCGATTTTGATGAAAATGTTCGTGTCGCGTCCGGTAGTGGTATGTAACTTAAGTTTCAAGTTTCAAGTTCGTACGATGTTCCGTTCTTGAGATATTCTGTTCACACACACACACACTCACACACACACACACACTCACACACACACACACAGACCAATCGCTAAAAACATGTTTTTTTGGGTTCAGGGGGTCTGAAAACGTATAGATCCGGTGAAAACTCGATTTCGAAAAATCGACATGAAAACAATACTTTCCTTCCTATATATTCATATAGGCAAGAGAAAGTAATAATACGGAACACAGATGAAATAAATAAAACCAGCAAATAAATAACGTTACAAGAATCATTTTTACGGATGAAAAAACATATTTGAAACGCCACAACTAAAAAAAGTTAACAAAATTCATTTTTGCAAAAATAATAAAATATAAAATCGGACACGCCGTTTCAATGATTGAAATAACGTCCGTACATTTTGACAATCAAACTAAAACTGACAATCCTGCAAGGAAAAGACGATACATTAATGCAATTACAGAAATGAACAAGAATAAGTTCAGCAAGTACAACGAAAAACCGCCAGATCGCATCAGCTTACGGTAATTAAAATCGAAGTGAATCAATAGAATAAGATCAGCGCCAGAATATAAAATGTACTAAAAATGTAACGAATTCAGCCTAGACGTTACCCAACATAACGCACTAACCACTGCGCCACGGAGGGGGCAGAATATACTCAATTTAGTAATTTTCTTCTCTTAGTACTACACCAAACTAAATAAATTTTTCGTATCCGAAAAAATTGTTACATATAAAATATAAAAAAGTCACACACACCACACAAAATATTCACTTTCTAAACGAATAAAAAAACTATAGGCTATTATATAAAACTAGAATTAAAATCATCAAAATCAAGATTGAAAGCAATTTATTTAATTGTGTTCAACAAAAATACAACAACTTTTGTCAGTAAAAGTAATTTATTCTACTTGTTTTTTTGGTTTAGTACAACGTGTTGTACATCTGATAAAAACTTCATTTGCAACTAAATTAAAATGTAATGTTCTGAGTAAATTAATTTTATCCATTGTTTTACTAAAATAACTTTCAAATTTTCAAGACTTACAAATATACATTACCATGTGTATGTAACGGTATGTATACTACAAAAACTTTATTTTTGTTGTTATCTTTACTGGAATTTAATTTAATTTTGGATAGATACAAAAACCGAACTGTGCCAAATTAAAATTATAACATAAGTGTTATCATAAATTGCTTAATGTATTTATAATGAATCTATTCTAGAAATGAAAAGTCATAGGTACTTTAAATAATACTGATGTTCTGGACACAGATTTTTTTAATTACATTATCATCTAGGCCTAATTTTGCTAGACCAGTGACCAGTTTACGTAGCAGCTAAATCGTGCTTTGTAATTTCCGATTCCTGAAACGTGCTCCTTAATGTTCCCTTTTTCGATATCTAGCTAAAGCATAGTGTGAGAAAATATTGTAATGGGGAATGTTTCGATACACGGATATCTGCAGTTCTTCACGTTACACCTGAAGCAAAAAAGAAGTTTTCAAAAGTTTGTCCGTCTCTTTATGTCATTAATTTTGATGCAAAAACTACTTAATCATTTTGGCAGAAATTTGAAAATTATAGCTTTTGCAGCAAACTTTTGAAGGGAAAGTCTGTAGTCCCAAAGCTAATGGTATTTTACTATGGTGCAAAAACATAAAAATCCAATTTTCTCTAAAATGACTGACAATTTCAATTAAACTCCCTTCATTTACCATATTGGCTGAGGTCAAGTTGGGATAATTAATTAGAATTCCTATAAATAATCCCTTAATCCCTATAATTAATTAATTAGTTATCTCTATAATCCTTTAATTAGAAAAATTTGGTGGGGAGGGAGTACTGTGTTTTCGTTTAAAATATCGGTTTTCAAAGTTACAGCATTGCTCTTCATTAAGAGAAAAATGCCCATAGCAAAAATGATGATAATTAAAAACCCTACATGTTTTGTCCGACGTAACGTTTAAGCATTATTTATAATTATTATTTTAAGTGAAGAGAAATAACAAAATCATTTTGTTTTGAATGCACGTGCTTAAATTGCAATGAATAATGAGAACGCATGTAACAAAGTTAAAGAATATTAAAAATCCTACTGTTTTGTAAGTAATATTTTTTTGTCCAATGGTTATTTTAATGGCAATTTGTGATTTTCTGTAAAATACCGCATTTGTCCAATTCATGTTAAGTCATTCCACATGACCACATAACTAATAACTGTTGCAAATACAAAATAAAATTAGGTCAAAAAGTGAATAGCCTGAAATACATCAAATACTATTATACAATAGTTTGTGTGGTTTTGTATTGACAGTAATTTTGGAGCACGATTTAACTCATCGGCCTCCTCGTGACAATAATAAAGATATAGTTTAATCCATTTTTTTGTTTTTAATTGAAATAAATATGTTTATTATAAATTAGTAAGCTGGTCCTTATTTTTTCCTTAAATTACAAGGTAGGTATATATTGGTCGTTATTTTTAGGTACCCAGATCTTATCTTTAAGTCTTACGTTTTTTTCTTCTCACCCAACACAATTAACATCTTCAGATCAGATTGTTAGAGGAAATCGCCAGCCCATAACAAACAGGTGGAGTGACAAATTATTTATATTCGATCAGTTCGTGCAGGGCTAAAATAAATAGTTCTGTTTCTTATCACATGGTCAGCCAATTAAATGACTGAATCATTTAAGAACAGAAGAGGTAGAGGTGTAAAAGACACTAATCAGAGTTATCTCCTCTGAAAGTAATGAATTTCATATACAGCCAGACCCTTTTTTTGGTTTTATGTCCGACTATTCTGCAAGTACTGGTAATGCAGACACGGTGAAGGATGAAATGATTTTTTTGTAACGTATGAAAATATGTCGTGCCTGAATGTGATTCGAACCCAAGACCGCATGATGAGTGATTCAGCCAGACCCTGTGGTGAATAAAGTGAAGGGGTCATTTGCAAAGTGGAAAATATGTGCTTTTCAGAGGGCCCGGCATGCTGATAAGCGTAGTTTTCTACTCAGTGAGGAAGGCAATGGTAAACTACCTCACTCCTTTTTTACTTAGTAAAACCTCTACAGGATCAAACCAGCCTTTCGGCTGATGACCTTAACATAGAGGAAATCGTGTTCAAATTTTCCTTAGTCATATTCAAACAGTCTTTATGAAAATTTTTAACTTTTATTTCTATAAGTTTTCACTTGTATAAGAGTTTTGTAAACTCTATATAGTTTTGGCTTGTTGAACGACTTAGTAATACAACTAATGTAGAAAAGAAAGTATAAACATGAGTACAAGAAAAACTATAAAACACATACCTGCGTAATAAAAATCATCCTTGTAATAGTTTTATGGGAATAAATATCAATACAAGTTATACAACTTAACTTGAAATTAAAACAGTGAGTTTTATGAATGATGCTCAATGTTACTCATAACAAAATGCGGAAAGAAAAAATGTTTGTATGTATTTTGAGAATGCTATGATTACATAATATGTAGAATCAAATATTTTGGAATTGAAATCCTTACAGGAAGTTCATTTAATTGTGAACATTTTATATATTATATACCTTATGAAGAATTAAATAATAAAATATCATTCTCAGAATGGAAGGGGGCGACTTTCAATAATGAATTTCACAGGGAAAAGAATAATAGTAGTAAGAAAAGAAAAATCCCACCGTTGCTTAACCAAGCGTGATTTGTATCTCCTCCTCTGTCGTTCCCCACCTTCGAATCTCCAATTCACAAACATTTATGTTCTCCCCTTTCAACTTGCGTGATTACCTTCAATAAAGGTCCTGATATATAATTAGTACGTCTTTACGATTACATAATTTCTAATACTTACATGTATTTTAAGCCAAGTAGGCTGTACGTGAGTGAATATTTATACAAATAATTGAGCCTCATCAATTTTGGATCGATCAGATAAGTAATTGAATTTATTACAATAATGACTTAATATCTGAACATCTATAAAACGTACATTTCTCTACAATAAAAACAATATCCTGATACAGTAGAGCCCCGATTATCCGACGTAATGTGGACTGAGGGTACCTCGGATAATCGAAAACTCGGATAACACGGGCTCTTGTTAAAAATCGCGAGGGAAACGCATGGTAAACTGGTGAAATGATGAAAACGTGGTCAAAGATGTGAAAAAGGCAGCTACTGAATAAACAAATAAAAAAAATGACGTACACATAAATAATACAAAATGAATGAAAACATACAGTACATGTTCCAGTTTTTCTATATTATATAATTCAAGAAAAATGTAATCATGTAGTGTTTCTAGATTTTTTTGAAATATTAAGGGTAGTTTTTTAAATTGTTAAAACTATTGTTTCTTGGGCAGAATTAACCTGATAGAAATTTACAGTAAAAATTCCTTAGTGAAATCTTTCAATTTTTTTAAGATAGTGATAATAATATTTTGTGGTTTTACTCTAACCAACATATCCTTCTATTTCTGAATAACAGAAACACAAATTATTTAAAGTTAGTTGGATATTTGTTTTGATATTTCATACATCTTGGAATTTTGGCACAGAAATGTTAGTTAAATTTGGTAATGTAATTGTTTAATAATAAAACAATTCCTATTCTTTAATAAATTTTTATTTCATACAAACTTAATTTATACTTTCAAAATGAATGCTAATTATGAAAAATGGTCATTAAAAGATTAAAGAATATTATTGTATGTAAAAATATGCATCTGTCTCACGGTAAATATCTTTCAAGAAACGATTCTACATAGAAAGTAAGTGAAGTGTGTTTCTTTTTATTCAAGGTAATATATCATTTTCGTATTTAAAACTGCAACTTTTAATTTCACTATTATCTTGTGTTTGTCTAACAGTATTTAAATTACCAGACAGATAATTAGTATTTTTTTTGTTTTTGCTTAAAATTGAAAAATAAAATGAAACTAGTTGGATGCTGTTATTAGAGTCATCTTTACAAGTTTAATTTTATCTCACCCACCGGGTTGGTATAGAGGTAAAGTCGTCGCTAGAGTCAGCTGTTTAACAGCTGATTTTCGGAGACGAAGGTTCTTGGTTCGGTTCAAATCCTAGTAAAGGTAAATTACTTTAATACACATTTGAACACTAGATAGTGGTTACCGGTGTATTTTGATGGTTGGGGTTCAATTAACCAGACTCTCTCAGGAATGGTTAGCCTGGATATGTAGAAGACTACACCTCATATACACACCATTATCATCTCGTTGAGTCATATGGTTGCCTATTGTTCTCAGTTGAACAGATTGCAATGAGCACACATTAAAGATTAAGAAAAAAAAGTTTTATCTGTTTTATGAAAATTTTACATAGTCAGTACTTCTTTCGTTTTATTATATAACTATTTCTAGCTTATTTATAATTTGGCGGTTTTATATATACTTCATAATTTTAAAGAACGAATTACGGTTTTTGAATTTCACTTGAATCTGGAAACTACAGGGTAATTAAGAAGACAAACTGAATTCAGAGCAGGAGGGCACCTACAACAACTCTGAACAGCATTCTGTGTAAACAAACGGGTTATAGATTCTATAACAGACTTCCGCTCACCTTTTGAAAGAATATGTACTTTCAAAATAAAATGTGGAAACTAGAAATACAGAGTTTTTAATGTACACTTCCCTATCAAGGATCTGGCTACCCGGAACCCAAAAGAAGCAGAGAAAGATTAAAATCGAATTGTGTGAAATGTTTCATCTTAAACTTATATCTACTAACCTCAAGAAACTTCACAGGAAGAAGAAAACGTAGATATCTTCTCGAGAAATAGGACTTGGTTAATTCGAAAAAGATCATTTTGAAATCTCGGAACAAAACACAAAATAAATTATAAAAAACAAAAAATGCGAAAAGGTTCAATCTTGACGCAGACCAGTATAAAACTTTGGTCTCTTTCACTAAACAAGAAAAGACGGTTTTAAAAAAAAGAAATTAGAATAGATCCCGAAAAGCTGTAACGAAATTAGTCAGAATTTCAAAGACAACTTCAAGAGAGGAAAGTAGAAACTTGAGAAGGTATCTGGAACATCATGGTTGACATTACCAAAGAATCAGCTCCCTGCAAAGAACGAGTAAACACCAAAAGCTGAAATTGTAAGAAAATGTTTGGTTATACTTTGTAGAAAATCTATGGGAGGTTTAACTTCAAGGACTTCTTGTGAAATATAATTATTCTTTCTTGAATTGGAAATCAATGGATAGGGGTCGAAGAAATTGACGAGGTAAATTTTTTTTTGTTTTTTTTTTTTTTTGTTTAACGTCCGACTGTTTTGCAAATTGCTGCTAATGCAGACGGTGAAGGATGAAATGAATTTTTTGTAACGTATGAAAAAATGCCATGCCAGAGTGGGATTCGAACCCAAGACCGCGTGATGAGAGGCGAGCACGTTACCAACATCGCCAACGCGGCTGGCAAGAGGTAAATTAGCTTTCCTTGCACAGTAATTATTTTTCTAAAGGTCTCAAACTTAAAGAAAACGCAAAAAGTATTTTATTGAAATACTAACAAACTACGTATATTTTATTTGATTAAAAAATACATAAAAGATAATTATAAGAAGTCAAATTATCTGGAAACATTTAATTTCAAGCAAAAACAAATCTTGTTATAAGAAAAATTTAACCACCGACTTAGTATAGAAAAAGAGAAACTGAAATAAAATACAGAATAATAAAACAAAACTAACATTTAAATTCTGGGAGAAACCATATTATTAATGTGTTAGTTTTTTTAACCATTGTTAAATTGCGACAAGTTTGTTTTAGCTGGTAACTAATTAAATTACGCATACATCTATTACAATAATTTATCAAACTACTTTTTACAATAAACTCTTGTAAAGATTAGTACATCGTCTAACGTTTAATACTAATTCTAAATTTTAAAAGTCTGCTATTAAAATTTATCTCTGTATTTATCTAAAATACTTCAGTAAACATAATATTGTAAGCGTACATTGTTAAGAAATACGTAGGAAATCGTATTAGTATTATTAAATAAGTTTTTTAAATAAATAAATTAAAAAAATTAATTTGTTTTAGTAAATAGATATAGAAAATATCCAGTATACAAAATTGACGTTAAAACGGCGGCAAAAAACCCTTTCAGGATTAGCCTACCAAATGGTTAAATTTATTTAAAATCTGGTTTATTGCCATCTATTGACCTGACACCATAAAAATTATACTGCATAAGAAGTGCATGAAGCGAAACGGTCCTTTTTCATTATTTGATTTTATCATTATCTTCATTAAAATGTGCTGGACCTCAACTGCAATTTATTTCACGTCAGACACAAACAGACGTAAAAATCGTGATTTTCTAGACCTTGATTTCGTTTTCTTAGCTTTGATTTACACAAAATGTGATTAAATTAAAAACTAAAAGAAATACAAAGCATCGGATTTGATCTTTAACTAAGCTACTTACAATGGAATACTTATTTCAATTCTTCTATTTATTTCTAACGATTTAAGACCGTTATTTTTATATTACATTATAATCTTTACTATAGATTTTGTCTAAGTATTTGCAGATTCTACTTTAGATTGTATTAAAGTTTGTTTGTTTAATATGATTTAATAGTCACGTATATTTAATTTTAAAAATTGGTATATAAATTAACAATTTCTTAATTAGGAATTAAATTCATTGACTGTAATAAAAACTTTGTTTCTGTTAATAAATATTAAAGTTTTAGATTTGATGCAGATAGATCGTATATACCTACTGTAAGGCTGAAATTATTTACAACTATTTTTATTTATTTACTTCCTTTGTTTTTCTTTTAGATTTATCGAAAATGTATTCCTTAAATAGTTTCGCAGTGAAAGTTTCAGTAAATAAATGGACGGTAAACCGCATAAAGTCTCTCCCTAATCTTTTAGCACTACTATATTTCTCTAAAATTATGTCATATTTTGAAACAGTATTCAAAGTTTAAGCCTTTGAAATAAAAAACAGCTTACTGACTACAAGCATTAACTTACAGATTAGGAAAAGTTTCTCAAAACACTATGTTTGGAGTGTAGCGTTACACAAGAGTGAAACATGGGTGATAGGGAGTGTAGAAAGGATAAGGATAGAAGCTTTTGAAATGTGGTGTTATAGGAAAATGTTAAAGATTAGGTGGGTGGACAAAATAAATAATATAGAGGTTCTTAGGCGAGTGGTTGAAAAAAGAAGTATATCGAAGCATCTTACCAGACGAAGGGATAGGATAGTGGGGCATATCTTAAGACATCCAGGTATTGGTCTTTACATAATGGAGGGTAATATTGAGGGAGTGAATTGCAGGGGGAGACAAAGGTTAGAATATTTAAAGCAAATTACAAAATATGTAGGTATGTAGACATGAAACGACTAGCTCGGAGAACTGCATCAAACCAGTCGAGTGACTGATGTCAAAAACAAAATTCAAAGTTTACACAGTAAACAATTTGGAACCGATTAACATGGAATGGGTCAATTTTGCTGCGTTTTAAAGAAGAATCGCGAATCGTCACTAAACTAAGCGTTTTTATTGATCCGCTAAACGGAGTAATACAGATTTACTATAAGTCTGCCAATACAGAGCACGTCAAATTATGACAGTCCCCCTTAGCACGTACGAAACGACACTATTCACAATAACCTACACGTTAATTTCATATTAGGCGCAATAAATTACTACTGTAAACAAACGCGATTTATGTATTTGGGGGTACGTCGCAATGTGTTTGTTAGGGGCCCCTTGTCTGCCATTGAACAATTATAAGAATCCGCAGGGATACATTTTAATTAATAACAATAATATGTTGTAATAATATAGTGTTTATTTAGTCATACACTATCCCGAATGAAGACGTAAGCTTCCGAATAGCACCAACTGTACTATTAACAGTATTTTTGGTGGGCCCTTTCTAATTGTGACGTGTACGACATGGTAAATCAGCCACTGCTATAAACGTTTCTACCGAAAATTATCAGGAAATAAAAACCAACAAGTTGGAATGATTAGCTCAATATTATCAGTCAACCCTCCCAGAAGGCTAAAGAGAGCTTGAAATGTACGACGTTTGTTGCTACTTTAAAACTTCGGATCATTAAAATATAAATTTAAACAGTGTAAAATTAAAATAGAAAAACAAAAACATAGAGGTTCCATCGATGGATGATGGACTGCTTTCTCATGTCGACCATGTTATTATCTGTATCATCGTCATTATCACCTCATTAGTTATTTTAATTCACTCTACAAACACAAAAATCACACCGTTGGGAAAAACTATAATATAAAAAGTTGTAGCATCATTATACTTTTAAGCTTGTTATTTCAGAATGAACAACTTTGTTGGCAACTCTTAATATACCAACAAAAGTTACATGTAATCTTATTTTTCTGTATAAAATTGTATTACAACTTACGTATGTCAGTCTGATAAATCTTTTAATTATTTTTCTGTTCATTAATTAATAATTTCCTGATTGATTATTATTGCTATAATAATAATATTAATAATAATAATAATTTTTTTTGACTTCATGATACCTATATTGTGTCTGCACAGTATATATTACAAAACAAATGAGCTGGTAGTGACGATGATTCAAATGATAACATCAACGACAGAGGAAGCGACGACCTTCCATTGATGGGTTTTTATGTTTCTTTATTTATGATTTAATTTATTTTTTACTTTATTTGTTTTTTTACAACTTTGCGTTTTTGCACAACCAGTACATATGCATACAATATATTTTTTAAACATGACTTTAGACGTTAAAGGAGGACACTCCTCATTAGCAGAACTCCCGCAGTTAATTACTAAAGTTAGCTTTTTCATAATTTAATCATTAAGATTATTTTAATTATTACCGTATTTGTTCACGTACAACGCAAAACTTTTTTCTAACAATCTAACCAAAATTTGTAGGTGGGCGTCATATGCGGGTTTTTTATGGTAGATACAATACTGGTATGTGGTTGGATTGTACGATAATCTAAATCGGAAAATACTGTCAGGTGGTAAGCTAATAAATGTTTATGGCATTTTCTGTAGAAGCTTGTTTAAACAAATGCAATTTGTTTGAGTTTAACAGCTGTGGGACTTTGTTAAACAATTAATGGTGAGTCACTTCCGGTATAAGGCTTCACTACAACAGTGTCTGTTCAGTTGTCTTCTTCGGGGATTTCCGTAAATACAGTAATCGTTCTTTTAAGTATACAACTCATACATTTCAGTTAACAGCCCAGTCAAGATCAGGTGCTTGTTTTTTTCAGACAGTTTAGTAAGTAAAAATGAGTTCTGTAAAGCGTTTGCGTTTATTTACAGCTAGTGAAAAATTCAAAGTTCGTCTTGAAGCAGAAGAGATTGGTAACCGTGCAGAGGACCGTAAGTATGACATTTCGGAATCCTGTGTAAGAGATTGGAGGAGGACTAAAAAGAAGCTTCAAGATTTCTATAAAAACAGACGAGCATTTCGCGGAGGAAAACGAAAATTTCCACAAGTAGAAGAACAACTATTGTCCTACATTGAAAACCGTCATCAAAAAGATTTGGCAATATCAATGAAGATGGGAACTTTAAAGGCAAAAGAAATTTTATTTATTTTCAGTAATTAAATTTGGTTTAGTAATTGAGTCGTGTTTCTAATATTAGTTTTAATTACCTAGATTTTCATTTTTCTTAAAAAACTTCCGTTGTTGGCGTGCGCGTCTTACACAGGGGCGCGTCGTACACGAGCAAACACGGTAATAGTACTTATAATTACTTTTTTATGTTTTTATTAAGTTTCATTAAATTTCGATAATATTAAATTAGCTAACCCAAGTCTCTCCTCTACTTCCTGCTGAGCCGACGATAAGGATTGCCTGGTAAATGTGGAGAACTTAGTTCGCGAATCAGTAAGTTGGAATTATTATATAATTTTAATTTAAAGCATTGATACATTTCTTGTACAGTGTCATTAATAAATGCAATTTTATATCCGAGTGAAGTGTATCATTTGACATAAAAAATGGAGCGTTAACTAGAGTACGAAGCAATTTTTATTGAAACCGATAAAGTTTGGCTATGACTGTTAGTTTTAATTAATTTAATTTTACACTATACTTTATCCCATGGAACCGTGCAGCACGTCAAAGCATAAACGTATTAAAATTGTGATTGAACTTAGCGCGATCCATTCGAGTTACAAAAATGTTCTTTGCTTATCATATAAAACTTGCTATATACTAATTGAAACATATACTAAATACAAAATACGACAGTACCAGTAGAAATAATTCATACATTAGGCATATTATAAAACATTCGGTCTGTCGCCGGTTATTTTGACTGAAGGCTTTGGTAGAGTGAAACATGATTACGCATCCTTTTTACTGGCTTTCAACCCGTAGTCTGTTTATATCTGCTGCACGTTCCATGGGATATACTGTAGTGTTTATAAGAATATTTTAATGATTCGAATTTTTAAGGTAGCAACAAATGACTGTTCCAAGCTCTTAAGCGTTCTCGAAACATTGACCGGTAAAGTAAATGAGATAATCGTCCTGAATAGTTTGTTTTTATGATTCGCTAATTTTATGCGGAAACTTTGATAGTATTATCTCAATTCGTCGAATTCGTAAGGAACTTTTAGGTCATAGTGAATTGTCTCGTTTTGTACTTGAAGGTAGTACTGATCAGACTAACATTACGCGCCCAAATTAACAATAATTGGCATAACTCTAATAACAAACATTTATTTACTAAAATCAATTTACCTAATTATTAGAAAACCAGAAGAAATAGAATTTTAAACTTTATTTATGACAAAATCACTATTTTTACTTTCTCTTGCCTATATGAATAGGAAGGAAAATGAATACAAAGGTAAGTATGGTTTTCATGTCGGGTTGTCAAATCGAGTTTTCACCGGTTTACACGTTTTCAGACCCCCTAAACCCCCCAAAAAAATGTTTTTAGCGATTGGTGTGTGTGTGTGTGTGTGTGTGTGTGAACAAAATATCTCAAGAACAAAACTTAAATCTCAAGTACGAACTTGAAACTTGAAACTTAAGTTAGGTACCGCTAGAGGACAAGACACGAACATTTTCATCAAAATCGGTCAACCGGAAGTAGTAGTTTATTCGTGTCATTTTTAATTTTTTTGCGGTTTATCGAAAATGGCTCCTACAATTTTTAAAAAAAATTGCCTCATTTACTAAATTTTTTATGCTCTACTCTATCTAGTAGGTATGGTAGGCGCCATGTCTGCTGAAATTCTTAAAAAGGCTGTTTTCTCGCAAAAAATTGTTTTTTTAAGATTAGAACTTTAATATGCATTTTAGCGCAAAAATGTATATAATAAAAGTTGTAGAGAATTTCAAATCCTATAACTTTAATTTTAAATATTATTTTGTTTAATGCTTAGTTTAGTGGTAATTAGTGATTTTCTGGTTTTTTTTCAAGAAAATCTGTAAAAAAAATTCGATTTTTTTAAAGATTTCAGCCTTAGTATCCATTTTACGACAAAAGTGTATAATCAAATTTATAGGAAATGAAAAGATCTACAACTTTTATTTTGAGCATTTTTCTCTACAGAGCCTAGTTTAGCGTGAAAGAGTGATTTTCCGTATTTGTAAGCCAAACTGAGGTTGATTTTCATTGTGCGTCTTTTACTCATGATTAAAATAAGGTAACATATTTTGAGGTCAGGTTTTTTGTTTATTTTCAATGTTTTAATACTAATGTTAGGTTATATTTTTCATTATTTGCATTGCCAAGAGAAAGTTTTGTGAATGTTTCACACCAGATTTTGTATTAGCGAGTATAGAACTTACTTAATTCGTGTATGAATCCTTGAAAAAAAGAAAATTAAATTTATTGTGTATAATATTCATAATAAAGTGCGATATCGGAATTTTTATTAAAATATCCACCTTGACTATTGTTACAATTATGCAGGGGAATTGAATATTCTTGTTTACGTTTGTGGAAATAATATTTTAAGATCAAAATTATGTATAAATCGATTACGCAATAAACTATTATAATTATGTTGTGTAATATCTTTATATAGAATTGACATAAAGTGGTTGAATTTTACATTATTGACAAAAATTTTTGGTAGATTTTCTAATATTTTATTTAATAAAAGTAAATTTCACTGTATTGAATGCAAATAAAGTAGGTAGATAGGTTAAATAATATAATAGCATGCGTTTGGTCTTGCTTACACTGTATTGTGTTCTCTATTAATATTCATAATTTAAAGTAATGTACGCGTGAAATAAAGGCTTAAACAAGGATTCACTTGGCAAATACATTTCATATAATCGTGACTCCAACAGAATTAAATTAATCATGGTCGCTATTATGCATTACTGTACAATTCATTCCGAACAAAACCATTAAATTGACTCAACACAAATATAATCATGGTCGCTATTATGCATTACTGTACAATTCATTCCGAACAAAACCATTAAATTGACTCAACACAAATATTATATTCAAATAATCAAAACAATTCTATACTTATTTTCTATTGGTTGATCTGTTATTGTAGTGTAATTTGTAATTGTGTTGGACAGTAGGTAGATATGTAATATTATGATGTAACTTTCACGGAAAACTTATAAAGTTAATTTTGCGGTCTCAATAAACAAATAACAATTTTATTAAAACAATAAGTAAAAGTTACTTTAATATAAACATTGGTGAACTATTATTTATTAACAATTGTTAAGTATATAAGCATAAGAGTTTGCGAGTATTATTCTTCCGTATTTTTCGCCTTTATCACCAGAATTGGACTAAGTTTTTGATACACGGTGAGCAGGATAAAAACTTTTCAAAACAAATTTTTACGTTTAATCACATGGAGTCTAAGTATGAAAATCTATCATACATCGAGACCTCAACGCAAACCAGTATACATGACCATTAACAAATTATGTACGCGTTTCGATTCAAAATACGAATTATGGTTCATAGTTCATGGTATCATACTCGTAATTATGGTTCGATTCACGAAAGAAAACACCTGTCTTTTAACAGCAATATCTTTTAAACCATTGTATGTAAAAACAATTACAATACATCAAATTAAAGCTTGTTTTATTGTTGGTTACAGGATTAAATTAACATGTAATACATTGTAGCCCAATACATTTTAAAAACCCACCGGGTTGGTCTAGAGGTAGAGTAGTCGCCAAAATCAGCTGTTTAACAGCTGATTTTCGGAGACGAAGGTTCCTGGTTCAAATTCTAGTAAAGGTAGTTACTTTTATACGGATTTAAATACTAGACAGTGGTTACCGGTGTACTTTGATGGTTGGGGTTCAATTAACCATACTCTCTCAGGAATGGCCGACCTGAGTCTGTACAAGATTACACCTCATTTACACGTCATACACATCATCCTCATCTCATTGGGTCATGGGGTTGCTTATTGTTCTGAATTGAACAGATTGCAACGTACACACATTAGGAATTACAAAAAAAAACATTTTAAAGTACGCGTAAACAAAGTAATAGTACCTACTAGTAGAAGAACCTTTAGTAGAAGTTGGGTATACTGGAAAAGTGATTAAAAACAGGGTACTTTTTATGCGTAATTCGTTATATTTAATACACTATTTCCACTACACTATTACACTATTTCCGAAAATGTTAATGTAATCCTGTAACCAAAAATAAAACAAGCTTTAATTTGATATACCGTTTGTTTTTACATACAACGGTTCATAAGATGTTGCTGTTTAAAGACAAGTGTTTTGTTTCGTGAAACGGATTATAAATCATACAAATCCGAAGAACGAATATTATCACACCCATACCTATCATAAAATCCACAAAGGAGATTAAAAAGATGCTGGAATAGGGATCTTATATAAAACAGCGAAGCGGGGTGACTATTGGGTGACTTCCTCAATTACGACGGAAAAAGGACATTTAACATGTTCATCATAAAATACTGCTGGTTGTATGAATACACAGTTGTCGCTTTACTAAAGATAAAATCTGGTGTGAAACACTCACACAACTTTTCTTGCTAATGAAAATAATAAAAAATATAACATAAGATTAGTAATAAAACATTAGAAATAAACAAAAAACTAACTTCAAAATATATAACCTTATTTTAATCATGAGAGAATGATGCAAAATTAAAATCAACCTCAGTTTGGCTTAAAAATATGGAGAATCACTGAATCCTGAATCCTGAATCCTGGTTGAGAGGGCTAAGAAGCCCTATGATGGCGACATCGTGTTAAGGAACACCTGGTCGCTCGGGGAACAATATAACAGAATAATTGCAACCTCAAGAAATTTAGGGGGAATTTTATAGTTTAAATAGGAAATAGGATTCTGGTTCGTGGGACATTGGAACTGGGACTTGAAAGGAGGTAATTTATTTTTAGAAGTTATTTGTGGAAAATTTAAATTAAGGGACAAGTGGGTTTAAGAGCGGCTCTTTTATTTTATTTTATTTTTCAGTGGCCTTTTTTCAGTTTTGTGGGAGGCCTATTATTTTGGAGAATCACTCTTTCACGCTAAACTAGGCTCTGTAGAGAAAAATGCTCAAAATAAAAGTTGTAGATCTTTTCATTTCCTATAAATTTGATATACACTTTTGTCGTAAAATGCATACTAAGGCTGAAATCTTTAAAAAAATCGAATTTTTTTACAGATTTTCATGAAAAAAACAACAGAAAAATCACTAATTACTACTAAACTAAGAATTAAACAAAATAATGTTTAAAATACAAGTTATAGGATTTTAAATTCTCTACAACCTTTATTATATACATTTTTGCGCTAAAATGCACATTAAAGCCGTATCTTAAAAAACAATTTTTGCGAGAAAAAGCCTTTTCAAGAATTTCAGCAGACATGGCGCCTACCCTATCTTGTAGAGCATAAAAAATTTACAGTCAATTTTTATAAATTTTGGTTTTTGGTCACTTGTCTATCCAAATCTTTTTCGGGTTATCAAATCTTTATTTCCTTATTTTGTCTGAAGTCATCCTACTACTGATATTTTTATTAGGTTTAATATTTAGAAAGGTTTGTTAGTCTTAAAGGTTTTTGAGTTCATCTATTTTATTCGTTAAAACACCTCCAAAGTAATATAGTTCTTTCAGTTCTTTCATATGTTCTTTGATATCTGTAATCGATTTATTATTGCTTTTGCTATGCCAGAATTTTTGCAACATTTGTCTGTTCTATTGTATTTTTTTCAGTATTTGTTATTGTGTTTTCGGGTGTTCTGATCAAATGTCCGAGAAAGGATATCCGCTTATTTTTTATTGTGTTGATTACTGATTCTATTTCCTCATACCACATCAATCGGATTGATTCTCCAGTGTCCTTTTTACTTTTTTTAAGAATAAGGACTCCAAAATAATTTTCACAGAAAAAATATATCTCAGTGTTATGACGATAATTTGATTCTTCTTGAAATTGGTTTGTTAGTTGAAAATATCTTGCCTCATCATTCACAATAATTATATTTATTTTTTGTACTGCGGGAAGTAGTTCGAGAATATCAAAAAGGAAATAAACCCTCTCAAACTTTTAAATACGAGTATAATAGGACATTTTAATGTATCAGAAGGAAATAAGTTTCATACACGTTTAATGTAAGCACATTTCAAGTCCATTGTTAACTTTTATAGGAGAATAAATTTTTGGTTTTTGTTAATAATTAAATTTTTGTAAAATTTACGATATAAATTTTTTAAATTTATGAAATAAAAAAAATTAATTAAAAAATTTATAAAATTATGAAATAAATAAATTTTTATTTTTCTTAATTTACTTAATTTTTAATGTATTACTTCATAGATGGGATTAAATTGAAGTCAACTATAAAAAAATAACTAACCGTAAAAGAATTTAGGCATACCGAGATATTTTCAACAAGGATACTAATCGTTTAATGTGTAAATGAATTGATTTAAATTTAATAACCAATTGGTTACTTAATTTATAATATAATTTAACATAATTAATCAGTTATATCTAGCAATAACTTGCTTTTTTTTGAAATTTACTACTTTGTTTTGTCATTAACAATAAAATGATTCCATGTATTCCTACGAAGTTCATTGTTCAGTATTCTTTGTTATAAACATAAATACAGTCTTTTCGTTGATCTCAATTTGCAAATGCATAACAAGTCTCTTCCAGAGTAGTACAGATGAATAATTATGCTGTAGGCACTATCACGTTTACTACGTCAATTTGTACAAAGCAAACGGACTTCGGTCCAATTTCAGGGATTAGTGGATGTATAGTTGGCTACTTCTATATGCTAATCGTGTTGTATAAGGAAATGTTTGTGGGAGTTCTACAACAAATTTATCATTTTCTTGCACCTAAGCTCACAAACGTTGCATTATATTACAATCATTATTTTGAATCTAGTTAAATGTGTTAGATTATAATAGTGAATAAGTAATAAATAATAATAATGTAATCAAAGTCATTATAAATCTAGGAGATAAAAAAACCTAACCTTCTTTCAAATACCAACCTGTAAAATCTCATCTATTGCATTCCAATTTATCATTAAATCTGTTTGGTAGTCACATTTTTATTGAACTGTGGTAATGTTTTACGTCACATTAAGTCTACCATTACCAGTTAACAATTTACAGATAAATATTACATGAAGAGAATTATGGTATCTCTTTTTTGTGATTCAGGCAAGTCAAGTATCGATATTATGGAAAGGTTCTAGTAAAAAGTAATGACGCATCATGAACATCCCTTTTCACATCAGTAACAAACGAAAATCACGATTTAGGCCTACACATACACATAATTTGTGCAGTTAATATTACCAGCAGAGACTAAACGGTAATCCTAATTTATTATCTGGAAATTAATTTGATAAATAACAAAAAATTTTCAATTTTCAAACACTAACACGATTTAATGCATTAGATTTACCAGTTACATTGTAGATTTAGTTCTTACTTACTTTAATTGAAAATTTATAGCAAAGATTTAGTGCCCATAACAGGGAGGTGGACTGCTAATATATTTGGACTCAATCTGCTAGTTCCAAGGCTACAAAAAATAGTTCTGTTTCTTGTCACATGGTATGATAATTACATGACTGAAGAATTTAAGAACAGAAGAGGTAGAGGTGTAAAAGACACTAGTCAAAGTTATCTCCTCTAAGAGTAATGAATTTCATCATACAGCCACACCATGTGGTAAATGAAGTGATGGTGTCATTTACAAGGTGGAAATATGTGCTTTTTAGAGGGTCTGGCTTGCTGATAAGCTTACTTTTCCACTCAGTAAGGAAGGTAATGGAAAACCATCTCACTCCTCGTTTTACCAAGTGAGGCCTCTATTGGTTCAAACTAGCTTATCGGCTGATGATCTGAACAACAACAATTCATCGAAAATTTATATTATTAAAAAATTAGATGCAAAATTTCTTGGAATTTTTTATCTTTTGAATCAGATTCAGTGGATTTCTGATTCTATTTATGTGAATTCGTATTATTAGCAAAATTACTGTTCTGATATTGCAGTTCAATAAAAATAGTAACAAAAATTATTTCTATCATTGGTTGGAAACTAATGATTGTTACTAAGATTTTACTTATTCCAAATTTCAATTTGTTGTTTTATTTATTATATCGTGTTACGTAAACTATATTTGTTAAATTTCATAGACTTCCAGTGTACATAGAATGTTCACTACAGATAACATCCTAATTCGGTAAAATCACAAAGAAGAATGACAAAAAATGTAAAAGATACCAGGAAATACAATATTGAAATGATATATATTTATATATATATTGTAAGAATATATCGAAGCGCACAAAATATTCTTTCATAAATCAGTAACCTTTTCTTATACAAAATTAAAATAATTCTTTTTGAAATTATTTTTTTGATTGTGAATTATTCATAGATTTCAACATTGGTTTATAATAAAGAAAAATATGGGTGAAATACTTTCACAAATTAAATTTTTTGGTATAGTAATGTCTTTTAGTTTGTTACAGTATAACATTTTAAAAATTTGTCATATTTGTGGAAAAATCTATTAAATGAAAATGTAATTACATTTTCCATCTAATATTGAACCACTTGATATCGCGACAATCAAAATTCCCACTTTACTTAAAACTAAAAGTATATAAATCTTTCCTAAAACCAGTTTCAACTTGTGTTGGCAATTTACGGTACAGCAAAACATTTAACTCTGCGTAGAATCTAACGATTTAATTTCAAGTTACTTAGTAAATAACTAACGCACCCTTATACTGTACGTTACTAATCACACATTGCACGTCGATTGACGGGTTCCAAACACCAACGGCACATTTTATCATGTGTTCATGGTTCAAAAATTAATCTGAGTATCAAAAATATTATCTCATTAGATAGCTGGCATCTCTAAACTTACCCGGAAATCTGCACTACAGACTGAAACGACGATACAGTAGAGATATCACAGTGCAGTTGTAATTTTGTATAAATTTACTATTTAAAAATTAATCCACCGTTGGAGTGGAACTATTTAGTGGCGGTCTTCTTAATATCATAACGCCATTTTATCAGTAAAAAACAACATAAGATTAACTGGTTGTACTTTTTTGGTATCAGTCTCTCGACTGGTTTGATGCAGTTCTCCAAGCTTTTCTATCTTGTGCAAGTCGTTTCATATCTATATACCTGTAATACCCTACATCTTTTGTAGTTTACTTTAAATATTTTAACCTTTGTCTCCCCCCACAATTCACTTCCTCAATATTACCCTCCATTATTTATAGGCCAATACCTGGATGGTTTAAGATATGCCCCACTAGCCTATCCCTTCTTCTGGTAAGATGCTTCCATATACTTCTCTTTCATCCACTCGCCTAAAAACCTCTAAATTATTTATTTTGTCCACCCACCTAATCTTTAACATCTTATAACACCACATTTCAAAAGCTTCTATCCTCTTCTTTTCTACAGTCCCTATCATCCACGTTTCATTCCCGTACTACACCCCAAACATAGTGTTTTAAGAAGTATTTCCTAATCTGTGTTGTATTTTTACAGTTGCGAATAAACAAACTAAGTTAAAACAAAATTAGGTATTGAACGACTATGATATTTAGAATCGACCAATTTTAGAAAAATTTATGCAAAGATTTTAGATAAAAAATAGGCTATTGTTATGGTTTTTATTAGTAAATCTAAACTTAAGGATCAGCTAACCGAAATTTATTGAATTTGAACCTTTTGGATTGCTTGTGTTTATTTTATTTCGTTACCTATTTATTGTAGGGATGGTCTAACAGTTCTAGAAAAAAAATCAAATAAATTTCAAATATTTATATTTTTTGTTTGTGATATAGGGTTGTTATAAATATATATGTAAAGAAGGTATTTTATTATACAATTAATTAACGTGTTTGTAAATTAATGTAGGCCTAATATCAATTGGATTACCTCTTTTCGTGAGCAACTAATCAATTCATTTTCCTGAACTTTTTCCAGATTTACTTTTGGGAATTTAAAAAATGAGTATTTGCCAACTAAATTGTTAGTGACAAAAACAACTAAACACTAAAATAAAGAATTTTTTATACTAATAAATTCAGTTAGACATATACATTAGAAAAGAAAAGAAAAAAATCACCGGTAAAATTGACACGCTTTCGTCTTTCAGCTTAACCATCTATATGATATCGGAGATTTTCATATAGTCTTTTATGTAATATGACGCGTTTAAAAACCAAAAAATTCAACTTTGCTTTTTAATATCAAGAGATTAGTTTGCAAAATAAAAGTATTCTAAAGCATGCAAAGATAAACCGAAGAAAATATTAAAGAGCTACACATTATTCTAAAATTTAGAGCCAGTTTTTAAATTTTAAAGAAAATTCACAAATATAAAGAAAATGACGGTACGACTGAAATACCGGTTATAGGCCTACTGTTAATTTAAAATAAGTCTCCATCAAGTTAACTATGAGCCAATAATAATTTCAATAGTCAGGAACCGGTATTTTAAAAATGTATTTCTGAAACACAATGATATTGAAAGGAAGTAATATCCGCAAATGAATTACGTTTAAATTATTATGAGAATTACAAAATGATTTTTAAGATTATAAAATCTCTATTGAGCGTAAATTATATAAAAATTTGTTTCACTTATTCCATTAAAATATATAATAGTAAGCCTAGTTAATATAATATTTTAAAATTTTATTTTTTCTAATTTGGTTTATTGATTTGCATAACCCAGTAAAAGAATATAAAAATATTTAAGATTTTGCTCCATCTAAACTGTTACAAGAATTTAAAAAATTGTAACTTTTATTGAAATTCATTGATACATTTTTTATTTTATTAAAGTTGTAGTAAAATCGTTATGTAACCGAAATTAGTTTTTTAATTAAAATGGCTTCTGTGTTAAAAACAATTTTTTTTAACTTCAGAACGTAAATTAAGACAATTCACTCAATAATAATATAGTGATCATTTGGCATGTGGTAGGCCAAGAATTTCTTTTACTTAATTTTTCTGAATTGAAGTTGTAAGTTTCTAATTCGATAAGATCTTTCCCATTAGTCCCACAGGTAAATTTTAAAATAAATTTGTCTATAGTAATAAATACGTTAAAGTCAATCTACAACATATGAAATAATAAAAAAATTCGGCCATCTCGGTAAGTAAAGAAATGGTAAAATTTAGATTACAATGCAAAATTTTCCAGCTGTTCTTTGGGCGAGTGCTCAGAGTAACCCACTGTTATCATACCGTTAAATTTTTGCTAAATTGTTTAGAAACTGATGCTATTATTCACTATTGGAAACGTTTTTCGTTGAAAAAAACAACAGCTACTTTGGTTTCTCACTAAATAAGGACCTCGACGTAAAACCAAAAAAAATATATATATAAATTAGAATTTGACTGCAAAACCGAAAGTTCCGGGTTCGATTCCAGGCTAGAGTCTAAAATATTTTCAAACAGTTTTATTCACAAATAATGGTGCATAACTGTTTTCACAACTGACGAACAAGTAGATTAGATGAATTTAAACGAATTCATTAAATAGGCTTTTACATAAAAACCCTGAAAAACCACGCATATTTTGTCTTAAAGAATAAGTACCTCAGTTTAAGTGCATTAAAAGTAAACAATTGGTAAAGAACACTAAAACAAAAACCACCGTGTTGTTAAAATAATGATTAAATTAAGTGTTTGTATTATTTGTAATTAAATAAAACAAAAATAAATTTAAATTTAAAAAATTAATTTTCAAAAACGAAAAAACGTTAAAATTTGACAAGCGTCTTTATATTAATTTAAAATATAAAACCACTGCAACACTTCACTCACTGGATCACTGAAAAAAAAATACCTAAAATTGTTATTAATAATGAAATTTGAATAAATGTTTTTATTACGATGTAAAGCAGGTACTGTTTATTTACATAAAAATTAGTTTCGCTTACCTTTAATGATTCCATGCTGTTTGATGACTGAGCGTTGCACACTACCACATGCAGTCAAAACCGACATTCACAAAGTTCTTATAACTTCCCCTTCCACAACGAACAACAGCAATAACAACAATGCATTACTGTTACACTGAACTATTTCTCAGTTCTCATAAATATTGTAGTATATCGGTTATTTGTATTGTATTACAGAAAACAAATGACCTTTGGTAAAAAAATAAATTTATTATGTTTAGGTGAACTTGAATTTGCAAATATTTCAAAGCAAGAGTTTGACAGGGAAAACGTTTTCTGCTTTGCAACGTGAACTATTGCATGTGTAGGTCAGACACAGAATACAATTCGAGCTCGTTACTTTTTTTAGGATTATTGCTGATAGACCATGAAATCTACAAACCCAAGCAAAACACCAAAAATACTCCATGTAATTTAAAATCTATTCTGAATTTCTCGTACACAAATTTCTATAATTTTTGAGTTAAATTACTTGATTTTTAATTGAAAAAAATTAATAAGTAGCCTGAATTTTAAATGAGATTTCTGAACACATGCCGGATTAAAAATAAGCACATTACTCTTTAATGTAAAAGTGTAAATTAATAACTTATAGATTTCATTTACGAAGCGAATTTCTGGTGAAGTTCAGGATTTCTCCTTCACTTACTGGTGATTCCACTAAAAGAGGAAAACGATGTTCAGGAAGATTAGTGTTTTGTCTCAAAATCTCAAAATTTAACCAAGTTCCAACCAGTAAGTACTGGAGAAGTACAAGGAGAAGTCTCCTTGTACCAGTAGATCTAAGTAATTCTAACACCAATATGAGTATATAACATGTTTAATTTAAAATATTGTAATATTGGTTCAATATTCGTTCCCTCCGTCTTCTCCTATTGGAGGTTGGTGATCATAAAAGCAATTCTCATTTTCGAAATTGTTGTCTTAAATAATTCCATAGGGGAGAAATGATACTAGTTGTAGGTTTTATAATCAAAATGTTCTTCGTTTTCCTATGCTTCTCTCCCCTGGTTTTTCCCCCGTTTATGAAAATTCAGCAGATTTTACATAGGCTGTGGAGATTTTTTCCACGCATAACATGCCCAAAACTCTACTCTAGTTTTTTTCTTAATAGTGTTGATAAATTTTTGCTCTTTATTTATCTGATGTAAAACTTTCTTATTCGTCCATTTCTCCGACCATGAGATCCTTTACAAACGTCCATTTATCCATAAATTTGAGGCTTAAATTCTTTCGTTTTTTGTTCCTTACGAGTACAAGCCTATATTCTATCTATGCAAAAACATATAAAAGATGTAGTATCTCACGAAACTGATCCAGACTCATATAATAATGAGACCTTTATTACATAAAAAATGCTTCATCTTTACAATGGCAACCTTCACCTTTCGTATCCGTGCTCCTGTTTTTGGGTTTGTTCGTTATATTGGTCCAGTAATAATGTACTTCTTATGTAAATATCTGCTAATTTAAAAAAATCTCCTCTGGGGTAAGTTCCCAGTCTAGGTGGTAAGTTTAATGTATATATTTTTTGATTTAGTCACTTTTATAGTTTTTAGGTTTTTTTGTGGAATTGTTTGCATTGGTTTTCAATTATAATATTACCATAATGAATTTGAATGTTATTTTCTGATATATCACTTTCTACATACCAAAGGGAATTAACCATAGTTATAAATATCCTAGACTGAGCTGCGACCCAAAGTTCTGCGCGTAATCGTACATCTGACAAGCGTTACAATTTCTATCTAAATCTCATATTATCCATGCGTCTTCATCCACATTATGAGACAAAATTTACTTATTTTATTAGCGGAAAAATCTCTTAAAGGATAATGATAAACTTGTCAAGAGGGAGCTCTTAGAACTAGATGTCTATCCATCAATAAAAATGCACAGCCCACCCCTTTGTATGATAACAACGTTGAATAATTATCCCGGTAATTAAAAAATAAACTTTCGGTATACACCGAATAAATTTTAAATGCGAAGCATACACATTTAATTTTCGTTTTTTTCTTCATTTGGAGCCAAATATACTACAACCGCCAAATATTATAACTTAAACTAAAAACAATAAGATGAAGAACTTAAAAGGAATAAGGTTGTACCCAACAGTACGCTTCTTCTTCTAATTAAGGAAAATAAATATAATTTTACATTTGAAATAAATGTTCAAGAAACATTTTTTTTTCAAGTCCATATTACTTGTATTAGAGAAAAAATTAAATCTAATTTAAAAATAATGACGATTATACGATATGATAATTTTTCAAACTAACCAAAATATGTTTTCAAAACATTTTTAACCCACCGGGTTGGTCTAGAGGTAAAGTTGTCGCCAGAATCAGCTGTTTAACAGCTGATTTTCGGAGACGAAGGTTCCTGGTTCAAATCCTAGTAAAGGTAGTTACTTTTATACGGATTTGAATACTAGAATGTGGTTACCGGTGTACTTTGATGGTTGGGGTTTAATTAACCATACTCTCTCAGGAATGGTCGGCCTGGGTCTGTACAAGACTACACCTCATTTACACGTCATACACATCATCCTCATCTCATTGGGTCATGGGGTTGCTTATTGTTCTAAATTGAACAGATTGCAACGTACACAAATTAGGAATAAAAAAAAACATTTTTGATGTTTTTAGGCATATTTTTAGGTACAAACTACATGATTCGAATTTGAAGATATACACACAAAAAACTTTGTTGTACAGTATCAAAGTTAATAACCAAATTATCTATTTAATTCTAAAATTATACAAACAAATTTAAAAACATTGTATATTGTCCTCTTCTTAAGTTATTCCAGAAATGGTTTTACAAGTATTATCGTTAGAAACAAAATACTATAAGTAGGCCCATTTTAAAATATCGAATATATTTATTTTTTTGTAGTTACTATGTAGGCTATAACAATTTGTTTTATCTACTAGGGGATCGTAATTGATATGTTACAAAAAAATACCAAATTTGTTTTAAAATAATATTAAATATTCTAAACAGTACTACATCTTTTAACAATCTTTAGACTTTATTATGTATCTTATTTTGAGTTAATTGGATAATTGGCTTACGCAGCATGATTGTGGCAGCAAACATTGTGCTCACGAACCACTAATTAAAACGCTAAAGTACTGTAATTACTTATCCAATAAATAACAACATTTCACAATATACCTTTTATTACCGAATTAAGTAATGATTATTAAGCTAAACTTTATTTCAGTTTATAAAATAGATTTTTATAATGATGGAAAATAATGAAGCTTCAACATTGACCTTCATTTTCTGTTTTAAGACACGTCTTAAACTTTGTTATTAACTAGGAGTTTCATTACCAGAATACCTCTCTAAAATGCCAAGGCTCAACTGGTAAATTATGTTATTAACTAATATTGATTTATATTCTATTAAATTATTAAATACTATTGCTATAAATTATTGAAGCAAAGTAAACTATAATTTGCATCAATGTAGACAGGTAATTTTATTTGATATACTAATCATTTTACAAGTTTCTGCAATGGATAAATTTCCTATAATTTCAAATACATTAAACTTAAATGATGAATAAAATTATTTAATGTATATTTAAAAAAAAATAATTCAGTAGCTAATTGACGAAACTCAAAATTAAAAACCCCGAAGAAAAATAGAGGAGTAAACATTTGAAGTTCTTTACTAAAGCGAGAATCCATTGCGGTAATATTAATTTTTTGTATCAATCTTCCTTCAAGTCGACATTCATTCTTATCCCTTCAACTGTAAAGTGGAAGTTATTGGAATGAGTAGATAGCCTTTTTCTAAATTTTGTGAAACTAAATTATTAAAACCCAAATTTCGAAAATGATAATCTTCTACGCGCATCAACTAACCAAAAAAAGTAGCTGCTTTCATTTTAAGTCTTCACAAAGTCCATATCGAGAACTTTAATATGTCAGATATTACTCAAAACATTCAACAAAAAACTTCTTTATTTATATGAAATTAGAAAAGAATATTCATAGCTTTGATTTTTATACAACAGATCTCATGTTTCACCAAGCTCTCATTTTATTTCAGTTGTTCGGTAACCTATATCTTCGTCCACTTTTCATAAAAAAACGAAAAACGGGTAAAGGAATTCTTAAAGTAGGCCTGATTAATGCAATAATAATATCTTTACAATGATGTTCCGTTTGCTTTTTCACTGAGGCTTGAATTGAATGTAGAACTCAAGAAGGGTAAAAAAATTATCATAGCCTTTCTAAACAGGCCTACACAATTATTTTGTACATAAGACAGACCAAATTGACTAGTTTATTACTAATAAAATTTACTTTTATGAAAATTATCTGTCCTCCAACAGCAAATGTTTTACGAAAAAATGAAAAGGTGAAGCTAATCGACACAGGCGTAAACATGATTAATACATTTCAACGCTATTTCAGGGAATTATTGAAAAACACACACGCAACAGTAGGCTCAAAACCCAGCACTAATTTTAAATGCAATTTCATATCTCTTTGACACACAGACACTTCTCCGTTTGAAAAGTACTTGATGCATGGACACTTTTAAGTCAATTATTTTTGTTAAAACTTTAAAGATATTATCAGCATTCAATAAATAAACATAGGAAAATAGGTTAAATATTCTTCTTAAGTGGTATAACTAAGTTATAACATACCAAGTATTAGTGTACAGTGGGTAAAGAAAGTATACCACAGTGCAGGAAGCAATAATAAATGTATCAATTTTGTGGTATAAAATTTTACCACCAGTTTTTAAGAGTTTACCTGTGGTGTGATTTTTTTACCACCAAACTTTAAAGATTTATAAAACATAACAGTCGGCATGTCTATAGAAAATGTTCCAATTTTTAATTTATTATAATTATATTTATTGTATTTTAACGTTTATTATTATTTGTTAATATATTATTTTTATAGTTATGTTTAGTGTTGAAAAGAAATATAGTAAATTACCAGTTTCTATTGTAACAAGTTCTGAGTTAAATTCTGTGATAATTTATTGCGGGTGGTGCTATTATATCATTAATTCATCCAGCTAAATATATTCTTAATATGTAACTGAAATCTTAAACGAAAAAGTTATTGAAAATGGTTGATGTTGTCAAAGATACATTTGGTAAGAAACATTTTAAGGTACCTATTTTTTTTAAGAAAAGGAATTTTTTGTAATTACGGAAAATTGAGGAAATTATTGTTTTGCTTCTACATAAATTTGAAATATGAAATAACATTCTTCAGTTTGTTTCTGAAATTTTATTATATTAAAAAGAATATATAAATATATTTTCGTTGTTTGTAATTTGTTTATTTTAATTATTGGTAAAACTGACGTGGATTTTGAACAAGCTGAGTGTTGTTATTGTATTAGTACTAGTTCTATATCTTATTTTGATCTCTATCTTATTTTAAAAGTAAACAAATTCAAATAAGTTCGTGAACTGTTTAGTATAGCGGTGTTATACGCATTATTTGATAGGGCTATTAAAAAGAAATTGCAATAGACGTCGTGCTGAACCGAATAAGGAATGTACCGTGAATCCTTGACTAGAAATAAACAAAATAACAGTTTGTTCCTTTCATTAACAATAATCGTAAATTACGCAGAGTCTTTGAAGATTTTATTTGTAATTGCAATTTAAAATAAATACAATCGTTACAAATGTAGTATCATTTATAAGATTTAAATGTGAAGTTTAAATTTTTATTTTCAATTTGCTTTCTACCGTATTACAAAAATCATGCACCTGACTCATGAAACCTTCAGTATTTCAGTTGCCTTGAAAAAAGTTATTCCAAATCAATATCAATATTCACACATACAGACTGTATTTTTATCATTGGTTATTCCTCTGCAGGCACTTAAAATTTAATGCAAAGTTACAAAATATCCTTGGGTAGGTTTCCTATAGTAAACTTTTTAAAATAGTAGATTATAAATTTTATAGTTATATTTCTGTAAAGTGGTCTACTAAATGAGGAGTTATTCTACTAAATTGTAGGAGAAGATTATAGTAAAATAGTTTAACTGATATAATAGTGCACAACATAAGTTATTCGAACGTTATAATTTAGTACGATGATAGTAAATATTAAAGTAACTAACTTTACGAAACCTATAATTTTATTTAAAATTTAACAGGATGTTAATAAAATTCAATTATAAATTTCTCTAGATATAGTCATGAGCTCATGATACCAGCAGTATTGGATTATTCAATTAATTTTCTATTTATTCACCGTAGATTTATCGGTATAATGACTTTAACTGAAAGTTTGTTACTAAATTTTCAACCGGCTCGTATTGGTCAGCGCAATAAAGAGATCCGTGTTTGATTTCCGGTTAGATCTACAATTTTATTATCACTCATTTTCATCTATCACTCTTCATAGTCTCCAGCAGTAAATCTGAAGAGGATGGGTGAATCTGTACCCATAGTGGGGATATTGAGAGAAAAAGACTAAAGTGATTTGAGCACCTGCGGAGAATGGAGGAGCGGAGATGGTCTGTTAGTCTTCAGTTGGATTCCATAAAAGAGACCAAGAAGAGAAAGATCAGCGAGGAGATGGATTGTTGATGTCATGGAGTCTATGGACAAGGAGTATTGGGGTGAGAGAAGAAAGTGGCGTCTGAGATATGAAAAACTGTAAACTACTTACAGGCCATTTCAGTCAGTAAGTTGGCACAAAGTAGCTTTACGTTTTCAAGCTTCTCCAACTGGGATAGAAATTTGGTACGCGATAATCGAATAACAGCCCGATATATGTATAACACCACCACATAAAAATTCACCTTGTAGTACCGAGTGTCTAAAAATAATAATTCCCGATATCAATATAAATACTATATAAAAGAAAATACTCGTAAGTATTTTCTTTTGTTTAAGTTTTTTATTTTAATGTTTTAAAATCTAGAGATACTAAAGGAAGTAAAATAACAGTTTCAACATTAGGTAGCTGAAAGAGTTAGATCCCGGGTGACGTCAAGGAAGACAGTGAAATTGATTTATGTTTGGTGAAAGACAAGTCTTTCACATGAATGCAAAGGTAATATAACATTTTTACGTGAAAGTCTAATAATAACTTTGTGGAATAAGCCAACGTATTGAATAATTTCTGATAGTTCCGTCCTTACTCATACGAATTTTTCCTTGTAATTCTCAAGTCAAAATTTTCAGAATCTTATGACCTTCTTGCACGTAAATTTACACCTAGAATTAATTTTAAAAATCTTAATGCTGTAATTTATAGCTACTTGCCATTATAAAGTAAAGTATATTCAAACCTTTTTGTGAATAATTATAAAAATAATCTATAGTGGTTCCAGACGTGTAATGTCTAGGAAATTAATAGTACCATTAGATTATCTATAAAATAAGATTATACGAAAAAGTGTTTTTTGAGATTATTGATTTGATCTTTCTCTTAAAGATTCTCAACTGATAAGTTAGAATGAAATAAAGAAAAAATAATTTTTGAATTTTATATAAAACAAATTGAATTTTAACAGTATCTTTTTTAATTCTTTATGTAAAGAGTTCATAAAAGGCATAGATTACCGTAATTTAAAATCCTTTTTTTGTAATTTCTTGAACTATTTTCTTTAGTAACAGGTATTTGCTACTCTCTCACATCATAAAAAATACATTTTCAACACTATGTTAAACAGTAATAGTTTTAAATCTATTAAATAAATTGTGTTTGGGTTTCTTAATAAACAATTTTCAATATTAGACGGTTGAATTTCTCACGTAATATTTTATATTTTAAGGTGCTAACCCAAACTTTAATGTCCCCGAAGGCCGCTGAAAATATAAAAATAAAATACGAGCGACCGTGACTAACAATTCGTGTTCAATTAACTTCACGTATTATCTAACGTTTCTTATTTCGTTTATTGAACATTATAATGATACTGTATTAATTAATTTTATTAATAAAAAATTTACCTTATCTGAAATACATATTTATTACGTTGTCCAAGTTAGAATTACGAAAGTTTTAACATTTCTTTCAAAAATCTAATTGATTCACTTCTGAAAAAAGGAAATAATTTTTAAGTTACATAATTTTTTTATACACCAGACCGACTAAAAATTGTGCTATTATTATTTTAAAACTATACGGTGTTTTTTTTTAATTTTTTTTTATATTCCTTAACTAAATGAATCAGTTATTTCAGAAACCCCATAGGTTAAAACTGTACATTTTTTCTTCAGTTCATTTTAGGAATAACTGAATGTAAACATACCATCCGTACAACAATCACACAAGTCTGGCTTTCCTTACATAACACTAAGAAAAGGCTTATCCTTATGGATAACAAAATTCGTCCTGCTAATTAAAAAATGAAAGTGGATGGTCTTTTGAGACTTAATCTCTACTTTCTAGTGAAAGAGGCTAAAAAGTTTCAAAGCAAAAATCTTTTTAAGGGTCTACTGTTTGTGACGATGACGAAAACATGAATAGTCCTGAAAACAACATTTTTCTTTCTTAAAGTAATGAATTTCTATTTTTATTATTGCCAAAAGCTATTTTAAGTCACTAATACAAACTAGTGAAATAAATAAATGAATACTAACTATTGTAGAACACAATTTTCTTCTGGTATAACAACGTATTTTACAGAAAACAACGTAAGTTAGCATTTTACACTAACTTATTTCAGAAACACCGTAAGTTTATATTTTCAACTTTTCTTTTAACATGTAGTTTATCTTTAAAAATACAAAAAAGTATACATTTTATACTAAAGTGGACAGTTCTCTGAACAAATTATATTTTTATATTGTTTTTTAATGTAAAGTAGTAAATTACCAGTTTTTAAATTTTTCTAAAAGTTAGTTTTTGACTTATGGGATTTCTAAAATGCCCGATTTAAATACAATAGGGCTTACTTTGATTCAATTGTTTTTCTGATTATATTTTCAGATTTCAGTTTGTATTGTGGATAGTAAAGTTTTCAGTAGTCCTGTAAAAATACTCGTATCGGTTATCAGTCTCTTCATTTTGGTTTTAAACAATGGCTTTTTAAGATGCACGCTTACTCTAGCAATAATTCAGAAGAAAATTATGGCAACAGAGGTCGGAATAGAAGACGGATATCGTGGCTTAAGAACTTGAGAACATGCTTCACAAATCTCCACTAATTTGTTTACGGCTGTAACATCTGAAATCTAGGTCGCCTGAATAATTTCCAACTTCCTTAAAGGAGACAGCATTGAAATAATATGAATAACTCTTAAAAATTACCTATACTAAACTAGCCGATGAAGAAAATATTAAATCCCTAAGAAAATATAGATGTACAAAAAGTGGTTTTTTGTTTATCCGGCTGTGAAGTAGTCACCCCTTACTTTTGTACAACAAAAACCAAAGCAACATTTTGTTTACAGGTCAGTCAGACAATTTTTAAAGTTATATTTTTCGTTGATTGATTGTGTGGATCCGAAACCGTAAAATAAATAATCAGAAATAAATAAAAATGGAAATCTCATTTGCAGAACAAACTGATAGTTTATATAACCATATTGAAGCTTATCTGGACGTACGGATTTCAGTTGTGGGAAACGGCAATCAAGTCAAATCTTGATATTTTAGAAAAGTCCAGTCAAATAATAAGGTAAATCTTGAACATTTCTAGGTACATCATTAGCAAAAACATTTATCATAACTTAGATGTCAACAACTTAAAGAATATATTTCATGGTTCAGCCGAACGTTACCAACAGGTTAAATCGTCACCCTAATTATCCGGCTTTTAATTTGCTAAATTATCAGACTTAAAAAATTTAATAATATTAGATTTACCGTATAACTTTTAGATTTCGTTCTTTATTGTTTTTATGTAAGATTAATGTTATTTAAAATTTAGATGCTAAATTGTTAACAAAATTTTTTATCAGTAGAACCATAATCAGACTTCTGATTCTAATGTGAATTCTTGTTGTTAGCGAAATTACTTTTATTGTTCTCATGTTTTATATAACAGATTGTAATGTTTAAGTTTTTTTAATAAAAAGTTAAGCAAATAATAATACACATTGTCTAGAACGCTCAAAACAAATAGATATATTCAGACCCTGCCCAGGAACCCAGGAATAAAATCGAATTCTTTATTTTTTTCAGGAGAATGTTCATTAATTTATTGAACTTACGCACGAAGGTGCTCTTTTTATTTTTATTTAAATTTATTTAAAACCTTATTTAGATTATATCATAAATATATTGTAATAATAAATATAGCTAAAAAAATTGGGTTAAAAATTTCCAATGAAAAGACTGAAATCATAGCTATCAACCCACTATGTAGGCTATAAATAAAGTGAGAATTAATGGTAAAGAATTAGATTGTCTCAACAGTTCAAACATCTAGGAGAAATCATCTACTGAAATCTAAAAGAAAAATCCACGTGGCAAAACAGATTTTCCAAAATTAAAAAAGCACAAGGAATAACCTGCCAAACGTACAAAAAAGTCTTTCAATGCATGCCAAAATCCGCCACTACAAAACAGTTGTTCTCCCAGAGGCGCTTTACGCCAGTGAAACTATTGTCCAAATTAAGAATGAAACTAAAACTGACAAACTTCTTAAAACAGAACGCAGAATTATCAGAACCTGCCTTAACAAGAATTATCAAAAAAATGGAGTATGGCGACTTTCTTCTAATGAAACTGTTTGTAAGGAAATTGATCCGATTATAAGCGTGATGAAGAAAAGGAGGAGCTCCTACTTATTCCACATTTTAAGAATGCCAAATGATAGAATTTTGAAACAACTGATCCTCAGGAACTTGAACAGGAAGATTATGGGAAGATACATCGAAGAAATTAAGAGGGATCTCAATGAAATTGGACCAGAATTGAAGACGCGTTTGATGAGGAAAAAATAAACAGTACTCTCAAAACACACAGATTTTATTGGGGAAAAGCAGAAAGACGTACGGTGGAGGTTTCAGATGAGATACGGAAACGAAAATCGGACCGTCTCAAAAAGTACTGGCAAAACTGAAGGGCTAGACTACCAATACGTTATCTAAAGAACACTAGAAATTGATTGGCTTAGTGGTCCAATATGACCTCAAAATCTAAAAAAAAGTATATATATTGTAGAAAAGGGAAGTTTTAGTAATGAAATTAATATATTAAGTTTTGTATTACGTTAGGAAATTTTATTTTATGTTTTTTTGTAAACTTTGTTCTTTTTATGTAAACCTAGTGTAAATATAAATAAGCTTAACAATATAAATCAACTCATACCCGCGCACAGGCTTCGCGGGTATTATAAAGTAAGATAGGATAAGAGATTCGTGTATTTGATTTTAGTAATAAATAAAATTAAAATAAATAAATTTATTTATATTTTACAAATTGTTTTTAAATTCATAATAATTTTTCAAGGTAGACTCCGAAGAAAATACAATCAAAGCTATGAGATTGTAAGGCAAAATAAAAATAAAGTAAAGAATTGGCATAATTATGAAAATAATTACTACTGTTTTAGTGGCAACACTGCAATGGTATTGAGTAAGAAATTCCCATGAAAAAATATACATTGAACACAGAATAACACTCCACGATGGGGGCACCTGAGAAAATATAGTACTGATAGGAGAATCTATACTACTTGCACAGTAAAATAAAGAATAACAATAACGAGTAAATAATAAACTTCAAAAACTTCACAACATGTTGCGCCATCTCCGTAAAAATATTGCACCTGTAAAAATAATTATGTAGGTTACAACCAATCAATTAATTAGACCCAGTCGGTCGAATTTTCTTATTGCAATATTGTTCTAAATCTCACACAATAATAATACCCTAATTTAATACATGAGAAGTTTGAATAAAACATGTTGTAGTTAATAATCAATTATTAGTCAAGATATTTTTTATTAACCAAATATTTTCAACACAATATTTATCCTTCACTGTCCTAAAACGCCTTATTTATTTCAAATGCTTATTTTGATATCTTAATCTAAATCATAAACATCGATTTTTTTCACGGGAAAAAACTTAAAACTGGCAATAAAAATAAATTTAAAATATCATAATAAATGACAATCAAGACTACAGTATGCTACAAGTTGTAGGCTACCCTGCTGACACTGCTACGCCTACAAAATCGAATTTAAAAACTCGTTATAACAATTCTGTGCTCATTTTTTAATTGAAAAACATTTCTGTTAAAACCAAAACATCTGTTTTTATTTTTATCCTTTGTTTTAAACAGCTGTATTTTTAAAGTCAAACATCTGACTTTTTCGAAAGCACGAAAACACCATTTAAGCCCTTAACGTTCTTTCTACTATTCAGATCGAGGATTTCAAAAACTTAAAACCTGCTCCAGAAACTGAGTATTCTAGAAATAAAATTTGATTTAAATTAGTTGAACAGTTTAGGAACGCATAAGGTACAAACAAAAAACGTTCATATTTATAATCGGGTGATTCAGAACTATACAGTAATCTCTCGGTAGCTCATTCTACAGCTAAAAGTAAGAAAAAAATTCATATAAACATAGGCCCAAAAATACTTTATTAGCGAGTTACTCAGAGTCAAAGATTTCGCCGAGAATTCAGTACTTTCTGTGAAATGAGACAACATAGACATTTTTAAGGTTGTATTAAATAGACAAATCTGACAGTTTCTTGTATGTTTGTACCTGATAAATTCAATAAAATTGGTCTCAATTATGTACCTTCATTAGTTTTAATGATATATTAGGTAAAACGCTAAAATTAGGGCAAAAAAAGAACACACATAATATGTCTTTAACGTAAAATTACTTCGGTAAATGGTAAATTAAGGTGCATTTTTTATAAATTAGATTTTGTAGAAAATTTAATTCTAAAAATATTTTTGTAAATTACTTAAGAAAAAATTGAATATTAGATATTTAAATCTGATATTTAATTTAATAAATTTATAGACGGGGTTGGTCTATAAATCGTCGCCAAAATCAGCTGTTTAACAGCTGTTTAACTGCTGATTTTCAGAGACGAAGGTTCCTGGTTCAAATCCTAGTAAAGGTAGTTACTTTTATATGGATTTGAATGCTAGACAGTGGTTACCGGTTACCGGTCGACGTGAGTCTGTACAAGACTACACCTCATTTACACGTCATACACATCATCCTCATCTCATTGGGTCATGGGGTTGCTTATTGTTCTGAATTGAACAGATTGCAACGTACACAAATTAGGCATTACAAAGAATATTTAAATTTAACTTTAAAAACAAAACAAACGTAATCGTGAACAAAAGTTTTTACTGCTTGGAAAGGCAACTAATTTTGTCCATAGGTTGAAAAATAACGGCTGATTGTTAATTTAATACTGTAGATTGAAATAAAAGTAATGAATTTCAGTTTAAAAACAATGTAAAAATTGGTTATTAGTAACCTACAAAAGGTGCTCAAATTGGCGCCCGTTTTATTCAATATACAATTTCGGCTTTAAATGGCCACCACGGTCTTCCGACCTCACGCCATCAGACTTTTTCTATTTGAACTTTTTTCTATTTGACTTTTTTTTTGGTTAAAGTTAAATTGTTTATTCAAAACAAATTAACGCACAAGAAGACTTAAGGAATCGCATAATAGAAGCGGCAGAAACTATTTAAAATACTCCTGACGTTATGAGACGCACTAGAAAATAATGGATTCGTCGAGCGAAATTGTGTATTGAGTATTATTGTGTATTTTAGTTTATTTACAGTCGCATTAACCGGCTTGTTCATTAGCGACTACTGTGGGTTAAGGAACTGGAACGGTGAATTTTGGCGCATAATAATTTCACGACCCTAGCCGGGAATCGAACCCGGGACCTCCGGTTAGTAGCCAGCACGCTAACCACTACGCCACGGAGGTGGTATCTGTTGACGTTTGTTGAATTAAGTTTTTAAAGAAACGCCCAGCCACATGATTGTGGCTCACAATTGATTGTCTCAACTAGTTGTACCCGAGTCAAATAATTACTAAGCCTCTGCTAGAATTTTGAATCAACATATAACTAGGCTTACTTGAAAAATTTGAATTCAATGAAATAATTTAAAACTTAATTATGGCCGTCTTCGTGGTGCAATGGGAGAATGTAGAGTTAAACTGCATATCAAAAGGACCTGGTTCTGTTTTTAAGGGAAAAGATCAGGAAGTTGTGATATTTTAAAACCCACAGATAACTGTTTCACAACCCATTGCAGTAAGTTGATAATAACCAAGAGGCTGCTAAGAATTTAAATAAATAGTCAATTCTGTCATAAATTTTTCTTTAACTTTAAAAGAATAATTACAATAGAAAATAGATGTAATGAGTTCTGTCTGAATTCGTGTCGTGATTTGGTTAACGAATTTAAACGAAAATATTTTTTTCTACGGTTCATGATTTTTAGTTATTGTGTGAACGGAAGTTCATGTATTATCAATTAAATTTATTTTGTGCAATAAAGTAAAAATACGAGTAACTAACTGTCTGACTAACGCAAAGTTAACTGGAATCACTATATAGAAAAATAATTTATTGTTATATTTTTATAGTTAGTTGGTCAATTTTAAACGTGGATATGCGTGTACATAAGAAAATAATAAGGGGTCCACGCCAGACTATACGCAGTCACGCACGAGTGACTATCACACCCTCAAGCATACACGTTTTTTAGTTTGGTCTGATCACCTTTCATCAGTCAGTCATTCTGTTTCTTGTGGTTCTGATATTGTTGTTCTGTACTTCTAAACTCTGCTTATTTCTTATCAAATTTATACTTATCAACTGGGCTGATGGCTATTGAAATTTGATTACGAGTACATTACTAATAATTTTTTAAGTGACAAGTAAGGACTTCGAATTAAATTTAAGTTTTATAAATTTAATAAACAGTGAATTTGTGTAACCTATCTAAACCCTTCAGATATGACCAACCTTCAGCCATGGCGATAGTTATAGAACTGAATATTTTATAATAAGTTATATCAAGGAGAAAGCCTTATTAATATTATAATTTAAGTAGTGAGTCTTATAAATTTCTGATTGATGAACTGATTTGTTCGACCGTATACGCCGATTCTTTATGTATCCATTCTTTCTCTCTACTTTAAATTAACTAAATTAGATCTCTGCAAATTTTAATGCGATTCAATAATTTTGATCTTTTTAAATTACTATATATATTATAGTGTAATAAAATAATATAATACGGGTTACGCAATAATTATTACCAGTTAATATCAAACTGTACTAGTTAGATCGGTACATTATGAACTACACGAAAATACTTAATTTAAAAAATGATCATTGAAATAGGCAATAAATAACGTTCATTCTGGTATTAAAAAATAATGCAGGTTTATGCAACATGATTGTTTTAAATATTATTATCAAATATTGATTCACTTAATAAATCTATTCAAATAAATTATTTTAACGTGATTTGTCGTGGTGTGGTTTACAATGAGTTTCAATATTTTTGTTAATTTCTTTTTGAAAAAAGTACTTCCCAGTATACCTAATCTATGTAAATCTTTCCTAATTGGTTATATATCTCGTATTGGTTTTATGTAAAAAAATATAATACTGTTTTAAAATGCTATATAGAAAATATACTAGTCCACCAACTCAGTGATCTATTGGTTAGCACGCTAACCTGCAAATCGGAAGGTCCCGGGTTTGATTCCCGGGCTAGGGTCTGGAAATTATTACATGTTTAAAATCAACTGATCCTTAACATAAGATAGTTGCTAATGACCAAGCTGTCAATGTGACTTTAAATAAGTTAAATATATATCTAATGTTGCAATTTGTTCAATTCAGAACAGCAAGCAACCCCATGACCCAATGAGATGAGAGGGTGATGTGTATGACGTGTAAGTGAGGTGCAGTCTTGCACAGACCCAGGCCGGCTATTAGAGTATAGTTTATTGAACTCTAACCATGAAAGCACACCTGTAATCACTATATAGTATTCAAATCCATATAAAAGGAACTACTACCTTTAGCCTACTAGGATTTGAACCAGGAACCTTCTCCTTCAAAAATCAGGTGTTAAACAAATAATATACTAAAACAAATTTTATGAGACCGCCTCCTTGGCGTACTGACTGGCGCGCTGGCCTACAAAGCGAAAGGTCCCGGGTTCTATTCCCGGCTGGGGTCTGGAAATTTGAACACGTTAAAACCAACCGTTACAGTACCAAAAATTTGTTAATAAACAAGCTGTCTATGCGACTCAAAATAAACTAAAAATAAGTTATGAAAAACGGTAGGCGATCTCGATGGATATTCAACTGCAACCTATCCAATTGCTACGCTGAACAATTTAATTTTTGAGGTAAATAATAAATCTCAGATGATTCATTAAATAAATTGGTTATTTGCTTCTCCCGGTTTCACTTAACTCTTTATTTTTTCTAAATATTACTTTCAGAATCTAAAAGTTGATTTTCAGAATTGCATCTCTTAGTGAATGTACTGAAATAATATTTATTGTTTTACAGTAGTTAAGAGATTTCTACCTCTTAGTAAAAAATGTTAAAATCGTTTATGCAATTTACTGGTAGCAATAATATTACAATATAGTGATACAGTACGGTATGTGGCTCACCGGATGTTATTATGACAAGAAAATCTATCAGTATACAGCTGCATAGGCTATATTCTTCATCAGAAGTAGAGCACGAGACTGGCACAACCTATACGCCGTAACGTTAGAACATAAAAATGAGTGACGTTAGACACAATATGTCCAGTCTGCCCGACATCCTGGATGGTCCAGTTTCCAAAATAAATTTTCTAGAAACTTTCACTATAAAATCAAGTTTCAAAACGAAAAAGCAATACAAGAATGAGGACTTTTTAAAAAATGTAATGGAAACTTTGATTAAAAGTACAAAATAAGCAATTAAAATAATAAGGTAATAATTGTAATAATAATTAATAATTGTAATAATTAATTAATAATTAATAATAATATAATAAAAATTAATAATTATAAAAAAATAGTAATAATAAGGTAATAATTAAGTGTCTCCGTGTTTGTGTTTTTGTAATTGAATGACTAAAATGTACAGAAAAACTATATGTACAATACCGGTTTTCCGCCTAAGAAGCTAACTTTCATCGGTACCTTGGAAATCATTTTAACAAAATCTAACTGCAATTATAACACGCAGTTTTTTTGATATGTACCATTTGTACATTTTTCCATTAGATATGAGATATTTATGGTTCATTTCAGATTAATTAGATTTCCTAAAAATATTCACCACTGAACGTTTGTAATTAATTGTACTTTACCTCGGGGGTACAAGGTTGTATTATTTTCCCTAACTCAGCTTCATATCTGTAGAGATAGGTATAAAGGGCTTAATTTGAAAATAGTAATTTTTCGGGAGAAGCAAATGAAAATTTAATTTTAATTTAATTTTATAATTTATATATTTTTTATTATTTTAGGATAGATTTTGCAATTGTGTTTTCCAAAAATTGTTTTTATAATTTGTTATAGTACCTTTCTTTTGTTTTCTACTTAAAAACGAAAATAAAATCCCTTTTACTTCTCCGCTGTGGCTTTGTTTTCGGGGATGGGGGGAATTCATGATTTAAGACCTTTATACCGTTTTCAGTGTAACTTAGTACCTTTTGACCAGTTAAATTCTTAATAGTAATAATATGTTAATTTATGTACAATCACTGAGATAAAGGCTTCTGAATACATTTAATAATATAAAAAATGATAAATATTTTTTAATAATGTTATATAATTGTTTCCATCTATTTTCGATATTTACAATTAATTATATAGTACGATAATTGTATATATAATACTTTAAAAGTGCATAAATTAGATGACGTGGAGTATAAATCCTACGAAAATCGATGAAACTTTATTTTCAAACAGTAAAATTTATTAAGAGTGCTCATAGAAAAAATTTTGTTTTTTACGACAGACTTAAGTTTAATACACAGCATTTTGTGTTGGAAAAAGTCATTTCGGAACATCTAGGTTTGCTAAATAAATTCAGTTTTGAATATAAATTTCTAATGAAATAAAAAATAACTGGAGTAGAATAAAATTAGCTAAGTTAATATAAATTGTGTGCCTACTTTCACATAATTCTATGTAATACTTTTTTTTAAATGACCTTGATTAAAAAACGGGGCTGAATTAGTAATAAAACCGTTAATCTATAATTTTTAAAATATTTATGAATTATGCATGCATGCATTTCTTTTGTTTATTATAAAATGAAAAAAATAAACAACAAACTTGAACTTATTTAGTTGATTAGTTTAATAACAATATTGGATAAAATACATAAAATAGTGGAGTACAAAAGGGCAGGGGAGAACTGTTAAGCGTGACGAAGGAAGTACGCAGCAATGTTTTGTAAGCTGGAAACTGGAAGCCGCGAGCCGCGTTACCTTGTCAGATTACGACACTTCTACATCTACTAAAAAAAACAACAAGACAAGGTAAACTGAAGTACCTACAAAAAGACAGGCAGAGTGAGTGAGCGAGCTGAAGACTGACAATGTAAGCAGATCACGATGAAACAATTTTAAGATAAACAATTTTACGTTTTAGGGAATAATAGGTTAAAATGGATCTAAGCAACTGGTCGGCTAGATCTAAAAAGATTGACCAGCGGTTTGCGCTTGAGTTAGATCTTATTATTTACTTGTTTAGCAACACACGTTACATTAAACTACGTGGAACGTACGGTTTAAAAGAAAAATAATGATAATAATGTTGTCCTGGGTTAATTATTGCATTACTTTTACGATTAGACACGACTTGTCCTTAATCACTATTTCACATAACCAAATGTACGAATTTAAATTAACAACAGACAAACTCACAAATCTTAATTGACTTCAAGACCTTCACACATTCTTCATATAAATCTATAAGCTATTTAAACTAAAAATAACATACTAAATTGTAAATCTGCACATTATATGAATGTCGAAAATAGTTATCACTTAATATTTTATTTACAGAACATAAAGCAAATGCAATATAAAACTAACATTCACTAAAACACAAGTATTTCAAGCTCCAATAAGTTCAAATTAAGAAACAAATAATTGTGCTGCAATGTCAGAAGGATATTATAAACGGATTAAAATATATATACCTTGACAATGTATAAGTTATATGCATTTCAACCATGTTTTGATTATAGTAGCCTACTATTGTAAATTATTCAAGTTTTGTTAAAAATAATATACAGTATTCCTTACAAAATGATATGAAACCCCAAGAATCGAAAATCTTTCATGTAAACTACTTTGACAACTTTAACATTTATAAGAAAATTCATAAAAAATCACGTTACAATGTTAATATTTATTCTTTATTATCAATACAAAGTAACTCATAAGAGCGAATTAAATGAACATAAGTTTATATCTAAATGAAAACAGAGATATTATGATATAGCTTAATAAAATAAATATTGAACAAAAGTTTCCTGTAAATACCTCAGTTTTCAATAAATTCGACAAGAAATCAAAGATCCTTCGTTTTATTCTTGACTAGGTTTTAAAAAATTTTCAAATGAAACACGCATGTATAATATGTAGACTATACTCCTTAACTTATTCAGAGCAATCATACGAGGGGGTACCCAAAAGAAACCGGAATTATTTTTTAAAACTATTTATTTTTAATTTTTTTACAAAAGAACCTTATCCCCTTCAAAATACTCTCCATTACAACTAATACATTTGTCCCACCGGTGCTTCCACTGTTCAAAACATTTTTTGTACTCCTCTTCAGTGATGGTTGCCAGCTCATCCGTCGTTTTTTTCTTGACATCATCAACGTTGTTAAATCGGAGACCTTTCATGCCCTTCTCATGCGTGGGAACAAGAAAAAATCACACGGAGCCAGATCGGGTGAGTACGGTGCGTGTGGTAGCAAAACCATGCCGTTTTTCGCCAAAAACTGGGTAACCGAGATTGCCGTGTGTGCAGGCGCGTTGTCGTGGTGGAAAAACCAGTCCCCTGTCTGCCACAAATTAGGTCTTTTACGACGAATGCTGTTTCGTAGTCTTCTTAACACTTAAAGATAAAAAGTCAATGGTCTGTCGTCGGTCTGTTCGTACAATTTCTTTCACTTTCACAACATTTTCGTCTGTTCGGGAAGTCGACGGTCGTCCAGAACGAGGTTTGTTCTCAATCGACATGTCGCCATTTTTAAAGCGCAAAAACCACTCGTACACTTGGGTTTTTCCAATAGCGTCGTCTTTGTAAGCTGTGTTCAACATTACAACTGTTTCCGCGGCGTTTTTACCGAGCAAGAAGCAAAATTTCACAGCCGCACGTTGTTCATTAAAACTTGCCATCATGAAAAACGACACGAGCACAAAACAGCAGTAGCGAGAACAATCACTGCACGAGAACAGAACAAGCTAGATCAACGAACAAAATGGCATTGAACTGGCAATGAGTAGCGCTACAAGCAGCCTAGTGGCGGGAATTTGTACTGCACAAGCTCCGCCCACAGCAGAGCTATTCCGGATACTTTTGGGTACCCCCTCGTACACATGATCAAACTGTTGAAACGACTTTTGTTCTCAATCCTGAGTTACAGGATGTCTCTTAATTTTCTGGGGAACCCTAACATAGTTTTTCAATTTTATCTTGCGTTAAATTATATTTTTTTACAACGGTCTTACAGTAAACTCGGTTGGTTTACAAAATTGTGTATCCCTGTTAAATAGATCTTGTGTTTTTATAATTGCTGAAATTAGGCCATTGTTAATAACAATCAATTTCAGTAATACCACTGTTATAAAAATAATAATAAAAATTAGGATGCGTAACTGTATTATTGCAATCAAGTTCAGGTTAAAAACTAATTCGGTGAGGGCAATATTATTCTTTCTTGTAGGATGACAAAAAGTTGGTTTCTGGTAGTAGATTATTTAAAAAATTCAGCTTTCATAAAAATAAAATATGAATACCAAATTAAGATTTTCCTATATTCTAAATTCTTTTCCGATTCGATAAAATTAATGCTGTAGCTGAGTGAACAGATACACAACCAATCAATGAAGCCTTCGGCGTACAATAAAGAGCCGAGCGGCGGTTTTTTCACTTGTCTGCTAAGGCGAAGTACCAATTTCGATTCATTGTTGACGCCTGAAGAATTCTCATTCAGTTTCTTACAGGGAATAATTTGTGTTATCTATACGAACAAGAAGATGAAACAAATCAACAAAAAAATAAAATTGAATGTTTAAATACTAAAACCGATATGAGAGAAGCTGAGAAGATTGAGAGAAAGAATTTCCGCAAGATAATGGGTCCGAAGATAGTAAACGGACAATATAGGTTAAGAGAAAGAACAGAACTGTGCAAGGAAAATGAACGATTAATGGAAACGATTAGGAAAAAAGAAAATTTCTGACACATGAATAGAACGGTTGACAAAATCAATTTTTAAGACACTAAATAATAGACCAAAGATGTCGGAAATATGGTTCAAAGAAGTCAGAAAGGACATTGAGAAACCCGAAATAAACAGAAACTTAATGAACCAAACAAAATTCAAACTAATTACGGACTTTAAGGGCCTCCATAAATAGCAAAAACAAAACACCGGGTGGACAGATGAAAAGAGAAAACCTACAGAAAACGAATGTTGAGAATTTGGGCTGCAAAAAGAGATTCCAGAAACGTATTAAGTCACCTTAAGTAGTCTAAAATTGGCCTTATATGAAGATAAAACAAAGGTTTTTCTTGTTGCTCTGTATGCTTCTTATCTCAAAAAATGTAAAATAATTCTGTTAACCACTAAAATTAAAACTAGAGATATTATCTCATTCGATAAGTATTGTATTTTTAAATAGGCTACAAATTATGATCACTTAATTTTCTATGTATCCATCCAACAAGGGAATAAATAAAATTAATGTACATTACACAGCTCGCATGTATAACACACCAATGACAAATAATAAACTATTAAATCCATACCTAGAATATTACTATAAAACTCTTACAAAATTTTTGAACCAGTTCAACTATTTTTAACACTTATTTGATCTACATACATAAACATATTTTTATGAATAAAACAAGTTTGTAAGTGACCGTATTTCTTTAAAGATCACCAGATACGAGTATATTGTTTGATGGAATGTAGTTTACTTATTATCTTCTGCCATTCTATGCGTCTTGTCACAGTATTATGCAGTTAAAATAAGTTGTTATGTAGATTCATATAAACCTAAATAAAACAAAAAGTTGGTTCATTTTGTTTTACCTTAAGTCACATTGACCTCTTGTTAAATAGCTAGGCTATAACGGTACGATAGATCACGAAATAGTATAGCAGATTTTTAACGTGTTAATTTATTCAGAAATGAAATAATCATAAAAGAAAACAAGAGAATAATGGTCGGTAAAGTATGGAAGGAGACGGTTTTAAAGTCTTATCACACCTTGGTTCTGCTAATTTTAATGTACCGGGTAGCCCATATGTCGGTTTCCCCATGAGATGAGACATTTCATTTTGATAAGTTGGTAAGAGTGTAATGTTGGCAGCATCACGTACAAAATTCATTAGTTGTCTGTAACAATGGCTAGTGTGAGGTACGTCACCGTGTAGCTGCTATTTTTTTCCTTCGTAACGGTACTTTTAAAATGTGTAAAACTTAACAACGAGTTTATATGCTTCAGTTGTGATGGAAGCATCGTAAAATACTGCTAAAATACGGGAAGAATTTAGTGATAAGTATCCCGGTGTGATACTAAAGCTATCAATAAAGTAAAAATTTTTTGTGATGGTTACCAACGTTTTAAAATAATCTGGTTGATGAAGAAGATGATAGTAATATTCTGGGTAAAATATAAAAAGAAAATTTGAAGAACCAGTATTCAGATTAACAAAATATATGAAATTTGATAAGTAAAAGAAAAAATTGCTCACTGAAAAGAACCGATAGTTGAATCCTATAGAATGTGACAGATTAAAAGTTTTGTTTAGATTCTGGTCGGAAATTGAATCCAAGACTTCTGCAGTCGCAGTATAAGTACTGTAAAGTGGTGTGGTAAGAATGTGGCCAAGTGAATGTTTCATACAAAGTGTTTCTTCGTCTGTTTTTTTTTTCAAGGTGATCACTTTTTAAGTATTACAGCAGCTGATTCTTTTGTGTGACAGTTTTTATCTAGGGTAGACAACCTGGCGTCTCTCGTACCTATTTTGAAGTTACAGAACTTAACCCGCTGACAGAATTCAATAAACCCTAGTTAAAACGTAAGCCTACTGTTCAAAGAAATATATTTTTAAATCGTTTGCTTGTATCTTGAAATAAAATTTATATATTTGCCTATTATCTTAGAATAATATTTGTAATATTGGAAGCAAACTATATTAAACTATTGTAGTAATACAAAAAAGTTGTAATTCTAGCAGAGCGTGTTCACTCGTGCGTAATCTGTTACATTTTTTAAACTACCACCGAGTTTCTGCTGTGTCCTCCCACCTACCGTATTTTACTAGCCCTGGTATAGCATTATACAGTACATTTAATGACGTCATGGCGGCTATCACTTTGCCACAAATTATCCATTTACTTCATTTATTTTTTAACAGACTTGTATTATACCGGTCATTCAAAAATAAAAAATAAAATATAAGATCGGTTTTTAATGATATAACTATATTACATTATAAAATTCGTTTATTATAATTTTTAATAAAGAATATCTTTCTTTCATTATGTTACATTTCAAAATAGATTCTATTTATTATTGTTTAAGGGGAATCGTGATGGTTTTACTCTCTAAAAAGGTTACCTAACCTTTTATTTTATCAGTATTTAATTAATTTATTTCAATGTGTTAAACATCTCGTTTGTTAAGTTACTATTATGTATTCTGTTTTTGTAATTTAATATTTTATAGACTTCTGAAGAGAAATTGATATTGAGCAAAATAACAAAATATTATTAAATTTTTTTTCCTAATCAATTACTGAAATGATTTTCCAAACAAAAGTTGTTTTTATTACTTTAGGAACTAAAATAGAATTGAAAGGAAAAATGATAGAGCAGGTCAAATACTTTAATTACCTTGGCAACGGATATAACATATGATTGTGATAAAGATTTGATAAATAAAATAACAAAGTTTTAGAGAATATGCGGCAATACTCATTCGGAACTTGAAAAACGAAACAATACGAGAGACGAGGATCAAATTCTACAATACTATTGCCATACCTACTTTCCTTTATGGCAGCGAATCTTCTATACATACAAACAACAATGATAGAAAAATCTAAGCTGCAGAGATGAGATTTTTGCGTAGTGTGTTGGGATGCTCTTGAACGGACAGGACAAGAAGTGATGAAATAAGAAGAGTTCTGTCTGTTCCACCACTATGTGAGAAGATCTTACAGAATCGAAGAAACTGGTGCAGTCACTTGAACAGAATGCATATGAGAGGATGCCAATAGACTCAAAATTGTAGACCAATTGGTATGAGAGATGTGGGAAGACTGAGTAAGAGTACCGGAACAGGTTCACTAAATCTACACTTTGAAATGAAGAAGAAGATTACTTTAGGAACCAAACACTGATATTTGTATCAAGAACACCTGATTCGATTCCCAGTTAGATGTACCATTTTTCTCATCACTCATTTTGATCACCCTGCATTGTCTGCATTAGAACTAAATGTGCAAAACAGGTGGACTTAAAACCAAAACACAGTTAACTGATATAGAAGGTTTGGTATTGTTGAAAAATCGGAGTTTTCAAGATGTTTACTGAATCAGCTATTGATGTTTAACTTTACAGTAGGGTTAATTCTTAACAGTAAGAGCAGAATAATTAAATTGGCGAATACTATTGAAAAGTATACCTCTTGGGAGACGGTATTAATTTTTGGTTTCTCCTCTGAACTAAAGAGAATATACAAAATTTTTGCCACCATTACTACTTATAATGAAACGTTCTTTTGCTTGACCGCAAAGTTTGGCGAAGTTTAGCTTTGTTTATCCTAGTTGGTCGAAGGAGTGATCATTTTGTTGAGTGATCCATAAATAGATAATACTTAAGATGTAAGGGCAGTCGTGATTGGCAATTCTCGTTTCTTTTTGCATTTTTTCTCTACCTGGTCTAGGTAAATACCGAAATAGTATGTCCTTAGGGTAAAATTTATAATTAACGTTGATAAAATCATTGGCTTGAAGGATTTAAAACGTGTCAGTGGATATCACGCCATTTCAACTAAAATAGCCATCGCATTCAGTGGTTGTAAAAGGCGTTGAACTAGGTCAGTGCTACATTTCGTTACCATCTGTTATTATTTATTATTAGGGAACTATTAAAAAATATCAATAAAGACTGTTTATGTAGCTCATTTATTTATTTATTTATCTATCTATCATAAACATAAACAATCATATCATTACATAAGAATTATCCGTTCAAAATAAAAGTAATAAAATATGTATTCAGAAGTACTACAGCACAAACTGAATGAATTGAATAATACAATTACCTATGAAATGGAAATGCGAAATACTTCTTTTCTTCCATTTTCAAAACCCCAACTACTAGAAATTTCTCTTTCGTTTTGAGTCGGGTTATCTCCAGAACCGGTAGAGCTCATACAAATTTTTCTTTCGTTTTGAGTCGGGTTATTTCCAGAACCGGTGAAGTTCATACAAAGTTCTCTTTCGTTTTGAGTCGGGTTATCTCCAGGACCAGTAGAGTTCATACAGTAAATGACTACATGTCCATAAGAAAGTTCTAGAATAACTAAAAATAATCATCGAGTCCATCTTGAGTGAAATGTAATGCTCTTAAGTGAAGGTACTTAATTTGCTCAGGTACGCAAGGCAGTGTTGTCCCCCTTGTGTTCGGTTCTAGAGAAGCCATTCCTATATTTACGGAACAACATCTCCGTCTTCAAGAAATTTACTCTGAAGGGTTAGTAAAGACTTTATCTATGATGTGCCTTAGATCATCGTTGGATATTGTCTAGAGCCAATGACTATTCTAGACCATTAGCCAGGATATTCTAGACCAATGACCGTTAAGATATCTTTTTGATATTTGTTATAAATTGTAAAATAACTTAGTTTGTTTTTAAAGTTTAAAGTCATTTCATTTTGTAAATAAGTTAAACAAGTTGTGGGAAATAGCAAAATGAGTCTCTTTTGAAGAATAAAATCAACCCCTTTTTAAAAATTTAAATTTTTCGTTTTTTATTTTTGTTTAATACAGACTGGCCAATATATAGCATAGAATCCCATTTTCCTGGAAAAATCCTACTCGATAAGGGTTCCAGTTATACGTATGACCTTAATAGGCAGGCTTCGGACCAATCCGTGCATAGTTTCATTGCTCGTGGAAAGCAGTAAAATGGGTTATTGCGATGAACCCGGACGAGGATGATTCTGGATATTGAGTGTGGCCAGCTTATGGAGAATGATTCAAACAAGTGCTGGGTGCACCCAGTTTTTGTATTTTTATTTGTAATGGGTAAGTTCTCGGTGCCTTGAGGGTGTGACCGTGGACTCAGTTGCGTCGTCGGAAGCTTCAAAAGTTAGGATTGAGGGAACTAGAGCGTCGGCTCGCCTGTGTTTGCCCTCTATGAGGATGTTTGTTTCATCAACTGTAATACTAACTTCGTTCAGTTTGTCACCTGGAGCCTAAAGCCGTATGCTGTCGCAATATGGCCAACCTACTGGAAGGTAAATCCAGAAAGAAGTTCTGTCCTCAGTTTCTAAACTACTGAGCTAAAACTAGGTAGGGTACTACTCGTATGAAGGACCCGACACAAAAATTTTCATTTGGTTTGAAATAAAAGTTGTAAGATTTTAAATTCTCTACAAGTTTTATTATGTACATTTTGCGGTAAAATGCATATTAAAGTCACAATTTAAAAAAAAACAATTTTTTTCGTGAATACAGCCTTCCCAAGAATTTCAGCAGACATGGCGCCTACCCTATCTTGTAGAGCAAAAAAATTTAGTAAATGAGGCAATTTAAAAAAAATCGTAGGAGCCGTTTTTGAGGAAATTGCAAAAAAGTGAAAAATGACTCAAATAAACTACTACTTCCGGTTGACCGATTTTTATGAAAATATTCGTGTTGAGTCCTTTAGTGGTACCTAACCTTTGTTTCAAGTTTTAAGTTCGTACGATGTTCCGTTCTTGAGATATTCTGTTCACACACACACAGACCAATCGCTAAAACATGTTTTTTGGGTTCAGAGGGGTCTGAAAACGTGTAGATCCGGTGAAAACTCGATTTCGAAAAATCGTCATGAAAACAATACTTTCCTTCCTATATAATATTCATAATATAGGCAAGAGAAAGTAATTAACTTATGTACGATACTTATTTCAAATGGGCTTAAGTAGCGTGTGATGGATCACTTAGCTTTGCACGCATAGCAAGTCATGTGGTCACGTATGACGAACCAGTTAACTAAGATCATTAATCTTCTTCACGTATACAAAGATTCGCGTACGATCCACTCACGGTTGGAGATGGTTTACTCTACTCTGATTCTACTTCAATGAATAAGTTTACATAATAAAATAAGCAGTATAAATAGATAGTTTTATTTGTGAACGAGTATAAAATTATATGAAGTAATCCATTTTAATTTGTACTTTTTGTCAATAAATCCAAGAAAAATAATGAAGTAGGCCTAACTTATGGAAATTAAAATTATAACAATTTAAAAATCTATTACTAAATTCTGTATTAATTTAATGGTTATGGGAACAGCAAAGTATAAGTTAACATTAACATACACACAATGTAACTACTCCTCATGAGATTTATAATTGGTAAGATACATTAAGAAATTATTTAATTGCAATCATAGTAATACTACAATGTGTAAATTACATCATATTTCTTAATAATTATAATATAGTAATACAAACAGCAAGTATTATGTTACATATATGTGAACATTGTAAACAAAATGTGTAATAAATTATATTTTTAATATGTAGAAAATAACACGCATTACTTTCGTAAAGCGTTTCATTTTTTAATACACGCATAGTGAAACTGCATTGTGGGAATTACACTATAAACATGCTTAATAGTTTTATTATTCTGCAATTTTTTTGTAATTTCTTCAATCATTTTGATAAATACCTGTTTCATCAAATCAAATTAATTTAAAAAGTATAAGACAATCGATAGTGAATTATCATATTATAAATTTAAAAATAAGAAAAAAATCGTGAAAGATTTATTTGGTGTGGTTTACTTCATGGAATTAAAATTTGGGTGTTTGAAAATCAAAATAAATCAAGATTAGACGATTCAGATGTGGCTGTGGAATCTAAGGGTGCGTATAGACGCACGAACCAAACGGTTCGCGAACCGTTTGTGAATTAGTTGTTCGTTATATTTGGACGGGGTTCACGATCAGTTTCCAAACGAACAGAAAAGGAAGTGTTTGCAGTTCACAATTGTACGGCGTTGCGCCTGGTTTATTACTTCTCGCGAACCTCCACTCTCTAACTTGTAAAATACCTTTGTTAAATGATTTTATTTTTTATTATATTCTGTCAAATTTATTTTATTCTCCCACTTTTTATTTAACTATAGAGTGTTCAGAGAACAATGTTTACAAATTGATTGATGTTTATAAAACCGAATCTTTACTATAGGATCCTTAACGGTTGACCGCTAATCCGGTTTAACTATTATTAATTGACATTAAACAGTTTTCCTAAAACAACTGAGGAATACTTTTTTCGGTATGCCTATTCCTTTTGAAATCTGAGTGTTGTTTCCAAGTTTTCAAAATGTTCTTTATACTGGTTGGCCCATACGTCAGTTTCCCCACATAACGGAAGAAGTGATGGTTTAAGGCGTTGCAAGTTAATGGAAAAAGAAACTTACAGGGAAGAAAAAATATATTATTTGAACTGTACTTACATAATACCTTTGTTATAGCCTATGTTATAGGTTGTTCAAAATGTCCACCATTATTGTCTACACACTTCATACAACGAATAAAAACTGATTGATAAAATTTTCAACAATAACAATTTATCTTCATTGACGGTGACAAATGTATTTTCTATTATGCTTTTTAGTTCGTCTAGGTTTTGTGGTTTTGAAGAAAACACCAATCCTTTATAATACCCCACAGTGAAGATCACATGTGGTTAAGTCTGACGAACGCGCAGGGCAATCAATTGTACCACGGCGACCAATCCATTCATTAAATTAAACGTGGAATTCAAAAGCTCTTGAACTTCGATACCGAAATTTGCTAGAGCCATAACCAGAAGAAATGATCCCATCTTGCGATCAAAAATTGTAAACAGGATTGTTTTCAATTTCCGGAAAGAATAGTTCCTGTAGCACCTGTAGCCTAAGTAACTTTCCGAGTTAACATTTCACTCAAAAAAATAAGGATCTATCAATGCAGTACTTGAAATTTCTCCCCATACCGTAACACCAGGCACATTGAGCTCTTCTTGGAATACCTTATGAGGATTTGCATCCGACGAGTACACGCAGTTACGTCGATTAACACGAACATTGAATTTGAAACATGCCTGAACACACCACAAAATTGATCGCAAGAAACTTGGATCGGCTTGTGTACGGAGAGCGACTGTCTCACAGAATTCTAATCGCCTATCAGGATCACCCTCGTAAAGAGCTTGAAGTAAAGATGTACGATATGGCTTAGTGACTCAATTCACTTTAATGAACAATAAAATTAATTTTATAGGTGCTTGCTGCTAACGTAACAATGTTACAAACTTATTGACATAAATATCCCATTTCATGGGGAAACTGACACATAGGTCACCCGTTATATCCCGTTTTTTTTTAAATTGATTTCTTTTGTGAGACTAGGAGATTTATAACTTAGCCCCTATTATATTTTTGTGCTTTATTTCGTTTTGGTCGAGGGGTCTCTGTAGTCAAGCTAATAGCTTAAGTCCTGCTACTTTATGTAGTCCAATAATCTGTATTTTATTATTAGCGCATAGTAGGATTAATATAATACGATAAAATATGTATTTTATTATTTTTAATTGAATAAATCGATGCTGTAGAAGGAATAATCTTTTCAATTATAAATTGTACTTTGGTATCATTATTGGAAATATAATATTAAAAATTATTACTACAAAAGTAATAATAATAATAACAATACCCTTATAAAATCAAAGTTTTAATTTTGTTTTAAATGTAATTGTACCCACACGCTTTTTCATGACTATAACTTTGTTGAGTAATATATTACAAGACCATGAAATAAGAGATAGATTTCTGTTTCACTTTAAGAGATACACAATTTTCCAGTCGAGAGCCTTTTAATATTGGAACGGGTTGCTCGGTCACTCAGTCAGTTGTGTGTATTTGTAAATACTGTATAATGTAATGGCATCTGGTAATATAGAATAAAAATATTTCCTGCTTTGTTATTGCTCGGCGTCTTGGTAACGTTTGCCCGCCGGTACACGTCCCTTTTGTAGCGCTCTTTGGTCAGCAGCCCATATACCTACTCGTACTATCGCGTCAAACAAAATACTCTGTACACCGATACATTAATGCGATTTACACAATTTATGATTAAACACTAATAAAAATAATAATAATATAATCTTCATCGAGTTCATTCTACCATATCGTATAAAACTACAGCGGTCACCCACCACCGCTGTTTATTATTTTATGTTGCTACAATCAGCAATATAGATAACCGGAAATTTTAAAACAAACATACCACATAATACATCAACAAAATAATAATAACCAATTTTTGATTTGTTGTATTCATTTTCTAATTCAATATATTAAGTAGCCTATATATTTTGAAATATATATTATTCGAATATAACAAGTGATCCGTAAAACTTTTACTTTTGTGGCGCCAAAAATATTTTTCTTATACAAAAAATAAAACACATAGGTACGAATACTTCAAAATTGTTCACAAAAACAATAATTATGTTTTAATCAAAAACTTTTTTCGATTTCAGTTTTCTAAACATAATCTAAGGTAATTTTAAAAAAAATTTATTATTAATAAAATTATCATTATTATTGATATTTTTTATACAAATTTAATGGTAGGCCTACCTGTTTATCATTTATATTCATTGCTGTAAGAAAAACTGTTTAACATAATTCTTGTACCCTATTTAGATTTTATAATAGTAACCTATCTTTTTAGTAGTTAGGTATATTAGTATTTATAAATTTTTTAAATAATATTTTTGTTTAATCCTATGCGCGGACAGAACTCTTCGTGAAGAAGAGTTTTTGCGTATAAGTATAGGACTATTTAGTTAAAAATATTGTTTATACTAAGCTATAACTACTACTAATACTACTTCTTTTTTTTAACATTAAGAATTATTTACAAACAGTTTAACAAAAACTTTCAGTAAATGTTGTGATAATTAATATAACTTGAAGAAGACAGCACTCAGCAGCGTTGCTTCCGTGTGATCGTTTGGTTAAACGTTATGAAGGGTTTCTTCTTAATCCTGGTGACGTATATTTTTTTTTTTTTTACGGATGAAGTGAATGAAGGTGTGAAAAGGAGTGAATGAAGACGTGATACTGATGATCTATGTAATTGATGATTGAAAATTCATTAGATGATTAGTTGTAGATTAATGAGAGCTATCAAGATTTAGTTCATTGAGAAATAAGAGTTGACCATCCGCAATATAACTTTGTGTTTTTAATTTTAAAAAGATGGTTAAACATTTTTTATCAGGTGAAACGAAATGGAAGATCTAATATTCTCGCCTTCTTGAGTCTTTGATTTTCAATATTGTCATCGAGAAGATTTATAGCCAAATGATTAGAATGAATGTCCAACTTGGTTAAATACTTTTCACTCCGGCTGCTAATTTCTTCTCTCACCGTAGGTATGCCCAGGTCACGATGGAGTACTTCATTAGGCACATACCAAGGTGCACAGCATATAAGGCGAAGAAACTTCGATTGAAATCTCTGTAATATTTCTACGTTAGACGTACTTGCTGTGCCCCAGAGTTCAATTCCATAACTCCAAACTGGTTTTATCATCACCTTGTACAGTGTCAATTTATTTTCCAAAGACAACTGTGATCGCCTCCCGACAAGCCAATACAGTTGTCGTAATTTAAGTCCGAGTAGTTTCCGTTTGGTCCATATATGTTTTTTCCACGTCAATCGCCTGTCTAGATAGATTCCCAAGTATCTCACATCATCTGAGTGTGGAATTACGTTGTTGCGAAACGTTACTGGTGGACATGATTCTCGTTTCATCGTAAAGGTTACGTGTGCAGACTTCTGTTCATTTACTTTGATCCTCCATTTTTGGCACCAGTCTTGAATGTTATTTAGATGTTGCTGTAGTTTTTCAGAAGCATGGACTGAAGAGGCATCAGACGCAATAATAGCAGTGTCATCGGCAAAAGTTACTGTTGTTACAAGTTCATTAATACTACTTAATACTACTTAATAGTAATGTACTACTTAATTTAGAGTCATAAATTGTATTATGTTTAACTAAATAAAATCATAAAATTTCTCAAACATGATACGATAAAAACGTAGTCAGCGTACGGTATCCAATAAAAGTGTTTTTAACTTAAGTGTTTTTAATTCCTTAACTCATAAACTTTAAAGAGTAAGATTTAGTCTTTAAATTGATTTTATGTTCCAAAAGAAAGCTGGTGAAAAGAATAATCAAAAAGTTGATAACAAATTACGGTGGATGATCTCTAAAATACATATTTAGACTATACAAATTATTCGCGCATACGAGTACGTGGCTTTGGAAGTTATGCACTATTATATTTTACATTTTATTGCACTATTATATTATACATTTTATTGCACGAAAACCATTTTATTCCGAAAAAAACACGAAATATTATATCCAGTGTATATTCAATGAAATTCGTATTCAAAATAGTCCGCACAAATTTCATTAAATAGGTAACTTATGTACTGGACATAATATTTAGTGGCTTTTTGCTTTCTCTTGCCCTGTATTTATATATAGGCAGGATATATAGGAAGGAAAGTAGGCTACTATTTTCATGTCGATTTTCCGCAATCGAGTTTTCACCGGATACACAAGTTTTCAGGCCCCATGAACCCGAAAAACATGTTTTTAGCGATTGGTCTGTGTGTGTGTGTGTGTGTGTGTGTGTGTGTGTGTGTGTGTGTGAACAAAATATTTCAAGAACAGAATATTGTAAGAACTTGAAACTTGGAATTTAAGTTACGTACCACGAGGCCTACAGTAGGTACTCGACACGATCATTGTAATCACAATCGGTTTACCGGAAGGTGTAGTTTATTCGTGTGATTTTTCACTTTTTCGATTTTCTTAAAAAAGGGTTCTACAATCTTTTTTAAAAATTGCCTCATTTACTGCATTTGTTAGCCTATGCTCTTCAAGACCATGTCTGCTGAAATTCTTGAGGTGGCTGTTTTCTAGTAAATTTTTTTTTAAAGATTGCGGCTTTAATTGGCATATGCGTTCTAATACAAAAATGTTCTTAACCAAAGTTGCAGAACATTTAAAAACCTACAAATTTTATTTAGAACATTATTTTGTACAGTGCAACGCTTAGTTTAGCGGCAATTAGTTATTATCCGGGGTTTTTTCATCCAAATCGGATTTTTCAAGATTGTGGCCTTATTATGAATCTTTTTTTATAACAAAAGTGAATGATATTAAAGTTATAGAAAATTAAAAAACCTACAAATTTTATTTTAAACATTTTTCTCTACAGAACTTAATTTAGAGGCAAATTACTAATTTTCCGCATTTCTAAGTTCTACTCAAGTTGACTTTCTTTTGAGTCATTCACTCATGAATAAAATTGGGGGATGTTTTTCATTTTACATTGTTTACAAATGATGGTCATATGGGGTTTATGTACATTGGCAAGAGAAAGTCGTGTGAGTGTTTCACACCACAGTTTTTAATTTTAATTGTGTTTTCTTTAAATCTTAATTAAGTTTTTAATAAAATTTTGTAATATAATATTCTATTATTAAGTTAAGTAGTGTAATTGTAATTTAGTACTTAGTAGTTATAACCGTAATCGTTCATTATAATCTAATAATTTGTTAACAGATATTAGGCCTACTTGAAGTTTTGATATTTATTAATAACCAGATCCTGAAAGAACCCGGAATGAACGTTAAAATATTATTATTAGACTAATATTGTAATATCATCGTTGTGAAACATTTACAATCTATCCCAAATAATATAATAAAATACACAGCCTACCCATTATAATGAACTCGTATACAACGCGACGTCCGCGCCTACGGAGTTAGTTATTAGGTCACAAGTTAGGAAAAATTACAAATCACGTGATAGTAATAAATAAAATACTCCGACTGGCTAATGTGGGCCAATCAGAAGAAGTACTTACAACAATCTGATCGGTCAACACTGACCAATTTTAGAAAACTATATTTTAATGTTCTTATTAGATGAACTCTAAACGTTCCATTGGCTGGAAACCCGTGGTTATGATTGAGTAGTAAAATACTATTGTTTCCGGCTGCGACTATACACGCATGACTATTTTTTTTTTTTTTTAATTTTAAATTCCTAATTTGTGTACGTTGCAATCTGTTCAATTTAGAACAATAAGCAACCCCATGACCCAATGAGATGAGGATGATGTGTATGACGTGTAAATGAGGTGTAGTCTTGTACAGACCCAGGCCGACCATTCCTGAGCGAGTATGGTTAATTAAACCCCAACCTTCAAAGTTCACCGGTAACCACTGTCTAGTATTCAGATCCGTATAAAAGTAACTATAAAGTCCAGCCTCTCTAAGTTTGCTCCTAATGTAAACAAATAATGACGTCATTGAGCATGCGCATTATATCAAAATGTGTACACGCTGATTAAAAAGTAACAACAAAATACTTTCAAAAGTATTTAAATACAAAATACTTTTAAAAGTATTTTTATAAATGAAATTGTTAGGCCTACATCATATCACAACTGATGTTTTTAGTACTTTAAGTACTTATAATTTAAAAAAATTATCTTAATTAAAATTATCTTAATTAAAATTATCTTAATTAAAATTATCTTCTAGTTATCTTAATAGGAATACGACATCCATAAAGTCACGGACTCTAGCGTGCACCCTGTAGTAGCTGGTTTTGGTTTGTTGACAGTAGGAGCAAACTTAGAGCGGCTGAACTATACCTTTACTAGGATTTGAACCAGGAACCGTCTCCGAAAATCAGCTGTTAAACAGCTGATTTTGCCATGACTATGAAGTAATAAAAATACCCAGAAGGATAGGCTTACATGACAAGATAAAGTTGTGTTTTTCATCGATGAGGTTTACTCGTCTGCTCATCAAAATATCTATTGTTTTTATAATTTTGGTAATCACAAATGAGACAAAGTAGGTTACGGAGGTACAGAAACCCGTAACAATTTTTACTTTTTTACGCGTCATTGTTTATATACCTGGAAATTGCTTTTTCTTTGATAATATAATTTATAAAAGGTTTTGAAATGTAAAGTAATAAATAAAACAGGCTACATGACAGCTCTAAACATGAGCTACCTGTAATTATTATATGGTTACCATAACACCCGATGTAATAATTATGTATTTTTATATGATTGACAATATCTTAGAACTATCGTAGTAACTGAGGATTTTAGTTATTTTTGCAGCCGCAAGGAGCGTGTTATTTGGGATCACGTGGCTGTCTAATTAAACACTCGTTCTTTACTACAAGCGTTCATTCACGATGGCTTACTGATCAGCTGTTTAATAGTGTGTGGTGCGGTTGTTCTTTTGTGTTTGTTTACCTAAGGTATTTTCGATTGTGTATTATTTTTACTGTGGCTGACATCTTTCTTCTATATAAATTTTGTCTGCCGACACCACTTCTGAAGATTGATAATTGTTGAAATGGGTGACACTTTAGGTTTGTCAGATAACGAAGCGAATGAATTATGCAAGACACCGGGTGACATTACGAAGGTCATTAAATATTTAAATATATTTATGTTTAAATTGCTCTTCTAGTTGTACCATTACTTCAGGAGAAAAGAAAATCGTATCAATATTTTTGTTTACCTGCATGGGTTTATCTTAAATTTGTTTTTTCTGAAATTTATTTCGGTTATGGTGTTATGTAACATGCCGGCTTTAAACGTTCATAATTTTACAGTATACATACTACTGTTTGCGAATTTGCTTTCTGTGTGTATTTAACGCTGATTTACCAAATTAACTATTAGACTTAAAAAAATATTCTTGAACGTCCTTTTACTTCCTTCAATTTCGATTGGCCTGAAGGCATACATACTGGTGTTATATGCTGTGAAAATTATTACCTGTTGTACATGCTCTTATCGTCTGTAAAGGTTGTGTAGCATTGACAGTAATTTTTGGTGTGAGATCTTGGGACTTGAAATTTTAAAGTTGAAGAAAGATTTATGATTAAAATCATCTTTTTTTCTTCTAGCAGCCTGATGAGGCTTTCGCCTGTTCTGATTTCATAAGGTTTACCATTGTTTTCATAGCCGTTATACATCATGTCAAGATGGCACATATTTTGTGCCATATATAAGGTGATACATTAGGTGATTATAGAATGCCTACTTTTAAATGTTATTATCACCAATGTTTTCTATTCTAGGGTTGCTTAATGATATATCACCACACATCTGACTAGATATTATGATTATATTTCATTAATCATAGTGATGTAATGATACTAAGCCTCAGTATGATATTGTTTACCTAAAAAAGCAAGTACCGAAGGGTAAAAGATGAAATGATCAACCATAATACTTGTTTGAGATTTTCCTAAAAAATAATCTGAGCAATTCTAACAATTTCGTTGGTATTTTTTGACCTCACTGATATTGATTTTATTGTGGCCCAAAATAACAAACTATACTTATGTGTTAACCAACCTCAACATATGAAATTTATATCATAAGTCTTATAGCCTATCCTGTTGTTTCATGTGACAACCTTTGAATTTAAACACAAAGATTTATTAGACCCAGCCAGGGTTATGCAACTTCTTGTAATCTAAAGAAAGTCATATTTTAGAGAAAATGTAGTGCTTTCGAATTTTCCATTTAATACAGTTTTCTTTTGGTAGTTAAAATAGCTAATAATAGGCCCTAAAAGTTTTGTAGTTTCTTTTCATGTGTAAAGTTTTTGTTAGTATTTGATTTTTAGCTGTACAATAAATGTATGTTATAATAATTTTTTCTTTTTCTTTTAGTTGTTTTTGCATATCTGACTAATTTATTACTGTAACAGATATTTTTTTTAAAAATATGTTTAGGACTATTTCCTTCAGCAAACTATGTATCGTATAAAGGATCCTAGGAAAACACTGCCATTTTATACAGAAGTATTGGGTCTGACTTTGTTGCAAAAATTAGATTTTCCGGAGATGAAGTTTTCATTATATTTTGTTGGTTATGAAAACCCAGAAGAGGTTCCCAAAGATCATAATGAACGTGTAAACTGGACATTCTCAAGAAAAGGAACTATAGAACTCACTCAGTAAGTTTCAATTTGTTATATCCATCTTGCTTTTATATTATCAGTTGTCAAAAAGAAATAGATGTAGAACTTGTAAATTTTTTTCTTATTTCTCAAGAAGTACTTACACAAATGATTGGTAAAATAGTAGTGGATATTATTTTAAGAGTAGAAATTAATCAGTAAGTATTGTTATTATTTAAAAAGGTTTCTAAAACTGTAGGATTCATGTGTTCGAAAAAATAATAAGTTATTATAAACCTCTCTCATTTGTCTTTGGGTGTTAGAATAAAACAAAAGTAAAAAATATTTTGATAGACACTTAATATTTTGTATTGAGATTGTGATTTGTGTGTAATGTATGTATAAGTTGTACTGTAAGTTGGAAAACTAAGATAATGTGAGATTTTTTTAATATTTTATGTCTGACTGTTTTGCATTTATTGCTAATACAGATCATCGTTTAAGAGGAATGATGATAAAACTGTGTGATGAAAAATGTCAGACCTAACTGTACTCTATTTCATGTTAAGAATGCAGTACAGCTCCTACGAGACCATTGTTTTATCAATTGTGTGGAGAACTTCAGGTACACCCAATAAAATAACTTTCCTCCATTGACACCATCCAAAGATCACGGGCCAAAATATTTAGTTTTGCGTACAACCCTCTAACAAGCTCATTTTCAATCAAAAAATTTTGAAAAAATTACTTTCACTTCCTAATGAGTTGTATTTTATTACACTATAAATGTCATTATTACACTCTGGCATTTAGATAAGATACCCTCGTACAAAGTTGGGTTTAAATCTTATCACATTTTTTGCGTTTCACATCATATAACTTTTTTCTTTCTATGACAACATATTTATTGTATTATTTTGTTATAAAATATTGAATTTTATCTTTAATTTGATATATCATAAGTCTTATGTTGGAAGGAAACAGAAATAATAAAAGAGTTTAAAAAAATCACTGTCGATATTTTTACTTAGTGTAGTAGAGCTTAAACTCCCATATGAAATACATTGCTTATGGACTTCCCGTACTGCATTCTGAACGTGATATCAACTATAGGAATTGAACCTGGGATGCCAGTGTAGAAGCCAGTTGCACTGACCAATACATCATGTGCTGGCCATGTGAGAGAGGAAGATAGTCTTCATTAATATTATTTTCTCCTACAATTGGCTTGCAGTATCAGTTTAGTTATTATTACACAAACCAAGCACAGAAATTATTATAGATTTGTTTAACATTTAATTTAATTTAACACCTTGTCCCTACATAAAAATTGTAAAAGTATTTGCTACTGATGAAGTAATATGTGAGCATAGAGGATAATTGAAATGTGTTGTGTGTGATATTGTATTATTTTGGATTTTGTTACTAGTAACTGGGGAAGTGAAAGTGATCCTAGTTGTCAATACCATAATGGAAATAGTGATCCCCGAGGATATGGTAAGTTCCTTGAATTCTTTCGAAGACTGATTTTAGTTCAGTATTTGTAGGTTATAGCTTTAACTTTGTTTCTGTTTTTAACAATATGTCATATGAGAGTTTGTAACTACAATGCTTGTACAGGCATTTTGAAAGCGCTAATGCTTGGTGTACTTTCTGTTTCTCCTTTCTTACAAGACCACACTGCTTTTTTGTTAGTGACCCTCCATAATAAATCCTACAACTTTTGTTCCTTATGGGTTCTGTTGCAGCTGTCATAGGTGAACTCTGATTTTGGATGTATTTGGAAATGTTTTGGAAATGATTATTCAGATAAAAGTACTTGTAATTAACCATTGAGAAGCATTTCTTGTGTCATAAATTAGAAGACAATATTCCTTTAATTTATTTCTGTATAGGTTATTTATTTTATTATCAGCTGTTTTTGAAGTGAATTTTTTCGTTTCTTGACTCATGTAATTTGTGTCATATTTGTTGCACTAATTATAAACAAAATGTGTGAATTATATATTGACAACATAATATTTGCCCTGCAGGAACATAAATTATTTGCTTTCAGTATCAAGATGATACAGTGGTAATTTTAACAGAAATTAAAATATAAAATAATTCCTTTAAAATTATATAATACAAAATAGATCAGAATGTACGTTTTTTATGAAACAAATTTGTTTTGAGATTTCATGGTTGTTTTGTTCATAACAGTTATTTTGTATGGTATTGGATTAGACTGTTTAATCATTCTTTTTCAATTAGGGTAAAAAATTAAATCAAAACTTTGCATATCTTTATACAGTATTTTGAAGTTGTTCTTAAATTTTTGTTTGCTTTTCGAATTATGTAATGTAGAATGTATTATATTCTCAGAGCAGTTTGTCTGAAACATTATTGTTATTACATGTACTATACTTTTATTAGTTCTTTCATAACTACAACAGAACCTAATTTTTTTTCGAAAATGATAAGAGTTCACAATGAAATTCATGTCAATAGGTGGTTGTAGATTGGTGTTGCAGTTATAAATTACCTAGATGAAAAGATCACACAAACCTATTTTTCGACTAAAATCAATAATGATTGAAAAGTATAAAAGCCAGTATAGTTGTGTGAAGTGTGAACAGACTTGCTATTGATTGTAAAGCACAATGCTATGTATCGATTCTATCTGAACTATATGTGTTGTACAATAATAATTCCAGACATTGTGTACAAGAAATACATCAAATATATTGGACGTTATTGTAGTTTCTTAATGCTAAAAAGTTTTTATTTATCACTTTAAAGCATAGCTATTTAAGACATGCATAAGTTTGGTTTGGTTTAATTTTATAAATTTTAATTATTTATTAAGATAAGGTATTATTTTTTTCATAGAGTTTTAGGTTGTTTTTTGTATATTTTAGAGATGTTCTGCAATAGTCAATTCATAATGCTGTGAAAATGCCCTTTTTGAAGAAGAGCACATAAAATGGAGGGCTTCATAAAATGACTTAAAATAATGACATAAAATGAGTGTGTGTATATTCCTGAAAATCTCTGTAATGAATGGTGAGGTCAGTTATTATGACCAGTATAAATATCTTGGGTCAAAATTTTCATCTGAGAAAATGTGTGAATGTCATATCTGGGCATAGCATTGTCTTTTTAAATACAGATGAGAACGTAGAAGTTAATGGCTACATCAATATTGAAGGGTATAACTTCATATAGTGCTGGGTGCTAGCAAATGAGCTTCAGGAATAAATGTGGAGATCTTAGAGTTGGACTGGTTTTGAAGTTCATGCAGGGTCTCCATAGTAGAGAATGTGTTTTAAAATAATAAGGTGAATTGATAGACCTAAATTACAAACCATGGGTTGTGGATAAAAATTTTAATTGTTCTATGTGTAATTTGGGAGAAAAAGAGGACATATTTCACTTTGTGGGAAGATGTCCAGTACTTAGGGAATGGCGCCGAAAATGGTTGGGGCAGAATGAATTGGGACAGGAAGCTTTTCTGGAACTTTTAAATGGGAAAGACTGGCAAGGGCTAGCGTTCTTTTGTAGAGATGCTTGGAGATATAGATGGGCATTGATTACAGAATTTAATTACTGAGGCGTAAAAATTTGATTGGTTGTTTTGTGCTTCTGTTGTGTCTAGGAAGAGGGATGAATAAGGTGATGGGTTTTGGTTTTTAAATTTATTTCCTATTGTGTTTTAATTTAAATTTTCATTATGTCATTATGTTTCAAAATGTATGTCTTGTCATTTTTTATTATTTTATAAAGTTGGTGTATAGTTTCTTTTTTCTAATGTATTGCGGATTATAATATACTGTATTTGGTTTTTTAAATTTATTTCCTATTGTGTTTTAATTTAATTTTTCATTATGTCATTATGTTTCAAAAAGTATGTATGTCATTTTTTATTATTTTATAAAGTAGGTGTATAGTTTCTTATTTCTAATGTGTTGCTGATTATAATATACTGTATTTTTTATTATTGTAATTAATTGTGAGTAAGTGTACTCTGATTATCCGGCTGATGACCGCGGTCAAGCTGTAAGATGTGTGTAAAAGTGTGTAACTTTTGTAAAAGTGAAAAATAAAGCATCATTATTATTATTATTATTATTATTATTATTATTATTATTATTATAGTGGAGAATGTGAGAAATGAAAACGTAAGGCAGTGGACCTGTTCTTAGGTTATTATAGTAGACAAAGACCAGACAGTTGGTTTGGTATGAGCTTGTCCAAAGAACAACCATGGACAGATGGCCCCAAAGAGCTTTCCTTATCCATCAAGAGAATAGAAGGAAAAGAGGTTGCCCTTGACAAACATGATTACAGGAAGTGTAAGATGTTATGATTGCAAAAAATCTAAGAGAGGTTGACTGAGAAGATAGAAGACGATGGGTTGTAGGAAGTGGGAAGCTGAGAAGTCTGTAGCAACCTTGCATGAGAATTTTTCCAGTCAACTTTCCTCTGCGCTTGTTTTGGATCGCTCTTCTTAACTTTTCAAGTGTTTCACAATACCTCGCAGAGGTTATTGTTGTGCCACGTTCCAAGAAATCGATAAGAAGAACTCCTTTCCTGTCCCAAAAAACAGTCGCCATAATCTTTCTTGCAGACAATGTTTGAAGGCATTTTCTTGGCTTTTTGGGCGAGTTTGTGTGACCCCATTCCATAGACTGTAGTTTGTTTTCACAATTGACATGCTTCACCCAAGTCTCGTCTTCTGTAACGATTCGATCGAGTAGTAAGTCACCATCTTCCTCGTAAGTGTGCAAAAATGACAACGGAGCAGCCAAACGATGATTTTTGTGGGTTTCTGTTAGGATTTTGGGCACCCATCTTGCACAAAATTTGTGATAACCTAATTTTTCTGTAACAATTTCGTGCAATAAACTTTTTGAAATTTGTGGGAAAAAAGCGATAGCTCTCTTATTGTGAATCGACGATCTTCTCTAATCTTCTCATTGACTTTATTCACAATGTCATCAGTCACGAGGTTTGGTCATTCCACTTCCTCGTGAACATTATTTCGGTCATTTTTGAACTGAATGCACAAACGCCGTACTCCACTTTCAGTGTAAATATCGTTCCCATAAACTTCACAGATTTGGCGATAAATCTCAATTGGTTTATTGTTTTTAGCCAACAAAAACCGTATTACCGACCGTACTTCACAACTGGCGGGATTTTGAATTGCGGCACACATTTTAAATTGTTGTTGAAAAACAACAAAGAGCGACACAGACCTCTCGCTAGCACGGCTGGATAGCCACTGAACGGAGAAACGCCATGGCCGCGATAGCTCCGCCCCTAGCGGCTACAACGCAAAATGTGACAGATTTTCTGGACTGCCCTCATATAATTCTGAAAAAAACCACCAAATACATGATTGATGACTCGTACCTGAAAGTCAATAGGTCCTTTAGGATATCGTGTATCCATTGTCGATTACACTATAAATAGTACATCAATGCATACAATTATTATCTGATTAAAAACAGAAAATTGTCAATGAAAAACTGATGAAAGAGTGCATTTTCATCAGTTTGTCATGACAATTGCATGCATTGATGTATTTCTATTGTAACTAATGGATACATGACATCCAAAAGGACCAATTAACTTTTATAATCAGGTAAGAGTCATCTGTTGTATATTTGGTGGTTTTTTGCATATTAATAATAAAAATTCTATCAAATATCCTACGTTGGATTATAAACACCCGTATTATTTAAAATTGAAATACATATTTCAATAATAAAAAAAATATGACAAGTTAACATTGTTGTTAAGGCTAGTAAAACAAAAATCAAAAGTCTTAGACTAACAAAATGTATTTTCGAGTTCTACTCTAACTAGCAATTACAATCAACCCTACAGGAAATGTTTGGCTGCTCGAATGTATAACAATAATTATTATCTAGATATAAACTAATAACTATTACCTAGATATAAATTAAATGGGATTTTCAAGACTATGTCTAGCCTTTGTCTATTGTAACCCCCACAAAGTGCTTGTAATTAAATTTAATGTTTACTGTGTATTTTTATCTTTATTTAATGATGGTTTTTGTTTAGGCCATATCGGTATTTCTGTTCCTGATGTGGATAAAGCATGTGAACGATTTGAATCTCTGGGAGTTGAATTTGTAAAGAAGCCAAATGATGGTAAGAATTACTTAAAATATAATTATCAGAATTCTGGTAAATATAGGGTGATTCAAAAAGAGCGCCGGTTTTGATATATCAAATTAAGAGATTTATTTTATTGAAAAACTGAAAATAAATACATCAACAAGTTCATCTACCTTCCGATTTTATGTATGAAAAATGATGTCATGCATGTGTCTTCCTCTACTGCGCTGGCACGCATCAACTCTGTCCATGAAATTGGATATTACTGCACGACAAGTTTCGACTTCCATTTGCCCGATAACCCGTCGAATTTCCTCCTTCAAGTCGTTGATGTTTAGGGGTTTATTGGCATACACCAATGACTTCAGATGACCCCAAAGATGAAAGTCACAAGGCGTCAAGTCACACGACCTTGGTGGCCATTGATGGTCGGAATTACGAGAAATGATGCGATCCTGGAACCGTTCACGGAGCAACAACATTGTTTCCCGTGCAGCGTGACAGGTGGCACCATCCTGCTGAAACCACAACTCGTCAATGTCCATTCCATCCAAATGACGCCACAAAAACTCCCTAATCATCGTACGGTATCGGTCTCCATTTACTGTCACGGCTTGTCCTTGATTTTCAAAAAAGTACGGGCCGATGACACCGCCCGACCAAAAGCCGCACCAAACTGTCACTTGCTGTGCATACATTTCCCTTTCATTAACCACGCGAGGGTTTTCTAAACCCCACATACGGCAGTTCTGTTTATTAACAAAACCTTTTAAGAGGAAGTGCGCCTCATCACTTAAAATGAGTTTGTTTGCGAAGGTGTCATCAGCCTGCAGTTTTCTCAATACCCAGTCAACAAACTGTCGTCTCTTCTGGTGTTCTGCCACTTTCAAATGTTGCGTCAACTGAATTTTATACGGGTGATATTGGAGATCGTACCGAAGAATTCTCCGTACAGAAGAACATCTTAAACCCAATTGTTGAGAACGGCGACGTATTGATTTTGCTGGGCTAACAGCCACACTGTCACGAACCAACGCAACGTTCTGCTCAGTTAGGCCAGAACGACGACGTCCAGAACTTTTAAGGTCGACTGTTGATTCATTCGGTGCTTCATTACGTCCTAGAGTACCGCGAAGTCGCCTGACAGTAGCCGCATAACTCTCTCCACTCTGGTAAAATGTTTTGACGATTAACACTCGTTGCGCTATAGTAAACTTCTCCATGGTTAGACACAGACTGCGAGAGTACTACACTGCGAACAAGAAAAACTACAACTGAATCGTCAATCGGAATGTTCTCCGAAATAGAAATGAGATCAAACAATGTTACCAACCGATAAACAAAAATTTACCAGCCGTTTAAAAACCGGCGCTCTTTTTGAATCACCCTATAGTAAGGGATAGGTTAGGTCAGATATTTTATGTAGGATAATGTGGCTGCAGCAGTTGCTCACTATTGCACAATCACAACTGAATAAAAACCTACCTAATACATGGAGAAAATACATTAATAAAGTACCACAACTTTTTAAAAGTTGTCGTAATCTGTATGTGTTTAAAAGCTAAAAATTCATCTTAATAATGAAATATATACAGTAGTTATCGGATACAGTGACCTCCAAGGGACTGACTAGTTCTGGCTGCTGTAAATGATAGTCACTGTAACTAATGCCCTTTTCTTGTAGCGAAGGTCTAGTTATAGTCATGTTGTTTGCCAGTTGCGAAGTAAACCACTTTAAAAGAGGTTCTTCTACGCTTTTCTTTTGACTATGTCAAAATCTCTTTAATTTCTCTTAACCTTCTTCATCAAAACCATTCTGAATTTTTTCCAAATTGCTGATATTGTGGAGTGTCCAAAGTTGAACTTCCTTGCAAAATTCCCGTTCGTTTCACCATTTTACAAACACCAAATAATGTGCGTATATTGCATTACTGTAAATGGTTAGTGTAACTGGCTTCTACAACATCTGTAATAGCAGAAATTGCAAAACAGTAAGACGTAAAGCAAAAAAAAAACAAACTAAAATGACGCCATATTTAAAATTGTATAAAACAAAAATAACAGATGCTACTACGAATAACAGATGGGTTTACTCGAAGATTTGAAATGAACTTGAGTAAACAGGAGAATAAAACTATTAATCTGTGCTGTATTTAAAACACAAAAAGAAAGTGTAGACTTATTAGTAATCAAACTTTCCGACATGAACTACTGTAAATGAACGTTGAGGCAACGCTATTTAAGAAAAAAAACATGTTAAAACTAGACAAACAAATGAGTAACATGCTGAGTCATACTGTTGAGAGATCACTACCTTTGTTGAAAATTCATACAGTTGTCACTAAAACCAATATGTGATTTTAACCGATGTCACTGTAAACAATATTATTTTATATCGCACGTAATAGCAAACCAACCTTTCTATCGAATATTGGTCACAGTAACCGATAGGTTATTGTATCCGATATCACTATACGGGATAACTACTACTGCATTTATATTTTTGTATGTATCGGGTGGGTGAAAAGTCCGAGAACGGCGAAACATTTTGAATGTAAGGAAAATTTCAAGATACATATTATTTATTTTAAAATAAGTATGAAAAATATATTTTTAGTGAATGCTAAGGTAAATTGTGTAGTATTGGGTAAAAGTTATTAGTTGATATACTTATTAAAGTAAATGAAAAGGTACGTAGATAAATAAGGAAGAAGTAGTCAAAAATAATGTTGTAAATACTTGAAATGGCTAGGGAAGTAATGAATTTAACATATATGTAATAATAACACTTTCACTGCTGACAAATACACAAATATTACTACTGTACTTATAGAGAAAACACCATAAAAGTAGTTATCTTTTACACGCAACTTGTGTAGTGAGCACGGTGCAAAGAATGAATTCCATGCAATTGCTGAACTACGTGTTCAGCAGCGAAAGTGTTAAATGTTATTTATTTAATTTAATATTATGGTGTTAATACTCTCATGTCATGTTGTATACTCCCTTTCTTGGATTCCCTTGGATGCAGTTAATAAAAAAAAAATGCAGAAAGACATGTTAAATATTATATTTGTTTCGTCAGATGACTGGTATGGTTATTTAATTTTGGCACACTAGTCCATCGTTTTTGAGCTTTTTTGGAGAACGTATTTATCTGTCTTGATGATAAAGTTGAGGGCAGATGCAGGCTTGCACAAACGAAATGCTCGTGATATAAGAATGTTAGAGACTGGATAAACATAAGTACACACACACTTTTGAGGGTGTTTCATGATAGTGATTTACCAGAGAAGTGTTTCTGTCACAAAAATTAAATATCACAGTCTCAGGTGTTTGTTTTAAAATGTAATCGATTAGATCATTTGGAACAAGTTAAGTTGACACATTGATAGGATGGAGGGATGAGCTTAATCGAGTTTAAATGTACAGGTTTATTGCTAATTTATCAAATAGAAAGTTATAATTTTAGTTTCTGCTTTATCATTTTCATTGTTTTATTTCAGGAAAAATGAAGGGTATTGCATTTATTAAGGATCCAGATGGTTATTGGATTGAAATATTTAATAGCACAAATATGATCCCAGTTTGTGGCAAATAAAGGTAAAAGTTATATTTAATTATTTTGTAGTTAATTATACTGATATCTAAATTGTATTCTACTGGAAATAAATTAATGTACTAAATTTGTGAGGTTAAGCTGACTGTATTCTGAAAAAGAATGCTTGCCTTTAAATCATCTTCAGTATTATGTATTTATGACAGAAATAAATACAGCAGTTAAAGAGAAATACCTTACTATCAAATAAAATTTATCATAAAAAAATTAATTTCTTACTCCTAATAATTAAATTCACATGGAAATTAAAACTGATATTCTCCGATGTTTGTGATCTTTTGGTCTCCTTGTAAAATAGAGGAAGAAAAAATTATTTGTATGAATGTAGTCTATAAGTACAGTATTATTACAAGTGCCAAGTCTGCAGACACTGGTGTAACGGACATCCCCACTCTCCACTAATCGTATCTGAATTCTTCCCTGCTAGCGCACACACACTTATACATTTATAAAATACACATGGTCTTATTCTGATAGCTTCAAATAAATAATGAATCATTAAACAATTATTTTTATTTTGGGGTTAATTATAAACAACTTAATATGTATACAGTATGCCTGTAACAGGCACGAGGAGTGTTAAATTATTTACACTCAATCTGCTAGTTCCAGGGCTATAAAAGTTAGTTCTGTTTCTTATTATGTGGTCAGCCAATTATATGACTGAGGCATTTAAGAACAGAAAAGGTAGAGATATAAAAGATACTAATCAGAGTTATCTCCTGTGAGAGTAATGAATTTCATTATACAGCCAGACCCTGTGGTGAATGAAGCGAAGGTATCTTTTGCAGGATGGAAAATAGATGCTTCTCAAAGGGCATGGTATGCCGATAAGCATACTTTTCCAACTGTACTTTTTCTTTTTTTTCTTTTGTGTGTTTTTTCTTTTCTTTTTTTTTTCTTTTGTGTCTTAGGCTAGTGATTCTGCCGCGCGATGAAATCACTATTGGGTGTCTAGCCTTAAGGAGAGATTTTAAATCAATAACTATAACTGATGTGGTGGGGTGGGCAAGGCAGGGTAGTGGTACAATAAGTAGAATCCTAAAATCTCTAAATTTATGGTTTTGACTAACTTATAGTAATATCATTCTGTGTTGATAAATATTAGTTAAGCAATTTTTCTATTACTTCGCCGATTGTGAAAAATAGTTTCTTGATCGTGAGTTTCTTTGTTTTTATGTATATGGTATTATGGTAATGTAATCTAGAAATTGACAAAAAAAAAATGGTGCTTCAATTGAAATATTATTTTCTGATTAATGCAAACATACCAATAAAAGAATGAGGCAGTGGATTCAATAAAACAAAACTATGCATTTCAATAAAAAAAAGTAGTGGAAGAATAATTATGTTTGATTTATTCTGGAAAGGTATACAATTATACTGTAATCTGAATATTGCTCCTTGAATTAGGTTTTTTTGTGAAAGTGCACCAATATCTTTAACATAAATTAATGTATTGGAAATGATTGTGTGCGTTTTTGAAACCGTTCCTTGTTGTTTCCATTCTCTAGCTGGATCTTAAACATCAAATGTTTGGCTTAGTATACAAGTGCAAAATATGTTTTCTGATCAAAACACCTTGTCTTAAAAATGTACTTTTGTGGAATTGCTGTTTGTTATAAAATATATGGTATAAGAGTATTAATCTCCATTTCCAATTTAGATTGCTCATTGACACTGTATTGTACACTACCAGGCCTTCAGTCAACCAGCTGTCTTGGCTTTAGTTCTCATTAAAGTTGGGGAAGTTTTTGTACTCATTATCCTTTCCTAAATCGTTGCGATCATTGCTAATGATGCATGTGATGTGTTAAAGTTAAATGTATGTATTTAAAACGCAAAATAGCATCCAATGTAATTTAAATGGAATTCTATTAATGCTTATACAGAGTTCTCCCTAACAGATTTTTATAATTTTTACTTGGTTTTAAAGAGTATTCTTTCCTGATTTGCCCAAAAGCTCTTAACTTGAAATTCATACTAATGTGAGCTTCATTTTACGAAATGAGAAAGAGTAAATTTTGTTTACAACGTAGTGGTAATACAGCGTAATGTAATGCAGTTCTTCCACATTTACCCCTCCATATCCAAATTTCATAAGCATACAGGATGTGTGTCCTCTCTTCTCATCTCACAACACGAACATACTCGGTTGGTACTAAACATTGTGTTAACGTTGTTTTATACCGGAGTTTTAGTTAAAACGGTTCTTTTAAACGTACTAGTGTGTTTCAGTCATTACTCACCGTTCTTCTCACAATGGTTAACTTAAATCATTTATTATTTATTGATAGGTATTTGAAACGCGAGAATATTGTGCAAATATTTTCACACAGGTCTGCTATGTTAGTACGATTTATGTTGTTTTGCATATGTGTTTTGTGTAAGTACTACAGTTTTACTCATTACACTTACTGTGCTTGTTTATGTTTTAGGTTCTGATTACTATAACAAGGTTGACTGAAAAATGACTGAACTGTTCACTCATAAGATATAATTAAGCACTTCCCTCAGATGAATATCATGGAGCAAATCCTTCACAATTGAGTAGTGCACTGTACTTAGATTCTATCAGTAGTGCACTTTTGAACAAATGCATTTGTGTACCGTATTTCATCACTTATATTAATTAGTTACAGTGTCACGAAAGTATTTTTCCTACAGGAATGAATGTAAATTCTTCCTGATTTACTATTATTTTTTAAGAATTTAAATGAAAGAATATAATTTATTACTGATATTTTTCTTCAGTGTTATTTACTCTTAACTACTAAAATATAATTTTAATTTTATTTATAGTATTTATATTTTTTGTGAGGATATTTTAGTTTGTTATCAAGTGCCTTTGGTATTTATAATTTTATTACTATTTTCTAATTATTGAACTATTATTGTCTCAATAAATAATGTGTGGCAATAAAACACTTTTTTCTTTCATTTCTTCCTGCAATTTGTTTAACCAAATAATTGATGCATTTTTGTCTCTGAATAATTTGTAGGTTTTCCTCTTTGTAGCAGTTCATTTTTGTATTATTTAAAATTGCTGAAACAAGAAAAATTTTCTTAATTTGTTCAATCATTTTGTGTGTTTGACAGTTTAAATATTTCTGAAGTTAGTTCGACTAAAAGGAAACAGCTGATAATTTAAGATAAGTTAAGTTGTGATATCTGAGTCATATATGTTTTAGAATTTCTAGATTTCTTGGTAGGATTGTAAATTAAGATTGGGTTAATTTTGTGTACAGCAAACAGAATAAGTTGGTTTATTATATAAAAAACCAATGTCCCTCTGTTATTTACAAAAAAATCCAACAGTACTAAAATAACAAAATTGACTAAAGCTTAACGAACTAGAGACTGCAAATGAAGGCAGAGCGTATTGACCTAGAATACAGCACAGAGCCAATTGACTTTCGTTAATCATATCCTGTATTGTCAAGTTGTGGTCCTAGACTAATTTAAAGTCAGCTAGAGTTTGGTGAAACAGAGTGTAACTTAGTGAAGCGACAACCTCACACCCAACTTCGGCTGTTATTGGATAGACCTCATCTTCAGTCTCTAGTCCATCGGGGTATAAACTGATTTACTGGTAGATTATGTGTTAATATTGTTTTTTTTTTTGGTCATAAGTTAATCTTATAGATCTGTTCTTAACCACAAATTTAAAAAGAAACTTCTGATTGCTTGTAATAAGTTCCATTATATTCATTGTTTGTGTCCAGCTAACATAAAGAACACACTCTTATACACTGGTTCAAAGTAGGCTTTAGTATGGAATTGTTTTTTTATTTTTTGGGTGGCATATAGGGGACTCAAAAATAACTGGACTGATAGCGCACTGCCATTCATAGATGTAGTAGAAAGTTCTCCCACTACATGGGGTTAGTAGATACCTTCAAAAATTAACTGCCCAGACAGTGTCAGTTTGTAGGTTAACGTTTGATTGTAGTGTTGTGTTTCTCTTACTGCTGTCATGTTCTACCTGTGACGTCATTAATTGTCAACCCATTCTTCCATTGTCTTGACGCTTGCTTGGTTTCTACGTCATACTTTTAACACCAACTCTCATCACCTGTAATGACTTTGGTCAAAAAGTTTGGATCACTTTCAATCTCGTTTTTGAAGTCCTGACTTAAATTCAATTGAATGTTTTATTGATCCTGTTTGAGAAGGTGAGAAACAAATTTAGCGGTAAACGTCTCATTTGGAAATCCTCAGTCAAAATTCGCTGGCACGAGCTTCAACTCACGCATGCCTCTTCAAAAATTTCATCGATTGTGAAACTACGATCCTTATTGACGTTTTGGCGGATTTTTTTAAGTTTTCATCATTTCAAGATGTTGAAGGGCGCCAGAATGAACATGGCCTTCAAAACTCACCTCACCATATTTGTAGCGCCCAAACCACTTGAAAACTTGTGTGTGGCTCATAGCATCCTCCTTGAAAGCCTGTTAAAGCATTTGGTAAGCTTCTGTTGTTGATTTTTCAAGCAGGAAACAAAATTTCAAACTCATTCTTTGTTCTTTTAATTCTGCCTTAAAGACATTGCAGACAGAATACAACAACAGTAAGAGAAACACAGCACTATGACCAAACGTTAACCTACAAACTGACGCCATCTGGGCAGTTGTTTGTTGAAGGTCTCTATTAGCTCCATCTAGTCGAAGAACTCTACTACATCTACAAATGGCAGCACACTCTCAGTCCGGTTTTTATTTGGGTCCCCCCTCGGGTATCTTACAGAGATTAAACCACTTACAAAAGTGCTAAAGTCAATTAGTAATTAGGATGATTGCAAAAAGACCTTCATTAACTTTGTTTAGTGAGAGAGAGTTCTTTAATACTGAGGTACTATATTTTTATAAAGTCTTTAAAATATTTTTATAAAAAGCAGGCAATGTCCAGTTAATTAGGCATACACAGTTAACCTAAGCAATGTGGGTAATCTTCCAAGGCCCAATAAAGAAATATGTTACAAATGCTATCTGTATGCGGGTCCTTGTTTGTTCAGGACTTATCCTCTTCTATCAAGGGTATTAGGCCAATAACTACTTTCAAGAATAAAACAAAAAAATGGCTTCTTGAAATAGATGACATTTAAAAAACATTTTCAGGTGCCTCTTGATTCTCCGTTGAGGAGAAATTTTTCTCAACATTGTTTCCTGTATATGATTTGTTTTGTTTTTGTTTGCGTAACGTATGTGAAATGGTAATGTATCTGAATGCCTTTCAGTAATTTCAGTTAAAGAAAATTCACAGCATGAGCAAAACATAACAGTATTGATTATTGCATAAGCACAAATAAACGTCTATGTTATTATTCGTTAGAAGTATTAGTGGTTGAAAATATTAAAAGTTGGTAGGTCCTACATAGATTATCCTCAAGATTACGTAATTTCCTTGGAAACTGTAAAACATCTATTGTTTATCAATTTATTTTCGACACTGGTATTGTAAGACCACAATAAATTGTTTCACCTTTGGGTATTTCTTTTCTTTATTTCCCAGTTTTTATTTATTTACTATTTCATAACATTTTATTTTATTTGTTTTTTGTTAACTGTTTTTATGGAAATAAAGATTAATTATTATTAAAAGTCTGATTTTTTATGAAGCAGAATTATTGATATTAGCATAGGTGGCTAGCTTTCTAACTTACAACATGGAGGTCCCGGGTTCGATTCCTGGCTAGGGTCTGGAAATTTAAAGACCCTTTCTTGCTACAGTATTATTTTGTCTTTTAATAAATGATATTGATAGTCTTTATGCAAAAATATTGCTTCAAATTTGTATGAAAATTTGACCATTTCTTAAATTCAGTTCTGTCTTTATAGTGGTTACTATAAAGACAAAATTTATCTGCAATAATTTCAATTTTATGTTAAAGGGTATTTCAGTTTTTTCCATCAACAAGTTGGTCATTATTATTCACTGCTGATTTTATATTTTTTATTAATTTACGCCGGCCGCATTGGCATATTTGGGAACGTGCTCGCTTTTCATCATGCGGTCTTGGGTTCGAATCCTATTCAGGCACGGTATTTTTTCATACGTTACAAAAAATAATTTCATCTTTCACAGTCTGCATTAGCAGTAATTGCAGAACAGTCGAGCGTTAAACCCCCCCAAAAAAAGTATTCATTTCCAGACCACAGCTGGAAATTTATGCCAGGACCTTTCATTTGGTAATGCACTACAGTCTCTTAGTACTGCACCACCAGAGTTTGTGTATGTCGTATGTAGGCTTCCTCATCTTTATCCATCTATAAGAACTGTCCAGGGCTGACAACTACCCAATTTTTTAAGGTTTTCATTTTTACTGGCTTGGAATAGCTTGAATTTGAATTGGGACACGCATCAAATTGTGTTCATGGCTGTGTGTTAGCAGGTCTCCTTGCCAAGGTGTTAACAAGTAGTAGTTCAATGAACTGGTGAAACCTTTTTGTATCAATTTCCCATCAGCTGATTGAACGGGTTAACCAGAGCCTTATCAATATAACTATACGTATTTTTTTATAATCTAATGAGTGAACATTGCAATCTTTTCAATTTAAGAACAACAAGAAATCCCATCACCCAATGAGATGAGAATGCTATGTATGATGTGTAAATGAGGTATAGTCTTGTACAGACTCAGGCTGACCATTTCTGAGAGAGTATGGTTAATTGAACCCCAACCATCGAAGAAGACTGATAACCGCTGTCTAGTATTCAGTTCTGTATAATAAAAGTAACTACCTTAACGAGCCAAAAATCAGCTGTTAAACAGCTAATTTTTGGCAATGACCACCTTAACCTGATGAAGATCAACCTGGTGGATTTTATATAAATATTAAAAGGAGAATAGTGTGGTAATTAAAATTTTAAGACAACAATATTTTAAATTTTATAAAAACTTTTAATAACAATCTGTTTATCACCTGACAGAGTACCTAGATGACTTTTAAAACTAATAGTGTATCCAATAGTAGTACAAAAATTGTCATTAAATTAGCATATTTAAATTATATTTGTACAACAATGATATAAATTATTTAAGTACATAGGACCAGTGTAATGTATAAACATTTATTTCCGAAATGAGTATTATGCAGCTTGGCCGGATACCCTGTACAACAATTAATAGAACGTTGAAAACGTTAATATTTTCTGTATATTGTAATTTTTTGAAAAAAAAATTAAAATTTCATTTACGGTAAAAAATAATGTAATTTTTAAGTAACAAAAAATTTTATTTTATGTTATTAATTTAAAAGAATTTATGAATATTTAAAATCATCATTACTTTTACTTTACAATGTCATTTTCAATCCAGTGAGACTAGATATTATACTAATTATAAAATAATAATATTCTGACCTATGCACCGTTTTCATAAACATGAATTTGGCGTATTTTATTTTATTAATAAAATACCTTAATGAATTTAAATTAATTTATGGATATTAATTTTATCATCACTCGTTAATTTATATCCATAAATAAATTATTTATTTTAAGCTGCATTACCTGATAAAATACATATTATTGGTATTTCATAATACAGTATTTAAATGGCCTGTAAATCTCAAAACATTTACATTAGTTTAACATAATATTAAAATCTAATAATAAATAATCTATAAATCTCATTTATGTTTTCACTTTTAATTTAAAGTCTTGTAAATAATAACATTTTTATAAAGTGATTCAACTGTTCTTAGAATTCCTTTCAATTTTCACTTTCATTTCAAAACAAGATTCACTTATTGTAACACAGCCTGTAACTGTTCACACAATTTACTTCTTGATCAATATCGAAGCGTTTGTTATTTTTTTATTTTTTGTAGTTTATTTTGCTGAGAAACCATCTCCTGTTGGGTCAAGAATCCATGGGTAGTTATTTGGGCATTCCATACATGTGAACAATCTGATGGTTTGTCCTGGTAATTCTCTTGTAGTTAAGGGACATGGGTTGGGTAATGAACAGTATGGTTGTCCCTTGACATCGCATTTTTCTTTCCATTCTTGGAAGTCTCTTAATGATGTTAATTCTGTTGGATTTTGCATCCATTGGATAACCTGAAAAAATAAAAGTTTATTACAAACCATTTCGTTTTTTTATTCAACCTTTAATATGAGTACGTTGCAATTTGTTATTTTAGGAACACCAATCAAAAACACATGACCCAATGAGATGATGGTAATGATTTGTATGACATGTAAATGAGATGTAGTCTTGTACAGAGTCAGGCCGATCACTCCTGAGAGAGTATGGTTAATTGAACCGCAACCATCAAAGTGCATTGGTAACCGCTGTCTGAACCATTATAAATGTTATTTTCTTGTTATAATGAACAGTTGTTCATATTTTTTATTTACTTTTCATGTTAACAAAATTACAATCTATTAACCTAAAATTGAACTCTAAGTAATTATAATAAATTGTAATTTATGAATTCATTATTTCTTTCATTTGTAGAAAATATTGCTGTTGTCTTAAAGAATAGACAGATTATTTTGTTAGTTTATTTAAAGTTGTATCAACAGCTTGGTTATTGGCGACAATGTTGGGTTTTGTAATCCTAGTCAGGAATCAAACATAGGACCTTAATGTTAAAGGCTAGCGCACTAACCACTACACTACAGAGGCAGCCAGAATCAGATTTTAAACAATAACAGTCACTGTTAGAATCAATAGATATAAGTCTATTACACTGTGTGTTTTCAATTTTGTTAAATCGTTATCGATTTTGTCACTCAAATTCAGAACCTGGAAATTCGGATAATGGTTGAGTCTTTCTTCATATTTAGAACTGAATTTTGATATTACTTGTTAGACAGTAACTTTTAGGGCGCTAATGTAGTGCTTTCCATTTCTTAATGTAGCAGACTCCAAAATAGTTTTATTTGTTGAAAAAATTTGGTACAGTAACTATTTTACAGCCAAACATCTACGTAACAAAAACCTCTAACAATAATTTTTTTGTGAATTATGGCATTTCAGTGGAAAAATTGTACATTGTTACTTTTGTATTATAAATTTATTACTATTTAACAAACTAGTATTAGTAATTCTTACTGTATTTTTAGTAAAGCTAATTATAAAGAATTTATTATTTAGAACTTTTCATTTGTTTTTTTGTAGTTACTCTTTTCATCTCCATAATTTTTTTTTTGGGTTTAACATCCGACTGTTCTGCAATTACTGCTAATGCAGACTGTGAAGGATAAAATGATATTTTGTAACGTATGAAAATATGCCATGCCTAAATGGGATTCGAACCCAAGACCGCATGATGAGAGGCAAGCACGTACACCAATGCAACTACACCAATGCAAACTACACCAATGTGGCTGGCTCATTTCCATAAGTGTACTTAGATGTACATATATTAAAGTGTTCATGTTACTTAAAGTATTCATGTTTATTTTATTGAATTAAGTAAAATTTTTACTTACTTGAAGCATTGTAACAAAATAAACATCGTTACGGTCCAACATTTCTTCAATGAACTTAATGAGTTCTTCTTTAAATTCCTTTTTGCTTTTAAGCCATGAAGCATGGAAGTGGAGACCAAGAGGTGCTCTGTTGGTATTGAAATGCCTGTTGAAGTTATGTCTAAGGAGACGAGCAAATTGGTCACCAGTCTGGATGTTAGAACATGAATCTACCATGTGACAACCTGGTAAACTTTCATCAAATGTTGGGTCATCACGACGATCGAGTTCATTCATTACCATTTCCCAAATAGGGTGGCTTCTACTGGGGCAGTTTTGTGCATTACCATTACATTTGTGTGGCATACGGAAGTAGAGTGTGTAAGGCCAGATTGGTACTCTGCCAAGAGGTGCAGTAATTGAAGCATCATATACAAAGTATTGATCTGCCATCATTTCAAATTGTTTGTTACCTCCAACTCTCAAATATGGTGCTCTAACACCAATGATTGATCTAAAATACAAAATTAAAAACATTAATTACATCTTACAATGATTATTTTTAATTAAATGATTTGCAAAGATAAAAACACTAGCCTGTCATTGGGAATCTGTTAACTCGGGTATAAAAACCAATTTACAGGAAATTCATTATCATTTAAAAAACAGTTTACAATAAATTCTGTTAGTTTATGTTTCACTGGAAGTTTGTTTCCATTGTAAGTATTATAGTAGTTAGGCAATATTTATCAACAAATTTAACTGAAAAAATGAAAATAAATATCCTTTATTTGACTCCATACTAACATACTCGTATTGAAAAATACATTTTGGGTCCTAGTTTTTTCATGATCTGTACAAATTTGAGATTCTAGTTCTATCATTGATGGATATTCAATGGGATCTAAGTTGTCTGAGATGGACTTTAAATATCTCGTGCCTAAAACTGTAATTGGTGTTCAGAAATAAATCCTTATAATGCATCCTGCAGCTTGAAATTAATTTTATTTCATATGATAAATTTATACAATAAATTTCACTAACCTTTTTTAAAGCTGCCTTATTTTTTTTTCTATTTATTACTTACATGTGTTTTGGCGGATCCACCATCATCAGAGTAATGATATCGTAATATTTCAAATTTTATACAGATGACTGAAGATGTAACATTTTTAGATTTAAAAAAAGTTTTAGTTTCCAACTATATTGTATAGACTGATAATGGTGGATCCACCGAAACATGTGTAAGTAATAAATAGAAAGAAAAAATCAAGGCAGCTTAAAAATAAGTTTGTGAAATTTATTGTATAAATAATTTATTATATGAAATAGAAGTATTGGTGTTATATTTAATGGTACATAACACAACACTGGGTTTTATTATTATTATCTTGCATAGAATTTCAGTAGGTAGGATGATCTGGTCTACTGTTGTGGGACAACTATAAAATATGGATGTGATTCCATCCAGTACAAAAAGTGATGTGGTGCGTGGATAAAGGTAGCATTGCACTCAGCCATTAAGTTAAAATAACAAAGGCTTTGTGCACGACTGATACCAAAAACCTGAAATTGTAGGTCCAGAATCAAGCTGGAAGCCAGTATACTGGTTAAAACATATGCATATTTAAATATGTTCCTCTATAACAGAGGTTCCCAAACTGTGTGCTGCGGCACACTGGTGTGCCGCTAGGCCGGCCAAGTGAGCCGCGGAACTCAAGGAAAATAAATTAAATTAAATTTAAACGGTCCAACAAAATAATGCCTAGCCGATGACTATAAGTAAGTATGTAAAAGTATGATATAAGTACGTTTATATCAAGTACTTAAGTTTAATCAATGGCATAAAGTAATAGGTGTGCCGCGGCTATTGGCCGTTTTTTTTGTAGTGTGCTGCGAGAAAAAAAAGTTTGGGAAACACTGCTCTATACTATCTTTAACAATTTATTTATCTAATTAACATATTAATAATGATTTAGTATTTAACATTTCAAGCAAACATGCTTATGATTTAAATTCATAAAAGGTTAGGGCGGGGGGGGGGTTCTTTTATGAGAGATTACCAATTATGTGAATCCACCTTCTGACACTGAGTCATATCATATGAGTATTTCAGTTTTATTTAAGGCAAGTATTATAAAATATAATTCAGTATTAAGAATTTTAGTTATAATAAATTAGGAATTAAAAAAATGTAAATTCTTTTTTTAACTAAAATCTTCGATTCACTTTTCTAGATAATTGCCAACATCAGGCTTATTGCTATGCTACTAATTATCATGTAGTGATTTCACATAGCCTGTATAGTTTTACACAAGATTACCTATGCACTCATTTTTTTATGCACTATTTGTATGGCAACAAATTGCGAGTCTCACAAAAATTTCCGTTAAATATAGAAGTGGTTTTTTAAAAGTCATTGTATAAGCCATTTTATAAAAGAATATGAAGATGAATATTTTAAACTTATTTTCATGTCTTTCTTGAAAAATGAAAAAATCAATTATGATCATCTGTGTTTCATTATTAAAGTTAAATTTATATGAAAGCATGTTTCCTTACCCATCAGTAATATTAGCGAATCTTTCGACAATAAGACGAGCGCCAGCCATTTCAGCTAACCAGTCATCATATGATCCACCAGTCCAGTATTTTGGATCATCTTTATGTGTTAAGGAGAAAACAGCAATTTCGTGTCCTCGCCTGTGCAAATCTTGTACTGCTGCATAATTTGAGTATTTATGAGACATGAAATATGTTCCTCTAATTTGACATCCATTTGGATTTTGACGCTGTCCATTGAAAATTTCATCGTACAAATCTATGTTGTCTACGTTGATAGCTCCATTAAATGTGATTGTTATCATTTGAGGTACCTGGAAAATAAAATAAAATATTTTGGTTTCTCTTGTCTAACTCATTAATTCACTAACTAAAACTAAGATTGCTTGGAATAATGAAGGGTTGGGAATATAATTTTTATTAAAAAGCTAGAACTTTACCTTATTAATTTTTTTATTTTAAATTTCAAATTCTACTTAATTTAGCAGTGCTACTTTTCGCACTGTTTTTCAGTTTGAGTCCAGATTACCCAGTAATTTATTGCACTATTTGTAGCCTGTTTGATTCAGTTTGAAGATAATTACTAAAAACTGAAAACAATCTTGTTCTATTCTTTAAACATATTTTTCAATTTTGTTACTTACCAAGAGGAGTGTCAATTGATTAAAAATAGTAATTATTTTAATATAACATGCTACTAATGTCAAAAATGAAATTTCTATTCACAATATCCATTTACACATTTGCTTTTTACTGTTAACTAAATGCAGGTTTGAAGGAAATTTCAGTACAATGGGTGAATCCGTAATAAAGCAACATAAACTCACCTGATTAGGTTCAATATTTCCTGGAATTCTTGTGCCATCAGCAGAACAGAAACAATCTGGTAGAACACACTGAGTTGGGTCACAGTCTGGTGCTCTATTTGGATCCAGTTCAACAGCTGTAAAAGATTTCAGCATGATTTTAGAACAGTTAAATGTAAGAAAGATAAATTATATTATGTGCCTATCATTAATATACTTATACTTGGAAATAAATATGTAAATATACTTAAGAATTCTGTGCAACTTAATGATTTGTCTTAAAACAATTCTACAGCGAGGAAAAAGATAAGTACTTTTCTTTTTTCTTTGTTTTTTTTGAGGCTACATTGTACCTATAAGCCAATCAATTTCTAGTGTTCTTCGGATTACATATTGGTGGTCTAGGCTTTCGGTTTTGCCAGTACTTTTTGAGACAGTCCGATCTTTGTTTCCGTACCTCATCAGTAACTTCCACCGTCCGTCTTTCTGCTTTTCCCCAATAAAATCTGTTTGTTTTGAGAATACTTTTTTTCTATTTTTCCTTGTTCCTTGTTTGTTCTAGTTTTTCCTTGTCAAACGTGTCTTCAATTGCCAGTCCGATTTCATTCAGATCCCTCTTAATCTCTTCGATGTATCTTCTCATAATCTTCCTGTTTAAGTTCCTTAGGATCAGTTGATTCAATATTCTATCATTTGGCATTCTCAAAATGTGGAAAAAGTAGGAAATCCTCCTTTTCTTCATCACGCTAATAATCGGATCAATTTCCTCATAAACAATTTCGATAGAAGGAATTCACCATACCTCATTTTTTTGATAATTCTTTTTAAGGCAGGTTCTGATAATTCTGCATTCTGTTTTAAGAAGTTGGTCAGTTATAGCTTCATTCTTAATTTGGAAAATAGTTTCACTGGTGTAAAGCCCGACTGGGAGAATAACTGTTTTGTAGTGGCAGATTTTGGCATACATTGAAAGGCATTTTTTTTAGTATGTTTGCCTGGTGCTTTGTGCTTTTTTAATTTTGGAAGTTCTGTTTTGCCAAGTGGATTTTCTTTCTGCATAATATAATAAACTACAAATTTTAGGAATACTATTCTGTATTATATCTTAATTAAATTTTCTTCTTTACTGTGATGTTTTAATTAATTGATTATATTCATTATTTTGGAATAAAATTTAAAATAATGAATTACCTACATATGCAATACACTTTTATTTGGCTTTAGCAATTGTGCCTATCGTAAATGGATCAAAGGGTATCAGAGGGATTGCGTTAAAAATAGATTTGCAAACATCACTGGGAGAATAAAAAGTACTATTACTATTAGAGTACACATGCTGAGTTTCAGAACTATATCTCCCTTGGTAGTTATAAAAATAATATGAGTAACTTTATGCCTGTCATCCCTTTTGACCTCTTAGGTGCAAATGGTTGTAATTAAAATGTTTTGTTCTCGCAAGTATACTTAAAACAAAATATATTTGCCAATTTTTTTGAATTGTAGCTCTTTAGGAAGGTATAGTTATAATATTTATTGCTTTATGATTGTTACTTCCTTTTTACCCCTAGGAGCAATAATATTGAAAAAGCTTAAGTTCTTCTGTTAGACCTTTCATGAACAGATTTGTTAAATTTCAACAAAGCAAAGATTGGGAAGTTAGAAAATTAGTTATGAATGATCGAGAGTGTGAGTCAGTAAGTGAAAACTTTCACATATACATTTATGTAAATTATAATATTATATTTACTTACTGCAAGCATTTTCATCTGATTCATCCTTGCAATCAGGTTTGTCGTTACAGAAAAGCTCCTTCTCAATACATTCACCATTACCGCAAGATAATCTACCTTCTGGGCAGACTGGTTCATCTGTCTTGAGGATTGGAAAAACTTTTCTTGGTTCTAAATAATAAATAAAATACAAGGTTAATAAGTTTTCAAAATGCAATCTATGTTTTACTGAACTCCTTAAACAATATCTTTATTGAAAAATACTCAATATTTCTCTTTAATTCTACTAAAAGAAGAAACGTAACAGACTAATGTCAAGTAATTTATGGTAATCAAATTTTTTATTTGGTTGTTTCTTGTTTTGTATTAGATATCTAACAGAGAAGTAAAATAAAGAAAATAACGATAAACTTGTCTTTAGGCGGGGCACTGTGTCCAAGGCCATATTGAAGCAAGGATAAACCGAGCAAAAGTTTGCTCGATTTTTAAATTTGGACTGTACCTAACAAGAATAGTTAGAAAATTTACAAAAACAGTCTAGTTTATTTTAAATTTTCACAAAAATTGAGGTATAAATTTAAAATATTTATTTCCTTTTAAAAAGGAATGATAAAAAATTAAGCTGATTATCATTTGAATAATTTAGAATAGATTTTTTTTTAAATTGTTCGATTAAAGTGTTAATATTTAATTTTATATATTGAATTTGAAATGTAATACATGAAATACACAAACTATTTTAACACTAGAAAGAAAGTAGAAAGCCTGCAACTTTCATAATTACATTACTATGGTTCATTGTTCTTTTGTTAGAAAATGTATTGTTATTAATAAATATTACATAAAACATTCCTTTCTCTACACCTGCGTATGTAAAACTATTCTTTTAACATATTTAAATTTACTTCACACATAATTTTACAGTTATGTATTTAAAAATGAAATTAAGAAAAGAGTATTACTTTTATGTCATCAAACAATGTTCTTATAAATGTTATTATTTTAAATTTTAATGTAGGTTTACATTTTGTAACAGAAAAATGAAAGTTTTTTGTAGTTTATATGCCTAAATGTAATTCTAAGATAATATTATGGTACATAATTACAATCACAAATTTTATCTTAAGCATCAAAAATTATACACAACATAAAAATAAATAATATCCAAAAGACAACATAAAACATAAGAGTAATTTGAAAGAAGTGTTCTCCGATAAGGGGAAGGGTAAAGTGTTGATAAAAATATACGCTTCGTAACGACGTGTTTGTGTTCAGTGTTGAAGTGGTGGTATTTTATAAGTTTCACAGAGTGTTAGGCCCACGGTGCAAACAAAAATTAAGAAAGGACAAACAAAAACAACACAAAACAGATGAGAAATTTTCAGTCCCAGACCAGGAAACATACATTTTGAAGTAAGTAAACAAAAGAAACACATAAAATGGAAGCATACAATATCCATCTTTTCATTTTGTTATTTGTGTTAGATAGGTAATATCATAACACAGGTACTAGGGATAAAACACATATTTTATAACACATACATGCTTATATTTTAATATGTTTTAGTGAAGAAACTTGAAAGCTTTAAACAGAAACATGTATACCAGTCTAGGTTATTAAGAAAACAAACACACAAGATATATTATGTAGATATATGTATTAATTTGGTACACAAATAACACTTTCAGTCATGCTGAAAAAGTAGGTATTCATGCTCATAGAAGAAAAGTTAATAACTTATATGCATTGAGCTCAACAGATTTGTTGATAGATCTTAGAACTTGTACAACTTCACCAACTGTTACCTATTTTTTATACTTTGATTTAACAGTATCTCAAAGAATTTTCCTTGGCAATAAATCCTGGTAGCAATGGTAATGCTATTGTAAAACTCTTTCACGTATTTGTTATTTATAACATTTTGTAAATGTCAAACGAATCTCTAAGACTTACAAAATTCACAATAAATTAAATTATTGAACTGTATTTGATGCTTTTTTAATATTTCTACTTTAATATGACAAAAAAAATGAGTAGTTGCATTATCTCAATGTAAGCAGCAAATTGCAGTAATTGTAGCTGCTACATGTAAGCTGCACAAACATGTATCAACATGCACATGTTTTTCTACTCTAACACAGCAAAAAAATTGAGCAGTTACATTATCTCAATGCAAGCAGAAAATTGTAAAAATTGTAACTGGTACAGGTAAGCTGCACATGTTGTATCAAAGATTACTTTCAAGCTTAACTTTTTCAATCTGGTGCAGGAAATGAGTTGCTGCATATTTTTATTTATTCCATGTAAATATGAGATCTTGACAATTTTATTGTAATAAAAAAATGTTTACTCGTATTAAATTAAAATTTCTTCATATAAGTATTAATTATACTTTTTTTTAAATTTTATATGAAGCTTTTATATCCAATTCCTTACAATAATAAGGTAATTTAACAAAATTATTTTTAAATTTTTTCTTCCAATTATTAAGAAGTGATATGCAGTATTACATTTAATTTTATGGATGATATAATGAAAAATATGAAACAAAATCAAAGAAATTTTAGTATTATTAAATACAAAACTGTTTTACTTGTATAGTTAGTAAAAATTAAGATTTATTAAAGAAACAAAGTTAATTATTAGGATATTATATAACTACAATAGGTAACAAGTCAAAAAATTAATTCTAAATGTTAATCATCATGCTATTACAGATTTAAAATAAATAAATGAAAGATTTCTGTTCATAAAGCATTACAATAACTAACCTCTATGAAGTTATTCACTAGGAATTATGACAAATTTTTAAAGAAATAATTATAATTCAGATTAATGTAAAATACAGTGTTTAGAAGTTATCTTTAATACTTTAAAATTGAGATAAATATTACAAAAACAAAAGAGAAAATCAAGTCGTTTGATATACATATACATAAGCATATTTTTGGTTAATTCATACATAACAATATTATTTTACAAAATGTTAATAAGATATAAACAGAAATATTATTTTACAAAAAGTAGGTACCAGAAATGTTAGACTAAGAAATTAACATACCATTCTCATGCAGTTAAGCAATAATCATGCAGTTAACAAGATATAAGCAAAAACAATAAGCGTAAGGATAAAGGAATGTGTTCCACCACTTTTCACGTTGATCTACGGAGACGTCAATTGCAGTCTACGATCTACTCTCATGCTTAATAATAACTGCTTTCTAAACTTCCTCTGATCCTGAAGTAAGAAAATTATTTATCATACAAAAGGTTAAGGATAAGTGGAAAAGGTTACTAAAAATTAGATCTCAAAGGTGATTGTCATCCAGTTGTAATTTTGAAAGTACAAATTATTATAGTAAAATAGTATTTGTATCGGTTTACGTGGGCGTACTCAGGATCAAAACTAAGAGGGGGCAAGCCATGATCGTTCAGTTCGTTTTAAAGACATAAGTATTTTAGACCTTTAGATACTTCTCGATTTTTACACCATTTCAGTTTGATAAACTACTGATTATTTACTGTCGCCCTACCTAATTTTGTTTCGTATCTTCACTTTATAACCATTTTATTATGTTTACGTTTTAAACCATGTAAGTTTATGTTTTTCAGTCACGGTTTAATTTTTTTTTGTTTTTACTATAATTTTTTTGTGATGGTTTTCTAAAAGTGTTCTCCATATTAGTAGATCTTATTGAACCAGCTAATTAACTGAAATACAGTCGGACCTCTCTATTTATTGAACTTCTATATATCAAAATTCTCTGTGTATTGAAGTTTTTCCCGAGTCCCATGAAATTTTAATGGAAAAATGTTTCTGTATATTGAAAACAATTTCTATATATTGAACTTAATTTTAGTGAAAATATAAATAGAACTCCATGTAGCCCTCCTATAACACACTAGTCTATCTGAAACATTGATAGGGGGCAACGTGACCATACAGGTCTGTGGTCCACTGTGGTCAACATATAAGAGTAGTGTGGTACTCTTGTACTAGTACTTGTATACTATGCACAATCAAAAATATGTAAATACAATGATATGGAGGAAGAAGTTCTCAAATGGGTAAAAATGTTACAAGATAAAAACATGCCTAAGCAAAAGAAAAAAGTTGTTCTTTTTATGGATAATTGCCCTGCACATCCGTCTTCTGTTTCAAAAACTTAGTAAACATGAAGCTTGTTTTTCCCCTCCAAATACTACGTTGAAACTACGACCTATGGACCAAAGTGTTATTAAAACTCTAAAAATGTATTATAGAAAATGGGTTCTCAAGAGACTTATTCTTGCATTGGAAAATGACAAACCTATTGAAAATATTATGAATCTCAGGCTGTCTATAACAGAATTGGTAAAGGTGTGGCAATATGATGTAGTGGAATCGATGATAAAAATTGTTTTTTAAAGCTGGCTTCTCTGAAAAAACTGTTGTGGAAGAAGTTAATGTACTACCGCAAATTGAGGACTGTTGAGTCCATTTACAGTCGGCAGGCACGATCAACGAGGATATTTCACTCAATGAATTTTTAAGGGTAGACGAAGAAGTTATTGTAGCAGAATATCCAATAGATGCATGTTTTTTATTACTGTTTTTATTTAATTATTTTTAACTGAAATACAGTTATCATTTAAATATAGTGCGTAGCCTTATACGTAATAATGTACAATAAAACAAACTTTATTGTAAACAAATATTGTTTTTTAGGCAATAAGGGTACGGTTGACAAACCTCACGTAATATAAGTAGCAGTCTTAATGAGAAAAAAATACAGCGTTTCTCTCTATCGAAGTTTTTATATACCAAATTTTCTATAAGGAACCTACAATTTCGATATGTGGAGGTCCGACTGAATTAAAAAAAGAAATCTGTGTTTGTAATCCTAAACGTAAATTTATTTGTATTATATTTTGAAATAAGTTTGTAGTTTATGGTACAAGTTTTTAAGATAAATTCAGATTATATTGGATCAGAGGGTAGTGATAAAAGCAGCGTGTGATCAGGAAGCTCCTACTCCTACACTCCGTCACCTGATATTCCACTCCTCAATTTCACAACAGACTTTTCATCATCATCACTTACTGTCGAGTCGGTCACAGTTGGTCACTTTACCCTTCCAATCGCAAGTTTGCTTATCAATGTCGAAAGCCAATCCTGAAGGACAACTGATTTGCTTAATACCAGCTTTAGTGCACCTGGAGGAAAAATATGATGTTTCATTAATAATTATTATTATTTATTTTGGAAGAGACATTTCTTTTCTTTTTTGGCATAATCAAATTTATCTTTTATTTATCTTGAAAAATAAGGTAATTATTAAAATTTGATATAAAAATTGCATTAATTTTAAAATAACTTTTGTAGGATGTTTTGTTGTTATTTACCTATTAACAACATTTTTTTTCTCAATATGTTTAATTAAAAATATGTGATATAAACTTAATATTCCTGCTGTGATTAATAAATTAATTTATAAATATTTACGATTAACAAAATTTTAGTTTTGATTTTTTTTAAATTGTTAAATTTCAATGAAACTTTACCGGATGTTTATTATTATTTTAACAAATACATGAAATTAATTTAATTTAAATGTATTTTTTTATTCAATGTTTTTCAAAGTTAAATATTTAAATACATTATTTCCATTTAAAATTATTTTTAACAAATCATTTTCATACTTTTTTTAAATATATATTTCATTTTAAATAAAAAATAAATCTGATTGCCAAAAAAATCAGGATGTCTGCTTCCAGAAAATCATATTTCACTTACTCTCTAGCTGGTCACAATTTTTAACATTTGTTTTCCAATCACAAGTCTGCCGGTCAATGTCAAATGCTAATCCATTTGGGCATCTCACTCCAGCCAATCGTGTCTTGAGATTTTCTCCAGCTTTGTCACACCTGCAGACAAGACAACTTTAAACTATACACTACATGTTTATTAAATTAATCTTCCTTCTCAATTCCACTGAAATAATTAAAAAAAAAAAAACAACAGCTTGTGAAGCACCAAATAAAAAGACAAATCCATTAATAGTTGCCTCCTTAGCGTAGTGGTAGCGCGCTAGCCTACAACGCGGAGATCCCAGGTTCGATTCCCAGCTAGCGTCAGGAAATTTTCACAAGTTAAAACCCACTGCTTCATAACTTATGGTAGTCGCTAATAACCAAGCTTGACTTTAAATAAACTAAAAAAAACAAACCCATTAAAACTGAAAACTCGTATGGAGATATTGTAAGAAATTTGCTTTGTTAAATTATTTATTATCGTATAAAAATTGTAGGAGGCTGGTTGCAATAAAATCTGATTAGAAATGAAGGGGAAATATTCCTTAACAGAGAAATTACCTCGGAACCAAGTTTTTCTAAAGAGTTCATTCTAAAACATTCGTAAGTAATACTTAATAAGATGTAAGAATTACGAAATTACTCTTGACATAAACTTACACAATAATTATAAATAATTTTTTTATTATCCTTGGATACGATTTATTGATAGGACTGAAAGAAAAAAATTACTCCACATAAACAATATTATTTAATTACGTAGATATTTATGAGTAAATATAAGTATACTACATTGAAAACGAACGATTAGGCCTAATGGAAACGACTAGAAAAAGACGAGTAAAATTTTTCGGACACCTGTGTAGTATGGATGACAACTGGTTGACAAAACAAATAGACCCAAGGAGTAGGATAAATGTTTTATCGAAGTGAAAAAGGATACTGAGAAAACCGAAATAAACCGAGAAAACTTAATGAAACAAACCAAAGTCAGATAAATAATTACGGACTTTAAGGGCTTCCATGAATAGGAGAAATAGATCATTGGGTGGACAGAAGAAAAGAGAAAAACCAGCTGTGAGGGAGAGGTGAGAATGTGGTCTGCAAAAAGAGCTTCAAGAAACATCTTAAGTCACCTTACATGGTCTAAAATTGGCCCTAGTATACGAGAAAAAAATGAGTTCAGATAAATTTAATGCTGAAAAATTAAAAAAAAACTGTTTATTAAAAAATTACTTTATTATTTCACCCAGAAGTGATCAGTTAGTCTAATGCTAGGAAATAATTTTCATAATACTTATGCACAAGTTTACATAATACGTTCGTTACGTAAAGTAAGTAATTTCTTACTAAAAAGGAAAGTGACAACCAAAGACAGTGAAAAAAATCATAAATTAGATGAAAAAAAAAATCAGAATTATTTTTAGTACTTTAAGGTCATCAACACATTAGTACGTTCTTTGGAATATTAATTTGTTAAAATATGTAATCCTTGTTAACCTTGTTAAAGTTGCACATTACATAAACAAATTGTTTTATTTCTGTCTGCTTTCTATTTTTAGACTTAAGTATTCGTAGAATTTATAATGAACATTTAATGAAATATTTTATTAGAATATTCGTTACATTGTTTTTCAGTGCAAAATTTTAATTTACTTAAGTCTTTTCTACAATAATCATTGTTTTAAATTTACGTTCTAAGGCATATTAATTAAGTAGGCTAGAGTGAATGAGATCCTGTTATGTTCACTATTGTTAACAAATTAACTTTACCCAATTAAAATAAATACATCGTGCATATTATGTTATTTAAATTTAGTTTTAAATGTGTATGAAATTATATTGAAAATTGTTTAAACGTTCGTTTATATATTGTACTATTCTGTCATATAAATTATTTGTATCCGTTTCTTTTTTTATTTATTATTATTTTTTTATCAATGTTAAGTGCAATCTGTTAAATGGAAAATTGGTACGTTAATAATAGGAACACTGAGTCTTCGGGCCAGCCCAATGAGTCAGCTGGTAGAAAGTCGTTATTATTTGTTAAGTAACATCGGTTGGGCAAGCGACTTTGTATGGTGACCAGCTGACAGCCATCCGTGAACAAACTCTACTGGGGGTCCCTGTTCAAACTCATGCCTAATTCACGTCAAATAATACAGCAAAGCAGCGATCAAAATGGTTCGTTGTTAATAGTGCACAGTTCCCAATAACAAATAAAAGCTAAAAAAAAATATATATATGAACACTGAAAGCTATTTTGAGTAATCCGTTATCAATTATTAGTTGACAGTCCTGGTCAAGGTTTTCGGTCAGTTTTCCTCTGCTACTTCAAGTAAAGTGTTTGGTTTACCTCCTATTTCCATCCTGTAAAGTAGCAAACCCATTTTCTACTTAAATGTTTTCGACATGTAGTAACAAAGTGTATTATTTAATGCAACAGTGAAGTTTATTTATGTATGTGTAGCTATTTATTAATAAGGTTAACTAGGAGAAACAACCGATTATTTCTTATTCATTTCCTGATAAAAATACAAAATTTCAATAAATGATATTATTGTAAGTTTAAATATGAGTTTTAATAAAATATTACGATAATGAAACTACTTTTTTTGGCTTAATTGGTGTTATTTGAATTCTTTACCGATGTCTCAGGGATTGATTCTAGGTTAGGGTTTACAAAGAATCTAAACTATGTACAAACCCTTATTTCTTTGTTAAGTTTATTTAAAATCCCAACAACTTCTTTGATTATTAGATATTTCTATGAGTTACGGTGCCTACGGAATCGGTGGAATAATTTCCAGACCCTACAAATCGGGACCTTTCACTTCGCAGTATGTCGCGCTCTATCCATTAGGCACTGAGGCGGCAAAAAACTGTTGTTCAATTGTCTGCAATGTATTAAGCATGCGGACGAAATGATGTTAAATAAACAAAAAATTCATAAATAACACTTATTGTATTGCTGCATGTCTAATCAGTTTTAATAAACATTGAAAACGGTTATTAAAATGAGAAAAATACGAACAAAAGGAGGAGTGTCAAGTAAATCTACCTACGCAACGTATACAAGTACAAAAGTGTAGGCCTATTGTTGATTGCAGCAATAATGAATTTATGTTTGTAATTATAATTGTAACCAGCCATTAAAAATTCAGTACGTAAAACGCCTGCGCTTTCAGGAAGCAAACTTAGAATTTATACCTTCTACAGAATATTGTAAATGTGTGCATATTTATTTAAATTTTATAATACTTAGGCCTAACAATAATTGTAGTTGTGTGTAGTAAATAGAATGGCATTGAGTTGTGTGTAAACTTGTAGGAAACATTGTGAGGAACACAACATGCAACATTCACTACTACTGGTAATACGTAGACTCTCCTTTTTAGACTGACCTTCAAGAAAGGACCGTTATGATATTTTAAATGCATGCCGACAACTTTAATTAAATCAGTTTTTTTATAATGAAATACATAACAGTTATAAAGCATTAATAGTAATTTTAGATTTTACGTACCACAAAACATATTATTATTGCTTGTTAGCAACGTATGTAGGTTCCATTTAAAATGTTTTGTGTGTTTTAACGGTAGTGAAAACTAAACTATTTAAAAGAAACGTTACCTGACAACATCTCTGCAATCACCGGAAGTAGTCAATCTGAAGTACTCATCGGGTGGTCGATCCTTGCAAAGTTCATCAACAGACTGATCCTCGTTACCTTCACCGTCCCCTTCATCATCTTGTCTCTTCTGCCGGACTGCTGCCTCTGTCAATACTGTCAATGCTGTGAACAATAAAAAAAAATACTGTTCAGCGTCATATTATCTTGGGTGAAATTCATGAATTAATTGACTTACACAGAAACAACATAAGATTGTATACAGCTAAACTTAAAGACTGAAATTAATATGTTGTTTGTTTAAGTCATCAGCCGAAAGGCTGATTTGAACTCTAGAAACTTCCTTAAGTAACAAGAGGAGTGAGGTGGTTTACAATTGCTTTCCTCACCAAGTGGAAAAGTATGATTATTAGTGAGCCAGGCCTTCTGAAAAGCATCTAATTTCCACCCTGCAAGTGACACCTTTACTTCATTCACTCAGGGTCTGGCTGTATAATGAAATTCATTACTACAGGAGACAACTCTAAGTAGTATCTTTAACACTTCTACCTCGTATGTTCTTAAATGATCCAATCATTTAATTTGATGATCATGTGATAAAAACAGAACTACTTTTTAAGTCCTGGAAGTAGCAGATTGAGTGCAAATAATTAAAAATTCCACCTGCCTGTTATGGGAAAAAATTTATCTACAAAAAATAATAATAAGAAAATTGAAAAATTTGGAATATTTTATTTTATGCAGAGTTGTTTTGGCTTAAGTAAAGGAACCATTCTAATTTATTTCTACTGAAGTTCACAAACTTTTTACAAATAATATTCCGTTTAGAAAACTTTTCCATTTTTGTAAAGATTAAAAAATACAAGAAAGTAAAATACGGGAAAAGGGAAATTGTGAGTTGATGGAAATTAGAATTAAAGGAATTGCATACGTATCTCTTGGCATCAACTGTCGATGCCATCCAATATATTAATAAAAATAAAAATGGTTGGTAGGTCTACGCCTACTGACGCCTAAGCAATAGAGTCGGCAGTTTACGATACAGCTACATTGAGCAAGGTGTTTTGAACTTTATCTTTATTTTTAATAGCGATAGTTAACGTTCAGTTTACGCAAACATGGATTTGATATCATATCTACATCAAGATAACAGAAACACCTTATAACCTACCGGCAATTCGCAGTCTAACCAGTTTGGGAACCGATTATGTAAGGTTCTCCCTACAGTGATTTCAAATTATAATTCTTCTGAATTGTGTGTTGTAATTAAAAGGCCTTCTTACAAAAAAATAAAATAAAAATGATTTTTGATACGTTATACATTATATGATGTAATGATAATATTTACAAAAGGTTTACTTGATAAAAACTAATTATGATTGTATTTTTCGAATGTTTTGACACGATTTTTATATAAAATGAAATTAACACAAAGTGTTTTATAAGGTTTAGCCTATAGAGGAAATCTGAATGGTATTTTTTTTATTTACATTTTTATCTATAATATGTTTTTAGAAGAATATTAAGTAAATTGGTTACCAGATAATTGTCATGAAACGGTCTATTCCAGTGGAGATATCTTAAAAAAAATAAACCCTGTTTACAGTTTGAAATGTATTTCAAATATAATATTTTTGCAATATTTTGAAGGAAAAATAATATAGTAATAGAAGTCACTAAACAAATAAGTCTATCAGAAGTCTCTGTTTTAGCGTTCGTATAGCACTGTTGTCCAATAAATTTATTGTAAAATACCTTTCGTGTGATTCAAGCAGTTTTTCGTATTTTATACTAGAATTTGAAATTTCTGCTTTAGTTGCCGAGACAAGTCTTTGCAAGTATGGTTAATTTGTCATGTATCAGGGCGCAGCTGTTAGAGCTCGAAGGACCTTTAACTAAAAACTTTGAACAATTTACATATTTAATTTATGTACTAGATGCAATCAATTTACTGAATACTGTATGTACGAACTGGTTTGTAAAAGGTTCTGCAAATTAAAAGTTTGTTTTGAAGCGATAATTTTTATGTCGGTTCGAGTAGTCAAAAGAATTCTTTGAACTTTAAATCTAACTATTTTCGTTTCTGTTGAGTGTGTGTTCCCCAATTTAGGTGTGTATCTAAGTATTATTAATCGACATGAATTTTAAAACAATTTTAAACCTATTTTTAATCACATGTACACAATTTTAACAGTTAATATTACTAATACGGACATTTTCTCTGTTGTAGGAAAATTTAGTATTTAGGAAAATACCTATGTTAAGAACTATTTCATGATTCCAATATTATTTTGATTTGAAGGAGCGGTAAGATTACAGTGTCTGTCTTCTACTGGGTGGTGAAAATAACTGTTTAGGTAGCCAGCTAATAAGTTATTACACAATAAGTAACAAGCCTGTCAACTACAACAGAATACTCTTTAATATCACTACTGTTTGTCTATTCTAGTCAGTACTGAGCAACTCAATAACTTAACAACAAATGTAAGCTACATTTAAAATTGTTTGTATTTAATTTATTTTTACGGTATATCTTACTATTACAACAGTATCAAGTTAAGTCATAAAAATCGTTTTTAGATTTTATATTAGAAAGTAAGAATGATAATATAGCCAGCATACCGGTTGAGATGACTGCCAACTAACCTCTCCTGATAGCCTACAACTTAAATAATAAAGCCAGTTTTACATCTTTGTAATAGGGTACCTACTTCCTAGTAATGTCGCACGTATCATGTAACTTGTTACAAACAAGCCAATTTACTTGTAATAAAGCCAGTATAAATCAACTAAGTTAAAACTATGGAGAAAATAATTCTTAGAAACGTTTATTATTTTTGCAGCTTATGATATTCAATTTACTGTGATATTTGAGTGACGAATAATATCAAAAAACTGAAACGTTTATAAAAATGATTTTATTAAAAAAATTAAGAATTTCAGAGTATTTTAAAGTTTCTTTATGCCTTCCACAACTGTACAGTAGTAACAGGTGTACGAGATAAAGATGAAAAATAATTATTGTTAGAATGGCTTGGAGAACATTGCTCAATATTACGACTCCAAAGGGACTTAAAAGTAGACTGTCAAATAAAATGATGGAAGACAGGCTGTACATCTGTTGGATATTTCGGCTCTTCTGAAGTTCAGGTAAAGTGTCTCCGCGGGTCAGATATTTAACAGCTGATTTTCGGAGACGAAGGTTCCTGGTTCAAATCCTACTAAAGGTAGTTACTTTTATACGGATTTGAATACTATAAAGTAGTTACTGGTGTACGTTGATGGTTGGGTCCAATTAACCACTCTCTCAGGAATGGTCGGCCTGAGTTTAAACAAGAATACCCCTTATTTACACGTCATACATAATATCATCCTCATCTAATTGGGTCATTGGGTTGCTTATTGTTCTTAAATTGAACAAATTGTAACGTACACATTTATTAGGAATAAAATAAATCTGAAAACACTTCTTTTTCTTTATTTTATTATTACGTACTTGCTTTACGCTGATGAAATTTAAATTCATTCAAAAATGTCATAAGAAATTACATTATTATTGACACATTATAAAACGTACATGGAAACAAACGCGTCATATTATTTATATTCATTTTAATTCTTGTTTTGTATTTTATATGTTTATTATCGCCTGTCATTGTTCTTATTATTGTGTATAAGATAGATTGTTACTTTCTCAACAATATCTTTACTTTTATCAAAAACTATTTATTGCTCATTGAAGTCTTAGCTCTAGAGACCTCGTCGTAAATGTATAATTAGGTTACCAGATAGTTAACTTATTAGATGACAAGTTATGTACCAGTTGGTTAGGATTATTTAATACTTTTTCCTTGAGAAGTTCTTAAATTTGTAGAAAAGTAAAAGAAGAAGAAGGTAATTTAGATAGTCGTGAAAGTAGAGAACTTAATCCCTTAAGTATTCCTTGTCAGCTGTCTGGGTGTAATCCAAGGTAGAGAACTTGTCAGATTAATGTAGCTTTTAAGAATCTATAAAAGAACATTGATAATTTTTCAATTTCAAAATTCCAATGAATTACTAAACTACTCTCAAATTTTTCAGATTTATAATGTGGTTTAAAACATCTAAGAAAATATCAACGAAATTGTATATTTTTATCAGATTGGTTTAGAGACCCAGACGAGATCCCACGCTCTTGACATTTATACAAAAATTCATAACTGGTTTACTTTTAAATTATATTACTGCTAGTAAACAGTATAATAAATAGTCTAGGCAAACCAATCAAATTATTATAAATATTTATATAACTTATACACACACCGAATTTTTTTTTGTCTAGTATTGTTTATTAAATACTAACATACCTTGAAATTCAGGATTTTATTTTTTTACTAAAGCAGCTACGAAAAAAATAAAATTTACCATTATCTTTGATTGTATTTAATGATGATCACATGAACAATACATTAAATCGTATGGTATTATTTTTAGACCACCAAATGAAAGGTTCAAATCGTGGAATATTGTCACGATTGAATAGATTCTTCTTGGAATTCTATGTCGAAACGTATATCTATTTAATATATGTACAATGCTCAGGCCAGGATAATTAAATGGAAAGGTCCAAGAAATAAAATTAAATGTCTGTACTTATCTTTATCACTATCTTTATTCTCTTTGTGGTTTGTCCCTAAGAGTTATGTCTTCTGTAATTTTAATGCTTAGTTGATAGCATATAATTTAAATTTAATGAGCATTTTTTTTATTTGTATTTACAGATAAACTACAAGAATCTTTAACGTTTTAAGTAGGCATAGCATAGCTATTGCAATAAAATTATTCCAGTCTAAACATAGGATTTATATAACTATTGCGTAGCTCTTGAAGGACTCCTAAGAATCAATAAACTTTTCTTCTTTATCGCTTTTAGACTCATCCATTTCTAAGGTCATTAACTACTACGCCATATTAGGATAATTTACGAAACGTAATAAAATTGTGCCACTTTCAAAAAGAATATGGGTATTAGAAACATTTTAATAGTCGAGTTCGTTATCAACTGAGATACGGAGGTGCTCGTGAAGTGATTTAACTGATGACATCTCGAATAATCTTACAAGTAATATGTCAGAGCGATAGATTGGAGAATTAAATAAAGATATTGTTTTACCTCATAAATTAATTTCTAACTTCTAAAACAATATCGAAACTAAGAATTCATTACTTCGCCATTCTATACTATCTGGAGATAGAGTGTCTTCATAAATAAGCAGAATAATTTTGACATTCTCGTTTGACGAATTATTGTTATTTATAAATATATTACAAAGACAATTGTAACTAAATGTAGTTCATGTACGAATACAACATGTGAAACAAAAAATCCAAACTGCGTCCTATTATTGTAGTGTCTGTATGCGAGTATCGAAACGATAAAAATGCACAGCTGGTTTGTAGAAATAGTTAAAAAAACCAGAACGTTAATTTATTTTTACTTTCTCTTGGCCTATATGGATAAATAGGGAAGAAAATTATAGGTATTGTTTTCATGTTAATTTTTTCAAATCGAGTGTTTACCGGAAATACACGTCTTCAGGCCCACTAAACCCAAAAAAAAAACAAGGTTGTAGCAATTGGTCAGTGTGCTAACAAAATATTTTAAGAACGGAATACCGTACAAAGTTGAAACTTGAAACTTAAATTAAGCAACACAAGAGAACCAAACATGAATATTTTCATCAAAATCGGTTAACCAGACGAATTTTATTCGTACGATTTTCTCAAAAACTGCCCCTACAAGTTTTTTGAAAAAATTTGCCTCATTTACTAAATTTTTTATGCACTACAACATAGGGTATCATTTCTGCTGAAATTCTTAGGGAAGCTGTGCTTTTGTGGTAAAAATGTATTTTTAAGATTGTGGGCTTCGTATGCATTTAGCGACAAAAGTGTATATAATCAAAGTTATAGGAAATTTACTCATGGCTAAACATAAGTTAGGTTATGTTGTTCATTATTTACATTGGCAAGAGAACGTTGTGTGAGTGTTTTATACCTCATTTGTTCTGTATTAAATAAAAATTAATTTTTTGCAGAGTTTAAATTTCATTTAAATGATATTTTCAATTAAAACAAATATTTATTGAATATATTAAGACATATAAAGGCAATTGTTAGAAATGAAAGTCTGACGGCTTTCAGGTTATAAAGTACAAAGTGGTTAGGCGATGAGAAAACAAAGTTTGAATAGTAATAAGTTAATATTTTTAGATTTCTGTTCACGTATCAACGGAATACTACTGGAATTGTAAAATGATTAACCACATGTACATAATATCCGTCATCGGTTTAATTACATTAAATTGTTTAGTTTACCAGGCTATCCTTCAAGGTGCCTAAAAAGACGCTGGTTTAGAGACCTGCTAATTTAATCTAATTAAGCTTATATTTTTATCTTTAATAACTTTATTTTTTGCAACTATATACTAAGATACAACGATCAAGTTTGATAAACGTAAAGAAAGGATGACAAGAAAAATAAATAAAAAAAAACAGTTATAGGCCTACACATTGGTTTATGTTCTATGAGCAAAATTTTTTATCATCATAATCCATGAATGATAAATAGCAACATTACTAGAAATGAAGAAGGAAAAGGAATCACTTTATAGAAGATCTCGGGCCCATTGACGTTTCAACCTGCGTTGCGGACTCCCTGGTAGTGATGCATCTGATTGTTTGGTGATTAATTCGTTGGGGTGATCATGCAATTTTCTGTGAAAATCACTGTAGCTGGATATAACTACTTCACTTATAAACAGGATATTGAGGTCATTATGTAAAATTTTGTTGTTGACATAAAAAAGTGCCTATCATGTCATTTAAACATAATTATCATCATCTACACATTTAATTAATGTACCATTTTTCAGTTATAAATAAAGCATATAAAAATTGTTGTCAAATTTTCAGATACATACTCTACATGTAGGTGATCTAAATGTCTCTAGATTAAATTAAACGATTTTTATTTTATTTGAAAATGTAGGCTATCTATAATTAGTATTATTTTTTTACTTGGAATTTACAATCTCTATTTTTGTTGTAGTTTGTAAATGTTCCGCTAAATTTTAAGTATATAACAGATGTTTTCACTTGATGAAATGTAAGTTATAACTCAGCTTCTTCATTAATTTTTTGAGTTGTTTTAGAAAAACTATTGGCGTTTAAACTCCTTCACAGAGTCATTGGTACGTACAGTACGTTGTTCATTGCTTGTAAAATTTAATTTTAACAAAGTATTTTTGAGTTCAAGTTTCAGTAACTTATAGTAGGATAACAAACGAACTGACCTGTTTCGTTTTAAAATATAGATTACTGTCTCCTGGACGTGTAAAGAATTCTGTTAATAAATAGAATTCCGGCTTCTGGAGCGTTTTACAAATAATATTTGGTTGATTGAAATCGGTTAACCATTAGGATGATGTTTTTTTAGATATTTAGGAGTAAAGTTCAATAAAATTCTTTCTGACATAACTGATCCTCTGAGATGTTAATACAGTAATTTAATAATATTAGCTTAATACATATCAATTATTGTGTGTATATTATCACAGTACATGATAACTGAAAAGGAGAAATAATAATTTATATCATAAAAAGTTAAAATATTAACATTTTGGACAGAACCCCAGTTGTTTTATTAAAATAAAGTTTATTTACGGTTCGAGTATCAAAAATATTCCCTTATTCATCGAACTGAAGTTTTCTAGTTAGTTTTATTTGCACCATCTGCCAACGTATTTCTTGATGAACATGACAAGACTAAATGCGCTAGTAGGAAATATATCTGATTGTTATACCTACAGTTATAAAAGTTAATTAAGTTATATCAATCTATCAATTAAGTTACACAATTAGAAATTAGGAAGTAATCATACTACCGTGAAATAAAATACACAATATGGAAAAATTAAACATAAATTTCCACTTTCTCTAATTTAATTCCTACTTTATTAGGCCAATGAACTTTTGTCTGTGATGTAGGTAACGGGGAAAATGCAGATTAATAAAAATGAACGTTAAACAATTTTGTTTACCTACTTAAAATAACAATGAATAGTTAATGTCTGTTAATCTTACGTCTCGTAATGATATGGTCGAAATTCTTTAGAGGTAAGTAAAGAAAAAAATGCTGAGTAAAGGAATTAAAGAACCCCTTCATTCGAGTGTTTATGTTATTAGCATAGCAATAAAATTATCTGACAGATGAGTCGACTGTTTATAAAACAATGATTCTTTCCTTTCATTTTTTTAGTAGTTCGATTGTCTTTTCTCTGCACTACCTTTTTATATTTTTAATTAAAATAAAAGATACTACAAAAAGTACATTTTTTACGGTATACTACAACATTAGTAATAAAAAAATACTTCATCTAAGTTTTCTTATTATTTGTTTACTGTATTCAAAACCATCATAAAACCATGATTGTTTTCTCTACTGTGACAGATAGGAATGTTTACATGCAAGGTAAATGGAATAGGACGTGACGAAATTTGAGTTCTAATTTGAAAGTATTTCGAGATAGATGGAGTAATGGTAATTAGGTAAGCACTAAATTGGAATAATAATGTGAAAGTATGTCCAATGATTTGAAAGTAGTTAAGAAATTACTAAAAGAATTTCATCTGATTCATAACTTTGAATTCTATCTTTTAATATGTTTATTTAATGATCTACTTAAGTCATATAATAAGTCCAACACATAACTTTTTGCATTTGTTACAAATGTTGTAATTTTATTTCTCAGCTTTCCAATGATTAAGCATACATTATATTTGGTTTATTTGAATTCTGTTCTTAACATACTTCTTCGCCCATAACAGGCAGGTGGAGTGTTAAATTATTTACACTCAATCTGCTGGTTCCAGGGCTACAAAAAACAGTTCTGTTTCTTATCGCGTTGTCAGCCAATTATATGACTAAACTATTTAAGAACAGAAGAGGTATAAGTGTAAAAGACACTGGTAAGGGTTATCTTCTCTGAAAGTAATGAATTTCATTATACAGCCAGACCTTGTGGTGGAATGAGAAGAAGGTGTCATTTGCAGGGTGCAAAGTAGATGCTTTGCAGAGGGCTCGGCATGCTGATAAACATAGGCTACTTTTGTACTCGGTAAGAAAGGCAATAGTAAACCACCTCACTCCTCGTTTTCCTTAGTAAAACCTCTAGAGGTTCAAACCAGCCTTTCGGCTGTTGACCTAAACAACAACAAATATACTTCTGACCGAAGTATTAAATCTTTATAAAGAACCATTAAAGCAGTGTTTAACTGAATTAGCATAAATTGTTTAGTAATAACAGTTTGGTGAACGATTTCGTTTAGTAACCAGCTGATAGCAACGCGTTAACAAACTTGACTGGAGGTCCCAGTTTAAATTCAAGGTTAATCCTCCTTCAAAATTCAGCAAAAGTAGAAATAATATTGGATGCAGAATATAATAATATACTATATCTGTAGTAATGTAAAATTTCTGATAAGAACATTGCAACACGTTCGAACATTCTGAAGATACTCTCGCAATGTTAAACTCATGTTTTTAACAATTCTGTAATCTAACCTAATAAGTTCTGTTCGAGTTTAAGATGATGTGTAATACGATGCAAAAGAGAAAACACGATATGACTTAAAGGCGAGACATTATATTCGTATTTCTTTCACTTATAATCAAATGAATTGATTCATGTTAAATAAAATCTATTTTTGGGTGGCAATCTGCAGTTGTTACTTCTTTAACGTATTCTTTATGTGTTTCATGTTTCAACATCAAATACAAATTTGTTGAATGAAATGACGAAAGTATTGCAGAAATGGCATGAGGAAACTGAACACACATGTGGTACTTTGTATTAATAAATATGGCTGGAAAGAAAGTGTGTGTGTTTTAATTTGTGAGTTTAAAAAGGTTTACTTCAAGAATGTAATAACGGCTTTCATTGATAAATGATGTTTTAAGTCAATCCTAAAGTAAATATTCGCTCCTTAAATCCACATGTAGGTGTAGGTGTACGCATTGTTTTTATCACGTCATTTTCATATTTCTCAATTTTTCTCTAATATTGATAACAAAGCATTTAAAGGCCGTTGTGTAGTGTCATTTATAACTTACAAAAGGGATTTAGTAATGTGAGTAAGTTATTTCCAAGTTGCTTGTAAGCGAACTAAATTTATGCAAGCTGTAGAACCGTATATTTGACAAGCACATGTTCAAATAGGTCTTATCAAGTATTTATATACACTAAACCCACCGGGTTGGTCTAGAGGTAAAGTCGTCGCCAAAATCAGCTGTTTAACAGCTGATTTTCGGAGACGAAGGTTCCTGGTTCAAATCCTAGTATAAGAGTCTACTTTTATACGGATTTGAATGCTAGACAGCGGCTACCGGTGTACTTTGATGGTTGGGGTTCAATTAACCATACTCTCTCAGGAATGGTCCACCTGAGCCTGAACAAGACTACACCTCATTTACACGTCATACACCTCATCCTCATCTCATTGGGTCATGGGGTTGCTTATTGTTCTCTATTGAACAGATTGCAACGTACATACATTAGGAATTACAAAAATATACACTAAAGTTATTGTGATTGTACATGCAAAGTTTATAATTCCACTGTTCACATCACATTCACTCTAAATAAACAACCGGTGCTGTCGCTGTTTTTGAATAATGCACCTATCCCGAAAAATTTTACTGTTCGCTATCTTGAACTTCATTTCGATCAACGCATAACCTGGAAACACCACATTCAGAGAAAACGGCTTCAACTAAACTTACGTTTGAAATAACTATACAGGTTTGTTCACTCTAAATCACCCATACGTCTCAAACAGAAATTATTACTCTACAATTATTCTTTCTTAAAACCTATCTGGATGTACGGTATTCAGATTTTTGGTTGCGCAAAGCTGAGTAATTTAAAAACTATTCAAGCATTCCAGTCTAATTTTCTCCGTATAATTACCGGTTCACCATACCATGTCTCAAATTACACACTGCACACCGATTTAAAAACACCATTCATTTGCGACATAGTCAAAAATACCGTAGTTATATTAAATTCTATTCAAAACTACCAATCCATTATAATCCGCTTATCAGTGATATGGGAAATCCCACAGGCTTCATTAGAAAATTAAAAAGAATATGGAGCAGAGATCTTCTTTAATTCTTTCTGCATGTTTATGTCGAAAAAGATAAAATAATGTGAAATATTAGATATAATTTCTGTTTTGTTGTAAATATGTTTATTACTATTGGTAATAACTTTTCTGTGACAGTATGAATTTTTTTGTTTTTTTCATACTTTTGTATATTTTTCGTTCATTGTTATTCCAAATTTAACATTGCTGAATGTTGAATTTTATATCATGTCTGTTCTTGATATTCGTAATTTAATATCAATGTTTTATTATCTTTTGGTTGTTCTATATAGTACAGTAAAGATTCAAAATAAAGGATACAAAAAATTCAACAGATTTTTTTTGTACTGTTATAAAGTTCATAACAGTGCAGAGGGAAAAGAAATCATTGCATATAATTATGCCAGTATGTTAAAAAATATAACAATAATATAATGCAGTTCAAAAAATAACCCTTTTGATAAGAATTAATTATTTTTGAAACTACAATTTTGATTAAACCTTTTGTTTTATATAAAATTAAAAAAGTAAATCAATATTAAATACTTTCTTTGGGGATAGAGAAAATGTACAAAGAAGAAAAAGTAACTGTTGCAATACATTTCTTTTATAATTTCAATTACCCCCTTCTCCATAAATCTACGCCCCTCTAAATTATTATTACGTCACCACCATCAATATCATCTTATGATGCAGTGTGGTACAAACTGGCACCAGAAGAGGGCGGAGCTGTTCGACCTCGATACAAGAAAACCTCTTTCTCTTATTTCTCTCACATACTCTCGTCATTATTCTATCTCTTTTATTTATTATATCTTTTTTCCTTCCCCTTCTTTTTCTGCATTGCACCCTTCCTTCTCTTCTGCATTCTTTCTCTGGGTTTCATATATTATACTCACTACATAGTACTACTCAGGGCCTACAACTTCTTTCTTTGTACTACGAGTATAACAAATAAACTCCCACCATTATATTTTATCCCATTGTTGTATCTGTGCAAGGTAAACTGGTTGGGTGAAAATTATTAATCGAATAAAAATACTTGATAGTTTTTTTTAACATTGGTGATAATAAGCATTCATTAACGTTTTACTAATCGAGATAAAAATCAAATTAACGGCACGAAAGGATAAATAAAAAATAGATATTTACAACTATGGAATTAGGCAACATCAAATATATATCTCAGTTTAACATGAGGTTACATTAATTAAAAATTAGATTAATAAAATTAATTAATTAAATAGGTTAAGTAAACTATCCTTAATTAATTATTAATTCTAATATAATATTTAATATCTAAGGGAAATTATGAATAAATAGGTACTTATAACTAATTAAACCTGTGTATTTTAAATTATCTTCAATAATTTAGTTAAAACATAAATTAGTACTTACAATAAGTTTTGAAGTAAATAAAACTATTATTTCTTAAAAATAGCTAAGTTGTAAATATTGGGTTATACTACTACTGAATAAAGCATTTTTTGAAATAAAAGAACACAATTAATTGAATAATTTCTTTAAGTACTTTACCCAACAGTTTTTAATCCGATTTTAGAACGCATTCATTTATCTGTATAAAGTTAAGTCTTCAAAATATGTTAAATAGACTTAAAAAATAATCTAATTATAATAAAAATATGGACTTAAAATTTAACATTTTTCTATAATTTGATAAAATAAAATTCATCAAATTAATAAAATTTTGTTTTTAAAGCTGATAATATTATTTTTGTTAAAATATCAGATTGTTATTTATTATATAAGTAATAAAATTGTAGCCTTACTCCCCCACCCCACTTAAAAAAAAATCAACGATTTCTAAATTTTTTATGTTAATTTTTATCCGGATTAAATTTATTTTATAAATAATAATATATAATAAATAAATTTAATTAAATTTTTTAATTAGTTTAGTAAAAATATGATTACTGATTGACTTACATAGTCCTAGCAGTAGTAAGAACCAAGCTGCGTTGAGGAGGTTCGCCATGTTGCTGGCACTAGGGGAGTCGGCCGGCGCTTTCCTTTTTATTTATACCGTGTATTTAGCGCATGCGCCGTTACTATACACTTTCACTATGTCGTGCTTCGAGGCTGTGAAGTTAAACTAAACCCGCTCCACAGCTCTCTATGCCTTATATTAATCTAATGATACCTTCAGAACGTGGTCTCCCGTTTACTTTGAAGAGAGGGGGTTACAATTTATAATAATGTATAAACGTATACAACAATTTCAAAGTTTATTGAATGTATTTTTATTACATTATTGTAATTATCAATTCAATAAATAAACAAAATTATTATTTTACTTCTTGAAGTATCCTAAAATTAGGGTCTGCATAAATATTCAAACGTGGCGCAAGTTGTCGTGATATTCTTTGCCGTAATATCTAACGTGGTGTCTGCGATCTTGCTCGTTAGTTGTTTTCATAATCCAATAGATTACACTTGCGTTGTTGTTCTGCTTTTGTGAATGACCGATTTTTATTATGAAATATCATCGTCATTGTTATCAAAGGAACAATTACTCGCTTTTAATAACCTACTTATGTTATAATTCTATAGAATAATAAGTTATTTTAAAAATAAACTTTAACTCGTCGTAAGTTTTTGATTGAATAGTTATCTAATAATATTGTGATCAGCAGGTCCACTGGCTATTTAATTTGAAAAAAATCAAAATATTTACTAAGATTATGAAGAATTGAGTGTTATTCTTTGTCATTTCTCCATGGACGGATGGTAGAAATCAAGACCAAAATTCAATGAATAAGAGATAGCATATGCATCTTGAGAGGAAAACTGAAGACAACAAGAAACATAATCTCATCATAGAATACCTTGATTGTTCCAGAAATTTCTAAAGTTAAATTGTGAGTGGGGTACACAAACATAACATAGGCTTATATTGAACTTTTTCAACAACAGGAGGGTAGATGATAACGATATAATTTCTAATTTGGTTATTACGTGTTGTTTTATGAAGTCAAGCGAGAAAAAATTTGCATTGTTAATATTGTATAATTTTTTAAGTTTATTTAAAGTCGCATCAACTGCTTTGGTCACTAGCGGCTTCTACAAGTTTCAGTTCCGAATTTGTAGGTTATAGTTAACTCGTAAAAACTTTCAGGCTCTAGCCAGGAATCCAATCTGCGACGTAGAACAACGTCTAACGTTTTATCTACTGGACCTCAGAGACGGTCTCTATATTAAATTTAATTTAGGCAATATATATATTTTTTAAATTGTAAAGTAATTTATCTTTCAAATACATCTCTTACTAAAATCAAAGTTTAGAGCATGTTGTCAGAAATTAAATTATTTGAAAAGTAGCCTAACTATTTTTGCTTTTGTTTGAGATATTGGTGTATATCTAGTTTTCCTTTATACTTAGTTTATTCTTATTAATCACCCAAGTCACTGTAGTAGTTTTTTCTACAACAATTAGACTAATGTAATTTCTGTTCTTTTCTATTTGCAACTTTGTAAACTTTTAGTGATAATTTTGTGTTTCAATGCATGTAAAATGCATTGAAACATAGGTTTTGGGAAACATTGTGAAGAAATATTATAAAATTAAAGATATGGTGGTGGAGCAAACTCAGAAGAACAGCTGGACTAAAAAAGAGAATTACTGCAAAAAAGAACTTATTGCAAGCGTGAACAGAAGGAAGGTCAAAATGTATTAGGCACATTATAAGAAAATCATTATATTTTAAATACTTTTGATGGTAAGGTGCTGGGTAAAAGAGGAAAAGAAAGGCCAATAAATCAGAACTCAGAAGAGTTAATCAAATCTATGAAATTCTGTAAGAACGTAGACGCGAAAGGAATGGTTACTAAAAGGAACTGATAATTACAGCGACAAGCTAAAGCCTTTAAAATATTAACAAATATGTAAGAGATTTTCCAGTTAGTTGTCTCAATTTTCTTTGATTGTAAGTTTTGTATATTACAAAATGATAGTACTAAGTAACTTACATCGTATTAAGAGAAAGAAGCAACATTGTAATTCATAGATTAACAATGATGCATTGTATGAAATTATCGTTTCATTGCAATGGACCTAAATCACATAAGAATGCATAATAAGCGAATAACATGAAGTAAGAAGGTCATTAAGGAGTGCCGACTGCCTCAGAGAATGGTAATTCCATTCGATATGACAATTAAGTGTAAGAGCTGCATTCGATTTGTAAGAATTACCAAAACATTCAATACATCTTTTTCTTACTACATCAGAGTAATTAGTTTAAATATATTTTATAAGGTTTTTAATTTAAGTTCGACTTATTTAGAAATGAAGAAAGTAAAATTCCAATATTTAGATAGGTATAAAGTAAAAAAAAAAAAAAAAAATGGAATCGACAGATCACCAAATAAATTTTCCTTCATTAAAACTCTCTCGTTCAAAAATTTCCTTATGTGTAAATCTAAGTGTTGAGATCTTCAAATTTCTGGACTTTACATTAGCGAATAAATTTTTTTTTGTCTTTCTATCTAATAAATTGACTTTATAACGTAGTTTATTTTCCACAGATACTATTCAAACAAAAATTAAGATTCTTTGACATCTTAAATTCATTTTCACATTTAACAAAAAATTAATTAGAGATTTTTTTTATTTTCTTGAACGAAAATAGATTAAAAGAAAAGAAGTAGGGCTATGTTTGTATACTTATTTAAAACTGACGATCATTCAGTCAGATGAGAGAGTGAAGTGACTTTTTAAATCAAATGAAACGCGCCAGCTTTCCATTCTGATTACTGTGCTATTCAATGTATTTTCTTAGAACAACCATTAATAAACGAAATGAGGTGAAGCGGGCCGTAAAATTATTTTATTAATTTTGTGGAAGAAGGAGGTTATTAGGCTGCTGTGTCAAAGAAGATGCAGAATAACTGGAATCATTAAAACGGATTAGAATTTATTAATTTTATTAGCTTAATCTGTGCATTAGAGATTGGCTTTCATGTTGTGCATTATATGACACTACAAAAGTGTTATTTGGTAAAATTAATTATATTCCATCATCATTTATGTGTTAATAAAATGGGATTCTTGTTATAAAACAGACAAATTAAAACGTATGCAGTTATTTACGAGTTAAATAAAAAGCCAATTTGTTTGCTATCGATGTCCAGTGGTGAAGTTCGTAAATGATATTTATAAACAAATAAATAAGTTTAACAACTTTCTTTCATTTTAAAATATATGTATATTTTAAAATTTCGATTAAAACCTTTTAAAAACAATTAAAACTTTTAAAATCTTAACTTGAAAACTTCCTTATTAAAATAATTGTATATTAATTATTTAGTCTTTTTTTTTATAAAAACTGTAAATGCTTCTCTCCTTTTCAAAGATTTAAAATAGACTCAACTTTCAACAATCCTTTTTTTTTTAAAAATTTTGGAATTTTTTTTTATTTTCTTTTTTGTTTTTTTTTTTTTGTTTTATTTATCTTACTTACATCTGGAAGCTGGAAATCATCTGTATTTATGTTGAGATGTAAATGTAACAAATGTAAATGTTGACATGTCTTGGTTATATCAGTTGTGTCAATTGTGTAGAGGGTATGTGTTTACGTGCGTGTTTATTGTAATTGTGTGTAAGGAATGATGTTTATATACTTGTCTCATAATCTATTACAATCTTCCCCCCCCCCTGGGAAACATACACAAGCAAAAGGAATAAGGGGTGGGTGTTTAAATGGCGAAAACAAAAAGATGAGTACGGAGCAGTTGTCGGCCTGAGACGGTAAGTTACGATCATTCGGGGCCCCTTTCATAACACATTCACACGTCAAATAACATCGGATACACCGTTAATACCAACATCACAAGCTCGAGAATCGCGACGTACCTCACCTAATAATATTACTAATCTTGGTAATTTATGATACTTTTTTAAGATTAGAGATATGTTCTTTGGATATTTCTCCCCCGACAGTCTTACGGAGTAAGGCTGTAACAGGTGTAGAGAATCCAATTATAAAAAATGGTTCCGACCACCGGTATGCCATTTTTGCACAAATATTTTTCTTTTTCGAACTTACGGGATGAGTTTTAAGTAAAACTTTATCTCCCACCGAAAATGGATTTGGATGGCGTGTAGCATTATATCTACGTGCCATATCATGATGAGACTTAATTAGTTGCCGTCTAATTGTACTCATCATGTTGCTCGATCGTACGGGATTCCGATGAAGGATATCCTGAATATTCCACGCTCTATCCAAGGGCGTTTGGGCTTGAAAATTATGTAATATGTCAAAAGGACATGCACCGTGGGCGGTATGTTGTGCCATATTAAAGGCTAATTGAAACCAAAAGAGGGATTTATCCCATGTCGTTTGGGCAGTTGCGTGGTACGCGATAAGAATAGACCTAAGATTTCTATTCAGTCTTTCAGCATGAGATGGGCGTGGGTGGTAAGGAGATAGAGTGGTTCTTTTAATTCCTAAGGTAAAACAAAAGTTTTTAAACATTGTGGAGTTAAATGTTTTGGCATTATCCGTGACAATTAACCTCGGAATGGAGTAGTTCTGAAAGATACGTTTTAATTCATCTATAATAGAGGATGTATTAGTATTTTTTAATGGAGCTAACCAAGTAAATTTTGAAAAACTATCCACCACCACCAGAATATATTTATAACCTTGGTTAGTTTTTGGAAGACTACCAACGGTGTCAATAAATAACGTATCAAATGGTATTGTTGGAACTCTTGAACTAAGATTCCCCCATTTATAATTCATGCCAGGTTTGCTGCGTTGACAGATCATGCAAGCATTCACCTTTAAAGGAATTTCCTTATATATGTCAGGCCAATAAAAATGCTTTGTTATTTTATGTATAGTTTTGTCAATACCTAAATGTCCTCCTATTTCCGAATGATGAAAATATTTAAAGACTAAATCTTTTAAAGAATTGGGGAGAACAATTTTGGTCGGATTATGATTTTTGTCTTGTAGACAGAGGATCCCTTTTGATAAACAAAATTTATTGTTCATTTGTTGTTTTTGTTTAAGGATAAAGGTATCCTGTTTTTGATGTTGTTTTATATCTGTAAAGGAAAGGGGAAACTGTGATAATAAAGCATTGATATACGATATCTCTTTTGCTGTATCTTCATTATTTAATTCATACATTCTCGATAATGCATCAGCTACATTATTATTTGAACCACGAATGTGATTAATTTTAAATTTAAAGACGGATAAGCGTAATAACCATCTAGCCAACCGACCTAATTGTTTTGGTCGTGAAAGAAGCCAGGCTAAAGCTTGGTTATCCGTTTCTAAAAGAAATTCACGGTGCGTTAGATAAGTTCTAAAGTGATCTGTCGCGAAAACAACTGCCAGACATTCACGTTCATATGCAGAAAATTTTCTTTCTGCTTCTGTCAATGTTTTAGAGGCGTATGCTATAGCTCTTCTGGACCCTTCATGTTCTTGGAGTAACACCGCCCCTATACCTGTATCTGACGCATCTGTTTGTAAAATGAATTCTTTAGAAAAGTCTGGTATGGAGAGAACTGGAGGATTAGCAATTGCTTGTTTAAGATCTTCGAACGCTTTTCTTTGTGAGTCTCCCCAAACAAACTGAGTATTTTTACGTCTTAATCTATTCAGGGGTTCGATCCTGTCAGCATAATTTTTAATAAATTTGGAAAAATAATTTATCATACCACAATACCGATGTACTTGTTTTACTGATGTAGGTTCCGGATATTCTAAAATTTTTTGTGTCCTCATTGAATCTATAGAGACACCCTTGTATGACAACGTGTGTCCAAGAAATGGTATTTCATTTACAGCAAATGTCACCTTATCCGGATTAATGGTGATACCAGCTTTTCTCAAGATCGACAACACTATTTTGATATGTTTTAGGTGTTCTGTAAAACTTTTGGAATATATTAAAATATCATCCATATAATTAAACACAAATTTATATTTAATATTTTTAAATATTTTATTCATAAGGCGAGTTAGAACTTGTGCGCCGGTCGACAAACCAAAAGGTAATCTTTCATATTCATACAATCCATCTGTAGTACAGAATGCAGTAATTTGACGAGATCTCTCTGTCAATGGGATTTGATGATACGCTTGTGCCAAATCTAATGTACTGAACCATCGTGCTTTGGAAAACCATTGGAAAGCGTGATTTATATTTGGTAAGGGTTGCGCTTCCGAGTCAATTATTAAGTTGACCGAACGATAATCTACAACCAAACGACTTGAACCATTTGGTTTCGGGATCAAAAAGGCCGGAGATGAATAAGGAGAAACACTCTCTCTAATTACCTTATCTTTTAATAGTTTATCGATTTGTTTTTTCATTTGGAATGTTTTTATTGGATTTAAAGGATAGGGCCTAGATTTTATAATTTCATTATTTTTAAGTTTGATATCATAGGTTAATTCATGAGTACAACCTAATTTAGCCGTAAGTACATCCGGAAATTCTTTACACAAATTATTTATTTTATTTTTAATGTATTCAGATTGCTCTATATTATTAATTTGATCTGGAAATATATTTATTAAATAAAATTTTTGATTCTTTAACCATTCAAAGGTTATTTCTGATTTTATAGCATTAAAAATAGCACGTGTTTTATGTAAAAAGTGCATACCAAGTATTATTTCATGGTGTATCTTTTTTAACACTTTGAAATTTATTTTCCATGATAAATTGTGTAGGTTAATTCGAACCCACACTTGTTTAGTAATTTCCAAAGGGAATTTGTCAGCTGTGAGGCAGATTGCGTTAAGTTTTTCCTCTTTTATGATTGCATTGCTATTTTTCAAAAGTACATACATTTTTTGGTTAATAATATTATGTGTAGAACCTGAATCAATAAGCGCGTTAAATATATTATTTTTAATTTTTATTTTTAAACCTTTCAATGTATTTTTATAAGCCAACCTTTGTTTTCCTATCTTTAAAGATTTACCCATCTCATGTTTACAAACACGAACCATATGAGTATGCTGCGCGTGTTTGTATCTGTTTAGTTTTTTGACATGTTTTTATTGTTTTTCTGTTGCCAAAGTCTACAATTTCGTTTAATGTGACCTGGTTTATTACAATAAAAACATTTTAATATTGTTTTTGATATTTGTGACCCAATGTTATCGGATGTCGTATTTTGTGATATGATTTGTTTACCTTGAAGAGGCATTGTGTTATTTATAGAGTTTAGTGCGCTTGTATCGTTCATTTTTGATGAACCTATCTCATGAAGAGTTCTAGCATAAACCCTCTCATATACATAAGCATCCAATTTATTAAAATCATGTAAGTTATTGGGTCTACCAATTATGCCTAAATGTGTAGCATATATTTCATTTAAACCAGTTAATATTATATTAATCAACTCACCTTCGGTGAGGTTAAGTCTTAATACATCATGATTTTCCAAGATTTCTCTTATGTATTCTGTCAAGGTTTCCATTTGTGACTGATTTCTGTATAATAATTTTAATTTTAATATCTCTTTCATTTTTGGTGTGATCAGTTTATTCACCAAATCTCGGTGAAACTGATCAAAATTGTGGTTATTTCTAATGGAATTTTCAAAAATTTGTTCCGTAAAACCGGTCATAAATGGAGTTAATAACACCAAGGGTAGATCTACTGCATAACGTTTCTGGATTTGTTTAATAATTTTGATATTTCTAACCAACGTATCAATATCACGTCCATCTGTGATAGTTAATTGTTTTAACTCGTTTTCAATCGGGTTTGCGATTTTTGTCCAATTAAAATTTAATTCACGTTGGACACACACAGGGTTATTGTGACCTATCGCATTTGGTATTAATATATCATGAACATCATTCCTAAAAACGGGACTTTGTATTACTCGATGATGTATCAAGCTAATTTGATCATCATTAACAATTTCTTGCCTTTGGTTAGGTAATGGGTTGTTATTTAAACATACCTCTTCGAAATTTAAATTTTGGTCAAGATTAGGTCTAATTTCGATATTGTGTAACTCATTAGCCTTCCAATTATCAAATTCCTGTTTTAAATTTTGAAAATCTACAACCTTATCTGGTTTATTCGCTAATATAAACAGTAAGAGTTTATTAAGACGGTCGTCAAAAACTTCAGCATTATATTTCTCTAGATCGTTTAAATTTTCTGTGTTTTGTAACCGCACAAAATAATTTTGACACTCAGTTAATTGTTTATTGAGGTCAAATCTACGTATTGCATTAATGTCAGTTTGTCGTCCGTTATCTATCAATTTTTGTAATCGTTGTTTTCTCTGTCCTATATGTCCGGTTGTTACGCTTTTTCGTAGTCTCAGTTGAAAGTTAAGGTTGTTGTCATCCAGTCTATTAGGGTCAATAAGTGGTGTTACTTGTTGTTCCATAATTTATATTCTGTAATTGTGTGTTTGACAAATGTGTGTAAGACGACTTACCAGATAACTGATGTATACCTTTTTCCAGATGTAAGGACGTTGTCTTTTTGGCCGAAATTGGGATTGATTTGAAGTTGGAGGATTGTTGAAAGATTAGTGAAAGATAGGCGTTTACGATGATAATATTGTGTTCGGAAGTTTTATGTTGAAGTCTGTTTCTGCTGACGCTCTATGATGTCTTTGATTTCTGTTGTTGATTTCCTTTTAAATTTCTGATAATTTTTGTTAGATTTCTTCTTTCAGTTTTCCGTTTTTCCTTTCTCCTGTTGAAATTTCTCTTATATTTTTAGCTTTCCCGGTCGATGCACCATTTGCTATCGATGTCCAGTGGTGAAGTTCGTAAATGATATTTATAAACAAATAAATAAGTTTAACAACTTTCTTTCATTTTAAAATATATGTATATTTTAAAATTTCGATTAAAACCTTTTAAAAACAATTAAAACTTTTAAAATCTTAACTTGAAAACTTCCTTATTAAAATAATTGTATATTAATTATTTAGTCTTTTTTTTATAAAAACTGTAAATGCTTCTCTCCTTTTCAAAGATTTAAAATAGACTCAACTTTCAACAATCCTTTTTTTTTTAAAAATTTTGGAATTTTTTTTTATTTTCTTTTTTTTTTTTTTTTTTTTTTGTTTTATTTATCTTACTTACATCTGGAAGCTGGAAATCATCTGTATTTATGTTGAGATGTAAATGTAACAAATGTAAATGTTGACATGTCTTGGTTATATCAGTTGTGTCAATTGTGTAGAGGGTATGTGTTTACGTGCGTGTTTATTGTAATTGTGTGTAAGGAATGATGTTTATATACTTGTCTCATAATCTATTACACTACACACTTCTTGTAGCTTACTTACGAGTAAGCTTCTTCTTAAATTGTCTCTTATTTTGCTTTTTACAATAGAATAAAAAATATGGTGTGAAACACTCACACTTCTCTTGCTAATGCAAATAATTAACCATATAACCTAACATTAGTAATTAAATATTAGAAAAAACAACAAATGTAACCTCAAAAAACATAACGTCATTTTAATCATGAGTGAATGATGCTGAATGAAAACCAACCTCAGTTTAGCTAATAAAATGGAAAATCACTCTTTAACGCTTTACCGCTAAAGTAGGCTCTGTAGAGAAAAATACTTGGATTAAAGTTGTAAGTTTTTTAATTTTCTATAAATTTAATTATACACTTGTGTCATAAAATTCATACTAAGACCGAAACCTTAAAAAAATCATTCTTTTATAGATTTTCATGAAAAAAAAAACAGAAAATCACTAATTACCGCTAAACTAAGCGTTATAGGCTACAAAGAAATTTTTGATATAAAAGTTGTAGGTTTTTTTTAATTTTCTTCAATTTTAATTATAGGCCCTACACTTTAGCCCTAAAATGCATTTTAAGACCACAATCTTATAAAAGAAATTTCTACGAGAACACAGCCTTCCCAATAATTTCAGCAAACATGGCGCCTACCGTATCTTGTAGGGCATAAAAAATGTAGTAAATAAAGCGATTTAAAAAAAAATCATAGGAGCCATTTTTGAGGAAAACGCAACAAGTGAAAAATGACACGAATAAACTAAAACTTCCGGTTGACCGATTTTGATGAAAACGTTTGTACCAGGTTGTCTAGTAGCTAGTATCTAACTTAAGTTTCAAATGTGTACAATGTTCCATTCTTGAGATATTTTGTTCACGTACACACACACACACACACACACACACACACACACACACACACACACACACACACACATACACGCAGATCAATCGCTAAAATCATGTTTTGGGGTTCAGGGGGTTTGAAAAGTATATATCTGATGGAAACTCATATTCGAAAATCGACATGAAAACAATACTTTTCTTTCTATATTATCATATAGGCAAGAGAAAGTAAAAAATATTAAGTAGGCCTACTTAAATTTATTGGTAGTAGGCCTAATTATAAATTAAATTTGTAGTAAGCCCAATTAAATCCAATACGCCTATTGTTAAATTATATTCAACTGGTAAGTCAGAATGAATAAACAAGTAATTAAATGTCTGACAAGTCAGATTGAGGAAATACCTAATTACTAGTAAAATGAAAGAATAAAGCCATTTAACATAAAAAAGTTACAACGCCCATCTGGAATATAGGCCTACGCTTATTGTAAATTAACCTGTAATGGTTTTAACACAAATTAATCTGCTAAAAAATGTTTTTAGTTGATGTAACATGTCTAAAAACCATTTTACTGTAAAGCTAAATTTATATGTAGTTCCGTTGTTCGGAACGTAGAGAACTAATTTTAACCAGTAGTTGCTTAAATCTATTAACTTTCGAGTGATTAATAATACAAATAAATAAATAAATTTTATTTCAATATATTTTTAAAGAAAATCATGGAGAATGCAAACAGCTCAACTGTAAATGAATATGTTCAAAAAAAATTGTAAGTATTCTAAGGAGAGACTTTAACGGTGGTAAAAGAAAGATGGTGTGACTAAAGGAATAAAGTAACTCGTCGATATCAATCAGGCATCATTATAAATGAATTAAAAATTGTAGGCCTATTTGAATTTTAAAATGAGTTTCTGTAGGAATTTGACAATTTAAAATAGTAGCCTATGTTAACATCTATGTATTAAAATCAACTCAAAAAATTGAAACTTTAATTGGGTTTACCTCTATCTGTTAATTCTATAATCTATAATTTGTTACATATTTTGTAAAGGAAATGTTATTATTTTTTGTTTGGTTATAAAATTATAAAAAATTATTATTATTATTATTAGGCTATATTATAATATAATATAATTATTATTATATTATTATAATTATAAAAAATACAAATTAACTTATAAAAAATTAATAATATATAATTTGTTTCTAACATCTTATGAATTTTGTCAATAATATTTTATATAATTTAAAATGGTTACAATTAATTTTTAATGTTTTCACGTAGCCTATACTAAATTAAACTATTTCTCTGGATTTTATTTTTTAGGAACTTCATTGACAAACACCGAATTTGATTATTTGGTGTTTTTGCTGTAATGTAGCCTAGCATTGACTCGGAGAAGACGAGAATTTTAACTGAGACTCTCAGTGGAGTCTGTTTATTTGTGGGTGTCAACTGATCATTATACAAAGTTGATTGACTATTCGGCACTACTTACGAATTAATACGAACTTTAACCAATTGACTGAATGGGCTGGACTAAAGATTGCAAAACCAAACAAAGAATAATAACATTTCCTTTACAAAATATGTAACAAATTTCATGTTTAGGGATTGAACAATTTTAGCCTACTACATACGCATACAAATTACGGAAACCAGTTGTTTTAAATTAATCAGTTGATTTAAATTAATCAGTTGTTTTAAATTAATGGTACATTCTGTATACGTACAAAAATTGAATAATTAATTACTTAACTTATATTCATTAATATAGGCCTATTCATCTGTCTGCGGTAGATCAAAAACCATATCTCTGCTCCATCTCTTATTGAGCCTTCTTTGTGGGTTGTCTGATCAATTCTTTTGGTGAATCTAGACCACGTATAAGTGTATTTTCATTAAACTGAAATTTTTAAAGCGATGAAATGTCTTTAAAAATAATTCACTCACAAGTTCGTAAATCTATCTCAAAATACGATTTGATGCGTAAAAGGGAGCGTCAGTAATCATTTTAAGTACTTTGGATTAAAATAGTTGTTTTTTTAATATGACAGACGGTTTATTTATTTTTTTTTATTTATTTTTTTTCTTTAATTCTTTATTTACAACTGTAAAACGTTACAACAAGCAAATGTGATGATTATGATAATAATGTAAATGACATGATAGGCATGAGAGGGGTAGGGCCCCCATTGGTGCCTCCCCAAGAATGAAATTTGTATATCAAACTAGCAGGTCTCTACTCCAGCGTCTTTTAAGGCGTCTAGGGGGATTATCAGGTAAATGGACGGAGGAAAGTGAACGCACCAGGGGGTTCTCGTGTTCGTGTGTCTTGTCGTGAAAGCGTTTGTATAGGTATTCAATGGAATTTTGTACAAGTGGTGTATTCAAATCTGTATGTAAGGTTTTGTTGCTAACGTAAAGAGGTGCATTTGCTATAAGGCGTAATGTTTTTGACTGGAATGCTTGAATTCGTTGCAAGTTAGAGGGTTTGGTTGAACCGTAAATTTGGGATCCGTAGGTCCAAATAGGTTTCAAAAGAGAACAATATATGCGTAATTTTTGTGCCATTTGAATCATATCATTCATATCATATCATCGGTTTATTTGAATCATATAATTTGCTTCCATGTATTCAAATCGGTATCATAAATGTACAATAATTTGTTGATTTTAAATTAAATGGTAGGCCTAATTCAAAACGTCGATAAAGTAGAGAGAAAAATTAAGTCTTTATACCCACGTATAAAGAAAGCTCAAGTCATTTGTCTTTCAACGTGTAATCCAAGGTATCTAACTTCATTGGTCTGAGGGAAACCATATGCGCTAGTGGTTTGTTGTACAGATGTGAAATTGTTTTTGTGTTACTGTAAAATCTACGATCTATCTGCTGTTTGATTGAAAAATGGTAGACATATTACGAGTATGAATCATGAGTAATGCTTCCTGGTACAAACTACAAATTTGTTGTTTTGTTCTTGAATAAAAATATTGAAATAAATCTGCAGGACGTAGTCTGTACATTCTTCTATGTTATTCACTGTTGTCTAGGAGATTGATAGCTTCCGCATTATGATGATTTTCAAGCCGTATTTGGTAGTTAGTGCAAAACTTTTTTATATGTCTTCTTGAACTTTGGGAGTGTTTGTGTCTCTGTTTATTACAGTTTTGGGCATGTACCAAGGGGAGCCAATGATTTCTAAGTATTTGTAACTGAAATCTATGAATTATTTCAATATTACTGTGAATTTTTGTCACCGAGAGTTGTATCCTGTTTGCTCACACAAATGTGAATTAAGTTTTACAAAGTTAAAAAACATATAACTTAATATAACTTGTTAGAATTCCTCATTCTGCTTTTGTTTTGTCCAAAAATTGAAACATGAAAACTACAGCCTAAAACTAAAAGATTGTAGTTAAAAAGTACTCATTTATAGACTTACTTTTGATAAAGACATCACGATAATATAATTTCAAATAATATTGGAAGAATAATTTCTTTTGAATTGAACCATATCTCCAATTTAACAACTAACAAAAAAAATTATACGATTAAGTAAAAACGAAAATACCAGTTATGAATTGTTGAACAGAAAAAAACTTTTCAAAGATGAATTTAGCCTAGTAATTAAAAATAATGGAATTCTCTTCGAAAAAAATCAGTTTCTTTATTATATATTTTTATACATTTCACAAATTTTAGCTCATCTTAGCTTCATAAATTCATCTACTGAAATATTTTATTCTGTAATATATACTCTGTAGGCCTAATATATACGTTCTGTAATAAATTTTGAATTTCGTTAATGCAGTATGTGAATGATTGATAATTTATTGTGTTCACTATATTTCATAGTATCCTTGAAAATTCTATCTTAAAATCCCGTTATAATTTTATGGATTTATATTTCTTTATTTTATTTTATTGTAGACATTGTACAGGGTCAAAACAAGGTTAATTTATTCCACTGGTAAACTGGTTAACGACGACTGGTTTCTTCGGAGGGGTGATAGATTTATTAAATTTAATATACTTTTAAAATTTATTTAATTAATAAAATTCATTTGGTTATTGTTTTAATATTATTTAAATCGTTTCCTTACTTTAATAAAATTATATTAATTTATTTAATATTGTTACTACTTGTGCATGTAGTAGGCCTATTTAATTTTGTTAGCTTTGCAATTGTTTTTTAAGTGTCTTTACAATTATACCGACTGTAATAAAAATATATTTCAATATAATATTTAACCTAACAAATTATTTAAATATAATTACCAATAAGGTCGAGGTTAAATTGTTAACAATTGTAAAATTAAGCCTAACTGTCATCACATAACATATTTCATATTAACACAGATTTTCGTACTGTTGATAATGAGCCTGTATTATTTTGTACAGTTACTGTGCCTATTTTTCATTAATATAACGTATGTTAGTTATTAAAATCTTACTGTTTTTGGCCGTGACATAAGGAATTAAATTTAGATGATAACCTTGTTCATATAATTCACGCCTACATTCCTGTCTTTTGTTGTCTCGATTAGATTACGTTTTCCGGTATTATTTCTGGGTATCGCATGAACATTTTAATTAGATCATAAAATATAATACATTCAACAAAGAACTATTTACTAAGCATAGAAACCTAAGTAATTCTGTAAATAAAAGTAGTTTACCGCTTTAGACAAAGTATATATCGAAAAAAGAGATACACAAGGAAATTTACCAGACATCACATTACGTGAAAATTCAACTTATAAATTACATCGTTTGGAGAGTTAATGGAACTGTAAACTAAAGTGCAAAGGAGCGTTACACATATAATTGTAGTCATACTGTAACATATTGTAACCTTGCAAACTGTTACGGGATTACTTTATCTTACTGAAAATTCAATTTTGATTATACTTTCAAAAAAACTTAAAATTTTACTTGTTCAAATAAATATGTAAATTCTCCTAAACAGTTTTACCAACGTACATCATTTATTGTTAAATGTTTACCTAAGATAGTATAAAATCAAATCAAATCTGTGATGGTTTAAATAAAAATATATCATCTATAAATTCACTATGATAAATAAATTTTTTTTTATTCACGCATAATTTCCAAGTTACAAATTTTACATTGGTTTTTGAAACAATAAAATAAGTTAATTACTTATCCGCACACAATACAATTTCTAATTAAACTAATTTTATAACACTTAAAAGACTAAAAACGCAATAAAATAGAGACCTTTTGTGAATCGTCTTGAGGGGTTACCACTGGGCGACTACCTCACACAAGTGACATCAAGACACTTAAAACTACTGACATTATAACTGCTGGTTGTGTGTAACTGTTACACAGTAGTAGTTTATTTTTTTAAACAAAGTCAAAAAAATTAACCAATCTTACAGCAACATTATTATAACCCTAGCTGGTAAAAATATGAAATTAAAAAAAAGTTACTCAAAAAAGCTTAATAAATTATACTGGTTTTAATTCTAAAGATGACATACGAGAAAACTTTATTGGAATTGAAAAACTTGTGTAGAAAATGACTAAAAATGGACTTATTTATCTTGCTTCACTTAATACATATTCTTGCTTCACTTAATACATATTCTTGCTTCACTTAATACATATTCTGCAAAGGTTTCAATCAAAAATTCTACGGACCATACTGAATGCACCGTGGTATATTACCAATGCCGATATACATCGTGATATGGATGTGCAGACGGTACGAGAAGAAATACGAAGTTTCAGTTGTAAATACATCGAACGTCTAAACAACCACGTAAATCACTTAGCACTGAATCTCTTAGACAACAGAAATGATGTCAATAGGCTAAAACGTGCTACAGTACTGGATCTCCCAGGGCGATTCTGATAGTGTGATTTTAAAGTTGTAAATAATATAATGTTAGTGTTTTGTAGAATGACTGTCGTGTTTGAGTGTGAATGTTGTAAATTACTGAATGAACGTTTCGAATTATTTTCGGAAAAGTTAGGTGTACATATTTATTCGGAAACATGTGCTTATTATTTATTACTTCTTATTTGTTTTTCGTTTTAAAGGAAGTTTTGGTTATTTTTTATTTTATATTTATTTATTTTGTTTTTGTTTATTTATTTAAAAATCACTATAAAATTTTGACTGTAGATATTAATTAAGAACAGTATGAAATGTTTTCATGTTATAATTTGTTAATTACACCAGTGGGTTGTAATTTTTTCATGAGTTGTGTCTAATTGATAAGTTGCATTTATTGTTATTTATAACAGATTATGCATTAAATAAAAAGTTATATGAAAAAAAAAAATCTCATTACCTACTTGTTTAGTTTTTACTTATTTCACCTTTTACATTTAAATTTATATTATAAATAAATATGCTCAGCCAGTTCGACCAATTACATTTTACATTCAAGATGTGCAATGTTTGTTAACTGCACCACATTATTTTTTTACTTCATGCAGACTTAACTCCTGCGGTTTCTTCCCACGTTTAAAACAAGCCTGCAACAATATGATTATCTAATATCTGACCCAAATTGGATTACTTAACTTAATATTTTTTTCCTTAATTTCAACCTGTTTTCTTTGTCAGTTCTTTATTTCATTTAGGCTACTCTTATTAGTTGTTTAAAGTTAATTCTTTAATTAGCTAAATTAGGTTCTGTATTCTTATTTGAAAAATTCTCAGATAATTAAACAATATGAAATTGGTTAGAACTATTTCATCTCTTATTAAATATTACTAATTACCAGAACAAGTAATTTTTTGTTTCCTTTCTGCATTTATATTATCAACGGTTTTCTTTTGAAAACTTTATTTTGGCGATTTTTTTGAAATTACTGTCTGTTTGAATCATAAAAACGATACACAGATATATTAAAATAATTAAATTTGCGAAGTATGAACACGAAACACATTCTAAACATCTAGCAAACTATCAGCAGGTATTTTTCACTTGGTATGACACAGGTATGACACTTTTAGACTACTCTTCTACACAGTACGGAATTAAATTTTCATATTTCATTGTTATTTTTCACTTTATGTAGATGTCTTGTTGTTCTTTTTTGTATTTAATTTTTATTACAGTACTGTACATTAAGCTGCACAACTTCCGTAGGCCTATATGGTATTTAAATGACGGTGGGGAATTTAATTTTAATGAGAAGAGGCACCCAGTGGTACGCTCGCCGTTTGAAACTGCGGGTAGTGTCCGTTATTCAGGCCAAGAGGTCTCTACTCCATATTTTCGTTTTAGAACTCGCACAGATGGAAAGTTCCTTCTAGCTAGATTACGGGCTAGTTGGTTTAGATAGTCATCTAGTCATCTTTCGCGAAATGTACTATGAAAGGACGCGGTTAGCTCCTTTACTGTCGGAATTTTGAAATCGTCGTGGAGGGTTTTATTGCTTACATAAAAAGAGCACCAGAAGCAGATCTTAAGAATTTTGATTGAAAGTCCTGGAGCGACCTAAAATCATTCTCTCCCGTTACTCCAAAGAGCTGGACACCATACGTCCAGATTGGTCCTAAAATGGATTTGTACTGTATTAAAATTTTGGAATGGAAGTTCAATCTTGTTGAGGGTTAATTAAACAGAAGAGTAGCTTCCAGCAGCAGTTAAGTTCTAAACGTTTCGTACGCAGATGATACTTCCAAGTTAGTCGCCTGTCAAGCCATAAGCCAAGATATCGCACCACTCTGGCGTGTGGGATATAAATGTTATTCAGTATCAAAGACGGACAAGTTTGACGTCGTAAGGTGAATGTAACCTGTGTTGATTTATTTAGATTCACCTTAATATGCGAACGGGTAAGCCAGTCCTGTATTAATAAAAGATGTCGCTGCGCCAATCTGGAAGCCTCATCCGCGCTCTTTTCCTGTACAAGAATTTCCATGTCGTCAGCGCACGTTGCGGTTACCGATGTGTCCAAAATAGGCATATCCGATGCAAATACGCTATACAGAAATGAGGGATTGTATTGCTCCATGGGGTACTCCGGCATCAATTTTGTGCAGCTCAGAGTAAGCAGTACCGTACTGGACCTTAAACATTTGTTTTATTATTAATTAAATTAATAATAAAACGTAACTTACCTTCGGAGGCCTACTATTTAGTGGTGTTCTTTTTAGTCTACAATAACAATTTGATTACTCATTTTGGTTAATCTCAATCACTAGTTTAGTACTTTACTGTTTTGGATATAATAGGAAGTGTAACACAAAAGAAATTCGGAAATTGTTATCTTGGCTAAGCTGTCGAGCAAGATGGCTTCTTCTTCAGGCCTCTTACTCTCTGAGAAAGTTGGCTACCATTAACAACACTCGAGTTTTGTCGACTTCCCAGCGAAAAGAGTAACTGAACTTACACCATACCAGTCCCGAAGACTCCCAAACTATGATGTTGTTCGTCAACCTAAACCAGACTAACGCTACTCTCCATCGTTCCGTGAAAATATTCGGCAGCACCCTGTATTTATCGCCTCTCATAGCAGTAATCGTAAATCCAATCTTTTTATTTAACTTTACCAAGACTTTCGTTTTTCCCACTCTATCTAAGGTTAAACAAAGTTTATATTATGAAAACATACAAATAAAAATGTCTACATTTAATCAATAATTTTTTAAATTATTTTAAATAAATATTTAGCCTACGATCCTACCCCTCCAATCAGAGGGTACATGGTTCTAAGAAAATAGGTTACAACGTTTGAATTTGCAACTGCATTTTGTTCGGGTGGTGGCCAATCATGAACAACTTATTATTATGTAGCACTGTTAAGTTTCAATTTCATACCCAGACAAACAAAAAGTAAAGAAATATTAGATGATTGTCACAAATGAAACTTTCCTTGCCAAATAAAAAACAAAAATGTACAATAAAATTGTTTGATACTTTATTGTGTCATGTTTATTGATTTCAGTACGAAAGAGATGACAGCAATATTTATTAGTTATCTATTCTTTTTTAATGGAGGATCCTTCTCGATTACTTGTACCAAAAAGAGAGAAAGTCATCGTCTTTGATGAAGTTGACTTCCTTGAGTTGAATGCACTATAATCATAAAAAATAACAGTTTTATCCGATGTAGATAGGAACATAATATTTATATACAGTTATAAGTATTTAATTTTATATTTAAGATAAATTATAATGAAGAAACATCATGATAAAATTTTTATTTGAATAAAAAACAAATACACTACCACAAGATATTTAAATAAAATGTTTATAAAGATGAAAGGTAATACTCTTGTAGGCTTATTTACACTAACTAATAATTTAAATTATTAAAACTGTCTATTTACGAACGTTTTAAAGTTCTTTATTAGCCTATATTGTGTTATGAACGACCCTTTCACCCTCTCCGATGTTTTATTTTATTACATATTTATTATTTTCCTTTTTCTTTCACTTTTATTTTTATTACAATTTGTGGGTGTTCTTTCTCTTTAATAAAATTTTGTTTTATTATTCATTTATTATTTTTTAGGCTTTCTGTACTGTGATTTAATACAGTATTAGTCGATCGTTGGCTTACAGTGGTTAGGGGATTTTATAAAGGTCATTGGTATTCAATTCATTACTTTAAACTTACTTTCCTGTTGGATCGTTAAAATAATTTTATTAGTAAGACAATTAGATTAAAAATATGGAAGTAGAGATTGCCTTTTTCATTTACAATATTTCCATTAACCCTAAACGTATGTGCGAAAAGAATTTTCTTGTTACTTTGATAGTAATTAAAAATTAAATACGGTTTTTATTAATGTGTTGTTGTGTAGGTCATCAGCCGAAAGGCTGGTTTTAAACCTCTAGAAGCTTTACTAAGTAAAACGAGGAGTGACGTGGTTTACCTTGCCTTCTTCACTGATTAAAAAAGTATGCTTATCAGCATGCCAGGCCTTCTTATTTCATCTACTTTCCATTCTGCAAATTCAACTTCACTTCATTCATCACAGGGTCCATAATGAGATTTATTACTATCAGAGGAGATAATTCTGACTAGTGTCTTTTACACCTCTAGTCTATCTCTTCTATTTTTAAATGCTTAATATAATTGGCTGACCATGTGATAAGGAACATAACTATTTTTCGTAGCCTTGGACTAGCAGATTGAGTGCAAAAAATTTAACACTCCACCTCCCAGTCGTGGGTTTTTCTACATGTAACGTAAAAATGCAATTTTTTAATTGTTCTGTAAAAGCATAATTTTTACTATCATAATTATGTAAAATTTAATTACTAATTGGTACAATTCTGAATATAAACTGGTAGCTAAAGTGTATTTTTTTAGGGAAGATAAAAGACATAATTTTTTTTTATATTTTACTGCTAAAATACAATGTGATATTCCCTCTTTGACGCGGTGGTAAATTTATTATTAGCATTAAAAAATATTTGTCTACAAAAATCATACACGAGTTTCTAGGAGTTTTCCTTCATTGTAATACAACATTAAAAAGTTAATAAGTAACTGAAATATTACCTATTCACAATTTTATTGTAAACCTTTATTTCTTTTTTTTGTACAGAAGCGTCTTCTTACTTCTAAAACCATAAGTTGTTTCTCCTCATTACACCATTCGTGGTATAGAGTTTTCATTGCTTCTATTGTGGATCTTTTGCCTTGCCCATTATTTCTCACTTCATCCTGTTTCGAAAGAAGTCTAGTGGAAATGCAGGAATTTTTAAAAACATTTTGATACTCCAGTTTCTTGAGAACTGCAGTTCTTTCAAAAAGAACTGTCGTTTTTATTTTTTATTTTTTAGAAATTCTTTCACTACATCGTCAAACGCTTTTCATGAAGCCAGTTCCTTTAGGTTTATCAATGCCGACACATCAACTTACATAAATTACATGAAGACCTCAAATAGTTGTCCTGATCACCAAACTTAAAACCAGAATATAAGTAACATGATTTTTTGACTTGCTTAGTCTCTGTTCAGATTTTAGGTTATAATGTCCACAAATATAGCAAAATTTATTAGGTAGAAATAATTTACAACTTATATGAGATGAACTGATACCAGTACTAAAACATATCAATTTTAACTCCATATATATATAAACTACACGCGGCCAGACTGAGCTAATAGAGTTTTATTTAGGTTTTAAAACCAACAACAATGTTTCCCTTTCCTTTCTATGCAATGTTGTTGTTGTTGTTTAGGTCATCAGCCGAAAGGCTGGTTTGAACCTCTAGTGGCTTTACCAAGTAAAACGAGGAGTGACATAGTATACCATAGCCTTCCTCACTGAGTGGAAAAGTATGCTTATCAAAACCCTCCGAAAAGCATCTACTTTCCACCCAGCAAATGACACATTCACTTTATTCACCAAAGGGTCTGGCTATATATAATGAAATTCATTACTCTAGGAGTAAACACTTCTGACTATTGTCTTTTACACCTCTACTTCTTCTGTTCTGAAATGCTTCAGCCATATATTAAGCTGACCGTGTGATAAGAAACATAACTATTTCTTGTAGCCCTGGATAGAGTGCAAATAATTTAACCCTCCACCTCCACCTGCCTGTTATAGGCATGATTATGATTATACCTGTTTTTGGCAATGGTACCAACTTATAAAATAGATATATTTTTTGAAAGATAAATGCCAGCCCTTTACCTCGTAAAAAAAGCCCTTTAAGTATCGTAAAAAATTGACTTATTACATCTTTGATGATACCAGATTTTGTAATAGTAGGAAAAAAGAACATCACAACAATGTAAATAATCAAACATGTGTAAACCAGGATAATCTGAAAAACGTAAAGAATGTTTTACTTGAAGAAAGTGAACTCGTGAGATGAACACATGCAATCCAATTTGTCAATTTTTTCAGAAAAAAGTTGGCATGTGTGACTAAAATAATATATTAAATAACCTATTATTTAATATTTTAAGTACCTATTAAATAATTTTGAAAATTAAGAACTAAATGGAAATGAAGGGTTTAAAAAAATGAAGATATGAAATTGGAATTTTATGATACTACAAGAAGAAATGTTAATGACTTATGTTAAAGTAACTGAGCACGTACCCGACGGCGGTTTCATGTAAGAATATATCATTGGTAAATGATAATTTACAACAGCAAGATCATTTCACACTAATTAAGTCTATTATAGGAACGATAAGAAATTCCTGTTGATGTAAACCGACTGCTAATGCAAATACTCTAGGTACCACTACTACTGGGGAAAAGTAAGTCGAAGTTGATGGCCTTCACACCGGTAGCAGCCTTGACATTTTCATCTTGCGCAGGTCCATCCCGTGTCATGCATGTCCAAATGTCAGCGTCAAACATTGTGTAAGCTGTCTCCCCATACTTCTACTGTTTGTAGCTATTCATCGTATAGCTACTGGTATTATCTTAATCATGACGGTGTCAAACACCCTTGTGATATTGTAATCAAGTTGCAATTTATCATATTTTCAGTCGATTATTCATACAGAAATGAAAGTCTTTTGCCTATTCTGACATTAATTTAGAATGGGATATCCCATTTTGACGAAACTTGGTAAATGATATCATCTTCTTGGCGATTCTAATAAATAAGGCTACGAAAACTTTCAAAAAATGTTCTACTGGTGCCTTCTCTTTCGTGTTAATTTTTTTAATACGATAAAAATTTAAGAGGAAGAAAGTTGTCGTAAATGAAGTTCTTTTTAATTTTGTTATAAAATATTTTATTTTTTCCTTTCCTTTCCGTTCATTGACTTAAATAAATTATTAATGTAAATTAAATTACTGCCCATAACGGGCTGGTGCAGTGTTAAATTATTTGCACTCTATCTGTTAGTTCTAGGGCTACAAAAAATAGTTCTGTTTCTTATTACATGGTCAGCCTGTTATGACTTAACCATTTAAGAACAGAAGAGGTAGAGATGCAACAGACACTAGTCAGAGTTATTTCCTTTGAGAGTAATGAATTTCAGTATACAGCCAGACCCTGTGGTGAGTAAAGTGAAGGTGTCATTAGCAGGGTTGAACGTGGATGATTTTCAGAGTGTCAGGCATGCTAATAAGCATACATTGCCACTCAGTGAGGAAGGCCATTGTAAACCACCTTACTTTTCATTTTACTTAGTAAAGCCTATAGAGGTTCAAACCAGCCTTTCAGCTGATGACCTAAACTACCAAATTAAATAAAATTGGAAAAGTTTCAAAGGCTTATAAACGCTCGTCTCTTAAGTGCCTAAGACGACTATTTAATAGTTTTATCAAACCTTAAAGGTTCTGCCAGTTTTAATGATTTAGTGTTAGACCCTAAATACTCAGCCGATAAATAAAATATAGAGGCTGCTGAAATTACCGTTAAGACTTTTCGCAGGACATTTAATGCTGGGCCATAAAATAAATTAAGATATTAGACATGAACTGAGTATGTTCTAAAATACAGGAAAGCGTGGTATATACATTTGTTACGGATTCTAAACGATCGAACCACCAAACAAGTGTGTACCTAAAAGCCAACCGGACAACACGGTATTGGACGAGGTCGGAAGCGATAGACATCCCAACTTCTTCAAGAAATTACAGAATAGTGAGTTTGAATTTGGCCAAACTAGGAGGCCAAATTCGTATTGTTTATGATGTCGACGAGGAAAACTCTTTCATGGATTCATTCTTTACGGGAAACGTAGTTTCTTGGTATTTATCTGCTCATGAAAAATAATATTAAATGCTTGAATTGGAACAAAATTACTCTCAATTTTATGTAAAATAATTATTTAAAATTTAAAAAAATTCCTATCCATTAATATGTTTATCTGATACCTCTTTGACCGTAACTTTCCGTGCAATACGTGAGGATAATTTATGTCTAATTAATAAATTACGGTATTTTACGTTATTACTAAATTAAATTATTTATCTAATCTGTAGAATTAAAGATTAACTACTATAAATTTGTTTATGGTGTGTTCCAGTTTTCTTTATGAACAGACTACTGACGCCAGGGTGCAACTTATCAATAATCTCAACGGGGGTCTGTTTAAAAATTCATGTATGTTTCAGGTTACAATATTTGACAACTCTGTTCGTGCACGCATCGTTAGTTATTCTGTAACAACATAAACCACATTCCTTTTCAAGGATTACTCCTTTATATAATATTATTTTATTACATTAGCTTACTAAGAAATAATCATCTATCTGTTTTATTTCCCCGTAAAAATAATTGTCTTACAATATTGCAAGTATCGAACAAAATAATTATTACAGTGTTTTAAAATTTAAGCCATTACTGACAATTTCGTCATAACGCAATTCTTTAATATTTAATCCCTTCTTCCTTTTCCTCGTCGTTTTTTTCTTTACCTCCTCCATCTTTCCTACTTAAAACCTTACGAAATTTAAAAAAAAATCTCTGAAACAATGCCTAAACCAGATTAATTCTATTAAAGCAGTCTTGGATCTTAACTCATATCCTTAAAACATACATGCTTCCAAAGTAACGTTTTGGAATTCCTACAAAATTCAAGCTCATTTGAAAAATAACTGCACTCGTTTCGCTTCGCATTCAAAACTATTTTGTTTATCTAAGGATCGTACAACACTGTAGATTGAAATATTTAAAACCTTTGGTTCTTTCTTTTAATAAAAACTTCTACACTGTTCATTAGGCAAGTAAAAATTGTCCCAGCAACTTTTTTGATTATGCAATAACGCAATCGGTACAATGAATGAACATATTTTATTGCAGTTTCAGAATAAAAAAAATGCAATTATACAACAATAAGCATTGTGTCGGATAGAAAACCGTTGTAGAAGAAGTTTATTTACTTTAAATTTTGTTCATCTTTTACTTTAAAAGCTGTGATTTTTTAAAAATCAACTTGCTTCTGAGATAATCGTCGGGTGAGAGAACTTTAAATGTAAAGGTTGTAATATTTTTAATAAGTTTTGTTGACCCCGGTTATTTTACTGTGGCCTGAAATTCATATAGTTTTTGAAGAAAAATCATTTTCCTTTTCATCATATTCTTCCTTGAGGATAAAATTTTTCGAAATCGTTTCTTAACAGCACCCACGATCCACATGGAAGTTATGTTTACTATTTCAAGTTTCCTGACCTTATGATTTTGGATATTTTGTGATAAGGCAGTAAGTGAATTTAAGTTTAACATGCTAATTAGGTAAGAAGATGCTTGTATGAAAAATTCCTGTAATAACTTCTCAATTGATAAAATTGTAAGTAACATGATTTCCTAAATGTTAAGATTTATGCAAATGCAAATAATGATCAGAAATTATCGAAATAATCCATAGAATTTAAGATAAACCTTTCTATGAGCGGCCGTTAGCACAGTGGTCAGCTTCTATATCAGAAGTTCCAGTTTCTATTTCCGGTCAGGTTTGGTAGTTTTACGTTTTGAGTCATTCATTTTCATTTTTATCATGCTTCACCCAATGCTTCCTTAGGGTGTCTGACAGCTGGACGTAGAACTATAATATAACTTATCTTATTTAAGTTAACTAGGAATTACTACATGATTTACTTATATAATTCCTCCAAAAGATTATTTTAGTATTCATTAGCTTTTTCTTGTAAGAAAACTATTTACGAGCGGGTTTCATCTTATGTATCTTGAAATACAAATAAATAACTGACATTTAAACATATTACTAACGAAAAATTGAACATATTTAACGCTATTATAATTTTACAAACAATACAGCGTTTATTAAATTATTATAACAATAAAAAGTAGGTACATAAAAATTTAATGAAATGATACACCGAAGACTTTTTAGGCTACTTTTAGTTCTAATATACAGTCGTGAGATAGAATGATGGGAAAGTGTATTAATATTTTCATTTCTTACTCTTATTACTTTATTTAGCTTTAACAATAGGTACGTACAGCAAAAATGTTTCTTTCTATAACAATAATTTCACGTCGTTCCACAATACGTGATTTCTTTAAGGATGGATATGCCATAACATGCATCTCAGTACAACTCAATGTATAAGGCATGTCCAATCCCCATGTGAAAGCTTCCATTTTGTTTTGCAGTTCTTTTCTGGTAAATAAATATAATAGTATTAACAAAATTCACTTGAAAATTAGTTTTGATTAAATTGGTATTAAATTATTATACTATTAAAATTACGACTAACGAACATTTTTACTGTTGTAATTGCAGTATTAAGAGAAAAATTAAAAAATTATATGTTAGATAACACATAAGTATGGGTGTGTTCTCTTTTTAAAAAATTATTGAAATCTACCTTAGCCTACTTCCAAATAAAGCCTTTTAATTAACTTTTCCAAATAAAGCCTTCTAATTAACTTTTAAATTACCTTAGCCTATTTCCAAAATTTATTGAAATCTACCTTAGCCTATTTCCAAATGAGGTAGTGAAATTTTTTTCTTCTCAAAGCTGCTTTCAAATAAAATATTTGTATGTGCATAAGTGCATTTTAGTGCCTCATCAAAATATATTAGGGTAATAAAGAAACCTAACTGCAATCTGATGGTAATCGTAATCTACAACAATTACATTTAAAGTACTTGAAAGAGACACCTTGAAGTGGATTATTTTGCACGTTAACAATTTGAAAAACTTGGATACTGTACTTTTATACTTCCATGTGATATTTTAACTCCTATGTAAGAAAATGAAGTCAACACTGACTTATTCATTCACTCATCACTAATTCTCTAGTTTCCCGATCACCTAGAGAAATTAAACTTGGCGATTTTGTTCCTAAAGGGTTGAACATAAAACTTAAAGTATTTGTATTTCAACTGCTTGCGCCAAACGGGTAAAAAGGATGACAACCCTAAATAATTAAAACGAAAATACCAAATACAAAGAGCTACAGCTCTAAAAATGGGCATGAGGGTTCTCTATGTGATACTAAGGAAAATTATAGCATCTTAATTACGGCCATTTACTCCTGAGGAGTAAAAAAGGTACTCTATAACAATATATTTTATTTCTAAACCTTCTGACAGACATGTTATTCAAAAACTCAACATGTATAAGCCTATCTAAATACTTATAGAAACTTTTATTCACTCAGCAGACACGTAGCTAGTTTTTTGGTTCGGGAGGAAAAGCTGAGTCTGGAGAATCAAACCGCGGACCCGCAGCATATTAATTATTGGTATAACATTAAAATTTTTGTTTATGGGGCTGAAACCGTCAAGTCCTCTCACTACGTGTTTGTAACCCAGTGATTACTGGAAACCCAATTTAAAGGCAACCTCTCCGAAACTACGAATAGGATTCGTGCAGAGCCATAATTGATATAGGATTCTTCATATATATCTTACATTTTTGGTTAAATATTTCTTTTGCCACGTATGTCATCCCTCTTAAGTTCCTATGCGCACCTCTATATAATGTCATACAAGCTATAAAACAGCTTTGTTTTTCTACAGGAAGTACACAGATCTCTCATTTTTATTATTTACAAATTTATATACAATGAATTACTAAATTATCTCACAAAGATAAAGTCAGCACTGTTGAAATAGTGTTAATCACCACGCAGTCATGGATTTGATCTGATTGTAATTGAAAGTAAGGATGTTCTAGTTATACCGATTGATTAATAACTTGACACCACTATCAGTTTTTTCACCGATAGTGAAAGATAATTTCAATCATAAAAGTAGAGTGAAAAGAATTCGTAATGCAAGACGTTCCATTCCGAGCATTGACCTTCATATTCAATGACCTTGCAATAACTTTCTGTATTATCGTTAATGAAGATTTAACAGACGTTAATTGGAAAAAAATCATTTAAAATTGTTGCCAGTACCATTTCTATTTTGGGATTTGTTTTTCCGTTTTCTTCTGTAAAATAAATATTATTGAACTTACCGTAGCCCACTTATTATCAATAGGTATTGAAAATAACCATACCTTAATGTATTATGAATAAATTATTATGATGTATTCCTCGGTAAGTAATGTTAAAAAATACAAGTGAAAGTAATTTTTGTGGTAGGCCAAAGTAGTGTTACCTGAGACAGACCCAGAAAATGTATTTTTAAGTAATATATCATACAAATTTCATAATTTGGTGCATTATGTATCCTTTTAAGGATTGGGATCAATTGCTGAGGTCTCAGTCCAAAAACGCCCTACTGAAGTTCATAGCCTACTTGAAGGTTTTAGACTTGCATACTATTTAAGAGGTAATAATTTGTTAATTACTTGTGTTTAGTTTTTGAAAAAACCTTTGGAACAAAACTGTATCAGAAGCATTAGAAGTGTCACAGAATCTTTCTTTGTTTATTTAAAGTCGCATCAACAGCTTGGTTATTAGCTACAGCGGTGGGTTAAGAAACTGGAACGGTGGGTTTTGACCTTATATAATTTCCAGTCCCTAGCAAAGAATCAAAACAAGAACCTCTACTTTGTAGGCTAGCGCGATACTATACCGTGACGCCATAGTGGCTACCTAATATTTTCAAAACTTCATTTTAAAATTAAAACAGTGTGCAGAGTCACTTTGAAAATATTTGGAAAATTATATTTAATTCAAATACTTGTTTATTTATATCTGTACTACTTCAAGTAAAATACAATTTTAATTGACCTAAAAATCAGAATACATATTGCCCAGATAAATAATGATCAGATATTCATCGGAGATGTAAGCAATACTTAAATAAATCAGATTATGTTTCCCTTGGTTGAGATCGTTGTTTACGGAAGTATATTGACGTAACAGGATGGCTACGTATACATCAATTCAAAATTTACACAATTTTTCATAAAACTCGTAAAGATATCTTCTTTGAAAATAATTTTGGGGCATAAAATTGGACGACTGGTTTCAGTAAAGTACTTTACAAAGGTACAAAGGTATACTTTACAAAGGTATAACAGTTTAAATACTGTAAGAGTAAATAATATGTTTCATATTACTTATAATACGAGTATTATGTAGGTTTTGTTCAAATTGAAATAATTATGGTGAAATTAGTACTACATTAAATACCGCGGAAATATTAACAAATTCGACCATGACTTAAAGAATTGTCCTTCATTATGTAAATTAATTTAATGTTACATTCCGTTAACTGATCTTGTCAATAGTTTTCATAAGAGTAAGGTATTAAAATTCAAATATTTTATATAAGTAGTACAAATTGAGTGGTTTGTCGCATATAGATAGTTTAAAATACTTTTGTTCATCTTGGCTGTTAATACAAAAATCATGAAATATAGTAATTTGTCCTAAGTACGTCAATATTTTTATTCGTTTCCTAAGAAGGTATATTCCTAACCTCATTGTTACGTGTTATTCCTTCATTTATGAAGAGAATTTTAACGTTGTAAGTTTTTATTACCGTCAATACAATCACTTAGTCCATACAATATTTTTTTCAAGTTCTTTGACATTGAATTAATCAAAATAAATAGCTATTCACTGAAAATAGTAAAATATATATTCAAGTGAGTTTAGAACACGCCGGAGCATGTTCCAAACATGATCCTTGATAGTAAGAAGAAGTTCTTTAACTCTCAAATTTGTACCAAGGAATCTACCTATTATTTAATATGACTTCTTGTTGCTGTTATCGTCTAATCACACCATTAAATTTCGAGGACTTAAGAGAACGAAGCCTGTCCCTTCTTGTTATAAAATTAACAACAACCAAAACTGGATCTGGAAATGTTGAAAGAGTAGAATAAGTTTCAGATTTAGTAGTAATGCAGCACAGGTAGACTAATATCCTTATGAATAGCAATATGGTTTCGATCGTAGGTTTCAATTGAAAATTAAAACCGGTAGGGCACTCACATAACCTGTTAACTTGGTGATATTACTGTACTGATCCATTGTTTATTCATTTTGTCTAATTTGCTGAATGAGTCTTGCTGTGACAAAAAGAAAAATTATAAGAAGTGGCATATAAAAGAAATTTAATTTTAGTTTTAATTTTAATAAATTTTTGCTTTCTCTTGCCTATATGCCTATATTAATATAGGCTATAGGAAGGAAAGTATTGTTTTCATGTTGATTTTTCGAAGTTGAGTTTTCACCGGATATACACGTTTTCAGACCCCCTGAACCCAAAAAAACATGTTTGTAGCGATTGGTTTGTGTGTGTGTGTGTGTTAACAAAATATCTCAAGAACGGAACTTCTTACAAAGTTGAAACTTGAAACTTAACTTAGGACCTACTAGAGGACCCAACCCGAACTTATCATCAAAATCGGAAACCGGAAGTAGTAGTTTGTTTGTCATTTTTCACATTTTTGCGATTTTCTCAAAAACAGCTCCTACGATTTTTTTACCCCTTACGTCATGTTTGCTGAAATTCTTGTGAAGGGTGTTTTTTCGTAGAAAAAAATCGTTTTTTTTTTACGATGGCGGCCTTAAATGAATTTTATGGCAAAAGTGTCTATGATCAAATTTTCTCGAAAATTAAAAGATCGACAACTTTTATTTCAAGAATTTTTCTCTACAGAGCCTAGGTAAGCGTCAAAGAGTGATTTTCCGTATTATCAAGCCAAATTAAGGTTGGTTTTCATTTTTAATCATTTACTTATGATAAAAATTAGGTTATGTTTTTTGAGGTGAGTTTTTTCTGTTTTGTTACTAACATTAGGTTATATTGTTTATTTTTTGCATTGGCAAGAGAATGTCATGTGAGTGTTTCACACCAGATTTTTTCGTAGCCTATAGAACTAGTTTAGACCACGTAAAGTAACTTAAGACATTTACGGAAGCTCTTGCAGCAGCCATTATCTTAGTACTCGTTCACTGTAGGTTTTCATCTGTCAAACTAGTATTCTACTTTCGTTCTTTGTGAAAGCCCTTGAAGTCAGTAATCAGTTGTCTAAAATTTGATGCAGATGCCATTATTCCTTGTCTTGTGTGTTCTTTCCACCACTTTTCGGTTGTACTGTATTATCTTCTCAAAGCTTACAGCTATCAACCTTTCATAAAACAGTTAATAGTAAATCAATTTTATGAGTTAAAATTATCATTTGTTTTCTAGTGCCTTCACTGTATTGTACGTTTAGCTACAGTTCTTTTAAAGACTTTTATACGCGAATGAAAACCGAAAATATATGTAAAATAATGGTCAGTTTCATTAAATTAAGAGAAATCGGGATATACATAGCACTGCTAAGAAAATAACCTTTTCTCAGCTTGCATCAAAATGATCATTATGATTTTTTTATATAGTTATTATTTATTGATATAATTACTACAGTTTAATATGGGGGGGGGGGGCTTCACATAAGTGTTATTTTAAAAAATTCCTGGTTCAGTACACCTTAGAATATTTTAAAATAAAATGTTCTGTTAAAATGTGTATTAAGATATAGACTACGTTTGATTTAACTCAGACTGATTAAACATGCCTTAACATTTCACAGAGATTGGCTTACTGGTTTTCGAGAAAATGTCATTTTGTGTTAAAAATTCCCAATTTTTGGAACATTACGAAATAAAAAAATAATAAGAATTACCTCTGAACATTCTAGCTTTATAATCAATTTGATATTTATATTTAAGTAGGTAAATTTCAGCGAGACCAACTCAACGTAAAAACCGGGAATGTTAATCAAAAAAAAAAAAAGATTATGATGCACAATTTTAATCGGTCATAGCAAAAATATTGTTAAAGCTTTTCGAAACCGAAGTAGACAAATCTGTCTGCACTGTTTAAAAAATTGCTTAAAGTACAAAAAAATATTAAAAAATTTTTTTTTTATTCAAGAAATTCACAATCTGTTAGATAAAATCAGTGAATGTGATAACAGAAAATATGAAAAAATTAACATGATAAAAAAACGTGAGTGGAGACACAGTCCAGTGACAGAACTCCGACGTGAATAGATAGGTGCAGCTGTTAGATCATTGTAATGGAGAGTCAATTACAGCACTACGTTAAGTAATGAGATCCCGGCTCCATCGACGTTTTAGTCATATTATTGGATTGTTTGGGAGAGTCTGCGTAGCCAGATTTGAGATAAAAAAATATAAATTATTTATAAAACTATAAAGAAAATTCCGAAAATCAATATCAGATAATAAAAAATAATACAAATTTTTTTAAACTCTTGATTCTCCTAAATATTTTAGTAATTTGAAGTATTTATACGTAACTTACCTAATTTTTATACAAATAATATGTCACAGACATCGTAATATCCATTTAAATAACGCCTTTATCGTAATATGTAAATCAAATACTTTTCTTATTTGTATAATAATGTACAACCTAATAAATTACAATGAGCGTAAATGTTAGATGCGATGGGTGGTTAGGTGACAGGTTACGTGAGTATCATGTTAGGGACGTGTATGAATAACAAAGCAGGATTAATATATCTTTTAAGGTAGGGGAACTAAAGAATGTGAAAAGTATTATTGAAAGCAGGCAAGCTACAAGCAAAGCAACCAAGCATTCGACTAATAGGCAACAGACGTTTTCACCAGGGAACGCCGCGGGCGTTCCAACTTTTCCTTTCGTTCTAAACGTGTTACTTATAGAATACAACATGATACACGCCTCGATATTGTTCCCAATTTCTTGAAATAAAAAAAAAACAAATCATGTCGCTTATTTTATATTCTACAGTTTCTAAAATATATCAAAATTCTTGTAACTTCAAAAACCAATTGAAAACAGTAATATTTCTTATGTAGTTTACACACCAAAAATATTCATGTCAGATAAATTCACTATGTTACATAATAGCATTTATCTAAATAGCACGAAAAAGGTTTTGTTTTAACATCATATTCATTGTTTGCACAATGACCTCAAAATTCCGTACGTAAACGACTTATTTTGTAAAACTTACAGAAGATTCCTTATGAAATTATCTCATAATAGCAACGAACTTGTACGCAAACTATACCTACCATACCTTCTCGAAAATCCCCGCAGACGTCTACGCCGACGATGGAGTAGGGACATCATTTTGTAATAAATAATTTCCGATAGTGCACACTATTGTATAATCCGTTCACAGAACTTTCCAGCTGGAGCCCACTGTTGAGTGGTAATCTCCACTAAGTCTTAAAGCGTATTTTATCCCATTTCATAATCAACTCATTCACTCGTTTTTATGTACGGTTGTGAATTTTCCTAATCAAATAAAAAACCATCATATTCTGGGTCTTGTAAGTATTAATTTGTATTTTTAAGTAAACAATGATTGCTATTGTTTATTTTAACATCTAAAAGTCCGATATGTGCTTTTATTGACTAAACAGAGGAGTGAAGTGGTTTACCAGTACCTTTTATAATAGGCTGATAAAAAATTCTTTTCTTGTCAGTACGCCAAACCTCCTGAAAAATATTTTGTTTTCCTCTCCGCATACGACACCTTCACTACATTACATTTTGCCTTAGAAATATTAGGCTACTAATTTGTGCTGGAATCAAAGCACTTACGACAAAATCATTAATTTTCGTAAAATTAACTACAGGTTTTGCCGTATCACTTCCGCGTTGATGTATTAAATACAAATGTTTTATTGTTTTATCTAATGTTTTTTTTATAGCTTCTCTAACGTTAGTCGGTTTTTACACGATTATGAAATTTTATTGATATTAAGACCTGTTTTGACGTAAAAGGTAATTTTTACTGCAACAGTGACGTAAAATTGTGTTATTTTAATACCTATTAAAATATTACTAAAGGATTATTTATTTATATATTTAAATCTGTAAAAAAATAAAATATTATTGTCATATTAAAGATGATTGAGAGTTGGTGGCATTTTATCTTGTACAGATATCGAGACGGTCGGCCGCGTGACGTCACTGTAGCGGGCTTTGGTGGGAGCTACTTCATCGCCTGGAATTAGAGTACGCTCTGGTAGTAAACAACAGACTACCTGGAACATTACTATCGACAAATTAAATATGTTAAGAGAAATCAATTTTAAACAAAATGACAACATTAACTAGTTTTTATTACTGATTCTCTAATTAATACGTATGTATTAATTTGTCATGTTCTATAACATTTGACAATTTCTAATAGGCTACAAAGTGGTTTGTTTTTAATCTCAAAGAAACCTGCACGTGTTGGCGGATATTGGCTGGATTCAAGTTCAAGACATCAATGCGGAATAAATAATTTATTCATTTCCTTCTTCCTTCATAATATTAACCTGTTCAAGAAGGGTTCTCATTTCTGGTTAATTTCTCTTTGAAGACCAGTTGCTTGATCTGCATTACTTTATACGAGTTTATTTAAAATTAAATTTTTAAATAAATAAACATAGTAACAACACAGGCTACATCTGTCTGTCTTATCTTATTCTTGTTCAACTGATCACCCTGTAGGCAAATCTAGACTACATGAATGTAAAAACATTTCCGTTGTTTTAGATCAAATGTGAAACTTATTAAAGATTCAATATCTGCTGATATTACATATCTCACGTTTTCTTTGAGGTTTATTGATATTTGACGTCAGTGAGTCTGCTTTGTACTATGTTTCCGAATGGAACAATTTAAAAATTCTACAGACTGTATCTGAAAATCGAATCCGGAACCTGTAATTCACCAGTCGTATAGGTTTTTTTTTATCGTGCCTTCTCAAAATAAATACTGTAAATAAATTTAAACCGCAGAAACGCATGCTTATTCAATGATCAGTACTAAATATTGGGAATTTTTTATTTGTTAGATAACCAACAAAAAAATTTTTACTCAACTTTCTTATGCACATTTTATTTTCATACAACTAACAAAACTTCCTGAAAATTCTCTATTGATTAGATGTTAACTATTTTTATTTAGTTTAACCATCTGGGTGTCAGCTGCAGTTTTTCTGATTCACACATCTATGTACGTATAAAACAACTGTTACCTGTATTTTTACGTACAGTAATCGAAACATTTTTCCTATTTGAACTGGTAGATTATTTATTTAGATTTTACGTAAGTAGGCTGTATCCATAAATGAAGTACAAATTGCTTAAAATACAAAAAACGAAGAAATAATAAAAATGGTTACCAATGAAAAATATGAATTATTGATATTGTGACCTGTAAGGTCCGTTTCGGGATTTGGGTAAATTTAATAATTAACACACTAAAGTTTAAAATTACAAGTATTTATTATAACTAAGAATTACAATTAATAATTGACTAAAATCTACAAGTAGGCCTATATTACTGATTTGGCCAGGAGTTTATTTGTAACGGGAACACCAACAATACTAATACTGTACCAATTTACTTTATTCAGTGACCAGCTTTATTCGTTCAGCTGCTTTTAGGCGTGGGAGCTTCAAGTTGAACCAACAAATTCATTAGTAAAATATTCATGGCTTGTTGTTAGCTGGCAAACTAAGACGTTGTACGCACAACGCCGGTAATTTAAAAACTGTTCTTGCCAGCCAGCATGACTACTATCGGTTTACTACTACTAGACACCCGAATTTGAACCCTTGCATCTCCAAAACTATAAGTCGGATTTTAACATACTTTACATCAAAATTTAGCTCATTTTATTCTGTGTTGAGCTAGTTCCGAGTTTGTGTAAATGACATCTTGTCAGACTGTCTTCCTGAATTGCCAGACTACATTGCCAATTCAGGTAGATAGTCAGATTCAGGCAACATGGATAGTAACGCCCACCCCCGCATACCCAGTTTATTTTCCAAAATTTTAAAAATTCTAGCTCAACATTGGCCAATCAATATTTCATGCTATTAGCATATTGTACTAAGTTTTTTTACGCTGAATAAAAAGATAGTTTGCCCGTGCCAAAAAATCGACCGATTACCGAGATAGCAAGGGTTCAGAATATTGTTAATAAATCAAAATTTAAATAACGTACGGATTTGAAATTTCGTACACGCTGTAAGAATATAATTGTCTATGTTGTGTTAAAATTTCAAACTTTTCGGTTAAATAATTATCGAGTTACACGTCTCTAAATGCATGAAATTGTTGCGGTAGCAACAAAACCGGGCCTTTTGTCTTCCCACCTGGATATGGCAAATTTTCAACAAAAATAAAAATAAAAAACTATTATAGGTCAACGCAGAATAAAATGAGCTAAATTTTGATGCAAGGGTTCAAACTCGGATGTCTATGAAACCGATAGAAATGGATAGTGAAAGGTATCCATAGTCGTCAACATTGATTGAGAGTAAATTGTGAATTGAACATCCACAGTTTATTTTCTAATATAGAAATCAATATTTTGGATTGAACATCCACATTTTATTCTTTGTACATGCAGTCGACCAACAAACAGAATGTTCAATGCGAGACGGGCAGCACCAGTATTATTCTTGTTTAATAGAGAGGACAGGTTAACGCGCCATAAGAAATGGCACTATCTGTATTTATAACGACTTTCACTTGTTAACTGACTGAAATTTGAAGCAAAATACATTTTTATGCTAAAAACGATTTGTATGTGATTTAATTATTTTTATTGGAAAGAAATAATTTCTTTTTGTAGGCCTGCACATTTTTTAAAAGTTAATTCGAAATAAATAGATTTATGGGCCTGATCATCTGCATTACGGATAAGAAGGGTCATGGCTGTTTAATATGTATGTAGGAATCGCTTTTTGTAGGTAGTACATGATCACCGTACAAATTATTATGATAAATAACTTGTAACGAACACACAAACAAATTCTGATGAAATTGATTGATAAATGGTTGACGGAATGTCATTAAATAAAAATTCCTTCATTTTATTAAAAAGTTAAACAGTTTTATTATTTTTGTAGCAGTGAAAGTTACCATGAAAATCCGTCTCATTTACTGTTTATTGTACAAACCTAACTACTGTTTATTAGTATTTAAAATGAAATTATTTAAATTTCTGTAACAGTAATGCGATTGATCAACCTGTTGAATAAAAAAGTAATGTAGTAGGTCTACTTGTTTTGATTCTATCTGTCTTAAGAAGAAGGAGAAAGTGATAGATATTTTCTGTAGATTGTACAACTCTTAGTAATAATAAAATAGATAATATCAATGTTTGAATCAGTACAAATCTTATGAGTAGTGCTAGTGGGCATTGATGTCATCTTTCATTCTAACCACAGTGCTCAAGGACTTTTAGCGACTTCATTTTTAATTATGATTGCACGATTTACTTATTGCATCCGCTTGGATCCAATCCCAGTAAATGTATAATTGTTTTAAATTATGTTATTTACCATCTTTCTTATTTAAATAATGAATAAATATTTTATTATATTAATTTCAAATACTAATTTATGATAATAGTAAAGTATATCAGAATTATGTACAGACTTACCAGCAACTTTTTATTATTTATCATCAGTCAGTCGTTATTACACAATTATTGTGTAATATACAGATTGACATTAGTTAATTACAGAATTTCGTCAGGGCAATAAATGAAGAGTACAGTGATTGCATTGCAGAAATACAGATTAACATTTTTAATATTGAAATTCTCCTGAAGGTTCCAAATACATAATAATTTAATAAAAATAGTAGACGTATTCCACCTATTAAATAAATAAATAAACTTAATTATCACGTTAAATAATCATCTTCATCTGTCAAGGATTAAGCTCAATGGCCTTCCGGTATCCATCTCTTTTAGGTCTTCCTGAGTCTCGCTTCCCTCTAGGTTTGTATTTCCTTGATCGCAGAAGAAGTCTGTGTGCTGGCATGCAAAGTCAATAGTTGGACCAGTTTCCCTTTTATATTCATAACTTTCACACAGTGATTGAACATTTAACTCGCGCGTATGACTTCGTTACATATTCTGTCTAAGAATACAACCTTTGACTCCCCGCAATTTTTAGCTGCCTGGATACGAGATTCATTCCTCTGTAATGACACCCAATGCTTCATTCCAATTTTTTTTTTTTTTTTTTTTTTTTTTTCCATTTCAGGCTATCATTTGATATGAATGGTACCGCCATTGATCTAAAAAATTTCATTTGGGTGTTCTGTTTCGTTTTCTTTCCTATTGTCCAGCGAATAGAACCGCATACAGCGCTGAATTTGCCAGTTTCTCACTCACGTCATGGTCTTTGTTATAGGAAATCCTGCATCCTAAATATTTAAAATCTCGAACTTGTTCTATAGTTAGGTTGCCAAGTGTAATTTTTGAGCGGACCGGCCATCTTCCCTTACAGGCAATACTACTACTACACAGAAAGTAAGAGAGAAAGAGGGAAGGAGGGAGAGAGAGAGAGAGAGAGAGAGAGAGAGAGAGAGAGAGAGAGAGAGATTAACCAGTACAGCCACACAAAGTAGGTCTATGTATACTAATACCATTTGAACACAAATTAGTTCCTATTAGGGTACGGTGTCCGTATCACAATATAACTTATTTATTGTTCATTAAACTATTTGCCCTTAAATTAACAAAACAAAAAGAAAACAGATTAAAAATAATTATAGGCTTAACAGAAAAATTTCAACATAATTAGACAGTTATTTTTGAATATAAATTTAAGTAATTTTGACGATGGTGCCCGATTAAATTAAAAAATGGGAATAATAAAAATAACTTAATATATATAAAATTAGTAAGTGTATAAAGAAAGTTGTTTTTTAATTGCATTAGATAGATAATACTACATTTCCACAAACTTACAATGGACATGTAAAAATTTATACGTGTTCAGAAACTCTTCTTGTGATTATAATAAAAAACAAATAACTGTGAATATTTATTTTGCGTTTCTTTAAGATTGCTAAAAGATGTCCCTAAAATTTGTTAAATACAAATAATATTCTTTATACGTCTAATGTAAGTTTAAAAATTTTAACTTTTCTCCCATACTTGTGGCTTAAATAATAATAAATATTTTGAATGGATATTGCAAGAATGGGGGCAGGCAGATGAGCAAAACTGGTTCCTGGATCAAAAAAATAAGGAGCGGAAGACAAAAAGACGTATAAGAAGAACAAACTAAACATATTTGCTGGTGGTTTTAAACCTATGAAACACAAGGTAAGTGTACATGGGAAAAGTTAGGAAAGGCCAGAGATGGACCTGGTTTAGAGAATTTAAAAAATAAATAAAATTTTAAAGAACACAATGGTAAAATTTTATGGACCCTAATTAAATTGATTTGTTTTTAACTATAAAAATAAGGTACCTAAGTTATTATAAAAATATTTTTGTTGTAGATTGATTCTTCTTCTTATGGTGACTATCCGGTTCGGATGTTGGCTATCATGATGGCTATTCTGACTTTGGAAACAGCTGCTTTGAAAAGTTGGGTCGTCGACTGGTTGAACCACGTTCTTAGATTTTTCAACCATGAAATCCTTCTTCTACCGGGACCTCTCGCACCATACACCTTTCCTTGCAGAATCTTTTGGAGCAACACGTAACGGTTCTCATTGCGCATAATGTGTCCCAGGTATTGGAGCTTTCGCACTTTCACGATGTCAAGAACCTCTTTATCTTTATTCATCCTTCGAAGAATTTCTACATTGGTAGATTGATTAGAAAAATATATTATTTTGAAAACAATTGTCTAATATTATTACTTACAATAAACGGTTAACCCAATAAACTTATTCCATAGAAACTTTTCAGCGATTTTCACCATCTTTCGTAGTGGTGTTCCTACATTACAGCTCATGAGCTGTTGCCTGTTAGTTGCTAATCACATGTCAGATGTAATTTTGTTGAATATAATATAAATTGCTAGATAAATGTTTTCATAATACTAATGTACGAGTATGTCTACTCCAATATTGATATTTCTCTTTGTTCTCAATTCTACGTGCGTTGAAAGTAAACAATCATTTTCCTATAAAACTTCAATTAATTACAAGTCTATGAAAATTGCGTTTTCCGTAGTTGAATTGTTTTGACTCAGAGTTTATTGATTATCGGATAATATAAAAATTGATTAAAAAATAATACGTTCATTGAATGAAGCTCATGTTGCAATCTCTGATTAGTATCTCAGTTTGTAATCTTAAATCGCAATTGGAATAACTAATATGAAGGTTGCAAGGTATTTAAAACTATAGTTTAATGATCATCGGCACAACTTATAGCTGTTCAACAATGAAAGTCGGTTTTATAGGGATTGAGATTTAGTTTGTGTAATGTTTTATTTTTAGAGCAGCTATCGTAAGATCTATTTCAATGTTACTAAGCCTAACATTCCTTTGTTTCTTATAGTTGTTTCTTTCATTTGAAGATTCAGTTACCATTCTTTTAGTAACTCCCACCTTAATACTTTATGAAAAAACTTTTTATTGTTTTGGAATTTATATAACCGATTGTCTTTTTCTTTAAATTTAATTAAATTATTTATAAACACATTATCTAATGTTCGTTACATTATTGAGATTGTTGGCCAAGCCAACTGAAACTCAAATAAAGTTTATTAGTAGAAAGTTGTGTCAATACACGTGGGATAAGAATGCACGCTTACGAGCGCCTGCATGATTGCTTACATTTGCTTATTAATACGCTTGCACTTATTTGTTTGCGTCTTACTCCATAATGTAGAGACAATAGACTAATTGTATGAGAACCAAAATATGAAAGCAGTCTAATGAAGTTATTGTTTTTTAATATGATAATTTTTTTTTATTTTATTTGCAAAGAAAGCTGTATCACATGAGTAAAATGAAAGTAACAAAATATTGTGACAATTGTGAAAATATTCTATGTTTACTTTAAAATGTATTTATCCTATCCTGTGTTTTTTACAATCCGATGAATCACTTTTCTTTTGATCTTTTAATTATTGGGTGTGCTTGGAACTATTTCTGTTGAAACCCTTTTAGATTAAGAAACAAAATAGTAAATGAGATGTAAATACTTAATAATGTAAATAGTAAAGATGTAAAATAGTAAATACTTAATAACAAAACTATTAAATGAGATGGAATGAATGAGGTATGACGGGAAAGTGACATGAATGTGAATCGATCCAGTGACCAATTTCGGCGTGAAATGTTTTGAAGAATGTGGTGCCACTAGATTAAGTAAAAGGAAAATTTTAAGTTTTATGTACGTACTTAATAACGGTACATTACATAGCTTTTTTTGGCTACAACTTCATTTTTATTTACAACTGTACAATTATTTAAAGCATAACTAGTAAATGAGATAGAATGAACGAAAAATGGCGGGGATGTGACGTGAATGAGAATCGATCCAGTGACGGATTTGGCGTGAAATTTTGCAAGGAATGTGGTGCCAATATTTTTCAATGATAATGATTTATAAACTATGATTGATAACTTTTTTTATATGAAATGATTTTATGAAATGAAACAGAAATAGGCATAACAAGTTAAATTGCAATGTTTTTTTTTGGTGGTCGGAGAAGATCCCTATTCCACTTTCGTTTCAGTCGTCTGTTACATATCTAAACATAACTGATTTTAGAATGGCTTAGAATTTAATTATTAGGAGGTTCATTCAGTTTTTATCCTAATCTACTGCAATTATTACAACAAACCAACGTTGGTTATTCTCACTTCCGCACGGTTTAAAAATGCTATCAACGATCAGTGGCGGAGGGTTGATCCACATAATGGGTTCGTAAAAATAACCCCTTCTATTTCTCTTATGTGCAAAGCATGTATTCTTCACTATTATATTCTAACCTAAAAGCTTAGTTCAGCGTTAGCTCTGTAGTGCTCTACGTATGTGCCACTTCGACTTTCGTACGGAAGAATCATGTTCAGTTAGGGGTGACCGGGAACTGTACAACATCCTACTAAACGAAATTCTACACGAGTAGATTATTATTATTGTAGAATTTAAAAACACTCTCTTGCATTATATTTCATGAAATTCTATATTTTTATTGTGTTCTATTTTTAGGTATATGATATTTTTGGTTAATTTCAAATTACCTAGATTTTCTTTACCATAAATTAATATTTCAATTTTTTTCATTATGAAGTATACTTCATCTTCGAGTGATATAGGCCTAACTGAATGATAGAAACCGTTCAATACTTTTTGTGAAGACGACATGGTATTTTTTATTGATATTGTATTTGCATTTCTCACTATCATGTTGAAATCTTCCAAACCGCAAGATAAATTTGTATGGATGTGTCATTAAATTTTATTACTCCTTTAGCAGTAAAAGCCTAAGTTTTGTACATTCTGTGGTAATGAAAGTAATTTTAATTGATAAATCAGAATATGGCGATTAAATAAACAGATGCAATAAAACCTTGTTAGGCCAATAATCATGAATGTGATTGTATTGGTAGCCAGTTCCAAAAGTAATTGTTACTAATTGCACTTGACCTGCATATTCCAAGGATGTAATCTGAAGTCCTGGCTTTTTAAGCTGAGTCGAAATAAATAACTTAAACAGTTAAATAAGAAGAGACAAAACTGTAACAATAATCGAAATTGTCTGTTGAAAATTCAATGAATTTTTTGTGAAGCCAAACATTTACATAAATCGATCCCAAAAGACCGTGGCCATCAATTTTCTTCCAAACGGCAGTGGCTTGATCTTTGTCGGTTCTGTTAATGTCTGAGGATGACGCCACTCACTGAAGTGTTACACTCCCATTTCCTTTCTGGCGTGTAATAAGAAATGCACGTTTCATCGCCGGTAACTATTGAATTAAGGAATTCATCACAATTTTCTCTGTAGCGCATCGAAAATTGCAACGCAGATCCTATTCGGATTTGTTTGTGACGTTCCGTTGTTGTGACACGTATGGCACCCAACGCGCACAAACCTTTCTGAAGTCTAAATGATCACAATGTGACCAATATCAGCTCTTGAAATATCAAGGAAACTAAGGGCCAATTCAGATATTGTTTTTCCTCCCCAAACGTTCTTTACACATTAACTCTCACATCGTTTTGCACATTAACTCTCGTATTGCTAAACCTTTCACACCATTTTCGAACGTTTCTTTCATTCATTATATTATCACCGTACACAGCAACCAAGTGCCTATGAATTTCAACCGGTTTAAAGTTTTGATGGTTTAAAACAAGTATAACCCCATGTATTTCACACTTGGCGGCAACATTAATTATCTGATTGATTTCAAAACTCAATAACCCCACACGTAAACAAAGATAAAACACCGCGACAACTGACAAACAACAATGCAGTGTGTATATTACGAGATTGGATTGGCCTTCCACCACACAGGTTAGCCAATCTCAAGGCGAGAAATTTCCCAACGGTCTTTATTGAAGAGATGACCCTCGTAGCTCGATCCAGCTAGTAAAAGGCCAAACGGAAACGAGTGGTTGCAGATTGAAACCCGCACGGCTTCCACTCCCCTTTGCACTCATGTCACTGGGTTCACCTGGTCACATTTAATGAGTAACCGGCGACACCGTCATAGCACACCCCTAGAAGGTACTTCACGATCCTCTACTACACAAGCCCATTACGGACGGCCCCATCTACTCACCACGAAAGACTGTGTAGTGTCATCGCTATCTTCAGGTGTATGCTCTATGTGTCACTGGGTTCACCTGGTCACATTTAATGAGTAACCGGCGACACCGTCATAGCACACCCCTAGAAGGTACTTCACGATCCTCTACTATACAAGCCCATTACGGACGGCCCCATCTACTCACCACGAAAGACTGTGTAGTGTCATCGCTATCTTCAGGTGTATGCTCTATGTGATCTGAGGCCTACTCGTGAGGTACAATAATTTTTATTGCTTTTAGAGACACATATAAGTGTCGCTTACATCTCCGGAGGTCCTGTAAGGGAATTTAATTATTACACATTATCACTCAATAGCAACAATGATCTTAATTCAAACAATATAATTTTAAATTTATTTTCTTGCTATATGTACTTTGTTTTACACAAAACTATTAATATTTTATGAACAGCATAATAAATCAACTGCTAAGCAGCTACTGACTATATTCTTTAGGTTATAGAAACAGAAAGTAATAAAGAATCATCCCGCATTTAATATTACAAAATCTTTGACCGTGTAACTATGTAATACAAGTTAAATACAAATATTTCATAACAACAATATTTATGTGAAATCCTTTAAACAGCAAGACGTAGTAGGTAAGGAGATATTCAATGCAGTATTTGTATAATGTATTAGAATTAGTGTTTACTTACTTATATGTACATATGTGTAAAACATAACTGTATGACCTTGAGAATGTAACCACTTTTACTAATTCCACTTGCGCTTTCTTTCCCAGGGAAAGTTTTTCTGTTATGTTAATATATCTATCCATACGAGACTGGCTTTGAATTATAAATTTGTATTATGTTTCAAATGTTGGAATAATTTTTAATTTTATCAAATTTATTATAAGAACTGCATAACATATACATAACTTTAACACTTATTTTCCATTCAAACCAACCAGATGTGATGTATAACCTTACTTTCAACCTATTAAAAATAATACCGTGAAATGTGAACTGTACGTTATTTTAATATTAATATTTGTTACGCAACATCAGCGTAAATATATAGAAGATAATAGCTTCTATAATTTTAAAATGTAATCATCTCGACCAACTTATCTTTAACCTAGAAAAATCAGATGAACTGACTTTGTCACATTGTATTTCTAAATTTATTAAAACAGTGTTTTAATAAACATTGTATTTTAAAATACCACTTTGAGGGATCTTCAGAAGTGGTTAAGTACATTAGAGGAAAGAGGTATGAAGGTGAACGTGGGAAAGTGTTCTATAATGAAAATTTGAGGAAAACCGGAAGAATTGGATAAGTACAACATGAGATCAAGTAGAAAGCTATGTAAATCTGGAAACGATCTGCAATGCAAATAGAACTTTTGAAGAACTAAAAAATTAAGAACAGAAAGTTAATTAGATGGCTAAAAGTGAATAGATCAGATAAAATTAAGTTTATAATTTTAATGACACCATCATGGAAAAAAGAGTCAGTGAAAACACAAAATTAAAATTATTTAGGTCAGAGTATCTTCCAACATTGCTTTATGGAGCACAGGTACGGGCTAAAAAATATAAGTAGAAGAATAACAGCCATTGAGATGAAGTTCTTAAGAAGAGTTGTTGGAAAACAAAAATATTTATAGAATAAGAAATGTGAACATCAGAGAAAAGTAAAAATTGATGTCAGCATTAGTTGTGATTGGGGTGGTTTAAACAAATAATGAGGAGAGATACAGAAAACAGGTAGAAACGAATATTCGAGGTTAAGCCGAACGGGCGCAGAAAGCGTGGAAAACCTAGGTTAGAGTGAGAGGGTTGAAACGAAAAAAGGAGTAAGAATTGGAGAGAGCTGAGAACGTTAGTGAAGGAAAAGAAGAAAATTGGAAGTTTTCAAGATGGCCCGACAATGCAAAGCAGAAGGGATAGATGATGATAATAATGAAGAAGAAGAAGAAGAAGAAGAAGAAGAAGAGGAAGAAAACTTTTCAATAATTTATAATTATTTTTAGTAAACTTAGGTACTCGATAATTATTTAAGATCACCTATGTAAGTCAAACTTGTTGATAATCAGTTGTAAAAAGAAAATATGTGAATAGAAACAGATACCAACAGAATAGAAGATTGAATTTTCTTCACAATTTTACTTCTCAGTATGACATCACCGGAAGAAATTGGGACTATTCTTTTGAAATAAGAAATGTTATTAAGTAATAATACAAACAGTAGTCAAATTTACAAGACAATAATTGTCATGAATTCATAACGTTTCTGAATTCACCAGATGATTCAGTGGTTACAAGAACTATTTTCTTTTTAACTAAATTAGGTTAACTAGTGTTGTGCAATTCTTTTTTTATCCCTAATGTGTGTAAGTTGCAATCTGTTCAATTCAGAACAATAAGCAACCCATGACCCAATAAAATGAAGATGTAGTGTATGCCATGTAAATGAGGTGTAGTCTTGTACAGACCCAGGCCGACCATTCCTAGGAAAGTATGGTTAATTTAACCCCAACCATCAAAGTACACCGGTAACCACTGTCTGGTATTCAAATCCGTATAAAAGTAACTACTTTTACTAGGATTTGAACCAGGAACGTTCGTCTCCGAAGATTAGCTGTTAAACAGCTGACTCGAGGCAACGACTTTACCTCTAGACCAACCCGGTGGATTATTCTTAATATTGTCATTGTGTAATTCTTAATATTGTCATTTTTCGGAAACAGACGAATTATGTAAAATTTTTCATATTTTTAAACCGTGGTTAGGTTTGAATTTCATCAGATTGTATAATTAACAATTAACATGTCATTTAGACAGTGTCAAGTAAAATAAAATTTAAAAAAATTTAGTATTTTGGCTTAATACACAAATATTTGAGAAATTTAACCAGGAAAGTTGTACGTTTGTAATTGTTGAAGACAGTAATTGTCTGTTGTACACTACAACTGTTGTAGTGCATAAATTATTGTACGGAAGGGAAAAGTTTGTATTAACAAGCGGTATGAATTCCAGATTGCAAACTGCTGAAATGAGATACGTTCAATTCATTAAAGTATGTAAAACGTTTAAGCAGACTTCTGAAAGGAAAAGTAAGACGAAAATTATAAATAACTCTAGAATATTTAGAATAAAAGTTGTTTCAACAAAAAATGGGGTGTTCATTCGCTAAGAAATGTCCGTTACCAAACGTCACTCATAACATGACTTTATGAAACTATTATACAATCAGAGAAGAAGAGAGCTCCTTACCAGAACATGCAATTTCTACAAGAAGCTACGATAATAGTGATGATTAAACAATTAAAAACAAACTTCTGTGATGTCTTGGAATATAGAGGATACATTAGTGTTACCTTACATAAGATTTATCCATATAAGGTACTTAAACACCAGTGAAGTGTACTACGTGTGTAAACTTAGTAATGTGAATTTTTTTTATACTTCTATTAGGCTTCATTGGAGATTAAGTAGAATAAAAATTAATAATAGGGAAATAACTGATAATTGATTTTTTTTTGTTTAAAACCATGTGGTATAGTAGCGTTAATTAAAAAAAAACGCTTTAATGAATGAAGTTTTTTCATACTATTGTATCTGAATGTATGGTATTCAAATTTTTGGTTGCGCAAAGCAGAGTAATTTAAAAACTATTTAGCCATTCCAGTCTAAATTTCTCCGAATAATCACCGATTCACCCTACTACGTCTCAAATTACACACTACACACAGATTTATTTACAACACCATCAAAAATAGTTATATTAAATTCTACTCATAACTACAAATCCATAATAATTTGCTTATCAGTGCTATGGTAAATCCGCCAGGCTTCTTTAGACGATTAAAAAGAAGATGGAGCAGAGATCGTCTTTAATTCTTTCTGCATGATTATGTCGAAAAATATAAAATAATGTTATATTAGATGTAATATTTGTTTTGTTTTATGCTTTATTACTATTGGTAACAACTTTTGTTTGCCAATATGAACTTTTTATTGGTTTTCTTTTCAAACTTTATTCTATTTTTCGTTCATTGTTATTCAAAATTTATTGCTAAGTGTTGTATATTATTTCATACCTGTTCTTGTTAATTGTAATTTAATATCAATGTTTTTTTATCTTTTGGTTGTTCTATATAGTAAACAGTTAAAGATTCGAAATACAAAAAATTGCACAACATTATTTACTTACAGTATAAACTATTAGTCCGTCTTAAATTGGCTACCTGCACTGATATACCACATACGTTTACAATACTATGTAAAGTTCACCATTACAATTATAATAAGATTCCAAATTTAAATCATTGCTGATTAATTTCTAAACGATTTTCTAAGGATTTAAGTTGAAAAAATAAACATTGTGACTTTAAAGTAACAACGCCTTTAGACAATAATTATTTTGTTTAACATTCTGTGTAGTGTATCATACTCGAACACGACCATTTCCTCTTGGTGTTGTTAGGAGAAAGCCAAGTTACTTCAAGTGCAAACTCTCTTTCTCCATTAAAAAGCAGTACGGAATATAGCACACGATATCATGTCTTATTACAAACAAGGTCACTTCCTGTGGCTGTCTGTCAGTTTGATCAAGTTTAATTCACTGTATAAACGAAAGTAGGCTGGTTTTAATAGTCCTTTTTATATTTAAATCAGTTGCCTGAAAAGTGATATTGAATTGTATATCTGTAGGTGTAATCCAAAATCAGAATTGAACATTTATCACGAATTCATCGTTTCACGAAATTTACCAAAATTTTCAAATTGTTTTCTTTTGTGAAAGAGAAAATTTCTTTATTTCTGAAAATCATTTTATTTAAGTATGAAAGTAATGGTTATCTTAAAATACTTCGGCAACAAAATAGTTAGAACCTCTTATACTTTCGTAAACATTTTCATGAGAACACACATGCAAAACAATTCCCTATTATTTATTATTATATTGTTTTGGTCATCAGCCAACAGGCTGGTTTGAACCTGTAGAGGTTTTACTAAGTAAAACGAGAAGTAAGGTAGTTTACTATGCCTTCCTCACTGACTGGACAAGTATGCTTATCAGCATGCCAGACCCTCCAGAAAGCATCTACTTTCCACCCTTCAAATGACACCATCATTTTTTTCACCACAGATACTGGCTTAGTAATGAAATTCATTACTTTCAGCGGAGATAACTGTGATAAATGTCTTTCACACATCTACCTCTGCTGTTCTTAAATAATCAGTAATTTTGGCTGACCATGTGATAAGAAACTGAACTATTCATTTTTGTCCTGCAAAAAACAGATTGAGTGTAAATAATTTGACACTTCACTCAATATTATTTATTACTTTTCTTAAATTTAGCGTAATTATAGAGACCAGACATGAAAAAATATTTTGTATAAAATATCTCAAAGAAGTTTTCTATTGGATCGTTACAAATTTAATAAGTCACTAACAAACGTTGTACATTAGCATTTACGAGTATTTTCATAATGTTTTTTAGCTATTCAATCAGAAAGCAAATATAAAGTATTGTGACAGTATCTAAAAGGAAAGTGTTAGTTCCAGAATTCTCTAGCAGGACCGAGTTTGTAGAAGTGTTAAGGTAAATAATAATAGTTGTTAAATTGGTTTATTTCAAAGAAAATGTTAGAATATTGTGTATTAATGGTTATATAGTATGGGCTTCTAGTTGTGACGGCTACTTGAGAAGTGACGGTGTATCTATTTAGTTAATTAGCTCTTTTGTTTAAGTGTTGTAGTGTGTCCTTTATTCAATACTTATACCTTTATCAACATCTAGAAACCGACAGAAAAATTTCGTATTTTTATTATCATCGAAAATCTCTCTTCATCTCGAAATTTCTATAGTTTCGGTATATAAACACGTTTTGATTAGGAGTCAGTCTTGAATTTTCATTCAGTGAGTGAATTGGATACCAGTTATTACGTTTGGAGAAGGTCTAACGTTTTACTGTGAAACGTATATTGTGTATCATCCAACGTTTTCTGTGTATCATATAAATTGGTTGTAAGGAGGATTAAATTTAATCTAGTTACTGGTAAAGTTTACTTATTGTCATTAATTTATTATTTATTATGATGAGCTTCCTAATTGTAATATATTTGTAGATTTTAGTAACATTATCATTTGTAATTTATAGTTTGCAATAAATATTTGTTATTTTAAACGATAGCTTGTTAATTATTTATTTTACTCAAATCCTGAAATGGACCTTAGAGGTGTGTTGTTCAGGTCAACAGCCGAAAGGCTGGTTTGAACCTCTAGAGGTTTTACTAAGTAAAAACGAAAAGTGAGGTGGTTTACTATTGCCTTCCTCGCTGAGTGGAAAAGTATGCTTATCAGCATGCCAGGCCCTCCGAAAAGCACCTATTTTCCACCCTGCAAATGACACCTTCACTTCATTTACCACAGGGTCTGGCTGTATAGTGAAATTCATTACTCTCAGAGTAAATAACTTTGACTAGTGTCTTTTACACCTCTCCCTCTTATGTTCTTAAATAGTTCAGTTATATAATTGACTGATCATGTGATAAGAAACAGAACTATTTTTTGTAGCCCTGGAACCAACAGATTGAGTGCAATTAATTTAACCCCCACCTGCCCGTTATGGGCAAATAAACACACCTCAGGTAAGTGTCGCAATATTTTTCTTGTAATAAGATTTTTTTTTTGTTGCTACCAATATATCAGAAGCAATGAAAACTTTGTGAATACTTTTGTCTCTTTGAGTATTTCCGTATGAGGAATGAGATTTATTGGCACTGTTTTCACAATATTATTTTACCTTTTATAGTTGGCACAAAGCAGTAATTTCTGAATTACTTAGAGAGTCTGTCCAGTAGATTAAGATTATCAAAATATCGTTTTCTTTATTTATTGTATATCTTACGATTTGTTGAGGTTTTGAGATGAGAGTCATGGATAGAGAATTCATTGTTGAGGAAAAGTTGTGAAATTCACCTACTTTTATTATGAAAACTATTCCCTCGGGCGTTTAAATGACTTGACTACCTCGAATATGTTAAACGACTTCATGAGATACTTTAGGGCTTTCAGCGCTACTAAAATGTTTCAGCCACGTTACAGAAAGTTATGACTAGAACAGTACAACATAAATAGTATGATAAATACTTTTTATTCAAAATATTAACCAGAGGGTTATATATATGTAAATTATGAAACAATTTCAAACTTTTGAGGTTAGATAGTACGGAATTGCCTCATATTTTTATTAAAGAAGGTTCGAGTCAAGTACAAAAAAGCCATAGGTGTTTGATTAAAACATTCAAGCCTTAGGATATTAGATTCACGGAATTTTATAACTAAGAATTTGTTTTGAAATTATGATTCATACTATCTATGTAATAATAAATTTAATTTTTGCATATTTGCACGATAAACTTGCTGTTGTTTGATTTCATATACAAACACACTAAACAAAAGGTCAATTAATTTTTTATAAACTAGCGTAAAGTAATTTTACAATTACCGTTTAATCGAAGTTTGTATGAATGAATTTTTATAAATTATCTATTTATTTAATAAATTATATATTTTTTAATCATTTCGTGTTTAATGGTATTGCAATAGAAGTATTTTGCGTACGGACATTTTGAAAGGCCGTAGGCACTCCTATTTTCAGATACTAAGACCTTTCGAAAATTGTAATAATTGTATATGTGAATTAGTGGAAGTGCCTTTATTTTGCATAAATTATTTAATTACATTATTTCATTTCTACCAGAAATTCAGTTACATTTTGAATTTAAATTTTTATTTCAGTAGTTATCTTTCAAGATTGTATGATGTCTTTCATTAATTTCTGGAGCATTGGGAATTTCTCGAGCTCAGGATTTTATACATTGCCAAAAAAATTAGGAACACCATCTGGAACCTATGAGTGACAAATAATTTTCTTCTTCTTTTTCTTCTTTTTTCTTCTTCTTTGCCTACTTAACCCAAAGGTTAGTGACATTCTTCGTGACCAGTCTCGTCATCATTTTCCCTATATTTTATTCCCTCCCTTACTTCATTTATATATTCCAATCTCGGTCTATAAATGGTATATGAAAACAAATGTAACAAAACGTACCTACGTAAAATTTACACTAAGAAAAGACGCAAGCTAACCAGTTTACATTAAAACACACTTCCCTGATGTAGACCCCGCTAAATACTTTGGTATACCTCTCGGCAAACGTCTGAAATTGGAAAACACATACATGTAACCAAAGGACACAGCAGAACACAAATTGAAACAGCTTTTCGGTTACTAGGTAAACGGCTAACATTCATTCTAAATAATAACCTTTTATATATACAAATTAATTTGGAGGTATGGGATCCAATTATAGGCCTCAGCAGGCCATTCAAATGTTAAAATTCTGCGAAGATTCTAGTAAAATTACTCAGAACTATCACAACAACCACCTTCGTACATAATAAACAAGATACTAAAATGAACTGTAAACCGTAAACATTTCTACTATTTAATAACGTCTTCAGTTCAAAAAAAGGTACCAAAATGACTCGAATTGCACAAAAATCATCTCGCCAACTCACTCTTAGATACTTTTAACCTCTTGATGGAAATTGACACGGATGTGCCCATTAACACAACAGCTTGATATCTTTCAAATACTTTGACGCCCAAATGGCACATAAATGTTCCCAGAAAGTTTTTGTTGGTTGCACTAATCTCTTGGTGCATTATCAGCTGTTCTTCTTATGTATTTCCCACAACAGGCAAGTGGAGTGTTAAAATATTTGCAATTGATCTATTAGTTCCAGGGCTACAAAAAATAGTTATTTTTCTTATCACATGCTTAGCAAATTATATGACTCAAACATTTAATAACAGAATAGGTAGAGGTGTTAAAGACACTAGTCAAAGTTATCTCTTCTGAGAGTTATGAATTTCATTATACATCTAACCCCTGTGTTGAATGAACTTAAGGTTCAAAGGTTGAATTTAAGCTTCTCATGGTGGAAAGTACGTAGATGCTTTTCAGAGAGCCTGGTATGCTAACAAGCGTACGTTTTAATTCAGTGATGAAGGCAATGATAAACCGCGTCACTCCTTTTACTTAGTAAAGCCTCTAGAGGTTCAAACCAGACTTTCGACTGATAACCTGAACAACAAGATTCATTATGTAATTGGGTTTTTCAGAGCAAGGTTATGGTTAATTTTCAAAATTTACGTGTCCCTCAAGAGGTTAACAACAGTCACCGACTGAAACAAAGACATCATAACAATATTTACAAAGTTCCTCCACTGGGATTTCCTTTAATTATGATATGAAAAAGGAAACCCATATACTTATTATTCTCTGTAACAGTAGATTGTAGATTTTTCTGTAATAACATAAATATTTGAGTGCACAGTTGTTTTAGTTTTGTATTTTGTACATTTTTCAAGTATTTCTCAACGTTATATTCGATATCTAGCCAGAAAGAGTTGGCTAGTAAATACATGTAATACTATATTTTAAATGTTTTATGCATAATGAATTAAATAAAATGAAATGAACATAATTTGTTTATATTGCATAATTTAAATAGTGTAAATACATATTTTAGAAAGGTTAAAATGTTTTATGACTAAATTAATAAGTTGCTAAATATTTAATGTATCTATTAAGCATATACTATTTATTAGTTATGTACCCACATAAAAATACATTAAATATAGAAAAACATGTATAAATATGTGCTATTGGAACATTGTATTAGTGTACATATATATATATATACGTCGTATATATATGCATATACTCATACTATTTTATATGTCTCCAAATTATAATCTTTACGGTATAGACCTACAAATTATTACATAATAATACATGTTGTAATTTGAAAGTATACCTTGTATTAAAAATTAATTTAATATTCATAACTAAATAATTTAAAAAAAATTTAACAATGTTATTTATTCACGATTTTTGTTGGTAGGTGATAATAAAGTTATTTGAAGATATTCACGAATTTTAAATTTATTTTATTGGAGAATTTAACTTAATGAGGGGTTTGGTATACGATATTAACTTAGGTAACAATACAATATTAGAGATTTTCGTGTATCATATTTTCAGAATTTTTTGCTTGTTTTAAATTTGAATATATTATAATGATAAATTAAACAAAATTCGTACATTAGTATTTTAGAAGACAATTTCTTAAAAATTTTCTTGGCTTTCGTATCAATCTAGTTAGTCTGATGGTAAAATATACCTATCCATTATAAGTAATGCTGGTTGGGAAGTCCCATTTAAGTTAATTTCTACTTGAAGTAAATAAATATTATAATAAAGGTAACAAGAAAACTGCCCATAACAGACAGGTGGAGTGTCAAATTTACACTCAATCTGTTCGTTGCAGGGATGAAATAAATAGTTCTGTTTCTTATCACATGGTCAGCCAATTAAATGACTGAATCATTTAGGAACAGAAGAGGTAGAAGTGTAAACGACACTAATCAGAGATATCTCCTCTGAAAGTAATGTATTTCATTATGCAGCCAGACCTTGTGGTAAATGAAGTGAAGGTGTCATTTGCAGAGTGGAAAATATGTGCTTCTCAGAGGGCTCGGCATGCTGATAAGCTTAATTTTCCGTTCAGTGAGGAAGGCAATTGTAAATCACCTCACTCCTCGTTTTACTAAGTAAAGCCTCTAGAGGTCCAAACCAGCCTTTTGGCTGATGACCTAAACAACAACAACAACAAGCAAACAGGGTGGTTGTCAATAATTGAAATTTACAACTACCAAATCTAGGTTTCTGTTATATTAATAAATAGTAGGTTACTAAATTTCAGGTTTCAATATTAAACCATTTTTGCGAGTTCTTTTACAACTCTGATTGTCTTACATATTCCGCTTACCACCCCTATCTATTCATCCAATCCTCCTCACTGAAATTCCTGGTGTACATGTCACACGACACCTTACCCCATCAAGATTCCGGAGGCCTACCTACGATTCCGGAGGTTTTCTGCTCTACGATGGGTTCCAATTTGTTATTTCCTTTGGCCATCTCGTTCTACATCCTTCGTGCATCATTCAACCATTTAAGCCGGTTTTATTAATTTCCTCTAAAGTCGTGTTTGGTTTCCCAATGATTTCTATTATTTATGCATTCCTGACACTCCTAGAGATATTTATGACAACTCCTACTTAAGTAATTCATTTCCGCTACAGTTATCTTCCGTCTATCCCTCTTTGTCATCTCCCACTTTTTCGAGCCAAGTAGCAGAAAGCTCTAAACCACTGTCTCTTATATCCAAACTTATGCCACTTTTGACACTCCTTGACCAGCGAAAGTAATTCAGTCCATGTATCTCTTATCTTACCTAGAATTTCAAAAATCCTCTCATGTGTGGCCAAATTTCTCAGATATCTGTATTCTTCACATTTCTTGATCAAATTTTCTCCTATTTTTAGATCCCTTGCCTTATCTCCAACCACTAGATATTTTGGCTTTTCAAATGTTATCTTCGTTCCATTCCTTTCATGTGTTTCAGCGAGTTTTCACATCATGAAATCAATATTATACTCGTTCCCATATGATCACCTGAACATCTGTAAACAATAATTGAAAAATTTTACTCAATACATTGTCATTCCCCTAATACTCATACCATTGATGTCAAAAGCATTATTTCTCTATTTAGTCTAGCTATTAAAAGATATAAAATAACATGAATTTTTAAAATAAGCTACCCAGATAAATCCTGGTCATCTTGTGTAATTGAAGTTAAATTAATTAGGAAAATTTTTCCAGTTAGTTTAAATTAAGAATTTATGACGTCTTCGAAAAACAAAAATAATTTCATAGATCCGTTTAAAATTTTTATTAATGAATTTGTTTATAAAAAATTAAATTCTAATCAGTGGCATTGACTTTTATATTTTACTTCTGTGCTGTTGTAAATTGAAAGTTTCTAACATTTATAAAAAAATATATATTACCGATATATTCATATGTGAAGTAAAGAGAATGTATATTACGGTTAAAATACCATAACACATTGCAATTTTTTGCAAATTCTTTACACGTATTCAACTCATAAATAAAATATATCTAGCCATTTTAAAAATTCATTTTTTATTTAAAAATAAATAAGGCATATAAAATGTGACGAAAACTTCATGTAAATAATGTAAAGCTATTTAAGTATAAATTTAGCCAATGTATAAGTATTGTGAAAATAGTGATAGCTAATTCAATGTTGGTTACTAGAAATTATTTTTTTGTTTTTTAAATTTTGTCACTTCAATATGTAGGTTATTAGCGAGTACTTTGGGGTATGAAACAATGAGTTTTTGACATGTAATAATTTCCGGACCCTAGTCAGGAATCGAACCCGGGTCCTTCCACTTAGTAGGCTAGCGGCCTAACCACTACGCCACAGCTAAAAATGACAGATTACACGACGAACAGTTTAGTTTTGTTTTGGTTTCTTTAAGAGGAGACTGTATGATGGTTTTGACTGAAAATTTTGATTTTCGGGTTTTTATGTTTTTCAATAGTTTAGACCTAGACCTACCACAAAAACATCAAATTATAACAAAAAATTATTTTAATGAAAAAAATTAAAGTTTTTGTCAGGTTTATCCTAAAAAATTAACATGTCGCCAAGAACAAATATTTTTATATTGCTCGGCTTAGTGCAAAAAGTATTTTAGTTTTATAAATATCTGCATCACTATTTTTAACATTTTCTGCTGTTGGTGCAGCTTTCTAACCAACTGTTGATGGGAAATTAAACATGTTTGTGTACATTTTGTTTCTTATTTGTGCCTTTTCCCGTAAATTTAGATTTTTAACACTTAGGTACGTTTTTCTCAGAAACTATTTAACCTACCAAACTGAAATTTTTACCAGTTAATTATCATGTACATGCACATTCACCGACATTGTTTTTACTTCCTCAGGTGCTCAAAAAAAATAGTGATATGCAAAAAACGTAGAAAAAGTTTCAAAAATTTTATGTTATTCGTTATTCTTTTAAAAACTTTATGGTCCAACAGATTAAATTGAAAAAATGTCAGTAGCTAAAACCACCTTACAACTATAAGTGTGTAAAGTTTCATTTTCGTAACTTTCACCAATCCTATGAAAACGTACCTAAAAATAGCAAATTTAACATTGGTAGGATACAAAGTACAGTCTCCCATTTTAATGAGTGTAAGTTATCAATCCGTAATGTGTGTAGTCTACCTATCGATCTGTTCAATTTACGAACAATAAGCCAATGAAATGAGAATATTAGATATGACGTATAAATGAAATGTAGTCTATTACAGACTTAAGCCGATCAAGTTTTGAAACCTTAGCTTCATATTTAGACATTTTTGTATTATTATAATAATATATATTAAATTTTCAATTAACAGTGTCAAAAAAAAAAATTGGGTCAATACACATTCTCTAACCCGGATTGATAAATTGAATAAAAGTATCATATCTTTTAGTATATTTTTTAATTCAATAAAATTAGGTATTTTCGATAAATGAAAGAGATCAGTTCGTTTTGAATTGATAAGATTTTAATCTGCATTAGATTGTTTATAAAATTTATTGTATCACAATTGAATAAACACGGACAACTTAATTTTTATATTGTACCCAGAGTGGTGATTTGACAGTGAAACAAAATATGAACGAAGTATGCCACACCTACTTGAACCTGCTTATTTTGGAAAGTTGCTCCAATTTGAGAGCCTAGACCTGGCCTAGACCTGGCGCCTGTCATACTGCTTGTTTTTATTTCAATATAACATTATTACAAAAGCATGCAGTTTCATTTTATGGTGTCTGTAAGGCATTTTAAGTGACATAGTTGTAGAACATTGTTAGTGCTGTGATATTGTATTTGATAGTTGTCTTATTATATCCAGAATCTTGTGTTTAAATATTTTGTACCTATATGCAGATATAAAAAGATATTAGTCTGTTTTACTGTTTTACCCAAGTTAGCATAGGAAGATAAAAGTATCTTTTTATTCTAAAGAATCTTATATAGAAAATCTTCTTCTTCCAGAATCTTTTTCTTCTTATTATTCTAAAAATCTTCTTATTTCTTAAAGTAATACTCTTATTGGTAATTTATTGATGTCATATCTCCTTCGTGGCGGTTTAAAAAAATAATATAATGAACGAGGAATTAATAAATTTGTCTTAATACGAATTAAACAAATTCAGAAAGTGAATGAAAACTAAATTTGTTTGAATTATCTTTAAACTCTCAATACCGTTAACTCTCAGTAACCTGTTAAAGTAAGATGTTAATTGATAAAATTCAATAAGTTCAACAAGTGTGTTTCGTTTTCACAACATTTTCTTAACAGTCCTCAATTTTTTATTGAAATAACATCTTACATTATATCTAAACAAATACATTTAGGAAACATTTTTATAACGTTTACTTACTGAGATTTAAAAAGGAAGTATAATATTTATCTCTCTCGAAAATAAATTAACTAAATACAAATCAGTTCTAAACCTATCTGGACCTTCAGATTGGGGAGCAACAGCAACGTCCAACATCAACGCTATAGCCCTACAACGGCTACAATCTAAATTTTTACGCACCATCACTCCTTTAAACATAAATAAACAGCACTTTTCACCATGACCAACACATACAATACTTGACATCTTGACGGATATTGGCACAAATGTGGCCAATAACAACAAAGCTTCATATCTCTCAACTACTTTGACGCCCATTGCAACGTACTCGTATGTTGCCAGAAACCTTTGTTGGTTGCACTGATATCGTGTTGCATTATCAGCTGTTATTCATACGTACTGCCCGCAACAGACAGGTGGAGTGTTAAATTATTTGCACTTGATCTGCTAGTTCCAGGGCTACACAAAATAGTTCTGTTTCTTATCTCATGGTCAGGCTGACTAAAGCATTTATAAAAGGGAGAGGTATAAAAGACACTAGTCAAAGTTATATCCTCTAAAAGTAATGAATTTCATTATACAGCCAGATACTGTGGTTAATAAGTAAAGGTATTATATGAAGGGTAAAAAGTAAGTGCTTCTAAGAGGGCATAGCATGCTGATAAGGATACTTTTCTACGTTGATGGTAAACCACCTCACTCCTCGTTTTACTTGGTAAATCATTTAGAGGTTCAAACTAGCCTTTCGGCTCATGATCTAAACAGCAACATTCATAATATGTAATTGCGTGTTTTTCAGAGAGATGATATGGTGAATTTGTCCCTCAAAGAGGGTAAACTTATCCCTCAAGAGGTTAAGGAAGAAATATCACGATACGCCACAAAATACAAATCAAGACTAGAACAACAGTCACATATTTTAGCCAACAACTTACTAAATAACAGTAACTGAATCCAACGATTATGATGGCTTCATCTAACTGACCTTTTTCAGAAAAACTTTTAATTAAATTAAAAATTCTGTTAGCAACTTTTTTCAGAAAATTTCAGAGTTGTTCAAATAAGATTGTCTAAAAATCTTGACGTTTTAAGGAATAATTTGATATGAAAATTATTAAAATTGGTTCAGATTATTTTTTGTATTGCGGAAATACATACATAAAACTAACCAACATACATACATATCAAACTAACTCATCCTTTGTATATAGAAACTATACATAGATATTATGTTATACACATATTATAGAAACTAAGAAATACGTAATTTTAATTTAAGGTAATCAAATCCTGTAAATATTTAATGAAAGAATTATTGAAATAACTCATATTTCATATATGTGGATAATCTTCAATTTAAAAAAAAATAAGCTATTTACTTTTCTAATTATAAACGTAATAAAATGTAAATTATTTATTTATTATACGTTTTCTCTTTTATATCTACTTTCTTTAAGTTAGGTCCCTGTAATCACATAAAACTATTCATTTATCTTCTTCAGAAAATGGTATTCTCCCTGAAATATGTTTACTTCAAGAATAAATATTTTTTTATTATGTTTAAAGTAGATAATCCGAAATAATTTACAAGCAGGCATTTTAAATTTCTTAAAGAAATCGTTAAATGTTACTTATGATTATCATTGATTATTATCAACGATCATTAAATAAGAATCTTAAATGTTTCGTGTCTACCATGTATCACGTATTATGAAACTTGAAGGTTAAAATACTGGTAGTATCCAAGACAAAGAAATATTCCTTTTGTATGTTATTTAGCATTTTAAAGATTTTATTCCTGAAAAGTTTATAAAGATAATAATCAGTAAATAAATTGGAAAATTTGGTGTTTTGTAAACAAGAAAGCAAATTACTTAAAACAAATACCTAGAACAAATTACTCATAAAGCAATGCTTCATTCAGCAGATACAAAACACCTAAAATAACTTTAACATTAACTATACTATGTTTCAGGGTTGATGAGCTCTAAACGCACGCATTGTCTCCTATCCACTTCATAGCTAGTCAATAACTTACCAGCAACGTTGCAAACACTTGCTCTCGCAGCACTTTCTATATTTATTTCGTCAGTCATTTTTTGGTCTTTCAATAACAATTATTACCTACGAGCATACAATCAGCTGAATGTATTGTAAAGTATTTTACCTGTTAACGCGCTGTATAACAGACGTGTTCAGTACGAGATCCAAGATACAAGTGAACTACTGCGGCTCAAGATACCTTCTTATGACAAAATTATTCTACGTAACAAATCTATTTATTGTTCTATTTAGAACAAATTAGAAATAAATCTGTCAAGAAAAGATGTATTATAGTAATATAATATATTTGTGTGTGTATACGTAGCACACATTCTTATTTACTTATTTTTTCTTTCGATTGTTTAAAATTTTGCGCTTATTAAGATGAATTGACAGGTGCTGAAAATTTTTACGAAAAAATTTTAGCTTAAACAGTAAAAGAAGTCAATAGTATTTAGTTGAGTAGTGTATAATTACTGTTTTAGTGTTATTTTCAAACTTTTTAAGATTATTACAACCGTTCGTTGCACAATAAAAAAACAGACTATAAAAAATGATAATTTCCTTAACAACGTTTGTGTAAATATTGATATTTATAATTTATTATAACAAAAATTTTACACATGCCCTTGTCTTCATTACAACCAGCACCCTTAAATATTATAACCCTGTTAGTAATAGATTTAACCTATGCGTGGAGAAACATTAACATAATTTTCATTCATAATTCAGTTAATTATTATTAGGAAGGTATATTAGAACTGGTTAACCTTTAAAATAATAAATAGCAATAAAATAATAAAAAGTAAATGGTTAAGGGTATTTCAATACTTTATTATAAAGTTAATTTATTAACATATGTTGTAGATTTTCATTAGTTGATTTTAAAATATTTTTACGAATTAGAAATAATTCATAATTAAATAAAAGTAAACCAGTTCTTTAAATCATGTGATGGTAATAATATTATTATTAATATCTAATGAAAACTTAAAATTTAACTATAGTTTATTTAAGTATCGTCACTGAACAAATATTTTTTTCTATAAAAAATATACTTACCATTAATTCATAAACTTAAGTCGTTTATTTGCAATTTGTATTTTTTGTTATTTATTATAGTTATTTTATGTAATTTGTATATTGTTATTATTGTAATCATGTATAGGCTATCTACGTCATTTCCCGATCATTCAAGTATTAGCTAAGTATCACGTTAGTATTTTTTGTAATATTTAGTTTTTTAATAACTTTTTAGCCTATTGTATATTAATTAGGATCATTGTATGTTGTTATTTAGCTTGTTACACATAAATTATTACAGATACAGTAATACTGGATATTTTTTGTTGGTTATACTCAGTAGGTATAGCGTGTTTTATTTTGTGGTAACAAACACATTCCATGAAGTGTTTCTATTAAAAAAAATAAATATACAGATATATAATCAAGTACAGTAATATGAGTTTAATTAATTTAATATCCCTTCATAATTTATGTGTACATATACCTACGTAAAACATGTGTAAATATATAAAAATTGTTTTACTTATTAATGCATTTCGTTAAACATTTAGCATATTAAAAAAAACTGCAATCTATGTATTTATTCACTGAGCGATTAAATAATGCATTGAATATTTACTAATAGCTGACACGTGACTGACTGAGAAAAAAGAGCATAAAATAGAGACATATACTTGAAACTTGTGGACCTACGAAAGGATTATGATACGGTATTCAGAAATTAACCTCGGATGGATATGAAAAAAACTCAGAATGCGTCCAGTAATAATAAAGATAAAACAAAGACTGTACAAAGGCAACACAATACACGTAAAAGTAGACGGTAGAATAATTTTAACGTTTGAAATATCTAAGCGATTTTTACAAGAGTGTGCCCAATCTCACCAATATTGTTTCAAAACTTCTTAAGAATACCTTAAAGAGCTGAAAACTGAATTGGCAAGGAATGGGAGTACCAATTAGGAAGGAACATCTGTTCAACTTGTGTTTTGCCGACGTCCCGTGTTTCCGAGTACGATAAGGATCTCAGCTACATGTTGAGAAAACTATAAAGGACGAGTACTTGGAAGTGGGCTTGAAGATCAACTTTGGAAAAACAGAAATACTGGAAATCGTAGATACACCTACAGAAAATTTAGAATTTCAAGATAATTTACAAATTTTTAAAAGTACTTGCAAATTAAAATATGTGGGGTTTAATAAAGTACAGAATGCTACAGCATAGAAAAATATTAAAAACAACTGGGGCAAGAAAGAACAGCCATTAGACAACTACATCCAGTAATGGGGTAAAGCAAATAAATAAATAATAATAAGAAAATTATATATACTCGTAACTCAATACTAAGCTTTATGGGTTATGTTGCAGAGGTATGGGTCATAAATAAGAAGAGGAGATTCAAAATTATTGCAACAGATATGGAGTACTGGTACAGATGCTATTGCTTGACCAAACCAGATAAGGTATCAAATGAGAAAATTAGAAGGAGGATGCAAGTGGAAGAGAAAGAAACCAAAGTTATGGAGTAAAAAAAGTTACTATGACGTATAGACATCTCAGAAGAGCGGAGACCATATAAATTTATAAGTTAACGGAATTGAACTCAGGGGGAAGAAGCAGGTAAGGTTAACCGCGAAGATCATGGAAGGATGGAGTGGACAAGACTTTACAGGAGAGAGGCTTAACTGATAGTGATTGGGAGAATAGGAGTGAATGGAGGATCTGGTTTAGGGAAGGTAGACAGAAATAGTTGTAAATGCCTTATTAAGTAAAAGACACGTTAAATCACAGCGTATCGTACTGTGATAAGTTTTTTTAAAATTTATTTATTTAACGTCGCATCAACTGCCAGGTCATCAGCGACAACGTTGGGGTGTAACTGTGCGTAATGAGGATGAAATGATTTTTTTGTAACTTCTGAAAATATGCTGTGCCTGAGTAGGATTCGAACCCACTCAGGCACGGCATATTTTCATGTGATAAGTTTGCAATGTAGTGAATGTTAAAAAAAAAATTGCGTATACACACTCGGAGATCAATTACTTGCTTGCCTGGGAATATTTACCAAGTGAATGTACTGAACTGTTGCAAGTCACATGCTGTAAATTTATTTACTTGCAGTTAGCAAAGTTTTTTGACTCTGATTATGATTTCGATACTGTACAATTTCCACTTAGCTGCACAATTTCCGAATATGATATTTAAAGTCATTTAACGGGCGGAGAGGACTTTACTGTCAGGAAAACAGGTACACAGCAGTACTTTCTCCGGTTAGGACTAAGGGTGTTGTTCATTATTCAGATCATGTAGGTCTCTGCAACATTTTACTTTTAGACGTAGTACAGTTGTGAAGTTCCTCATACCTAGGTCACGGGCTGGTTGATTAGGATGATTATCTATTCAACTGTGAAATTAAATTTAGAAGGACGAGGTTAGTTCCCTTTCTGTTTGAAGTTTAAATCACCATAGAGTGTGTTATTGCTTACATAAAAAGGAGTGCCAGAAGTAATCTTAAGAATTTTAATTGAAAACCCTGGATGGGTTTAAGGTACTCTCCGGCGTTGCTCTAAACCATAGGTCCAGATTGGTCGTAAAAGGGTTATGTAAATTAAAATTTTAGAACGGAAGTTGAATTTTGATCGAGGGTTAATTAAGCAGAAGAGTAGATTCTGGAAAATTTTAAATTGAAATTTTGAAGTATATTGTTGAATTGCCAGACTTTACTGTTTCGCACTCATAAGGTATCAAATATTTTTCGGCTAATATTCCTTTCAAAGTTTCAAATGAAAATTACTGAGGATTTTTTAACGGATTGGTTATCACGTTACTTCTGTTTTGAAAATAATGCATTTTAAAATACCTCAACCCCGTGGTTTGAAATACCACTAAAATAGGTAACGCAAAAATCAGACACCTGCGTAGAAGATAGACTTCACACCTTATCTGGTTAGACAACTATTTTATTCCAGAAACTTATTGAGATACTCTACCAAAACTGAAGTATAACAATGGTTACTTCTTTTATACTTTTGTCTACTTAACTGCTCAGTCATATTTCGTATTTATTTAGAAATCATGCAGTTCTTTCAACCTTAAATCAAATTTTTAGTAATATTTAGAAATAAAGAATAATTAATAAATACACAGCATATTATTCATTTCCTTACTGAATCCTGTCATGTCACATTTATCTGATAACTTGTAGGATTTTATCCCACCTAAATATTAACTTTTTTAAAATTTTTGTAATAAAGGAGTACCTTATATAAAGATATTTTACTAATTTTTGTTTCTTTCTTTACAATTTTTGGAAAAAATGTAAATGAATAAATAATTTTCTGGTGTTCAATCCGCCCAGCATTACAAAGAAATTGTGATAGCAGGCGTCCTTGAAAATGTGCCAGTACTACGAATGTGTTGGTTGAATTCCTGTAGTATTGTCTCATTTTCTTCTTTTTAAAGAATAGTTGTCGAAATTCCTTTTATGGAAATAAGTCGTGTATAAATCTACGAGCCGATTAAATAACTGGAAGTTAGCCGTAAATCCGCAATTAATTAAATTGAATTTTACAAGGTATTACCAAAAGAAAAAGTGAACTTTTTTAAAGGGCACTTGTTACAAATAAATAAATTATTTATAAAAAATGCCATTTGTGATCGCTCTTTCTTAAAATTTCACGAAGATTAATTAACGTGACGTGCCTTTGGATTAATTTTAAAACGCAAATTTAGTAGAATTTGGAAGATCGGATTATAGTATTAACCTGTGACTTCCAATCAACAGTCCATGATAGTCTAGAATCACTGAGCCAAAAAATATTCGGGAAAATGCAAGGTTCAGTGAATGTTTACTTTCCTTTCTGGCTAATAAACACGAAAGAAATAATAATAATAATCATCTTGAATTAAAAAATTGAAAGGTACGTGAACTTAATTTAGTTTTTGTACACTTTTACATATCCTGTAAAAATATTGTGAATACAACACTAACAATTTGTCTAATATATTAAAAAAACACACCTTAGAATACATAAGACCCTTGAACTACCAAATTTTAATGCCACTTTTCAACATGAAAGCTGTTGTTGTATTAATACGAGGTGTGGCTATTAAATAACGAGACTGACGTAAAATATTTAATTTTTATTTTATGCATAATCACTTATTGTCACCTTCAATATACACTACTTCTCTATCCCTACAACGCTCCATGCGAATTTTCCATTGTTGGAAACAGTATATGAAGTCATCTTCTGTCAGCTCCTTCAGGACACGTGCCGCTTTCTCTTTTACAGCTTCCACAAACTCAAATCTTGTCCATTTTAATGCAGATTCCACCTTAGGGAACAGGTAGAAGTCACATGGTGCACGATCTGGTGAATAAGGTGGATGTTCTAACACTGAGATGCTGTACTTGGTTAGGAACCTCTTGACAGATAACGTGGAATGAGCTGGCGCATTGTCTTCGTGCAGAACCCATGATTTGTCCTTCCACATTTTGGGGCATTTTTCCTTACTCTTTGACGTAGTTTAGAAAGTACCTCAAGGTAGTAATATTGATTAATTGTTTGTCCTTCAGGAACCCAGTGAAGGTACACAATCCCATGGATATAAAAAAAAAAACAATCATCATTGCTTACAATTTTGACTTGTTCATTCGAGCTTTTTTGGCTCTCGGTGAAGTTCGGCTCTTCCAGTGCATTTCCGGATCATATGTAAAAACCCACGTTTCTTCTACCTCGTATTATCTTCTACCTGTTACCTAACGTGAAATCTGCATTAAAATGGACCAGATTTGAGTTTGTGGAAGCTGTAAAAGAGAAAGCGGCACGTGTCCTTAAGGAGCTAACAGAAGATGACTTCCAGCACTGTTTCCAACAATGGAAAATTCGCATGGAGCTTTGAAGCGATAGAGAAGGAGTGTATATTGAAGGTGACAATAAATGATTATGTATAAAATTAAAATAAAGTTTTTTTACAACGTCAGTCTCGTTATTTAATAGCCACACCACGTATGTACTGTTTTCACAGATAGACATGATATGGAAACTACTAAATTCCAGTATCATTGATTCTGAAAGCACTCTTTTTCATTTTGTTTTACTTAGTAGCATATTTAATAATATTTAAAAAATGTAACGTGTAAAATCTAATTTTTCTTCGATCACATATTTATCTCTGTGCTAATAATATTGAGTAAGTATACTTAAACATTTAACGGTGTAATAAAAGGAATTTTTATTTCCCCTGGTTTTCTACATTTCGGTTGTCATTTTTATCTTCATGTTATATGATGGCGGTAAGTGTTTCTTCCGGTTTAATCTTTAAATGTATTCAACTACTCTAAAAATTGATATCATTTCTGTTAATGATTTCAGTTTACATATTTACAGGAAGACTACTATCAAATTTGTTGTTTTGTACAAGACTTGTTTGTTCGCTACAGCTGCAAATTGATTTTTAAGGCGAAAAATATGTTTTTGATTTCACAGAAGCCTGTACTTCCATATTTGGTTCAAAAAGCATGTTTTCTGTGAAACAGGAAAGAAGAATAAATTATTTTCTAAAGTCATTAAATGTTGAAATAATTACCACAATAATGTTAAACATGATAATGATTTCTTTATAACACTAATTTAGTCAACAGGCTATAATGTGATTAGATGTAAGATATGTATTAAAAAGAAATGCAGAGTTAGTTTTTATTACATCTTTGAATTGTGTAGGATTAATTCTTAGCCGTCTCACAAGACAATATTGAATTTCTAGTAAATATAATATTGTAATTTCAGCTAGAAAAATTTATAAAAGTTAAATTTTTGTTGAAGAAGCACTTTCCACTCCTCACTATGTTAGGTTACTCCCAGTTCAAATAACGTTTTATAAATCTAAAAATGCTATTCAAATTTTAACCACATTAAAATTAGGATTACTTTAAGTATAAATATTACTCATAATAGATTTTTTTATTATGAAATGACACAAAAATACGTGTACAATTTGTAGATCTGGATCTTGTAAATTGGTACAAAATGACAATGTCTATTGCAAAGCTGTTGAAATCTTAACTGTTTTGTTGTTGTTTAGGTTATCAGGTAAAAGGCTGGTTTGAACCGCTAAAGGCTTTACTATGTGAAACGAGGAGTGAGGTGGATTACCATTACTCACTGAGTGGAAAAGTATGCTCATCAGGCTGCCAGGCCCTATGGAAAGCATCTACTCTCCACCCTACAAATGACACCTTCACTTCATTCACCATAGAATCTGGCTGTATAACATAATTCAATAATTTTTGAGGAGTAACTCTGACTAGTGTCTTTTAAACCTCTGCCTCTTCTGTTCTTAAATGCTTCAATCATATAATTGGCTGACCATGTGATAAGAACAGAAATATTTTGTGTAGCCCTAGCACTAGCAGATTGGGTGCAAGTAATTTAACGATCCACTTGCCTGTTATGGGAAACGAACTGTTTAGCAGTCGGAATAATATGAATTAGACACCAAGAAGAAGTTCTAAAATGAGTATTACATTTTTTAACTATAAAGCTGTGTAATTTACACTGGTTTAACTTTATAATATTTTCTCAATTTCTTAAAACAATTTTCACAGTCTGGCATGCAAAGTCATGTTCTTAAGTTAGTTTTCGCAATTAATTTTAGTCTGTGGTTAGTATAACATTGTATAAATATATCCCTTTACATCTGAGTTACTGCAGATTATTTTTTCTCAATTACAGTTTTAAAGAGTTACGATTACAAATGAATATTTATGATTTACCTTCTTAATAATTAATTTTAGTAGAATTTGTCTTTAAGAAAAGCGTTATGCATATGTTTGTTTTCAATACGTTACTTTTAAAATTGATTAATGTGTTGCAGACATGCAGAATCTTAATAAGGGAAACTAAGATCTTCCATAATAGCGACCAGACCATTCTTTCATGATTCGTTTTCAATCGAATGCAAATACTGTGGTCGCGAACAACTTGTTTCCGTTCAATGCCCTGCCTTGAGTGGGTTTATTCTGGCTGCATCCTGCGGTCAAAAAAGACAAAGAGTAAATCGTCTGTTCTGAACCGACTGTTTACTCTCTTAAAGATTTCGCGAAACCAAGGTAAATTAGATTTATGGATTGCCATAACTTACGGTATTGGTTATATTTTTTTCTGTTTAATTGCTATTAAAAATTCACATGTATACTAAAACATAATAAATAATATGAATTTGTAATTTAAACACTTGTTAGCCAATTTTATATTTTACATATTTTATAGAAAATATTTTAGTTCTGAGAAATTTAAAAAATATTTTTTGAATAATTTTACGATATATCAGGAGAAATAATCATACGTTAAAATTCAGAGAAAATGTAGTTTTAAAGTTTTGTTTACTGTGAATGGTACTACTTTTGTTCAAACAATTTATTTACGTTTCGTAAGAGTCTATCATAAATTTTTAAGATACGGAAGACTTTCCTGTCTTAAAATTGACTCTAAACTTTAAAACTGACTAGCCTAATAAACTTTCTGAAATATAATAATCATTTATGCAGTTTTTTAATTTGTATTTGATATCTTGTTTAAAAGAGTTTCAAAAATGTTCATATAAATACGAGGGAACTTGAACTAAGACGTTGTCTTGATACTTCATGTAAAGAAAACAGAAATCGAAAGCCTCAGTAGTCCAGTTGTTACCTTACGATGCTCTAAAACGGAAGGTCCCGGATACGATTCCTCGCCAGGGTCTGAAAAATTATTACCGTTCAAACCCACCGTAGCTTAACTCAAAGTATTCACTTATTACCTATTATATTTTTCAAAGATAATGAAATCTGAACTTACGCATTGCCCCTATCCCTATCCACTTCACAGCTAGCTAATGACTTGCCAGCAACGTTGGCAATGCTTGCTTTTGTAGTTCTGTTATAAATTTTGTCAGCTTTTTGTTTGGTCTTTCAATAACAATTTATAACCTATGAACATACAATCAGCTGATTATATTATAAAGTATTCCATGTTAACGCGTTCAATAATCGATGTCTTCAGTACGAAATGCAAGGTACGAGTGAACTACTGTGGCTCTTATACGCATGCGCGTGTAATGTTTCTCACGCTGATACATTCGTACAATCTGACAACGCTGGCAAACGTTCTGACTGGTCTAAACGAGTGGAACAGCAAACCTCATCAACCGTGAAAAACATTATAGTTGTTACGTGACCCAAAATCAATAAACAACAATAAAATACTGAATTTATATATTTTTTAAAATTATGTTACCAATTATATTGTTTGAACAAATGAAATTGAAATCTGTTCCAAATGAATAAATAAATTTAGCTCAAAAACTTATGACTTTGATTATATAATACGTACCTAGCTTATGTTAAATGAAAAATTTAGCAGGAATTTTTACTTTGACTATATTATTATTTATTCCAAGTACAGCACCTGTAAATAACAATGCCACACTCAAAAAAATTACAGCCTAGAATCATATTTGTTTCTTATTAAGTAATTAGTGCTTAGCAAGTGAGGATCAATTGTGAAAATTGTCAGTACCGTTAATGGCAACAACTTAAATTAGGTTATTACCAAATGAAATAATTAGTTTTATCGGTTTCAGGATATAAAAAAGTAAAATTACCTCAAAGGAATGTGTTGTTTATTTTTAATTAATATGGTTTTACCAGTAAAGAGGATTAGAACAATTTATGAATTCTGAAGTCATGAAATTGTGATACATTAGGAATTTAAAAACGTAATAATTATATAATTTATAAAGCAAATTCCTTTACCTACCTCTTGATTACGTGAACTGTACTTTTACTGCAAACAATAAGATTTAGTTTTATGTGTTCAATTATGAGTACAATATTCCATAAAAGGTTGCGATATAAAACAATTACAAATATGGTAAGAAAATTCAAACTTATTTTTCATTACCATAGGTATATCATACATTCCACAGCTTACAATGGATTAACAATATTAGCAAATTAATATTAAACCAGATTATTAAACCAGTAAGTATTAAGTAATAACTAAGATGTTACTAAAGCAATTATTTTTATTTTATTATAAAAGTTGTTTTTACAATAGAGTGAACGATTGAACTTGAAGATTTACAGCTGCAATTACGAAATTGTATTACTGGATAATTTTTAAAACTTGAATTTGTTTATTTAAAATCTGTTATTAAAAAATAATAATAAGAAAATATGAAGATTTTTTTTTAAATTAAGCGAAAACTGTAATCTATTCTTACGTAGAATTATAAGCAGCTGAGTTTGCTTCTCTATGACAAGACTGAAGAAAACCTCCCAATGGAGAAATTTCAGAAATGTATTAAAATGTATTGTTATGGTTGTTTTAAAATAAGTGTGCATGGTATCTTCGTTTCAGTCGGGGAGTGTCGTTGGAATTATCTAAAAGTATGATGGCAAAATGATTTGTGTGATTCAAGTCCTTTTTGGTGTTTTGTACTGAATGTGTGAATTTCTTGTTTAATTGTAGGGATGTTTAAATCTCTGTGTAGTACGTTGTTGTGTATCAAGTTGATGCTGTGATTGTTCTAAGCACTTTAGACTGAAACCGTTGCAAGATTTCTATGTTGGAATAAATATGAAGATAATATTAAAATTATTTACTTGTATAAAACCTCTGACATTGGTGTTGACATTGGTGCAGTATCCACAGTAGTTCCTTTGGAGAAGGTCTCTCGGCCATAAATGCTTGTGTATTCTCTGCAAATTACCTGGAATGTGGTGCGAATGCATCATCTGTACGTACAGATGTGTGTTTAAAATTTAATGTGAATGGAATTATTAAGATATTTTCCAGTATCTGCCACATGCAAGAAATTCTGGTGTGAAACACTCACACGACTTTCTCTTGCCAATGCTAATAATGATCAATATAACCTAACATTAGTAATAAAACTTAAAAATAAACAAAAACACTAACCTCAATAAACATAAACTAATTTCAATCTTGAGTGAAAGACGCAAAATGAAAATCAACCTCAGTTTGGCTTAAAAATACGGAAATTCACTCTTTCACGCTAAACTAGGATCTGTAGAGAAAAATGTTTTAAATAAAAGTTGTAGATCTTTTAATTTCCTATAAATTTGATTATCATACACTTTTGTTGTAAAACATCTAAGGCTGACATCTTAAAAATATCGATTTTTTACACGTTTTTGTGAGACAAAAACAGAAAATTGCTATGTACCGCTAAACTAAGCGTTATACAAATAAATGTTTGAATTAAAAGTTGTAGGTTTTTAAATTTTCTACAACTTTTATTATACACATTTTTGCGCTAAAATGCATATTGAAGTTACAATCTTAAAAAAAGAATTTTTTTACGTAAAAACCTCCTTCCCAAGCATTTCAGCAGACATTGCGCCTACCCTATCTTGTAGTGCATAAAAAATTTAGTAAACGAGGTAATTTAAAAAAAAAAATCGTAGGAGCCATTTTTGAGAAAATTGTAAAATAGTGAAAAATGACAAGAATAAACTACTACTTCCGGTTGACCGATTTTAATGAAAATGTTCGTGTCGGGTACTATAACTTAAGTTTTAAGTTTCAAGTTCGAACGATGTTTCGGTCTTGAGATATTCTGTTCACACACACACACACACAGGCCAATCGCTAAAAACATGTTTTTTGCGGTTCACGGGGTCTGAAAACGTGTAGATCAGGTGAAAACTCGATTTTGAAAAATCGGCATGAAAACAATACTTTCCTTCCTATATATAGAGGCAAGAGAAAGTCAAAATAAATCGTTGCGTAGCGCTCTATTTGTGACGTAGTACGAACATTATGTTATTGCATATGGTATTTTGTTCTGTTTTACCTTAATGTGTTTATTTGTTTTGGTTCAGCAGAAGGCAACAATTTTACTCAGTAGACTTATACAAAGTAATTAGTTGACTGCTTTGTAAATTCATATTGTTTGAGCCTCTGTCCAATTTAACAGTTTTGGTATACAAAAGCGAGTTTTGAATTTGTGTCCTGTTTTACGTTGTACATAGCCTGCTACACGACAGTCTTCTGTCGAAATTTAAGCCGTGGATTCTTACGTGACAAATATAAACCATTAACTATCATTAAAAGCGTAGTTTTACAAACACTTATTATCGCAAGTGCATTAAAAAAAACCATACAGTAACAATACACATTTAATAATTTCACTGTCGTTCGTAAAGAATGTACAGTGCGCAAGCCCAAGAAATAGCTCAAAACTACTTCTCGTCCTTTCAGTGAACAGGGTAGTTAATACGGTAAAAAATAAATGAAGTAAATTAATAAATGTAACTAGCATAATAGGTAAAGTAAATAAGTAAATCACTTCGCCTTTCTCCCTGGCTTCCTTCACCATTTTTAGCGTCTCTTTAATGGCATCAACCCTCGACAAAAACCAAACTGGTTGCCCGAGAATTCCCAAATGAAAACCATATGCTCTTCTAGTCAATTCAATAGCATACCTTCCAAGATCTTTCCCATCGTATCCAACTGGCAAATTGGGCGATTGTATAAGGTCCTGCCCAAAGGCTTATCTCCTTTTCACAGGAGGATCAACTTCTTCTTCTTCCACGGCATCGGAAAGGAGCCGGTCCGGAGGCACACGTTGTAAACCACCAATATCTTCTCCGGATACCCCTCAATGATCCGCTTCAGAATCTCGTTGGGAATCCCATCCGGGACTGGGGCTTTACCAAACTTGAGCAGCTTCTCTTCTCTCTTTAGATCGTCTGTAGAGAAGCGTTCATCCCACTGCAGGTTTGTTCGCACAGGACGTACTACTTCTACTGCATCCCCTTTTGGGAATAGGTCCTTAACTATCTCTTTTACTCAGTGTTCATCGATGAGTGTAAGGATTTTTTTATTGAACCCCAGCTTCTTAAATACCTGTTTATAGGGGAAACCCCTTGCGTCGTTATTCACCTCTTCAAGCAGTTCTCGCCATTTCTTTACCTTACTTCCCTTAATGGCTCTCTTCAGACTCTGCCTCAACTCGTCTCTTTCCCAGGTGAAGACCTACCTGGGTACCGGTAAATTCGGTTTCCTCTCATACAAACAAAGAAAAAATAATAAGTAAATCGTACAGAACAATTTTTTAAATGTTAATTTGTATAAAGTGAAAAATATTTGATAGAAATAAATGCAAGTTTCCGAATTTTAAAGGAATTTTTAAGAAACTCTGAGAACGACATGTAATCTGAAAATTTTCTCATAATGTTTATTCAAATTTACGAGCGATAACTTGAGAAACTTTTCCAACTTTTAAAATAACTGTTCTTGTTAGTTTTTACTTTTCTCTTCGCGAGAGTTTACATTTTACTTTATGCTCATTTATTGAATTAATTTCCCATAAAGTAAAAATGTCTACATTGTGTTAATTATAATATATTGTAGTTATAGTTATAAAATAAAAGTTGTTTTATAATTTTCTCTACATTACAAAAGTACAAACATAATCTTAAAGTTTTTTTTTTAATTTTTATTGTTATTAAAATAAAGTATAGGCCTACTATTATAATCAATATTTTATATAAATGTAACTGAATTTATCATTTATTTTCTGTTTTGTTTTTATTAATAAATTCTGTTTAACGTAATTCTTGTAACCTATTTAACTGTAGTAATTTAATTTAGTATTTAACTTAGTAATTTTTTTAGTCATTTTAAGTAATTAAGTGATTAAATTTTTTGTTCGTATACTCATATACGCGGACAGAACTCTTAGTGAAAAAGAGTTTTTGCCTATAAGTATATTTAGTTTAAAATATTGTACACTTGTACAGCTTAGTTTAGTTCAGTATTAAATCGTAATGTATATTTAACTAAATAAAATAAATAAATAAGAAATTTTAAATATTGTATTTTGAATAAAGTAATTTAACCAAATTGTTTATTGCAAAATTTATTATGTAATAAGACATGATGCGGAGGAATTATAAACATAATCTTTAAAAAAAAATTTATTGTAATCTTATTCTACTTAACATATACTTAAGAAAGTAATGTTCCTGGATAATACTATTTTCTACTTGATAATTTGGTACAATTTTGCTAAAAGATTTTATTCAAGGCATGTAATATGCAATCTACGTTACAAGAACAATTTAAATCAATAAACTGTGATATAACTATCGCATTGCATAAACAATTACGCTACATAAGATTACTTCTTTGCAAACAATAATCTTCAGAATTGAACAAAAGGATATGGTACTAATTTGGAAGATATTAAACATTCTGAGTAAATTCATGCTCTACTTTCAGTTTCAAATTTGTATAAACTATATAACTTTTTGTTGCGTGGTATCTTATGTTGATTACATAAAACTGTTTTTTTCAAGCACTTTTTATTATGTCAGTGTATCACGCAAATAAATTTTAACATGTTTTTTTTTATTTTGATAAACATTAAGCTTTAATTAGTTAAGCATTTTCTTAAAACATAAGCTTAAAAGTTTCTGTTAATAGCTATATTTTGTGATCTCGAAAGTGTGATAGTTTTTACTATTAAACGAAAAAATGTTCATCTATTAAATCAAATTACTTGCCAGTGTATAAATAAATAAAATAATTTAAGGAACAATGAATCACTAATATGTTTTTTAAAAGTTTAAGGAGCAGGAAATCACCATAGCTTCTCCACATTACTACCTTAGCAAAATTTTTGCGAGAAAACCAAATTAACTTTTTTCCAGTCTATAACTGTAGTTTTTACGAAGCCAACGATATTTTTGGGCATTAGCTATTGTTTCCTGAATATGCTCAGGAAGTAGTTGTCGGCAGATAACGTTCCTTCCATAATTATGTAATTTTCAGAAGGATTAAAAAATACATCAAAATTTTTTTTGCAGATGAATACCACTGGAGATCGTAGGGTTCCTAAAGACTCCTTTGGCAGTACTTTACTCATAATTTTTTAACTTGCACTCTGAAACATTATACGATAGCTTAGGGAATGTTATCTGACTCCCGATCAAAGGTGGTCTCCTGGAAATGTAAAAAATGAAAAGTTCAGATAATACAGTTTCCATAAAATAAGAGAGTGTAAATATTTTTTTGTTTGTTATTTACAGACTAAAACAGTTATACAGCCTATTAGCCCAATCAGTCAAAACTACCCATGACTCCAAAATTCTTGACTTAAAAGGCGATACTTCAACCGATCTGGATGTATGGTAGTCAAATTTATGGTGCAGCAAAGCCATCAGTAATTTCAAGATTACAACGTTTAAAAAGTTAACTCTTACGACTAATTACTAATTGCCCGATTTACGTATTCAATAGAATAACACATGATGACTTACGCATTCCTTACATCAACGACACATATTTAAAACTGTACCATAGGTTCAGAGACAAACTTCAAAATCATAACAATCCCTTAATATGGAATATGAATTCTGCGGACCTACCAGGAGTCGACAAAGTCGCCTATGGCTTAGAGACATGGTACATTAACGCAACTGTAACATTTATTACTTACATAAAAATACAATTTAAAAATGAATAAAATTATCGTTCTCTGGAGAGCTTTCGCTGGGTGGTGTCCTCCTCAAAGCCATTAACGTGGTTGGTTTTTTTAAAATTTAGTTGTCAACATTTTTTTGTCAACATTTTGTTTTTACATAGTTGCAAAAAAAATAAAGTAAATAAAAGTTTGCTATTTAAGTTTATGTGATGGAGATAGCTGGCAATTTGGTGAAATAATTTGAAATATTTGCTTACAAAAACATAAAGGTTGCGTTCATCATCATTAAACTCACAATGTGTCGGTTCATCGAATGTGTTGGTGACACTAATTACTTTCAGTTATAAACAATAACTAATTTATTTTAGCAAAAACTTACTCACACAAACATTTCTCGTTCTGTGGGTGATGTAGCTTGCTCAAAATGGCCTTATATAAAATCATAAGGTTCCCGTTACACGCGCTGAGTAATGTAGTCGAGGTCAGTTCAGAATTTACGAGTGTTAAGTTGTATTATTTCTTTGTTAGGCCTACATTTAATTTTAATAAAACTTCTAAGAATTATCACTATAAAACCCACATTTAACTTAAATAGGTTATCCTTTTCAAGTTAGCAACACCTTATGTTGTAAGATGTAATTTATTTTAATAGTCTGATTCACATGTTGTTTATTATTTTCAAATTAGTAATTGATCTGTCATGTTTATTTTTATCATAAGATTTGTAATCATGGATCATTAACAAGATCATTAACGGAAATTGTTATCGATCTTAATAGAATAACTTCATCGTCAATTAAAAATAATTTTGATAGCCTTTAGATATGTCTCAGTAATTCTTCTTGTTTAAACTAATATTACTTATACCATTTTCTAATATGTGTTTCAATTTTGCATTAAATTAAAAAATTGCTCAATCGCAACAGGAAATTTTAATATCATATAATTTTTATAAAATTTAAAGTCGCGTCAACAGCTTGTCTTTTAGTGACTACTGTACTTTACGCAACAGTTGATTTGAACACTTAAGGTGAGACTGTATGATGGTTTTAACTTTCGATTTTCAGTTTTTTATGTTTTTCAATTGTTTAGGCCTAGTTCAACCACAAAACTTTAAATTACGTGAAAAAATAGTATTTTAATGAAAAAAATTAAGTTTTTAGGAGGTTTACCCAGAAAAATAATTTGTGTCAACAAGAACGAATATTTTTCATAATTTATACGGATCGTTTTAGAACAAAGGGAACTTTAGTAGGCCTACTTTAAAAATATCTGCTTACTGTTTTTAATACTCTCAGCCATTGGTTCATCTTTCTAACCAAATATTGATGGGAGATTCACTTGTTTGTGTTGAACATTTTGTTTTTGATTTGTGCCTTTTGTTTTTTCGCCTGTTCCCGCAAATTTAAATTTTTAACATTTAGGTACATTTTTCTCGGAAACCATTTAACCTACCAGGCTGAAATTTTTACCAGTTATTTATCTTGCATATGCACATATTCTGGCAATTATAAGACTTCCTTAAATTCTGCAAAAAATATTAATATGTAAAATACCGTAGAAAAAAATTTGTAAAAATTTTATATTATTCTTTTTTTTTTTTTACTTTATGGTTCAACAGATTAAATTGAAAAAATGTCAATAGCTAGAGAAACCCGACATCTATATGTTAGTAAAGTTCATTTCCCTATCGTTTATCAATCCTGTGGAAAACGTACCTAAAAATAGCAAATTTAACATTGGCATTGTACAAAGTACAATCTTCCCTTAAATTACACAAGCCAGCTAGGAATCAAAATTATTATTTTCTGAGCAACAATACTAATGAAGATTGAAGGTGTTTTGGTTCTAAAGTTGTAAGTTAACGAAGAAGTTAACTCTATTAGTTCTGTTTGTATTAAACAAAGCCTAATTTAAACTAAATTAGGCTTTCATTACAAATATTCTTAAACAGTCACTGTCCTGTCCGTAAAAAAAAAATATTGCCCCTTTGATTGTGTTTTGTCAGTGACTTAACTACTACAGTGGGAGACTACGAAGGAGATAATTATGTTGAGTAAACAGAGTTTATGCACATGTACAAAATATCTGATGACTCATCCTAAGTAGCTGGTTCTTCCTACATATTATTTTCTTCCTTATATTAAAAACTGCACCACCTAAATTTTTAATAAAATATCAATATTCAACAGCAATTTATCCATTTGTTCATTTTCCATAATAATGTAAGGTAATCTACTATTAATAAATATTTTTAGTTCAGGGTTAATTATCATAATAAAATTATGATCTTAATTAATGAACCTAATACATAAATTAAAATAAAATGTATCATGAAAGCACGGTTGAATTGATTTATTGTTATAATTCAGTTAATCAATATTAATAATATTATCAATTCTACTTGAATTAAACTGATTGAAATTCTTAGTATAATCTGGAATGGCATTGAAGTAAAAGCTGTAGGTGTCATGAACGTAGACTGTTTTTGGCTTTCATGCAAGAAAGAAGCTGCTGGCAAAGACAGCACTCTTTAGCTACTTACGCCTTTTTACTTTTAGTATTATATAGAAGGTAGGTATTTCAATTGCTAATACACAATACAATAAATATTTCCATTCTTTTATTTTCTTTCTACTTGCCTCTTCCTTTGCTCGAGGCATTGCCTAGTATACTACTAAAATAGTACCAGAACAAAGTGTGCATACTATGTTATTGTATGTGTACATGTCTGTCTGTGTATCCGTCTTTCAAACCTTCTGTCCAGTGTCAATCAGTTCAATGAACTGAGTCTAAAGCTGAATAATAAACAATCTATTATGTACACCTTGTATTCTGATCATGCATTATTTCATACTACCTGATGTGAAATTTTATGCGTTGTTTTTCACTTTTGTAGATAATGCATCAAGTTTGTTATGTGTTAAAATTTTTGTGAAATTCTTTGAAACTTACTACACTTAATCTAAAAATGTTTGCTTACGCAAAAGAAAATTTGTAGGAATTATCTGGAACTGGGTGCAATAATATTTTACCCCATAAAATTGAGTCTAACTTTTAGTTTTTACTTATTTAGCCAATCTTGCTTACTTCAAAGTAGTCAATCCTGGAAAAGTAGCAACAACAAAAATTAAAGACCACCTTAGAGGTGAAAATGATTGGTTAGATCTTATTAATATTGTGTTAAATGTATTGAAAATTCTGTAGTTTTTAGTATTATATTTTTAATGTTAAACCAATTATGCAATATTGGTTTCTGGCTAATTTCGTCGTTGTTTGGTCATCTACAGAAAGACTGGTTTGAACCTCTAGAGGAATTACTAAGTAAAACCAGGAGTGAGGTGGTTTACAATTGCCTTCCTTACTGAGTGAAAAAATATGCATATCAGCATGCCAGACCCTCTGAAAAGCACCTACCTTCCACCTTGCAAATGACACATTCACTTCATTCACCACAGGGTCTGGCTGTATAATGAAATTCATTACTCTCAGAGGAGATAAATCTGATTACAATGCTTTTCACCGTTAATGAGCTCTGCTGTTCCACGCGTTTAGAACAATCAGAACGTTTTCCAGCGTTGTCAGATTGTACGAATGTATTAGCTTGACAAACATTACGCGCGCATGCGTATAAGAGCCTCAGTAGTTCAACCGTGTATTGCATCTCGGACTAAATTCTTCTATTATAGAGCCCGTTTACATGCGATATTGTATCATATAATCAGCTGGTATATTCATAGTTTATAAATGTTATTGAAATACAAAAGAAAAAATGGCTGACGAAATATAACAGACCTACGAGAGCAAGTATTGGTAACGACGCTGGTAAGTCATTGGCTAGCTATAAAGTAGGTAGGGGGCAATGCGTACGTTCAGAGCACATCAGTTTTGAAAAACTAGTATAGTGTCCATTACACATCTATCTCTTTTGTTGTTAAATGCTTCAGTCATATAATTGGCTGACCATGTGATAAGAAACAGAACTACTTTTTGTAGCCCTAGAACTAGCAGACTGAGTGTAAATAATTTAACACTTCACCTGACTGTTATGATTTTCTGTCTGTTATAGGTTTTCCACTAATGTGATTTTCAAACGTCTGTCACTTCGTCCAAGATTCAGATAAATAACTGGAGTTTAAGCGCGTTAAAGATCACAGTCCTCTCCGTAATGTCAACACCTCAAAAGCAGAATCCGAACTTTCCTCTTAAATTTAAAAAAAGGAAAAATGATTTTGTTAGTGATTCGTGAAAATTTAGTTAAGATGAAGATAAGCTCCCAATTTTTACGAATAATAAATGTATTTTCATTTCTAGTCTGTATACGTATTTCTTTGAGCTTATTATCTCCAGTTCTCATCAAACGTTTTCCATGATTTCTTTCAATCCTTTTAGGTAAAATACCGCAATTGTTACCTTTGTTTTCCATCGAGTAACATATCTTTTTACTGGCTAATCCAAAATGTATGATTTATTGTATAAATAAGTGTATTTTATGTAATTGACTATAACGATTTATTTTATTTATTTTTTTAGAAGTTTAAGTAACTCATAAGTTATAGTTTTAGGATTTAATTTTCAGCTTCGATCTATAAACCTTTCGGCAAGGTAGATAAAGTACTATAAATAATCCAATCACATCAGTAACTAATTATTTAGGAAAGAAAAAAGTAGTGTAAATGAATTTCAAAATAAATGTATAAAGCAAGGTCTATGTCAAGTTACAAAAAATTTTCTTCACTCAGTAAATTAATAAGCTATTCAATTTAACTTGCAAAAAGATTAATAGATTAAAATATTTTAAAAGTTTTAATTGAGATATTAATTTACCTACCAATGTTGTTAAATCTTTAGTAGAAAATTAATAAAATGTTAAATATGTTAGGAATGTTTATAACAGGTTATTATAAATTCACTTTTTTCTTTACTTGTAGGAGGCTGAAAAATTCCAATACTGAATAAAAGAATGCTGTTAACAAGAAGTAGCCTAATGCTTTAAATAGTGACATTTATTAACCTTTTGTTGTATTCGTATGTAGCTAACAAACATTGTTTAATTTTGTTATAATATTCATTTTATAATTTATTTTGAGCCCAAACTTTTTGTGAAAGTCAAACTTGTGTAGTGTAAGTCATGGAATTTCAAAAGTATATTTTACTATTTTTTGAGTAAAATATTACCTCTTAAAAATTTTTAATCGAAATACCAAGCAAAAATGTTACACCTTTTATATTCGGAAATTCAAAATTAAATTTAAATAATATGAAAATAACAATTGAAGAGGTTTTAGTAAAAACAACCATAGTTCAAAAAAACGCCAATTTTAGATATGCATGCCTTCTTGTAGTGCACCCTTGCGTCCATTATGTGTACTAATCATGTTTTTAAAAGTCTGCAACATTACAATCTGTTTACATGAAAAAGAACAATTAGTAATTTAGATAAGTTTTAATTAAAATGATTGCAATTTCATTATAATGTTAATAAAATTGAAAATAGTAATAAATTAATATATTTGATAAATACAATGATGTTTTAAAGTATACCAGAAAAAAAAGATAATAAGTGTAACAATGTTCTTTAAAACCTATAACCTAAATAAAAACACTATGTCTTTTCAGTCTTCAAAACGTGGTATGACTGTTATTTAGCAGATTCAGAGCCAGGAAGTTTGGATGATGGTTGAGTCTTTCTTCATATTTACGGCTGATTTTTAATATAGTTTGTTTCACTGAGTCAATATTAAGATCAGCATAGATATAAGTGTTTTTGATGTACCACGGAATTTGCAGGGCCGGCCCTAAGGATTTTAACTGAAAACGTTCAAATATGTTTATGTTTGAAGTGCTGGATGTGCCCCAAAATTGAAGCCCATATGTCTACATGGGTTTTAAAAGGAATTTATATATAAAAAATATTTATTCGTTTGACAAAGGTGAGTATTTACCAATTAACTAGTTGTAGTTTACGTACTGTCAGCTTAAGTTGTTTCTTTTTAGTTATTATGTGATGTTTCCATGTGAGTAGACAATCTAAATATAGTCCCAAGTATTTTACTGTTGTATTGTGGTAGTGCAATGTTGTTTAACGTTACTGGTGGGCAGTAATTAAAGCAAAAACATTTACTGTACATTAATACACTGTGTTAAAAAATTAGCTAGTTTTGCAAAAAAACCATAGTCCATCCTATTTTACATAAAAACTGCCAAGTTCCTTGGACTAAGGTTGTTTTTGATCAAAATTAATATAGGTACTGTTCAAAAAGTGCATTTTTTTTCTTGGTATCTTTAACTGCCGTATAAAATGGAATCACCTGAAAGTAATAGTAATGGAAGTGATTTATTGTTTTTCTACCATTTCTTTGTTATAAATTGACTTTAATTTGGACGTACAAAAATACAGCTGGTAAAATGTTTGTCAAAAATAACCTTAGTCCAGGTTTTAATTTTAATTTTATTACATAACATATTAGGCCTATTGGCTATTAATAGACGTTCAAATAATGACTCTTCTTTACTTAAAGTTTGCAGAATAAAGCTACCATAGTGTGTACAAATCAATAACAACAGACTGGAGAACTTTTTTAATCCTGAAAAATTTTCAGTTTTGAACTATAGTTGATTTTACTAAAACCTCTTCAATTGAAAATGCACTTAAACCTATTCGGTACGGAATCCAAATCTTTGGTGCAGCTGCAAGAATTAATATTTTTAAAATTCAGGCGTTCGAATATAAATTATTGAGAACAATTTTATTACTAATGCTTCTTTCTACAATTAAAATTTAATGCTTCAAATTAATTTAAGCAAGACATTGGTTAATGAAGTTGCTCAATCCATTTATTCAAAATTTCATGATTGACTAAATACACATCCGAATGCCCTAGTGCAAGACTTACAACGAAGATAGATTCCATTAATAAGAATAGTGAAAAAAATATAGAGTAGTGATTTTCTAAAATAAGAGAATAAAACAATAATAATAAATAATGAAAAAACAACCCACCTGAATTGAAAGTTATAATGTTAACGAACATTTTACTTTTATTTTCAAAATTATCATGTCATTCTTGATTGCTAGCTATCCAACTTAGTGGTTGTGTATTGTATTATTCTAAATATAAAATAAAATTAAAAAAATAAATAAATAAAAATTTTAAAAAACGAATACTGAGGTAAATAAAATATAGTTGAATTTTTTATATATGTTGTATTTCAACATTTATTTTGTTAAAGTAACCCGAGTTTCATTCGCTGCAAAAATCAACTGTTGCTGATTAACTCTTTATTATTAATTCCCTTAAATAACGAAAAGCTGTGGTTAATTTCAGTTGGTTGAATTTTTAAATATAGCTAAAAATTAATTGAAAGTTTGATTAATAAATGTATTTTGAACGTTTATAACTTGTTGATAATACGGTTGCAGACCAGTTCCTCTGGGTTTTATTTATTATGCAATGTTATTAATTGTAGGTCAGTTTTACTAACAACATTTAAACGTTTTTAAATATTACTTCCCGCGGGTTATCTCATAAAATCTACGTTATTCTGCACGAGTAATAAATTATGTCGGGTGAGGTTTGATTACGAATAATAATTTTAATGCATATTTATTGCAGTTACTCGAAATGATACGGATATTATCCAACGTGTAACTAGACCTAAGTTAATGATTTTAAATATTTCAGATATGTAATACAAAAGGGACTAGTGATATTGTAGATAATGTTGTTTAGGTCATCAGCCAAAAGGCTGATTTGAACCTGTAGAGGTTTTACTAAGTAAAACGAGGAGTGAGGTGGTTTATAACTGCCTTCCTTACTGAGTGAAATAGTAGCCTACGCTTATCAGCATGCCGGGCCCTCTGAAAAGCACATATTTTCCACTCTGCAAATGACACCTTCACTTCATTCACCACAGGGTCTGTCTGTATAATGAATTCATTACTTTAAGAGGAGACAACTCTGATTAGTGTCTTTTGTACCTCTACCTCTTCTGTTCTTAAATGATTCAGTCATTTAATTGGCTAACCACGTGATAAGAAACAGAGCTAATTATTTTAGCCCTGCAACGAACAGATTCAGTGTAAATAATTTGACACTCCACCTGTTTGTTATGGGCAGATTGTAGATGCAGTTTATAAATTTAGCTAGATACTTCTTTAATCGTAAGATTTTAACATTAATGAAAGTGAGTGTTGTATTTAAAAAAACAGTTTTTTTAAATACAACAAAATCTATAATTTATTCTTAAGTAGAATATTGAGTAAACGATTTTTCTTTGTTTTTTATAATGATTGAAGAACACCCCCTAATAGGGGAAAGTCGTGGATGTAAGTCATGTATTGGCTTGTAACTTTAAAATAAGTGCGGAAGATGTATTTGTTTAAGTTGGACTGTGTAGTTTAAATTGTCTAAGAGAGAGATGGCGAAGTGAAACGTGTAAGATTCAAGTCTTCTTTAGTTTTTTTTACGCATGTGTTGATTTCTTGTTGAACTGCAGGCATGTGTAAATCTTTGTGTAATTTGCTGTTCGTTATGTACCAAGGCGTTTCTGTGATTGTCCTGTGTAGTTTCGATTGGAACCATTGCAGGTTTTAAATATTGGAATAAATTGCTGAGCACCATAATTATTGGATTCGATACGTCCAAATAAGTTTAAGAATTCCAAAATGTTTGTAACTTAATAAATGTGTTTTAAGTAGAAATCGGTAAAATTTATTTTAAAAAATTGTACGATTTCTTGTGTAATTAAAAGGTTTACATAACTTTCTACGCACAAATCACATGTTACATGGTTTTTTGAATGTGTCTCGTAAATCATTTCAAAAATTAAAAATAAAGGCTACAAATTTTTCAGTCTGTACTGTACCATATCTGATACCTAAATCCGTTATACCTTCCTGCGAAAAATAATACATTGTATACAAAAAAATAATATTTAATACAATAAAATGTTTTCTAAGTTTTATAAATGTATCTCAAAATTCTTGATCACTTAAAGAGTTGAAATTCGACAAACAATTATCGAATACCAGGTCAGCTCTCAGTTCATTCAAATAATTTTAGAGATACAATTAAGAAAATTGGCTTACATGTTCTATGAATGAAAAATAAAATATACCCTTGCTTTTAAGGGGGAGAAAGGGGTAACTACCGTAATAAAATAATTTTTATTTTTGTACTCTTTCAAAGATATGTAATTAACAATCAGCATTAGGGTATTCAGAAAACTATATCTAAATATTTTGATGTGCGAAGAAAAAACGAGGAAAATAAATAAATAAGTTTATTTAATGTACTATTTTGAGTTTAACAATCAATACACGCGCAGTACGAGAGAAATTTCTAGGTACTGTATAAGTACACAGTAAATTTAGCTGTAGCAACGTTCTTATTTTAAACTGTTTCGTACCAACAAAAATATTCTTATTGGATAATACTTTTAAAAGGTACATTTTTTACGACATAAATTGTTTTGTTATTTTTTATAATTTTGTTTTGTTTATTTATGAAATAGCTGGTTTGCTGTACACAACATTTTTCTTGCATAAATGAATAAACATGAAGTTATTGTTGCTTAATTGTGATGCCATCATAATAACAAAATATGAATGCATGATAAAACTATTGAAAACAAAACAGTTATTTTTATAAGTTGGAGGTGGCATTTCATGGTGATCGTCTTCGTGATGTAAAGATTTTTACGGTAAAAAACTAATGTTAAATTGTACGCTATTAGGTTTATCAATCATGCTAACCAATTAATAAGTTTAAAATATCTTCTGATAACTTCCTTCTATTTATATTTATACGCTTATAATTTACCACTTAAATTTATAAAAAAAGTAATGTATGTTCATAAATTCATGTTCATTTTTCTCCTCAATTAAATTTCATACGGAAAAATAATTACCAATAATTTTATGAAAATTCGTTCTTTGCTGTTGTTGCAACTCAACAACAAGGCACTGAAAAATATTTAAAATATTTTAAAATTAAATTCTCTTCTTAGATAGATTGAATTTACACCGGACACTTTTATGGATGTGCTGAACTTCAAATATATGAGTCAGTCAGATAGTTTGAATTTAAAGGTTTCAATTGAAAGCGTTACATATGTAACGATGTCAAAATTGCTCTAAAATGTATTCATGCAAATATGATAGATTTGCACTTGGTGTTTGAACGGAAGTACCTGTTCACATGTTGCTTTGTTTGTAAACAATTTCTTTTTGTAACTCACACTATGCGGATAATACTTCAATAAAACTCTGTGAATGAATTCTGCATGTGAACAGGTGTATGAACATTCACGGGTTCAGCAGGGCGTAATGTACGAGTATTTCCAGACAATGAAGTTGTGGAATGGATGATGACGTCAGGTGGCCGGTCGGCCGGCTGAATCTGTGTGTCATGCATTCATGTGTTTTATAAACATTGTTGTTTAGGTCATCAGCCGAAAGGCTGGTTTGAACCTTTAGAGGTTTTACTAAGTAAAACGAGGAGTGAGGTGGTTTACCATTGCCTTCCTCACTGAATGGAAAAGTATGCTTATCAGCATGCCGGGCCCTCTGAAAAGCACATATTTTCCACTCTGCAAATGACACCTTCACTTCATTCACCACAGGGTTATAAACATTACTGTAAGTTAAATTAAAATGTTGTTGGTGTTCTTTTTCCAAACAAGGATTAGGCCGCAGCCTGTTCCGAACTCACACAGTCTTAACTATCCAACTTTTCCTAGGTCTACCGACATCCTTTTTCCCTTCTGGAGCAAACCAGGGCGCCTGCTTAGGTATCCTGAGATTTGACATTCTTTCCATGTGTTGTCTCCAACTTTGGCGATAATCCTTTATCTATTTGTTCGAGTTGTAAATACCCAATTCTGACCTTATTTCCTCATTCCTTGTTTTGTCCAAGCGTGTACACCCTTAGTTTTTCGCAGAAATCTCATCTCTGCCGTCTGGATTCTCCGCTCTTGGGTTTTTGTAGTTGTCCATGCCTCACTTCCAAACAGATATACTGCAGCTGCCATAACTTTGTAGAACTTAAGTTGTGTGACCTTTCTTGCTCTATTTCCCAAAGTTCTGCTTATATTTTCGTATATCCTTGAAATTTAGGGATCCTCTGAAATTTTAGGTAACAACATTAAAATGTTGTTTAAAAAGAAAATTATAATCAATAAAATGTGTCCCCTTCACATTTTGACTTTTGATTGTACTCTTTTTACCAAACACTAGTTAGAGACCTGTGAGATTAAGTTAATATCAAATACATTAGTGCTCTTAGCTCTAGAATACATATATTTTTCCAAATAGCCTTTAAACAGAGTACGATAGATAAATATTCAGGTTAGGTCCTTACGTATTATCCATTTTCTTCCCTTTCCACATTACCTTCATTCTCTCCTAATTCTCTCTTAAGTTGCTCAATATTTTGGGGTTGACATCTCTCTCTCTCTCTCTTACTATCCTCTCTGTCTTTCTGGGTATTGTTTCAAAGATTTTTGTGTTGTGAATGTCCTCTATGATGATTTGTACTTCTTGACAATCATTTAGTGTTTGTATGGAACATACTCGTTTAATGAGGTACATCATTTTGTCAAAAATTTATTTTTCCAGTTTGTCACTGTCGTTCTTGCTACATGTTCAGAAAATGCAGTCTCCCTTTCCTCAATATGTAGATTTTGTTTTCAATCTTGCTATATTTATATATATTTTTTTGTTTGCGGGTAATCTATTAAATTTAGTTTTCTGTTCTTTAGATTTCAATAAATCACACTGTTATATTAAATTAACTGAAGACCAGGATTTGGTAACATCTATTAAATATATATTATCATTAACTAGACTAAATCTTCAATATTTCATTGTAAATACATTCGAATAAATAAAAATGTATAAATTTTTATGAACCACCTTGTATTTTGATGTATTGGGTATAACGGTTACCATATTTCTATATAACTCAATTATAAAATTAACCTTTGATTATAGTTCATTCATGGAGGTTTTAACGTCACGCTTAATTTTCAAATAAAAGTCACACGTTTAAAAAAATACAAAAACATAATCCGTTATGAATATAACAGCTAATAAGAAACAATATGATGTATTATTATTAACACTCAATAAAATTTATTTCAATTAACGTACAATTCCTGTAGCTGTATAAAAAAATGATTTTAGTAAAAGGAATTTCATAAATATTTATAAGTAGGCCTATGTTTTTTAATATTCTTGGAAATTTTATTTAAATTATTCGTGAAAGAGAATAAATAAGTTGTTGATGTAAATTAGTAACGGAATCGACTGTGAACAAATTTTAACTTAACAAGCTATGACGTGGGTCTGAATCAACTTTAATATTGTGCTAAAATAAAATTAGTAATAATGAAATTAAAACTAAAATTTAAACTCTATAGAATGTACTTTGTTTAGTTGTTAGCAGAACAAAGCTGTTTATGAACTGCAAACGTAGCCGTAGGTATCAGTTATAAAAACAACTAAACACATAATTACATAATTAGTGTACGTTTTTAGTTATGGAAGATAATTTAAAAATAGATCATTATTGTATTAAGTCGTATTACTTAACTAAATATAAATTTGGAAAAGAAATCTTGTCATTCTAGAATATTTCCTGACTGTATTTCAAAAGAATGTTTAGAGGATGTATTAGCGTCCTATTAAATTTTCCGGCCCTCAATTCAAAATCTAGTTCTTCATAATATTAAAGTATGCATCATTATTGTGAGCTTGAAGGTCATTAGAATTACCCGCAGTATTGTCGGATCGCATTTTTCATACGCTATCTGTATTTTTATATACTTTAAGATGTTATACTAAAAGCAATAATTCTTGTAAGGCATTTCATTATAAATAGAACATTACAACGTATTAAAAGGCAGTATTAACCTTATGGTTAATGAAGTAGAAAGAGAAACAATGGAAATAATGGTTACACAAGTAATCCTTTGAGTTCGTTTACCAGTTCCAAGATATGTTTTTTATAAATTATGGAGTTTTTCGGATTTGCATATTTTTTTACTTTTGTACTATACTATATTTGCTTATAATATAAACTTAAAATTATTTTAATATCCCTAGTAATATTTTTATTATTATTTTAGTTACTAACACACAGTTTAAATTCTTAATACATTAAGTCATTACCGAAGTAATTTTTTTTCACTTTATTTATTTTTATTTACAACTATGCGATTTTGCACAACCTGCAATTATGCGTATTATATATTTAAAAATGACGTTACACGTTAAAGGAGGACACCACTCATTAATAGAACTCCCGCAGTTAATTATTACTACAGTTAGCCTTTTCACAATTTAATCATTAAGATTATTTAATTCTTTTTTTAAGATTTTGAGGCCACATTGGGCCACTATGCCAATCAATTTCTAGTGTTCTTCGGATAACGAATTGGTCTAGCCTTTCGTTTTCCCAGTACTTTTTGAGACGGTCCGATTTTTGTTTCCGTATCTCATCTGTAACCTCCACCGTGCGTCTTTCTGCTTTTTCCCAATAAAATCTGTGTGTTTGAGAATACTGTTTATTTTTGTCTTGTCAAACGCGTCTTCAATTGCCAGTCCAATTTCATTGAGATCCCTCTTAATCTCGTCGATGTATTATGGGTGGCAAAGAAGAAAACCATGTTGTACTTAAATTTGTATGGAGTGTGTGTAATGCAGTCTTTAGTGGTGGCTTCCAGACGCTTCGATTCATCTTTGTCTTTTGAGTGCTACCCCACCAAATCCGATTGGCAGCTTCTCGACAGTGTTTTTCCTGCCGACGGTAGAATTTTCCTCAGAAGACCTTTCATGTTTTGACTATCAATGGTGTCACATTGATTGATAGGATAAAATCCCGAGTTAGAATCCCAGCTGTGAGCTGGAAAGGGATTGCGATTCAGTCCACTAGAGAGATTCGCCATAATTTCTCTAGCTATCCATCCGGACCACGTGGAGGCTACAATTCTTGGTTCTCTGCTAAAGTACTGGTGAAAGGCGTAAATCCAGAATCCGAAATCATTTCGGGATTATTATATAATAGTAAGTTTAATTATTTTGTATACTCTTATTAAGGGTTATTAAATTTGAACTGTATTGAATAAAGTTAATCTAAGTCTCTGCTCCACCTCCTGCTGAGCCGACGATACGGATTGCCTGGTAAAATAGGAGAACTTAGTTCACGAATCTATGGGTTGGAGTTGTTAAGTATTTTTAATCTAAAGCATTGATACATTTTAAGTATGGTGTCATTAATAAATGGGACTACTTCTGTCGTAGTAGTTAACGTAGTAGAAAAATAAACACAGAACCACTAAATTGATCTACCATTGAACATGGAAAATCACAGTTAAGTTGATAATTTTTTCACCACAAAGTAAATTAATTTACATTATATGTTATAAATTAAGGAAAGAAAATTGTAATGATTTTTGTAAAGTAATGAATAAACAAATAAACAACTACATAATCAATAAAACACAGGTTTTATACAATTTTTTTGTTGAAGTAATTTTATACACTGTAAAATCAATATTGAAATGAACTTATAGATGGTTGGCTAATAATTCCTGCAATCGATTCAAAATAATAAAGAAATAATCGTTGTAACGTGAGTACTTATGTACTTATTAAATTACTAATAGGCCTACTATCTTAGAACATGAAAAAAAAACTGATTTTATATTAAACAATTTTTGCAGACATGAAAAGTAATACATAGTTAATAACAACTATCACGATTACAGCTAATTAGAATAAAAATAATTGACCAGAATATAAAAACTAAATTAATAATTGGAATGAATATGGTAAGTATAATTTTTTTATGCAAATACACCTTTTGCTTATTGCTAAACACTTATTTATGAAAAATATTTTAAATTACGTGCCAAACAGGCCTTGCTTTGTATAAATTATTTCATTTATGGAATGTTAACATTTCCTTTCAAGATAAGGGAAATCCAATTTGGTTATTAATCAAATAATAAAAATAAAATAAAAGAGAAACTTTCATTGGAAATCATACAATCCAGAATTGGAATTAATATTGTTTCAATTGAATAGTGGATTAATTACTTGTGTATTTCTGGGGGTCCAAAAATCGTTTATCTTAAGGAAAACATTTCAATTTTGCCTATAATAATTAAGGGGTGGACTTATTTTCGTACGATAATGAGGTTGAGTAAGTACGTGCAGTTTATATCGATAATAATATTCAAAGCAAATAATATTCAGGGGCAAATAATATTAATAATAATTATAATAATATTTAGGGGTCAGATAGATAAAAATAATTTTAGGAGTAATACCTAATCGGTGGACAAACGGCTGTCCGCTGGTAACCATAGGTGGAGTTAGCATTCCAATTAACAGCTAGGTGAAATACCTGGGGTTGTAGTTAATCTCGTGAAGCAAAAATCTCAAGATCAGACTTTCATTACTAATAATCGCCTCAGACGCTTATTCCATTTGGTTAAATCTCGGTCTGATCTAACAATGAAGCAAAAAAATCAACTTTTACAACGCTGAAACCACTTCGGACGTACGTATAATACAGATATTTGGTACTGGTACACGAACTATTGTATACAGGATCCAAGTTTTCTAATCTAGTGACTCAAGACTCACCACTGGAGTTCCTTGGTATGTTAGAAACAACATTCTTTATTCGGATCTCACATCCCCTACGTAGACGTTGGAAAACAGTTTTATAAAAAATTCTTTAATAAACTACAAAATCATCCAAACGATCTCGCTCGACAGATGAGCCATTAAATATTTTACTAACTTTAGACGTCTTCATTGTCTTTGGTTTAGGGATCACCTTGGGTAGGGTACTTAACTTATCATCATAAGTTTTTCATCAATTCGTTTCCATCGTAGTTTGACTACATTAACCTGGAAGAAACACTACTGGGTGTGAACCCTCCTTGCATGTCTAATTAGTAATGCTACATTTGCCCATTCTAGTGATGTGCTATAGTGTATAGTTCTACATCCATAATTAAAAACAGGAAAAGGAATCATAACTTAATAACCATTACAATAATAGGAAATTTAGTAGTGCATATTGTTTCTAGACATCATTAGACATTCTCTCTAAATTAATAATTTGTTTACTTTTGGTTGAGTAAAAGATATAAAAGGTATTGCAAATACTATTAGAACCTTTGTTAACAAAAACCGCCTGAAATTGATAATTTGATTCAAAAAATGACTCTATTCAACGTTAAAACATTATATTGAAAATTACTGTACGTTATAATACTTTGTTACTGAGTTGCAAGTAAACAGTCCAATTTTTAAAATTTACATCTTTAGAGGATTAGAATTAGATTTACAAAATTGCGAACTTGCACATAGCAACGGTTGTTGTCAAGTGTTAACGTTGCTCTTTGGGAGATTAGGCGAGAAAAAAATTGTCTCATCAATGTTGTTTACTTTTTTTATTTTACAGCGTTATAAATCCATATATGTATTCAATTATTTGGTTCCTAATCGTAACGGCTAATGGTGCGAGTTACGCATGATTTCATCCTAGAGGAAATACTGCTGGGTGTAACCCCTCCTTTCTAGCCTAACCAGTAAGGCTACTTTCATTCATTATAGAGTTGTATATAGCGTATATTTCCAGATACAACATTTATCTAGAACTATAATTTATAATTGTGATATGAAAGCATTTAGTTCCTTTTTATTTTTTATATTTTTGTATACTGATTATTTTGTGAACCTCAGATGTTTTTATTTAGTTTCTGTAAAGTCGCATCAAAAGCTTGGTTATTATCGACTACGATGAGTTATCAAACTGTGACGGTGGGTTTTGACATGTTATAATTTCCAGACGCTAGCCGGAAATTGAACCCGAGACCTCCACATTGTAGGTTAGCGCGCTACCAATACCTCTAATTATTTTATTATCAAAAAAATTAAATACTTTCGAATTCAGTTAACCTAAACTTATCATGTTATATTCTAACGTTTATTAAGTATCACCTTTGTTTATTTATTTACTAGGTATTGCTAAACGTAAATACAAATTAAGAACAATAACAAAAGAAAGGTGGCTGTAACAGTTATGACGGAGAAAAATACCAACGAATATAAATTTATAAATTGGACTTCTTGTGCCCATGATTAATAAATTGGTGAAGCGGCAGCGATGAACGAGCAGCGCTGCTATTCAGCCAGGGTTAATGACCTCGAGTAATGTAATAAATTGATTAAAGTGACAAATATCCCACATTTGTAGGAAATCTTGCATATTACCTGTGATTCCGATTACAGTACAATACTCCAAGCGTCATATTAAATATTTATATTTACTTAGTTTTATGGTCAGTTTCGTTTAAAAAAGTTAGTTTATGATAATATGCTCATATAAAATTAAAAAACCAATAACCCACGAATCTGCGATCCAAATTGTCCACATTTATCAGATAACCCCGATCGTCGGCATCGCAGAAGGTGGAACAAAGATTTGGGATAAACTTTACAAGTCATCTGATTTTTTTCTTAGTAAAGACAAAAAGTTGATTAAAAAATCAATCTGTAATTTTAACCACCAATTTCATGGCATTTAAACGTGAGGATCTTGATAATGAGTGGTGTTCTTCTCAAAACTGGTAAAATGATGAGAAATAAGTACTCGTAAACCAAAATTTTACTGGTTTGGAAGACTACGAAGTTGTAGATTTAACAAAAAAAGTTCCATGTGCAAATTTTAAATAAAAAGTGCAAAAAAGTTCCCTGACGACTGACATTTTTTTGTTCTTGATATAGTAAAGAAATTGCTCATAACGATCAGGTGGAGTGTTAAATTAATTGCACTCAAACTGTTGGTTCCTGGGCTACAAAAAATATTTCTGTTTCTTATCACATAGTCATCCAGTTATATGATTGAACTATTTAAGAATAGAAGAGATAAAATACACTAGCCAGAGTTATCTCCTCTGATAGTATTAAATTTTACTGTACAGCCAGACCCTGTGGTGAATGAAGTGAAAATGTAATTTGCAGGGTGGAAAGTGGGTGCTTTTCGGAGGGCCTGCCATGCTGATAAGCATACTTTTTCCACTCAGTGAGGAAGGCATTGTAAACCACCTCACTCCTCTTTTTTACTTAGTAAAACCTCTAGAGGTTCAAACCAGCCATTCAGCTTTTGACCTAAACGACATAGTAAAGAAATCGTGAATGAAATCTTTGCAATATTGTTTTCAAGTACTCATTTTTCTGCTTTTTACAAAACCCAAACGCTCATTGTATTGTTACAGAGCAGAAAATAAGAAAAGGGATTATAACTATAGCTATCCTGTTGTGACTGTTAAGGAGGTGACCACTGTTTTATTTTGTTTTTTAGTATCAATAGATATTTATAGTTATTTTCCAGCTAAGATTTTCATCTTATTTTATTGTACTTCCATTAATAAGTGTGCTGTGTAGTTTCTCTTTGCTTGTATTTCAGGAAAGGTTTTTACTAAAATCTTGCGTAATGTAAGAAGAATGAAGGTAAAAATTTTCATTTCGGTTTACTACATTTAATTAAAAATAAGTTCCTTTCTTTGGATCGTAGATTTTTAACGGTAGTTTTCATATGTTTTGTATGAAACTCTTTGGATGATATTTAAATAAAACATGATATTACTGTTAAGTAATATCAAATGACAAATTCATTTTTATAAAAGTATAAATATTTTGTAATAGTATAGTATCACATAAAAGTAAATGGAATCCTTTGTAACTTTTGTAATTTGAAATACTTTTGTATTTAAAACATTCCACTCGATATCCACACAATTTATAATTTGCGTGCTCTTCCTATTACATTTGGTTCTAATCTACCCATTGTTTTTAAGTTTTTATTGGCTGACTGGCTGGGTTGATGAGGAGGTTAACCCAAAAATAATTTGGTGAATTCTATTTCTCTAGTTCATCTTTGAATAAATTATTAAGTACGCTCCAATTTAAATTGCTTTTCTCAATACCCGGTTTAGAGTTTGAAAATAAAAAGATTGAATTATTTTGTTATACTTGAGCGGAACAAGTTTTAGTGTTTCTGTTATTTTGTGTATAAAATATTTATTTATGCATTGTGTGTGTTCCGCACATGCAGTCGGCCCTTTACTCCCGGCCTATCTGTTAAATGTTTAATGCTTGATAGAGTTCCTTTGCCCATAACAGACAGGTGAAGTGATAAATTATCACTCAGTCTGTTAGTTCCAGGGCTTCAAAAAAAGTAGTTTTGTTCCTTATCACATGATCAGCCAATAAAATGACTGAATCGTTTAAGAATAGAAGAGGTAGTGGTGTAAAAGACACTAATCAGAGTTATTTCCTCTGATAGTAATGAATTTCATTATACAACCAGACTGTGATGAATGAAGTGAAGATGTCATTTGCAGGGTGGGAAGTAGATGCTTTTCAGAAGATCTGGCATGGTGATAAGCATACTTTTCCTTTCAGAGAGGAAGGTAGTTGTAAACCACCTAACTCCCCTCGTTTTACGAAGTAAAGCCTTCAGAGGTTCAAACCAGCCTTTCGGCTGATGACCTAAACAACAACAACCCTGCTATATATAGGTCCCTGCTCTAGTAAAATGCTAAAGTAAAATCATTATTTTAGAGAAAATATGAAAGTAATGAATTTCATTATACAGCCAGACCCTGCGGTGATGAATTGAAGATGTCATTCGCAGGGTGAAAAATATGTGCTTTTCAGAGGGCGTGGTGATAAACATACTTTCCTACTCAGTGAAAAGGCAATGGTAAACCACCTCACTGCTCGTTTTACTTAGTTGAGATTTTAGAGGCTCAAATCAGAATTTCGGCTGATGACCTAAAAAACTACAGAATTCCTATAAAAGTTCGAATTTGTTCTGTTTTTAAACTGTAAAGAGTCGTATTCACCCTTGGCAGTTGGGTAGTTGTTAAGTTTCATTTTAAATGATGAAGCGTAAGCGGATGTAATAATGCACGAGGTTAATTAATAACACCGGTATCTCCGGTCGTAGTAACTTTCTTTTTGATAGTTCTTTTTAAAATAGTTTTGACAGTGGTGACAGTCGTTGCCTGTTAAATATAAAAAAAGGAAATTGGTCAGGTAAATAAATGTAATGACTATTAACTTTTTATTATTTAAACAATTTATTTTTATTATAATATCTGTACAAATAGTATTTATTTTCGGAGATATAATTTACTTATATTAATTTAAAATTAATGACATTCAAGGCATATTTCAAATTTTTACAATATCCTATTTATTTATTAACAGCTAAAACTACTTGTGTTTAACTTTATTTTTAAATTTGTGTAATAACAAAAGTTTCTATAATTTAAATGTACAAAAATATGTTAAAATATAATAAATTATTTATACAAAAATTGAAATTTATTCTGTAAAGTTTATAATATACGAAAAAAATAATTAGGCCTATATATAAAATTTTGTATTTACAAGTATTCATTTATAGGAAATAAATGTCGCTGTTTAATATTAGTTCACTTGCGTTTATTAACGAACGTAAATTGAATGTAATAACTAATCTACCGCGTAAATTAATAAATAGGATGGCATTTTAATTGTATTTTAGTACAGTTTAATGACTTACTTCTAAAAAAAATTAAATTAAAGTAATCGACGTTATATTTCGAATGAACATACTCTATAGTGCTGTAATCGCTTTTCGAAATTGTTTAATAAAAAAAAACAAATATTTAATTTAGATATGTGAAAAAATTTGTATTCTTAATATCGGATTTAATTTCTTTGGAAATAGTTATTTTATGAACATAATAATTAAAAAGGTTTTCTGTAAATTTATTTTAACAAAGTATTGTATGTTTTGTAAAATTTTAAAATATTTTGAACACTAAATTAAATATACATAACGGACGATCTCATAATTAAGGCAACAATCGTCTTTAGCCTTTCGTCGTATTCGGCTAATTAAATCACAATAAATTCACCTCTTCTCGAAACCTCACCCTCAATAAACGAATATTCACTTTCATGTTTTAGTTCGTAAAATTAGTCTTTATAAAACACTACATATTAGAGAGAATCAGTCGTAATTACTGAAGAAGTGAGGCCAGAAGAGATGATAAATTAAGAATTTTCATTTGATTCAAGATGAGATCTTTCAAAAGAAGCCGTCTCCAGTTGGGTCATTTAACCATGGATAATTGTTCGGGCACCTAACGCAAGTTTGAAGATTGATGGTTTCACCTGGAACTTCCTTACTGGTCAGCTTACAGGAGTGTGGTACCCAACATGCTGGTGGTCCTTCTGGGGAGCACTTTTCCTTCCATGGTTCGAAACTTTTCTGAACTTCGGATATCGTACGAGGATTTTGGATCCATTGGATAACCTGAGTCATCGTTACGAAATATACGTCATTATATTTTTCTAAAACTTCATCGATCCAGTACAAAAATGCGTCAAGAAATTCTGGGTTGTTCTTTAACCATGCTGCGTGAAAATATAAACCAAGTGGTGCGCGGTTTTGATCATAATGACGATCAAAATTATGGTTAAGGAAATTATAAAATTGATCTCCGGTCAAGATATTGGAGCATGAGTCAACCATGGCGCATCCAGGTAAGTATTCGTCAAAATTTGGATCTTCCCTACGATCCAATTCATTCATAACCATTTCCCACACTGCATGACTCCTGGTTGGGCAATGTTGCAAGTTACCATGGCAGCGATGTGGCATTCTGAAGTACATTGTGTAAGGCCACAATGGTGGGTTGCTGAGCGGAGCAGTGATAGTTGAGTCATATAAGAAAGCTTGTTCTTCCATCATAGTAAACTGGTTGTTACCACCAACTCGAAGATATGGAGCTCGTACGCCTACAACGCTGTTGTCGGTCAAGTTAGCGTACTTTTCTGCTATAACCCTCATTCCAGCCATTTCCTTAGCCCAGTCGTCAACAGTCGCGTTACTCCAGAATTGTTCTTCATCATTATGTCTGCAAATGAAAATAAAAAATTTAAATAAATTTGAATTTTTTAAACAGAAAACTAAGTTTAGATAATTTGATTATATATTATTACTTATAGTTTCCTACGTATCCTTATTTTATTTAAACTTTTACCACATTCAATAACCCTTATGGTACAACTCTACTCTCAGTTTTATTTCACATTTAACACCCTATCTAACTCTAATATTGTTGACATCAAGAGTTTAGGAAATTTACAATCTTTTTGAAAAGTCACACATCAAACACTAATTTAACATATCCATTTTTTTAAGCATAAACTCATACAAAACCCGGGTAGGGTCTGAAGAATTATTACTTGTTCAAACCCACCGTTCTGTAAATTAAAGAAGTCACTAATTACTTAGCTGTTAATGCGATTCAAAATACATTAAATAAAAATCAATTTTGTGAGGTAATCTATACTATTTTTCAAGGCTGATGAGCTCTGAACACATGCATTGCCCCCTACCCACTTTATAGCTAGCCAATGACTTGCCAGCAAAGTTGCCAATACTTGCTCTTGTAGCTCTGTTAAATATTTCGTAGGCCAATTTTTTGGTCTTTTAATAACAATTATAACCTATAAGCACACAACCAGCTGATTATAGTATTGCATGTTAACGCGCTCTATAATCGATGTGTTCAATACGAGATGCAAAACACGAGTGAACTATTGCGGCTCTTATACGCATGCGCCCGTAAGGTTTGTCAATTACAATCTGACAACGCTGGGAAACGATTGGTCTAAATGTGTAGAACAGCAGAGTTCATCAACCGTAAAAAGCATATTATTTCCAGAGACTATTTGAAGTTATCTTCCGTATTTCTTATTCATTATTTTCAAAAAATATTGGACACTGGCATTTCCTACAATAGTAAAAAATTAAATTTTCCCGGCCTTTGGTTCGGTGATCAGCGTAACTGGTTTTTAACCCAGGGTTCCGGGTTCAGTTCCTGGTCATGTCTGGCATTTTTTATCAGTATATCACATCATATCATTAGCTACCCACAAGTAAAGGTTTGTGTAGGCATTTTCACTCAATAAAAACAAAAAAAAGATAAATTTAAATTTTTTGTTGTAGGAGATTAACACATTTTGTACTGAGATTAACATATTAAAAATATTTTCAGGGAAGATAAAGTGTAAATGAAAATGTTAAGCGTAATTTTTGAAATGTAGTACAAAAACAGCGAAATTAAAATGATAACCAACCAGTAACTAAAAAATAACTTCAAAATGGGAGTAACAGGAATTTATCTTACAAAGGAGAAACCACATAACATACGTACCATTTAATGACTTTAAATTCTTATTTCAGAATACATTAATAAGGTCATTTATGTAATAATTATAATTAAATTATCTCGCTACAAAACTACAATAGAAAAGGTCAGAGTAAATGATCTGTTAAAATTACTTACGTGATGGAGTGTACGGCAATTTCATGTCCTTTACGATGTGTTTCTTGAACTGCAGAGTAATTTGTATATTTGTGCGAAACGAAGAATGTAGCCTTGATGTCACATCCATTTGGATTTTTTCTTTTTCCATTAAATATCTCCTTGTACAATTCAATGTTGTTGTTATTTATAGCATCATCAAATGTGATAGTTATCATTTGTGGTACATCTTTGAATGGTAAATCACCGGGGATTGCTGTACCATCTTCTGAACAGAAACAGTCGGGTAGAACGCAAACTGCTGGGTCACATGGTGGAGCTCTGTTTGGATCATTGTCATTATCTGAAAAATTAACACAATCATGAATAAATATTTAATCCCTTTTAACATTTAATGTCCATGTAAAAGTTGGGCATATAAAGAGTCAATCCCTTGAACACTTTAATATTTACTCTTAAGAATATTTTGTAATTTTAGTGGAATATCTGTATTAATCTGTGGGATGGGTGTATTGTTAATTAAACTGGGGGAAATATTTGAGCCCGTAATGTGATTATAAGAATAAAAAAACATATTAGGTTATTCAATAAATTACATGAACTGTATAATTATTTTACGTTAATATCATTTGAATTTAAATATTGTTCTTAAAATCTGATGTTGGTACACGCATATTTCATGACTTTTTACTCTAATTTTATTTAGTGGCGCATAGAAAATAGAGCCATTTGGTATTTTTTTTATCTACTCACTGTGATTCTATCTTTTAATTTTATACGCTTTTTATACAATTTACACTTTCACTTAGGTTATTTTTATTCATATTTTGTTGTGCTGTTTTTCGTAAAATCGTATAATATCTGTTCAGATTTAGTTTCCAATTCTTTTGTCCGCTACTTGCATTTTATTCCAGAAATAACGTGCTTTTCAATAATGAAATTATGATAATTTGTTCACGTTCCGTCAAAAATTTTAGTTACAAAGTGTTGTAATTAGTTTTAAATTATGAATTTGGTAAATTTGCTTAAAACCTATAGCTAATATTGCAAATGTCAATATTTTTGACGATTTTAAATGTTTTATTCCATTCGGGTAATGTCTAAGTTATTCCGGAAGTTAATTGTAACACTCAAGAATAATCTTTTAATATTGTGTCGTAATTTCTTTTCAAATTATTTATTGAATCACTGCCTTAATGTGAATTTTCCACTCTTTAATAATTTAATGGTTGTTTAGTAGGCCTACAACATTTTCTACATTTAAAGGTTCGTCAACAGTTAGCCTTAAAATAGGTTTTTAGCGCAAAAGTGTGGATAAATAAAGTTGTAGACAATTTAAAAACCTATTTCAAATGTTTCGTTGTATAACACTCAATTTAGCGATAATTAGTAATTTTCTGTTTTCTTTTTCATCAAAATCTGTAAAAAATGTGTTTTTTAAGATTTCGGCCGTAGTATGGATTTTACGACAAAAGTGTATAAAACAAATTTTTAGAAAATTAAAAGATCTACAATTTTTATTTTTAAAATTTTTCTTTACAGAGCCTAGTTTAGCGTCAAAGAGTGATTTTCGGTATTATTAAGCCAAACTAATTGACGCCTCAATTGAGTCCAACACTACTTCCCATCGTGAGGGAGTGAACATGAGTTTTTCTAGCCGCCTCGGATATAAAAAAAAGAAAAAACGCCAAACTAAGGTTGGTTTTCATTTTGCATCATTCGCTCATGATTGAAATAAGGTTATGTTTTCGAGGTTAGTTTTTTGTTTATTTCTGTTTTATTACTACTATTAGGTTATATTGTTCATTAATTGCATTGTCAAGAGAAAGTAGTGTGAGCGTTTCATATCAGATTTTGTAGTATATAATATTTGAAAACAGTAATTCATTAAAAAATTTATTTATTAATACTGGTTAGATAAAATAAATCTTAATATAAATTGATATATTTATTCAAGGATTATTGTTTGTCTTGACAGGTGGTATGCGAGTTATGTGATTAAACTCGATTGCTACATTGATTATATTCAAGAAAATGCCTGATGAAACATTATCTACAGGTCTAAAGAATTTACTAAGTTTGTATAGGCAATAAAGTGGGCGTTGTTGTTAAGAAATATTCATTGGAATTTGGGTTGGCGCCGCACTAGCGTTATAATAGTAGAGTAAGTCACAAGAGACCGTGAAACGAAAGTAAATATTTTGATAAAAAATATATGAACTAAACGAACGGGGGACAACAAGAATAATTATTGTGTATGCAAATTTATAAAAGGGGACGGATTGTGCGAATGGTAAGCAAGTTTATGATTTAACTCTAACATGGGACATTCTTTTTTATGTTTCTCTCTCGTAAATAACCTAATATTTTCTGAACTTATCTTCCCTGGTTTATTTTTCATCTTCTTTAACAGATCGCTGATATATTTTTTGTAGCAACAAATTTAGAGGTTAAATGTGTTTTTATTTACTAATTACAATCATTACCGATTGTAATTTGTGCTCATTTAAATAATTGCCGATTTTAGTTTTGTATTTTTGAGTTCGTGCTTACTAACTCTGTTTTCTTTTAACTGTTTATAAAGTGGTACTAATTCTGTGGTATCAGTAACTTAACGGTTCGGGTAACCTTGTAAAAATAACACCTTTGTTTATTGCAAGGTAATCACGCACATCAATTAAGTAGGTCTAATAATAGGTGTAATGATTCTTTTATTATAGACCTATGTCAAATATTATATATACAGTTAAACCTCTCTAACGCGACCACCACAATTTTAAGAATAAATTTGTCTTTTTGAGAGGTGGTCGCTTAATAGGGGTTTATAGAAATATTGGAAGTTTTTTTATTAAGTATTGTAGGTCTATGTTTGCGTAATACGGTAAAAGGGCTCAAATTTTGCGGTTACGGAATTTAAACTAAATTAATTTTAGTTACTAAGTAGCTATAAAAATGTAATTTTGTATTTTTATTACTAAAACAATTCAGTAGTACATATATACACAGTGGGTATTTATATATAAACAAACATAAAATAAAATAAAGAGGGAATTAATAAGTCCACTATAATTTTATACGCGTCACAATTCATGTTCGACTCTTTCAGCCCAGGTATGGATGGGCCGATGAACTATACATAATACAGTAATAGAAAGGCAAAAATATAATTTTAACAAACTTATTGGAATTCTAGGAGCCTAATTGTTCCGTATATAATATAACAATGAATATCAGTAGGCAAAAACTAACATGTGCAATTCATTGGTGTCCATCTACAGTATTAAAAATTTCCTAAACCTCATGCCTGTAAAAATAATGGTCACCCGTCAACGAAAATTCCTTTTTACCCGGCGATCGTTGGTTGGAGTGAGGGGTGGTGGCCTAATAGGGGTAAAGAATACATAGGTCTTATGAGTAATAAAATCGGTTCCGCAAATTTTCGGTCGGAGAGAGGGGTGGTCGTTAAGAGAAGTTTAACTGTACTGTAGTTTAAATGTAATGATAATATTTCACTTGTATTTTTGTGAAAGTTCATTAAACTGTACATTTTAAATTTTTGGAAAGTATATCAAATTCTAAAAACAGATTTCATTAACTACAATGTGAATAACAAATATTTTGTAATTTTTTATAGGAATAAATTACTCCAAATGGTAAAGCCATGAAATGTAAAAATGTAATAGAAATTGTTATTTTATTCAATTTCTGACTTAATAAACTAAAAAAAATTGCTCTGAAGTGTGATTGCACATCATCATAAACTCTTTCTTAGGAGATAACTGTACGGATTTGGTAATCTGTTGTTGTTGTTGTTTAGGTCATCAGCTGAATGGCAGGTTTGAATCTTTAGAGGCTTTACTAAGTAAACTCAATGAGTGAAAAAGTATGTCTATCAACATGGCTGATAAGGGTCTGGCTGTATAATGAAATTCATTACTCTCAGAGAAGATAACTCTGATATCTTTTACACCTCTACCTCTTCTGTTCTTAAATATTTCAGTCATATAATTGGCTGACTATGTGATAAGAAACAGAACTATTTGTTGTAGCCCTGGAACCAACAGATCGAATGCAATTAATTTAACACTCCACTTAACCGTTATGGGCATAAAAATTAATTTATAAACAAATATAAATTTTATTGTGGTTAGTCTACCAGATGAAACATTATGGTAGGAATAAAATTAAGCAAGATAGAAAGAAAAAAATGTATAGTTTATATAATATACTTATAAAGTGTAACTTGAATTGTGTTTTAATTAGGTCTGTATTGTTACGCGTGACCTAAAAATTACTGCAACTATCAAAGTACTAAAATTAAGTCTATATTTATAGAATGGGTGGCCGTAATCGGTGTGATAGTTTATTACAGTCGACTTATAGCAGTACTACTTTGTTATAATATTGCTAACATGTGAATGTATTGGTTATGTATATCAATGTGTTTATAAAATAATATAAATCGGAGTAATGCAACAATTGTTAGGTGGAGGTTGCAGTCTAGCAGGCTGTTAAGTTTAATATTATTGTGTTCCAGTTTTATTATTCTTACGCAATCTCCCCTGAATTAATTCAATTCATATGCTATTTAATAAACTATGCGTTTATACTTTTGTGTATCATTTCTGATAAACGACAGAAGCCAAGGTAAGGAGGTTTAAAATTATTTACCCCTTCCTTTATGTCCGATATCTAAGTTAATTTTACAGTTAGTATCAATTAAAATATTTCAAATATTTCGTGTTTCAAACTTAAATTATTTGGAACTAGGCTACTTAAAATTGTAAATTTACTTATTTCTTCTTTATATATACCGTAGGCCTTAACATTTTTTTATACGAGAGGAAACCAAATTTACCGGTACCCAGGTAGGTCTTCACCTGGGATATGCGGATCTCTGCCGAAGGCAACTATCCGCCAAAACCTCTCAGTTCCTTTCTATCTCATCCCGACTTGCCACGAGATCACCTAATGGTGATCCATTCAGGGGAGGATTCAGTAGAGATCATCTAACGGTGATCCCGCGGCAAGTCGGGATGACTAACGCAGATGGGCTTCTCTGCTCTTTATCACCTTTGGGATGAATTCCTCACGACCTTCCAGTTTTCTTCCTCTGCAATCATAAAATCACCGAGATTTTCTGAAGAAATCGTCGACCCAAACTAGGCCTCTAGAACTTCCCTTTCCGGTATCAATCTTCTGCAGTCGAGAATCGCATGTACTGCGTTGTCCTCTTCCGCCTCACAATCCGGACAGCTTACTTCATCTGATCGTCTGAAGCGGTAGAGATACGCCCGAAAGCAACCATACCTCGTCAATGCCTGCGTGAGTTAATAACCAATCTCGCCATACTTCCTACTCAGCCATTTGTTTTTAGATCCGGAATCAATCTGTGTGTCCATCGACCGGACACCTCTTCATCTCATCTCCCCTGCCACCTCCTGAAAAGTCTATCTCTGGCCTCTCTAGGAAGAACGCTCTTTATATATTAAGTTTATTAATTTTATTTTGCAAATACACTATGATGATTTAGTTATTCAAAACCAAAAAGAGTGGTTTCATTGGTTTTACTCGTACTTGTATAATCAAACTAGTTTGGCAGAAAAGTGAAAAACTAAAGGAAATCAAACATCCATCAATGTTTGTATTATTTAATGTCTACGAATGTGCAAAAAAGTTATTAAATAAGTAAAATACTTAAGAATATTACGTTAAATTTTGTTAACGATATCAATAAGGCAAGTTCAAAAAAATCAAGTCTCTTCGACCTTGAATTTAGATGTACACTATATTGTCTAATAAATGATTGCCCAACACAATTTTTGTGTATAATGAATACTGAATCGTGAAATAACTGTAATATAAAATACTGGATGGTCACTAATAACCTTGCAGTTGAAGCGCTAATCGTAAAGTAATTATTAATAAAAAATATGTTGTAACAGTACTTGATTTACTTGAAAATCGTATTAAACTACTTATTAATTAGAGTTATATTGTTCAATTATAATTTAATAATAAGTAATGTGTAAAATAAACATATAATAATAGTCTAAATGACAATCATTATCTGATAATAAACCTACATTCATATTTTCAAAAAAACTTTTTAATAATAGTTTACAGTCGTAATCTTATTTAACAGTAGTCGTCTGAACATCACAGATCTATGACTTTTCCAGTTTTGCTTTCAAATTAAAAACTAGTACCTAACTAAAAATAACTTATAACCTTGTCAGTTATATAATGTGTAGATATTCTTAAAATATGTAATACTTATTAATAAAATCAAGTTCTGCTTTAATTACTTGTTATTATGAAAGGATTTTAAAAGCCGTAGTCTATATAATAAGAAAAAGATATTTAATATATAATGAAATGTTATGCCAAGGTATTTAGTTTTAGTTTACATACGTTTTAAATGCTATTTATTTAAAAAATAAGATAAGTTCTAACATAGTATTCATCTGTAAGAATTTAATATAATTTGAATGCTTACCACAGGTGTTTTCATCTGATCCATCGGTACAGTCTTTTTCTCCGTTACAGAACAAACCTCTTTCAATACATGCTCCATCACCACAAGCCAGAAAACCATCCTAGAATTCAGAAAAAATGTTGTAATAAATGTAAATCACGTTAGAACATAATAAATATTTTTAAATAGTAAAAGAATATTTAAATTTTCAAAATTTTTAAAAGCTGTTTTCTACAAACAAATTTCCTGCCGTCAGAAAATTTCTCGTAGGCTAAGAATTATAATGTTACAAATTACTTCCTCGCAATTCAGAACGTGGACTTATAAAAAATAGTTTTTTAAATAATTTCTCTTGTATTTGTTATTTCTAACAACTTGTGCAGGCTACATAAAACTTTATTGTATTTTAAGCGAAAAATAACTATTTTACTTCAAATTCATATTGTCTTCTTTGCTAATTATTTATTCCTTGTGCTTACAAAATCATAATAAAAATTAAAGGAGGTGAAACAGATTTATTCCTTTTATGACCCTAATAGCCATAGAATTGCATAGGATGCTTTCAATAACTACGTTATTGTATGGTGACTTAACATGAATTTTTAGTGATTTAATACTCAGAACTGTGTAGAGAATTAAACATCCTTATTTTCATAACTTAAGCTAGTTTTAAAGATACATTTGCAATAAAAAGATTTAGTAATCTACGTATAAATAAAGTTATTTACTTTCACTTATTACTTCAATACATATTTTACTAACCTGACATAATGGCTCATCGGTGTAAAGGAGAGGTTTGACTTTTCTTTCTTTATTTTTCAGCTTGCAGTTTTTAACTGCATCTTTCCAATCGCATGTCTGCTTTTCAATATCAAAATATAGACCAGCTGGACAACGAATGGCTTGCAGACCCTGAAACAAAATCATAAACATTAGTACTTACAAAAAAGTAAATAAATAAAATAAGTAAATCTTACATTTTAAGTAATGAAGTATTTTTATAAAAATGTAAAATAGGGTAGAGTTCATTGTTATTTATAATTGTTGTTTAGGTCATCAGCCAAAAGACTGGTTTGAACCTGTAGAGGTTTTACTAAGTAAAACGAGGATTGAGGTGGTTTACGATTGCCTTCCTCACTGAGTGGAAAAGTACGCCTATCAGCATGCCGGGCCCTCTGAAAAGCACATATTTTCCACTCTGCAAATGACACCTTCACTTTATTCACCACAGGGTCTGGCTGTATAATAAAATTCATTACTTTCAGAGGAGATAACTCTGATTAGTGTCTTTTACACCTCTACCTCTTCTGTTCTTAAATGATTCAGTCATTTAATTGGCTGACCATGTGATTAGAAACAGAACTATTTATTTTAGCCCTGCAACAAACAGATTGAGTGTAAATAATTTGACAGTCTACCTGTTTGTTATGGGCAGTATTTATGATTGTGGATTATTAATTATATTTTTACATTATCATGCCTATATGAATATATAGGAAGGAAAGTATTGTTTTCATGTCGATTTTTCGAAGTCGAGTTTTCACCGAATACACGTTTTCAGACCCCCTGAACCCAAAAAAACATGTTTTTAGCGTAAGGTCAGTGTGTGTGAGAGTGTGTGAAAAGTATATCTCAAGAACGGAACATCGTACGAAGTTGAAACTTAAAACTTAAGTTTCATATTACTACTGGACCCGACACAAACATTTTCATTAAAATCGGTCAACCGGAAGTGGTAGTTTATTCGTGTAATTTTTCACTTTTTTGCTATTGTCTCAAAAACGGCTTCTACGATCTCTTTTAAAATCGCCTCATTCACTACATTGTTTATGCTCTACAAGATAGGCAGGTGCCATGTCTGCTGAAATTCTTGGGAAGTTCTTTTTTATTCTTTTTTACAGAAATTCTTTTTTACAGTTGTTAATTTGTTCAAGAAAGTTTCTTTAAATTTTTATTGACAGTTGGAAACCCTAAGAAACGTATTATGCAATTAAGTAAATAAGCAGAACACTGGGTGGATAAATAAAAGAAGACAAAACTTCAGTGAATTGAATATTGAAAATTTAAGTTGTAAAATGAAATTTTATAAATCTTTAAAGTTACTGTAAATGGTCTGATGTAAATCAAAATGACAAGAATTAAGAGAATATTACATGCAACTTAGTGACAGTAGGTCAATGTTTTACATGAATGTCTTACTGTTACTGAAAATAAGTTAATTTTTTCAAGATATTTTATTTAATAAAATACAAAAAGTAACCTTGAACTGGTTCCGATTAGTTATGGACGAACACCGCAAAATGTGAACAAAGCGTCTGCTGAAGTTAGTTGACGATCCTCTAAACCAGTTTACAAAGGCCATAAACATCCAAGATGCATTAAGGAACAAAGCTTTTTTTTTAAGCACCACATTCTGGGTAATTTTATATGACAAGTTCGACATAGTACGTGACACGACATATGCATGAAACATTGGCAATAGAAAATAAAATTCGAAATACGTAGTGGGGGTTTAAAGACGTGTAGCCTATGTTCATAAACGTGATTTATTTACGAACATATTTTCTTTAATGAGGTACGTGAGTCCCTGACGTTGCTTATAAAACAAAATAATAATTTATTCAAAAATGATTGTTAAATATAAGTCAAAAATTAAAAATTCGTGTCAGAAATTACAGTTAAAAGCATTAAGAAAAACGATAAATATTGACTAATTTTGTGAAGTTTTTAGTTGATGCAAATTCTTAAAAATATTAACCTGTAATTTTTCTCGTTCTATTAACCCTACAACGTTTTCAATTCGATATGTTAATTTTCAAAATGTCATAGGCTAAAAATGTTTATTAATATTAGAATATAGCCTCTGGGTTTTAAAATTATGGCTATTTGGGAAGGTACTGAAATAATATTAATTATTATTTTTACGGTATGCATCCTCTTTGTTTCTCAGGTGCTAAACGTTTTAATTAATAAACTATTATTTTTTCTTAGTTTTCACTAAGATAATATGTAACCTATGCAGATTTACAGAACTGTAGCTCTTCGGTAACTTTCAGAAATAATTTATATTAATTTAAGGTGTTCACCTTTGTTATACCCTGTAGGTGAAAGTAATCGAAAAGAAAATACTTTAATTTTTTGTTCAACCACTAAAAACCAAATGTGCTAAATTTCACCTCTGTTATTAATCGGAAAGTTAGATAATTAATATTAGCATTCGATAAGAGTTAAAAACGGTTTGAAAGGTACGACAATTATTTGGCTTTGAGTTTACTGCAAAACGGTGGTACAAAAAGAAGGCTAAAATGGAGGCATTTCAAAATGCCATTACGCGTAATTTGTTCAATAAAGTAAAATTCCTATGTTTGTCAAAGTTTAGCTTTATTAAATATGTGAATAATCTTTCTTTATATCGTAATTTTTGTTATAACCTACTTCTAAAGAATTAAGAAACTCAAACAAAAGTTTTTATCAACTAAAACATTTAATTACTCGATAGAAATTCTAAATTGAAAATATCACATAAACTATCAATATTGACAACACAATCATAAGACCTATATGTACATAACTTTGGGGATCTGCTGAACCTCCCCACATAAAACGTGTACAAACGATACAAAACTAAATATTACGTTCAATATTACAATGCAATCTTTTTGTCGCAAATCTTATGATACACGACTTACAAATACCATACGTAAGTGACGTCATGAAACAACTATACGAGAAATTTTAATTAGATACAAAACCTCTCGTATAAAATACACTACGGCGATACCGGGTGCTCAGCATAGACGTTTGAAATGCCTCTGACCAAAGAGGTCTTTCTGGTCAATAATAGGACTGAACTAATTACTTCAAACAAGTAAACCATATTCTTGAACCATTCAGTAAAAATTTAGAAATAACGTTAAAATATTTTTAATAACCAGATTTTAAAAAGGTATCTCTTCTGAAAATTACCTTGTTATGTCAATTTTTGTTTTAAACAAATATATTTTATTGTTCTTTAAATAATAGATTGTATAAAATCCACTTAATAAACAAATAAAAATTAACATAACTATAAACTTTGAAAACTTATAAAAAAATTTAATGTATTTTACCATATTCAAACAAGGTCATTATTCCTTAGTCTGCATTTGTGTACGTTATTTCTAACATATAAAATTAATCTGCTTGGCATTTACATAATTATTAAAATTAATTTTTTATTTATTTACACATTAATAAAACTTCTGTGTGAGGACATGCAAATAAAATTAATTGTCAATGATTATGAAAATAATCGTGTTTAAAGTGAAATACTCGTAATATGTAAATATTTAATAACAGTTGTGCTTATTTATATACAACATTATGTAAGTATTAACATATTTCAATTTTACTGTGTCATCAGTAAATGCACAAATAAACGTACGTAAAATTTATTACAGTAAAAAACGTGGTAAGGAATTTCTTACAAATAATGTAAATTTATAATATTGATTAACAGACCAAGTTTATGTATTACAGTAATTTAAAGTAATAGCAAAACATTAATATCAGTTATATTAGTAAAATAAATGCATATTATTTACACTAATTAGGGATATTTGATTATTTTAGACCATACAGCTCGTAAAAATTATTACTGATGTTTTCCTTAGCAAAATTTCAACAACACATAAACCCCTTATTGTACAAAACAGGCATAATAAATGGCGTTTGAAGATGAATGAAACATAAAGCTTACATGTTACATTCACACACATCACCAAAATTAGCCACACATATTTTTCATTAACAAATAAATTCCACCGCAGATAAAGCTTAATATATTGGAATACACTGTCAAGTTTAAACTGGAGAATAAAAACTTAGCAGAAACAGAAACAACTAGACATAAAGTTCAAAGAATTCTTTTGGCTACTTAAATCGATATAAAAATTAACGCTTCAGTACAAAATTATAATTTACAAAACCGTTTTTAAACCAGCCTGGAAATACTGTATCCTGTTATGGGAAGCATTCAGTAACTCAAGTTTTCAAATTATTTAGTCAGAGATCCCACAAGCTCTGACTTCTGCGCCCTGGTACATGTCAAAAAAACGGATTCACAAAGACTTATTTTTAACAGTTAAAATAGGAATTTCAAGTTTTAATATAAAATACGAAAAACAGCTTGAGTAACACGAAAATTATTTGGCAATCAGTTTACTAGTAACATTGGTACCGGAAAAAGCTAAAACGGAGGCACGCGACAGATTTATTTGTTTAAAAACATATAATACTGATATTTATTTTTTACAAAATTTAGCAAAATTTAGAACTTAACCGCCGCGAGAAACTACTCTTCTACGTAATTAACCCTCGATCAAGATTGAACCTCCGTTCCAAAATTTTAATATACAAATCCCTTTTAAGACCAATCTTAACTTATGATGTCCAGCTCTTTGGGGTAGTGACAGAGAGTAATTTAAAGTCGATCTAGGCTTTCAATCAATTTTGATTTTCAATCAAAATTCTTAAGACATGCTACTGGCGCCCCTTTTTATGTAAGCAATAAAACTCTCCACGACGATTTCAAAATTCCGACAGTAAGGGAGCTAACCGAGTCCTTGTGTATAGTACATTTCACGAAAGACTAGATGACCATCCAAACCAACAAGCCCGTGATCTAGCTAAAAGGAGCTTCCCAACTGTGCGACGTCTAAAGCGAAAATGGAGTAGAGACCTCTTGGTCTGAATAACGAACAATACCTGTAGTTTTAAACGGAGGATGTACCACCACATACTTCTCCTCCTTAAAGTGAAATTCCGCACCGCCATTTAATTATCACATACGGAAGTTGTGCAGCTCAATGTGCAGTACCGTAATAGAAATTAAAGAAAAATAAAATTTAGTATCATTGTATTTTTGTAATACATAAATCATCTGTGGACAGCGTAAAAAACAGTAAACTTAAGAAAACAGAAAAAGCAGAAAAAACTAAATCAAATGAAATTTATCACAGTTAATTTACTATAAATATGAAGTTTTCTACTATATTGAAATCTTCAATAGGTCTACTTCAAAATTAATCTCAAGTGGCTAGAATAGAAATAGTACCCAGAAACATTTTAAAATAACTGACGAAGAAAATCCTTTATTTTCTCACCACATACTGTGTGGCTCATCTCCTCTTCTCTTGGTGCTATAAAATAGGATAAAGTTAGGAAAAAATGTATTTATCGCGTTTATCTGGAGAAGCTAAAACTCTCACCTTACCTATATTATATTCATCAGTTAAACTGACTGTTTTAGATTTAAATAATAATTTTCTGATATTTGTTGATTACGCTCAAATAAGCATTGTTTTTTTATGAAATATTTATATCTATCGATTATGTAATATGATTTAGTATCTTTATCTTAATAAAACACTAGTATAATCATAAAAATTTCCTTTTTAGTGAATAATTAGTAATATTTCTACTTATGGGCTCATGTATGAAGTTAAAACATTAATAATAAACTTTAATTATAAAAATTTACAACTTATTAATAGGTCTACAATCTAACTGCAAAGGAAAAAATTCTCATCCCAAGGCTTATAAAGTGAAAGATGAGGACAGTCAAATTATATTGCTAAAATAGAAAAAAAAACTGCCATTCAAATATAGTACTTAATATTTTTACATACTTAAAATATTATAAGTACTACAAGTATAGTACTTAATAATATATACTTGTTTAAACTGTAAATAAGTAGCCTACTAATTATAAGTAAAAATTTTAATGCATCTTGTAATTAATTCCTGCTACTGAAAAAAAAATTAAAAAACAATCATATTTTTTTGAAATAATTACTTTTTGTTTACATATTTTATTTCGTTTTGCAACTGTACAAATACGACCAACAGAAATGTTCACCGTATGCACTAATTAAAAAAACCACGCTAATGCCTTTGATGAGAACACTACCTGGTGATAATGCTCCAGATAATAAAAATATTCAAAATGTTAAACAAGGACTTTTGAACAATTTTATTTCTCCCACTAAATATGAATATTTTAACTAGCAAAAGAATTTTCCTTAATTTTTTTTATTTTAACTGGTTCCCGAAGGTCGACATGTTTACTACAGACCCCAAATTAAAAATTCTAACCAGAATTTTAATATTTAAATTTTGCCAGTATTCTTTAACAGGATTCGTTTAAATTTAAATGCATCTACAAAAGTTTATTATTTTTAATTCTTCAGCTATATTACATAAGTTCACGAACCATAAATTGTTCAAAATTTTGACTTCTAATTTAACTTAAATACTTTAAAAATTTGCATCATGTTATTTTTAAAGAAAATGATTATACTCTACTATTATAATAAAACAAAATTACACCAATTTCATGCTTCTATTAAATGTTACGGAAAACCTCTTAATTATTCTATAATAACATTTAATAAGGTATTAGACATTTTCTATTAAAATTTATTAGGAATTTCTATCAGCGAATTCCAACTAAATATAATTTATCTGGACTTAATACATGTACTTTAAATTAAACTGGCTTTTTAAATGGCTAGTTAACTTATTAAAATGTACATGTATTTTATTTAAAAATTTCATGTAATAATTATTTATAAACCTACGAAAAAAATATTTGGAAAACTTGTTTTAGATATTTACATATTCGGATTTATGCGGCAATATTTTGTACCCCGATTATGTACTTTTCATGGACATGGACGTTAAAAAAATAAAAATAAAACAAAAAAATGTACTTTTCAAAATAAAAGCATCTCATAAATTATATTTCACATACGTGTCAAAGATAATTTGTACTGCTTTCGTTAGAAAAGTATAATATATTATCAATACTGAACAGGTTATGGTGTAAAATATAATTAGATCACTTTACTACAACAAGAAAAACAAATACATTCTTGTCAGCATAATTCAAATATTTGACCACGTTATTATTAAAACACTTGTTATATGCGCTATGAAAAATTCCTGTCAAATAAATTTATGTATTTTGAGATCGTTGGGTGTGCAATTAATGTACTTGCAGTATTTGTAACTTTTTATTTGTAGATTATTTAAATTTATTTAATCGCCCAATGAAAACGTCAAAAAAATTATGATGTATAAAATAATTTTATGTACATGAAGTATGTACTATTGATGTATAAAATAAATGAAGTTACAGACAGGTACAGAGGTTTTTCGACAATCGATCAAAAATACTCCTGGTTTTGAAACTCTTAACGTTTAAGGTGATTCTCCAACCGATCTGGATGTATGGTAGACTACTTCAGATGCAGCCTAGGTGTCAGTAATTTTATGAATAAAGTATTGTCATAGTAAATTCTAGCGATTTATTACTAATTCTTTGAGTTCAAAATCCAATAAAATATTACATGACTTACGCCTCTCTTACGTCAACGACAATAATCTAAAAATTGTACCGCATATTCAGACACGGACTCCAAAATCATAATAATTTTACTCAAAATAAATTCTCCCGATCAAACGGGAATCTCACAAAGACGACGGAAATGCCAAAGAAGTAGAGATATGTCATGTATTGAGATAGAGGTATACATTAACGCAAACTTAATTTCTCTAGAGTACTATCATGGGCGGTGTCCTTTAAGCTATTTATGCCATTTTATTTCAATTTAATTACATATCCTGGTCATTAAGGTATTCGAGTTATCTCGTATATTAGTTGTCTTTACACAATTACAAAATAAAAAAATAACACATATCCAGATTAGAGTAGGCAATCCACATTTTTTTAGTTTGTTTTTTATCGTTCGGTTTTTGTTTGTTCTCCAGGAAATAAAAATTGAATTAAATTTTTTTTTGTAACAGTGTATTTCTTTTGCAATCAGTTTATAAATACTAAAACTAAGCAAAGATGAGAAAATCTGAGTAAGGTCCTTAGAATTAAATTAAAAAACACACTCAGTAGTGTGATTCAAGGAGATGATGACGATGATAGAGATGATAACGATGTCTAAATTATGAGATTACGGTGATTAGTAGTTGAAGTAGAAAAAAAGAAAAAAGTTTAAATGATTAACAAAATCTTAGTGTGATTCCTGGTAGGTCCGCAGAATTCATATTGTATGTTAAAGGATTGTAATGATTGTGAAGTTTGTCCTACGGTACAGTTTTAGATATGTGCCGTTGAGGTAAGAAACGCGTAAGTCATCGTGTAATGTTCTATTGGATACGTAACTTGGGCAATTAGTAATCAGTCGTAAGAATTTACCTTGAAAATATTGTATTCGTGAAACTACTGATGGCTTTGCTGCACCATAAATTTGACTACCATACATCCAGATCAGTTGAAGCATTACCTTGTCGTCAAGAGTTTTTGAAGCCATGGGTAGTTTTGACCGCTGGGCTAATAACCTGTACAACTGCTTCAGTCTGTTATTTAGTAGTTGCCGCTTTTGGTTGACGTGCTTGTTCCACGTCAACCGCCTGTCTAAATATAGCCCAAGGTACCGAACAATGTTTGCTTACGAAAGTAATTGGTTGAATAAAAATAATTGTGGACACATTTGCCGACGAATAAAGTGTAGATCTAAAATACTTCTTCTACTGAAACCAGTCGAAAAAACAAAACTTGGAGCTTCAGAACGTGTAATAAGTTCAGAATGGATTACAAAAAATAAATTGTCTTATCTTTGGGGTGTAATGAGAATTAGGGATGCCCTGTTTGTGGAGCTTCTGATTAAAATGATTGAATTTACATATTTATATATATTTTATAATAGCAAAAATTCTCAGCAGTGCTAAACGGATATGGAAAAATTAAAAAAACATTTTAATGCTATCTAATTTCTAAAATTAATTAAATTAAATACAATTAAGAGCCGATATTTATTTTTAGTTGAATACTTTAACTTACCGATGATGTACATTGAATGACGTCACGGCAGTTATCACCTTCGCCGGCCACTAGGCGGAACCATTCTCCGGCGTCTTTGTCCTTGCACAACTCCGCCTCAAAGCTTTCCTCTTTCTTGGTCGTTGTCTCATCCTGCCTTTTTACACGAACCTGTCGAGGTAAAGAATCTGGCGCTACAGCCGCTTCTGTAACTAAAAAATACACAAAGAGAATTATTTATTTTGTATTATATGTAAAAAATCTATTGAATATTAGATTATATATTTTTAAATAGTTAATTACTCTTCTTCCCAAAATATATTCTAAAACCAATACAGAATTACGGAATACAATAACAGGGAACCAGTTCAAACAACAATTATAAAATACTTTAGAGGTTTCAAAATAAATTTTTTCTAATAAAAAATTCACTAATTTTTATGTAGATAAGTTGTGCCTCATATTATTGAAATAATCAGAAGGTATAGACTATCCAAAATTTTTAAAATTGTTTCCGAGGCCAATTTTTAATTTTTTCAATTAATTAAAAGTTTTAAATAGCTATAAAAACAAAAGAAGAAATAAAATAATTTTCACATTTTAGATTTATTTGAAAGACTTCTAAATTTACAAATTATTTATATTTATTATGTACACATAATAATCAATCGTTTTTACTTGGTAGCAAAATCTGCAATCTATTTGGACTCTGGACAATAAGCACATGGGTTTTCTGTTATATGTTTTATGATGAAACTCCCTAATGGAGAAAATTTGTCGAATATTATAGCCTAATAATAATATGTCTTGTCATGTTACTTTTAGTTTGTAAATTGTATTAACCTAGTGTTATTTTCTTAGTGTTTTAGGTATTATATTTAGTACTGAATATATCAATTCTCGTTGAATTCATCATACCTTGTGAACATCATACGCTTGCAATCCTAACACTGTTACGATATATTGCTTAAACACCTTGGTATATGCTACAAAAACATTATCCATTCAGATTTCAACATACCGTATGTCCAGGACGAAATTAACAATTTTCTATAAGATATCAAATAAGATTGAAAAACTATTCTAACATCCTGTTCGTAACTCACCTAGACAATCGTAACATAACAAGACGACTGATACATAAACACTCGATGAACTTATTTAAATTATTTTAACTTTTTCCTATTAATGATCATAATCTAAGTATAAATTTAATATAACAAAATGAAGACAATTTTATATTCATACTCTCCAGCCGAGAGTGGTGCGATATCTTGGCTTGGGGCTTGACAGGCGACTAACTTGGTTTAGAACTTAACCGCTGCCAGAAGCTACTCTTCTGCTTAATTAACCCTCGATCAAAATTGAACCTTCGTTCCAAAACTTTTAATATACAAAACCCGTTTTAGACTAATATGGACTTACGGTGTCTAGCTCTTTAAAGTAGCGGCAGAGAGTAACTTAAAGTCGATCCAGGGCTTTCAATGAAAATTCTTAATACTTGCTTCTTGCGCTCGTTTTTATGTAAGTAATAAAACGCTCCACGATGATTCCAAAATTCCGACAGTAAAGGTACTGACCGTGTCCTTCTATAGTAAATTTCACATACGACTAGTTGACCGTACAAGGAACTTCCCAACTGTGCGACGTATAAAGCGAAAATGGATTGGAGACCTCTTGGTCTGAATATCGGACAACACCCGTAGTTATAAACGGATAATGTACCACTTGGTTCTTCTCCTTAAATTGAAATTCTCTACCCATTTAAATACTCGTACGCGGAAATTGTGATAAAAAATGTTGTTATTTATAACAATGTTTTGTATTCATTAACATGTAATACGTTATCATGCAAGTTTACTTTTTTAAGGCGATTCCATAGTGAATTTTCAAGTCATATTTTAAAATAATTTTTATACCTGCTCATTGTTCCTTGTTAAATAGATCGAAGATTAATGTTTATTTTAAAAAAAAAGTTATTATTTTCCATACAATATTCTGTCAATTTTTTCGTGTCCCTATCGATAAGGTAGTTTTCATTTTAACCCTTTTTAAATAATTTTTCTAATATCATAATTACTGTTTTTGCAAGTTTTGTTAAACGGTATTGTTTATATTATTTTTAATTAAGGTTTAAAAAGAAACTTAATTACTTTCTGTAGCATTCTGTATTAAATTATTAAATGAAAATTTTAAGGATAAACAAGTAAAAGTTACGCAAGAATTGAGATTGTAAACGTAATATTTTGACGTAGAAGCATACACGGACGAGGAAGAATCAATAACATTCACAGAAGGACAGATGAAAGGTTCTAATTAAACACGTAAAATACATTTCTTATTCTATTTATCTGTAAACTAGTTTTACTTCTAGACAACTTTTAACTCATAAAAATTTAAAACGGTTGATTAATTTGTAATCTAAACACCTTCTGGATATATAATTTTAACAGTTACATTATTTATTTTGTTTAATGTTTAACATCCTTTTATGGATGCATATAATATTTTGTACGTGTTCATGCAGGCTCCGAGTTCAATAAATGCAGTACGTTCTTGTGTTCAGCGGTGAAACATTTCCTCTGGGTCACTTGTTCCGGTCTTTGTGTTTGTTTTATGTTCACATTCATAATAGTTTGTATCGTCCATATTATTATTGTTATTTAAACTAAATTAAAAATATTTAATATACGTCTCATTTTTAGGCCTATTTATTTTTAAATCTTGTTTGAAAGTATTCAAATACCATTTAATTTTACTACATTTTTAGTGCTTAGAAATAAATACTCTAAAATTAGAGTTGTTTCATTTAAATATTGTTTTTGAGTAAAATATAATTTAATAAGTTTCTGTTATAATTTTCTTTATTCTACAGTTTTTTTTATAAACACTAAAAATTCCTACTCTCAAAGCGGTTGCGATAAATTTACCTCGTTTTGCAAAAATACCACTGAGAAAACGAAAAATGCTATTATAGTACACTATATAGGGACACCAGAAGTCCTAACGAAGATATGGGAAAGCGTATGAAAACGTTCGTATTTCATCCACTGTCAAGGATGTTTTTCTTCTGTCGCTCGTATTCGCGTACCAAATGACGTAAATAATGCGATCGACTTCAATAGATAAGATTAGCCCATAACAGGCTGGTGGAGTGTTAAATTATTTGCACTTGATCTGCTAGTTCCAGTGTTACAAAAATAGTTCTGTTTCTTATCATATGGTCAACCAATTATAAGATTAAAACTTTTAGAACAGAGGAGGTGACGTGTAATAGACACTAGTCAGAGTAATATTCTCTGAGAGTAATGAATTTCATTATACGGCCAGATTCTGCGGTAAATGAAGTTAAGGTGCCATTTTCAGGATGGGAAGTAGATGCTACTTTGTCACTCATTGAGGAAGGAATTGGTAAACCACCTCACTCTTCGGTTTACTTAGTAAAGCCTCTAGAGGTTCAAACCAGCTTTTCAACTGATGACCTAAACAACAGATAAGATTGCTAACTACAGGTCTCAAGTTAAATTGGTTATCGCGTGAAGTAATAATTATTAAACTGTACGCGGCTGTACCGCATTGACATGATGCGCTGTAGATTGGGAGCTCCCCAGTAATATACTAAATTTTATAACTGGTATTTTGAGGAAATATAAAATTAATATCAGTTGTAATAAGATAGTTAGCCCATTTTTACCAATTACGCGCAAGTAGGTGTAATAAAAATGCTTTAATTTGTGACTACTCATCATTTTAAGAATTTACAACCTGATATTTAGAATTAAAGTATTTCAGAACTGTACAAATATGTAATATGTATTGCGTTGACGCTCTTTTTACTCTTAGACACCTATGATCGGAATATAAATTCTTTAGTTTTTCTGGTGAACTCTTAAGAAAAATATTGCTGAATTTCAGCTCCCTAGGTTATCGGGAAGTTAGAAAATTAGCGATGAGTGGGTGAGCCAGTGAAGACTTTCACGTTTATATAATATACAAATGCAAGACTTGTAAAACTAAACAGAGGATAACAATGAAATAAATTCACGGTCTAAATATTTTATTATAACACCTTTTCGTAATAGATGTACAAATGATATTGCACGACAAAATGTTATTAGCTATTTTATTTTATCGTATTAGCAGTATATTCTTAAATATTTTTTCCTTTCGTTGCAATTAGTTGAACACAACATGCTAAATTTATAATCTAACTTTTGTGTACCCTTCATTTATAAGTGAACCAATGCTGCAATAAACTGTTGACATTCGTTTGTATTGTTTACCTCCATAGATAAATAAATTTATGAAATTATCTGTTAATTCTTTACAGAGATGTTTTCACCTAAACTATCTGGACACGCCGATTTTTTACGTTAATAATGCTTCACGTGCCCATAACGGGCAGGTGGAGTGTTAAATTTATTGCACTCGATCTGTTGGTTCCAGGACTACAAAAAATAGTTCTGTTTCTTATCACATGGTCAGCCAATTATATGCCTGAACTTTTTAAGAACAGAAGAGGTAGAGGTGTAAAAGACACTAGTCAGTGTTACCTCTTCCTGAAAGTAATGAGTTTCATTACACAGCCAGACTCTGTGGTGAATGAAGTGAAGGTGTCTTTTGCAGGGTGGACAAAGATGCTTTTCAGAAGGTCTGGCATGCTAATAAGGATACGTTTTTATTCAGTGAGGAAGGCAACTGTAAACCACCTGACTCCTCGATTTACTTGGTTAAGTTTCTAGATGTTAAAACCAGCCTTTCGGCTAATGACCTAAACAACCACAATCTATCACGAAACTACGCATAATGGAAGTAAATTAAATTTCATACGAACCGTTATTAGGGGCGTTTATATTGAAAACAGCAATTATTAAGACATTATAGGTACTGATCCCATAAACTTATTAACTCATGACAAAAATCTCTGGAAAAAATTCAAAATAATTTAGTTGAAATACTTTTGGACATGCATTCATTCACCTTTCTTAAAAATGGACCGAATTTTAGAAAATATTAAAACTAAATCACGAAGAAAAATTTTAATTTTTTTAACTTAAAGATTGAACTACAGGAGAAATAAAACCACCCAAAATTTTAAAGAATTTTGAGAATTTTAAAGAAAAAGAGCCATAAGATCAAAGCGTAAGAAGGAGAGATGGGTGCAGGCTAAAAGAGAAGGTAAAACCCTAATAGAAAAAAGGAATTAGGTACATTTGACGACTTCGTAGCCATCAATGGCTGCTCCCAAAGCAATTATGAGGATATAAAAATATCAATAAACCAAAGCAAGAAAGTTAATAAAAATTTAATTAAAATCTATAACTACCCATATGACAAATGTATTATTAAATATTTTATTGGTCTTCTGTTAATGGTTTTTTTTTACCTAATTACTCTAGTCTCAATGGCATATTTTACGCCTTAAGGACATGTTAATATTGCAAAAATTTAATAACCGATGATAACTAATTATGCATAATTTTCTTTGACTAATTACCATAAAATTAGTTTTACAGTAAGAAAAATATTTTGCTCCTATTTATTTCATATAATAATTACTAAGTTATAGTTGAACAAGACATAAACAAAGAGTTTGAGTAATTACATTTATAAAGCATACATTGTAATAGAAAATTTATAATTACAGGGTATGTTTAATTTTACTGTATAAACTAACAACTTTGGCATTTATTAATTTTGATAAAATTAGTACATTAAAGGTAAATTACTTTAATTGCTATGCAGCTTATTTTGTGAAATAAATAATACAATTTACGGATAGATAATAAGTTATAAAGACGAAGTAAATAAAATAAGTAAAAATACAAATAAACAAATCTGTAGTAAAGATAGACAGACGTTACGAAACAGTTAAATGTTATGCCAGTATTATGTTATTATGTACGTCTAGAATGCAGATGATTTTTCTGTACTTGTCTGTCTTGTCGTGAGGTAGTCTGCCTACTTCTACTGTTGTGTTTATTTCTATTTAACTGCAGATGATTACAACTAACCGTTTTTTATTATTATTTTTAACTGAGAGAATGGAGTGAAAGGAAATCTTTTGAAGGACTCGCTGAATGACAGATAGAAGATTGACTTATCTTCATTCAATTTGCAAGAATTGCAATTCGCTACTGTAATTTTTGCAACTCATTTTATCTTTCATTTTTATCTACCTCTTTGTAAAAATATTTAAGTTATAAGGCTAGCCGTAAACTCGGGAAAAAATTACTTTAATTTACAGTAATTCCTGAGTTACTGTGTTTGTCTATGGTAACAAGAACCCAACAGTTGCAATGTTTCTCCTTGTTTTCCTTATCTTACTGTCAACTGTACAGTGCTAACAATAAGTGAATAAGATGGAAAAAATGAGCAACAATTGACATACGGGTTAGAGACGAACATCACACAATAAAAGGACTCCAAAAGAAACTTTTAAAATAGATTGTTAATTATAATTGATGATAATTTTTTTCTGTCTTTGTTTTAGAAATTCACAATCTATTGGAAACAATCAGTGAATGTGATAACACAAAATTTGGAAAAAATTAACATGATAAATAAACGTGAGTGAAGACACAGTCCAGTGACAGAAATCCGACGTGAATAGATACACTAAATGCTGCTAAGTGCAGCATTTAGAACACTGTAATGGATAGTCAATTACAGTACTACGTTAATTGATGAGATCTCGGCTCCATCAACGGTTTAGTCGTCTTATTGGATTGTTTGGAAGAGTCTGCGTAGCCAGATTTGAGATCAATGGGTTATGGCATGGCGTTCTCTAATTACTAGAAGTAACTAGAGAACGCCATGGTTATGATGGTTCACGAGTTTCTTCCTAAATTTTGCATAGAGTTTTAAGAAAACGTCATTTATGTAGAGTACGTTTAAGTCTCTTTGTAGCGTTTTATTGGTTAAATATTAGGGGGAATTAATTATCCTCCGCAAAAGCTTTAATTGAAAACACTGAATTTTCGCAAATACCGATGATAATTAAAAATTATAGTTTTTACATTTACCAGTAAATTACTGTGTATTGCTTAATGCCCATAACAGGCAGGTAGAGTGTTAAATTATTTTTCACTCGATCTGCTAGTTCCAGGGCAAAAAAATAGTTCTTTTTCTTATCACATGGTCACCCAAATATATGACTGAAGCATTCAAAAACAGAAGCGGTAAAGGCGTAAAAGATACAGACACAGTTATCTCCTCTGAGAGTAATGAATTTAATTATACAGCCAGACCCTGTGGTAAAAGAAGTGAAGCTGTCATTTTCAAGTAAAGTAAAGTAAAGGAAAGTATATATGCTTTTCAGAGGACAGGGCATGCTGATAAGCATACTTTTCACTCAGGGAGGAAAACAATTTGTAAACCATCTCTTTCTTCGTTTTACTTAGTAAAGCCTTTAGAGGTTCAAACCAGTCTTTCGGCTGATGACCTAAACAATAACAACATTGCTATATGGAGATGCCTTCTCTAGGAAAGTCACAAACCCCAAGATGTGTTATTAGGTAAATGATTAGATGGAAAATTTGGAGCTTATTTGTGAGGTAAGGTATTAATACTCGTACTTTATGGATTTGTGGCAAATTAATACTTTTTGTATCCACATCCAAAGATTTCATAGCCAAAATTGCGCTTAATTTTAGAATTTTACTGAACAAGTTAAGCACTATGGAAAACATACATCGAAGAAAGAGAGGATGGCAAAATTTTGAATTATCAAAAGCAAAATTATACTATAATACAAATGGAAAAATTAGTCATAAAAAATTAGGGAAGATTAAAGTCAAACTATTTTTTTATATCTATAAGCATGCAAGAAAAATAAAGCTCACAGTCATGAGCTATAAAGCATGCATCATTTCATTCATCCTAAGATGATAGTAACGCATGTGGCTTTAGAGCGGAAGTACCGGTTCACAGGTGGCTGTATTTAATAAACAACCTGTGTGTTATACTGCTTTATGGGTAGAATGACATCACCATAATAATCTGCATGTGAATTGGTATACTGGCAAACAACAAATCACGTAAAAAGAGACAGCCATTGGCTGAAGCAACTGTTCACGTTAACTACTTACTTTCAACAATCAATGAACACAGATTAATTAATAATATAATTTTAAAACATAGAGGTAACACGTAAAACAATAAATATTGTAGGAAATATTAAAATTATGTACATTTTCGTCCGTATTATTTTAATCAATTGGCACCAAAACAGAAACGTAAAGTTGTTGACGATTAATATTATTGGAAAATATACAAGTTGAAGTTTTACTTTTTCCTCATTTGTACTAAAATATTATATTTATTGTATATTAAGTTGAATTGATTTTACAATAGGGATGCAATAAAAATATTTTCTTAGAGCATTCTGAAATTTTGACTGGATTATGCATTGCAACAGTATTTGAAGTAAAAGTACATCATCACTGACAAAGCTGGGAGCTAACGGGTACACGACTAAAATGTAAAACAATGTTGTGGTCTATGTATTCATTGGGACCGAAACAATTGTGTTATGTGTACGCCTTAACCTCTTACTTGTCTTAACTAATTTTAGTTCAACAGTGGAGCTATACATAGATATTTTTGACTTAACTTCAAAAATTATTTGTCTTTCACCTGAACAAATAAACGAACTTTAACTAACTTACACAATGGGATTTACAAAATATGTTGAAATAATAGTAGTATATTTGAAATAGTTACTGAGCAGTGGTTTGTTTGTTGATCAGTGACGGGAATTATTTAGTGAAAAGAAAATTGGAGCGTAACGTTTGTAATATAATAAGAGATTAAATACAATAGGCTATTTATTTTTGTAATGCATATTTTATGTGAATAATTCAAGTCGGATACCAAATTTCTTAAGCACCCACTAATTATTATTTTCTTTTTGTTCAATTATAGAAAAATTCTGTAGCATTAAAAAATATTTAACCTGTAAGTTTAATCAAATATTTAAATTTTATATTTGTTCTTTACCAGTACTATTTGTGTTTTATGAATTAATCTGGACAAAAAAATCTATTAATTTTTAATTATTGAAATATTTTGTACAGTAAACTAAATTGCTTACAGTTAGTTAATTAATTTAGTTATTTAGTTATATAGTTAATTTAATTTATTAAATCAACATTAGGAAATGGAAAAAATAATTTATTTAAAATTATTCCAAACCATGTTAAAATAATTAAGATTATTTTGTAAATAATTATTATGTTTTATTATTCTAATGATTTTTTAAATAAGTTACGTACTAATAATAATAGTAATGTACAGAGAGTAATGTAAATGTGGATAAATTTTTAATTTTTCCCTCATATAGGCCCAATTTTAGACCACGTGAGGTGACTTTAAACGTTTCTGGAAGTTCTTTTTGCAGCCCACATTCTCAGCATTCATTCACTATATGCTTTTCTCCTCTCTTCTGTCCACGCGGTGTTCTGTTTCTGGCCTTCATAAAAGCCCTTAAAGTCCGTAATTAGTTGTCTGAATTTGGTTTGATTCAATAAATTTTCTCGGTTTATTCTAATTTTCTCAAAATCCTTTGTGACTTCTTAAACCATTTATCCGACACCTAAGATCTATTATTTAGTGTCTTAAAATTTGGTTTATCAACCGGTTGTCATCCATTCTATACACGTGTCCATAAAATTTTAGTTTTCTTTTTCTAATATTTTCCATTAATCGTTCATTTTTCTTGTACAGCTCTTCTCGACCTCATAACCTACATTGCCCTTCTACTATAAAACTGTAAGTCTAATATTATTATTAATTAGAATCTTTATAAGTTTAAATTATTTTACTATCTCCAAACATAATGTGCTAGACCCTATTTAAAATTTTAAATGAAATGAAGGAAAAATTCTTTTAGTCGTTAAAAAAATTATTAAGTAGACGCTTCCGTGGCGCAGTGCCAGACTTCAGAGTGAAAGGTCTTGGGTTCGATTCCCGATTAGTAGTAGATATATAATAACTCGTTATAGTTACTATAAAGTTAAGTAATTTTTAATAAGCTAAAACATATTTTATAGATATTTAAAACATGAAATTATTAGAAAACCTAAAAATTGAAGGATAAAAGTTTCTAATGTTCTAAAACCTTAAAAATTCTAAAAAAAATTTCAAAGCAAATCATGTCATTTTATCGAAACCTTCTGATCACAGACCTAATGTGTTAAATTTTCTGATATAGTTTGTCATAATTTAGGATTTCTCATAGGTATTAAGATCTCTAATCATCTTCATAGCTTTGTTTATGTTACAGGAAGATACTTGGAAGATACTAGGTAGTTAACAAAAGCTGAAAATGAAACTGATCGGTTTAAATTTAGAGCTACAGATTTAGAAAACTTTTCCTGATAAAATCTCCAGTATTTATTCCATGCGATTGGAATTTCATTATCACTGACACGGAATTTCTTGGTTAAAATTATTTATAATAACCTATAAGTTTAAAAATAATCAAGTACTTAAAATTTATGTAGTTTATTTACCAATACACGTGTTGTATGGATTAATTTGGCCAAAAATAGTTGATTTATTTTACTAATTAATTTTTGAATTAATTCAGGAAAGTGAAAGTCTTTAGGATCCACTTTCATTTTGTTAGTATGTAATCGCAAAAAGGGGGAGTAAAATATTTTGCAAAACGATTGCTTCAGGCATTTTAAACGCGTTACCAGATTACTACTCGCTTTCTTGTGCTCAGAAATATGTTGAACAAGTTTTGACAATAAGTTACCGTAATGTTATATTATTTATGACTTGGTTTTTATTGCAACATACTAAAATATAGTTATAATTGATTTATTGGTTTTCATGTTTCATTTTATTAATGACATGAAGTTTCAATTAACCTCATTTTGACCGACAATCGAAACGGAAAATACGTCATACGTACATAGTACTATGTTTTCCGTTATTGAACATCATTATGCTAACATTAAAATCAACATTATTTTTTCAATCAAGTAGAACTTCATTGATCTTATCGTTTTTGGAATCGATTTTTATAACTTTCAGGATAAACCGTAATAAATATCTCTGTAAACATTTAAAGAAAATATTGTATATCTTGCAAATGAATATTCAAAACGGTCGTTAAAAAAAATCATAATTTTGGAAATTATTGAATATATTTGTCAATAATTTTGGTTCGTTCAGTTTTTAAATTTACCTGACAAAATGTAAAACTTAAATGATGTAAGGAGAGAGTGCTCTTTTATAAAATAGAAAAAAATATAAATAATTCATGAAACCGGAGTAATTTAAATGAGAGGTGAACTAATCAGTAAACTTTTGCTTTGTTAACAGGAGCACTTTTACAAGAGTAACATTACCTTGCACAATGACCTACAAATTTTAATTAGTCAAAATTTTGGTAATATGTACAGAAATTTCTATTTAATTTTTTTTATTCTATACTAGACACATTTTCTGGTCGCAAACATCAGGTGACTTACGTAAATAGCCAATAAGACTTTTTGAATTAAATTATTCGAGCATTCAAATACACAAGACTGCTAAAATTGATTGAATTCCGAATGTATACTTTTTTATGACATACAAATAGTTTGAACGATAAGAAACCCGATATTTTCATCTTTAATTTGGGCCGTATTATGCAGAATGTTGTACTAACGTAATACATAAGCTTTGTGATAATGTTTTGGATCAGTTGAAACTTGAGGATTTTTTTCAAAATATTGGATTAACAATAATAATAATAATAATAATAATGGATTAAGGAGAATAAATGGATTAAGAGAGTGCCACACTTTAAATATCTAGGCGAGATTATTGAGCCGAATGGTTCTGAAAGATTCTCCCAACTAGAACGATTACAGAAGATCAGGAAAGCTCTGGGACTAGTGCAGCATCTCTACAATAAAAAATCCTTGTCACGACAAACTAAAATTCGGCACTATAACACCGTGATTAAACCAGCAGCACCAGCATATAATTCACTACTTTATTTACTTTTTGTTTTTTAGCATATAATTATGATAGTGAAACTTTGGCAATGAACCGAAAAACAGAAATAGAAGAAATTGAATAGGAAGAGAGGAATATCATCAGGAAAATTCTTGGACGGAGGAAAACAGAGGATGGATACAGATTACAGAAGAATCAAGTCGTGACAACTTACTCGAATATAGAAATTTATATGAAGAAGAGACGACTGAAAATTTATGGTCACATTACCAGACTTGCGGAACACCGACTAACAGAGTTTTAAAATATTTATTGTCTCTAACTGGCTCAGGTCCCTGGGTGGAAAATGTCAAAAAGGATCTAACACGGCTAAATACAACCTAAGAGGATATTTTAAATAGGGATGTCTTCGGAAGGAAAGTAGATAAGTAGGAGGTTCTCTCAGGATTGCGAACAAAACAGTTTAAACCTAGTGGAGTGAGGAAAAGAAGCGGAAATTCTCACAGGGGATGAAAGAGTCTGGGCTAACAGGAAAAAGGACAAGCCGGGATGAAGAATGAACCATTGAATACTTAGCGTCTTCCTTTTACCGTCTAATAACAATAATGGATTAAAAATGTTCATTATTATTCTAAATCTCTGAACGTAATCCAGAGAAAATCATACATCTTCTATTTATCTTTATTTGTTACTAAAATTTCAAAACTTTAATTATGAGAAATCATTACAATAGTTTCATATTAAATAGATATTAATATAAAGTAATATTGTAAAGGGTAATTTTTGGGCAGTGATTTTTTTACACAGTTTAGTAAGGTGATACAATAATATTGATAAAATAACGGTAGGCCCCCTAGCGTTTTGCCTTTGTAATTAATCGATACGCTAAGGAATTTCGATTGTTTTTCTCTTTATAAACCCGTAAACCTGTTCAGATAAATACCAACATGAATAACTGCATTCATGAAGAACTGTGATCTGTAGAAGACCGGTTCCTTCAAATAGTGAAAGTAAAATATACCATCGACGAACAAACGGTCAAATGTCGCCTCCAACTGCATCTGTCACCGCGTAATATTACTGCTGCACCCATAGTTCCTGACCCTACTACCTTCACCCCACTTCTTAAACCCTTTATCTTTATACCACTTTGGATTAACTTGTCTCACTTTCTTCGCTTGGTGTTACGACATCACTTTCTTTGGTTTCAATTTCACAGTCTTTTCCCTATCCGTGTTTTAATTCCCGGACCACGAATAATATCTTAAGTAAACAATCTCGTATTCATTATTTAAAAATTAGTCGTCTTACCAAATCTAATGTTATTAAAAAACTAGGACAAAAATTTTCATCTACTGCAATCAGATTTATTGGAACGATTTAGTTAACTTAAAATATATTCTATGGTATATTTGTGATAGAATATGAATGATTTATTGCGGTATGTTCTTTAAGCTTAAAACTGGACAAAATATAAACATAACAAGAATAGTACAATAAATGTATAAAAAAATACAATATTTTTACAATTTTCATCGTTTCCCGAACTGATAAGCTTATTCAGAAGTATATCTAAAGCAGGTTGTAAAGTTTAGTTCTGGAGATCTTGTAACTTTCTAGTGTTATTTTTTAATTATTATATTGAACGAAACTGCCCATAACAGACAGGTGAAGTGTCAAATTATTTACGCTCATTCTGTTCGATGAGGGCTAAAATAAATAGTTGTTTCTTATCACATGATCAGCCAATTAGATCACTGAATCATTTAAGAACAGAAGAGGTAGAGGTGTAAATGACACTAATCATAGTTGTCTCCGCTGAAAGTAATGAATTTCATTATACAGCCAGACCCTGTGGTAAATGAAATGAAGGTGTCATTTGCAGAGTGGAAAATATGGCTTTTCAGAGGGCCTGGCATGCTAATAAGTGTTCTTTTCCACTTAGTGACGAAGGCAATTTGTAAACCACCTCACTTCTCGTTTTACTTAGTAAAACCTCTACAGTTTCAAACCAGCCTTTTGGCTGATGACCTAAACAAATGAACGAAAATTATCTCTTAAAATTTATTATAAATAATTTATGAACAAAGAATTTTTAACATCAATATTTATTCTATATAATAAACAGCTAAGCTGTCATTTCAATCCCGATATTTATTTTTGAATCATTAAAACCACATAATTAGTAAAATTAGTAATTAGTAATTAGTAAAATAGGAAAATCAGACTTTTGAGGTGCTACATCTTCTCTATTTTGCTGTATGGAGCAGAGACATGGACATTGAACAGGAGTATGATTAAACGTATAGAAGCCTTTGAATTGTGGTTGTACCGGAGAATGCTTAAAATATCATGGACAGGGCTTTTCATGCCCTGTCCATGATATTTTACAAACAAATGAAGAAGCTCTGAGACGGATGAAGAAATCCAGAGAAATATTGAACACCATCAAGATCCGTAAACTTCAGTATTTGGGACACGTCATGCGGAATGAGTCCAGATACTCTTTGATACAGCTCATTGTGCAAGGGAAAATAGATGGAAGGAGAGGACCAGGAAGAAGAAGAATATCCTGGCTACACAACCTCCGGGAATGGACCGGAATGACATCTGCTGAACTTTTCCGTACTGCTGTCAGCAAAGTGAGAATTGCCATGCTGGTCGCCAACATCCGAAACGGATAGCGCACTAAAAGAAGAAGAATTAGTAAAAAGTGTGTGTCGCACCTACCCAGTCTTTTCAGGGACAATGGAGATAATGATGCTGGAATTCACTTCAGAATTAACAAATAGATACACACTGAATAAAAGCGCTGGAGTATTTCAATATCCGATGAACTAGCTGTATCCCACGGCTACAACCCATAAATGAGATAATTATATGTTACCGTTTAATGGACCATTAAATATGCTAGTTTCTTTAATTGAAACGTTACCTGTGTTGACTTCTCCTCATTAATCTTTATACTATCCATTTCTTACAACATTCTTAAATGTTTTCGAAATGGATTTGTCTCCTCAAAGACACATATCGGAGAAGTGTCCGTCGCTAAATTCGTTGTATCATCTGAGACCGCTGCCGTATTTACAGATTTATACTATGTATGGTACGTTGTGTAAAACGTATATAAGAGCGGGCTCAAACAGCTGTCTTGAAAAACATCGGAATTAATTAGATAGAAATCGGAAAATACACTATCGTATTTCATTTGGAAGAAACTATTTGAAAGATAGGATTTCAAAATCAAGAAATATTGATATTCTAATTTGAAGTTTTTATAACAGACTCAGATGCCATAAAATTACAGCTGAAACAAACTATTTCAATTCTAGCCTCTTTTGAATACTTTAGAATAGTCTGTGAATTTGATCTACAGCCTAGTACTGTTCTCTAAACCTGAACACTGATGATTTGAAATCAAGTTAACTTTTTCTAGAATAGGTTTAAATCACCTAAATAACATTTTCACGAATAAATTTCAGGTTAAAACTTATTACGGGAAAGTTATTCTTTTTATATTGCTAAATAAATTGTCGCATAAAATCGTACATAAATCTGGCTAAATACTGGAGTGAATTAGTTAGTTCCATAAAATGAATACTTCTGAAAAATATAGATTACAAATGGAAACAGAAATGAGATGAACGACAGGCTACTATTCCCAATCACATTAATTAAATATGTAATTTTGTTTGACTTTAGTTATCTGTTTTTTGTAAAGTACAAAATATTTTAAAACCATATAAAGCTTAACTGAATTTTTAAATGAACAAGCGATGTGAAAATAAAAAATTTATTTAAAGAATATATCCACAGCTAAAATTTAAAGATTTAACTCTATCCAAAAAAATTATAAATAGGCCTGTAAGAAATATTAATGAACTAAAAACGCGTCAAGAAAAATATTCGAATTAAAAATTATGGTAACTGATGCAAATGACAGTAATTTTCAAATTGATTTTACTAAATGTATAAAACTGTTAAATATAAAAATAATAAAAAAACCTTTACTTAACTAAATGAAAGTGATTTTATTGGCTATTCATTTTTTGATTCATATAGATTTATGTTTTATTAGCCTCATCGTGTTTAAAGCCTTTAGTATTTTTGCTGAAAGTATTTAAAAAGATGCATTGTGTGTGTTGCGTAATTTGTCCCACTTTATCTCTTCTTGTTGGACCTACTTATGCAAACTTTAAACACTTACACTAAAGTGGAATGTCTGAAGTCATTTATTTGATTCTGAAGTAGTTTAGTATACGCCTTCAATTTATTTATTTATTTATTTTTTGTTAACTAATTTTATTTTATTTTGCAACTTATAAAAATAAAATCAGCAAATAAGTTCACAGTGTGCATTATTAAAAAAACCACGTTATTGGCTTTGAGGAGGACACTGCCCAGTGATAGTGATCCAGATAACTTTAAAAAAAATTAACTTTTTTGAGACTTTTTATTGAAAATTTAGTATCTGTTATTGCAATAATTTATAATAATTTCTAAATATAGGCCTAAAGCTAAAGATTCCAAATCTAGTATTACTTGATGGAGCTTGTAGTTATCACTACAGTCCTACAATTGGCTAAGAAGATCCCTTGGCCAGAGGCATTTTAAACATCTGTACTGAGTACCTGGTATCGCCCTAATTTACATGTTTCGTATGAGAGAATTAAATATCAATTTTATATTTGTATTACTGTTAGTTGTGTTATTGTATTATGTCTCCACTCCATTGGTTTTTTTGTTATCTTTGTGGAATTCCTGGTGGGTTGTAAGAATTCTACCAGGATATTAAGGGATTGTAATTATTAAGGGATTAGTCTGTCTCTGAACCTGTGGTGCAATTTTAGAAACGTTTCATTGACGCAAGAGACGTGTAAGTCATCGTGTAGTGTTTTACTGGATACGTAACTCAGGGAATCAGTAATGAATCGCAAGAATTTACATTGGAAACGCTGTATTCGTAAAATGGCTTTGATGTACCATAAATCTGGCTGCCATACATCCAAATCTCTGGCGCACATGGCCTTACACGTCAAGAGTTTTGAAGTCATGGGTTTTGATCGCTTGGCTAATAATCAGAATAAATTAAATTCAGTACACTTTGCATAATACTCGCTTATATATTCATGTATATTAATGGAACGCTTTTTCTTATTTTTATTAGTTCTTTTAAATATCAAGTGCCTATTTAAATAAGTTAATTTCTTAATTGAATAAGTCGTTTACCTTAGTAGAATCAGTATTATTATAAATTTATTCATTCATAAATTTAAATTATTCACTGAATGTTTAAATACATCTTACTTGCAAACACTATTTCACTTTCATATTATGAATTAGAGAAAAATTTTGTAGAGAAATGCAAAATGTTTCAAATTTAGGCCTACGCACACACAATTTAGAAAGAAATTACACAATAATCCGAACCAGCTCATCGTTGAACTAGACATAACAGATTTATCAATTGCCCCTATACGAAGACTGAAGCGACTCTGGAGTAGGGATATCATGAGACGTCAAAATTAAAGAAAAATAAAACAAAATAAATAAATAATTAAAAATTAATGAACTAACTTAATGATTACGATTGAAGTACTGTCAATGGGCAGCAATCTCCTCAATGTCTTACAATTGTCAATATTTGTATATCATTTTTTTTAATCAAAATTATTCGTTGTTAATTTTACACAGTTGCAAATAAAAACATCTTGTATAGTCAATAAATGTAGGCCTAATAATAAAAATGCACCAAATAATTAATTTTGTTTTTAAAATAATGTTTGGTAATATCTTGTCATATACATATATTTATTTCATTTTTTTGTAATTTTTAATTTTTATTATAATATTTTATCAAAACTTGTGTAATGTAGTTGCTAATCACCTACATGATGATACGACTTAAAGGAAATATTTTTTAAGTGTATTATATTGAAAAACTTTTGGTTTTTCTTTTATATTTTATACCCAACTGTATAGTAGGCTTACCTACTTAAAACTAATGTATGGATTGAATAAGAAATATCTTTATGGCCAGAAGAGAATATCTTCAATAGTAGGAACCCGGTGAGACTTTAAAATTAGACTGTCAAGTAAAGTGATAATTAAGATAATATTTACGTTTTGTAACTATGTATAACAAAAAATCTTTTTAGGACGTTACTCCGAGAACGTCGTAATTCTGAAGTTAGCGTAGGAAAATGTTATTTATATATGGCATTTATAAATCATTATCTACGATGACGTTAGTTACATAAAAGCTACAGTATTGTCGTAATTTTTTAGACGGAAATCTTTGATTTTTTTATCATGGGGATTTAACACAGCCATACATAAAGAATGCCTGATATACTCGTACATTAAAGTAGGTTTTAGAAATGATTTTTAACCAGTTACTTTTACGTTGATAGACAATTTAGATCATTTGAAAGTAGGAAACTTAAATGTCTTCATTTTTCTTTCAAATTTTGGTGGTTTGATAACTGATGAACATAAGAAAAACAGAAGAGCACAGTCCTCATCGTAAAGTACTTGTGATATGTACAGTTTTGTTCATTTTAATATACCAGTTAGTAAACTAGGTCTCTAAGGCCTCTAGGTCTCTAAGGTCTCTAAGATGATATTGAATCTTGTGGGATGTATGAACTAAATCATCTACTGAAGAAAGAATACTCATATATTCAGAGGAAACAGGCTGTTACAGTTTTAGGAGTTGATGAATGACGAGCCATATAACAGTTGAACCAAAATATTGGAATATAATATTCAAAATATTGGAACCAGAAAGTATGAACCTAACTGACTATCGGTTGCTATATCATTAGCGGAGTTTGCTTCTTTTTCAAAGTTCCGGTTTCTATAACTGAGTAGGACCTGGATCTTACTAGAAAGTTTTTGTCCAAAATATTCTTAGCAGTTGATTTGACCTCCAGTAGAACTTCTTCACCTAAATACTTACGTAAGTCAGTAATTAACAGTTCATTGTAAATCTATTTGGGTTAAATAAACATTATTTTGCTGGTAAATACATAAAAAATACTGAGAGATTACACCAATATCACCTTATTTAGTTGTTAATAAATATAAAATAGTAATAACCGCTTCGTGATAATATGGAAATACTGCAAATATTCCTTTCATATCTAATGTAATTAATGCGGTGAAGGATGATCACTTTGAAGAATTTTATAACTTAATGCTTTGCTATTACTGATCGTAGATTTATTATTATTTAATAAGTTACATAATTTATAACACTATTAATAATGACGAAAGTATCAACTATAACTTTATTGAAAACCTTGGCAGTGTATTCAATAATAGGATTTAAAAGATAGATATTGCTTCTATGAAATCACTTGGATAATAGCCAGTTTATGGACAAGATATTTGGACACCCATCGTGGGATTTACCTGGTAATAATCTTATTAAACTATCGGGTATAGTTACGGTTAAATCTTACCAATCTCACGGTGATTCGTCATAAAGAAATAATATAATAACGTAAAATTACTCAGAAGAGAGCTTTCCTAGTGTAATTATTAATTTGTCAGAATTAAAACTTTAACAAAAATGTAACTAATTTTTTTTTTTGAGAAACAATAAATAAATAATTTTTTTCATAAATTGTAGATAATTTATAATTGATTGATCATTTTTTTCACAACTTTATATTTGCATACGGTACGTTATTGGTAGCACAAAAGAAACCGAGTTTTAAAAATCAGTTGAAAAGGTGGATGCGTTTTACGAAGCACTCAAAATCACTTAGCCCGAAAGAAACTCAGAGCTGAACTTTTTGTCATTAATTTTGATCATTACTGTAGAAAGGGCTGAACATGGAACACAAAACGGGTTTTCATAGAATTAGTACATGTTGGTAGGCTAAATAATATTAAAATTTCCTAAAATTGTATGAATTATAAGATATTGATTAACATAACTCGTTACATTATTAATATAATTGATTACTACGAGCATATTAATTAATACTATACTCAAAGAACTAATTCAATAACATATTTGTATTGAGGATAATTCAAGGAAACTCATTTCATTACTGCATTAAGGAAAATTTAAAAAAAGTTTAAAAATTAATAGAGAAACAGAGCATGATAATTAGAGATTGTATTAATTTCAAACTGATCAAATGAATTTAAAAGTTTTTCCAGTCTACTTTTATAAAATTTTTATTTTTTCGTTATCTGAGCGATTCTTCCCCGATGGAAATCCAGAAATTATCGTGATGTTATATTATTTTTATACATAGCCTAACCACACTCACAAACTTTAATATTTACGTTGTTGTCTGCATTGTTTTTCTCTTCGGAACATTCTCTTTTGAAAACTTCTAGAAGACTAGCTTAGTAACCGTTATAAATAAGTCTGCACTAGTGAATCTCGGATAAGTCTTGTTTGAGAAGTTGTATTATAAAAGTGAATAAAAGTATTTTAACGTTCGAAGTTGCGATATCTTATTATTTTATAATACGAATCTTACGTTAAAATATCTACTTATAACAAATCTTATATTCAAATCATAAATCAAAAATGTTATAAAATTTTATAAAACTATAATAATGAAATAATATTTTTATAAAGTGTTCTTTGTCAAATTTTTATTCATTTATCTGTCGTTTTTTTATTATTTTACTTCGTTTTGAAATAAATTTTATGTCATCTAAACACAGAAATAACTAACGTTATAAACTATAAATAATTTAGGGGACATAAAATGAGAGAAAATAAAATAAACTTGTGATAACGAGCCCATATTTCCTATGAATAAATTTAGTTTTAACTTACAACAAAAATAAAATTCTACAGTAACCCACGTAAAACATATTGATTTATAATCCTATAAAGAAATCGTATAAATTGTACAAAACAGTAATACTTAATAATTTCTTTTTGAATCTAAATACCTGATTAACTATTCATCCTTCATAAATATGTCAGATCGATTGAATTCATTTGAGTATGTACGCTCAAGACGAACACACATTTTTGTGTTACGTAACAGTTAATTATGGTAATGAAAAAATTCTTTAAAATGAAAGTTATGATGAAGAATATCATAACCATAAACATAATAATAAAATACGATAGATTACCGTGGCTACAATAATATTATTATCTACTTAATAATATAATAATGTAAGACCCCCGACTGGTAACGAATAGATTACGAACAGACAATCCGCTGATGAAAGCAGCAGTACAGTACATGGACCAACAATCATGATTTTGTTTAACAACTGATGTCTAACGCAGTAGGCAACACCGTTTATTAGCCTATAAAAAAGCAATGGCAGTGTAGCATACAATGTATGTGTGTAGATACATAGATAGATATAGAAAGTGCACAATACAGTAGCAGTAGACATTGTAGAGGTGAAAGTTCTAACCTTGCAACGCGCCAATAGAATTAGGTATTTATGATCTACATCGGTCTGTACTCAGACATCATATTTGAGTTTATAAAAAATTAACGACATTTTGATACGAGTAAAATTTGAGATCCGCATTTTAAAATAACTTCAGAGATAACTTTTAAAGATACTTTTAGAAGTCTTGTATACTTTTGCATTTTAGATACTCGCATATAAAGTAGCCTACTTGTTGTTATTAAATAATATATAATATAAATTTTATACAATATAGTTTTATAAATATTATAACAAGAACAAATCCAATAGTATTTCATACAAATATTATTTAAAATAATTTTGATAATAAAATCACTTATTAGATCAAATTGGTATTTATCAATTAGTAAAATTTTGTTTTTTTAATTATATATTTAAGTAATCATAGATTGTAATGTAAATTTATTTCCGTAGCATTTAAACTGTAGGCCTATCATTACCAAAAATATATAAAATTAAACAGATTTATGAAGTTAATTTTATAGATGCATCTACAGTAGTATATTGTTGTTTAGGTCAACAGTTGAAAGGCTGGTTTGAACCTCTGGAGGTTTTACTAATTAAAACGAGGAGCGAGATGGTATACCTGCCTTCCTCACTGAGTACAAAAGTAGCCTATGCTTATCAACATGCCAGACCCTCCGAAAAGCATCTACTCTGCACCCTTCAAATGCCACCTTCAGTTCATTCACCAAAGGGTCTGGCTGTATAATGAAATTCATTGCTTTCAGAGAAGATAACTCTGACTAGAGTCTTTTACACCTCTACCTCTTTCGTTCTTAATTAGTTCAGTCATGTAATTGGCTGACCTCATGATAAGAAACAGTAGTATTTTTTGTAGCCATGGAACCAGCAGATTGAGTGCAAATAATTTAAAACTCCCCGTGCCTGTTATGGGTGCCTACAATAGACTATGCCAAAAAAAAACTATAAATTTATTGAAATCAAAAAGTGAATCTAGGGGTTACTCATGAAAGCCCACAATGGTATCATAATTTAGGTTGAGCTATTAATCGATTCATACAACAAAATTCACACTAACACACATTTATTTTATTTATCAACGATTTAAAAATACAACTTGAGAATCTAATGATTTTTTGTACAATGAAAATGGTATTATAATATTAAGGAACTGCCACTCAATAGTGCTTCTCCAACGGTGGATTAATTTTGATTATTTTGTAGCTAAACAATAAATTAGTAAAATTTAGACTAATATTTCTACTTGGATCTCCGGGTAAATTTAGAGATTTTCTAATGAGATAATTTTTATAATTTTTGATCTTGTGTTTCAACCGCTATTAGATGTGTAAAATTATATCGTTGATGTATGCCAAACATAAATCATATTTTTGGAATGAATGTGTGATTGGAAACGTACAAAGGTGTGACAGGTTTTTAAAAGTTTATTTGGACTGAAATCGTTGTATGGGATACACATGAACGCTAAGCGTAGAACTCACTACCATGTGTACCCACGTGAACCCACTAAGTGATCACTACCACAGACTGATACGTTTCAAAATTTCAGATTTATCGTACAGTCACAACTATAGCCGATAAATTTTTAATTAGCCTACAATAATTTCTAAATTTTGTATTTATAACAAACACGTAGAAAATTAAACTGATCAAAATCAGGTAAATCAAACTTTAATTTCGAGTTATACTAGTGGGCGTAATCTCCATTAAGATTTATTTTCTCTTGTTATAAAATTTACTTAAAAATAAATAATTTCAGTTTTAATAATGTTTCAAATTGTTAACTATTTTTATATTTTATCTTTAATTACATAAACACTTTTTATTCTGTTTCCTTAAAAACTTATTCGAATAAATAGGTTTGTGTAACATATTATTTATGTCACAATTACTTAATTTCTTTTATTTTAATTGAACTCGAATAAAAAATACATGGTGTCAATTTACTTTAGTAAAAGAACACCTTCTTTCTTTAATGACCACAACTATTATTAATACAGTAATTACTAAAATATTTTTTAATAATTAGGTAGGTATTTTTAAGTCAAGCGGAATGCCGGTAAGTTTACCTCATTTGTAAAAATTATTCCTAATTTTTTTGGAATATTGTTACGTAAGAAGGCCTACAGATCAAATGTAGTAGAACAAAAATGTTATCTAATGAGATAAAATGCAAAAATTGTTAAAATTCTACTTAAATGAACCAATTTTCATGTGGCTAAGCATAAATTTTCTATTACAATTGAACATTTTCAGTACTTTTTTATAGTATGACTATTCAAAGTACTTTTCCAATTAGCTTTTAACTTATTGTTTTTTATTTGTGCCTGTTACTTAAAACAACAACTATCTACAAATGAAATGATTAAATGTGACATGAATGGCATGAAGAAGATGACCATCGTGACACTTCTTACAAAACCTCTGCTCAATTTTCTCGTAACATCTACTCTGGAGAACGAAGGTAGCTGTGGTGTAAGCATTCTTTTAATTTAGTCATTTTTATGTCTGTCTGTTTTTCTGAGAAATCGTATTTTAATAGCCTTATCAAGTATAACGAAATTTGAATAGCAATTTATTAAATCGCTATATTGGATCGATAAAAAATAAATAAAAAAATATTCGGGATAATTTTTTAAATCTTGAAAATACATAAAAGGTATTCTATAAGGAAATACAAGGAATAAATACAGTTATTTAATGTTATTTATCATATCATTTTCTTTACGGATTTTTATGTTTTTGGTAACGTATACTATTAACAGCTGTATGACTTTTCACTATTTCATTGCTGACTTTGTTGTTTCTAGACTTCAGTAGACATTACCGACTGGGTTGATCTGAAGACCACACAATATTTGAATTAACACCTATACATAAACTACTGGGTTGTAGCCGTTCTATTGATTAAGGATTATTCGGAAAATTATCGATAATTTTTTAACAAATTGTTCGAACCAAGTAAATGCACAAACATCCATGGTTACAAGCTTTAAAACTTGTGTAAGAAGCTGAAAGTATCGTTTAAAACAGTCTATAATATAAAACCGGTATATTTATCAAGAGGAAGACCTTCAACGCAATTTTCTAATGCGGTATTAACAATTATTGGTGAAAGCAACCTTTTCAAATATATGTACTACGGAAATGCAGATAGTACCGACAGATTGTAAAAATATTAAGTTATTGCTTTATAACTAACGACTATGAATCAGGAGTGTAATTGCGATGTAGGAGCCTAATTACTGCCATTATGATAGTTTTATTAGAGATTATTCACCCCAAGAAAAATTATCAAGTGTAATCAATCAGATTAGTGATATTTTTATATATTATTATTGGTCTTGAAGTTCAAACAATACATACAAATTCGCTTATGCAGGCAACGATACACTGTGCATACCGGGTAACCCTGTAAGGAAGCCAATGTTCACGAGAATTTCTCGTAGAAAATCAATGAGGAAGCTGTGGTAATAATTGCCTTATTAAATGAACAAAAGTGTTTATTTTTTTGCTCATTTGCCTATAGTTATAAAATAAAATAATAAATGGTAAACTTTTTAGAAAGTCAACAATCTAAAGACAATTTGTTTACAGATATTTTTAAAATCTGTCATGTGACTACAGGTATAATAATTAAATGTTACATTTTATAATCTAAATCTAAAGACACTTATTCCGTAGGTATAAACCCATAATGAGTCAATATAAAAAATAGTCTAGATTTTTTTAAATTAATTTAACTTCTGATACAATTTTTAAAATTGGTGATTAATTTGGTTTAAGTAGTCATATTGAATTTTATAATATATTTAATTTTGATTGGGGTTTAAATATATCATTCATAACACACTTTTATTTATCTGCGAACTATAAAATATATCTTCTACTTAAACATCCTATGTCTACACTATGAAAACATTAATATTCAGTGGATTTAAATTACTTTATAAAACTTTAGACGCTTTTAAATCATTCATTTAATTAATTAAATCACAGCAGGTGCAGATAATTACTGAATGGGGATATTTTGTCACTTGTTTTAAACCACGTAGCATTTAAGATAAACTTTAATATTCTTGCATTACTTTGATATCTGTGGATGATCTCTTACTTTTTATGGTAATAATACCCAACAGTTGGTTACCATAGCCAATATCCAAATTTTTTATTCATTTATCAACAAATTTTTGTATAGTAATATTTTAATCTTTAAAGATAAAGGAGATCTTCTCTCAGAAGCCAATTCTTGGTGTTCAATTCTTCCTTTTTAATATTTCAGACAAATTTGAGAAGACAAAAATATACTCGTATTTAATCACAAAAATTATCATATACTAAGAAATCTGTCTTAGATAAAATTGAGTTAATTAATGTGTATGTAATTTCTACTAATTTCAATGGAATTGATTTGATTTGTTTGATCTATTTTGGTACTCGGTGAAATTCACGGCTGGAAACCGCCGTCGTGCTTCATGCTTCATCAGCTCGTTTCGGTTAGCAGGTATAGAAAATGAAATAGAATTTTTGGAGCATTTCCTTCACTGCAGGTAGTCAAATAGACTTTGACATTGTGGACGATAAACAAATTTTTTTTATAGTAAGTTAGATCAATTAAATTACTTATTATTTACTAAACACTCAGCTAATACACATCAGTCATGTTTGTAAGTTAATGTTACTAAAATAAAAATTTGGCTCCATTTCTCTTTACAAAAAATAAACGTAAAACACATTATTAATTGTAGTATTAGTGGGAGTACTCAAGAAAATAATTTGAACATCTTGTGAAATTACATTGCATCTGAAAAGGAACTTAATAACCTGAAAATATTCAGATGTCAGGGAAAAATTAATATTCTTCCAATGAATGGTCAAGTAATCTTACAATTTTTTCTTGTAGAAATCAGATGCTCATAAAATATTATTATTATTACACATTAATATTAATCTGTTGTAAATATAAATTTCATAATTAAATTTATTAACAAAATTATTACCACGATTTTAAAAGAACGTTAAATATAACAACTTGAAGAAACAAATAATTTATATTTCTGTAAAATAAATAATAGATAAATTAAACAATTATAATTATAAATTACAAATATAATCATTGTAAACAATGATAGATTAATATAATAAATCTTGTTGACAGTTGTCGTGAGTTTTGATCATTTCAGAAGGTTAACCCGTGATCAGTATCCTTTCAAAAACCGCGTGTCTCTTTGCAATTATTTACCATTCAGTCAATCTATTAATAATTTTCTAGAGACAATTGTTTGTTTGTTTGTTGATAAGTAAATACATAAATTGTCTGAGACCGATTGGTATAGAAAATTATATTTTTTTTAATAACTAACTAGGTTGTATAGGTTGTGATTTTTTTCAATTATGTTACTTTCAAATAAAACAGAATAGGCCTATTTCACAATTTATTGTTAACTACAACCACAAAATATTATAAATAAAAAATAGGGTGTTTATTGTTTATTTTTGTATGTAGTTCGCAATGGAAAAGAAGACTGGGTTAACTTTTTTTGGAGAAAATGCTGTAAGGGCACACCAAAAGATAGAACTCAAAGATAGTAAACGCAGTAGAAAATTATGTAAGTAAACAAAAAGATGTCGGTGCTGGATCAGGTCAAGGACTATCTTTAAAATGATGGCGTTAGTGATGATGACTACGGCGTTTTAGTAACCACCACTTTATTTTTTTATTATTTCTCAAGTTTAAATTAAACTAGTTTAAGATACGCCTATAAAAATTCCAAATAACAAACTTTTTTATTTTTAAGAACACTATGTTTTTACAGAACTATATCTTCATATTGGAAATCAAATAAGTTGATTGGTTATTCAAAATCACATAAAGTAATTATTTCTTATATACTTAATAATTGTGTAATGGAGCAGTAACTAATAGTTGTAGTATGCAAAAGAAACTCTTGCCTGAAATCAACCTCAGGAATGAAACTTTTACTGTACATAAAATACCGCAGGTTCACCGAAGATCGCGTAGAGCACCCCTATTAAAACGGCGGTGCAGCTTCACACTAAACCCGGTTTTCGGGATGAATGGACCCCTCCGTAATGTGCTTGTGCGGTAGAGGATCATACAGTACCATCTTAAGGTGTGCTCTTATGGTCTCGGTGGTTACTCACCCGAAATTACCGGAGGATCACGGTTGACATGAATGCTAAGGTAACTAAATAAATGTAACTAAATTAGTTTTCCTTAGCATTCATGTTATTCAAAAGTTTCCATGTTAATATTATTAACATGAAAACTTTTATCTAAATTAATCAAAATTTCCATGTTAACATGTTCACTATAGAAAATTTTACAGAATTTATTATTCCTAATTAAAACCATTAATGACTGTCTGGTGATATAAATTATAAAGACTCACTTCCTACAACGACTTACGAAAATATTATTGAATAAAATTAACAAAGTAAAAGAATGCGGAAATTATTTCTCAGAAAATTCTACGTATACAGTATTTATTATTTAACACTTAACCGAGTTAGCAATGAATATTCTTAGCCGGTTCTTACAGCAGTATTTTGTAACTGCTACATGTAAACTTGTGTATATATTTACATTATTTAATATAAGGGTTTAAAATTAATTAACAATATTTTATTTCACAAACATAAATAATAATTTGTCAACTAAGTTATTCAGCTACCTTATTGCAAACAAAACATAAAATGCAATTTATTTTGGTTAATGTACTCAACCGAACAAGTTAACATACATTGGATAGCATTCATATGTAAACAGGTTTCTTCTGTAAGTAGCTATGCAAATTTAAAAGCTTTCTAGAACATTCCTTAAATTATTTTTCAAATAATAGGTATATAATATATATCGTATACTTATTTATTCATTCCTCTTTAGTCAATTAACATTTAATGTCATAATTCTGTCAATTGTATAATTAGATACTGTATTTGTTTGTGAATTATGATCTTTCTTATGAAATTGCAGCCTATACGCCGATGGTTAAAACTAAATTAAGTGCTTACATCATTAAAATTTACCTACTATGATATTAAATATTTTCTTATTATTTCCATAAATATAAACATGTATAAATTTTATTAAAGAAAAACAAAATTTACTTTAAGTTAAAATGGTATTTATAAAAATTATTATAATTTTGTAATAAATAATAAACAAGAATACTGATTGCAAATTATTTCATTACATTTATAATTTACCCCATTAAAATCAAGTACACATTAGCGAATCAAAAAATGATAAAAATATTAACTGCCTTGCTTTTACGGACGACCTAGCAATCGTTTCTAGAAATACCGAAATAGTGATTGGCTAACATAAAATTCTGTTAAATGAAAAAGTATTAAATGAACAAACAGAAAAAGCAGGACTATAGATATTCTTTGAAAAAGTTAAACACATAACAAATGTCAAAATAATCCCGCAATACTTGAAAACAATACGGAAAAATTTTGAAAAGGTAATAGTTTCAAGTAACTTGGAAAGAAAATACAACTGAAGACTAGCGAGAAGAAAGCAAACAATTACAGATGAAGAAAAAATATCTATTGCGCTCTGAGAACTCATTACCTGTATAAGAAGAAAACATTTTCGAGACAAGCCAAGATGAGACATATTATTACTGTGATAAAATCTGCGTGTCCGTACGGTAGTGAATGCCTTGAAACGAATGGAAAGGGTGGTCTAAGAGAAACAGGACAATTTGAGGGAATGATCCTCCGCAAGATAATGAATTGGAATATAATAGAACGACAGTACAGGTTACGAACTACTGCACACGAAAAACGAACGGTTAATGGAAAATATCAAAAAGAAGTCTACGAACACCTGTATAGAATAGATGACAACCAATTATCAAAACAAATCTTTAATAGGCCTACATTAAAAAATAAACTAAGGTGTCGCGTACATGGTTTAACAAAGTAAACATAGAGAAAACTGGAACAAAAGGAGAAAATAAATGGATCGTTCCAAATTCAGACACCTGATCAATGATTTCGCAGGCTTCCACAATAAGCAAAAGCCGAACACCGGGTGGATAGAAAAGAGTATAAAAGCCTTATGTGAAAGGATTCTGAATGAGGACTGCAAAAAGAACTTCCAGAAATGTCTAAATTACTGTATATAATCTACAATGATCCTGTACGATAAAATAGCACCCCATTATTTCAAAATCACCTAAAATAATTTCAATAAAGTCATGTAATATAAATCTCAGTTTGTTTTGTTTATTTCATTTTAATTATTAGTAAACTATGAGTATAACGATCAGATGTTTTATCAGTTATTTTAACTTTATCAATTTAATTTTAATTTTTAATTACTTAATTAATTTAATAATTATTTAATTATTAATAAATAAATAATTATTTAATTAATTTTTTGTTTTATCAATTATTGTTATGTGTCTGTATTATTTTATTAGTGTTGAGAAATTCAGTACCTTGCACAAAATGAACATTAGTTTATATACTCTCATTAAACTCTCTAAGGAACTTTTTAACAGGTATCATTCGATTAATGAATAATCAATTTTAACTATTTGAAAATATTGTTAAATTTTTATTTGCTCAATAAAAAATTTATATTTTTTCTCTATTTACAAAACATAAAAACAAATTTGTTTGACTATGGAAAATAGCCTAGTAGGCTATTATTCACGTGATACATTTAATTTACGTTAACGTTTTTACAAACGTTAAGATACACCCCGTATTATTTATAACTTATAATTACATGTATTTATTTACGGTATTCACAATTTTTTCTGATATCCTTACACTAATGGTTTTAGGATAGAAATGGAAGATTAAGGTGAATGAAACTAAGCCAGTCCATGTGAAATTTACTCTTTGTAGTCAAACGGGTCCACCAGTAATACAAAATATTTCTGTGCTCCCAGAGTGAGAAGATGTGAAACTGAGGTTTTATTTGGTCCGCCGACTTATGCGGAAGAAACAGTAACACATTTTTTACGAAAAGAAGTCAATTGGATTTAAAAATGAGAAATATGATTTGTTTAACTGGAAGACGCTTACAACTATCAACTGAATCAAAACTGACGCTATAGAAGACAATTTTAGAGCTTGTGTGGGCGTGTGTGGGATTCAACTCTGGTGGACAACAAAAATTACTAATTTTGAAATTATAGAAAATTTCACACGAAATTTTTACGAACAGTTCTTAGTGTACCATGGTACAAACGAAATAGATATCTGTATAACGATATGTCTTTTCTCTATTTTCTTCTTATTATTAATATTATTTATTACTTATTATTTATTTATAGATTTATTTTAGGGACTTAATTTAGTAAAGGAAGAAATTACATTTTTTAGCAGAGCATTCGAATAAAGACAGAACGGGCATCCGAATCATTTTGCGATAAATTTACTGGATAACACTCTTACGAGGCTTAACAGATCCCTACGATGTGTTAGAATTAGGTATCAGATTTTAACACAATTTACTTTACTTTTGCAAACACATGTAGTAGCCTATTTAATTTTTACTTTTTCTTGCCTATATGAATATATAGGAAGGAAAGTATTGTTTGCATGTCGATTTTTCGAAATCGTGTTTTCACCGGATCTATACATTTTCAGGCCCCTTGAACCCCAAAAACATGTTTTTAGCGATTGGTCTGTGGGTGTGTATATCTGTGTGTCTTTGTGTGTGTGAACAGAATATCTCAAGAACGGAACATCGTACGAAGTTGAAACTTGAAACTTAAGTTAAATACCACTAAAGGATCAGATACGAACATTTTCATCAAAATCGGTCAACTGGAACTAGTAGTTTATTCGTAACGTTTTTCACTTTTTTGCGATTTAAGATTAGGAGTATTATTTTTTTGTCTTTAATTTTGATTACAGTACACTGAACGGCACATTTTACGTATGTGATATTTAAGTATTTAAAGGCTGGTGCGAAATATAACTACAAAGAGAACAGGTATCCAGTGGTACATTTTCCGTTTAGGACTAAAAGTAGTGTCCGTTATTTATTATTAATGTGTAATGTTTTATACTCAATGGTAATTTTATTGCTTATTGTTATTTCTTTCTAAATAAAAGGACAAGTTAAAAATTTTGCAGATTTTATAATAAAAAATGAAAAATAATTATCGACGTGTAGATAAAAGAAACGAAATATAAAATTGTAACGATTTTAAAACACAATTTGTTTTAATAAGTTATTACACTATCAGGGTATAAAACGAGGCTTGTGTACGGTATAGGTCTACTGCCTGGTTAACCCACTTTAAAGTTAAAAATATTTATAATTAAAGGGTTATATGTTTATAACTCAACTCCAATTAACTTTTATGAAGTTTAAATGCTGAAATGAAAGTTATTTGACGGTAATGACAACGTTTTAAGGTAGGTACAATAATAATAATTATTTAATTCGCTTAGAAATTCATAAAAATAACGAACACAAACATTATTAATTCAAACCGTAACTTCTCTTAGTAGGCAATATGTCTATTTTTAGTGAGTTTAAAAGTCAAATGAGAGAATAAATTTTTACTTCGGTTTTAAGTAAATTTAGAAAACATTCTTTTAATGGTTTGGTAATAAGTAAAAGTAGGTTGAAATGAAATAAAAGTCTAATTATATATATTACTCGGTACTTTTGTTTACACAGTTTATTTTACATTAAGCTACTTTGTTTTTGGTAAACAAATTTAAGTTACATTCACTTAGAACTGAATCAGCTACTTTCTCGCTAAATTGTTCCATCCCTTTTCATTTTATAATTTTGTTGGAATAACTATCTTAATTTACTTAAAACTGCACAATTTTTAAGACCTATAGCCTATCTGTGTAATAATAATTTTTCACGATGCAATCATAATTGTATTCATAAAATTTATTTATGACCTTCTTTTCCAGTTTTACATTGATTCCTTATTTTAAAACTGTAAGCCTAAATAGTACGGTATACCTAACTATAGAAATGTTTAACAAAATTCTTTTAAAAAAATGGCGTAGTAAAAGTATATAGCAAAATTTCTTTAAGGCATATAATCTAGCGGAAAATGCATAGGTGAAACACAAAAGAAAAAGAATAAAATACATGAACAAACTATATGAAAATTAAAAAAAAATACGTAGCCTATAGGCCAAACAAAAATTAAGAACAGCAATTTAAAATTGAAACAAAACAGTACGGCAAGTAAAAATAGATCATTTTTAAGTATGAAAAAACCATTATTAATTAGAATTACCATGCGAAACTTGCCCATAACGGACAGGTGGAGTGTCAAATTATTTACACTCAATCTGTTCGTTGCAGGGCTAAATTAAATAGTTTTGTTTCTTATCACATGGTCAGCAAATTATACAACTGAATCATATAAGAACAGAAGAGGTGGAGGTGTAAAATATAGTAATCAGAGTTATCTTCTTTGAAAGTAATGAATTTCATTATAAAGCCAGACCCTGTGGTAAATGAAGTGAAGGTGTCATTTTTGGAGAGTGGAAAAATGTGCTTTTCAAAGGGCTCGGCATGCTAATAAGCGAATTTTTTCACTCAGTGAGGAAGACAATGGTAAACCACCTTACTCCTTGTTTTACAAGGTTCAAACCAGTCTTTTGGCTGATGACCAAAACAACATATGAACATTTTTTATATTAAATAGCAAAATTCTTTTTAAGGTAATATCCGAGTGGATAATTCAAAGAGTGAACACAAAAGCTAAAACTTGTAATATATAAGAACATAGAACAGAACAAACATAAGAAAATTTACAACCTTTGGATTGGTTATACTGCACTTGGTACATTTTATAGTATTTAAATTTAGCTGGTTAACCGTTTATTTTACAGGTGTACATCCAATAAGGTTAATGTATTAAACCTAAGGATTTAACAGAACATAACATTTTTAGTACGAGTTTTATGACTTGAAAGATATTCATATTACAGTGAGTTAATTAAAAAACTTTACAAAAAATCATTTGTGGGTAAAATCATTACAAAAAATCATTACCTGTGTGGGCAAAGTTAGTCTAACAAAATTGTTGAACTTAGTCGTCTCGTATTAGTCATTAGTTTATCTTTCTTCTCTTATATTTCTTATAACAGAAAATTCTAAAGGAAAACGAAAAATTAAAATTAAATTTTTAATTTTAATTTTTAATTTAATTTTAATTTTTTTAATAATTTTTTTTTTTAATTTTTAATTTTTAATTAAATTAAATTTTTGCAAAAGATTCTTCTTTACAAAAGATTTTTTGTATATAGTATTGGTTTTAAATTGTTGTGGGTTCTACACACGCTTGAAAGTTAGGCAGTTGTTAAGATTGCATTCTATCTGATAAAGCGAAAACGGATACAATTTAAATACATTTGATAGTACTGGTTTTTCGGTTGCAAATAAGTTTTTTTAGAATTTTGACGAGGGTTAGTGACTATGGCAGTCAATGCCCGCTAAACACAACAAAATATCCAAATTCACAAATTATATTAACACTTAGTCTTATTTCACGTTATTTTGTACCAGAGTTTATGAAATAAGATGTGCACCTAAATACATATCTAATGTAGACTACCCTTAACATAACGACGGCCAAAAACAACTGAACATCGCCACCAGAATAGTAGCACCATCAAAATTTTCATTCGATTATTTTATGTAATTTGCAAAATATCTTAACGGCTTATACCAATTTTAATTTTATTATTTTTTGCAGAATCCAGAATATGTCCTTCGTACAACTATGTAACGATTTTTTTAAATCCGTTCGGTACAACTCTGTATTTAAGGGCAAACAGAATTTCAATATCAAATAGATTGGTCTAAACTTCAAATTTTTAATTTTTTAGTAGTGTATTTCTGTAACTCAGTACAGTAGCCTAATTCCCTTGGTAAAAATTGTGTACACTGGTTAATACGGATAAACACTTTTAATAATGCACGTAGAAACGCTACCGGCATCAGTAAACACACATGATAGTAGGTTAACAATAACAGAAATTACTACTAACCAGTATTTACTCAAACCGAAATTAATAAGGTTTAAGTTACGTAATTTTTAATTTTGTTAAATACTTCAACGTTAACCCTAAATGATTAAAAGTATGGGTAACTTATTAATACTTAATATAAATATTTATAAATCGTGTAAATAAATTGATTTATTATTAATAAATAACTTAAATTATAATTAAAGTAAAACTGCTTTGTTGTTTGTCGGTTAGGAGAAAGTTGGTTCTTAACAGATATTGCATAATAACTCAGTTAATAGAAGCAGGTAGAGTTTTGTTTAGAGAAAGCGAAATGTTTAATAATGTTAAAATTTACTTATATTTCTTAACATTTTTTTTGCAAAATCCAATTTATTTAAATAAAATGCATTGTTGTATAATTAAAAGAAATGCAGTAATATTTTATTAAGTTTTTTATTAGTTTAGATTTGATTATTTTCAGCTGAATAAAAATAAAATAATTAATTGTATTTACTAAGATAATTTGTAATTCATATATAGGTGATGTTCCCATAATGCTACAATGACCTTTGCCTGGACTGTATTAGGGTTATTGCTGGTATTTTAAAAACAATTAGAAAAAAGTAATTGACATCGGCAATTTTATATTCAATTTAATTCTTTTTTCAGAAAATAAAATCATTTCAGTAAATTATATGAGAAGGGATTTAACAAACATTTCCTGTTAGATGATATATTTTTAAATTAATTATCCTTAAGTGCTTTTTATAGTTTTATGTAGATTTGTACGTCTATTATTTAATTGTTTGAATAACAAAACAACTACAATTAAATCCTCATTAGTAAATTGACAGAAAATTTAAGAAGCTAAATAACATAGATTTGCACAAAAATAATATGGAATGATTGCAGAAAAATGCAACGTGGATTATTAATTCTCATATGTCATATTTTTTTTTTTTTTCTCTTTAATTCTTTATTTACAACTGTAAAACGTTACAACAAGCAAATGTGATGATTATGATAATAATGTAAATGACATGATAGGCATGAGAGGGGTAGGGCCCCCATTGGTGCCTCCCCAAGAATGAAATTTGTATATCAAATTAGCAGGTCTCTACTCCAGCGTCTTTTAAGGCGTCTAGGGGGATTATCAGGTAAATGGACGGAGGAAAGTGAACGCACCAGGGGGTTCTCGTGTTCGTGTGACTTGTCGTGAAAGCGTTTGTATAGGTATTCAATGGAATTTTGTACAAGTGGTGTTTATGTCATATAAGTCTAGAAAAAGTTAAAGCTCTCATCTACAAGAAGTTGTAGATCTGGATTTTTATAATTGGGACTAATTTTTTTTTAAAGTTTGTAAGGTTATGCCAATAAATAACGAAATATATTTATGAATTAAATGAAAATATAATTACTAGTTTCCAATATTTAATAGAAATAAAAAATCTAATAATTTATTTTGTTAGTCATAAAGTTAAATTTATTTCCTGGGTGTAGGTCGGCTGCAAACCACCTGGCTTGAAAAAAATTACCTGCAGGCCTATAAATGGCAAGTAGCATTAGCCAAGATCAATATAACCTAGATTTAGGCTTAACTGCATTTCTGTATCAAAGCACTAAATAAGGCAGATTTCAAAACTTAATACTTGCATTTATTTCATTCTTTTTATTAGCAGAACTAGTAAATAATTTCTTAATCCACAGGTTAGGAAATCAATTTATTTCCCCTTTTAAGTCAGTTTATTACTTTATTCTTACTAATCTTTTAATCGTATAGTTATTAAATACATTGTCAAATCTGTGGAAGTTAGTGACATAAATAGTATCCAGTCATATGCTGCGGTGGCATTTTGATTAAACTAAGTGGGTAATTTATTGCAGTTTATACAAAATTGAATTTCGTAAAATAAACTTGTAGTTTTATGATAACAAAATTATACATTTTGTAAAAAAAAATTGTTTGAAATAAACTTCTTTGAAAAGTTTGTGAAATTTGGTAAACCCAGATAATAGTAGATTCTTTCTACTTACCATAATTTTTTTATGATTTTCGATTAATTTTATTAATAATAATTGTTATTTAATCTTGAAGTTATTACTACTAAATAAAATACATATACTTTGTTATGCAGTTATGCAATAAATCTAACAAAAATTGTAAAAATTTGTTGAAAGTTTTTTTACAACATAACTAGAAGTATATTCATAACCTAGGGACTATACATGCATAACTTACTTCTTTAAACCAAAGAGTTAATTATAATTCAATAAAAGTATTGTAAAAACTAGTCTTTCTTTCATCCTACAATTTTTAGTAAAAAATTTATAAATAAATTTTTATTTTAAACATAAAATCATTTCCTTGTTCACCTTGAATTTGAAGGTAAATGCCATTTCATGAGTTTTTAACGTCTTGGTTAAACGGTTTTGAAGAAATATTTACAGTTACAAAGAAATTAGGCCTATTTAAGATTATTTTAAATTATTTGTAAGCTTATGAATTTATTTTATTCATCATTGAAATGATTAATTAATTTGTGTTGTATAATAAAAGTATTCTCCATGTTTTTACTTTTTCCTTTCTTAATAATCAGGTGTATTTTAATATTTAACTTGTATTCCTAATAAAAGTTTTAAAGTTACAGACTTATTTGACACGTTTCTTCAATGAAAAATTGATTATTTAAATTTGTCTAAGTAAATACACTTTTATTAATAAATAAACTACTACGCAGGCTTTTTTTTACAGAATTTTAGTTCGATATTAACTGTTAAGTGATCTCCCCTCCATCACTAAATCGGCAATAAACTTTTCAAAATCTAAAATGTATTTTAGATTTGGTACGGATCTTAGATGTGTTATCCATTAATTTCAAAACTATTTGAGTTTATTTTTAAAAGCATTTTATAACATATGCCCTGAGCTAGTCGAAAAAATCGATTGTATTTACTTAACTTTGAGAGGATTCGTTTATAATATATTGTCCAGTATAGTTTACGTTAAAAAGTTAGGTTAATAAAAATTTCGATCTAAATCAAGCATTATTATCTAATAAATGGACGACGTTTTTTAGGGAGGGGCAAATCTAAGAGATAGTTAAAACTGTCTAATACTCTATAAACATCTGAACTCATTAAATAATATTCCAATAATTATAGTTTAAATATTTATACATATTATCTTGAAAATATTATATTATTCATTGAAAAAATATGGCTTACAACGATTTATTTTCTACATGAACAATTGTCCATATTGTCTATCAAAAGTTATGTTAAAAATGTAACAAGAAACAGCCGATTATTTGGAACAAAAGTTCTGTAAATGAATATGAGTTTTATATAAGCAAAGAATTGTATTTTTCTAATTACAAATTTGGTTACGAAAGGTGAAATTTTTGTACCTTAACGTAGTAATTAGATGCCTTTGTTGTAATAATTATTTGTCAGTTTACAGCAATTGGATACTGAATACCATATATTATAAATATTAGTTTTTTATGTTAAACATTATAAGTATTTTCCTGGTAAATTTTATGTAGTAAATTTATGTAAACACTGACAATCTACCTGTTTAAAACAAGTTGCTGTTCCATAATTTTATAGATCAACAAATATTTAAATATTTTGTAATAAAACCTTTCGGAATATTGTTTAAAACTGGTTTCCTTATTGTATTTCATTATACTTTTAAATTTCTGTAACTTATTTTTCTTGTTAATATTAGCTTATGTCCTTAAAACTTAATACTTAAGTTTGTTATTGACTAATTATCATCGCATTCGTAGTTGCATAAAATATCTCAAGTTGTATTTATTTTAATTGTTTAAATATTTAATTAACTAACACATATTTAAATACACACTAATTAAACAACACACGCACTACTCACCGGCGTGAAGACATATTGTGAGAAGTACACTACACACCAGAAATCTCCACGTCTCCATCACTGATAGTGGGACGGCCGCCCAACGTTCAACTGCTTTTATATGCGGCCTACATCGCCGCTGTCGAGTTCTCCCATTGGCTATTACCACTCGTCAGCGCAAGCGCAGTCATTCGACCCTCTGACATTGAGGACAGGGGATGACTCAAAATTTGATAACTATTGAAATCTTATCAGTAGATTTATTATTTAAACTATTAACTTCCTGTAAACATAATTTTGATAGCCGATCATTTTTCTTTAATTTTTGTAACAGCACAAAATTATTTTGAGTTACCACCCTTCTCATCTGCCACTCCATGAATCTATAAAAAATATTATTTACTTATTTTATAGTCTTCTTGTAATGTATAGAATATTTTATGAACGATATTATTTTCCAAACTTCCTGTATAGATTTCTTAAATAAGGTATTTTGTCCTTAAAACATTTTTTGTTACAGCAAGATTTTTTTTTAAAAATTACTTCATCCAATTTTTTCTTTATTTCTCCGGGTGACTTTTACTGTGTAGTAACTCTAAAACAAACAAAAATAAATTTAGGATAAATCTGGAAATACTTAAGTTGTAATAAATTAATTAATGTTAAAAAATCATAAATTCTGCCTGATCATTATAAATTTTTGCTGTGCGTCTTAACAGAGACACCAAAAGGTAAACCCAAAACCAGTTTACTGAAATTGTTACACTTTATGTTCTTTGCAATTTTTTTTGACACTTCCAATTGAAATTTAGTATTTGTTATTATATAAATACAACAATTTTTAAATGTGAAGCTAATGTTTCAAAACTTGATTTACGTGAAGGAGCGTGCAGTCATCACCACAGTCCTACAGTCCTACAGCCAAGAAGATCCCTTGGCCAGAGGCGTTTTAAACGTCTGTGCTGAGTACCCGGTATCGCCCTAATGTACATGTTTTATATGAGAGGGTTATCATGTAATTCAAATTTGTCATGCATCTTCTTATATAGTTGTTTCGCGACATCAATATTACGTACCTATGGGATTTGTAAGTCTTTATAAAACATTGAGTTTGTGATGTAAAAAGGGCATTGCCTTATCGTTAGTAGAATCTTGTTTTGAATCGCCTGTATACGTTTCGTGTGTGAAAGTTTACCAGATACCCGAAGTCGAACTCCATATGTCCAGATCAGTCTAAAGACTGTCTTGTAGATTGTTAATTTGTGTGACATGTTTAATAAAAATGCAAAATTTTAAAACAAAACTTTCGATTATTAACATTTACCCTGCATAAACAATATCAATAAACAAGCATCTATACTAATGTTAAGAAGACAAAGCGTGTTTTCGTGCAGGCTAATTTCCAAAATCCTCAGCGGATTTTCATGAAATTTTGACAGCATATTCGTATTTATATTCACAGCACCATTTTATTTTTAAATTTAAAAAATAATAACCTTAAGGACCCTAATGAAGATTCTCATGAATACGTATGCTTGTGTGTGTGTGTCAGTGTGCACATGTGAGTAGGTATTGTTGTTGAAGTATATGAACAAGAGATGTACATGAGGGAATTTATCAAAACATTGTGTGTGTGTGTGTGTGTTTGTTTGTTTGTGTGTGTATGTGTGTGTTTACATTGGAATATACAGTCAATCCAGCAGCTAAAAAATTTCTGTTACATGTTTATTTAAAAAAATTTAATACACAAGTTTTGCGTGCGAAGCCGCGCAGGTTATTCTAGTAATTTTATAAACAGAATTGGAAAATAAAACAGTATTTTCTGGGTTAAAAATTGATGGCAAATCCACGAATTTCTTTTACAATTTTAATTACAATAGCCTTTAACTTTCTGTCTACTAGCACCTTTAAATTGAATATTAACTTTCTGTCTAAAAGTATTTTTTAAAAGTATTTTTTAGACTAAAAGTATTTTTTGGTCGTACGCTTTATAAAATATATGGTTTCACTGCTAGTAGCAATTTGTCTCATATACAAGGAGCTCAATCTAATGTACTCCGGATTATCACCAACTCTCCTTTACGTTATCAATATTACAAAAAATTCTGGTGTGAAACACTCACACTACTTTCTCTTGCCAATAAAAATAATGAACAATATAACTTAATATTAGTAATCAAACATTAGAAATAATCAAAAAGCTAACCTCAAAAAGCACAACCTAATTTTAATCATGAGTGGATGATGCAAAATGAAAACCAACCTTAGTTTGGCTTAACAATACGGAAAATCACTTTTTGACGCTAAATGCTCTGTAGAAAAAAGTGTTTGAAATAAAAGTTGTAGATCTTTAAAGTTCCTATTAATTTGATTACATACACTTTTGTAGTAAAATGCATACTAAAGCCAAAATCTTAAAAAAATCATTTTTTACAGATTATGGAAAAAAACAGAAAATCACTAATTACTGCTAAACTAAACCTTATACAAAAAAATGTTAAAAATTAAAGTTGTATAATTTTAAATTGTCTACAACTTTTATATACACTTTTACCCTAAAATGCATTTTAAGGTCGCAATCATAACAAACCATTTTTTTCTTTGAGAGAACAGCCTCCCCAAGAATTTCAGCAGAAATAGCGCCTACCCTATCTTGCAGAGCATAAAAAATGTAGTAAATGAGGCGATTTTTAAAAACAATCGTAGGATCCGTTTTTGAGAAAATTGCAAAAAAGTGAAAAATGACACGAATAAACTATTACTTCCGGTTGACCGATTGTGATGAAAATGTTTATGTCGGGTCCTCTAGTGGTACCTACTTAAGTTTCAAGTTTCAACTTGGTACGATTTTCTGTTCTTGAGATATTTTGTTCACACAGACACACAGACCAATCGCTAAAAACATGTGTTTTTGGTTTAGGGGTCTGAAAACGTGTATATCCGTTAAAAACTCGATTTCGAAAAATCGACATGAAAAAAAAACTTTCCTTCCAATACATTCATATAGGCTAGAGAAAGTAAAAGGACTACAGACAATTTCAGAAATAAACTGACAAACATAAAAAAGACTTGATTAAAAGAACGCAATCACAACACCTACCTGACGTTCCCCAGAGGAAGTTAAAAAAGAAATGGAGCAGAAATTTACAACAGGATTAATGTTTAATTAAACACATTATGGAAATCACTGTCATAAAATTATAACTACAGTACGCACATAAAAATACGAAGTGTCACGTGAGTGATCAACCTCTTCATGTCACATTTTGTCAATTGTAGTTGTTTTAAGTAACAGGAACAAATAAAAAAGTTTATTAAAAATAAATTAAATTATTTGGCATTTACTGTTCTAATTAGCTGTGTACAGTTATTGCTATTCGTGATTGTATTTTTCTCTTTTCTGACAGAATTTTTTATTTTTAATTCAACTAGGTTTAGCAAATTAAGAGCTTAGTAAGGTATTTATAGCCCTTTTCTTTAATTTTCAATTTACGCATGCGTATTTACATCATTAAGTATGTGCTAGTAATGATCTGTCAATACATGTTAAGTATACAATCTAATGTGTGAACCAAAGAAAGAGGTTATGGGAACTTGTTGTTCGATTTAGTCACGACAAGGGCCGGATTAACTGAGGATAAAACATATGGGAATTTATCTCATCCCATAAAACACTATTTTAATATGTAAACCTACTTAACTAACACGTCATTATTAAACGATTTGTAATTTACTCGTACCAGATAATTAAAACAGTTTTGTACTGAAGAATGTTTTTAATTGCAGTCAACTAAAATTACTATTCCATGAAATTTTAATAGATTAATAACCCAATTATTACTTTTTTAATTAATATTTCAGTAACTTTGTAATTGATTTCCAGTAGTTTTCGTAAGTAACCTAACAAGATTAGTAATTTTTCGTACTGTTTCATTACATAAATTTATTAAGGAAGTACATCAATTCAGACAAAACTGGTAATTTGTAACTTTTCTATAAATTATAAAATAGGTAGCTGTTAAAGACTACTGAATTTTCGTGCAGCAAAATTAAGTGTTCTAACTGGTTTCTTTTCATATTTCCTTGGCTAAAGTTTAACATTTTCAGTCTAAAGGGCCGGCCCGTAGTGTAGTGGTCAGCGCAACTGGCTACTATGCCGGGGTCCCGGGTTCGATTCACAGTTAGGTTTGGCATTTTTTCATCTGTAAATCACCACATATCATTACCTACGCACGAGCCCAAGGCTTATGCAGGCATCATCACTCAATAAAAAAAAATTAAAAAAAAATTAAAATAAAAGAAAAACACCAATTTAATGAGATACCTAAAGAAGGGTACATTATTTAAGTAAATGGGAACGCCTTTGGTAAATTTAACTGAACTGTTTTGTTGTCGAAATTTATGTTGGTAAGGAAAGTGACAAATAATCAGGATATTTTTTATTTTGTAATGCACATAACCTTTAAATTATTCCTTGAATAGAAATTTGCTAATGTACGATATATTAAAGAATTTATATGACCTGTCTTAAAGTACAATTCATCATCATCATCATTATCTGGGTATCCTTCCAGCAGGCCGGGTAGGATTTGAGTGGACGATATGCCTCCATCTATCTCTATCTTGATATACCTTTTGTATTCTGATATCCTGCAGTTTCATTCCTTTTGTTAAGAGATCATCCCTTATTTGGTCAGTCCATCTTCTTCTGGGACGTCCAACGGGTCTCTTTCCAGATACCTCCATGTCCAAGTATTGTCTGGGGATACGTGCCTCTGGCATCTTTTGTACATGTCCAAACCATTTGAGTCTTGCGGTACGTAATCTTTCTTCCATCGTTAAGGTCACCTGCATATCTCTTCTTATATATTCATTTCTGATCTTGTCTCTTCTGGTCTTCTGCAAGGCTGATCTTAAAAATTTCATCTCACATGCCTGTAATTTGCTAATGTCCCCTTTCAATAAGACACAGCTTTCTAGGCCATATGTCATTATTGGAAGAAGATATGTTTTAAACATGGTCTGTTTGGCTCTTATGGGAACTGTATTATCCCAGACTAAGTTCCGCACTTGGTAAAAGAAGGAGGATCCTTTATTCACTCTATTTAGAACTTCTAGCTTAGCACTCCCATCATTTGAGACGACGCTTCCAAGATATCCAAAACCTCCCACACATTCAATCCTTTCTCCATCAAGTTTTATGTTACACTGCGCAGGTGTTCTGCTGACTTTCATTGCTACTGTTTTCTGCCTACTAACAGTTAGTTTGAACTCCTTAAATTTCCTGTTCCAGCAATCCAACTTTTCCTGCACCTCCTGCTCTGTCTCTCCCCAGATGGCCACATCATCTGCAAACACTAATGCATTCAAATTTCCAGGATTTACAGCTTTAATTTCTTTAATAATTACATCCATGAGAGCAATGAAAAGAAGTGGGGAGAGTGCGCTTCCTTGTTGAACACCTCTTTTAGTTCGAAACCATTCCGATCTACCATTTCCAATTTGAATACAGCTTTCACATTCCACATACAACATTTTGATTTTACGAATTAAAGAAGTACAATTATTAATTAAAATTAAAACTAAAGGAAACGTACGTAAACAGTATTTTTACATGTATTCAAAATCTTGAAATCAAAGTACATAATCCTAATTTATAATACAAGTGATCAATAAAATAAAATATAAGAAATCTGCCTAGTAACTAACCTTGACAGTTGGCTGGCCCGTGGTGTAGAAGTCAGATAAAATAGTTTCTATGCTAGAGTTCTCAAGCGATTCCTTGTCAGATCTGGCAATTTTTCATCACTAATTTTTATCTATCACTCTTCATCGTTTTTTGTTACAAGTAACTGAAAAACTGTCGAACGTAAAAACGATTAGCTTCGAGTTTTGTGAGTTTGTAAGCAGCAACCTCTATGGGTAAAAGTTACTCCTTATCGAGACAGCTCTATGCTGGTACCTCTGATTGAAATCAAAATACCAACTGGTAGACAGTGACTCACGTAAAATGTACACCTCAAAACTAATTTTTATCACTAAATAACCACCTCAGACGTTTGTTCCTCCTAATTAAATCTTGGCTTAGTCTACCACTGAAGCAAAAAGTTAACCTGTTTAACGCCTTGCTAAAACCACTGTGCATGTGGAACCACTATTGATGAGGTACAGATCCAGGTAGTTGGTGCTCCTCTTCGAATCAATTTAAACAAGATCCAATTGTTCTAATCTAGATACTTAAAGCTTGCTACACACTAGCCTTGATACGTGAGAAACGGCACTCTTCATTTGGAATTTCACATCATTTACGTAATGGACGTCGCAAGACAGATTTCATGGAACTTGAGACAAAAATGGCAGCTTACGTGCACGGCGAAACTGAGACTTGCTGTTTAAAATCGACGGCGCCAGAAACTCTTATCCAGAATAGTCCTCCATCATAATAACGTGCGTTCTCACACCGTCTCCCAAACCAAGAAGAGTATTCAAATTTTTGGTTGGGAACTAATTGATCACCCATTCTATAATCTCGATATTGCAACTAGCGATAATCTTCTCTTCTTAGACTTGAACCAGTGGCTTGGTGGACAACGTTTTGAAGACGACAGAGAACTCAAAACTAATTTTATCAATGTGTTCAAATCCCAGGCAGCGAACTTCTACGCAGAGAGGTTAAAGAAGCTGGTGCAGTTCAACAAGTACTTTGAAGTTAATGGCGACTATGTAGAAAAAATTAGGTCCGTATGAAACAAAAACCGTCAATAAAATTCTTTGCTGACAAATATTGTTTTATTTATGACCAAACAGACCATACTTTAGGAATACGTCTCGTGTAATGAAGTGCATATTAAATGTATATAATATGACTACATAAAATTAACTTTATGCATCTATAAACTACTACGGTTAAATAAATGACTAATCTGCTATTGATGTATTGTATCTTATTTTATTGTTATTACAAAGTAATTATTTAACGAAGAAATTCATTGGATGACAAAGTTACTTTCGTGAATACTAAAAAGACTGGAAAAAATTTAGAGAGTAATTCTAATAAATTAGACAATACTTCAAATAAGCGAAGCTATTATAATATCATATAGTTAATGCTTTTACACTACTAACCTTGACCTACGAACTGATATTCTATAAAATTGCTTCCTACTAACTATGAATTGTACATGTCATTCAGTTTTCAAGGCGTTGAATGTTTTGTAAAAAATATTATAATGTTATTAAAAATAAAAATATAATAGAGTATGTTTTTGTCTCATTTAAAATAAATATTTCGTATTTAGTAAATTATATTTTGGATTGGTATTGGAAGGTTATATCTGTCAATTTACACCTACTCAACTAGCATTGTACAATCACAGCTTAAGTAGCAATTATTATTATACATTTAAAGACAAGCGTATCAATTTTTAAAATATCATACAGAATTTGTATAAAAATCTGAATTTTCATGCTACTTAATTATTGGCATTACAGTTTTAATCATGTCATTGACTTTTATGTCAGCACATATTAAAAATAATGAGTGTTTTATTGGTGTGTTAACTGCCAATAGTGTAATTACTGAACATAAACACGTTTGGCTACAACTGGGTTTTTTTTTAATATACTTCCGTAATTTGATTAACTTTTAGCAGTTGGCTTTTGGATTAAATACTATGTTAATTTTTTCTTAATTTTGCATCTAGTGTTTTGATATTAACACCATGGTATGAACTGGTAAAATAAAAGTTGTTTTAACGGTATGATAACGAACAGATCAGGTATATTTTGGAACAGATATTCCACTTTCAGAATCTAGGCTGCAACATTACATACCAACAGAATAAATATGCTTACAATAAGATGCACCGATTTCAGTAAATATGTGGAACTGTCCACCGCACCTTAAAAAATAACAACAGCAAAAACACGAGGGTGAGATTTTATAAAACATTAGCAGTGCCGACTCTACTCTATGACAGTAAAACTTGGGTGCTATCAAAGCGAGAGGAGAGTAGATTGCAAGCATCTGAAATGAATTTTTTTCGACATACGTATGGGTGTAGTAGAGAAGATCGTTACAGTAATACCGAGATAAGGACAGAATTCAACATCTTCTCTATAAACGACAAGGTATCTCAGAACAGAATGCAGTGGTTAGAGCATGAAGACAGAATGAGGGAGGATAGGAAACCTAAGCAGACACTGGGCTATAAGCCGGAGGGCAGGAGAGAACGAAGACGCTCGAGAAAGAGATGGACAGATTTGAGAGGTTCGGAACAGGGAGAGATGCCTCATCCTTGAAAGGCAGAAGAAGAAGATGATGATTTGCCAAATTTTAGCCGGGAATCGAACGTCCTTTTAACAGTCAAGTATGTTACCGACTAAACCACCATGCCAACAATTTGCATGTCATATTATGTCATAATGCCCATAACAGACAGGTAGAGTGTTAAATTATATGCACTTAATCTGTTAGTTTCATGGCTACAAAAAATCGATTCTTATCACATGGCCAGCCAATTATATGACTGAATTTATCTCCAATAAATTAAAAATTGTGTGAAACAATAGTAACAGCTCTAATAAATACGAAATATTATTAGGAAAGATCTCAAACAAAACCTATTATAAAAAAATTAATTAAGGACCTTTGAATTTTTTTGAGAACATTTAAAAAATTACCCTGAATGTACAAAAATAAAATCCTTGAATAAGCATATATATATGGATAACATAATCTACAATTTGTTACGTTTACGTCTTATTTTGCCTCATCAGAATGCTTTAGTCACTAGCATGATTAATCCTTCCTAAGGGATCCAACCCCTGCGAGTTTCTCAGTACCTTTTCATACTGACTCACTGACTGTCTTGTTGAGACCTTCAAAGCCCTAATTTCTTTAAATTCCTGTTTTCTTTTATTTTGAGGATGTGGGAGAAGTAGAGTATTTATTTTTTCTTCATTTTATTGATAATACAGTCGATTCCGTTGTCGACAGTTTTTTCGGGAATATCCCAACTTTTCATTTGTTTTAACTAATATAAAGATAAATTCATAGACAAGGTTTTAAGCTATTTTGTTATATTAGTTTAAATCTTTAATACTGTTAATTATATTTTAAAAAGTGTACGTTTTACATAGGTTAATCTGATATTTATGTTTACAGTACTTATTAGGCATATTATAATTATTTTATCTCAATATTTCAATTCATTACAAAATATAAGTTAACATTAGAAATTATTGTAGTAATTTTCTACTAATTACATTTATCAGAATAATCAAAACAACCACACGCTACCAATGATTGAACTAGATTATTTTAAAAGTGAACTCTTTTCCATACACTGGTTTGTGGGAAAATTTTTAATGTGAACTGTAGTAAATGTTTAATAAAAACTAACCTGCATCTCTGTTGTAACAAAACAACTCTTGTAGAACAATGCATCGTTGTTTGTTATAAATTACATTTGTACTAATACTAGTAGTTGCAAGATATCCGTGCGTTATTTCAATTGATATAATTTACTCTGGTAAACATTACTCATTTACGAACAACAGACCTTTGTACATTATTAGCAATTCTTATTTTTGTAATATTTTCATTTCAAGAAAAATTCACATGGCATACTCGTATATTAAGTGTCTTCTGCTTTATTCCTGTCATTCCCCAGTGTTAACAACTTTGTTAGTGTAGCGTTCAGTAAAACGTCTATCGCAGAGTCTTGGGTTCGGTTCCCTTTCAGATTTAGCATTCTTTTATTAAAAACACTTATTTTCATATTATGTTACTCTTGAATGATTACCCTACATTAATGTGTCAAAAGTAGGGCGTAAAAATCTAGTTGTGTTTACGTAATGTATAAGTATCTAACCTCTTTAGGGAATTTTTTGGCCTTCAAGAATTCTTTATACCGCACAGAGATTCATCTGAATTCAGTGCCCAAATGCCTTTCTAAACTACTACTATTTCATCAACTGCTAGAACCTTTTATTAATAAAGGTACGTTTATAAAAAATCTTGGTGGTAAAAATCCAGTCTATTAAAGTTTTATTTACCCACAATGAAATTTTTCATCATGTTTATATCATTTTTAAAAAATTTTTTTTAAATTCACAATAACAATATTTGGCCATTCGCTATTAACTGCCCATAACAGATAGGTGGAGTGTCAAATTATGTATACTCAATCTGTTCGTTGCATGACTAAAAAAATAGTTCTGTTTCTTATCACGTGGTCAGCCAATTATATGACTGAATCATATAAGAACAGAAGAGGTAGAGGTGTAAAAGATACTAATCAGAGTTATCTCCTCTGAAAGTCATGAATTTCATTATACAGCCAGACCCTGTGACGAATGAAGTGAATTTGTCATTTGCAGAGTGGAAAATGGTGCTTCTCAGAGGGCCCGGCACGCTTATAAGCGTACTTTCCACTCAGTGAGGAAGGCACAATAAACCACCTTACTCCTCATTTTACTTAGTAAAACCTCTACAGGTTCAAACCAGCCTTTCGGCTGATGACCTAAACAACAGCTATTAACGTTGTTTTGAAACTGTAGGATGTAATGTGTTAAAAAACTCTAGCCGTTAATTTTGTATTCCGCTTTGCAGTCTATAAAACGGTCACCACGTTTTTCCACGAAGTAAACCTTCACATTATTGTTTTGAACCATCGTTTTGCATTACAGATTAACTACATATAAAATAAATTATAACTGTGAAGTATTATTAAAAAGTTGATTATTTTTAACAACAAAACTTCTGAATTTATAACACTATTAAACAGGGGCTACAGTAGGAAAAAGTTATGAAAACAATTTTGAAATGAACAAATCGGTTTAAAACTTTTATGAATGACTAAAATTGTCATGAACCACAAAATATTGTGGCCTGCTCTATAATTTCTGTTGCAATATGTTATTTTTGCGAATGGTAAAATAAACCTCTAATATTCTCCTTAAAATTAATCCAAGCTGGTGTTCCTCAAGGAAGCTTTTTGTCTCCTATTTTATATTTCATATACACTTCTGATCTCCCACAAAAATGATAACACAACAGTAGCAACATTTCGCCGTTGGAACTGCCATTCAGGCAGTGCACAAGGATCCAAATTGCATCACAAAACTTGCAGCAGCACTTAGAAAGCGTGCAAAATTTTCACAAGAAGTGGCGTATAAGGACAAATAAACAGAGAGTCTGCACATAACATTCCCAGTTAAACGGAAAACATGTCTACTATTGTTTGTAAACAATGTACAGGTTCCACCCTGTGATATAGCAAAATATCTTGGCCTTCACCTGGACAGGACTCTAACGTGGAGGACTCACATATGGAGCAAAAGAAAGCAGCTAAATCTGAAATATCAACAGCTGTATTAATTAGATGCTTTACAAAAAAATATCCAAATTATCGGCACAAACCAACTTATTGATTTATACAACGGTATTTAAACCTGTGCGGATATACGGATTTTAACTGTGGAATACAAGTCACAGTAATACTGAAATAACTCAAAGGTTTCAGTTGAAAACTTTGAAATATTTCAAACTCGCCTTGGTACGTACCCAACACTACAATTTACAAAGAAACGAATACTTCGATAGTACACGAATAAATGCAGAAGTTTTGTACCGGTTACCAATCAGGGCTTGAAAACCATCAGAATCCAGAAGCCATCAACCTCCTGAACAACAGTGAAACACACAGATGATTGCACAAACTACACCTTAAAATATTTGTTTTCGTACTTCTACACCAAGAGCAAACCAACAAATTTGAAATTTACAGTGACACCAGAGGTTATTGCTCACTCACCTTTAATACTTCAAACATATCTACTCATTGTTATGTGAGAGTAGATCGTAGATTTACAGTAATACTAAATAAAATTGAATTTATAAAATGTTGATGAGTGGTATTATTTTTTTCCAGTAATTAAATCATAATTTTATTTTTATTGGTAGCAATATTTAAAATCATTATCTATCATTTTGATTTTTCTGTGCGTCTGTCACATCCAGATGTCAGAAACTGCAAGTGAAAGCAACAAACGGTTTTGAATTACTAATCTACACAAAAAGTTAGAGGGCTGGATTGGGTTTGAAGTTTAGTTTCAACCGATGTGGCCCAAAACCGGAAGTCAAGAAATTGAAGTCGGGATTTGGAAACAAAAATAGTGTCATATAGTTTCTCTTAAAGAGTAGGCCCTACATACAGAAGTCACTAATGGTTTTTGCCATTAAGCAAAGGTAAGCCTATTTAAAAATTTCCACTAGCCATGAGACGCGTCGTCTCATGAAAGGGATTTTATTTACATAACTTGTTTGAGAAGCTAGTCAACCCTGTTTATTAAATCAGCAGCTTGATAAATAATAATGTTAACATATATATATATATATATATATATATATATATAGATTTATGTTGGTTAATAGGTTTTCTTAACTGCATGATCAAATTTATGAAAAATCTAATTTGAAATCAGTTTGAATAAAATTATCAGTCGTATAGCCTACTTTTTAATGATAAATTACGATTATTTTATTTACCTGAATAAAATTTCAACCATAACAATTTTCAAATTGTTGTGCTAAATATACATTACACTTCTGATCTTCCACAAAATGACAACACTACAGTGGCAACATTTGCCGACGACACAGCCATTCAGGCAATACACGAAGATGCACAAATTGCGTCTCATAACTTGCAGCAACACTTAGACAGCGTACAAAATTGGCAAAAAAAGTGGCGTATAAAAACAAATGAACACAAGAGTCTGCACGTCACATTTACACTAAAACGGGAAACATGTTCACCAGTGTTTTTTAACAACGTACAAATTCCACAATCCGATACGGCAAAATATCTTGGCCTCCACCTGGACAGGCGTCTAACATGGAGGACTCACATATGGAACAAACGAAAACAGTTAAATCTTAAATACCAACAGCTGTATTGGATGCTTAATGGAAAATCCAAATTATCGGTTCAAAACAAATTGTTAATTTATAAAACTGTACTTAAACCTGTGTGTACATATGGGATACAACTCTGGGGCACAGCAAGTCACAGTAACATTGAAATAATTCAACGGTTTCAGTCAAAAATACTTCGAAACATCATGGACTCACCTTGGTACATATCCAACACTATATTGCACAGAGACACGAACACTCCCACGGTACACGAAGCTATACAGAAATTTTGCACCAGTTACCAAACAAGACTTGAAAATCATCAGAATCCAGAAGCCATCAATCTGCTAGACAACAGTGGAACACACAGAAGACTATGCAGACTACACCCTACAGATTTATTTTAATACTATGTGATTGTGCAATTTATTTTACATTCCTGGCAAGTTCAATTCAACGATTTACTCACGATTTATACTTACAACACATCTACTCATTGTTCTATGAGAGCAGATCGTAGATTTACAGTTATTCAAAAAAAAAACATACATATTTTATGAAGGGAAAATTTTTCAAAGATTTAGTATTGTTGAATATTCGTATTTTTGTAAATAACACTTAACATGTAATATGTATAACCTACACAAGTACAAATGCCCCCAAAAATTGATTGACTACCTCACAAACTCATCACTGTCTTTTAACTTCCCGATATTACAGAGCAATATTAAACTAGACACATTTGTTCCTTAGTAGATGAATATAAAAACGAAAGAATGTGCTTTTCGACCATTTGAGCTAAGGAGCGAAAAATAAACTTCCAGTAAATATTAATTTTCTATAATAAACACCCTGAAAATACCCAAAAAATAATGTACATTATTTATACGGCATATCAAATTTGGAATAGAAATTGGGAAGGTCATGCTACTGTACAGAACGCAAGAAGAGGTTAACCAGGAATTTGCTTGAAGAAGTCACGGAAAACTGTGTAACAACCTTGACCAGGACAGCCATTTCTATGTTTTATTAATTATAACCAAATATCTGATATTCTTCACGAAATGTTCACTTTTACAAGTCATTAATCTCAACTTTGGAAATTGATTAATTAATTTTAAAATAGAAGAAATGTTGATAAATAACTAATTAAAATAACAAACTACATTTTTCGTAGTTTTTTCTGTAAACATTTATCAAAAAATATACATTAAGTAGTAGGCTACACACACAACGTACAATATTTTTTTTTTTATTTAACGTCCGACTGTTCTGCAATTATTGCTAATGCAGACGGTGAAGGATGAAATGAATTTTTTGTAACGTATGAAAATATGCCGTGTATGAGTGGGATTCGAACCCAAGACCTAAAGTTTACAAAAACAATTGAGATCTCATATCCATGATAACGCCGTTTTAACGTTTAGTTTACCATCTTTTTAGTTAACGTTCATAAACTATAGAATCTACTAAAGCTTAATGAAACTAGAATCACATATTTTAGCATACTGCCTATTCTGTGCTGTGTCAACGCTAGTAGTCATCAAATTGTATAACTTGATTGAAATTTCATACGACGAAAATTTTAAAATCACGATTTTACCCAATACTTGGCCAAATAATGTCGTTATTATTACACAAGGTTTAGAAAAAGTTAATAACGAATTCTAACGCCAGCCGCATTGGCGCAGTTGGTAACGTGCTCGCCTCTCATCATGCGGTCCTGGGTTCGAATCCCACTCAGGCATGGCATATTTTCATACGTTACAAAAAATCATTTCATCCTATATTGCATAAAGTTCCACCTCAACGTCGTCGCTAATGACTGTTGCAGTTGATGCGACGTTAAATAAAAAAAAAATTCTAACGCTGCCTTTATTATTTTATTTATCACTTACATGTGTTTCGGTGGATCCACCATCATCAGAGTATGTTATAACGTTTAAAACTAAAATTCTTTAAAATCTATAAAAGATATTACGTCTTCAGTAATCTGTATAAAATCCACATAAATCTGTATAAAACTAATAACAAATTGTGTGACATTTTCTTGGACATCTGGACAAACCTTTCAGTTTTCCTAGCAGTTTCCGCCCTTTCAGTAATTCACAGCCCAGTGTACTTTATAATATATTATGAAGGCATAAGATATTTCCCTGTTTTGGTATGTAAATTTTGCCTATTTTTTCTTACAGGCAAGTTTCTTTAGTCTGATGAAATATTAATGTAGGCCTAGAAAAAACACTATTTTCTTAAAAAAAGTAATAAATTCACAATAATATAGCTTACTGTATTATTATTTTGGTTTGCAAATACAACAACGTATTTCAACGAAATTTATAAATTCATTAGTTAACTACAAAATATTTTACTAAATAAATGGTATTTTTGCACAAGGTAGACACTCACTACAAACTTTTGTCTAACGATCAAGTCTACAGAGACATAAAACCAATAATAGTGGTCATGCGCAAGAAACTATTGTCGTACTTTGGACATATACTAAGAACACCAAACACCAGACTTTTACGCAGAATAATTGACCTTGAAATGAGACGAAAAACGGACGCTGGTAACGCATACATGTGGCACAAAGAAACCAAAAGGGATTTTCAAGAACTTGGACTACTTCACGAAGATCTAACGGAAAAATCACCCAAATACAAACAGGTCATCAAGGACCACAACCATCGGCTTATGACATAGAAAAGAGAGTATAGGAAGAGGGAATTTTCAAAAGCAGTCAAACAGAAGTGTGCTCAGAACATGAGAATATCACGCCAAAAAGAGACTGAGAGCTTCCAAATTGACTTAAGTGGTCCATTGTGGCTAAACAAGCACTAAAAAAAAAACAAAAAAATGGTTATTTTGGTTTCTTTACCAGAAATTAGCCGGAAATCGAACCGGAAATTTTCCGCTTTATAATCAAGCTCAGTAAGTCTAGCGTTCTACTACTGCGCCGTATGGGGGCGGGCAATAATTATTTTATTTATTTTCTTAATCGCTGTGTTGGAAATACGTTGATGAATACAAAGGTTTTATGTTGTTATAATGTTTGTTATTACACGACAATTTAAGGAAGAAAGAAGATGAATTTAATTTAATGTTACAAGCTGCAAACAATAGTCATTATAATTTCACTTCCTACTAGTGACAAGAAGATAATTGGATAATTAGAAGGTAGGTGTGATAATAACTGAGGTATTTAATTATTCAACACTAGTAAACTTAAAAAAGAACATAAGATAATCGCAAGCAAAATTTAAAAAAAAAATTAAAAATCATATTAAACAGGAACTTGATCGTTTTCTTACATTTTAAAATTATTGTTTTATTTTATAATCACATTTAATTGTAAAATAGTACGTTACATCGTAGTGGTACTACGGTGGCTAACTTCAGTGTCACCTAAGCTATAAAAAATATACTTACTAAGGTTACTACATAAAAGTAGAAGGGTAGTAATCAGTATAAACTACCACACAGACTATTTTTGGAAATATACTTTTACTAGGGAATCTTAACTATGTTTAGTTTAATACAAAGTTGTTTTTTTGTTTTTCATTATGTACATTATTGCCCAAAATGGGTAGGTGGAGTGTTAAATTATTTGCACTTGATCTGCTGGTTCCAGGGCTACAACAAAAGTTTCTTATCACATAGTCAGCCAATTATATGGCTGAACTATTTAAGAACAGAAGAGGTAGAGGTGTAAAAGACACTAGTCCGAATTATCTTCTCTGAGAGTAATGAATTTCTCCATACAGCCAGACCCTGTGGTGAATGAAGTGAGGTGTCATTTGCAGGGTGGAAATTAAGTGTTTTTCGGAGGGTCTGGCATGCTGATATATATACTCTTTCAACTCAGTGAGGAAGGCAATAGTAAACCACCTCACTCCTCGTTTTTACTTAGTAAACCTCTAGAGGTTCAAACCAGCCTTTCGGCTGTTGAGCTAAACAACAATGTACACTACTATAACTATTTTCAGAACTCAGCACTTCTGTTATTAGTTTTATAAATATGTAATTAAATTTTAGTGTAATCCTGTATGTCTATCTACATTTAGGCTAATGTACATTTAATAACAGATACTGCAGAAATTTAAGAAATGCTTTAATTTTATAATAAAAACAAATAATTCTGTAAGAAAGTATTACTAACTTATTAAACAAAAAAGACAACAGAAAAGTTACAAAAATAGAGATCTAGGGTAGAAATCTAAGTTGTGCTAAATTAATAAAAAGCGATGAAATTAGATGTCTGTAATCAATAGAAGGGGAAACGCATTCCGTAACAATTAGTGACTCAAAAATTAGAACACTTCTAGTTTTTCATGATTTAAAATAAATGAAATATGTTTTGTGATAATGAATAAAGTCGTTAGTAGTCTATAGAGGTGCTGGTAAAATAGAATTAAACATATACCAAGATATCTGATTTTTAGCGCTTTTCTTTTAAAAAAATCTGGTTTGAAACACTCACACAACTTTCTCTTGCCAATGCAAATAATTAACAATAAACCTAACATTAGTATTAAAACATTAGAAATGAACAAAAACTAACCTCAAAAACATAACCTTATTTTAATCATGAGTGAATGACGCAAAATGACAATCGAACTCAGTTTGGCTTAAAAATACGGAAAATCACGCTTTCACGCTAAACTAGGCTCTGTAGAGAAAAATGCTCTAAACAAAAGTTGTAGATCTTTTAATTTTCTATAAATTTAATTATATACACTTTTGTCGTAAAATGCATACTAAGACCGAAATGTTAAAAAAATCGATTTTTCTCACGTTTTCGTGAGAAAAAAAAACAGAAAATCGCAAATTACCGCTAAACTAAGCGTTATACAAAAAAATGTTTGAAACAAAAGTTGTAGGTTTTTTAATTCTCTACAACTTTTATTATATAAGTTTTTGCGCTAAAATTTATATTAAAGCCGTAATCTTAAAAAAACAACGTTTTTACGTGAAAACAGCCTCACCGAGAATTTCAGCAAACATGGCGCCTACTCTATCTTGTAGAGAATAAAAAATTGAGTAAATGAGGCGATTTTAAAAAAAATCGTAGGACCCGTTTTTGAGAAAATCGCAAAAAACTGAAAAATTATACGAATAAACTACTACTTCCGGTTGACCGATTTTGATGAAAATGTTCGTGTCGCGTCCGGTAGTGGTATGTAACTTAAGTTTCAAGTTTCAAGTTCGTACGATGTTCCGTTCTTGAGATATTCTGTTCACACACAGACACACACACACACACAGACACACACACACACACACACACACAGACACACACACAGACCAATCGCTAAAAACATGTTTTTTGGGTTCAGGGGGTCTGAAAACGTATAGATCCGGTGAAAACTCGATTTCGAAAAATCGACATGAAAACAATACTTTCCTTCCTATATATTCATATAGGCAAGAGAAAGTAAAAATACCGATTTTTACATGACAGTTTTAGAAAGCGGGTTTGAAGATATTACTCAGTGTCGTCGTACAAAGAAGAATTTGCTAATTTTGTAATTTATTTGAAGTCCCATCAACATTGGGTTATTAACAATTGTGGAATATCCAACGGTGAATTTTAACGCGATAAAATTTTCAACTTTATCAGGATTTTTTTCACAGAAAGTCCCTATTAGACCCAAAGCGGACCCTCCACTTTGTAGCCTAATCGCTTCACCTCGGAGGTAGGTGATATTTACCATTATATATATATATATATATATATATATATATATATATATATATATATATATATATATATATATATATATATATATTACATATTACTATACCACCAAGTGATAAACCATCTCATTTAGTAGGATCTGCTACTTCCCTCCTTTTGTTATTTTTTATTTATAGAAGTTCTAATTAATCTTCTCTGTAATTTTGATATTTTTGTAATATTTTGTTACACAATAAGAAAATCTTATGGCTGGAAATCATATTTATAAAATATGATTTTAAGTATGATCTTATAAAAAGCATTTTTTGGAATAAAAAAATTATCTGAAATACTTTTAAATTAATATTACTTTTACTTTTCAATAGTTCACATCACGTAATTGAATTCATTATTACAAAATTTGTTCGGTGTATTTTTAACAATTTCAAAACTAATCGAATGACATCATCAATTATCTGGAAATACACCAATGTCGCGATTATTTCTTGAAAAAGATCCAACACTTTCATCACATTATATTACAAATTGTATTAAAAATTGAATTAAATGAGACAATTCATGACGCATATCAATGATGAGAAAGGAATGCAAAGTTTACAGTTACTGTAGAAATGTAAAATTCAACATAATCGTCAATGAAGTAGCTGTTGATGTAACTAAAATAATTATAATAAGTAACTAGCTTAAAAATTATAATATCTGTACGTAATGTTTCAGTTATAACTATGGCTAGCTGACCCTTGCGAATTAATTCGTACAATGATACTAATTTGTTCCTAACAACCCAACAATTTTGCAATTAGTACATTAACACTTGTAGTCTTGTTTTGCAATGTTTTATATTAGTTCTGTTTATTTATTTATGATATAAGTTGTGGACCTAAATAAACAATTTCCATCCCTATAACAACCCTTCAAAACAAACTGAACTTCGTAATGCCACCGTTAGAATAGTGCACTATCGAAACTTTAATTCAATTATTTTTTTTTATTTATGTCGCATTATCTTGTCACGTTTTTAATCAGTTTTTCTTTTCAAAGTGTCCGCTTTACAACCTTTTATTTTTTTTTAAATCCGTTTGGTAGAACTCTGTGTTTTAAAGACAAAGAGAATCTTTATTTAAAATATATTGAACTAGATTTTGCGTTTTAAATAAATGACGATGATTTTATTAAATTTAAACTAAGATACAAAAAATTACAAAGAAATATTTATTTTATTGTTTTATTTAGTTAAATATACATTATAATTTACTAATAAGTTAAGCTACGTGCAATAATTTTAACTAAGTGTATTTGTATAGGCCTACGCAATAACTCTTTTTCACAAAGAGTTATGGTATACAAAAAGAAATATATAAAAAATATTTTTACATAAATACCTGAATATAAAATACTATTATAACATTCAAAAGAGTACAAAAATTACGTTAAACAGTTTTAAAAAGCAGTGAATATAAATCACAAAATTAAGTTTACACAAATATTAATAATAATAATAACTGTAATAACAATACGAATTTTTTAATAGTTTTAAAAATAATAAATAGTTAAAAAAATAATAAATAAATAATAGTTTAAAAAAATAATTTTTTTTATTTACATTACGTTTATTTATATATTTTATAAAATAGAGAAAAATGAAGAACTTTTCTTTTATAACTGTTACTGGTTTACAATATATTTTTAACAAATAAAACTTGAATATTTTTATTTTATGGGAGTTGACTGAATAAACTAGCATAGAAACAAAAAATATTGCCGGCCGCATTGGTGAAGTTGGTAACGTGCTCGCCTCTCATCATGCAGTCGTGAGTTCGAATCCCACTCAGGCGCGGCATATTTTCATACGTTACAAAAAATCATTTCTTCCTCCTCTGTTACACCTAAACGTCGTCGCTAATGACGATTACAGTTGATGCGAAAAAAATAGCATAAAAGATAGTAAGGAAAAAACTAACCAGAAAACAGTTATTTTAACTCTCAAAAAAATTTCTGAAGTTCTTGCTCGTAGATTGACAGGATATAATTTCAGTTTGTTTCAATAGATGTGGAGACATAATACTGTGTATATAGGATTAAAGTACATTAATGAAATGGCAGATGATACAGTCTTGCTGGCTGAAACAATGCAGGATCTCCAGGAACTCCTGAATAAGGTTGTTGAAGCCAGCCAACATTTTGGTCTCACCCTCAACACAAGGAAGACAAAGTGCATGGTCATCACCAAGAATGTGGTCCCACATGACGAACACCTGTATGTGGAGGGAGAGCAGTTGGAAAGAGTTATGAAGTACAGCTATCTTGGTATGACGGTGTACAGTAACCTTGATTACTCTACTGAGATCAAAATCCGCATAGAGAGAGCCCGGGCCGCATTTGTGAAAATGAAGAGGATGCTGTGCAACCACAATCTGAGTCTGGACTTGAGAATTCGTGTGCTGAGGTGTTACATCTTTCCGGTGCTGTACTATGGTGCAGAGGCCTGGACTACCAATAGGCAATGTGAACGAAGACTTGAGGCCTTTGAGATGTGGGTTTACAGAAGGATGCACAAAATATCTTGGACAGAGAGAGTCACAAACATGGAAGTCCTAAGGAGGATGCAGAAGGGAATGGAAGTGATGATCGAAATCAAGAAGAGAAAGCTGGTGTACCTCGGCCATGTCTTGAGAGGTCCAAAATATGAAATCCTTCATCTTGTCATCCAGGGAAAGATTATGGGCAAACGATCGGTTGGAAGAAGAAGAACCTCCTGGCTACGGAACCTGCGAGAGTGGTTTAATTTGTCATCCATCGACCTATTTAGAGCTACAGTTTCCAAGGTCAGGATTGCCATGATGCTAGCACACCTTCGTAATGGAGATGCTACATGAAGAAGAGAATGAAATGCCCCTCAAGTCAACAGTGAAATGACTTCTGAAAATACACTATTAGGTTTCTTCTCTTTATTTATCCAGCGTTCCTAGTAGCACAATTTTGTAAGATCTTTTGTTACTTCACGGTTACAAAAAGCCCATAAGAAACTGTTTCCTTAAAGGTAGACTTATAATTCCTGGAATAGGCTCATACGATCGAGCTTGTTGTATTTGTTAATAGAGAAGGCTATTGAAAAGATTTTTGTAGATTGATCACCGATTGAATGTGAGTAATGTACGTACTACCCCAATAAATTAATTATCATTTTATAATAGGTATTCCTTGTTATATCATTGTTTGCTGATTAGAGATTTTATTGTTTTGTTGTTTAGAGACAGAAAACAGTAAAAATGGTATTACAATGTCGTTAAATAGTATGTGCCTATAAGAACAAAATCCTGTTTCCATTCACTGAAATTGTACAGGAATTAAAAGCACCTGTTTCGTTTTAACTGTTTGTTTTACAACTGATAATAAAATATTGTGAATTAAAACAATTAATTCAATAAAAATTTGTTAATGATCCTATTCATAGAGATAAATAGTAAATATAAACACGGCTAGACAAGATTGTTTATAATAACTTTCACTAGGGATGACTGACATCTAGAAATTGGGCTCGTGGGCCAATGAAAAGGAAAGTGGGCGCAATCGGAAGTATTGCCAAGATTTATAAAACTACTGCCATTACTAATAGCAGTAGTTTGTACTAGTTATACTTTCTTTAATTGTATTATATCAGCTATTTATTACAGTATTATCATTGAAACAGAGAGCCGAATGATTGTTCATATTACAAGTTTGCCAGGTTAGTAAATAAATAAGGTAAATTATGATTGGTTAAAATCTATATCGTACAGAAACCGATTAATTGACTTCCGCAATGAGACTGAAGAAGTCTAGTAAATTCACTATTTTGCACACGTATTACCGTTCTCCAAAGCGTCATCGACCAATACTATACTTGACGAAAAAATGTTATGACGTACACCAACTTGACGATTGTGTTTTCACTATATCAATTTTTGTGTTAGTGACCTTCACATTTTGACCCTGCAATTATTTGTTTTTCCAGCACCACTAGTCTAAACCCTCACTTAATTTTTTTCTAGTACAAAGTAAAATGTTCCATTGTTTATTTATTTTTCGACAATTTTTCATTTTATTCGACATCCTTTGAGAACTCCATAGTGTCCAGATTGGTATTAAGACTGTCTTGTAACAATCTACAAGACAGTCTTAAGACCAATCTGGACATATAAAGTTCAACGTTGGTGTTCTTCTAACCCTTCACACACGAAACGTATACAGGCGATTCAAAACAACATTCTACGAACCATAATGCAATGTCCCTTTTACATCACAAACACAATGTTGCACAAAGACTTACAATCCCATACGTAATTGATGTCGCAAAATAACTATACAAGAACATACATGACAACCCTCTCATACAAAACATGTACACTAGGGCGATACCGGGTACTCAGGACAGACTTTTAAAACGCCTCTGGCCAAGGGATCTTCTTGGCCAACTGTAGAACTGTGATGATGACCACACGCTCCTTTAAGTAAGTCAAGTTTTGAAAAATTAGCTTCACGTTTAAATTGTTGTATTTATATAATAACAGATACTAAATTTCAATTGGAAGTGTCAAAAAAATCCTAACTCCGCCATTGCCGGTCGCAAGCCCGGGGCCTCATCACGCAAACGATGAGGAAGGAGGAGCGGGAGAAGTAACACCTCGTTAAAAAACCAGGGTCCATCTGGCTCCGGATGGTAGCACCCTGTGAGGGCCCCTGCCTGGGGCTACTAGGTGAAAAATGGTCAACGACTCTGACGGCAGAAGAGGGAAACTTTTCCCAACGGCAGATGAGGCGGAGGAACCTGGGGGAGTCAACCCTGAGAACAAATCCTGCGGGTTTGGAAGCAGCGAGATGGCGGCCCCATCACCAAACTTGCCCAGCGCAGCGTTCGTACCGCGGCCTGGGGACTTTTCTAATACTGGCAAGCGTCAAATAAAAGCCTCGGATCAGGACTGGACTAATCGGATTACAAATGGAAAACCTAAAAAAAATAGAAATTGGATCGCGGAAACAGTAAAAATTGCTACTTGGAATGTTAGGGGTATTGCAAATAAAGAGATTGAACTGGCACACTTGCTGAAAGAAAACGACATAAAAATAGCAGCAATCACTGAAACAAAAAAGAAATTATCAGGAAGCTGTTACAGAGAGAATTACGTTATGTTGTATAGTGGAGTGGCTGAAACCCAAAGAGCCAGTAAGGGAGTTGCTATATTCATTGATAAATCCTGGGAATCAAAAATTAGAGACTATTCTTATATTAATGCACGATTGATGACTGACAGAATAAGACATGAACGAGGAAATTTCACAATCATTGCAGCTTATAATACAGAAAAAAATAAAGAATCAGAAGACTTTTATAAACAATTACAGAGAGTTATTGACAAAATAAATGTTAATGATGATATATTGGTGCTGGGAGATTTGAATGGAAGACTTGGTCGGCATCCAGTGCAAAAATGCATAGGGACTTTTGGCGAAAATACACTCAATAAAAATGGTAAAAGGTTAAGAGATTTTGTTACCTTTAATGAGCTGAAAGTTACAAATACATTTTTCCGTAAGAAAGACATACATAAATTCACATGGAGTGCAAGAGGTAGCAAATCAATAATAGATTATATCATTGTAAACCAAAAATTGGCAGCCCAGGTGAGAGATGTGAGAGTTTTCAGAGGACAACATTTGCACACAGATCACTACTTACTAGTTGGCAAGATAGATTTGTATAAGCGATGGAAAAAGAAGTTGAGCAGAAATCAGAACCAGAACCCAACTGATGAAACTTTCAAGGTATCGCTGTTGAGAGATGAAAGTATTAGGAACCTCTATCAACAACGTCTCATGAACAGGCTGGTATCTAATCCAACCACAGAGGATGTTGATATTGAATGGAAGAATATATCCAGTGCTATAAAAATGAGTGCCATGGTGGCCCTGGGAAAAAAGAGAAGGATTTCTAGGAAGAAAGGTCCAAGAATATGGAATGAAGAGACAGAAAAATTTGTCAAAGAAAAGCAGAGATTGTACAAGATCTATCTTAACGACCCTTCAGCGGGAAATAAAGCAGCTTATAATAGAGCTAGAAATCAAACAAAGCAGGTGATGAAAAGGGCACACCAGGAATCATGGGAGAGATACACCAATACGGTTGAATAAGATCTCCATGGAAGACAGGAGCTGGTTTTCAAATTCATGAGGATGATGCAAAAACAAAATAGAGAGCTTGTAGAAATAGGTTGTGTGGAAGAAAATGAATGGATTGATCACTATAAAAAATTATGGTTAGATAATGGAAAAAATGAAAATACTATTCCCACTGTATGTGTTTCTTGTCAAGTAGATCAAATTGACATGACAGAGCTACAAGCAGCAATTAAGGCCTCTAAAAATCGGAAAGCAGCAGGACTTAATGGTCTAAATATGGAGCTTTTAAAATATGGAGGAGTGCTACTTCACTTGCGGTTCTTGCATTTATTTAATAGTTGCTGGAAAAATCATGCAGTGCCACAAGAGTGGATGATGTCGAAGGTGATCTCAATATTTAAAAAAGGCGATCGATCAAACCCAGGAAATTATCGAGGAATAAGTCTTCTAGATACAGCATACAAACTATATGCTTCGATCCTAGCAAGGAGATTGCAGGCTATTACTGAATCTCTACTACAAGAAAATCAAATGGGTTTCAGGAAAGGAAGATCCTGCATTGATGCAGTGTTTACACTGAAAATGATTATTGAGAAACGCAGAGAACACAAAATTGTGAAACCCACATGGCATTCGTTGACTGGGAGAAAGCCTTCGATAATGTGGATAGAGAGCTGCTCTGGAACATAATGACAAGGTATGGATACCGTAAACATCTGATTAGCAACATTGGAAATTTATACAATAAAACATCAATAAGGATTACTCTGAAGAATGGAAAATTAACGGTCAGAATAATGACTAATAAGGGAGTGAAACAGGGATGTCCAATTTCACCTGCCTTGTTCAACATTTTTATGTGAACCAGCTTATGTTTGTGTGGCAGCACCAAGTTGACAAGGGTATTTTTCTCACCCGAAATACTTTCCTGAACCATTTAATGTTTGCTGACGACACTGTAATCATACAGGAATCTGAGGACAAGCTGCAAGTTGCGATGCATAGGCTCCGCCTCATAAGCAAATACTTTAATATGAAAATAGCAGCAGGAAAAACAAAAGTCATTGCTTTTCGTGGAAAATGGCCTATAAGATCTAAAATAGTAGTCGAAAACAAAATCTTGGAGCAAGTGTCAAATTTTAAATACTTGGGATGTGACATAACGCATGATTATGACCGGGATCCTCAACAAAAAATATCGAGGTTCAACATGATATGTGGGGCAATAAACCGATCCCTCAGAAGTAGAGCTAAAAAGAACACCCTGCTCAAATTTTATAAAGTAATGGCGATCCCAGCATTGGCTTATGGAAGCGAGACATGGGTCCTTACAAAGAAACAAGAATCAAAAATTCAGGCAGCAAAAATGCGATTCCTGAGCCAGGTGAAAGGTTGTACAAGAGAGGATAGAATCCGAAATGAGGAGATAAGGAGCGAGTGTGATGCCCAGCCACTCTTGAGCATATTGAGAACCTACAGGAAAAATTGGTCAGATCATGTTGTAAGAATGTCACAAGACCGCCTCCCTCGATCTGCGCTGCTCTATAAACCAATCGGAAAGAGAAATATTGGTAGGCCGAGGAAAAGATGGACGCCGGAACAGGCTTGAATAGCCTAATCCATGAAGACGACGACGACGACGAAAAAATCCTTTGAGAACGCTCGATGATTTGTTTTTTTAATAATCTGCGACTTTATTATAGATACTGAAATCACGAGATTGCCTTTTGCATATGGATGGACTGTGAGAAAGGGAAGTGAAATATTTGCAGTGCTGCCAAGCTTAACAGTAAGACACGACTCATACATTTCATTACCGTGCAGTTCTACATACATGTTGTAAGCTGTGGTTTATTCCGTAAAAATATTTTCTTCGTAAACCTTGTAAGAAATAAATGTGACCTGTAATATTGTCTATAACTTAATTACATGACTAGAAATGTTTGATTTACTGTAATTACCAGCTACCTTATTCCACTGGAACAAAGTTTTCTGCGAATGAATCGCCTTCTTTACTATCGCTATCACCGGCGTCTTCACTATCAGTCTCACTAATAGTATCTACCCAACCGTTTCGTTTTTTTACCAGGTGTCAACAAAACTGTTGAAGAATAGGTTCTTCACGTCTTTAATTTCCTTCTTTATTTTTCGAATTGTGGAAAGAGAAACATCACTGTAGTTAGCCACTCACCCATGGCTTTTGCTAAAAGGCAGGGAAGGCATTTTCGTTTAGCTTCAACTTCACAGCATTTTATTACACTGCATGTTTTATTTCGTTCAGCACTGTGAATAGTCTGCCCACGTTTTTGACAAACTAACATTTCTGTTTACGGTAACAAACAGTTTTATTCGTTCAGTTAACCTACCTAAGGTTCCGCGATATACTATATATGGTCAGGGTATAGTATAAGTTGTTGTACTGAAATTAAAGCAGTCGCGCATGCGCACTGATCCTTTCCCCCTTTACCCCTCATTGCAAACAAGGGAAAAATTGTGACTCAAGTAACTATACCCTTACAATTTATAATTTCTTCTTACGAGTTACGACTGAGACAAATTAAATTATCACTAAATTAAACTTCAGGAGACTGACCAGGGATTGACCATTCCAATCCCGAATTACAATACTTGTGTCCCGACGAGATGCCACAACGTCCAACAAATCAGATCAATTGATTTCCCACTCAGCCTATATACAGTACCTCCAATCAGATAAACTGGAATGACCTCGAGGACATAATTGTCTTTTCCGGTTTCTGGTACTATTCTATCACTTATATTTTTTTGACAAATAATTTCCTTAACAATTTCCTTATATCTCATCAATTTTTCTTTGTAAGTCTTCCCAAACCATAAATTTCTGGTAGCATACTCCCAAATTAACGTATATTCTTAAATATATTTCAATTTGATACGACCTCCTCATTAATACAATTTTGTAACAATATAAAGAATTATACTTCATCATCATCGACATCATCTGTCAAGGATTAGGCTCCATGGTTTGTTCCGGAATCCATCTCTTTTTAGGTCTTTCCAAGCCTCGCCTCCCTCAAGGTTTATAATTCCATGCTCGCAGAGGAAGTCTGTGAGCTGGCATGCAAAGTAAATGGTTGGACCAGTTTCTCTTATTTTATATTCCTGATTCTTCCAACAGTGACTGAACATTTAACTCGCCCGAATAGTTTCGTTAAGTACTCTAGCTAACCGGGTACAACCTTTGACTCCCCCAAAAATCTCATTTCAGCAGCCTGGATACGAGATCCACTCCTCTGTAATGATACCCATGTTTCACTCCCATATGTTATGAGTGGTACAGCCATTGCTATATAAAATTTTATTTGGGTGTCATTTCTTGTTTTTTACCTATTGTCCTGCGAATAGAACCGCAGACAGCGCTGAATTTTGGCAGTTTTTCACTCACGTCATCATCTTTGTCAAAGGAAATCTTGAATCCTAAATATTTAAAGTCTCGAACTTGTTCTGTAGTTCGGTTGCCAAGCATAATTTTTGAGCGAACCGGCCATCTTCCCTTGAATGCCATAACCTTTGATTTTTAAACCGATATTCTCGTGCCAAATTCTGCGCTAATGTTGTGCAAATTATAAATGGTAAATTGGAGCCTATCTTCTGTGTCAAAAATAATAACAGTATCTACTCCGTACAGCAATGAATTTAGGAATACATTATTCTAAAGCTGAATGCCTGAGTCAACTAATTAATCTTTTTTTTTAATTTCTTAAGGAAATATTATTGTTGTGTCTGTACAATCATACTTCCTTAAGAAATTAAAAAAATCAAAACCCTTTGGCACTGTTTCCCTCTATACCTACTTTGTTATAAACCAAAATACCTATTACATACTTCTGCTCTCATTCCGAGCTGGTTGATATTCCTGACTTCACTCCTTTTCAATCGCTATTGTGTTTAATTTCTTGTAGCAAATTCAAACCCCTTCCGCATGATATCCAAATTAATTTTCTAATTTTTCTTTTCCATTTCACTCACCCACATGAAGTGCTATTCCTTCCTCCCATGTAAACGTTAATTTCCTCATGATAATTCACTTATCAAATAGAAGCACCCGCTCTTCTGGCATCACCTTAAAATTTCCTTTTAGCTCCAAAACGTTCGGCCCTACCAAAACAGTTCTTGAGAATAGTCTATATGTATTACGAACTTGGTACCCCTTATTTTTTTGCGTTATCTAATAAGTTCGTAATATTAACAGCGTTGGGAAAATTCGCATATGTAGGTGCCGCACTTCTTGGTCTCAAAATGGATGAACGCAATGCACCATAAATCTTCACCCGTTTCCAAAATAATCAGAAAAAACTAGTTTACAACCTTCACCCAGTTATTATTCCCTAATTATATTGTGATTATACCTTGAATTTCTAATAAAGATTACAAAGTAATTATGGTGTTTCATAGATTTTCAACAAATATTGAGAAAACATTCTTACTAGAAAAAACAACGCGTTTATTTTAGTTTTAGAAAATTCCGGTTCATAATTTAAACTCTTTATTTCTTCAACCCGGAAGTTTTGTAAAATTCATTTACTTAAAGATATTTCGAAACTTAAAAAAAGCTTTATAAATATTTCTAGATTTGATAAACAAGAGACTACTGATTAATTATAATTGAAACGAAAGAATAATAAAATAATCAGAATCAACATAAAACTCATATAATAACTCAGTTTTATTGCAAGTAATGTTACAGAATTGTAGAAACAATTTTATGTTCAATAAAAAAAGTCATCAACGTTTTTAACACTGTTCGAAATAAAAATGCCATTAAGAAAATGTCACGAATTAAATGTGATGACGAATATCGTGACTGTAAACATCGCCAAATAAATAAACGTTTTATAATTTTACATAAAAGAAGAAAAACGTAGGAAAAAGAACACGTAGGAGTTCTTCATTAAGATTGACAGATAAACTGGAAGGTAATTTGTTTCATTTCACCTCTTATATGAACTTCCGTTCTGCTTTCGAAGTTCCAGTAAATCATCTACCATAAACAAATTGTCGGTGCTAAGCAAAACTTTCTTTCGTTATTCTGTGAGTGTAAGTGAAAAGTTTATAAATAGATGTAATAAAAGATTTTAAACGCGTTATCTATACATATGTTTTTTTAATCAAGATGTCTGCAAAATGCAGTTTATGTACTGAAAAAGAACATGCCTAGTTGACCTAAAGGTTTCTCTAACACTCGGTGATGTTTATAAGGACGATTCTAGCCTATACTTTTACAATACGCTTTCTTCAGGGTTAAAATTAAAATATTATTGAATTGTTTGATTTTACTAAATCAACCTCCAGCTCAGCCAAGTCAGTCGGCACATAAAAAGCTGATTTGAAACATTGTTGGGTAAGGAAATTACCTGGCAGCCTGCCATTAATGAACTCAATATCTTTCAAAATAACTGTTCTATACCAAATATACCCTCCAAAAACTCAACAAAAACTAATAAATAAACTAAACTACAAAGTTCGGTCATCAAATTGGTCGGTTGTTTTAAAACAAGATTTGAAAAAATAAAAAAATATTTAAAAAAGAGTAAGGTATTGACAGAATTGCACAGTAGATCATGGCATATGTAATCTAGGGTGCCATGTATACAATAATTATATTAGTTTCAGTAATTTTTATTTATGTTGAATTCATTAATTTCACTGATTACTTTAACTGATCTGCAATTATGAGAAATGAGACTATTTTTGAGGTTTATTTCAGTAACTTTATTTCTGCTCAATTATACTTCTTAGATATGAGAACCCACCGGGTTGGTCTAGAGGTAAAGTCGTAGCCACAATTCAGCTGTTTAACAGATGATTTTCGGAGAAGAAGGTTCCTGGTTCAAATTCTAGTAAAGGTACTTACTTTTATTGGGATTTGAATACCAGACAGTGGTTACCGGAGTACTTTGATGGTTGGCGTTCAATTAACCATACTCTCTCAGGAATGGTCAGCCTGAGTAGGTACAATACTACACCTCATTTACACGTCATTTACAAATTATCTTCATTTTATTGGATCATAAGAATGCTTATTGTTCTAAAATTAAACAGATAGCAATTTAAACACATAGGAATTAAAAAAAGATATGAGATCACTTTGATGGTTGGTGTTGAATTAACCATACTCACTCAGGAATGGTCGGCCTGAGTCTGTACAAGAACACACCTTATTTACACGTCATACACAAATCATTCTCATCTCATTGGATCATGAGGTTGCTTATGGTTCTTAAATCGAACAGATAGCAATGTAAACACATAGGAATTAAAAAAAAATATGAGATCACTTTGATGGTTGGTGTTGAATTAACCATACTCACTCAGGAATGTTCGGCCTGAGCCTGTACAAGGACACACCTTATTTACACGTCATACACAAATCATTCTCATCTCATTGGATCATGAGGTTGCTTATGGTTCTTAAATCGAACAGATTGCAATGTAAACACATATGGATTAAAGAAAAAAACATGAGATCACTTTGATGGTTGGTGTTCAGTTAACAATACTCTCTCAGAAATGGTTGGCCTGAGTCTGTACAAGACTACACCTCATTTACACGTCATTTACAAATCATCTTCATTCTATTGGATTATGAGTTTGCTTATTGTTCTTAAATCAAACAGATAGCAATGTAAACACATATGGATAAAAAAAATATGAGATCACTTTGATGGTTGGTGTTCAAGTAACCATACTCACTCAGAAATGGTTGGCCTTAGTGTGTAAATGACTACACCTCATTTGCACATCATAAACAAATCATCCTCATCTTATTGGATCATGAGGTTGCTTATGGATCTTTAATCGAACAGATTGCAATGTAAACACATAAGGATTAAAAAAAGATATGAGATCACTTACGAAGTCGCATATCGAGTACAGATAGCGCATGCATCAAATCAACGTTTACTGACAGTTGAATGTTAACAAAAATATTAATGGATGCATTATATTTTACACGCTTCTGCTTAAAACCAGCTGGAGAACGTTTTCAAATTTTTAACGCACTAATGAAATTTTGAGTAAGAAATAATTAATTTTTTTGCAAAAATAATTTGCCAATATAAGCCTATTTTAGTAAATAGTTTATATTATAGAAGGTCATCGCACGAACGGAATATTTTATAATTTTTATACAACAATAAATATTGTTCTGACAAGAACAATTGTACTTCCTATGTACTTCATAAGCACATTTTCGCTGTCATTAAAAGCCATGGTATATTATCTTAAACAATAGAAATAACAAATTCGATAAACTAATACTTTTAGACAACAAAGCGTAATGCTCTGAAGTAAATCCTTGGGTGTAAGAAAAATTTACACGTATTTTTATTTATTTAATGCCATAGCGATTTTTAATGTATAATAAAAATACCACAATTGTAATTACTACTTAATTTCATATTAGATATTGTATAAGCATATTTTTAACGTTTTAATGTCTTCTAAAGAACTTAAATTGAAATACATGTTTCAAAATAGCTGATTTTTATTGCAATAAGCGACTATTATACAAAGATATAATATTACGTATTTTATATACGAGGTGTGGCTATTAAATAACGAGACTGACGTTGTAAAAAAAAATTTATTTTTATTTTACGAGACATAATCACTTATTGTCACCTTCAATATACCCTCCTTCTCTATCCCTACAACGCTCCATACAAATTTCCCATTGTTGGAAACAGTGCTGGAAGTCATCTTCTGTCAGCTCCTTCAGAACCCGTGCCCCTTTCTCTTTTACAGCTTCCACAGACTCAAATTTGTCCCTTTTAATGCAGATTTCACCTTGCGGAACAAGTAAAAGTCACATGATGCGAGATCTGGTGCATAAGGTGGATGTTCTAACACTGAGATGCTGTACTTGGCTAGGTTTTATCACATGTTATTATCGTTTCCAAAAAATTTGGGTCATTTTCAATTACATACAAAGTGTCAATACAAACATTTTTGAATGGCACGTGTCCTGAAGGAGCTGACAGAAGAAGACGTCCAGCACTGTTTCCAACAATGGAAAATCGCACGGAGCATTGTACGGATAGAGAAGAAGTGTATATTGAAGGTGACAATAAGTGATTATGTATAAAATTAAAATTAAATATTTTACAACGTCAGTCTCGTTATTTAATAGCCACACCTCATATAATATAACCTTTTCTACATAATAACTTCAGAAACATTATTAAACTTAGAGCAAATTTACACGTTTATTTTGTAATACGGTTAAAATAAAGTACAAGTAAATGACAAAAAATTATGTCTGGTTTCATAGAAGACTACAAGTTTTGTCTAGGTGACGTTGACAGGTAGTAATTTTTGATGAAAGGAACATAATTTACAACCTGTTCAAGCAGGAACAATAATTAAATGAATTTACAAAAGTAAATATTGTGGTCTAAGAGTACAACAGCATTATAATTAATATTCTTTACAAAACGAAAAGAATATTTTAATAAAAATACAAAATATAAAAATGTTGATTAATGTACAGAGCTTTTTCTATGGTTCTGAGAAAATATAATGTAAACAGGATACAAACTTTTTTAAATTAATCACATCTCAAATTTATTTTAAATTACATTATTTTTATTTTTATATCTTTAGGTTATTTTTCCGTTTTTTGATTTATTTTCTATTTTGGTGTTCCTTAATATTAAATATTTTCCTTTAATATAGTTTAGGTTATCAACCGAAAGGCTGGTTTGAACTCCAGAGGCTTGGCTTAATAAAACGAGGAGTGAGGCGGTTTACTTTCCCTTCCTCACTGAGTAGAAAAGTATGCTTATCAGCATGCAAAGCCCTTTGTAAAACTTCAACTTTCTACCCTGCAAATGACACCTTTACTTCATTCATCACAGGGTCCCGCTGCATAACGAAATGCATTACTTAGAGGAGATAACTCTGATTATAGTGTCTTTTATACCTCTACCTTTGCTTAATTAGTGCAACTGGCTTCTACGCTGGGGTTCCGGATTTGATTCCCGGTCAGGTCTGGCATTTTTTCATCGCTCATTTTCATGTATCGTCATTCTCCACCGTCTGCATTAGCAGAAACTGTAAACAGTCAGATGTAAAACCAAAAAAAGAAAACTACCTTTTTTGTTCTTAAATGCGTCAGTCATATGATTGGCTGACCATGTGATAAGAAACAGAACTATTTTTTTGTAGCCCTAGAATTAGCAGATTGAGTGCAAATAACAATTTAACTCTCCACCTGCGTGTTATGCCATTCCTCATTAATACTTTTTTTCTAATATCATGAACGCCACAGTTATAAATATTTCAAATTTATTTTTTCAATTATATTTAAAGATGGAGATTACGCCCACTAGCGTAACTCTAATTTAAAAATCTACTGTAGTTCTTGGTCAGGTTACTTTTCTATAGCTTTATTATAAATACAAAATTTATAAATTATTTTCGGCTAATTAAAAAACTTCTATCAGTAATATTTGCTCTTAATTTTTTATTTTGTCTGTACAGTTAAGTCTAAAATTTTGAAAAGTTTCAGTTTATTGTGTTGAATTTTCTTAACAGTAATTACAAGTGTTAAAACATTAAGTTTTTTCACGTTGCACATGATGAATAAATATATCTTCAAAATTTGTTTAAGATTAAAGATAGATCTTATCCTCACTTGACCTGAATCATAAATCATTTCGTTTGAAAATCATGAACCCCATAATTACAAGAATCTTCACTAAACTTCTTCTATAGGCCTACTATTTTTTTGACGGCTTCCACTCATCCCTTACAGCCATCCCAACCTCCATGAAAGAAAATAACAGTGAAGCGGGGAAGATCTACCTGAGTTGAAGGAGTGCAGCAACAGATAGAAATTCTTGAAAACGTTGCACTTACCTATCGGGACGTAAATCCAGGGGATTTCAAAAGAAAAACACTTAACTAACTACATATGCCAATAAACCTATAAGTAAACTTATAGGATTATGATAATAATTATTTTTTTGGTGGCCTCCACATCACCCGTTATAGCCATCCCTATAATAATAATAATCCTATAAATAATAATAACAATAATGAAATGAAATGAAATATCTTTATTATCATCAGTTATTTTTGGATTCTGATATGTCAACAGTCTGACAACATCAGGTACCCATACATATACGTATACATACAATAAAAAATAAACAAAAATTAGATTACTGTAACTCTTAAACTAATTTACCTAGATTTACGCCACTGTAGAGAATATCCATAACAACTTTTTAAGCATATTGATATCCTTACCTTAATTATCATTTTGTAACCACACTTTTACCTTCCTTTTAAAAATCAGTAAATTTTCTACAATTAACTATAATAATAATAATAATAATTTTCTTCTTATTATTATTATTATTATCAAGGATTAGGCATAAGCCTGTTCCGAACTCACAAACCATCCTGTACTTCTACTACCCAAACACGAGATATTCTAACCCGTACATCTCGACTACAACCATCTTCTTCATGGTCTCTCACCTCCCTTCTTCCAATGGGAACATATTCCGTTACTTTTAAGGGTATTTTCTTCTCTGTCCGTTCCAAATGTTGCCTCCATTGTTTACGGTACTCCTTCACTTTCTCATTCAAGCTAAATACACCCAACTCAGATCTAATTTCCTCGTTTTGTATTAAATCCAGCCTCGAGCAGCCCTTCACCTTTCTAAAATACCTCATTTCAGCTGCTTGTATCCTACTTTCTTGGCGTTTCGTGGTAATCCATGACTCACTTCAATAAAATAAATAATAATAATAATTATTAAATTTATTAAATTATGATAGTTAATTAACAGCATCTTAAAAGTCAATTAATATTGTCAAAAATATTTTGTTAAGTAATATTTTATTTAAAATATTACCTATTAAAATCTATTGAGAGTAATTTATAATGTTTTTACCACTCACTGCTTTCAGGTACTTTTATAATACATTTTATTTCTATAACAGTTATTCAATAATAAATTAAAATTATAAACTTATTACCATGTAACTGATTGATGAATAGGGTATGGTTTTTATGTAATATACATGTACGCTTACTACTACAGTATTTATCACTATTAATTTGTGTTTACTACTAATTTTTTGTTAAAATTTAAAGTTAACGTACGGTTTCAGGAAAGTAACTCAGAAAAAATGAGTTGAAATTTAAATAGACATTCAAATATCCATGAATCATAAAATTATTTAATAAATTTAAATCTGTTATGATATAACAAATTTTCACCATAAATTATAATATTAATATAATTCTTCTAAGAAAAAATAAAATATAAGATTAAGAGTAAATGATGATTTAGTAAATGTGATATCATCGTATTAGAAAGTGGAATAAAATAAATTATGAACACGATTAAAATGAGTTAACGGCTAGCCAGATACGCTAACCGATGTAATGTAATAATGTAGGTAATAAATTTGTAACTTAACAAATGGGTGACCACCAACGAAACTGAACTTGACCAAATGTAAAATGAAGGTCAAAATACCGTAATAGGTATAAAGAAGTCCGTTGAAGTTATAGTTAAAGTAATTGTGAAATGCAACGAACGTAAATCTGATTACTCATACGTTCATGCACTCGTGCTTTTCCTACATATGTATTAATTTTATAATGCGTTCAAACAATCTCCAGTATTTTCACTTTTTGTTTGTATTATATTAACTAATTTAATTAAGTAATTATGAAAGTAATGTTATAAAAACCAAAATGTTGAAAGAAGTGAAATTACTTTAAATCTAACTTAGATTGTTAAGTAATTGTAAACACAAGTAATTATGTGTGAAATAATAAATAATATTTGAGTTAAATTAGCATCATAAGGACTTTTATTAAATTTTAAGTTCAATGAAAAATTGGTTGTTATGGCACAAATTTTTGAACAATATCTTTTAAATAATTAGCATACTTTATTTTGAATTCTATCACTAAATCTAAGTTTCTCTGCACTTATTGGTTTTAATTTAATTTTTTTTATACTTTTCTCAATCGTAGAGTATTATCATAACAGGGTACAATTAGTAACCTTTGTTGTAAAGCTAAATCACTTACTACATTAAATACAGTATTTTAATATAATAGGTATTTCAAAACTGAGTCAAAATAAATATATAATCGTAGATTGTTTTGTAACATTTTTATTCAAAATAAATAGAATCTGTTAATATATATTATTTTTAATAATTTTAAAATTTTATGCTATTGTTTCCAAAATATAATTTACTTGTTGGAGCTGACAGTTATAACTTTAGTCCTAAAATTGGCCTTCCCCAAGAAGATCCCATCGGTATCGCCATGTACGAGAGAGCCATGTAATTTAAATTTGTTGTGCATCGTCTTCTATTGCTGTTTCGCGAAGTCAGTTAAAGGTGGTATAGTTACTCTTTGTAGCATCAGGTCTATGACATAAAAGAAGAATTGTGTTATCTATCTTCTTGTTAAAAATCTTCTTTTTTGTATCGCTTGTATAGTCGTTTCGTGGGTGAAGCTTTAACATACCCCAAAGTTGAACTCTGGTTTTCTTAAAAAATATTTATTTTATTAAATTTAAAATATAACTCAGCCATGGCCGGTCACAAGCCCGGGACTCATCTAGCAAGAGATGGGGAATGAGGAGTGAGAGGAGTAACAACCTCGTAAAAAAACCAGGGTCCATCTGGCTCCGGATGGTAGCACCCTGTTATAGGGCCCCTGCCTAGGGTTACTAGGTGACAACTGGCCAACGGTCTCAAAGGCGGAGAAGGAAGAAATTCCCAACGGTAGAGAGAGCGGAAGAGCATAGGGGAGAAAACCCCGAATAGAAATCAAGGGTAGACAAAGCTCTTTAAGTCATGGAGAAGGCAATTTGTCTAGGAGATGGTAAACTTTACACAAATTCCCTGGCCCTCCAGGTTGGGGGTTGCACAGTAGGGTGGTATCCTACTTGCACAAAATTAGCAAACTCACAGTCTTACAGATAGCCTCGGAAATCGGACAGGAAACTCAGGAAATTTAAAAAGGAAATGCTTAAAAGAAAAACGATTTGGAATAATTGATAATTTGAATTTAGCAGTGTGGAATGTTAGAGGACTTCATGGAAAAGAAGCTTTATTAGGTACGGAATTGGAAAAAAAGAAAGTAAATGTAGCTGTAATTCCGGAAACAAAAAAGAAACTTCAAGGAACGATGGTGTTGGAGAAATATTCACTCATATACAGTGGGGTTAAAAGGAATGAGAGGGCAAGTAAAGGAATAGCTCTGATGGTGGATGAGAAATGGATGAATAAATTGAAAAACTATAAAATGATAAATGAGAGAATAATAGTAGCACAGTTCAAAATACATCGAGGGAATTTGACAGTTGTTGGCGTGTATGCACCAGAGGAAGGTAAAAAAGAAGAAACTGAAAAATTTTATGAAATTTTACAGAGAACTGTCAATGATTATAAACAAGACTATTTGATTGTTGCTGGGGATTTCAACGCACGCACTGGAAATCATCCAATACCTCAAGTCTTGGGAATACATGGGGAAAACATCTTGAATAACAATGGTAGAGAATTGCTTGATTTTGCCACTTATAATGGTTTCAAGATAACTAACTCATTTTTTCAAGAAAAGAGACATCCATAAATACACCTGGAGTGCCAGAGGAAGCCGTTCTATCATTGATTTGGTTTTGGTGAATAATCGACTTGGTCCATTGGTAAGGGATACTACAGTGTTCAGAGGCAGTGATGTAGGATCTGATCACTTTTTGTTGATATCAAAGATACAGATAATTGCTCCTTGGAGGAGGATGAAATGTACTCAAAAGGCTAAGCAAGATCGAGTTTTTAAAATACATTTACTCCAAGATGAGGGTATCAAGATTTTATACCAGAATAGACTGAATCAGTATCTTGGAAATTCACCCACAAGTGAAAATATCGATGAAGAATGGAATAATATAAAAGATGCAATGTTTTCAGCAGCAAATGAAGCTTTAGGCACTCGTAACAAATTCAGGAAACAGAAAGGGATGAAAATATGGAACCAAGAAATGGAAGAGGCTGTAGCCACAAAACATGAATCATACTTGAAATACTTACAGAATCCGTCAGATGAAAATGAAAGAGATTATAAACAAAAGAGAAATTTCGCAAAGGCAGTGGTGCGTAGAACTTGAAGAGATTCCTGGGAAACATTTGTTAGTCGAATTGAAGATGACATTCATGGACGACAGACCATGGCTTACAAAATCATGAGACACCTAAATTCAGAAAACAAGGATACTCTGCAAATAAATCCTATTGAAAAGAAAGAATGGGTGGATCATTATAGAAAGTTATGGTGGGACCCGCAACAAGAACAAGACAAATTTGTCGAAGAATTGCAGCAGGATGAGATAGATGGGATAGATTTGTTGACACTGGATGAATTGAATATGGCGTTGAAAGAATTAAAAAATAGAAAGGCAACGGGACTTGAGGGTATCAATGCTGAATTATTTAAGTGTGGAGGAATATTTTTAAATCTCAGATTAATACACTTTTTCAATATGTGTTGGACGAGGCGAGTGATTCCCAAGAGTTGGAATGTTGCAGTTGTAACGTCTATCTTCAAAAAAGGCGACAAAACAAAGTGCAATAATTATAGGGGACTAAGCATTTTGAATACTGGATACAGACTCTACAGTAGAATAATAAACCGCAGATTACGAATTATAGTAGAAAACTTGATCTCGGATGTGCAATGTGGTTTTCGGATTGGAAGGTCCTGCATGGATAATGTTTTTACAGTTCAACAAATGATAGAAAAAAGGCGTGAATTTAATTTGGAAACCCACCTCGCCTTTGTAGACATCGAGAAAGCATTTGACTCTGTAGAAAGAAAATGTGGCAGGTTCTAAGAAATTATGGCATACCAAGACAATTGATTGAAGTTATCAAGAGCTTATATTTATCATCATCAATAGCTATTAAAACATCAAGAACACTCTCAGAGGAAATATTGATAAACAAAGGATTAAGACAGGGATGTAGCCTCTCTCCAACACTATATAATTTATATGTAGATGAAGTTTTAGGAAAATGGAAGGAGAAGGTAAATACAGGAATAATGATTGGACGTGAGTGTTTTATAAATACACTTCTATTTGCAGATGACCAAACCTGATACAGGAAACAGAAGACGACCTGCAATACTCCATATACCAACTGACTAAAGTATGTGAAGAGTATGACCTTCGTATCTCAGCGGCAAAAACTAAAGTGATGGCTTTCAAAGGGAAATGGCCGGTTCGAACGAAGATAGTGGTTAGAGATTCAGTTTTGGAGCAAGTTTCTGCTTTTACATACTTGAGCTGTACACTCACCTATGAGAAAGACGTAGATGTTTCGAATAAAATAAATAAATTCCAATATCTTTGCGGAACAATCCATAGGAGATTGAAGAACAAAGCAAGGAGAGAAACGAAACTGAAATTCTACCAGACCATGGCCATCCCAATATTGTTGTATGGAAGTGAAGCATGGGTTCTCGGTAAAAAGGAAGCAAGCAGAATTCAGGCAGCCGAAATGCGCTTTCTAAGGAATGTTAAAGGCTGTACAAGATTGGATCTCTTGCGAAATGAAGATATTCGAAGTGAACTAAAGGTGGAGTCATTGACCGGGATGATGGAGAAGTATCGAGTCAAATGGATAGAACATCTGGAAAGAATGCCATCTGATAGAATCCCCTTTCAGGCTCTGAAATATAAACCAACAGGAAGAAGAGATATTGGAAGGCCTAGGAAAAGATGGGAACAAAACTAGAAATTAAAAAAATTAAAAAGTAATCGACAAACTTAAAAAATTAACAGAAGGAGGCGATCTTATAGACCGGAACAGGCAGACATGCCTATGCCGTGGATGTCAGAAGAAGAAGAAGAAGAATTTAAAATATGATACAATTAACATAAATTTTAATTAAGAGAGGCTTCGGTACAGCTCAGTCATTCAGGAAGTTACTATTAATTGCCACAAAACACTGTTTACTGTTTAGGCGAACAACTTTATATTGTGACCAACTGATAGCCCAACATGAAAAAACTCACTGCGGTTTCCTATTCAAATTCATTTCAATAAAATTGAGTAGTTTTCAATCGTGTACTAATTCTGACTAAAACATACCCAAAGAGCTAAAAAGCATTTATACAAATTTTTAATTCACACAAATTTTTGTTCGTTTTAAATATTTAAAATGTTTATTGTAATGTATGAATATTAAAAATCATATCGTGGATAGATATTTACAAAATATTTTGAGAATAAAAATATCAAATTTTAGCAAGACTCTTTTTGCTGATTTAAAGACTTAGTTTTTGACTTAGTTCAAAACACTTAGTTTTTACTAAACCGAACCTGTAAACATTATAGCTGACATAAAACTGTCTTATATCTTTCAGCATAATCTTGAAGAATATTTTAAAATACCTACATGTAGGTATTTAAAATATAAATTTTATGACTTAGTGTATAACCTTGTTTTATTATCAATTAACAGTTACAAAGATGTGTTAAATAAATTCGCAGCTGCGATTATTGAGTCTTCTTTGTGGTTTTGTTCTTGCACATGTGAAAGTGAGCGGTATTGCTTAACGCATATAACTTAATACATTATATTATTATTATAATATATTTTGTATAGCACAATATGTTAGGAGATAAATATTTCAACATTATCTTATTTCAATTTATATTTAACCGGATTAAGGCTATACATATTTATATTATTTATACACTTGCTTTGTACGAATTGAACAACAAAGATCGTGTTTATTTCGATCGCTAGTAGAGCGCACTGCCTAAAATATTGTCTATGATAATATGAAAGTAACATAACAAGAAACAAGGTGTACCGTTTTGTCGGATGGTATCGTGTAAGGTCGTAAGGTGTTGTACGTTAAACTGTTTTAAAGTGAAGGGTTAGAATGCCAGACGTTTCTCACAGCGTTACAGGCAGAATCTTATTTTATAACACAACGATTCTGTAGGCTATAAATTGGTCATGCATTCTATATTGTTTTCTACACCGTGTTTTTTTAAATCTATTAAGATTTAACCTTAACCTATTTTTCTAATATCAAATGTAACCTAATGAACAACAATATTTTCCGGATGAGACATTTTTCTACCTCTATCACATCTTACATCACATTTACCTTACGGCAAGGTGACTGCCCATCTGTTCACCTTGGCAATGAAGATAATCCTCAATAAAGGTGTGCTAAATATTTAGGTTTTCAGTTGCAGAGAAAAATCTGTTGGAGGAAAAATTTAAAGGCCAAGAGGAAAGTTTGATATCAAGTTATCCAAGATTAACTACATGTTAGACAGTAGGACACTGCTAGTTAAATACTACATCCAGATGATCCAACAGTTTCAAGACAAAGTATTCTTTCTCTGATGCTACCTGTAATTTTGATGTAACTTTAATTGAAATAGCTGAAATAATTATTAATTTTAAATTTTTTTGTCAACAAATTAATTTATTTAAAAGTTCAGACATGTAATAATTTCTTTAAAATTATGTTTGTTTTTTTATAACTCATCAAAGTTTCGGAATTGTAATCGCATAGATCGGCTGTAGTTACAGTTTTAATTTTTTAAAGCTGTAATCTTACGCATCAGGGAAAACAGTATAATTTTTGGGGGTAATCTATACTAATATTATAAAGATGTTATGTTTGTTTAATTGTATTAGGTAGTCTCAAAAACTACCGAATCTATTTCAAAAAATGCTTTCACTATTGGAAGCTTAGAGCTTCATGAGCAAAATAGACTATAATATAACATTACGTAATTTTTAAGTTTTAGGTTTGGCCAAAATTCATCCGTATTTTTCAATACTTACCAATAGTGAAGGAATAAAAACGTTAATCATAAGTAACTACATTAATTATTTTGAAAGCCATTTGAATCCAAAGGGTATTAATCTACTTAAAAATAGTGAAGATGTAAAGGAATTTAGGGTGAAGGGATAAGTTAGAACTAGAAAACTGATAAAAATTCTTACAAACACCAAAACATTATTCATATTACAGTAAAATTAATACAGATAATCGGATTATTCTACACATCAAAATTAAATTATATAAATAAATAAACTATAAAAGATGGGCCTACGTGAAACTACTACTGGTTTGCGATGACTGAGTGACAAAACCTTACAAACCCCTATAATTCGTATGTTAACTGATTTTCATACGAAACAGTAAAAAACACTATCAAACTAATCATTCTTTGATATTAATTTTTAATCGAAACAAAATTTATAATCTACTGTGATGCAGATTAATAATTATTATAATTTTTTATAATGAATAATTTTATGAACTTGTATTTAGAAACCCCTCCTGGATAAACGACTTTTATATAATAAAATGTCATATCTAGGTAAATCTACTCTAAAAACAGCATGAAAAGAAATACGTTAATAATTGACCTGTTATTGTTTTATAATTTTTATTTAAATCACTTGTAATATATAATATTGTCTGGTGGATTGTTTTACTTAAGTAAAGGATTTAAGATTTGTGTGGATGGTGTGGTTTGAAATGCATGTAGGAGCTTTTACAACAGTTAAACTGTCCGCAGGATTCTTCAATTAAAACGTTGTAGTTTAGCCAAAACCTCGGTTTTGGCTGAATTATAGATCTGGCACCCGTACAACCAACTACATTTGTTTGATTAAGAATTCATAAAGCAGTACTTTTCGATAAAGGAGTAATTTTGATTGTCGAGACAGAAACTGTTCAGCTATTTGACCTTATTATCTCTAGCTCTGTGCTCCACATTTACATATTTGTTCCACGTAAGCCTTTTCCCCATAGTATTTATTATAGTCAATTGAAAGTCGACCCAAACAAATATAGTTTAAAAATCAATTCTACATTGTCAGCTGTGGATAATTTTCTTCAATTACCTAATCTAATCGATTAAATTAACTTGATTATATCTTCCATATTTCAATTTACTACTACCAAGGATTGAAAATAAATAACATAAACTAACTTGTTAATATTATAAGTTAATACTGGGTTAAAATTAATATCAAATTGGTTTTATTATTATTACTATTAAAGCTATTATAGGTTGGTCATATTGAATTTACTTGCTAACAATATTGATTCTAATGTTAATCGGATGTCAAGGTTTGCCACTTTCTTCACACCTATATCAAAACGTAATCATTTTATATTTATAATTAATAATATATTTTATTAATATTATTGTTTGTTTAACTGCATACAATATACAAATTATAATAAAATATCCTATATATCAAATATTTAATTTAAATTTAATATTTTGTGAAGTGTGTATATTGCTTTACAGTCGTGCAACTATATTATACAAACTTATTTTTTCTATAAACTTATGCTTAATTATAAAGATACTATAATACTAATTAAATACGGAGATAATAATAATAATAATATATTTTTAGAAATAAGTGTTAAAATGAGTAGTAGTTTGTATTTATTAAATAATATTTTATAGTTTATTTGTTTATTTTAATTGAGGTTTATAACAGATGTGATTCGTCTAATACTTCTGAGCACGCTTATAACACTACAACATAGAAAAACGTGTCTAGTAATTAATTTTTGTGTTTTGCGTATCGTAAAGGGCGGAGATTTAGGCTTATGAATGAATGAAAAAGAGCAAATGCTTTGTCTCTTTATTTTATTTTATTTTTTAAATGTACTATACGAATTAAACTATAAAAGTTTATGCTCAAGCTTAGAAGCATCTTCTCAGAATAATTGCCTTTAATTTTTATAAAACAAAACAAAACGTCATGAATTTTTCTTTAAAGCAAATAATTCAAAAATATGAAGTATACTAATCAGTAGACCAATCTTTAAACATGGTAACATTGCAAACGGAAAATCATATTATATTCCTATTATTATTATTATTATTATTACCCTCCTCCTAGTGAGTACAAGACCTTGACGTAGGTGGAGGGGCTTGTGTGCTCCTTTGACCCCGAGAGCTATGCCGGCGGTAGTGTAACTACTGGCAGGGCCTCCCAAGCCGTACAGGTCGAGGGGTAGGAGCCAGACAAAGAAGTTCTCTAAGAAATGGTACTGCCTTGTAGATGTGGTATTGATTTATCAAAGGCTGAGGGAAGAAAACCCTGAAAGAAAATTGCAAACCCGGTGAATGGCTTTGAGGGTGGAAGAATACTTTAATTATTCTTACCAGCGGAGAAGGCAGAATAATAAAAGATGAGGTACCTAGGAGTTGGGTCTCCGAATGAAACCCAGAGCATGTTCAGAGGCTCTGAAGTGGCGGCCCCACTACTGGACTTACTTCGCGCAGGGCCCGTAACCCGGCCGGAGGACATTTCAAATCACTGGCAAGAATACACCAGCCTCGGAACAATCGGACAGGAAAACTCGGAAATTAACAGGACATGCAAATTTTAAGAATAAATGGATTTCGGAAACTGTAAAAATAGCCACATGGAACGTGAGAGGGCTAGCAAATAAAGAATGCGAATTGGCCCAAATATTAAATGAAAATAAAATAAAACTGGCAGTCATAACGGAGACTAAAAAGAAATTGCAAGGTAGCTGTTACATCGAAAACTATGTCATGTTGCACAGTGGAGTTGAGAGGACCCAGCGAGCTGGTAAGGGTGTTGCTATACTTATAGAGAAAGGCTGGGAAAAGAATATAAGGGACTACAACTTGATAAATGAGAGGATGATTTCTGTAAGAATTAGTCATGATAGAGGCAATCTCACTGTCATCGCAGTATATGCACCAGAGGACTCAAATGATCCTGTGAAAAAGGAAGAATCAGAAGCGTTCTACAAACAACTAGAACGAACTGTCGCCTCTGTGAATTCAAATGATGATATATTACTGCTGGGAGATTTCAATGGCCGAGTAGGAAACAAACCAATTCCTAAATGTGTAGGCACTTTTGGAGAAGATACAGTTAATGCAAATGGGAATAGCTTAGGGACTTTGTAACCTTTCATGATTTGAAGATTACCAACACCTTCTACCGGAAAAAAGATATCCACAAATTCACCTGGACAGCAAGAGGATATAGATCAATAATTGACTATATAATTATAAATCAAAGGTTGGCAGGACAAATGAGAGATGTGAGAGTTCACCGGGGAATGGATTTGAACTCGGACCATTACATTGTCGTTGGAAAGATAGATTTATGGAAAAGGTGGAAGCGCTCTTTTAAACCCAAAAATCAGAATAATGAGGAAATTTTCAAAGTATCACTCCTTAAAGACGATAGCATTAAACTCCTATTTCAAAACCGAGTCACAGAAAAGCTAATGACATTCCCAACAACGAAAGATGTGGAAACTGAGTGGAAAAACATTGCTACGGCAATTAAAGCGGGTGCAATAGAGGCGATTGGCATGAGAAAGAGAAACCATAGAAAAAAAGGACTAATTATATGGAATGATGAGATAAGGGCAGCAGTCAAAGAAAAACAACGTCTATATAAAATCTGGCTACATAACCAATCTGATGACAATAGAATGTAATACAATAGAGCAAGGAATCACGCTAAAACAGTCACCAGACAGGCTCAACAAACTTCTTGGGAAAACTTCATAACCACTGTTGAGGAGGATCTATTTGGCAGGCAGGAAATAGCTTATAAATTCATAAGAGCCATGAATCAACTAAACAAAGACACTGCTCAAATAAATTGTGTTTCCATACCAGAATGGGTGAAACACTACAAAGAACTCTGGTACGAAGAAGATATGGTAGAGGCCGAGTTGGAGCGGTGTCAGCAATGTTGTGTGGATAATTTAACAACAGAAGAGCTACACAGTGTGATGAATGCTGCCAAAAATCGTAAGTGTCCAGGTCCTGATGGTATAAATATGGAGTTGATAAAATATGGAGGCTTTGTGCTTCATCTCAGATTATTACATTTGTACAATACTTGCTGGAAGACTCATAAAGTGCCAGAATCATGGACAAAATCAAGAGTAGTCTCTCTCTACAAAAAAGGCAATAGGTCTGACCCTAAAAATTATAGAGGAATCAGCATTTTGGATACTGCTTACAAATTATTCGCCTCTCTAATAAATAGACGACTTCAACTTATAACAGATGCCTTAATATCAGAGAACCAGACGGGCTTCCGGAAGGGACGGTCTTGTATAAATGCGATTTTCACATTGAAAATTCTAATAGAAAGACGCCGAGAATACAATTGTCCAACTCATCTGGCTTTTATTGACTGGGAAAAGGCTTTTGACAACGTCGACAGGTCCTTACTGTGGAAAATTATGTTGAAGAAAGGCTACCCAAGGCATATTGTGACTGCTATCAATAGTTTATATTATAAAACATCGGTGCTGATTAGTTCAGATGGAAAAGATGTGAGAGAGTTGTATGTAAATAAAGGAGTCAGACAGGGATGTCCCATATCACCTACATTATTTAATATATATATTGACGAGCTGATGACAGTTTGGCGACAAAAGGTTGACACAGGTGTAAATATTGGACAAGGCGTTTCCCTCAACTCACTCATGTTTGCCGACGACACCATTATAATTCAAGACAGTGAAGATAAGCTTCAAACAGCAGTCTATAAACTCCAGAATCTAAGTAAAGAATTCAAAATGAAAATTTCGACCCAAAAATCCAAAGTAATGGCATTCTATGGCAAATGGCCAGTGCGATCGAAAATTGTGTTAGATAATGTGATTATGGAGCAGGTGAGTAGTTTCAAATATCTAGGTTGCAATGTATCCTTCGATTGTGAGAGTGACATACCTCTGAAGCTGAATAAATTCAATGCGATATGTGGAACCATACATCGTACATTGAAGGGAAAAGCCAGAAAAGAAACAGAGTTGAAATTTTATAAGACAATGGCGATTCCACTAGTTACATATGGAAGCGAGGTATGGACCACAACAAAGAGAGACGACTCGCGCATACAAGCTTCAGAGATGAGGTTCTTGAGACACATTCAGGGATACACACGGCTGGATCATATTAGAAACGAAGTGATAAGAGAAGAATGCAATGTACAGCCACTTGTAGATGTGATCAAGCAATATAGAAAAAGATGGACAGATCACCTGCTCCGGATGCCACACAACCGTTTGCCACTTCAAGCCTGGATGTCCAAACCAGATGGTAGAAGGGATGTGGGTCGGCCGAGGAAGAGGTGGAAACCGGAACAGGCTCAATAGCCTAAACCATGACGGATGATGATGATGATTATTATTATTATTACCATTATTATCTCGGTCTTTGTCTCAACCGATGTATTGGTTTATATTTCATGACCAAGGAATCAGAAACAAATAAAATTATATGATGCATATTGTACAGAGTGATTTTTTAGTCCTGTTAACCAATTGTTTATGTCTGGTAATTGTTTTCTAAGAAAGGAAAATTTTGTTTTGTGATACGAAGTTGGTAATCCTACTCAACCGGTATAGATAGGGCAATGTGAGTTGATTCTCCTTGAGCTGTGTAAAATTTTGTGCCATTTCCGGTCGTGTTACGAACAGAATGTCTTATACCCTAGAACAACAGGTTTTCATTCGAGAACAATATTTTGCTACGAAATCGTACCCAAATGTAAAGGAATCATTTCAAATTAAATTTGTTGGTGTTCGGTATTTGTTGTTGTTAATTAAACGTAGTGGTCGACCAACTTTCTTGACAGATGACGTTTTAGAGAATGTGAAAACATGATTTCTCAATTCTCATCGGAAAATTTTACGAAAACTTTTCTCGCAAGTTGTTTTGTCATATTAAAGTGTTCAGGAAGCTGTTACAAAATTGAAATTGTATCCATATCGCGTACTACTAGTCCAAGCGCTTCAGCCTCCAGATTTAAATAAGCGATTGTTCTAAGGTAAAAGACATTCTGTTCGTAACACGATCAGAAACGGCACAATTTTACACAGCTCAAGGATAATCAACTCACACTGCCGTATCTATATCGGTTAAGTAGGGCTACCAACTTCGTGTCACAAAATAAAATTTCCCTTTCTTAGAAAAAAATTACCGGACATTACCAATTGGGTAACAGGACTAAAAAAATCACTCTCTATTACAGCATGTACGTTGTGAAAACCGCCAGTTATCCCAGGTACAACTGTATAATAACCTGCCAAAAGAATTTAAAGTTGTGGTGAATATTACAATTTTAATCACAATCTAATACAATTGTACAAGAAAACTTAAGAGTAAAACCTTCACAAATATAGAGAAAAAGACAGTGGTTATTTTACTCGAAAGAAGCAAGTTCTGTTACTTCTACCTTCTATTCAAGAAATTAACTGATGTTTCATTTTGATGTACATGAGTATTTGCTCCGTTTAATCCATATAACCAAATATCATACAATATTTAACAATAATTAAAAAAGGTACAATGAGTCTCATACAGTACTCATCGTAGCCGATAATGTCCTTAAGTACGTACAAAGCCAAAAGTCACCGATTTCTAGCAAGATATAAATGTTTTATCATAGTTTATTAATGTTATGCCAATACTAATAGCTATTAAAATATTCTGTTGTTAATGTAATTTTAAAAATAATATACTCCGTAAATTAAAAACTTCTGACGTTTATCATATTTTTTTTAAGTGGAACCCAATCCCTTCGCTCCATTTATGGTTATGTTATCAAAATATTTATTTCGTAAAAAAAATATACACTGTGCAGCACAGTGATTATTATACAGAGTTTCTAAATATTAAAATTAATATACAGCCCATTAATTTAAGAAATTCAAATAAAAATATTTACACAAAAATTCTGTCACTTCTCCAAATTACTCATTTTTTCCTAATTATGCAAACACCTTTGTTATTATGTTAATAAAACATGTAAAATTATAAAATTCTGTCTTTTTTATTATGTAACTTTGTATTCGCGATCACTGTCAAGATAAGACATAACGATAATGACAATATCAACGTTGGTGTAATCTTAATTAACCGATTTAATTGTACTTAAGAAGGTATATTTGTAAATATTTTTACCCGTAAGTATAAAGTCTATCTTTTTTATATATCTTAAATTTTAAATATATTTTTTTGGTTCATAATTTTTCTTCATCCATTTGTTTGCTAGTAAGTATAAAAATTTATACAAATTGAATAATTAAAATTGCTTATCTTGTTTATTTAAATTCAGATCACGCGTACCATTATTAGGAATATTTTATTTTTATTTTATTATTAGGAATATTTTAATTCGAGGAACGGTAAGTTGTATTGTAAATAATTTATTGTAAACAGTATAAATAAAACAATATGATAAACAAAGTTTTTGATAAAGAATAAATAAACAAATGAACTTCCATTTTGAATTAACAATCAGAGACAATTACAAAGATTAACCCTTTCAGAAAAATACATGGAAAACGAGGATCTGGCAGAATAAGAGTATTGTGGCTTCGAAATCTGAGTTCTTGGTTTGGAAACACCTCAGGAGAGTTATTTTGCAGTGTAACGAACAAAGTGAGAAGTGATATTGCTACGATGGTCACCAATATTCGGAAAGGATAGGGACCTGAAGAAGATTATCACTTTACGAATATTAGTTTAACAAAATTCAACAGTAAGTTAGACAAATCAGTAAATCGATACCACATGATCAGTTCCACAAATAATTAATAAATCTAACATTTTGAAAATACAAAATTTACATTTCGAAATTATTTAGCAAGTACTATTATAGCACGTTTTTACAATGTGTACTAAGTTGGTTATTATAATTTTATTTATTTTAAGCTTTATTCAAATATTCATTTTGTTAATTTATTTGCTTTAATCATGTTTGTTTTTTATAAGCTATTCAAGGTATAGCCTACGTATTTGCAATTAATGAAACATTAAAGCTTGCAAAAACTTTTGATAATATTAAGTTATTGGATTTTGCATAATACACATATTTTTATGAAATACAAATAAAAAAATCTACAGAACAAACGCGATTACATTTTGTTCATCACAAACTATGTATCATATGAATTTGGTAATGTTTTATTCACATTAACATTGGTGTCAAACGTTAAATGTCGATTTCATGTACGTATTTTACACTGGATTGTAAATATCGAAGCATGATAATTTGAAAGCATTGTAATACATTAATAGTTTCATTGTTTTTTTTATTTCTTTAATTTATTTTTTATAGTATTATATTTTATGATATACAAAATTATAGGTTTATTTATTTTCCTTGTGGTTAAATTGTTGCAATATTAGTTTCTTAGTAAGATAATTTTTGAAACATTGTATTCGTATAAAAGTTTTTTCACTTTTTACTAAGATAAGAAAAAATTAATTGTGGACGTAGTTTAACTGAAAATGTATAGGAAGAGCCATTTACGCAATTTTTTCCTGTAGGGTGAACATTAGGGGGAAAACTAGCAACGTGTAGGGAAAGTTACTACAGCTTCTAACCAGCAATAAGAAATTATTGACTTTTTGGTACCTAATACAATTATTGTTGCAGATAAACGAAATAAAAAAAAAACACTCAAAACGAAGGTCAATCAATTTTTGAAAAATTTATTTATAAAACAATCACGATTTTTAGAGTAAAACTCAATATCAACAACGATGATTGGACGTATAAGTATGGAAGTTAAGTTGATAAGCATAATGAAATCAAGGACTGCTTCCTTGGTTTGGGGTTTGCATTTTTTTTTTTTTTTTTTATTGAGTGATGATGCCTACATAAGCCATGGGTTTGTGCGTAGGTAATGATATGTGGTGATTTACAGATGAAAAAAATGCCAGACCTGACCGGGAATCGAACCCGAGACCCTGGCATAGTAGCCAGTTGCGCTGACCACTACACCACGGGCCGGCCGTGATGTATACATTTATACTGGGATTATAAGTATGAGATTCTTTGAGTTATTCATGAGGGCAAAATTAAGGGTAGGCACAGACCTGGGAGAAGGAAAATTCAAAGTTGAAGAAGATTACAGATTATGGATTCAAATGAGTACTCACACTCTTTAAAGGATGGTTTATGAGAAATAACAATTTACCAGGGTTGTACCTAATCTTCAGTGTTGGAATCTGCAATCTAAGATGACAATAAAGTCGCTCTATTGTTTATTCTTTGTTGAACGTTGTCAGTCATTTACTTACCGAAGTGAAGATTGCAAGCCCAGATGGGATCGCGTAGGGAATTTCCACGTTCACGCGCAAGTCTGATGACAAATGTGCAACCTGACTTTTGGTTCCTCTCACATATTTTTATCTGTAATCTTGATGATGTAAGAAGATGAATATATTAATGTTTAAGTATTTTAAGATCTTACGCAGTATTTATTGAAGGGTGTGTTCCCGTATAGTGACATAAAAAAGAAACAATTTTGTAACTTTTTATGCAATTTCTTGATTTTCTTTTTTCTCTTGTCGGTGATTATAATCACTTTATTAATTTTTAACGAATCAGAATGTTTTGAAAGTAAACTGTCATCTACAATACCAGTTAACAAATGCTTAGCTGAAACATTGCAATGTATTTACAAATATAATCTATCAATGCACTTTCTTGTGCTGTTAGATTTTTACACATATATTTTTGATTACATACTAACACTGGTCTGTGTTCGCCTTAACATTAATAGATAAAACCTCAAATGGTTTCTTCCTATTAAATGCATTCGTTCAGGCTCGTTACATTCATTGCTACTGGGGACAACCGTGAAACATGGATTAAAATATTATGGAAATAACTTTTTAAAACGTACGCTTACGAAATATCACAGTTAGAAATTTGTGAATATTGGAACTACAACAATACAACCATGAACCAGAATAACATAGACTACCGATGAAATCTCAAAATTTGTTTTTTCATTGTGCTAGAAAACAAAAAATTAAGTATGTAGTCCCATAGCAAATCATGTTATATTATTTTTAAAAGTATAAGAATTTAATTTTTTTAAATATTTTCTTCTGATTTTTTTAAATATTTTAATCTTTAGATACTAAGTTAAAATATTTTTGTAGGCTGTCTGTTACAAGAGGAAAAAGTTTTTTTTTAAATCTCATGAAATTAGATTTATATCTGTTGGTAACCTTCGTTTATTTTGTTTTCCAATGTTGATGTTTCAAAATAGTCTTAAGAGTTTTTTTTAGAATCTTATAAGAACTAAATTCTGGGATATTCATTCACACAGTTGCTTAATTTCTATAACAGTTCCTAAAATAAGATGGATCTCAGAAGTGATACGATGTTGAAGTGCTTAAATCAGTGTAATAATACTGGGTTCTTCTTCCTCCTCTTCACAAGTATAAGACAACAGTACATTATGTCGTCCCTTTTTGGAATGGATCCTCCCAACGTTTCATTGGCCGTCCTAATTTTCTTTTACCTTGTGCTATGTATTCATTAGGTAGACGGGGAATTCTAGTCGGATCCATACGCTGTATGTAATAATAACATTCCTCTTTATAGAGAGAAGGGAGCATACTTCGTAACTCTATCGATTAGAGGCTGAAGATTCGGTTGACCTCTAAAATCCACATTCCTTCTTTTATCCGATCTGTTGCAGCCAGCCATTGACCTCAACATTCTCATCTTGGTGCTTAGCACTGAAATATGAAAGGTAGAAATGCATTAATCACATACTAAAAAGCTCCTGCGGATCAACTTAGGTAAATCGGAAGATGGTCTTGCCATCGTAGAGAAACATTATCCTAATAGCGGAGAGTGCGGAAGAGTCAAGGACATTAAATAACTTATCTAAACACTAGAACAGATGCTTTACGAAAATGGCCGTACCACTGGCCTTATTCGCAATAGGGGCAATAGCCCATTTGAGGAATACACAATCACTTTCAATCATAGAAGAAAAATCGAACTGGAATTAAAAATTCTATTTACTTACGATGTTTCTATACTAGTGACTACACTTTTTTTTAAAAAACATAATATAGTTCGATTTCACACACTGTAATTTATTTCAATAATTTGTTTCCTGAATTTTTGTATTACTTATACAGAATTAGTTTAATATCTATACATTTTAGTCACAAAATGATTTTTTACTTTTATTTAATTATTAAAATTACTAGTATATTTTTCATGTAAATATTAACAATAAGGCTTAGTAGAGTGGTCGCCAAATAAAATTACCGGTTTTCTGAAGTGCGCAGAAGGTTTATTGTGGTAATGGCGCACTCGGTTGCCTCAGTGAGTGGTGGGGGTCAGTGCTTTACTAGCTGTGAACAGAATCACGTCGCTCTCGCAACGTTATTTATCAGCTAACCAGAAAACATTAGTCTGTATAATGTTGTATATGGTAAGCGTTAATTGTTGTATAAAATTTTTACAATTGAATGTTTTTAACGTCGCTAATAGGATGATAATTTACGTCGTTTAGCGCCTGTGATTTAATAGGCAGTTCGGTACTAAGACAGGAAATCTTCCGACTGAATCAGAACTGTTTGCTCAGCTACACAGGCAAGCTTATTTGTCGTATGCTCTACGTTTTTTTATGCAACTCGTTGTTTTGAAACCGTATGAGTTTCTTTATGTAAACAGACGAGTGAAGTGGTTTTTAAACGTTTCCTCTTTAGTTTAAAAATTATGATTCCAGACCTTCTTAACAGAGCTCCTAAAAACTTTTAACTTTTTTCCTCTGCAAATAATGCCTTCACTTCATTCATTATAAGGACAAGCTGTGTAATAAAATTACTTTGTTGCAGTTAATTTGCCTTTCATAAATTTTGAGCATTTAATTTCTATGAAAATTATTTGATAAGGAAAAATATTTTCAACCTTATCGATACTTTTGTCAGTTTATCTCCCTCCAGTTCTTTGATCGTAATTGTTTAAATTTGTTAGATCAGGCTGAGAGTGTCGTAACATATCTACGCAATATTTTAAACAAGTCCGTCATCCTGTATATCTCAGTATTGTGAAAATTTGTCAAAAGTAACTATGGAAATTTTCATTTGTTTTTAGTTTATTTAAAGTAGCATCAACAGCTCGGTTATTAGTGACTGTGGTTGGTTATACAACGGTGGGTTTTAACTTGTAAAAAATTCTAGATCCTAGCCGGGAATGAAATCCGGCACCTCCTTGCTGTATATTAGCGCACTACCACTTCGCTACGGAGGCGGTCACTATGGAAAATTAAATTAAATACAGTAAAGAAAAATAACACTTTATAACACATACTTTGTCTAACTTTATCGGAAAACTTGTTCACACGTATACTATGACGATCATTGAATACCTCAGAAAGATACAGTTAATTAGTTAGGCTTTGCTTTAGACCCGAGACTAACACACGACAAAAAATTTCGGTCAACCACAGATAAAAGACTATTATCTACTTCACTGTAGATCACAAAATTACCTATTAAACAAGACATATTGTTTCAACTACCTAAAGAGCTACCGATAAAAAAAATCAAAGTAAACAGAATACACGCTTATCAAAGAAACTTTTTACGTTTGGTCATATCTAGTCTCTACTACGTGCAAAATTCTATGATAGATCACATGGCCTCAGTACAGACACGATCATTAAAAAAATTATACAATATGTTTATTAAAAATTAAAAATCATACAAATCCAGATGAACGGACAATGGCACATCTTCTATCAGATAGAAGATGTGCCATTGTCTGTATGGATTTTAAGATTCTTAAAATCCACAAAGGATATAAAAGAGATGGAAGAGGGTGATTGGAAAAGAAATAATATAAGCATCTAGGTGTACATCACTGACGAGAGTTTGCTACAGGTGATTTTCAATCTAGACAAATACATGACCTTACACATGTACAAATACATAAATACTGCTGTTTGTAATAAATTATAGTTTTTATCGTTTTTAAAGAAGACAAAAAAAAAACTAAAAGTAAACACTGACAATATTACTAAATTTTGTACAAATTTTTTTTTTATCTTTAATTTTTATTACGGTACTGTACATTGAGCTGCACAACTTCCGTATTTGGTTTTTAAATGGCGGTGGGGAATTTCACTTTAAGGAGAAGAGGTACCCAGTGATTCTCCGTTCAAAACTTCGGGTATTGTCCGTTATTCAGACCAAGAGGTCTCTACTCCATTTTCGCTTTAAATGACGCACAGTTGGAAAGTTCCTGGTAGCTAGATCACAGGCTAGTTGGTTTAGATGGTCATCTAGTCTTTCGTAAAATGTACTATACAAGGACGCGGTTATCTCCATTACTGGAGGAATTTTGAAATCATCGTGGAGGGTTTTATTGCTTACATAAAAAGGAGCACCAGTAGCAAGTACAATTATAAAAAAATGTTTGTTACTCTGGCCGATTTTTAAATTAATTTTCTTGTTAAATTGCCTTTAAATTCCGTTAGCGTACACATAATTTCACGCCCGACAATAATATTTATGTGATATTGCAGCATTGATGAATAACGGAGTCAGCCGAATTATACTAATCTTGATGTATACATTAAATACTAAAAAGCAGTAAATATTAAATATGCAAGAACTACTTTTAATATAAATGAAATAATTGTGCAATTAAAGACAGTTTATCAATACTTGAATAAAATATTTGATTAAGTTTGCAACGAGTGTTTAATTTTATGTAAGGTCTTTAAAAAAACTGCATTAGCATTACTTAATGTCTGTTATACCGTATAATAATTATAATTTATTATTAAAAAGTAAAATTCCATTCTTGACCTTCTTCCTAAATAGGCCTATCTTTCTTGTGTGTTCAGATACAGGGTGTGGTATTGGTTGTAATTCAGCGTTGCAGAATAAACATAAAACAGAAGCTGATGCAGCAAACTACAAAATTATGTTTTAAGCATAGTATATGGTATTATTTAGACGACTGTATACAGAAGGCAGTGAAAGGAAACGAAGACGAGTACACTTTCCCCGCCAGCGGCTGATGACGTAATAGCTATAAGCATCACCACCCTCAACTTTATTCAAATCCCGCTAATTATTTTTTTTCTAAAAATAAAAATAATATATTATATTATTTTTTAATGACACTTTAATTGATTTTTTCATCTCATTATTTTAATTGTCATTAATTTTATCCTATTTTGGTCCTTACAATTAGTTCATTACCTGCAAAGAGTTCGTTCATCTTGATCACCTTGAATAATTGAAAGTAGGCCTAAGCATTTATTTTTTTATTGTCATTAAATATATTAAAATACAACGATATAACTGTTTTACCAATTAATAGTTGTTACAGAAAGTTGATCTATTATTTTTGCTTTTAAACTTCCTTTTCCTTCTTACTGTTGTGACATTATGTCTGCATTGCATTATTTATATTATATTACTGTACTAAAGATTAAAATGCAATAATTTATTGTCATCTGGTTTATACCCAAACCTTACTCATAATCTACATAAATATTTCAATAAGGTGATGCCTTTAAAATCTACAAAATATGAACTAACCTTCAATTTACTAATTTTTTTGTAGAAATAAGTTATTTTGTAAAAAAACCATTATTTTTGATATTGATGCAAACATGAATGATTGAAATCATAAGAAAGTAAACCCAACTTTGAGGATAACTTACCCTTAATAGATTTTCTACATAATTCTTTCTTTGTGTTCACTTCAATACTTGAGGTTTCTTTTTTTAATATAATTTCTTTATTGCATAATCTGTTGTATAACAATAAATGCAACTTATCGATTAGATTAACACATGAAAAAATTACAACCCAATGGTGTAATTAACAAATTATAACATTAAAACATATTATAGCCTACTTTTCTTAATTATTATTTACAATCAAAATTATATAAATAATACTTGTTTTAAAAACAAAAAAATAACCAAAACCTCCTTTAAAACGAAAAAATGAGAAGTAATAAATAATAAGCACATAATTCCGAAATATGTGTAGGCTACACCGAACTTTACTGGAAATAATTAATCATTCAGTTATTTACAACATTCACACTCAAACACGCCAGTCATCTACAGAATATTAACATTATATTATTTACAATTTAATATCACGCTATCACAATCGCCCTGGGAGATTTAGTACTGTAGCACCTTTTAGTCTATGCACACCATTGCTGTCGCCTAAGAGATTCAGTGCTAAGTGATTTACGTGATTATTTAGACGATTGATGTATTTACAACTGAAACTTCATATTTCTTCTCGTAACGTCTGCATATCCATATCACGATATAATTATATTAGTAATAAACTACAGTGCATTTAGTATGTTCAGGAGAGCTTTTTATTGAAACCGTTGCAGAATCTCGATGTTTGAAGTCGATGCTGTCAATAACTGAAACCCGTAAGTCCAAACCGGCTTCATCATGGATTTGTACAAAAGTAGTTGGTTTGAGGTTTCTAATCATTAAATAATCACGTTACATCAAGGTCAAAAGTGAGTATGCTGAATCCGGAAGCTACGTTGACTTTTGTATTTTCTGCGTAGAATATTTATGTCAAAAACATCTAGCTGAGCGGTGAGAGACTACACCTGAATCATGTTGAATGAGACTTAAATTTTATTACGCATGTTTTTGAAATGTCTTGTACGTAATAGATACCCTGTACGATGTATTGGATAATTCTTTTTAATGCTGCTGTCCATGTGGACAGCACATGTGTCATTGGTAGTAGAAACTTTTAAATACTAGCTTATACGCTATTAGATATTTAGTGAGCACAAGAGAAAAATTATATAACACAATTACAAACATACATTGATCAAAGGGGGAGTAATTTTTGTGTTGAACAAAAATGATTAATCAAAATACTACGTATGACATCCCCTTCAGTAGTGCCCATCCAATCAGAAAATGACGACGTGTGAGAGTTTTGTTTTTGGTTTTATTTGTTTCAAACATACGTCATTGTTTGTTGTAGGAGATTTGCTGACTGTAGAACATGAAGTTTTTGGTTTGAAGTGGCGTAGGATACACAAAATTTAAGTCAATATGTGCGAAATAAGCACATAATAGTTGGAGTGTTAAATTATTTGCACTCAATCTATTAGTTGTAGGGCTAAAAAAATATTTCTGTTTCTTATCAGATGGTCAGCCAATTAAATGAAAGAATCATTTAAAAACAGAAAAGGTAGAGGTGTAAAAGACACTTATCAGAGTTATCTTCTCTGAAAGAAATGAATTTCATTATACAGCCAGACCCTGTGGTGATTGAAGTAAAGGTGTAAAGGTGTTTGCAGAGCGGAAAATAATATATGCTTTTCAGAGAACCTGGCCTGCTGATAAGCATACTTTTTTACTTAGTGAGGAATGCAATGGTAAACCACTTCACTCCTCGTTTTACTTAGTAAAACCTCTACAGGTTCAAACCAGTCTTTCGGCTGACGACCTAAACGGCGTAGGATACACAAAATAAACAACGTGTGAGAAATAAACGGAAATGAAATTTTCTGAGCCAAAATTTCATTGAACTTTTTTACAGAAATATACCTATGTAAACAACAGATTTCAGTCATTGGCTTAAAGAGTAGACTATTATGACGACCGGCTAGTAAAGAATTTCTGCTTTATGGTTAGCCCCGTAAACCGGTATTAGGTAGGAATGAAAAATTAATAAAGTTATTATATATCATTATAATTAATTAATTTTTATTTTTTTAAATAATAATATAAGTTTAGTTCTTTGGTGTGTTTTTACTAGTGTAATTACTATGATTTTGATATTATAAGAAAGGAATTTCTTAATACTATCTGACGAATTATGTTATTACAGTAACGGAACAGTGAACTATGATTAGAGACATGTTACTAGAGATTACATACCGGATGCAATAATATAACCCCGCTTTTAGATAGTTTGTACATTACCAGGTTACCTTTACTCTGAATGTAGCATAATAACCGTATTACATGCACAGGGGTTGTAAGGAAAGTGCAGTCGGCACTCGGGCGGGGCAAGGCCGAATGACGTATGACCTGCTCGCCTTGCTTTGGAATGTGTACGTCATTTATCGTTCAATGTTTCTTTCATATAGGCACTCCCAATCTTCTACTATTTAATATAGGTACTAGACAGGCTGACAGACAGACGGATCGCTCTCTTTGATTAACAGAATCTCAAATTATGATATATCTATTCATAATCGTGATATCTGATGACTACCCCACGATTATAAATAGTTTCATGATTCAGTAAAAACAATGGATTTAAAAGTGGTTATTTTTTAGAAATCTAATATTACTGTAGGCACATATCAACTTATTTATGGTAAACACAGCGCATGGTTGTTTAATCTTTCACGTTTCGATCATAAAGATTAGCATTTTTATTGTGTACTATCTTACACGGATGTTAAACTTCTGACAAGACGTGCATGTAGAAAGAACATGGTAAAAAAATTAATATTGGCTATGTGTAATTGTAGACATAAAAGTTCTGCTTCGTTTTAGTTACACTAGATAATGAAACATCTAATGAACTTTAACGAGATAATCGTAAAAAACTAATAATATAACTTCTAGTATCAAATAAATAAACTATACCCCATTTATTTCAAAAATACGTAAATTTTCATCATCGTTACAATTTACAACACTAACTGAAGAGGAAAATAATTTAAGGGGAGCAATATACCTCCTATCCATGTTAAATTGACTGTTTTTAGGTACACGTTTCTAAGGAACTGATAGAGTTAGGACTTCCATTTTTTGTACCTTTTATATAACCCCTTTTTAAGCTCTGGTACTAGAATTATTATTATTGAGCTAGCGATACCATTTTGAGAATTTTTTTTTTAGAAAAATTCAAAAACAATGTAAAATTTTGTAATATTTAAAAAATTTTATTTCGAACCTAGTATTAATTCCGCAATGATTCCAGTACCATATGTCACAATTATACTGGGAAACATGCTCAAAAAATTTCAACTTTCTAAGTTTTTGAGAAAATTGTACCTTTATGGAAAAAAGTGAATTTGTCGGAAATTAACTGCAAAGTTTTACTTAACCTTAAATCGGCCTGAACCGTAGTATTGATCCTCACCAAAATGTTCTTTTTCCTCAAGTAATTTCCTTTTTTATCATGTCATACTTCTTTTCATACACTTTTCATTGCCTTCTCAGCTTTCTGTATACTTTGAATATTACAACTCTTAATTATTTTCCACAGATTAACTAATTAAAAGAAATTCTGGCCATGACATTACTTAACAAAAATCCGTATAACTACCGTAATTTATATCGTACCATTATAATTTTTATATGTAACTACACAGAGAGAGATACAGAAGGTAATGTCACCAAAATTCAAAAACTGATTCTTTCCGATTTCGATGTATAGTGCTCCCCTAAACACAAAACATTCATTTTTGTAAAAAATAATAATTTTTTATTTATTTATGAAAAAACTGGAATGGATCAAATTACGTTAGTTATAAACTATTTTGTATGTAACATTATTGTTAATATTTAGTGCAGTCAACCATCAGGAAAAATGACGTAGGACTACTACAAAGTAAAGGTAAGGTACTAGTTGGGTCACAGACTTAATAAGGAGAACCAGCTGCAACATAAACTATGAATTAATCAATGCTGTACCATTCAATATCAAAATTACAAGATAAAGAAGCAGGGACACCTTTCAGATTAAATGGTTCTGAAAAGTGTACTTTTCAGAATTTAATAAACTTTGTACTAACGATACAAATGTCAAAAACCGCCTCCTTTGCCAACTTTGAGTAGGAAAAGTTATAGGCTAGACTTTAAATAAAAAGACTCGGGTTCAATCAGACATTTTAACTATTTACTGCTAACTTTTATTTTCTGGTAGCCCAAAGTACTGCCCGTTCCCAAGCTTTGTGCAGCTGAGAGGTATGCATTACGTCACTACTACTGTGAGAGATTGCGTTACTAGTAGTAACGTTTTACTTGTATTATGTTTGTAGTAGTCAAGGGTACTATCCAAACTATATATATTCGGTGTCGCCGTCTACAGCGAATAGTAAAAACAACACCCACGTATGCCACCGCGCTAGGCAGCCCTACTGCCTAGCGAATACCAATGAGATGATTAGTAGAGTGTTATGACGTAGCAGCAGTCTGGTACTTCGTCTGTCCCCTTCATCCAGCAGCTGCACAAAGCTTAGATTCATACATCTAATAGTCTTACATCTAATCATCTATATTAATAGTCTTACATCAGTAATACATCTAATAGTTGAACACCAAGCAGTTCTTTCAAAAATTTTGAAAAAAGACACCGAGGAAGATGAATTACCATGGTAAATTTAAAAAAAATGATTTTACTCAACTGTGATTTGGTGTAAAATAAATGATTATGTAAATAAAATTTAACTAAGCTAAGTTACAAAAGTTGTTATGGTATTAGTGATGTTCACACCTTATCAGAGAATCAAATAAGAAATCTTCGGTTTAGTAGTCAAAGATTAACACTTAATTAACACTTCTTTGTTTTCAGTGCATTTTCAGTTGATATATTTCGGATAAACCGATTAAACAATATCCATAAAATCTTTATTTAGTTAGTTTAACAAAAACCGTGATTAGTACTAACACTAGTGATTAACAAACTTATTATTTAAATTTTCTGTTTTCGTAAATAGTTGCAATAATGTAACGTTAAGTTTTTATCACAGCAAATCTAGAACAGAGATATAGAGTAATTTCTTATGTTATGTAAAGCGCATTTGATTATATAAAATTACAAGGAATAACAATACATACATAAACAACAGCAGTGGGTACAATTCTAATTATGTTTTTACTCATTAAAAGAAATTACTGGTTATATAACATTAGTACAAATCTTATGTAAATGTATTATGTTGTAAAGAAAGAATTAGAGTTGACGTGATAGGGCCATTTGATTTAGTTACCTCGGTTAATCTCTGTCGTTTCAAGTTTTCTTTAATCTTGACGTCGTCTCTAATTAAAGGCGGGACGTATATTTTGTTGTAGTTACTTTACAACACAGTGAGGGGAAAAATTACCGATGAAAACTTAGTTGATTAATAAAATTTTGTTGTTGAGCTCATCGTAAATTTATATCTCAAGTTGAATCATTATCTTCTTCTTCTTCATTTCACGGATTACGTAATACTGCCTGTTCTGGAAACTAACTTCCACTCAGACGACCAACACTCCTTCGACCCCTTTGTTTGGCTTATAATTCATTGCCAATCTAGGCAAACGGCTTCCCTTCATGCTTCCGAATGATTACTCCAGTTGATTCTAAACTCTTTGATCTTCTTCTCCAGTCTAAATATTTGCAACTCTTGCCTTATAATTTCTGATCTCTGAGATTTCTGATCTTATTATCAAGAGTACAGTCCCTCACTGCGCGAAGAAATTACATTTCCGCAGCCCTGACTTGGCTTCGTTCTGTACTTGAAAGCACAAATGCCTTGCTGCCATACATTATAACTGGCACCGCCAACGTTTTGTAGAACTTAGTTTCGTTTCCTTTCTTGTTTTGTGCTTTAGCGTTCTGTTAATTGTCCCGAAAATGTGCCTAAATCTATTTTTATTTTATTTGTCACATCATCGTCTTTCATAAAAGATACTTCACAACCTAAATAACTGAAACTAGATATCTGTTCCACAATATCTCTGTTCATGACAATTTTCGATCTCACTGGGTATTTTCACTAAAAGCCATCACTTTTGTTTTCTTAGCGGATATCGTCAGGTCGTAGTCATCCCATATTCCTTAGAGTGTGTGTACTTCTTTTTTTGTAGCATATCCGCTATCTCTTGTACCATCACAACATCATCAGCGTACGATATAATATTAAATTTTCCCTTAGCAGGAGTTAGTTGAACGCTCAATCAAAATACTACCTCCAGCTGTGGATAATGTCATCCAGATAGATAATAAAAAGCTTTAGATAATCATAACCATTCAATAAAATTAAGATTTTTAATCTAAATTCTTAAGAATTTATTTAATATACATTAATTTATTTAATGTACGTTAAATGTGGTAAGGGACTCTTGTAATTATTATTTGAAATTTTAAAATTTAAAGCTTTACGACGATCTTAACTTGTAAATGAAAATTTTCAATTGACGTATTCAATATTTCATGGCCAATTGAATCCGAATTTCTAGTACGTACAACACCTAGAAAGGAGTTACATAAATCACAAATAAGAAGAATAGAAAGAATTTGGAGTTGTAATCTACTAAATTAAGAGTAAAAAATAGCTTCAACTCAGAGTGCAATTATCAATGGATAATTTACTGTTTCCCAATTATTTTTATGCTAATTTTTTAAGGTAGCAGATAGTTACGATGAAAAGGTATCTACCACTGATGAAAATCCATTTATTTATTAAGAACATATTAGATAAATCTATCAATAAAAGCAAAATTAAACTTTAACTATCTACTATAACATCAAGAACCGTTTGCACAACCAAATCTCGATTTAATTATATCAAAGTTGATTACAAACCACGGTGCAAAACAATATGTAACGCGGAGCTTTCGATTGAAGCCGCTGCAAAATTTCGATGTTGGAATTTGATGCTGTGCTTCATAACTGCACCCCGTATGTCCAAATTGGCCTCAGTATGGATTCGTAAAATAGTATAGTAACTGACTAAATTACCACTTAAATTACCTAGCGTTAAATCTGTTGGAGAATAGAAACAACGTGAATGGACTAAAACGAGGTAACGTACTAGATCCACCAGGGTGATTCTGATTGTGTGATTTTAATTTGTAAATAAAATAGGGTGATAGTATTTTGTAATCATTTAAGTAATATTTTGTAAATATTAGCATGTTTGAATATTTATGTTGAAACAATAGATTGAACATTTTTGATTAGGTACCTACCTTAAGAGAATTTTGGTGTTCATGTATTTCATTACCCTTATTATTTTATAAATATTAGAAATATTATTTATTTTTTATTTAAAGAAGTTTTCCTGTTTTATTTAACTTATTCTAATCTACCGGGTTGGTCTAGCGTTGAAGTAGTAAAGTCTAGCCGGAAGTCAGCTGTTTAACACCTGATTTCGGAAGCGAAGGTTCTGTGATTAAAATCCTAGTAAAGGTAGTTACTTTTATACGGATTTGAATACTAGACAGTAGTTACCGACGTACTTTGATGGTTGGGGTTCAATTAATTATATTCTCTCAGAATGGTTGGCCTGTGTTTGTATAACACTACAACTTATTTGAACGTCATACACATAATACTCATCTCACTGGACCATGAGGCTGCATATTGTTCTGAATTGAACAGACTGCAACAAACACTAAGAGAGATTAAAAAAACAAATTTTTTGTTACATGAAATTTTTCGATCAACTGTGCTAATAATTATTTTAATCTATGCCACAATACAAATTGAGAATTCGTCAGTGATGCTATGATGTTCGTAGATGCTATGATGTTCGTAATACTTGAATGATATTAAAAGAATGCATCTTGTATTAACGAAAATTATAATGGAAGTAAAAATAATGTTTTTACAATGAAGGAAAACGTATTTTTTTAATATTGTGAATTAAATAAAAATTTACTCGGTTCTTTATGTTTCGTTGTATTAATCCTACGCGCGCTATCTAGCAGTTTCTTGTTGTTCTACTCGCTTCAGTTTCTGCTCAACAGGTAGCGGCAGTTGTTCTTATAACATTACTAAACACAATTTACCAGATATACAAAATTGTTACCTACTTTTTTCTCCCTCAAAATAAATTCATTATTAAATAGTTCCTACCCATCAAGGAAATGGAAAATGAAACTAACAAATTACAAAGAAATTACGCCGTACAAGATCTGTAACGAACAGAATTTATTACTCAAGCAATCCTTTCATAATTTAAATTGGTCTTATTACGATTTTAATCAAGTTTTTTGTTTCTTAAAACTATTCTGCTTAGCCTTCATTTATGAAAAATAAAAAAAATTTATCTGATATTTCAGTTTTTTAACCACAAGCTGTCTTGAAGGAAAATATTTGAACTCGTGGTAATATGAAGGTTCAAACCAACATTATTAATTTATACATTTTTCTTTTATAGTTAACCTAATTTTTATTTAACTCCTGAAAATTTAACAAAAAAAGTCAAAGCGATCTAAATATCTAAAACAAAGATACACGACGTGTAGGTATTAAGCAAACTCTTGACAAATTTACTACAAAATTTCAGTAGCAACAAAATAATATACGATCACTTTAAGTCACTTTCAATGTTTGTAAAATCCTACAAAATAAATGTGTCGTTTAGATTTTCCGACATCTCCCTTTCTCTCGCTCCCTCTCAATCCATTTCTTCTCTTTATAACTCTCTTTCATTCAAGAGTCAGTGAACAGATCTATTAGTGTTCACTACAAGTAATGTAATGTAAGTTTCTCATGGAAAGTTAAACTGATTATGGAGTTGTGGAGCTATTTATTACTTTTATTGATTACTGTTTATTACATTACTAAGTAATGTAATAAAGTCTTAACACTGCTTTGACTTTTAAATCAAATACTTTTACATCTAACTTCGGTTAAACATTATAAATAGTGCGGAATGTGTTGATAAAGTTTTGTTTTACTGCAGTTTTATTTCTTAGTTTACAATCAGTAGCTATCTTTTGTAGGATTCATAATTTCCTTTCTTACCTACACAAACAAAACCACTACAAAAGCCAATTTCGCCGACGATTCTTCTGCTGTTTATTCGGCCAACGAAGATCCAACTACAGCACCTGAGCACCCGCAACAACATCTGGATAAAATACAAGACTGGCAGAGTAAATAGCGTATACAAACAAATGAAACAAAGAGCACACAACATTTGCTCTAAGAAAAGACACATGCGGACCAGTTTACACAAAAAACACATAGAGACTAATAGCAGACTTTCCTAAATACCTTGAGAAACGTCTGAATAGTAAAGCACGTATATAGAACAAAAGGAAATAGATGAATACAAAATTGAAACAGTTTTGATAGACAATAAGTAAACTAAAATTTAGTCAAATCGATAAAATTTTAATATACAAATAAATTATCAAACTAAATTGGACATGAAGATCCAATTATAGTGCTCAACATGCTGTCACCGTCGTCCCCTTCAATTAAGTACTGTGCTGCCGGCTACAAAGCTTCCAACGTAGTGACAGAGGGAGCCGCCAATAGTTCCAAAAGGGGCGGTAGGCTTGTGTGCGTACCGACAGAGGCCTTTGTCATCAAGGCCGAGCCAGTATTCGCCCTCTACCACAGCGCTCTCGGCAACTATATAAAGAGCGCTACACTCAACAGGGAGATTCAATTCCGATCCAGACAGCGGACAAGACATCCACTATCGGCACACGGCTACCGAACTCCTGCGAAGACTAATCGACGACCCCGCAAGAGAGAAGATGATGCTTCTGCTCGCCGACCCGTCACCGTAAGCCGTCGACTGGCTCACAGCGGTCCCTCGATCAAGCCTTGCGCCCACCGGACCCGACAATGCAGCCATCGACGCACTATTACGAGGGAAGAAGATGATGTCTCCGCTGGACGACGACACGCCGTGTCGCCCAGCTCCTCGACCACCACGACGACTACGACCGACGCTTCCCATCAAGACAACCACCGCTTAAACGGCCCTTTTCAGAGCCACCAAAATGCAAAGGTTTTAACTCGCCACTTAATGTCACCATCCGATGACAATGCCATTAAAATTTTGAAATCCTACAGATATTCCGGTAAAAATTACTCGGAACAATATTACAGCATCATCTTGGTACATTACAAACAACACACTACTCAGAGACTTAAAAATTTCTACAGTTCAACATAATCAGTGTAAAAAAAAAAAAAAAATCAGTGTAAAATAACAAAAAAGACTCGAATTACAGATACTGAAGTCACGAGATAGCCTTTTGCGTATGGATGAGTTGTGAGAAGGGAAGTGAAATGTGATAGTGCTGCCAATCTCAACAGTGAGACACTACTCGTACATTTCATTACCGTGCAGTTTCTACACACATTTTGTAAGCTGTGGTTTTTCCGAGAAAATGTTTTCTTCATAAACCTTAAAAGAAATAAATATGACCTGTAATATTGCCTATAGCTTAATTACATGACTAAAAATGTTTGATTTACTGTAATTACCAGCTACTTTATTCCATTGGAACAAAATTTTCTACGAATGAATCGCCTTCTTTATTGTCGCTGTCACCGGCGTCTTCACTATCAGTCTCACTAGTATCTACCTAACCGTTTCCTTTTCTTACCAAGTGTCAACAAAATTGTTGAAGAATAGCTTCTTCACGTCTTTAATTTCCTTCATTATTTTGAATTGTGGAAAGAGAAACATCACAGTAGTTAGCCACTCGCTCATGGCTTTTGTTAAAAGGCAGGGAAAGGCATTTTTGTTTAGCTTCAACATCACAGTATTTTATTACAATGCATATTAGATTTTAATCAGCACTGTGAATAGTCTGCCCACGTTTTTGAGAAACTAACATTTATTTCTACAGTAACAAACAGTTGTATTTGTACAGTTAACCTACAAAAGGTTCTGCGATATATTGTATGCTCTGAGTATAGTATAAATTGTTGCGTTTGTTGTACTGAAATTAAAGCAGTCGCGCATGCGCGTTGATGCTTTTCCCACTTTATCTCTCGTTGCATACAAGGGAAAACTCGTGACTCAAGTAACTATACACAAAAACCATCTCGTTGTCTCAATGTTAGATAACTCAAATGACATTCGCCGACTTAAACAAAGACACCCTAAGGACTAATTTTAAACTGGCACAACTCATGTAATAAATTTAAGGAGTCCCTCTTTTAATAGGTTTTCAACAGACATATCAAGTAAAACGGAAACCCATCTACTTATTATTCTACATAAGAATAAATTCTGGATTTTGTGGTAATTTAAAAAAAAGTAAAGGAATATACCAATGATAATAATAATTATAACATTAGGGATAAAAAATAAAAAAGTTACAAAAAATATAATTTTCTTTAACAACTTTATTTTTAGATGTTTCTTATTTATTTATTACTTTTTATACCTACAATACTGTTTATACTAATTGATAATATAATTTTAATTTTTATATCTAATAATGAAACAGGTTAAGACACTTTGCGCGCAAGCTGCTTAAGTTTATACCTAAAGCTAACTGTGAGATGGCATTGGAATACTTTAAAAATACAACTTTTGTCCTTTCACATCCTATCCGAAAATTGACTATAGAATTTTGGCATAACAGTCGAATACGATAATAACTGAACAACCAAGGTGATGAAAAATGTATTTTTAAACTTAATTCTTTATATTTATTTTCACTGCTCGAGAATCTTGTAAATGATGGAAAGGGCTGATTTAAAAAGGTCCGTTACAGGACAGGAAAACATAAATAATTTACTCAATCAATCTTTTTTTCTCTTTGAACTCACCCACGTTGAATACGACCCCATCTAGGCAACGTACATACGATTCATTCCATTCTGTGGGTAATGTATTGTATTTAGTAATTTCACACATCTCCGTTCATAAACAAAAAATAAATAATTGGTGAATAATATCAATTAATTATAGGCTGTCATAATTCTAAAATTTGTTTTACTAAAACCGTATTTTTATCCCTACCACGAAAACACCTGTTGATTAATCAAGTACAACTACCAACAAACATCGAGCAAAAAAGTTGTTTAGTATTGCGTGTAGTAACTGCACACAATTAATTTACTAAGGCAAAGAATTTATTACGACAATGGATAATACTGCAGGATTCATCCCTTATCGTAATTCATAATTTGTTTTAGTAAATCAAGCGTATTTTAAAACAGAAAGAGATTTTAACATCCCATCAAAAAGAATTTTGATAAAAAATTCAGTCTTTAATATAATTTTATAAGTTAAATTATGAAGTGATTCATTCTATTGATATAATTATTAATTATTTAATATAATTTATTCTATTTTTGAAAATTTCTACTATTCTGGGAAGGTACCATGATAAAAGTGAACTTTAGGCCTACAACAGATCTTTTCGTTCCGTGTTAATAACAAGGTGAAACATAATGTACCGGCTGTCCCACGAAGATGTTGCTATTTTTGAATTAATATGCCGGATGTATTGCACGCTCTATAGACTGGAAACTTTACAGTTATAATAAATATATATGTAAACAAGCACCCTTGAGTTTCATTTGCTTATGATTAATCAAAACAAAATGGCGGAATAAAAAAAAATTATATCAAAAATGAACAATAATCTTGTGGATAGAACCACTTATATTACAATATGATTCAGATAGAAAAAACAGCTGTTTTTGCCATTCCAAATCATATCCCATCAGACAATGACTGGAGACAGATACGCATCAATTTTTAACTTATCACAAAGTTCCTCATCTTTCTCAGGCGGAGATGAAGGGATTTTTTCCGGCATGATGGAGCTCCTCCGCATTATGCTAATGTGACCAAAGCGGTTTTAAACCAAAATCTTCCTAACCGTTGGATAGGTTGTGGCAGCGGTCTCATGGACTGGCCTCCAAGATCGTCGACTTGTTTGTTTGCGATTTTTTCCTATGGGGCTTTTTGAAGGAGAAAGGTTATTCTCACACCATTGCAACAGACGATGAATTAATAAGGCTGATTGAAGAGGAACTGCTGTTGATACCTTGGCAATTTTTCAAAAACGCTTATGACTCATTTTTGTTTCGTTGCTATCAGTACATAGCTATCGATAGACATCAGTTCGAATAAAGGTTAATGAAACAAATTGTGTTCATTAATAATTTATCACTTTCATATTTCTTTCATTTATTTCATTTTATTACTAAGGTAACATTGTAACAAATCAATTACTTTTCGCCATTTTCTTATGATTAATCATAAGCAAATGAAACTCGAGGTTTTTTTACTTATCTATTTATTATAACTGTAAAGTTTCCAGTCTGTAGAAAGTGCGATACGACCAGCATATTAAATTAAAAATAGCAACCTCTTCGTGGGACACCCGGTGCTTCATGGCGTATACCTATCGTATTTAGAGAGAATCTACGCCAAAAGTTTGAAAAAGTGTTTTCAATTTCCCAGAAGATTTTAAAATTGAAAACTTTAATTAATTCATCTTTATTTCGCGCAAAATTAATTTATAGCCTTAGGACATGGCTTCTAGCCATAGTTAGGTATGTTATTTTCGTCCACCTTGTATAATGTGTAAGTTACAGTTTTTCATATACATTATAGTTTTTTAGATAAGGTCTACTTAAAACGATATTGTAAAATAAGGAAAGAAAAGATTTATTATTACTTCATGTGGTGTATAAACATGCTTCTTCTAATCCATAGTGAAACTACCCGTCTTGCCATGAGTGTTTAGTATTTTTATTTGCCTACCGTATTTAACGTGTACGCAGAATATAATACAAAATTGTAACAGTAGTGAATTGCAAGACTGTAGACAACTGCCACTCTGCACGAGCCATATGGAGAGCCAAGTACAGAACTATAATGGCAGCAAGAAGGCGGTTTGTCCTTCCGCTTCATCCCGCAGAAACAATGTACTGGTACGCTGAACTGTATTGCAGAGAAAAATATTATTCTATCCACAAAATCAGAAAATTTATTAGTAGAATTATACGCACATTTAAGGATATTTTAGTTGTTGAAGCTATAAATTGATATATTTTAGAATAAAGTTTGTGTATTTCTTTTTCTTTTTTGTTAACACATCCGAAGGAATTAATAAATGATAAAAACAATGTACTTTTAACCATTGTTTTTTTAAAGAGTATCGTAATGTTTTTTTTTGTAAATATTACCTTATTTTGATATTCACTAATAATTTTCCCATCAATTGTTATTGATTTTAGTAACAATGCATTTTTTATGTCTAATGTACACCGTAATATAGTATAAGAGGATATAGTAAAGTAATTAATTAAGACAGTGCTAGACAATGAGGAAAACTGCTAAAGACGACAAAGAATCTTTCACTTCTCATTCTGTACATCATTAATTAAAAAACGTTGAATCACAGGCACTTCTTTTCTATTTCTTGCATTCAAATATTTTCCTTTTCATCCACTTAACTGAAATAACTTTGTGTTATTTACACCTCTCTCACTTTACGTAAATTAAGTACGAAACGCAATTATTATGTAACTTCTTATCCTTTGTTAAAAGAAAGAGGAGAATTAATTATGTTAAATACAAAATTAATTAAATGGTTTCTTTCATATTTCATTTAAGGACATGTAATTTAAAACATTAAAGTAATTATTTCTTAAATCAAATTTTATTTAAAAATATGTAGATTAATAAAATTAATAAGTCTTAATTAAATACCTGACGATATCTAAACAAATATAGTAGCTGCATATAGGTGCGTTCATTAATCATTGCATATTTTTGAAACTTTGATCAACAAAAATAACGAACTTAGTACTACTACATAGTAACCCAACGAAGTGGTCTAGTGGTAAAGTCATTTTCGGGGACGAAGGTTGCTGGTTTGAATCCTAGTAACGTTTACTTTAACACAAATTTGAATACTAGATAGCTGTGTACATTGATGGTTAGAGTTCAATTAACCATACCCTCTCAGGAATGGTCGGCCTGCGTCTGTACAAAACTTTTCCCGTCATTTACACGTTTATCCTCATCTCATTGAGCCATGGGGTTGTTTAATGTTCTCAAATTGAACAAATTGCAACGTAATCCCACTGGGGATTCAAAAAAGTACATAGTAGGTTAATTATTATTATAAGTAGGCTACTATTATTATAAATAGCCTACTAATATATAAATAATAGGCTATTAAATTTGTAAACTTAATATACGTATTTTATGAAAATAAAATTGACAGTAAAATGCACTGCATAATACACTCACTTTAAAGAGCAGTAATTTCCTACCTTCATTGTTTTTTGTAGGATACAAAAAAAAAATATCTAGTGTGAAACACTCACACGACTTTTTCTTGCCAATGCAAATAATGACCCATATAACCTAATATTAGTAATAAAACATTAGATATAAACAAAAAACTAACCTCAAAAAACATAAACCTTAGTTTAATCATGAGTGAATGATGCAAAATGAAAATCAACCTCAGTTTGCCTTAAAAATACGGAAAATCACTCTTTCACGCTAAACTAGGCTCTGTATAATGCAAATGCAAAAGCATGTGAAGAAAACAGAAAATCGCTAATTATCGCTAAAATAACATTTATACAAAAAATGTTTGAAATTAAAGTTGTAGGATTTTAAATTCTCTACCAATTTTATTATATACATTTTGTGCTAAAATGCATATTAAAGCCGCAATCTTAAAAATAACAATGTTTTTACAAAAAAACGCCTTCCCAAGAATTTCAGCAGACATGACACCTACCCTTTCTTATAGAGCATAAAAAATGTAGTAGTGGAGGTGATTTTAAAACACATCGTTGGAGCCGTTTTTGAAAAAATCGCAAAAAAGTGAAAAGTGACCCGATAAACTAGTATTTCCGGTTAACCGATTTTGATGAAAATTTTCGTGTCGGGTTCGGTGGTAGTACCTAACTTAAGTTTCAAGTTCGTAAAATGTTTCGTTCTTGAGATATTTTGTTCATACACACGCGCGCGCGCGCGCGCGCACGCACACGCACACGCACACACACACACACACACACACAGACCAATCGCTTAAAATATGTTTTTACTGAAACCGTGAGAAACTGAAAACGTGTAGATCCAGTGAAAAATCTATTCCGAAAAATCGACATGAAAACAATAACATCCTTTCTATACTATATTCATATAGGCAAAAGAAAGTAAAAATATTATACGAGGCATATTCGTCAAGTAAGGGCCGTTTGTTTTTATTATTTAAAATATTAATTGACTTTTCTAGTTTTCTACAAACCTTTTTCGCTTTATTACATAATCGACTTGCTTCTAAATAATTTTCGTAAAACCGTACCAGTGTCTTTAACCCCTCTGCCACTGCATCTAAGTTTGCCGTCTAAAAATTGAACTAGTTTACCACGGCAGTCTTGAGTCCTTCGTCGTATTCAAACCGTTATCCACAAAGATTTGGTTTCAAGTGCAAGATAAAAAGATCATCGCTACGTGCGAGGTCAGAACTTTATGGTTGGGTGATCAAAAAGTTGGCAACCAAAATCTTAAAGGTTCTCTTGGATTCGGGCAGCGGTTTGCGGACGCCTGTTAACATGGAGGACAGCTATTCCGGATGACAGGTATCCGAGCCGTAGATTATGTCTCAGTTTGATGACCATTTTGCAGTACACGTCAGCTGTAATTGTTGTCGCACGGAATATTAAATCACCAAAAATAACACCCTTTTTGTCCCAGTAAATGGTAGCCACCATTTTCTGACTTAAATAAGTAGATTGCTTAATTTTTTTTCGTAAATTTGAATAATAATATTAATAAAAATAAAAATAGTACACTTAATTTCACAAAAATCAATTTGTAACTTACATTGTGATTCAGGAGGAAAAGGCAATACAACAGAGAATTGATTCTAGAGCTAAAAATAACAAGAAACTTTAGGTATATTAACATAGGTCCGGAAACACTTTATTTTTGAGTTACGGCTAGCGGAAGATTTCGCCCTGATTTCTTCTACAATGGTAAAGGTCTGCAATACTGGAACTCCAGAGATACAAATTAAAGGTTTAATTTTATGGTTTTTAAATTGAGCAATTGAAAAAAATGGGTCTCAGTACTGTAATTTCAGTAGTTCTCAAGAAAATAATGAATAAATAAATGAGCTTTTTGACTCCAATTTTTGTGTGGTATGCCAATTTCCTTGAAAACAACTTTGATTACGGCTCTGGAACCATTTTTTTCAATTACTCAGTTGAAAAACCATTAAATTTACCCTTTAATTTGGGTCCTCAGAATTTCAGTATTAGGCCCTACATAACTTTACTATTGCAGAAGAAATCAGAGTAAAATCTTCCGCTAGCCGTACCTCAAAAATAAAGCATTTCCGGACCTATGTTTATACACCTAAATGTTTTTTTCTTATTTGTAGTTCCAGAATTAGTTGTCTAAGTGTTGTCGCTTCCTCCTGAATCACCCTACTATTAATTTTCATTTGTAAATTCATTCCTATTACCATATCCATTCCAATAACTGAGGCGGTAGAAATTAACGTATCTAACTATGGTTACAAAACCATTTGCCGGGATATGTAAAAACATTCACTGACGAATGGCGCCATTGACCGTTGTTTTCTTTCTGCATTGGTATAGGATATTCATGTCTTGTCACCTGTAACAATGTAGGGAAACAAATAGGAAAAAACTAAAGACTACCGATGTTGTCAAGTGGTTCAATTTCCAGTGAAGTATGGGAACAATTTCTTAAAAAAAAAAATCAATCCTAAAAAATTTCATTTTCATAAAAACATTTAAATAGATATTAAATCTCTATCATTGATATTTTATATTTTCTTTGCTGACTAAATTTTTCATATAAAAATTAAGGGTTAGACTGGCTGAGAACGCTGAGTATTTCTCTCAGTACCATTGAATTTATCATGCGCTTTACCCAGCGTGTGAGAATTTTGTAGCGCTGGTCGATATACCGGTGGTGACATAGTTCACGAATCGGATATTATAAAACATGGAGAACTTTAAGCATTTAAATTAATGTTTTACTGTTAATTTACAGTAAACTTTACAAAACTGTAAATTAAGTTTATGATTAAATTAACTTAAATTTTCCAATTAAGGAAAATAAATTTTATGCAATTTAGACTGTAATTGGGGGGGGGGGGAAGCAATAAAGTTTTTGTAGCGGAATCGAATAAACAAAAAACTATTTCTTTCAAGTTTATTTTTGTCTATTTCAAAAACTTTTTTTCATTTCGAATTAAACTTTTTAGTGTTGGGTTCCAAATGAACGAAAATCATACCTGTATCTACAAAAAGTGTTTCTACAGAAAATCAATAAGATCCTGTGTACCATTGTAAAAGTACAATATTGTACAAACAATGTAAGTTATGGTAATTCCTAATTACTATAACTTCCATTACTCAGGTAGAAACCAAATAAATTATGTTACATGTTCCCTTTGTTAGATTAGTTACATTAGAATAGGAGTTAGACAATAGTAAGTTGTAAATATAGCCAACGGTCAATCATCTAATACGGTGTAGTATTCTTTAGACGGGTGTATTTCTTCCTCTGTGTTTTTAGGCCGTTCTTCCACCTACCACCTTTCAGCCAATCATTGGGGCAGTTCTCCTTCCCGTTGGCTCTCCAGATTGGTAGAACAGTTGGTGGGAGAGGGAGACTTGTCAACTTGAGGTTTCCTGGTCGAACTCAGGAAATTCACAATTAGTTCCCTTGGGACTTAAGTGTGAAATAGAGTTGTTAAGAAGAATCAGAATTTGGAGAAGATACTAGGAGAACGAGGGTGACCAGGAGAACGAAGAGAAAAAGAAGAAAGGGGAGACAGTTAATAAGAGGTAAATTATTCAATTATTAAGAGGTTTTAATTTCTTGTTTTTATATAACGTCGCGGCAAAAATGGTTGGCTATATTTTAAAATACCTAGGTTAAATTATTTTAAAAATAATTTTGTTAGTAGTTAGGTGATTTAGTCAGTAGGTAGTTTATTTTCATTAAATATTTACTGTAAGTAAGGAGATGGTCTTTTTTTTCTTTATTTCACATTCTCTGCTGACAGAGCTTGAGCCCAAAAATATTTATTAATTATTTTTTTAGTTCACATTTGTGTTTGTTCACCAAACGAAGTTTATGTTGGTACACCGGTTAGTATTATTTCGTATTATCAGATAAAAATATAAAATAGAATAAATTTAGGGATATACTATTATTTAAATTAACCGTGAGTACCACACAAAGGGACGAGCGGGAAGTAAATGAAAGCGAGAGTAGTATTGCTAAACTAGGCTCTGTAAAAAAATGCTCTAAATATAAGCCGTAGATCTTTTAATTCCCTATAAATTTGATTAAGCACTTTTAGCGTAAGTGGATACAAAGGCTAAAATCTTGAAAAATCGATTTTTTACAGATTTTCATGAAACAAAACAGAAAATCACTAATTACCGGTAAACTAAGTGTTATACAAAAATATGTTTGAAATAAAATTGTAGGATTTTACATTCTCTAAAACTTTTGTTATACTACATTTTTGCGCTAAAATGCATATTACGTTGCAATCTTAAAAAACAAATTTTTACGAGAAAACAGCCTCCCCAAGAATTTCAGCAGACATGGCGCCTACCCTATCTTGTAGAGCATAACAACTGTAGTAAATTAGGCGATTTTTAAAAAAATCGTAGGAGCCGTTTTGAGAAAATCGCAAAAAAGTGAAACATGACACGAATAAATAACTACTTCCGGTTGACCGATTTTTATGAAAATGTTCGTGTTGGGTCCTCTAGTGGTATCTAACTTAAGTTTCGAGTTTCAACTTCGTGAAATGTTCCGTTCTTGAGATATTGGCAAGAGAAAGTAAAAAATGTATAATTTTGACTTATGGGCTTTCTGAAATGATTGATTCATTTACCTTCGAATTAAATTTTTAGAATGAGTGAAAATTAAATTTGTCGATAGGACAGATCTAAGAAAGTATGAGAATTCAGTCGATGTATGTTGTTGCTGTAGTCTACTTATTTTTTTCGTGTGTTGGTCTTAGGTTTCTAATATTGGCTGAATTTGCGGATTGTTAACTTGAATTTTGTCTATTACTGGCTTTAAGTTGAGGTCGTGCGGAATTAAGTCGTCAGGGACACGCCAAGGTGCATTCGTTATTAAACGAAGCAACTTCTACTGGAACCTCTACCATCTGCTACTACGTCTAAAATAAAATATTTAGTTAAATATTCCAGTAAATTTTACCATTATAAACCATGTGAATTTAAATGTCAATATTTCTCATCATAATTTTGTTTCAGGCTACTGCTAAGCGCTCGACCGTAGAATCACGTGGGCGAAAATTCTACCGCCCTACAGCCACAGTAACGCGCTCCCCTCAACTCTAATCTCGTCCGGCGGAACAAAAATACAAACGACTCTTAGCGGCCACGAATTATTTAAGGATTCCTCCCACGCCACTCATTGTTGTCATTTGATGATATTTGCTACGTGCAATTAGTTATTCCAGTTATAGAATGTATTGCGTAAAGTTTCACGTTAATTTGTGAAAAAAATCAAACGCGGGTGTTTCTTTCTCAAGAAAGATCTATGATCCTTTAAAGAACAATTGAAGTATTAATACGACAAAAATACCAAATCACGTATCATACAAAAACTTAGTGACCATAGAAGAAACCATGGTCAATAGACGAGTAAAATTTTACGGATACGTGTTTAGGATGAACGAAGACAGACTGATTAACAAAGTATTTATCCTGAAAGATTACATCAAAAGTATGGTTTGGATCTTTAAGAAACAGAAGAAGTAGAAGAACTAGTTGAGAATCCGATAAGAGGAATACCTAGGTAGGAGTGAATTTAAAAAATTGAATTTTTAACTTAATGCACAAGAGAAATTGAACCACACAAAATCTCGAAAGAAAAAGAGCCATGAGGTTAAATCGTATGAAGTTGAGATGAGTGCAGGCTTAAAGAGAAGATAAAAGCTTAGTGAAGAAGAATTAAATTCGTTTGAGGAGTGCGTGCCTACTATGAGTTATTTGCATAAAAGCAATGTTACTTAATTATTTTTATTAGCCATTAAAATTCTTTTAAATAAGAAACTTGTTATGACGCTTTGACAACAGGAACACGATAACTCACTTGTACTTTCACTTCCCTTCTTACATCTACCTGTCAATCCCTTAAGACGCCTAAAGTAGAGACCTGCTAATTTAATAAAATAAAGGTTATTTCAGATTCATAAGATTGCTACGCACAATCCCTAGGGAGACACCAACGGGAGCCCTATCCCTCTCATGTCATTCCTGTGATGTCGTTACACAATTTTCATCATCACATTTTCTTGTTGTATCATTTTTATCGTTGTAAAAAATCATTAGACAAAAAATTATGAGATACCTAAAACCGTTCGAATTAATTAAATTTCGTGTGGGCCCTTTAGTTTCATTAATATACTTTGTCCAATTTTTTTTTTTTTTTTAGAATATGTGAATTGAAATGAAGATAATTAATTCAATAATTTCAACTCGGTTCGCAACATAATAAAACATAAAGGGGCAACTACAAGACAAAAGCCGGTCAAATGTATTGATTTTCAATGCTGTAACTTGTAACTGCTATTGTTTACGAGAAGCTTTATTCACCGTAAGGTTGCATATTGTTATAGTAAACAAAAAGTTTTATCATGCCAACATCAGAGTCTTTTATTTTAACCCTCTTTGATATAAAAATAACATGATTATCAAGATAAATTAATTTTTGAAACATGAATATGAAAGAAAATATTATTATTCTGGTCCACGGAGTACCTTACAAAGGATTTTAAAGAAGAACCACTGAATATTTTGAAAATAAACAAATTTATATAATTTTTAGGCGAGTTAGTTTACCTATAATTTATTATAATTATACTGTAATTACCTAAAATTATAAAATTATTTTACTATTATGTAAATATAAGTTAGCTTATACTTTTGTACTTTCTAAGTTCGAAACTGCTTTACATAAATGAACAGGTATTAAAATATTAAATAATTATAATAAAACCAATTAGTTTATAAATTGTCCTATAAACTATATCTTAGTAAGATTAGTAGGTATGTAATTTTCTATAATGTGGAAAAAGACGATACCGTGTGGTCACTGACATAATAACGGTTATTTCTTTTACACCGTTTTGGTGTACTAAACACCACGAGAAACGATATTTTCTGACGTTTAGGGTATGTTTTCTCTATCTCATTGCTATTTTTCGTCTTTCCCAAGCATTTAAAATTTTTTTTCTAAAACTCTTTCTTCCTTTCTTTCTTTCTTCTGTACTGATTCTTCGGTACTGATTATCTCAAGAAACCAGGCTATTGAACTTCTTACTTCAAAAAGACGTTGTGTCTGCAGTTCATTTGTAGTAAAATCATTCACCGTATTTTTGATCACACCTCGTGTAATACAGTTTCCATACTGAAAACATACGTCAACCAAGCAGAGCATGAAATCTACGTGTAACGTGTGAGTTATTTTATCATTTTAGCATGGTAGATGTTTAACGAATAATAACCACACTATTTCACATTGTTTACTTTTACTGCTATAAACCTTTTGTAAAGTAAAATATTTAAAGAAAGAATGCCAGCGGTACCTGGTTTGATTACCGGTCAAATCTAGCATGTTTTACTTCTTGTATCATTTCATATCATTAGTTACACCCAAGCCAAGGCATGTGTAGACACCATCACACAATAAATATGTAAATCATGACCCAATAAATATTGTCTGAATCTAAAGTTAAATACGGAGAAGTTAATACGGAGAATCCAGACGGCAGAGATGAGATTTTTGCGAAGGACTAAAGGATGTACAATCTTGGACAGAATAATGAATGAGGAAAGAAGGTGGAAATTGGGTGTTGTAAAACTTGAACAAAAAAACAAAGGAGTATCCCCGAAGTTGGAGACAGAACATGGAAAGGATGTCAGATCACAGGATACTTAAGCAGGCGCACTGGTATGCTCCAGAAGGGAAAAGAGATGTCGGTAGACCTAAAAAAAATGAGATAGATGATACAGTGTGTGAGTTTGGAACTGGCTGCGGCCTAATCCTTGTTTGGAAGAAGAAGAAGAAGAAGAAGAAGAAGAAGAAGAAGAAGAAGAAGAAGAAGAAGAAGAAGAAGAAGAAGAAGAAGAAGAAGAAGAAGAAGAAGAAGAAGGAGTGAAGACCTAAAGTTAAACGAAAAATTATGAAAATACTTTGGTTATTATAATGTACAAACTCGGTAGAAAGTAAATGCGGCTTCGATATAAAGATATGTCTGTTCATCTTACTTCACAATATCCGTATTCACGCCTATTGTATTACACAAGAGAGTTACAGGTTTTCCTTTGTCGTATAGGAATGTGTACTCCCATGTCATTTCTATGCAGCATTTCTTTTAGCAAACATCTTATTTTATGCGTATCGTATTATCTCAATATGTTTGCTTTCGTCTACTATTCACGTTTGAATTTATTTTACCTAAATTAAATCCAACAAAAAATAAGAATAAACAAGATTATTGATTAAAAACTTTAATTAAAAATGAATTAATAAAAAACAATTACATTTTTGGGAATCTGCGTTCAGGGAATTTACTACTCTCTGTTCACTAATCTCTTGATTGGTACAAAATTTTTTTCTGTATTGCACTTTTTTCTACTTCCTCAGAATCAATACACTGAATGACAAAAAATGTCCTCTGAATTCCCTGAAAAATTTCTTCTTTTTTGTCACCGATAATGCTCTATTTTACATTCATGGAAATTGTAAAATCGATATCAGATATTAACGTTCAAATTCTGTTTTGAGGGTCCCACGAGATAATAATATTTATATTATTTAAAACTGATGAGTTTTAAGTGACAAAAAAAATCGTGAAATAGGTAGTCTAAGATTTTTACTTTCTCTTGCCTATATGAATATAATAGGAAAGAAAGTATTGTTTTCATGTCGATTTTTAAAAATCGAGTTTTCATCGGATCTACACGTTTTCAGACCCCTGAACCCAAAAAAGTGGTTTTAACGATTGGTCTCTGTGTGTGTGTGTGTGTGTGTGTTTGTGTGAACAGAATATCTCAAGAACGGAATATCTTACAAAGGTGAAACTTGAAACTTAAGTTAGATACCATTAGAGGACCCGACACGACCATTTTCATCAAAATCGGTCAACCGGAAGTAGTAGTTTATTCGTATCATTTTTAACTTTTTTGCGATTTTCTCAAAAACGGCTCCTAAAACTTTTTTTTAAAAATCGCCTCATTTACTACATTTGTTAATGTTATGCTCTACAAGATAGCGTAGGCACCATATCTGCTGAAATTTTAAGTATAATCTAAGATTTCGGCCTTAGTATGCATTTTACGACAAAATTGTATCTACAATCAAATTTATATGAAATTAAAATATCTACAACTTTTATTTCAAGCATTTTTCTCTACGGAGCCTAGTTTAGCGTGAAAGAGTGATTTTTCGAATTATTAAGCCAAACTAAAGTTGGGTTTCATTTTGCATCATTCACTCACGATTAAAATTAGGTTATGTTCTTTGGGGTTGATTAGTTATTTTGTTTTTCTCGTGTTTTATTACTAATATTAGGTTATATTGTTGATAATTGGCATAGGCAAGAGAAAGTCGTGTGAGTGTTTCAAACCAGATTTTTTAAAATTGGAACTTAGTAACCAAAATCGCCTGATATAAACTTAAAGATTGATTTAAACTTAAGTTTAAAGTTTTGTAGTACTTGTAAGATTATCTATTGTCTTGTAGTTAACAAAATATCGGAGAACATACGTGACATAGAAAAATAAAAGTAATTGGGCAAGTTAAAAAGGGTATTAGTTAACAAGAAACTAAGATGCTGGTGGAAACAAAACAATTTGGAGAAAAACATGACCCAAGAGACCTGCCTGAGGGAAGATAACCTCATCATGATGATGGTGGTTCATTACTAGAAGAAGTATTTTGATATTTTAGCCGTAAAAATATTAAACGAGTATTTACTATCTTTGTTGCGTTAATTATTAAATGAAATTTCTAAATTACATTATTACAAATTCTGTGTGCGATATGTCGTGCCATATGTTTCATTACATTCAAATGAATTTATATTATATTAAAACTGGATTTAATTATATTTTGTTTAGCACCCAGCTAACTGCATTATCATCATCGGCTTGTAAATGCAGCGCATGTAAAATAAAATTGCACTTAACAATAAAATTATAATTAAATATTTTTGAAGCGTATTGAAACCTTAATTAATACCATAAATTGAAAGTTAACTTAGTACTTCAAATTTAATTTGTATTCTTTATTCTGATAAAGATAACGCTTTCTCAAACCAATAAAAATTTCTGTAACCAGCTGAGACACCTTTATTTAAAATCACTAGTTGTTTCTGTTACATGTTGTTTATTCACTACATGGTAAAAGGCCCGTATTTTATTCTTCGCTATGGTCAAGATATTTTAACCCGTTAAAATTCACAGATACTATTCCATAATACACCGTAGCTGTTAAATAAACCGTCGACAAAACGAATAAAAAAATTTAACAGAAACTTAGAATTAATATACGAGGTGTGGCTATTAAATAATGAGACTGACGTAAAAAATTGTATTTTAATTTTATACATAATCACTTATTGTCACCTTCAATATACACTCCTTCTCTATCTCTACAACGCTCCATGCGAGTTTTCCATTATTGGAAACAGTGCTGGAAGTCATCTTCTGTCAGCTCCTTCAGGACACATGCCGCTTTCTCTTTTACAGCTTCCACAGACTCAAATCTTGTCCCTTTTAATGCAGATTTCACCTTAGGGAACAGGTAGAAGCTAATATCATGTGATAAAATGTTGCTTTTATTTATGATTCGGAAACGAACCGCCAACCCACGCACTAGAAAAGCCGAACTTTACCGAGAGCAAAAATGCTCGAATGAGCAAGTCAAAATTTAAAGCAATGATGATTGTTTTTTTTATATCCATGGGATTGTGTACCTTCACTGGGTTCCTGAAGGTCAATTAATTAATCAATATTACTACCTTGAGGTACTTTATAAGCTACGTCAAAGAGTAAGGAAAAAACGCCCCAAAATGTGGAAAGACAAATCATGGGCTCTCCACCAAGACAATGCGCCAGGTCATTCCGCGTTATCTGTCAAGAGGTTCCTAGCCAAGTACAGCATCTCAGTGTTATAACATTCACCTTATTCACCAGATCTTGCACCATGTGACTTCTACCTGTTCTCTAAGGTGAAATCCGTATTAAAAGGGACAAGATTTGAGTCTTTGGAAGCTGTAAAAGAGAAAGCGGCACGTATTCTGAAGGAGCTGACAGAAGATGACTTCCAGCTCTGTTTCCAACAAGGAAATTTCGCATGGAGTGTTGCAGGGATAGTGAAGGAATGTATATTGAAGGTGACAATAAGTGATGATGTATAACATTAAAATAAATTTTTTTACAACGTCAGTTCCGTTATTTAATAGCCAAACCTCGTATAATAATAATTAATCATACTCGTATAATAGAATTAGTTTACAATCGTACCTTAATAACATCATTTTTATTTTTGTTACACGTATGTAGATATGAAAAGACTTGCGCAAGATAGAACGGCTTGGAGAACTGCATGAAACCAGTCGAGAGACTAATGACAATAAACAATTTTATACTCGTACATTAACTGGCTCATTTAACATCGCATTAAATTCTTGGTCGTAAGCGACTACAGTTGAGAAACAGTTTCGGTGTTTTCAAACGTGTTAAACATTTTCATATCGAAGTTTTTAATCGAAACTCTGACCTTCTGCTTCATAGTCCAGTGCAGTCGAGCACTCTATGCACTGAGCTACGAAGGTGGCTATTATTAAAATTGTGTATGACTTTGAAGTAGGTAGGTGTTATACAGTAAAATCCCCTTAATACGATTTCAAAGGGACTGCACCTTGGGAATGTATTAAACGGAGGAGCGTCTTCGCCGGGAAACCAGTAGAATAGGCTCATTTAATGAAAAGCGATATTTATATAATCAACGTTCTGATATTACAAGTATGCAGTTTATAAATAACATGTTATGCGTAATTTTTTGCCACTCAAATAGTTTCATTTTTATAAACCAGTAAATGTTTTATTTAGCATTAATTTTTTAAAAATCCTGAACTCATCTGCATTAATAACGTTCCATGATAATATCTCAAAAGCAGGGGTAAAGCATTTTTTTAAAGATTTATTGTTATTTTAATTTATTAACCCTGCTTTCTTATATCTGATTATAAACGATTGCATCGATCCAACCACTGAAACAAGTGAAGTCAGTAACCTGCAGTTCTTTTCAAATGTTGGGTAAGTACCCAAAGTTACAAAAATTATAAGTATTAAAAGAAAAAGCTTTCAGTTAAAAGTCTTCCATTTATTGTGAAATGTATGTTACAAGCTTGTTGAAATCATTTGTACAGAACATTTTCCTATTCTTCATGTTTTCCTGACCTTATCTTCTTCCTTTCCATTCCAACTTGTAGTGAATTAAATTCCATTTTTCCACTTTTTTAAAAATATTCTTAATGTAAACTCACGCCTATAACAAGCAGGTGGAGTGTTAAATTATTTCCATTCGATTTGATAGTTCCAGGGCTACAAATAATAGTTCTGTTTTTGCCACATGGTCAGCCAATTATGTGATTGAAGCATTTAAGGACAAAAGAGGTAGAGGTGTAAAATACACTAATCACAGTTACCTCTTCTGAGAGTAATAAATTTCATTATACAGCCATACCCTATGGGGAATGAAGTGAAGGTGTCATTTGCATGGTGGAAAGTAGATGCTTTTCAGAGGGCCTGGCATGCTGATAAGTACACTTTTTAACTCAATAAGGGAGGCAATTGCCACCTCACTCCTCGTTTTACTTATTATAGAGGTTCAAACCAGCCTTACAGCTGATGACCTAAACAACAACGTAAAATTATAATATTTAGATTTACAGTAATTTCGTTTTGTTTCTTCAACTTTGAATGTTTGTCCTAGGTTGTAAAACTTTTAATTTGTCATATAAAACATATTTTTTTATTGAAGTCGTAACACTAATCAATAGAGTTCACTCATGTTAAAACAGCGACTCGTTTATAAACCTTACAGGACTAAAACAAAATGTGCATATACATGCAAAACTCGCACTAAAATTCAACTGAATTATTAAACAACCACACAGATTATACTTATAAATTATTCTTAGAACTTATACGTAGATTATACTTGATTATGGTGTCAAATTTTCTGTCTCCGGACTGAAACGTAGATTAATTTTGTCAAGAGAACTGCAGCGATGTGTTTTTTTCTATATCTAGATTTTTTTTACTAAAATTAAAAATAAACTATAGTATTACCGTATTATTTTTTAAAATTTATCGAACAGAAAAAGAGCGTGAAAAGCGGGAATTAACACGTATTTAAAGGGTTAATCTACATGTTTTTTTGTACTCAGTTTAGAGACTTCATAAAATTAAGTATTAAACGGTAAATAATATTAACCGTAGCGTATTAAACGGAATTTCCTGTATTTTGAAAACTGATCCCATTGCTATAAAGAACGTCATTGTTAACAAAATTACCTCTCCAGAACTTCTTTAGTTTTTGCGTTTAAAAATAACTGAGGATGTGGAACAAAGTTTTGTCGAAATAACAACTTAAAAATTTAGGTGGATAAGTTAAAACGAGTGCTAACACAGCACCAGATTGCTTAAGATAAAAGAGATATTCACTTCTCTTTTATTTGAATTTATAATTAAATTTCTGTTCTACACGACTTTCCTTGGGTTCTAATACAAATTTGTTCTTAAAGTTATATTAACGTAAGTAATATGCATGTACGTATTAATTTAATTAAATAATAAAATTGTTAACATTAATTAAATGTAAATTACGTACAATAACATCAATGAAACATTAAATTTAACACAATTATTTGAGTTGTAGATTTTTGGTTTTTAAAGGAGTAGTTTGGGAAGTAAAACGAAAGACAGTGTTAAAATTTCCGGAACCAAGCAGGGAATAATCTATTAGTAATATAGTATTCCAACCACTGTATCTCGGAGGCGGCCAATTTATACCTTAACAACTTGGTCTCTGCCTATAATCGGCAGATGGAAAGTGTTAATTAATGGCACACGATCTACTAGTTCCAGAGATACAAAAAATAGTTCTGTTTCTTATCATATGGTCAGCCAATTATAAGAAGAAGTTACAGAAGAGGTAGAGGTATGTAAAATACACTAATTGGAGTAAATTAATCCTCTTAAAGTAATGAATTTCATTATACAGCCAGACCCTGTGGTGAATGAAGTGATGACATTAGAGGGTCTGCCACGCTGATAAGCATACTTTCCACTCAGTGAGGAAGGCACGGTAAACCACCTCACTCATCGTTTTACTTCTTCAAGCCTCTAGAGGTTCAAACCAGCCTATCGGCAACCGACCTAAACCACAACAACTTGGTCTATCCAACGAAACAATAGTATTAGTCTTTGTATCCAATACATACAAGATTTTTAATAATAATAGAAATTCAGTTATAGTAAAGTTCTGAACACTAACCAAAGCTTTTATTATTAGTACATCACATAGTTTTAATTGATGTCATAACGGAGGCTTTCAAGAAACCTTTGTAATAAGTCAACCATTATAAATTGTAGAGTTTTATAGATAGATAATTATTTGGAAATAATGAGGTTTTAATGAGGAGCGGAATAACTGCATAAAACTCAATAAGGTACTTAATTATCAATAATTGGTTTTATATGAATATGACAGCAGTGGTCTTTCATACTTTATGCTGATTATAGTTGTTGTGACACTGATCAATATTTTCCTTCTTAGTTAATCACTTCACTCGTCTTTGGACTACAAAGTGTATTTGCTGTGTTAATAAAATGGTGTCAAATTGTTTAATGTTACCTTGGTTACTGTAGTAAAAATATAATTTTAAAAAAATTGGCGTCTGATCATATTTCCCTTACGACTCTTCATTTTCCTATTGGTGAATGTAATAAATTATGTTACAAATTCAGTAAATTCAATAAACTCAGACATGTCGTATAAAATATTTAGTAATTATTAATGCCGTTTGATACGTATCCAATAGGATTATATAACCTACCTACCTAAAAAAATTCACGTAAATAACTTTTCAATATTTTCTACATATACATGTGAACTGAGGCCTCTTTACTATCACATTTTTACTTTCTCTTGCCTATATGAATACATAGGAAGGAAAATATTGTTTTATGTTGATTTTTCGAAATCGAGTTTTCACCGGATATACACGTTTTCAGACCCCAAAAACACAAAAAACATGTTTTGTGTGTGTGTGTGCGTGCGCGCGCGCGCGTGTGTGTGAACAGAATATCTCAAGAACGAAACATCGTACGATTTTAAAACTTGAAAGGTAGACACGACTACTGGACCCGACACGAACATTTTTATCAAAATCGGTCAACCGGAAGTAGTAGTTTATTCGTGTCATTTTTCACTTTTTTGCAATTTTCTCAAAAACGGGTCCTACGATTTTTTTTTTAAATCGCCTCGTTTTCTAAATTTTTTTCAGCTTTACAAGATAGGTTGGGCGTTATGTTTGCTGAAATTCTTGGAGAGGCTGTTTTTACGTAAAAAACTTGTTTTTTACGTGAAAACAGCGTTAATATGCATTTATATAAAACAGCTTTAATAAGCATTTAGCGCAAAAATGTATATAAAAGAAGTTGTAGAGAATTAAAAATCCTACAACTTTTATTTCAAACATTTGTTTTGTGTAACGCTTACTTATAAGCGGTAATTAGTGATTTTATTTTATTTTCTCACGAAAAAGAGCAAAAAATTGATTTTTTAAAGATTTCGGCCTTAGTATGCAATTTACAACAAAAGTGTATAGGTACAATCAAATTATAGGAAATAAAAAGATCTACAACTTTTATTTAGATCATTTTTCTCTACAGCCTAGTTTAGCGTGAAAGTGATTTTCTGTAGGCTATTTTTAAGCCAAACTGAAGTTGGTTTTTTATTTTGCGTCTTTCACTCCTGATTAAAATTAGGTTATGTTTAGTAAGGTTAGTTTTTTGTTTATTTCTAATGTTAGGTTTTATTGTTAATTATTTTCATTGGCCAGAGAAAGTTGTGTGAGTTTATCACACTAGATTTCTTCATTTGAAAGGTGACTTGACCGAGAGTGTTCTTAGCTATAAAAAATATAAAGAAGGAAAATAAAACAGAAAATTACTAATTCTTACTGAACTAAGCGTAGTACAAAAATATTTTAAATAAAAGTTTTGCGGTTTGTTAACGGTTCTACAACTTTATGTACACTTTTACTTAAAAATGCATATTAAGGCCGCAGTCTCAAAAAAACAAAAAAAACTGACTAAACGTAATTACTAATGCAGATTTGAAAAAACACATCTGATAACAATATAATATTGGTTTGCGCGCAAAAATAAGTTCATATTCGGAATCTTTCTCTAGCCAATGAAAATAATGCCCATAACTGACAGGTGGAGTGTCAAATTATTTACACTCAATCTGTTCAGTGCAGGGCTAAAATAAATAGTTCTGTTTCTTATTATAAATGGTCAGCCAATTAAATGACTGAATCATTTAAGAACAGAAGAGGTAGAGGTGTAAAAGACACTAGTCAGAGTTATCTCCTCTGAAAGTAATGAATTTCATTATACAGCCAGACCCTGTGGTGAATGAAGTGAAGGTGTCATTTGCAGAGTGGAAAATATATGCTTTTCAGAGGGCCCGGTATGCTGATAAGCGTACTTTTCCACTCAGTGAGGAAGGCAATGGTAAACCACCTCACTCCTCGTTTTACTTAGTAAAACCTCTACAGGTTCAAACCAGCCTTTTGGCTGATGACCTAAACAACAACAATTCGGAATCACGACACAAAAAGTTTTAATTTCAAAAAAATTGTTTAAAATCGGTTTGGTGTCGTGTAAGTAAATATTTTTAATAACAAGATGAAAATAAAACTTTATAAAACATTTTTAAAACATACAATAAATAATTCCAATAATAATGTCATCGAAAATGAAGATAGGCTTGTTAATTAACACACATTTTAATTAAAATATTATTTTTCATTTACGTCCGACTGTTTCGCAATATCTCCTAATGCAGGTGGCGAATGATGATACATGAAAATTAGTGATGAAGAAAGCCAGACCTGACCGGGAATCTAACCCGGAACTCCGCCGTAGAAGCCAGTTGCGCTATCCACTACGCCAACGGGCTGGCCTAAAAATATTATAGGGACGATGAATAAATTTATTGAATTAAAATATTATATTAATAGGAGATGAAGGTTCCTGGTTCAAATTCTAGTCAAGGTAGTGTAATATAATACTTTTACTCCACACAAGCTGGATGCCAATTTGTAAGAAAACTATTTTATCTCTCTCAGTTTCTCCACGAGGGTATGCCAAATTTGTTGTGTTTTATTCTATTTTAATAAAATAATTATTCACGTTAAATCATTATAACTTTTATTTAATTAATATATTTTTTTAATTTATAATTATAGTCTTAATTATTTCGTACCATGGTTAATCAATTATCCTATTAAATGAATGGTTATTGTTGTTGTTTACATATGTCTGCCATTGAACAGCTATCAAGTAATCACTATTATTATAGAGTTTAATAATTTGTGTCTCTTTTCATAACACGAACATTATATATCGTTACCTATTTGTACCTACTATTTATTACATACTTAATACCATTTTTCAAAGAGCGAATGAGGGACCACTCGTTTGGTTTGGCGTCCAGTCCCCCATTAAAATATTTTACAATTCTATTTTCTTCTTCTTAGTTGCCTAGTAACCATATTTTTGTTAATGAAATCAAATAATTTTTAAAGTATTTATTTTAATCAGCTGGAGATATCTATTTTTATTTCAATAGACTCAAAAATAAACAACTCCAGATGTACATCAAATTTGTCATATTACAGTAGTTACTTTTACGTATATGGATTTGAATACTAGACAGTGGTTACCGGTGTACTTTGACGGTTGGAGTCCAATTAACCAAACTCTTTTATGAATCGTCGGCCTGTGTCTGTACAAGACTACACCCAATTTTTACGTCTTCCTAACCTCTCATTGGGTTACTTAGTGTTCTGAATTGAACAGATTTCAACGTAAACACATTAGGAATAAAATAATATGTTACCGATATGTAGCTATAGTATACACGAATCCGATTAGGTTGTCAGTGAAAATATGGTCTTAGATGCTGCAGATATGTATGCGTTATTTATTAGTTTGTTGTTTCACTATAATAGTAGCCGATTGTACTCTTTGAACTCATATCCTTTTTAGTAATAAAACTATTTTTATTAATGTAGCAATGTCTTTTTATTGGTTACACAATTTTTAACGAAAGAATTAAGTTTCAAAAATTTAACATAAAGTTGTAACTTCGCAGTGAATTAAGTTTTACCGGGCCTTATGCATAATTCAATATTTCAAGTAAATTTAAATATTGTTGTTAGGGGAGACAAAAATATTTTAGCATGATAATCTGTTAAAAAGTATTCCTTATCAAATTATTTTTTTATAGGTCACATAAAAAATACCCTTCTTTATATCGTCCGTTTGTTAAGTTTTATCTGAAGTTCAACGATACCCGTATATATAACGTTACATCGCATAAACTTAAGTCAATTGTTGTCTATGGTTGTGCATATGTTTATAATATACTTATAAAATTTGTGTTGTGTATTTGCGTGAGTGAGAACTTCCCAAGTCTATCGGGAGGTGGATGCCCCACATTTTATAGCGCAGGCGTGTTACGAGTTCAAGGCCCAGTCATAGGACAAGTCCTGCCTGCACTGTACTATGCTGAAGCTGAAATTGTATGGTTAATGTCAGTAATCGATCGATTCTTGCTAACTGTTTCGACCCTGTCCAACCTCTGTATCCTTTAAATACCATTATATTCCACCCCTTTAAATTTTATACCCACCCATTCCAATTCTATCGACTTTCCGGCTAACAAATGATCTCACGAGACGAAATCAACAAGTTGCAAGCATTTTAATCGCATCAAATCCGTTCATCCCCACACTGAGGTTTTACAATCGCATTCTAATTTAATAGAATCGTCTAGTACTACTTGTAGTACGATACTTCCGGTATAAAGTATTTTTCTAAAACCAATCAAATTATTATTCATCTATATCGTTAACACTGTCTTCTACTCTTCATTTTCTATACATATATAAATATATAATAGGCCTATATATATATTTATATAAATAGTGAAAAGTATAAATTATAATACAATATACTTAACAATAATGTCGATTATTATTCCCTAAGTATTATTATATTGTTATATTATTATATTATTAGTATTATTATTATTATTATTATTATTATATTATTCCGAAAGCAACTTGGGCTGAAGTTACGTCAATTGTTCTGGCTCTTAGACAGTAAATCTCAACTCTCCCTTGAAAATAAAGTACTCGTATACAACGTAATACTAAAACCAGTTTGAACTTATGGGTTAGAGCTATGGGGTACAGCTAGTTTATCAAATATAGAAATACTGCAGCGCTTCCAATCAAAATGCCTGAGACTAATCACTGCAGCCCCATGGTACGTAACCAATGAAACACTACACAATGACATAAACCTGCCCTTCATAAAAGAAGAAATTAAACAACATAGCGAAAAACATTTATAAAAACTAGAAGACCATCAGAACACATTAGCGATTAACCTCCTCGACGACAGCAAAGATACTCACAGACTGAAACCTTTTAAAACACCCGACATACCTCTACGATTTTGTTAATCATTTAAACTTTTTAATTCTATCTTTTCTACTTTAACTACTAATCATCGTCATCTCATAATAGGCATCGTTATCATCTCTGTCATCGTCATCATCTCCAGCTTCAACAACTTTGTGTTTCAAGATGTTGATTCAGAGTTCATCAAGTTTAGTTTTGTACATTATATATACATATATATATTTCTTCACATTTAGTCTTGTTGAAACACACAGTGTGGTTTTTATTTTAATTCTAAGGACATTACTCAGATTTTCTCATCTTTGCTTAAAGTGTTAGTATTTAGAAAATGCTTGCAAAAGAAATACACTTTTCTAAAAAAAAATTCCTTAAGTAACTTAATTTTTAATAAGCTAAAACAAATTATAATTTTTTTCTTGACAAATCATATTTTTAGCTAGAATCAGATTTAACACTGTGCGTTAGATAATATTAAATTAAGTTGTAATATTAAAAGTAAAAAGTAGTGTAATTTTGAAACAAAATCCAAACCTTTCATTGTCAAATGGTACTTATAACAAGTAGACCACAAAAACTGCTATAATAACCTTATTTTGTATAAAAATGAGTGATATACTTAAGAATTTATTTTATCCTCCTTACGACTTTATTGTGAGATAAGTTGTGGCAAGCCTATTTATGTAGGGGTCAGCATAAATGGCTTCGGCGCCAAGGTTCCTGGGTTATTTCTGGTCAAGTATTTTTTAATCACTCTTTTTCGTCTTTCGCCCTCCATTGTCTAAATTAGCAATAATGTGCAAAACTGTCAGGTGTATTATAAAATAAAATTTAAAAAAATAAACAACAACAAAGTAATAAATTTTTGTTTACTGTCTAGTTCTGACTTTTGATAAAAGACTGACTCGGAGCACACATACAAAACAAAAAAGTTGCTGCATAAACGCTCAAAATTACTTTTCGCTCAAAAACTAAGTATAGGCCTATACTCTTCTTTTGTGTGACCCAAAAGTGCCCATAAAAATAAAGGGAAGAGTCTACAGAGCGGCGGTTAGACCAGCACTTGTCTATGGCAGCGAAGCTTGGGCACTTAAGAGAGTGCATGAACAGAAACTTCACACTGCGGAGATGCGCATGCTGCGATGGGCGCGAGGAGTCACATTGAAGGATAAGGTGCGGAATGAGCATATAAAGGGAACCTTCAAAGTTGCTAATATAGCAGAAAAGGTGCGAGAGTCCAGGATGAGATGGTATGGTCATGTGCTCAGGAGAACGGATGATCATGTCGTGAAGAGGTGCCTTTCCATGGCTACAGGGAAGAGAGGAAGGGGTAGACCCCTTACCACGTGGATGACGAATGTCCAAAGAGACATGAAAATGTTGGGCTTATCCGAGGAAGACGCACAGGAGCGTAACAAATGGAGCTCTCTGATTGGGAAAGCCGACCCCGCGTAACGGGAAGAGGCGAGGCCAAAGAAGAAGAAGAAGAAGAAGAAGAAGAAGAAGGCCTATACTCTTCTTTTTATAAACCTATATAGATTTACAAAGTCAAAAATGTATAACTTAACTAATAGTTCTAATTTACAACGCGTTTAAGCAATCCAATCAAAAACACCTACACAATCACTTTCATAAATCACAAAACATATAACTCATAAAGTAAAACTTCATTGTCCATTTTGATAACCCGACAATCCCACAAGACTAATAAAGAAACGCTGGAGTAGAGACTTAGTAATTTAATGATACAGGTTTTTTTGAAATTAAAAGCTACGTACTATCCTTCAGATGGCATTAATTGGAGACCTACCTCTCTTGTGATTATCATATTATTTCAATACAAATCATCATAATTAAATGTTATGGAAAGACACAAGTAAATTTTACTTGTGTCTTTTTAACAGTTGTAAATAAACCATTAAAAAGAAAAATACTAGTTACATAACTAATATTACACAACTTTGTTTAACATAGTTTGTCACGTTCTTTTGTAGTGCCTTACCCGCCTCACACCCATATAATTCTACATTCATAAAATACTTATGGAGTATTTTATACCACCGCCACAATTTTCTTTCCTTCAATTTTTATTCTATTGTTAGTGTAATGATAAAAATATAAATAAACTTTTATTGTCGTAAAAATATAATTAATATATTATATGTATTTGCCCATAACAGGCAGATGGAGTGCTAAATCATATTTGCACTCGATCTACCAGTTCCAGGCCTACAAAAAGTAGTTCTGTTTCTTATCATATAGTCAATCAATTATATGACTGAAGCATTTAAGAACAAAAGAGGTACAGGTGTAAAAGACACTTATCAAAATAAAGTAATCCTCTGAAAGTAATAAATTTCATTATAGCCAGACCCTGTGGTGAATGACGTGATGGTGTCATTTGCAGGGTGGAAAGTAGATGCTTTTCAGAGGGCCTGACATGATGATAAGCATACTCTTACACTCAGTGAGGAAGGCAATTGTAAACCACCACACTCCTCGTTTTACTTAGTAAAGCCTCTAGAGGTTCAAACCAGCCTTTTGGCTGATGACTTAAACAACAACACATTATTTGACCCACAGGGTTGGTCTAGAGATAAAATCATTGCCGTGTGTCAGCTTTCTAAGAGCTGATTTTCGAAGACGAATGTTCCTGTTCAAATTCTAGGAAAGGTTGTTACTTTATACGGATTTGAATACTAAGTAGTGGTTACCGGTGTACTTTGATAGTTACGGTTTAACTAACCATACTCTCTCAGGTCGGTCTGGGTATGTACAAAACTACACCTCATTTTATAAGTCATACCCAACATCCTCACCTCATTGGGTTATGGGGTTGCTTAATGTCCTGAATTGAACAGATTCCAACGTACACACATTAGGGATAAAAAAATACGTTTTCCATATCAAATTTTGGGACACGAAACGTAAAGATTACGTATGCTACTCCACAGATAGCAAAAGGAGTGTTTGACCAGTCATTTGCATAATGGTCAAGAGAATCTAAGAAAAAGCTTGTCCAAGATAGTCACTTTTACTACTAACTATATAAATTTAACTGACAATTATAATAATACTCTTATGTTCGTAATTTTATTATTCCTCATGTTATCTGCAGAAAGCTTACTTCCTTTAACAAAAGACACTCAAGTGTAGAAGACTGTGTAAAAGATTGTGGCTTAATTTTTTTATATTTCCTACTTCTTCTAATATGTAGCATCTTTTTGTTATATATTTTTTTTATCTAGATCAACATTTTTTCAAACTTATCAAGTTATATTTTTGTGTATGTTAATCATTCGTCTAGTAATTAAGACGTTTGACGTCTAACGGAGTTTTAATTAGACAATCGCAAGCCAAATATGCCTAATAATAACAAATTAAAACTGCCTGCTCGTGAAAAACTTGCTACTATTAAATACAAGCTTTAAACTGAATTATTTTTATAGCTACAAAAACTTATATAAACTACATTATTTATTAAAAATACTTTTGAACACTATGAAAATTTTAGCAAACTGATAATTAAAAATAATATTTATTGAATTTGACGACAGATATAATCGGTTTAAGAAAAGTTAGTCTTCTGTCTTTATTTCTACATAATTAGGAACCACGATAGGTTTGTTAAATCTATTTAATGGAAATATCTGAAAACTTTTTATTGTTTTCTCGTAGAGTTAAAGGAAAAGATTGTGTTTGTTTTAACAGTAATGAAACTTGTACAAAATGACTTAACTTTGTTATTAGGACAATTATTTTATCTATCATAAACTTATTTTAATCTTGAAACTTACTACCTTTAAAAAACACTGTAAATTTAAACACATCACTATCAGATAATATTTTTTTCATTAAATGAAGTTAAAAATTACTTATATATAACTATTGTTATAAATCCAGGCTTAATTTTTTTGTATTTCCTACTTCTTAAACTATCAAAATTAAACGTGTCACAACAATTATGCATATCTCTCCGTCATCCGACACCTCATCCGACATAATACGAAATCAATATGACGCCATCCGGCATCATCCGACACGATGCGACTACATCCGACATCATACGACACCATCCGACATCATCCGTCACCATGCGACACCATTCGACATCATACGACACCACCTGAGACCATCCGACATCATCCGACACCGTGCGACACCAATCGACATCATCCGACACCACCCGACACCACCCAACATCATCCGACATCATCCGACGTCAATCTGACACCATCTGACATCATCCGACACCATGCGACACCATCCGTCATCTTCCGACACCATGCGACACCATCCGACATCATACGACACCACCCGACACCATCCGAAATCATTCGACACCATCCGACATCATCCGACATCATACGACACCACTCTCACCATCCGACATTATCCGACATCAATCTGACACCATCCGACATCATTCGACATCATCCGACACTATCCGACATCATCCGACATCATATGACACCACCCTCACCATCCGACATCATCCGACATCAATCTGACACCATGCGACATCATCCTACATCATACGACACCACCCGACACGATCCGACATTATCCAACATCATCCGACACCATGCGACATCAATCCGACACCATCCGACATCAATCCAACACCATCCGACATCCGACACCATCCGACATCATCTGACACCATCCAACATCCGAAACCATCCGACATCATTCCGACACCATATGATATCATCCGACATCATCCGACACCAATCCGACACCATCCGACATCATCCGTTATCAATCCGAAACCATCCGACACCACCTGACATCATCCGACATCAACCGATATCAACCGACACCGTCCGAGAACATCCGACATCATCCGACACCACCCGATATCATCCGACTCACTGCCGACTTCAATCCGACACAAACCGACATAATCCAAAACACTACCGACATCAATCCGACACAATCCGACACTATCCGACATCATCCGACATCAATCCGACACCATCCGACATCAATTCGACACAACCCAACATCATCCGACACACTGCCGCTATCAATCCGACATCATCCGACACCATCCGCAATCATCCGACACCACCTGACATTATCCGACACCACCCGACATCACCCGACACCACCTGTCATTATGCGACACCACCCGACATCATCCGACACCATCCGACATCAATTCGACACCATCCGTCTTCAATCCGACACCATCCGCAATCATCCGACACCATCCGACATATATCCGAAACCATCCGACATCATCCGTCATCATCCGACATCAATCCGACACCGTCCGACATCATCCGACTCCCCTGGACACCACCCGACCGACACCGTCCGACATCATCCGACATCATCCGACATCAATCCGTAACCGTCCGACATCATCCAACATCATCCGACTCCATCCGTCATCAATCCGACACCATCCGATATCATCCGTTACCCTGCGACATCATCCGACATTATCCGACAACAACCCGACACCGTCCGACATCATCCGACATCAATCCGACATCATCCGACACCATCCGACATCAATCTGTCACCGTCAGACTTCATTCGACACCATCCGACAACATTCCTAACAAGAGATACAGATATTTCTCCTCTCAAACTTACTGTTGTGTCTAGTTACACTTCTCCATTTAAGATTAATCCATACTTTTGTCCTGAAAAGCCATCTCCATCTGGTACTATCATCAAAGGTATCCATCAAAGGTGTCTAAATCCAGTACAAGCATTGCATGCGCAAATGAAGATATTGAAAAAATTCAATGTTTGCAGAATACTTTGCGCTTAATTGTAAAAAAGCCAATGATGTATATTGGAATCCCTGTTGACTGCTATTTTTTAGTTCATTTAATACATAAACACACCCACATACAACATGAACATATATTAATGTGTTTGAAAAAAATTAAATTATATAGTACTTTTTCTGAACTTGAAGATAATTTTGGACTGTCATTATCATATAACAGTAAATTATTCCTGAAAAATATTCCAATTATAGCAAGCATTTTACGCCCTTTTATTGTAAATTTAAATAAACAATCTATCAGAAAGACTTTACCGATTTCATTTCGACAACTATCACAATGTAAGTTGTATTATTGATTGCCTGGAAATTGACATACAAAAGCCATCCAAAGCCCTTTTTCAAGCGATAACTTGGTCAGATTATAACAAAAGGTAATACCGTTAAGTATTTGATATCATGTACACCTAATGGTCTCGTCAATTATATTTCTGCTGGTTTTGGGGGCAGAGCAAGTGATGTCACTATTGTGGAAAATTGCAACTTCCTAGATTATCTAGATCCAGGTACTGCCATATTAGCTGATAGAGGATTCAAGCATGTGGAAAAAACATTGAGTAAAAAAGGAATTAAACTGTTAAGGCCTCCTAGTGTAGCCTCTGGGTCAAAGTTATCTAATGAAGAAGTACGGCAAACAAAAATTATTGCCAGTTTAAGAATTCATGTGGAAAGAGTCGTAAGGCGTATAAGAGAGTTGTCGGATGATGTCGGATGATGTCGGATGGTGTCAGATTGATGTCGGATGATGTCGAATGGTGTCCGATGATGTCGGATGAAGTCGCACGGAATCGGATTGATGTCGGATGGTGTCAGCTGATGTCGGATGGTGTCGGATGATGTCGGATGGATTCGGACGGTGTCGGATTGATGTTGGGTGGTGTCGGATGATGTCGGATGGTGTCGAGTTGATGTCGGACGATGCCGGATGTTGTCGGATTGATGTTGGATATTGTCGGATGATGTCGGATTGATGTCGGACGGTGTCGGATTGATGTCGGATGGTGTCTGATGATGTCGGATGATGTCGGAAGGTGTCGGATGATGTCGGATGATGTCGGATGGTTTCGGATTGATGTCGGATGATGTCGGATGGTGTCGAATGATGACGGATTGATGTCGGATGATGTCGGATGGTGTCGAATGAAGTCGGACGGCTACGGATTAATGCCGGATGATGTCGGATGCTATCGGATGGTGTCGGATTGATGTTAAATGATGTCGGAAGATGTCGGATGGGGTCGGATTGATGTCGGTTGATGTCAGATGGTGTCGGATTGATGTCGGATGATGTCGGATGATGTCGGATGGTGTCGGATGATGTCGGATGAAGTCGGACGGAATCGGATTGATGTCCGAAGGTGTCGGCTGATGTCGGATGGTGTCGGATTGATGTCGGATGATGTCGGGTAATGACAGGTGGTGTCAGATTCATGTCGGCAGTGTGTCGGATGATGTCAGGTTGTGTCGAATTGATGTCGGATGGTGTCGGATTGATTCGGACGGTGTCGGATTGATGTTGGATGGTGTCGGATGATGTCGGATGGTGTCGGGTTGATGTCGGATGATGCCGGATGGTGTCGGATTGATGTTGGATGGTGTCGGATGATGTCGGATGGTGTCGGATTGATGGCGGACGGTGTCGGATTGATGTCGGATGGTGTCCGATGATGTCGGATGATGTCGGACGGTGTCGCATGATGTCGGATGGTGTCGGATTGATGTCGGATGGTGTCGAATGAAGTCGGACGGCTACGGATTAATGCCGGATGATGTCGGATGCTGACGGATGGTGTCGGATTGATGTTAAATGATGTCGGATGATGTCGGATGGGGTCGGATTGATTTTGGATGATGTCGGATGATGTCGGATGGTGTCGGACGGTGTCGGATGATGTCGGATGGTGTCGGATTGATGTCGGATGATGTCGGATGGTTTCGGATTGATGTCGGATGATGTCGGATGGTGTCGAATGAAGTCGGACGGCTACGGATTAATGCCGGATGATGTTGATGCTGTCAGATGGTGTCGGATTGATGTTAAAAGATGTCGGATGATGTCGGATGGGGTCGGATTGATGTCGGTTGATGTCAGATGGTGTCGGATTGATGTCGGATGATGTCGGATGGTGTCGGATGATGTCGGATGAAGTCGGACGGAATCGGATTGATGTCCGAAGGTGTCGGCTGATGTCGGATGGTGTCGGATTGATGTCGGATGATGTCGGGTAATGACAGGTGGTGTCAGATTGATGTCGGCAGTGTGTCGGATGATGTCAGGTTGTGTCGAATTGATGTCGGATGGTGTCGGATTGATTCGGACGGTGTCGGATTGATGTTGGATGGTGTCGGATGATGTCGGATGGTGTCGGGTTGATGTCGGATGATGCCGGATGGTGTCGGATTGATGTTGGATGGTGTCGGATGATGTCGGATGGTGTCGGATTGATGGCGGACGGTGTCGGATTGATGTCGGATGATGTCGGACGGTGTCGGATGATGTCGGACGGTGTCGGATGATGTCGGACGGTGTCGGATGATGTCGGACGGTGTCGGATGATGTCGGATGGTGTCGGATTGATGTCGGATAGTGTCGAATGAAGTCGGACGGCTACGGATTAATGCCGGATGATGTCGGATGCTGTCGGATGGTGTCGGATTGATGTTAAATGATGTCGGATGATGTCGGATGGGGTCGGATTGATTTTGGATGATGTCGGATGATGTCGGATGATGTCGGACGGTGTCGGATGATGTCGGATGGTGTCGGATTGATGTCGGATGGTGTCGAATGAAGTCGGACGGCTACGGATTAATGCCGGATGATGTCGGATGCTGTCGGATGGTGTCGGATTGATGTTAAATGATGTCGGATGATGTCGGATGGGGTCGGATTGATTTTGGATGATGTCGGATGATGTCGGATGATATCGGACGGTGTCGGATGATGTCGGATGGTGTCGGATTGATGTCGGATGATGTCGGATGGTTTCGGATTGATGTCGGATGATGTCGGATGGTGTCGAATGAAGTCGGACGGCTACGGATTAATGCCGGATGATGTTGATGCTGTCGGATGGTGTCGGATTGATGTTAAAAGATGTCGGATGATGTCGGATGGGGTCGGATTGATGTCGGTTGATGTCAGATGGTGTCGGATTGATGTCGGATGATGTCGGATGGTGTCGGATGATGTCAGGTGAAGTCGGACGGAATCGGATTGATGTCCGAAGGTGTCGGCTGATGTCGGATGGTGTCGGATTGATGTCGGCAGTGTGTCGGATGATGTCAGGTTGTGTCGAATTGATGTCGGATGGTGTCGGATTGATTCGGACGGTGTCGGATTGATGTTGGATGGTGTCGGATGATGTCGGATGGTGTCGGGTTGATGTCGGATGATGCCGGATGGTTTCGGATGATGTCGGATAGTGTCGGATTGATGGCGGACGGTGTCGGATTGATGTCGGATGATGTCGGACGGTGTCGGATGATGTCGGACGGTGTCGGATGATGTCGGATGGTGTCGGATTGATGTCGGATGGTGTCGAATGAAGTCGGACGGCTACGGATTAATGCCGGATGATGTCGGATGCTGTCGGATGGTGTCGGATTGATGTTAAATGATGTCGGATGATGTCGGATGGGGTCGGATGATGTCGGACGGTGTCGGATGATGTCGGATGGTGTCGGATTGATGTCGGATGGTGTCGAATGAAGTCGGACGGCTACGGATTAATGCCGGACGATGTCGGATGCTGTCGGATGGTGTCGGATTGATGTCGGATGATGTCGGGTAATGACAGGTGGTGTCAGATTGATGTCGGCAGTGTGTCGGATGATGTCGGGTAATGACAGGTGGTGTCAGATTGATGTCGGCAGTGTGTCGGATGATGTCAGGTTGTGTCGAATTGATGTCGGATGGTGTCCGATTGATGTCGGATGGTGTCGGATGATGTCGGATGGTGTCGGATGATGTCGGATGAAGTCGGATGGTGTCAGATGATTTCGGATGCGATCGGACGGTGTCGGATGATGTTGGATGATTTCGGACGGTTACGGATTGATGTCGGATGATGTCGGGTGATGTCGGATGGTATCAGATTGATGTCGTATAATGTCGGACGGTGTCGGATTGATGTCGTATGATGACGGATGATGTCGGACAGTGTCGGATGATGTCGGATGATGTCAGATGGTGTCTGCTGATGTCGGATGGTGTCGGATTGATGTCGGATGATGTCAGGTAATGACAGGTGGTGTCAGATTGATGTCGGCAGTGTGTCGGATGATGTCGGATGGTGTCGGATGATGTCGGATGGTGTCGGATTGATGTCGGCAGGGTGTCGGATGATATCAGGTGGTTTCGGATAATGTCGGACGGTGTCGGATTGATGTCAGATGATGTCGTACGGAGTTGGATTTATGTCGGATAATGACGGACGAAGTCGGATTGTGTCGGATGATGTCGGACGGTGTCGGATTGATGTCGGATGGTGTCGGATGATGTCGGATGATGACGGATGGTGTCGGACGGTGCCGAATTAATGTCGGATGATGTCGGATGATGTCGGACGGTGTCGGACGGTGTCGGATGATGTCGGATGATGTCGGATGGTGTCATATTGATGTCGGATGGTGTCGGATGATGTCGGATGGATTCGGACGGTGTCGGATTGATGTTGGATGGTGTCGGATGTTGTCGGATGGTGTCGCGTTGATGTCGGATGATGCCGGATGGTGTCGGATAATGTCGGATTGTGTCGGATTGATGTCGGCAGTGTGTCGGATGATGACAAGTTGTGTCCAATTGATGTCGGATGGTGTCGGATGATGTCGGATGGTGTCGGATGTTGTCGGATGGTGTCGGATTGATGTCGGATGATGTCGGATGGTTTCGGATTGATGTCGGATGATGTCGGATGGTGTCGCATGAAGTCGGACGGCTACGGATTAATGCCGGATGATGTTGATGCTGTCGGATGGTGTCGGATTGATGTTAAAAGATGTCGGATGATGTCGGATGGGGTCGGATTGATGTCGGTTGATGTCAGATGGTGTCGGATTGATGTCGGATGATGTCGGATGGTGTCGGATGATGTCGGATGAAGTCGGACGGAATCGGATTGATGTCCGAAGGTGTCGGCTGATGTCGGATGGTGTCGGATTGATGTCGGATGATGTCGGGTAATGACAGGTGGTGTCAGATTGATGTCGGCAGTGTGTCGGATGATGTCAGGTTGTGTCGAATTGATGTCGGATGGTGTCGGATTGATTCGGACGGTGTCGGATTGATGTTGGATGGTGTCGGATGATGTCGGATGGTGTCGGGTTGACGTCGGATGATGCCGGATGGTTTCGGATGATGTCGGATGGTGTCGGATTGATGGCGGACGGTGTCGGATTGATGTCGGATGATGTCGGACGGTGTCGGATGATGTCGGACGGTGTCGGATGGTGTCGAATGAAGTCGGACGGCTACGGATTAATGCCGGATGATGTCGGATGCTGTCGGATGGTGTCGGATTCATGTTAAATGATGTCGGATGATGTCGGATGGGGTCGGATTGATTTTGGATGATGTCGGATGATGTCGGATGATGTCGGACGGTGTCGGATGATGTCGGATGGTGTCGGATTGATGTCGGATGGTGTCGAATGAAGTCGGACGGCTACGGATTAATGCCGGATGATGTCGGATGCTGTCGGATGGTGTCGGATTGATGTCGGATGATGTCGGGTAATGACAGGTGGTGTCAGATTGATGTCGGCAGTGTGTCGGATGATGTCGGGTAATGACAGGTGGTGTCAGATTGATGTCGGCAGTGTGTCGGATGATGTCAGGTTGTGTCGAATTGATGTCGGATGGTGTCCGATTGATGTCGGATGGTGTCGGATGATGTCGGATGGTGTCGGATGATGTCGGATGAAGTCGGATGGTGTCAGATGATTTCGGATGCGATCGGACGGTGTCGGATGATGTTGGATGATTTCGGACGGTTACGGATTGATGTCGGATGATGTCGGGTGATGTCGGATGGTATCAGATTGATGTCGTATAATGTCGGACGGTGTCGGATTGATGTCGTATGATGACGGATGATGTCGGACAGTGTCGGATGATGTCGGATGATGTCAGATGGTGTCGGATGATGTCGGATGGTGTCGGATGATGTCGGATGAAGTCGGACGGAATCGGATTGATGTCGGATGGTGTCTGCTGATGTCGGATGGTGTCGGATTGATGTCGGATGATGTCAGGTAATGACAGGTGGTGTCAGATTGATGTCGGCAGTGTGTCGGATGATGTCGGATGGTGTCGGATGATGTCGGATGGTGTCGGATTGATGTCGGCAGGGTGTCGGATCATATCAGGTGGTTTCGGATAATGTCGGACGGTGTCGGATTGATGTCAGATGATGTCGTACGGAGTAGGATTTATGTCGGATAATGACGGACGAAGTCGGATTGTGTCGGATGATGTCGGACGGTGTCGGATTGATGTCGGATGGTGTCGGATGATGTCGGATGATGACGGATGGTGTCGGACGGTGCCGAATTCATGTCGGATGATGTCGGATGATGTCGGACGGTGTCGGACGGTGTCGGATGATGTCGGATGATGTCGGATGGTGTCATATTGATGTCGGATGGTGTCGGATGATGTCGGATGATGTCGGATGGATTCGGACGGTGTCGGATTGATGTTGGATGGTGTCGGATGTTGTCGGATGGTGTCGCGTTGATGTCGGATGATGCCGGATGGTGTCGGATAATGTCGGATTGTGTCGGATTGATGTCGGCAGTGTGTCGGATGATGACAAGTTGTGTCCAATTGATGTCGGATGGTGTCGGATGATGTCGGATGGTGTCGGATGTTGTCGGTCGGTGTCGGATGATGTTGGATGATTTCGGACGGTTACGGATTGATGTCGGATGATGTCAGGTGATGTCGGATGGTATCAGATTGATGTCGTATAATGTCGGACGGTGTCGGATTGATGTCGTATGATGACGAATGATGTCGGACGGTGTCGGATGATGTCGGATGATGTCAGATGGTGTCGGATGATGTCGGATGGTATCGGATGATGTCGGATGAAGTAGGACGGTTTCCGAATGATGTCGGATGGTGTTGGACGATATCGGATGGTGTTGGGTGATATCGGATGGTGTCTGATGACGTCTAATGAAGTCGGACGGTGTCGGATTGGTGTCGGATGTTGTTGGATTGTTTTGGTTGATGTCGGATGAAGTCGGACGGTGTCGGATTGATGTCGGATGATGTCGGATGGTGTCGGATTTTTGTCGGATGATGCCGGCTGAAGTCGGACGGAGTCTGATTGATGTCGGATGGATTTAGATGATGTCGGATGGTGTCGGATGATGTCAGGTGGTGTCGGATTGATTTCGGATAATGTCGGATAGTGTCGGATTGATGTCGAATGATGTCAGATAGTGTCGGATTGACATCGAAACTGGTGTCGGATGATGTTGGATGGTGTCGGATTGATGTCGGCAGTTTGTCAGATGAGTACGGGTGGTGTCGGATGATGTCAGATGATTTCGGGTGCGATCGGACGGTGTCGGATGATGTTGGATGATTTCGGACGGTTACGGATTGATGTCGGATGATGTCGGGTGATGTCGGATGGTATCAGATTGATGTCGTATAATGTCGGACGGTGTCGGATTGATGTCGTATGATGACGGATGATGTCGGACGGTGTCGGATTGATGTCGGACGGTGTCGGTTGGTGTCGAATTTATGTCGGACGGTGTCGGATTGATGTCGGGTTTTGTCGGATGTCGGATGGTGTCAGATTGATGTCGCATGGTGTCGGATGATGTCGGATAATGTCGGATAGTGTCGGATGATGTCAGATGGTATCGGATGGTTTTGGATGATGTCGGATAGTGTAGCATTTTGTCGTATGATGTCGGATGGTGTCAGGTTCATGTCGGATGATGTTGGATGGTGAGGGTGGTGTCGTACGATGTCGGATGATGTCGGATGGTGTTGGATGATGTAGGATGGTTTTGGATGATGTCGGATAGTGTCGGATGCTGTCGGATGGTGTCGTATGATGTCAAATGGTGTCAGATTGATGTCGGATTGTGTCGGATGATGTCGGATTGTCTCGGATGGTGTCGAATGCTGTCGCTCGGTTTCGGATGATGTCGGTTGGTGTCGTATGATGTCGGATGTAGTCGCATCGTGTCGGATGATGTCAGATGATGTCGGATGGTGTGATATTGATTTCGGATTATATCGGATGAGGTGTCGGATGACGGAGAGATATGCATAATCGTTGTGCCACGGTTAATTTTGATAGTTTAAGATATAGGAATTACAAAAAAATTAAGCCTGGATTTATAACAATAGTAATAAATAAGTAATTTTAACTTCATTTAATGAAAAAATTATAATCTGATAGTGATGTGTTAAGCTTAGTGTTTTTTAAAGGTTGTAAGTTTCAAGATTAAAAATAAGTTTATGAAAGAATAAATAACATTCCTAGTAACAAAAATAAGTCATTTTGAACAAGTTTCATTACTGTTAAAACAAACACAATTTTTAATCTTTTCCTTTAACTCTACGAGAAAACCATAGAAAGTTTTCAGATATTTTCATTAAGTAGATTTAATAAACCTATCGTGGTTCATAATTAAGTAGAAATAAGGACAGAAGCCTACCTTTTCTTAAACCGATATCTGTCGTCAAATTCAATAAATGTCGTTTTTTTTAAATTATCAGTTAGCTAAAATTTTTATGTTGTTCAAAAGTATATTTAATAAATTAATGTAGTTTATAAAAATCTTTGTAGACATAAAAATAATTCAGTTTAAAAGCTTGTATTTCGGCACAACCCGACATCATCCAACACACTGCCGACATCAATTTGACACCATCCGACATCATGCGACATCAATCTTACACCGTCCAACATCATCCGACACCATCTGACAACAATCCGACACTATCCGACATCATGCGACATCAACCTTACGCCGTCCAACATCATCCGACACCATCTGACAAAAATCCGACAGTATCCGACAACATCCGTCACCATCGGACATGAATCCGACACCGTCCGACATCATCCGACACCATCCGACATCATTCGACACCGTCCGACACATCCGACATCATCCAACATCAATCCGACACCGTCTGACACCGTACGATATCATGCGACACCGTCCGACATCATCCGACATCAATCTGACCCCATCCGACATCATCCGACTTCAATCTGACACCACCTGACATCATCCGACACCATCCGACATCAATTCGACATCATCCGACACCGTCCGACACATCCGACATCATCCAACATCAATCCGACACCGTCTGACACCGTACGACATCATGCGACACCGTTCGACATCATCCGACATCAATCTGACCCCATCCGACATCATCCGACTTCAATCTGACACCTCCTGACATCATCCAACACCATCCGACATCAATTCGACATCATCCGACACCGTCCAACATCATCCGACATCAATGCGTCACCTTCCAACATCATCCCACATCATCCGACATCAATCCGTAACCTTTCGACATCATCCGACATCAATCCGACACCATCCGGCATCATCCGACATCAATTTGACACCACCTGACATCATCCGACACTATCCGACAACATCCTTCACCATCGGACAAGAATCCGACACCGTCCGTCATAATCTGACATCAATTCGACACCGTCCGACAACATCCGACATCATCCGATACCACCCGATATCATCCGACACACTGCCGATATCAATCCGACACCATCCGACATCAATTCGACACAACCCGACATCATCCGACACATTGCCGACATCAATCCGACACAATACGACATCAATCCGACACTATCCGACATCATCCGACATCAATCCGACACCACCCGACTTCATCCGACACCATCCGACATCAATCCGACACCATCCGACATCATCCGACATCAATCCGACACCACCTGACATCATCCGACACCATCCGACATCAATTCGACACCATCCGACATCATCCGACTCCATCTGTCATCAATCCGACATAATCCGACATCACCTGACACCGTGCGACATCATTCGACATCAATCCGATACCATCCGACATCAACCCTACACCGTCTGACATCATCCGACATCAATCCGACACCACCCGACAACAATCCGACACCATCCGACATCATCCGACACCATCCATCATCAATCCGACACCATCCGCAATCATCCGACACCATCCGACATTAATCCGACATCATCTGTCATCATCCGACATCATCCGTCATCATCCGACATCATCGGACACACTATCGACATCAATCGGACACCATCCGACATCAATTCGACACAACCCGACATTATCCGACACACTTACGTTATCAATCCGACACCATCCGACATCATCCGACACCATCCGCAATCATCCGACACCACCTGACATTATCTGACACCACTCGACATCGTCCGACACCATCCTACATCAATTCGACACCACCCGACATCATTTGACACCACCCAAAACCGTCCGACATCATCCGACAGCAATGCGACTCCACCCGACACCGTCCGACACCATCCGACATCATCCGACACCATCTGACATCAATCCGACACCATTCGCAATCATCCGACACCATTTGCAATCATCCGACACCATCCGACATCAATGCGAAACCGTCCGACATCATCCGTCATCATCCGACTTCAATCTGACACCGTCTGACATCATCCGACATCATCCGACTCCCCTGGACACCACCTGACCGACACCGTTCGACATCATCCGACACACTGCTGACACAATCAAGCCGACACAATCCGACATCAATCCGGCACCGCCTGACATCATCCGATGCCATCCGACATCAATCCGACTCCGTCCGACTTCATCCGACATCAATCATACACTGTCCGACATCATCTGACATCAATCTTACACCACCGGACATCATCCGACACTATCCGACATCAATCCGACACCGTCCGAAATCATCCGTCATCAATCCGACACCACCCGACATCATCCGACACCATACGACATCAATCCGACACCATCCGTCATCATCCGATATCAATCCGACACCATCCGACATCATCCGACACCATCCGACATCATCCGACACCATCCGACATCAATCCGGCACCGTACGACTTCATCCGACATTATCCGACACCATCCGACATCATCCGACACCATCCGACATCAGTCCGACACCGTCCGACATCATCCGACATCAAACCGACACCGTCCGACATCATCCGACATCATTCGACACCACCCGACATCATCCGACACACTGCCGACATCAATCCGACACCATATGACATCATCCGACACCCTCCGTCATCAATTCGACACTACCTGACAACATTCGACACACTGCCGACATCAATCCGACACTATTTGATATCAATCCGACACTATCCGACATCAATTAGACACCATCCGACATCATCCGACATCAATCCGACACCACCCGACATCATCCGACACCATCCGACATTAATCCGACACCAATTGACATCATCCGACTCCATCCGACATCAATCCGACACCATCCAACATCATCCGACATTAATTCGACACCATCCGACATCACCTGACATCTTCCGACATCAATCCGACACCGTCTGACATCATCCGACATCAATCCGACACTTATCAATGACGCCAATTAATTTTATTTTTTCTTAATTTTCTCACCTGACGTTGAACAGTAAATTTGCGTAAGTTATATTTGTGGATGTTTTCAACCTGTAAAGGAAGATTGTAGAATATCGAAATTGATGGAGGGAGCACGTAGAGAGAATGCCTGAGGGAAGGATTCCCCTCAGTGTTTTACAATATAGACCGGTGGGGAGAAAAGATGTTGGGAGGCATAGGAAAAGATGGCTAAATTCAGTAGTTTATCGCTGTTGTGAGTTGGAACAGGCGGAAGCATAATCCTTGATTGTGAGAAGAAGAAAGAAGAAGATGTAAGTAAATTCCATTTCAGCCGTTTGAATTTTTTTATTTTATTTTTACCGTAATCCAATATTTCAGTTCAAATCAAAGTTTCCATAATTAGTGCATTATTGAAATACATAATTTATCAGGTTTTTTTAAAAATAAAATACAATCGTTGTAATCAAGTAGGTACTTAAGGTTTTAATTAAATTAGAAGAACATTCTTGACTGAAGGACTCTCCTTTTCCAATAAAATTCAAATTCCCACACTCTTTTCTTGTTCTTATAACACAGACGAGATTTTATTTAGTCGATTTATCTTGGCTGTATTTTCTAGGACGTATTTTATCCCTTAGAATTCATTCGAGAGTTTTTTATTTAGTTTCGAATATTTTGCTCTATGTCCACCCTCTTAACACAACATACTTTTCTGACATCAGTTTATTTTGTTGTCCGTGATATCCTCTCATTCTTACGTTCTAGAACATTCTTTTAAAAATTTATTTTAGTTGTTCTGAAGTAAATAAAAAACTACATACAATAACCTCTAAACTTTTCAAAAAGTAATAAGTGAATCGAATGTCGGTTAAATCCTAAACAACGCAGCCTATTAGTAAGTCTGTAATTTTTCGTTACTACTACATATCAAAAATGTATTACATTTTCACAATTACATAATTATAATTACACTATTACATTACTTTCACTCGGTGACGAATGTACTGGTAAACCACCACGCTCCTCGTTTTACTTAGTAAAGCCTATAGAGATCCAAAGCAGCCTTTTGGCTGATTACCCAAACAACAACAATATTGTATTATTATAAAATTTACATGAAAATATTGAGATAATTTACATTTTTTGCTTTAATGATATTTTTAAGGCTATTTGGCAGGTTTTTAAAATCCATTTTATATGATGTAGTAGAGTTTAAGGAACCCAGTAAAAGTTGTATTTTTTAAATCTGGTACATATTTGCTGAAAAATATCAAATTAAAAATTCAATATTTAAAAAGCGCGCCAAAACACTACTTCTGACAATATGGCGCTGCAAACGGGTCGGTGACGTCACTTGCCTGTATTTGGTCTGTGGCACATATCATCCACATACATTTTGTTGTAAACAAAAAACGAAAGTGCGATTGGATTTACATTTTATCAGTGATTTATGTAACAAAATGCCAGGATATGGTGTGCAGTTCCAAAATGTACAAATACGTCGTTAACAACTCCGGAAAAACTATTTGTACGTGTTCCAAAGAATGTCAAAGTGCGCCGAAAGTGGTTGCAACTTTCTCGGAGGGATCCTAATGACATAGCGAATAGTACAAATATTTTCTTCTGTGAAGACCATTTCGATGTAAGTAAACATAATATTTATATTTTGTAATAATTAATTACATTCAGAATGTAAATATTTTCGTTATTGATTGGAGGTTATAATACCTCTTATGTTTTTAACAGAATGTCTCTTGCAACTCACTTCGAATATTTCTGCTGTTTTCCATAATATTAGTTAAAACTTGTAGCTACAGAGTCTTATGATTTCAATAAGCATTACACTAAAAAATTCCGACTAACTTGTTTGTTTGTTACAGATGGAAAATGACATGGCAAATTACTATCAGTACAAAATGGGTTTCAGCCAGAAAATAATTTTGAAAGATAAAATTTGCCTTCTAAATTTCATTGCCAGCCAGATCGCATTAAAAGAATGTGTGATGCTGGTACTTCCCGATCTGCATTTGTCAAACGGCAAAGAATGGAATTTGTTAAACAATGTGAAGATATTCAACAACCTATAATAACCAATGATGAGCCTACTGCTACTGTAGTTGAAGCTTGTACAAAAGGTATGCAAACTTAGTTTCTAAGTTGTACTGAAATTATTTCTACACTTCCAGAGCTCTATCCCAGTTCCTAGTTAACTAAGACAGTAATATCATATACTTAATTTCTGCATTATTCATAAATTGATAAATCTTTTTTTAATTTTCAGAATTATCCCACAAATGGGACAAAAGTACATTAACAGAACCTGTTGTAACAGCTGAAAAATCAGTCCAGTGTCATTCTATATAAAGTGCACATTAGAAGCAAGGCGGTGCAAACTAAGTCTGTAACAAGAGATACAGCTATTTCTCCTCTCAAACCTACTGTTGTGTCTAGTTACACTTCTCCATTTAAGATTAATCCATACTTTTGTCCTGAAAAGCTATCTGCATCTGGTGCTATAAATATAAAGAAAAGGATTAACTTTATGGATGATGAAAAATCAGAGAGTTATGTATCTTTGTATGAAGAAAATCCTCTACAACAAGATTCTTCATCACGTGCAGGTACTCCATCAAAGGTGTCTGAATCCAGTACAAGCATTGCATGCGCAAATGAAGATATTGAAAAAATTCAATGTTTGCAGAATACTTTGCGCTTAATTGTAAAAAAGCCAATGATGTATATTGGAATCCCTGTTGACTGCTATTTTTTAGTTCATTTAATACATAAACACACCCACATACCACATGAACATATATTAATGTGTTTGAAAAAAATTAAATTATATAGTACTTTTTCTGAACTTGAAGATAATTTTGGACTGTCATTATCATATAACAGTAAATTATTCCTGAAAAATATTCCAATTATAGCTAGCATTTTACGCCCTTTTATTGTAAATTTAAATAAACAATCTATCAGAAAGACTTTACCGATTTCATTTCGACAACTATCACAATGTAAGTTGTATTATTGATTGCCTGGAAATTGACATACAAAAGCCATCCAAAGCCCTTTTTCAAGCGATAACTTGGTCAGATTATAACAAAAGGTAATACCGTTAAGTATTTGATATCATGTACACCTAATGGTCTCGTCAATTATATTTCTGCTGATTTTGGGGGCAGAGCAAGTGATGTCACTATTGTGGAAAATTGCAACTTCCTAGATTATCTAGATCCAGGTACTGCCATATTAGCTGATAGAGGATTCAAGCATGTGGAAAAAACATTGAGTAAAAAAGGAATTAAACTGTTAAGGCCTCCTAGTGTAGCCTCTGGGTCAAAGTTATCTAAAGAAGAAGTACGGCAAACAAAAATTATTGCCAGTTTAAGAATGCATGTGGAAAGAGTCGTAAGGCGTATAAGAGAGTTTAACATGTTAAAGCAACACTCTGTCATTAATAAAAATTTCTTAAGAGTGCTCAATGATATTATTGTTATAGCATGTGCACTAATAAATATTCAAGACTCTCTTATTAAATAGTTCATTTATTCTGAATATGCTATTATTATATAACTTTTACAAATAGGACTCTAGACTGACAGCATTATAACTAATCCAACTGCAAAATAGCATGTAGTTTTATTACAGTTGTGCAAACTGCATTCAATGCTTCTGAACTGCAATTTTGTGTTATATATGTATAGATAGGTATCCAATCACTTAGTTGCACATTCTGTATATACATATTTGGGGATTTTTATAATTTATTAAATAAAACAATTGAAAACCTTTAGTACAAGTTTTATTTTTATTTATCCTTCATTGTACCTACTACATTAATAACATAAGAATAAATTTATTTATTATGAACTTAGCCTAAAATATTTTTAATTAGGTACTGTAACACTACGAATTAATAGTAGAAAAATATTTTCTTTCCAAAAAGATGTAACATTTATTACTAAATTACTCACATATTCATTGTCATAGTCAACTACAATAACATTCACTTTTTTTTAATCTTCAAAGTCAGGGTGAGCTACACAAAAGTAACTTTTCCTCATATTGGTAACAAACATTTGCAGTTGAATTTGAGCTCGGTACTTTTCTGAAATGTTGCCATTACGAATGTAATTAGTTTTGGTACTTTCACTTGTCGGACACTTGACCTCAATAACAGCATCTTTACAGATTCCATCTGGAGATGCGGCAATCATGGGGTACTGAGGTGACAGAAACAGTCCGCAGGGCTTCACCCTCTTTTTTAGTATATTTTGCACAGTTTTAATCACTGAAGATTCTAGTCTTCGGCCCCTTTTCATGGCAGGCGTGTCTAGGGTTTTTGCACCCATTATCGCAGCTACTAAAGATCCATCCGATGTTCGGCAGCGACTTACATCAAAAACTTTGGACGCTGTGATGGGAGCATAACGAAGTTCATGCCATAGAGGATTGTTACACTGATTTTTTGTGGCAGTTTCTATTTCAGCCAGAACATTGTCATTAAGAGTCTCTGTTAATGACCCTAATAATTTGTCAACATCATTATTTACCTCATCACTGGCTTGCATAAGAAAGTTATGAAAAGAAAACTGTCTGACATCACTGTGCTTAAAATCTGGTTGATATTTCAAAAGTTCACAGTTATTAATTTTCCTTTTTTTGCATCGTGAAGAAACTCTGTGAAGAGGCTAGTATTTGTTTCACATTGTGGAGCTTGCTTGCACAACTGTTCCACAGTCACATATTTCAAGGTCGTACCTACTCTGGAAAGCCTTGGTTTTTTTCAGAAACATTCCACCTCGGTGCAAGAAGGTTCCTCTGTGCGACAATGGGTCCACATGAGAAATGCCACTGCATGTTTACAGCCACCAGCTGAAGCTGCACAGTCTAAGCACTGACAGCTAACAATTTCACCCTTATTCTCGTCTATCACCATTGTGACGTTGTAAGAGCTGCTCCTCACCTTGTGCTCAGGACAAATCTTACACTTTATTGTACAAAGATCCGACTCGCGACGCAGTTGCACATATCCAATGGCATCATCCCCATACGATTCCCTTGCAGACCTGCAAAAGTAGGTAAACAAATTATCGTTTATGTTCACGAAACTGTACCAAACTAACCTAACATTTTTATAACCTATAAAAGTTCTTGCTTGCTGTGGAAGTTCATCATTATTTCACTTTCTCATGACATAATTTAAGTTATCACTAAAGTGTTATTATACTTACTTTGCTGTTTTCAAATTTTTTAGCTCCGAAGCATAAAAGTCGGAATTATTTTTGAAAAATAATACGACCATGATTGCGTCGACTTGGGGCAGGTTTCTGCTGTCTGCTTTTACAAAATCGTTGTCCATGGTAAAAGTAGGTACTTGACAGAATTTCTAAAATATTGCAAATAAATCACACAAAAACAAAGGAAAATCTTAATAACAGTTTCGAAAGCTAATATAACAAGTAGGCAAACGAGCCACGAGGTTTGTTTACAAGCATGTGACGTCATCATAAACTCGACCAATCAAGAGCGTTTTGTGTCACGTGACAAACGTTTAAAAATTTGCATTTTTATTTATGGATTTTTAAATAAATCAATTATTATTTTCAACTTACGTTAATAAATAACCATTTTTAAACTCTTAATTTATACTGATGACAGCAATTGACACTTTATTTTTCGCATTCTCAAATACCCTATTGTACAACTAATATAACTGAAAAACTGTGAATGTAATTTTAACTTTAAAATGTTACATGTAAATATAATGAATTAAGATGATAAAGTTGAAATGACAAGATAGCCATGATGTCGCTAATAATCCACTAGGAATGAATTCTTGAACAAAAAGTATGTATGTTGTATCATGTCAAACTTATTTTACACTAATGGAAAGTTAGCCCAAGTGCTGTATTAATAAGTGCTGTATGTATTATAAAGCGTGCTGTATGTATTAATTTTACACTACGTCAGAAATACTGTTAATGGTTACATAAATCAGTTAATTTATATTAAACACACAAAACAAAGTAGCTACATTGTAGTATAAAACTGCACTTGAGAAGATAAATATTTGCCAAAATAATAAAACGAATGTTTAACTAAAAATTGCCCAAAGCAAAAAATGTGTTATATAGCTATAATATTAAAGAAACTTAATTCATAAATATTTTTATTTCTGAAAGATGTGGATTGTTTCGTTTCGCATCAGATACTTGTCTATCATTTAAAACCACCGGGTTTGTGTTGTGGTAAAGTCATCACCGCAAATATGCAGTTTAACATCTGATTATCGTGCAAGAGCTCGATGCCCTCGGTAAGCCGTTCACGGCGCCGATTTTGAATGGCATTTAGTAACTTGCGTAGAGTTCTCCAGTATATACTCGCAGTAATAGTCTGCATTTACAGTCGTTCCGCGAGGCGTAAAGTCAATCAACAGTATGCCAAATCAATCCCAAATGACCGTGGCCATCAATTTCCTTCCAAACGGCAGTGGTCTGATCTTTGTCGATTTCGTTGGTGACTGAGGATGACGCCATTCACATAACTGCCGTTTTTTTCTGGCGTGTAATAAGAAACCCACGTTTCATTGCCGGTAACTGTTAAATTAAGGAATTCATCACCATTTTCTCTGTAGCGCATCAGAAATTCCAACGCAGATTCCATTCGGATTTGTTTGTGACATTCCGATAACACGTACAACACCCAAAGTGTACAAACCTTTCTGAAGCCTAAATGATCATGCCCAATGCACCAATAACAGCTCTTGAAACATCAGAGAACTAAGGGCCAATTGAGATATTGTCACGCGACGATTGTTTTTGATTTTTTTATCGACCTTTTTCAACGAGTCCTCGTTGATTATTGAAGGCCTCCCCGAACGTTCTTCATCATGCACATTAACTCTCGTATTTCTTAACTTTTCGCACCATTTTCAAATGTTTCTTTCATTCATTACATTATCACCGTACACATCAACCAACTGCCTATGAATTTTGACCGGTTTAACGTTTTGATGGTTTAAAAAACACTCCACGTATTTCACAATCGGCGGCAACATCAAATTATCTGATTCGTTTCAAATCGCAATAACATCAAACGTAAATAAAGATACAACAACGAGAGAACTGACAAACAATGCAGTATGTAAAGACTGACCTTCCACCACACAGGTTAGCCAACCTCAAGGCGAAAAATTTCCCAACAGTCTTTACTTTAGCGATGACCCTCGTACGTATGTATTGTACACTGAATGGGTGATGAATTACAAAAAGTAATGAATTAGAGAGTGACAAAAACTGTATTATTACTCCTGATAATACTTTATGATGTTAATAATTATGTAATAATGCATACTGATAAAAATAAACCCTACTACATCAGATATAATCAGAAAGTATCAGTTAAATAGCCAAAACATAATGGTTGTGTTAAGACAGTGTAGAAGTATGTAAATAACAAGGAATTGCAGCATTATAATAATCTTGTTACACATTTTTTGGGTGTTGATGTTTACAAAAGCCTTGGCTTATGCATATGAATTGATGTACAGATGAAAAGTGCCAGACCTACATCTACAAGGTATACCTACATCTTAATGTAGGTAGTAGTTTATCTGATGAGATTATTTACTTGAGAAAATTAATAACCATGTTAATTTAGATGTTGGTTCTGTAATATCAGATAATAGAGAGATAATAATTTTGAGGTGGACAGATGAAGTGTTGGTTAACAGTTCGACAATTAGTCCTTGTTACAAAAGGGACTTGCATTACAAAGGAACCTATGTCACTATGATTGATGACTCTCCTCTGTCTAGTCAATTTACCCTAGTCAGAAGTGTAGTGGAACTGTTGGTGCGGTCAAATGTTCCAGCTTATCCTATCGCCCCATTCTCCCTTCTGCCCGATCCCTCTACAAGATCCCCGTCCAGAATGGCCTTTCTTCCACTTCATATCAATCCTTTTCTACCTTCTTGAATCTTCCTTGACTTGAATTGATGGCTACCCCAAACTGAGCATTAAAATCCTTTCCACACTATCCTTGATATTTTTCTTTTTTTCTTTCCATGTTTATTTACACTGTATATCTCCCAAAGGGGAATACAGAATATGGAAGATTACTTCCATACTCTCAGACAGAGAATAAACCACGAACTTCTTTTGCATTTTAAATTTTCTGTTATTTTAACTTTTTCTTTCGTTTTTCTTAAATGCCTTGAATCTGGACTGCTTGCATTAAAAATAAAAAAAAAGAATAAGATTATTTAATTTCCCGTGCCCTATATGAAAAATATTTTTTGTTTAAATTTGTATTGCGGTACTGTACATTGAGCTGCACTATTTCCGTTAAATATCATATAAAATATAACAAAGAATAGTTATATTTTCATGTCAAATCTTTGAAATCGCGTTTTCACCAAAAATACACGTTTTCAGTTTCCATGCATCATTCAATCAAAATTATATTTGGTTGAACTCTGTGTGTGTGTGTGTGCGCGCGCGCGCGCGCGTGTCTCTGCTTGTCTGTTCTTATTTGTGTCTACATATTTTGTGAACGACGTAACTCAAAAACGGAAACTTATACGAAGTTAAAACTTAGAACTTACGTTAAGTACTACGAGGAGACACGTTATGAGCATTTTCATCAAAATCAGTCAACCGAAAGTGGCAATGAATTAGTGCGATTTTTAACTTTTTGCAATTTTCTTAATGATTTTGTTTTAAATTGCTTCATTTACTACATAATATTTCTGTGTTCTCTTATAGGAGGTAAGTGGCATTTCTGCTGAGATTCGCGGGTCTTTAGTAATTTGTCAACAATAAGCTTCTACAAACATACCTCTCATCGGAACATTTAGTTGTAGAACCTATTCATTTTTTAGTCAACATTCCGGAAAATATAAAAAAACTTTTTGACATAATAAGCAAAAGTTAATTAAAATTTTTAAAGACGATATTTACATCGGTTTAACAGAACTACGTGTTCTTTATACTTAAATACTTTAAATTGTTTTCAAAGAAAGACTCAAGTCAAGAAATTGGCCAATAAACTCTCGTAGCTTGGTCATAAAATGTTCCGTTACATTCTTAACATTTGGCGTGGAAAAACACAATTTCCTTCTTAATATTAAGTTCGTGAGGGTTATTTCAAACGTATTGTTTTATTGGGGAAAATAACACACACAATTTAGAAAGTAAGAGTCTCAATTTAAAGAAGAAACTGCACAACCTTATTTTAATCGGTGAATGTCCAAGTAATATTTTACAACCAGGCAGTAAGAATTTAATGACATACATTAAAAATCTCATCATTTACAAAAAAGCGTAATTTACGTAAGTATAATAATGTGTTCATTAAAATTTGTGTAAATAGAAAATACCTACATTCACATTTTATATCTTTCAATCTATTTAAAAATTATCCATTTGTTCTACAGAATCTATTAGATAATAAAATTAGCACCATTTACAATACTACTGTTTTAAAAAATGATGATCTACTTTATAAATTTATAGAATTTTTCTTAGTTTAATATTTTATCTCAAAAATAGTTCATCCCGGAAATCATGTAAAAATGAAAAAATATTTTTTACGAAATCGCTTTAAATTTTTTGTGACTTAAAAAATATTTAGCCCTACGGGAATCTAAATTTTCGAAATAAATTAAAAATTTTTGGGAATATTGGTACTTAATGTAACCTACACTACTGAAAATCATAGATCATGGTTTTCTTTTTCATGTATAGATAAAAATGAAATTCTATGTGACATAGTTTTTCAGCAAAATCGGCTCGGGAAAACAGTTTATTTCCCTCCTTCTCTTATAATTCTCGAATTTTCTGTACAGTTTAAAAAATTTACAGAAAAAATTATGTTTTTTACACAATATAAAAAAAATTCTTTAACTACACCCTTAATTTTTCAGTTTACATTTATTTTAGTTGTCCAAGTTAATTGTATTTACAGACTTTTTATCGAATTTTGATATCTCTAATGTGTATACCATAACTGAAGATATAATGTATGATGATTAAGTGTCTGTTTGAAATTTTATTTTCGTTTGTAAACCACAATATTAGTAAACAAATTTAGTGAAAATATTTTAAAAAAATATTAAAGCGATAATAAATCGCACGTTTTACTCTACAAGAATTATTACTGTTTAATGTTGTGTAAAAACTAAACTCCATTAAAAAACATAAAAATGTCAAATTTTAGTGTGTGAAGTGATGATACAGGGCCTAATATCCGTTTTAAATTACGATGATGGTACAGACCTACCTAAACGAGAGCAAAAAATATGGGTAAATATAGGCCTACACATATAAAATTTAATAACCCTTGTTTTATTAATGCAACAATAACTCATACCAGCTGTCAAGTTAAATCATAACATCAATGTCGAATATTGTCGTTCTTGGTGTAGCTGCCTTTTAACACGAAGTCACGAATCCTTTAATAGCTAAACAAAATTCGTTCACATTTTTGTATTAACATGTAACTTAATCAAAAATGTATTTAATCATGAACAAAAATTTCAATGAATAAAAGTTATGGAAAAATATGCTGTAAATAGTCTTAAACGCCTGGATTTTTAGCGCGTATGCAACTATGTACACTTGTACATTTATTTTTCATGAGAAAAATCTAGATAATCGATACTAATACATACATTGATCGGCTGTTAAGATTCAACTACATAGCAGGCTTGTTTTGACCGTTTTATGAATCATCAGTTAGGAACAGTTGTGTGTTTACGTTTGCGTGTTTATGTGCGTCCGTGCGTTCTAACACAGACCCGTTACCCCTAAAAGACCATTCTCCCCACTACTTCACAACTGGTTATCTTAATCTCTCTCTCTCTCTCGGAGAAATACATACCACCCACACTCCAAGCCTAAAATTAGCGTAACTCAGTATTCTGTACTGTGTAGATGTAACCTTAAGGCTGGGCGCACATGGTCCGTGCGATCGCACGGACTATATCATCCGTGCGAACGCCCGGACCGGGCGGTGTAAAGTTGTCCAGCGCACATGGTCCGTGCGATGCACGGATGTTATGTCCGGGCGCTCTGTTATTTCTGTCTTGTACTCCCCTATTCACTCATAAAAAAGCGGTCTTTCTTGACTTATTGAAGATCACCCAATTTTATTATGGAAATTAAAATACTACGCGTATCTAACACTTTCCTGCAATAGCTCTGTAAAATTGATCGAGTCGTTCTTAAAAACCGATCACAGTGTAAGGAGATTGATGGACCCAAAAGGTTCATTTAAATCAAACTGTAAATTTTCTACTAGCGGAATACCACAGGGGTATATGATTGTCCCTTATTGCGACATATATTTATTAAATAAATTAATAAATCTATAATTAAAATCTCCACATTTTCTATCAAATTTCGTTACTGTAATGCTTGCTGATGACAAGAGCAGCAAAAACGGCAACTAATAACGTAATAAACAGAATGTGTAAATGGTTCTCTTGTAATAAATTAGAATTAAATATAAACAAAACTAACTACATTCAATTTCCTGTTACTTCACATCTGATAACTCTGGTACCAAGTATCGTTTTGAAAGGAAATATTTGAAAAGGGAACGGACACCTAGGTCTTAGCGTTTACGTAGATGAGAACCTAACCTGGAAATCACATAGAGTACCTATTGAACCGTCTTCGCTCAGTGTGCTTTATTTTGCAAAATCTCCGGAAAATCTTGTCGGAATAAGACAAATATTACATATTTTGCGTTATTCCACTCTGTACTCAGGTATGGGATTACGCAGGGGGGCAACTCAACCGAACAAAGATTTTTCGCATACAAAAATACCCAGTTAGAATTATCTCAAACATCCCAAGCCATTTCTTGACAAATATTGTTTGTTAAATACAATGTTCTCTTCTTACCGTCTCTTTATTTAAAACATTTTAAAATTCACGAAAAAGGAAATTCGCACAGTGTTATTTACAAAAAATAAGTACATTCGTAACAATGAAACTCGCCACAACGATGACTACAGAATTGAAAAAGATAGAACTTTAAAGTTCTTGAAAGGAATTCACTACCGTTCGGTTTTTAAACAAATTACCATCTAAAATGAGATAAAACTGTGATCGGGAAGAAAAAGGGGTTTTTTTAAATAAAACATCTACTATATTCTGATCAGGAGTTTTTAAATTATCTTATAAATAATGCTCTTCAAATGTAATCTGTGTAGAATTATAACATTAGATATTATAACATTGCATAGTATAGTATAAATAACAAACACGGAATGCCAATGTACAGTTTTAGTAAAGTTTAAGTAGACTAGTAATTAAACTTCCTAGTTATTTTCGTAGTGAAAGCATTAAAAAAACGTTCAATTGTTTGTTAAAATAGTTTTTTAATGTAGGCCTATAGGCTATACGTATTTATTTGATTACCGTATGTCTATTCCTTTTTTGGTCGCTGACAAATAAGATTTTATTTGTTTATGTATATTCCTTATTATAGGCTTTCTTGTATGTATAACTAATTAACAAATCTATCGATATATTTTCTCTGCATTTTAAAATATGTAGGCCTAATATAATTAAATATAGTAAATATAATATATATAAATATATATAAATAAATATAAATATAGTACAAAAAATATGTAGGCCTACTGCGAATACTATGTACTGAATCAAGTGTAGTCAACTAGACAGCGCACGGATGAATAACGCACGGATCAGTGTGCCACCACTCATTTGAAACAGTGGTCTGCTAGATGTAGTCATAGCTTCATCCGGGCGTTCGCACGGATGAGTTGAAGCGGGAAGGTCCGGGCGCTTTTTCGCCCGGATCCGTGCGCCGCACGGACCATGTGCCATCCCCAATGCTTCTCCATTACCTGCTTACTTGTCCGTGCAGCGCACGGACATATCATCCGTGCGTCGCACGGACCATGTGCCATCAGCGTAACGATTGATTTATAAACACAGCTTATAATCAATAAATGATGTAACGAAATTTCTTACTCATTTATACTTTTAGCTTGTGACTGATTAATTGTATCGTTTGTTAATGGAAGTACCTACAATTTTATTAGGTACAGTAAAAGATTGATTTTATAGATAACCCAAATTCTAAACAATAGGCCTACAGGTAGTATTGTTTGAAGTGGCAAATATATTAAAATTTACAATATAAAGTCAATGATTACCTCACTGATATATTCTCAAAAAATCAAATTAAAAATCATATATAACTAAATACGATAACATTCTGATTTACAGATGTATATGTGCCAAATTAGTTATGTCATAAATAAATAATTCATCCCCAATTAGGCTAAATTAGTTGGAAAATAAAATTGCAAACAAATTTACAAGTACGATACCTAAGGGTACGGAACGGAAAATATTGAAAATTTTCACGTTTCCGGCTTTTTGCAAAATATTGAAATGTAGTGTTTTCTCCATCCAATGGTATACAATTTGTTGGGAATTTAGCAGTTTCTATCCAAAAAAAATGTGTTGAACCCTTACGTTATTTTCTAAACATTACCAGTTTCCATAAACATCTCAAACACTAAAGATAAATTCACAATATTTTTTATTTTTTACGATATTTTTATTTTCTCTTGCCTATATAAATATATAGGAAGGAATGTATTGTTTTCATGTCGATTTTTCGAAATCGAGTTTTCACCGGATCTACACGTTTTCAGACCCTTGAACCCAAAAAAACATAACTTCGCAATTCAACAGTTTTTAGCGATTGGGCTGTGTGCGTGTGTGTGTGTGAACAGAATATCTCACGAACGGAACCTCGTACGAACTTGAAACTAAGTTAGACACTACTACCGGACCCGACACAAACATTTAAATCAAAATCGGTCAACCGGAAGTAGTAATTTATTCGTGTAATTTTTCACTTTTTTGCGATTTTCTCAAAAACTGGTCCTACGATTTTTTTTTAAAAATCGCCTGGTTTACAAAAATTGTTATGCTCTACGAGATAGGGTAGGCGCTATGTTTGCTGAAATTCTTGGTGAGGCTGCCGAACGAAGAAGAATAGATCCGTTTTCTGCGCTCTTCAAGCTACTCGGCTTAGTGACACGGAAGCATCGTCCTTTCTGCAAGTTGCTGTCGCTGAATTGCATCGATATTCAGACTAGTTAGAAAGCGGTTTCGTTCCTCTTCAAAGTGACCACCGATGACAAGTTAGGGCGCTGTAAATTACGGCCGTTATGTTTATCAGTCTGCGACGTTTCAGCCGAAAATAAAACTTGGTAGGGTTTTTCTTTCCTTTTTCTTCTTTCCCTGTATTGATGTACATTCTTTTTTCTTTTCAAGAATGTATTTTTTGAAAACATTCCAGGGTTGCAGCTCAGCAATGACTTATGTAATTTATAGTGTGTCATCACTGAATTGCGTTGCACTACCGCTCTTTGATACCTCGCCTCGTAACTTCTAAGCCTTGTAAAGTTCTTTTCCCACCAGTGAATTTTGCCACTGCGTGGTTGTAGTGATCACCAAAGTTCCTGTCTATATCATTTAAAAGGCTGTAGGAATTCAAGCTGACAGCGAGTTGCTTCTTCAGTGAGTTGAAATAGCCCACAAGATTTCAGGTCGGGCAGCAAATTAGACTGGTTCCTTTTATACCAGTATGTTCGCAAAAGTAACCAAACTTAGGACAAATCTAGTGGTTCCCAAAAAATACATGATTTGGGCCATTTAAGATATCGTCTTTGAGGAGGTCCACCCTGTTTTGACAACTTTACGTTTTCAATATGTTATCGCTTCAGTAATGGCATACCAAAGTCTGTATAAGTTTCCCTATTTTTACTTTTTTTGCCCTGTATAAATATAATTACATAGAAAGGGAAAGTATTGTTTTAATATCCACTTTTGAAATAGAGTCTTCAAGGGATACCACACGTTTTCAGGTCCCCGAACTCAAAAAACATGGTTTTAGCGATTGGTCTCCAATGTGTGCGCGCGCGCACGTATGAACAAAATATCCCAAGAATAGAATTGCAAAGTTGGAACTTACCACGTAAGTTAGGTACCATAAGAGGACCCGACACAAATAAAAATTTCATAAGATCAGTCAACCGGAAGAAGTAGTTAATTCGTGCAAATTTTCACTTTTTGCGATTTCCTCGGAAACGGCTACTACGATTTTTTTTAAATCGCCTCATTAACTAAATTTTTGTGCTCTAAAAGATAGAGTAAGCGCCATGTTAGGTGAAATTATTGAGAGGCCTGTGCTCTGGTGGTGAATCATTTTTTTAAAGTTTCCGCCTTAATACGAGGTGTGGCTATTATAACGATACTTACGATGTAAAAAATTTAATTTTAATTTTATACATACCCTTATACCCTTTAATATACACTCTTTCTCTATCCCTACAACGCTCCATGCAAATTTTCCATTGTTGGAAACAGTGCTGGAAGTCATCTTCTCTCAGCTCCTTCAGGACACGAGCCGCTTTCTCTTTTACAGCTTCCACAGACTCAAATCTTGTCCCTTTTAATGCAGATTTCACCTTCTTAGGGAACAGGTAAAAGTCACATGGTGCAAGATCTGGTGAATAAGGTGGATGTTCTAACACTGAGATGTTGTACTTGGCTAGGAACCTCTTGGCAGTTAACGCGGAATGAGCTGGCGCATTGTCTTTGTGGAGAACACATGATTCATCTTTCCACTTTTCGGGGCGTTTTTCCTTACTCTTTGACGAAGTTTAGAAAGTACCTGAAGGTAGTAATATTGATTAATTATTTAACCTTCAGGAACCCAGTGAAGGTACACAATCCCATGGATATAAAAAAAGACAATCATCATTGCTTTAAATTTTGACTTGCTCATTCGAGCTTTTTAGCTCTCGGTCAAGTTCGGCTCTTCCTGTACATGGATTGGCGCTTCGTTTCCGGATCATAAATAAAAAACCACGTTTAATCACATGTTATTATAGTTTCACAAAAATTTAGGTCATTTTCAGTCGCGTACAAAGTGTCAGTACAAACATTTTTGAGCGGCACGTGTCCTGAAGGAGCTGACAGAAGATGACTTCCAGCACTGTTTCCAACAATGGAAAATTCGCATGGAGCGTTGTAGGGATAGAGAAGGAGTGTATATTGAAGGTGACAACAAGTGATTATGTATAAAATAAAAATAATTGTTTTTACTTCAGTCTCGTTATTTAATAGCCACACCTCGTATGCATTATAGAGAAAAAGTGTAAAAAATTAAAGTTGTAGAACATTAAAAAAAACCTACAACTTTTCTTTCAAACATATTTTGTACAACGTTTAGCGTCAGTCAGTGATTTTCTGTATTTTTTCATCAAAATCGGTAGAAAATGGGATTTTTTAATATTAAAGCCGTAGTAGCCTTAGAAGTTATGACAAAAATGTATAAAAGTTATCGGGAATAAAAAGATCAACAACTTTTATTTCAAACGTTTTTCTTTACAGAGACTATTTTAGCGAAAATTGGTGATTTTCCGCAGTTTAACAGATTGATTTTAATTTTGCTTCATTCACTCATGATTAAAATTAAATAATTTTCATTTACCGTTGTTTACTAATGATGAAATAAAGGTTATAAATATGGGTTTTTACATTGACAAGAGAAAGTCGTGTGTTTCACACCAGATTTTTTTTTTGTATAAATCCAACGATAGCGCCCAGGAAAGTAAATAAGATTGTACTATATTGTATTTTGGAAATTATTACTGAACTGTTTTTGGAGTCAAATGTAAGAAATAATTACCTAGTACTGAATAAATTAATATTTTATTAATTACTTTGAAACTAGCAATTTTGTCCAGACAAAGGAAATCGCGTTTATTTGATAACAAAGGAGAGCGACATATCAAAATATTATGTATCACTGTCACCTAAATTACTTCAGATTGCACACATTTTTATGCTAAATGAAACAAGCGTAATAAATATTACGTAACAGTATAAAATCGTAGTATTTATAAAATATGTAGTAATAGTAGCTGTAATTAGTGGTTAGATAGGATATAGGTACTGTATTGCTTGAATAAAAGCAAATGTGTTTATAAGTTATTATGAATGTCACTCAAAACCAAAACAAATATAACAGAACATAATAGGCTGTAACATATCATATATTATTTTAAAAAATCCTATTAAACCCTCACACTTTTAAATTTTCCGATATCTGGCCGTAGGCACAATGCTAAAAATTTACAAGAATTGAACTTGTTTATTTGGTTGAAGGAGACATCGCGAAAAACTAATCTTTATGTATACTGCAAAATTAACTGAAAAATAACATAACAGAGTAGGTCTACTTAAGTGCACGTACTATGTGACATTTCTCGTTAACATACGCCGTGAGGGGAAGGCTAGTGGAAGAAGTGGGAGTAGTAAAATCCGTTACCGCTCGCTGCGCTGTCTGATGAGTAACCAGTTCAACTAACTAACGCTGCATAACATAAGAAAAAATCGTGACGTCACACAATTTTCGTGCGCGTTTTCCATCAAAACTACTAGGAATTTAAAAAAATAAAAACTAATTTAGAATTCTGTTATTAATTGAAAGCCAGCAAAATTTTCAAATACTTTAATCGATGTTTAATTAAAGAATTGGCATTTAATAGGAAATCCCTTCATAAAAAGAAAACACAGTGGAAAATCGATTTTTTAAAAAGTAAGCCAAGTTTTAAAAGGTCTAGGGCCCATGCTGTCCAAAATTCGTCGAGAGAAATGAGTCCGTATACGAGATTTGTGTGCAGCAACATGACAGAAAATCGCGTTATTACAACCAGCGCTCAGCTGTATAGTTGAATCTTAAGAATAAAAAAGAAATTGTGTTAACTAGGAGATATTAAGGATATGTACCGAGGTAAAATAATATAATATTCAAAATTCCTAACACTTTTTATTTTAATTTTTAACTATTTTTATTTGTAACTATTACTACTGTTTGACATTTTTTTAAATTTTGTTTTTCATGTTGCTTTTTTTAGTTTTTCAGGCATTGACTTCCATAGCCATTAGTTCACAATAAAAGCCATTATGTTGTTTTTATAAACTAATATCTAGCTAAGTTTTTCGAAACTTGTAGATGTGATATGTTTCTATCTCTGGATTTGTGTGATTTATTAATGTGTTTAATTATTTATGATAAGTAAACATTAAATAATGTGTGTGATTTATGAGTGTTTAATTTTGTTAATGGTCATAACTTGTTATTAGCATATCTTTTCATACTTAAAATGATTTCAGTTTTGTCTTATCATACTGTTCTAATTTAATTTAAAATTACTCTATTTAATAATTTTTATGAGTATTAATTTATCAATTTTTCTTACATTTTATCGTCAAATTTATTAATTTTACTTATTTGTTTGCAACCGCTAAATTATCAACTGTAATAGCACATAATTGTAATACTCGTCAAAGAAATTGTGGCATGGGTTTCATGGGGTTTATTTATCTTTCAAGAATTTTGTTGAACTTTGTGATGGTTATACTGTATTCCGTAGTTTTAAAATACAGAATTAAAGTAAAGAAAATATTTGTTTTTGTTTTACTTAGCTAATACTTGTATTTCAGCTAATACTTGTATTTGATGTGATGCATTGTTTCTCTCTGTTGGCTACTAAATAACACTTTTAGTAACAATCTTCAATTACATAACATTCTCGATAAGATTCTAATTTTATCTTCGCAATTATCCACGTTATTTAAATTTTTCAGTAAATCATTTCCTACTTCCTAATAAGTTCATTATCAGGGTAATGTTTCTTTAGATCACGGGTTAGTTGGTTTGGATGGACATATAGTCGTTCGTGAAATTCACTATAAAAGGACGCGGTCAGCTCCTTTACTATCGGAATTTTGAAATCATCGTGGAGGGTTTTATTGCTTACATAAAATGAGCGTCAGAAGCAAGTCTTAAGAATTTTGATTGAATGGCTTGGATCGACTTTAAGTTACTTTCTGCCGCTGTTCCAAAGAGCTGGACACCATAAGTCCAGATTGGTCTTAATAGGGATTTGTATATTAAAATCTTGGAGCGGAGGTTCAATCTTGATCGAGGGTTAATTAAGCAGAAGAGTAGCTTCTGGCGGCGGTTAATTTCTAAACGTTTCGTACGCAGATGATGCTTCCAAGTTAGTTGCCTGTCAAGCCATAAGCCAAGATATCGCACCACCCTGGGCTGTGGGATATGAATGTTATTCAGCATCACAGGTGGACAAGTTTGGCGTCGTAAGGTGAACGTAACCTGTGTTGATTTAACTGGGTTCACCTTAATACGGCCAACGGGTAAGCCAGTCCTGTATTAATAAAAGATAACGCTACGCCAACCTGAAAGCCTCATCCGCGCTCTTTTCCCGTGCAGGAATTGCTGTGTCGCTAGCATACGTTGCGGTTACCGATGTGTCCAAGATAGGCATATCCGATGCAAATACGCTATACAGAAATGGGGATAATATTCCCCCTTGGGGTACTCCGGCATCAATTTTGTGCAGCTCAGAGTAAGCAGTAACGTAATGGACCTTTAAAAATCTATACTCTAAAAATTATTTCATAACCAAATAGTATGAGTCACTCAAAATGCGTTTCAATATAAATAGAAGTCCATCATGTCATACTTGTCGAATGCGGAGCTGATATCCAAGAAAATGCCAGTGACGTACCCCTTCCTTTCTAGACTCTCGGAAATGAAGTCCACAACTCGATGCAGTTGTGTTGTCGAGTGTAGCGGCCGAAATCCAAATTGATGAGTCGGAATAATGTTGGCGTCTTTACATTGTATCTGCAAGCATGGTAGTAAGAGGCGTTCGAATAATTTTCCTGTTGTCGGTAGGAGACTGATGGGACGGTAGGATGAAGGTAGGTAATACGGCTTTCCAGGCTTCAAGAAAAGCTTAACAATACCAAATTTCCATCCAGAAACATGCACCACACGAAGGATTGCATTGAAAAATAGTAGTAGAAAGCGTAAGCCGCGTCTCGGTAGGTGTTGCAGTATCTCAGATGTAATGAGAAAGATTTGATAATAAAATTACGACCTGTATAATTTTTTGCTAGTTCCTAATTTTGAGTTCGGACGAGGGAATTTCAGATAATCTTGGTTTCGGATGACCCAAGGTTGTTGTACACTCAAATATTGCAAAGGTTTTTATAGATATAAATATATATCTTGGTGAGGAAAATTTGGTACTCATTTCTTTAAATGAGTTGACGTTTCCTTGGACTGGAGTTTTACCATAAATACTTCTGAATAAATGTACATCTTTTCATAACAATATAAATAATGCCCCATGCATTTTACTTTAAACAACTGAAAAGAACAATACAAATATGTAACGAAAATTCAGTATTGTAATTACATCTAAATTAATAAATTTTCTTTTTAATTATTTTAGTTAAAACAATGTAGCTTAATATTCTAACAAAATGAGGTACAGGTTTAGTTGAAATTCAGTGTTGCAGATAAACTTTATTTATTTTGATTATTTAAACTAGACTTACTTGAAAAAATTTATTTTTATCAAAATAGTTTAGATTATTTTACAAGTTGATACGCACATTTTCACACAATATTTCTAGAAATGTACTCCGATAAGCTTTCGGTAGTTAGTTACTTTACAAGCAACGCAGTTAAAATAAACAACTTTTAAAATGATAAGTTACTCTAAATAGCTCAGAAATTTACTATTATAGTCAATTAATAAACACTTTCTGGGTTATAGTGTTAGTGGTTTGAACAAACAAGATTAGGTGGCACAGTCAAGTTATGGTTACTAACGTAACGTATGGTTACCGCATTGTAAAATTCTATAAATAAAACATTTCACGATAACGAATAGAAACATAAATACAGTACATATTGTTAATACAGTTTCCGTGATGTTGTGCAACCACAAAAAATAAGAGAAAGAATTAAACTCTTTGTTCGGTTGAAGATAAAATTATTTTCCTCATTTGTTTTGATTCTGTTACAGCATGTAGGTGTAAAATTCAATACAGTGAACTAAAGGAGGGTAACATCAAAATTGCAGAATGGATCACATCAGGCTGGGAATTCAATTACAAAACCAATCCCACTTCTGTTCATGCTCTCAGCTGTTACAACTTTACATTACTGAACCCGTACTTGGTGCTTGTTCTCTTTTGCCGAGCAAAAAAAGAAATTCTATCTAAACCACTACAATGTCTTATTGTTAGTATTTTATTTTTTCATACGGCCACAAAAAAGCACATTTAGACGAATCGGTTTTGTTAACAGTACATTTTACAACTTTTTTATCAAACAATTATTCTTTTCTCTTGTCCAAAAATGAAATAAAATCACGTGATGCTATCTTTCTCTTATCAGTCGTTAGCTACAAACCAGTTATAGAAATACAACAAATTGTACAAAAATTGTAACATACACGTACATTTAAAAAACACAATATTTTTCAAAAGTTTCCTCAGTACTGTATGGGACTAACTTATAAATAACATTTATAAGAAAAACAACAGGAAAAGCTTCAATTTACTAAAAGAAAATACAAATTGACGTTTATAAATTGGAAATAAAATAATTAAATAACTCATAATTAGTAACAAAGTATCTTTCTAAGAGCTACGTTTTTTTAGTAATATTTTTTAAGTTAATATTTCCATTTTTAATTGTTTTTTGTTGAACATTAAGAAGTCAATAAGAATTATTTAAATAAATTATTAAATTTTAAATTAAATAGTTACAAAACTTGATTTACTTGTTCGAGCGTTGTATCCTCCGGGCGTTCATGTATTGTACAAGGTTTTTTTTAATATAATTCAAATTTGTGATGTTGAATAGCTGTTTCACGACGTCAGTAGTAAAATGAGTTTAAATTTTGTGTGCAGAAACAAGTTTTTTCCGGTACGGAATAACTACGTGGTTAACTAACTTGTTTAAAAAAAAACAACCAAAGTATTTTGATAGTTTATCAGAATGATGAATTATGTCATTACATTTCGATTTTTCAAATATTTGTCTCTTATAATAAAAACACAATAATTCTTTTTCAATTTTCAAAATGTACAGAATCGTTTTTTTTTTCTATCAGTAATAAGTGTTTTTGTAGGTCGGGTACTATTCTGTTGGGTACACAAAACTGTCTATTCTAACAGCAAACTGACAAGTTTTATTTTCTTTGGTTTCAACCTACGTGACTGAAATAATTATTAGAACTACACCGAGAAATACCATTAGGATAGTGAAAATTCTGTTTACAGAAGTCAATCCAATTCCTTGATTCCGTATGTGATCATTTTAATTCTAGTCGGAAAAAAGAAAATATAAAACGAATTTTACTAGTTATATTTCTAAGATACTATAAAAACAGAGATTATATATGCAATTTATGTATTATTTTTTTAAGTACTATGTTTCAATATTTACTAGAACATTTTATTTGAAATCATAAATATAATACAAAAAAAGCAAGCGTGATTTAATTGAGAGGCAGTTTTTAAATTGTATTTTCCAATTTAATACTTTGTATTGAAAAAGAATAACATGCAATTAAACAGTTTAATAATTCTGTAGATGAAATTTTGGAAAAAATGATTTATTTGATACCTATTTTCGGTACTATATAAATACTCGTATATATTTTGTACTTACTTTTTTATAAAAAAAATGTATCTGCAGTACTTTTATTTAATCAGAAGTAATTTTATTTTATTATCGAATCTGTAGTCTATAAGTTTCCTCTGCTGGTTTATTTTGAACCTTTCAGTTGTGCAATAGAGCAAATTTTCCAACTTGCAACTCAGCAACTCTCACACAAGAGTGTAAATAAAACTATTTTTATTTATTCTATAATCTTCAATTTCAACAATATTTTGTCAGGACTCCCTTAAAAGTACAGCTGAGAATGAGTTTACATTTATTTCAAATTTTATTCTTATTATATTTTAAGTTTTTATATATTTTATTTTAGTTTTTATATATTTCTTTAGTAATGTCCGGTTTTTATTATTATTATTATTATTATTATTATTTTGCAGTTATTGTTTTAAAAATCAGGGAGTTAAAATTTGGGGATCTGCTAAACCTTCACACACGAAACGTATACAAGCGATTCTAAACAAGATTCTAAAAACGATAACGCAATGCCTCTTTTATGTCACAAACTCAATGTTGCACAAAGACTTACAAATCCCATACGTAATTAATGTAACGAAACAACTATACAAGACGATTTATGACAAATTTGAATTGCATGATAACTCTCTCATGCAAAAATGTAGTACACTATGGCGATACCGGGTACTCAGCACAGACGTTTAAATCGCCTCTGGCCAAGGGATCTTCTTGGCCAACTGTAAGACTGTGGTGATGACTGTAAGCTCCTTCAAGTAAATCACATTTTGGAACATTAGCTTAACATTAGAAATTGTTTTAATATAATCTTCTTCTTCATGTGCCTTCTCCATTACGAAGGTTGGCTATCATCATGGTCAGTCGTACCTTGTCCACTGCTGCTCTGAAAAGGTCATGCGACGAGCAGTTAAACGCTTCTCTCAGGTTTCTTAACCAGGATATTCGTCTGCGTCCCACCGAGCGTTTACCAACGAGTTTCCCTTGAATTATGAGATGCAGAATCTTATATTTAGGCCCCCTCATGATGTGTCCAAGGTATGTTAGTTTTCTTATCTTTATGCTCTGCAGGATTTCCAGCTCTTTCCCCATTCTTCTGAGGACCTCCATATTTGTGACCCTGTCCGTCCACGGTATTCGAAGCATCCTCCGGTAGGTCCACATTTCAAACGCTTGTAGACGGGTCTCACATTTTTTGGTGAGGGTCCGCGCCTCTACCCCATACAAGAGGATGGGAAAGACGTAGCACTTCAAGAGGCAGGTCCTGGTTTCGAGGCTCAGGTCGCGGGCCGATAAAAGAGATCTCATTTTTAGGAATGCTGCCCTGGCCTTCAATTCTGATCTTTATTTCTGGCAGGTGGCTTGCACTGCAATTGGCTCGGGTTCCCAGATAATAATAATAGGCTTCCGCTTGTTCGATTCTGTCTTGCCCAGCAAAAAGTTCTTCCTGTGGATTGTCTCGCTTAGTAATGACCATGTATTTTGTTTAATATAATAACAGATACTAAGTTTTATTTAAAAGCGTCAAAAAAGAACCAAGAGTTTGAAAACTCTAGTTTTTATTAAAATTAGTTATATAGTCCGTTAAATAATTTGATTTCGGCTTTTCAATAGCGTATAATTTTATTGTGGGTTTTATTTAAATAAGTTAAATATATTATATATACACATGTACTAATGATGTTTCATTACAATTTATAATTATACTTTTTTTGTAAAGAATCTTCTTTAAATTTTTATTGTGTTTGTTTTACTTCTGACTTTGTATGAACGCGGTTCCTGCAAACAAAATCTTCTTGCGGGAATTAAATAGTACTAACAATAATGTGAGTATACAAACCACGACGTTAATTATTACTATTATTTTGCTTACTAATACCTTACAGTCTGTTTTTTTTTTGTCTTTAATTTTATAAATCTAGAACTATATACTATACATTAAAGTACAACCACTAGATTTGATGAAAGTTTTTATTAGGCTTGGAAGGAGGGGTCACACTCAGCAGTGTATCCTCCAGGATGACGTAATCATGCTAAGATGGAGATGATCTTGATGGAAATGAAAATGAAAGCCCAACGGTGAAAAGATTAAGACGTTGTGATGTTGATGATGAAGATAATGATAGGATGTTATCGAAGAAGATCCCTACGCCAAAGACGGCGAAGACGTCGAAAATCTGGAAAATTTTGAATGGCCATTTGTCGGGCGAGGTCGTTCGGATGATTTTGTAATTTATCAAAGAAACGTTGAAAAGTTGTCGTGCAACGTTTTTTACGTAGGGAATACGAAAGTCAGAATGAAGGGTGTCGTTTCTCACGTACCAAGGTGCTCCAGTGGCAAGCCTTAAATATTTAGATTGAAAAACTTGTATTTTGTTTAAATTGGTTTTTGAAAATTAACAGTCTGTTAATTTTCTTTGATTAATAAGCAACTTATATGGTAAAGACAGTAGAAAATTAAAAGATGTCAAATATTCATCGATATTTGAATTCTATGACATGCCTATTTATTAATTAAATTTTTTCACACTTTCAATTGAAATTTAGTATCTGTTATCATATTAATACAACAATTTCTAAATGTGAAGCTAATGTTGCAAAACTTGATTTACTGGAAGGACCGTGCAGTCATCACCACAGTCCTACAGTTGGACAAGAAGATCCCTTGGCCAGAGGCGTTTTAAACGTCTGTGCTGAGTACCCGGTATCACCCTAGTGTACATGTTTTGTTTGAGAGGGTTATCATGTAATTCAAAGTGTAGTATCTGTTCTTATCAGCTTAATATCTGAATTAAAATGAAATAAAAATAAGAAAAATACAAAAAATGTTACGCAAAATTTTTATTACGGTATCTAAAAGCCAAATCCAAAAATAAAATACTTTCATCCTTGATTTTGAGTTACACCACTGTCTAATGAATTCATTGCTATACTAAGCATACTATACTACAGTGTAGTTAGTATAGTATTATACAGTCTAGTAGTGCTGTAGCATACTATGCTATGTATTTTTTTAATTAAAATTATTTTAATATGAGTAATGGTACAAAATATTGTTCATTTTCCTTTGCATACTTCTTCTTCTGTTTTATGTAATTGTTTTTAATAATATTAAAATCTTTTTAAGGAAATATTATTCATTTTTATATTTTTAATTTTTTATACGATTGCTTTAAGTTTAGGTAATGATTGACAATTAAATATGTGATACTTAAATTATAAACTGGGCGCTTTAAATACTATAAATTTTATTATTATTATTTTTATATAATTGTTAGTGGTGGTTGTAAGAGTTTTAATCACTAACTATGGGGATTTTTTTGATACATAAGAGAATGACAACGTATGATAGGCTTATATTTTTATCAGAAGATCTGTCTACGGCTCTCCCCCGGTGGACAAGTTTGTCTTATCTTTGCTGGCGAATAGAAGTATTTAGACTTAAATTAAATTAATGTATACTAATTGGAAGTTTTGTTATGTCAAAGAATTAAAAATATATTGTAATATCCTATACTTCACATATTTGTGAGTTTGTAGGTCGATGGAGTTAGTCACAGTATTGCCAGATCAGATTTTTCTGTACCACTCGTACGATTATTTCAGTCACACAAGTAAATGAGCATATTACAACAACAGTATTCATTTATAAATATAAGTTAATTATTCATTATACTTCTGGTTTTATTTTCAATCCATTGAGTAGTTTACTTTGACTATAAATTGAATGACATAACCGTACATTATATTTTTTACTTATGTACACGTGGTAACGCTGGAAGACGAGAAACAAAAGATGGAACTGTTAATAATAATTAATTAAACACTGTAGCTCACAAATATGCCGCACACTCTAATAAATAATTTTTTATGTTTGTATAGTCTATCCAAATATTTAACACTAAACCTGAAATTTATTTTTTTACTGTCCTTATTTTGAGATTTACAAAAATAAATTTTGATGCTCATGTAACAGATGCAACGTGTTTCTGATGGGGGTTTAAAATTGATTTATACAGATTAATTTTGTTTTATTTTGATGGAAAAGATTTATTGCCCAAATGGTAACACATTTTACAGAAATTTATATTTAGTTTTTTTGGTTTTAGTAGACATCTGCTGTTTTCATTTAAGGGGATCTATGGACCTAAATATCTGACAGTGTCACAATGTCGAATGGTGTTACTGTACAGCTTTACTGCCGGACAATCGCCTTTTCTTGAACTAAAAGTAACATGTACAGATTTTGTTTCATTTACTGTATTTGTATTCTTCAAGTATGTTTTAAGTAATAATGTATACTGTATTAACACACTCTTCACCATTAATATTGATATACACACTTGGATATTAATATGTCCAAAAGTCCTTAAAATTTACAATGAAGTATTATGAGATTTGTACATTATACAGAAATACTTGCTTGTTTTATTTGTAATATTAAAATAAGATTTAAGCATACAAATTTTGAAATTAATAACGTAATGTAACAAAACTACTATAATATTTTAAAGAAATTAAATTGAATTACATTTACATCACTGTCATTTTTAATCCGACTACTTAAAACTATTAAAACAAATTGAATGGGCAAATAAGCAATATATTAAAATAGTTTGCTTAATTCACCATTTATTGTAAGTTACCTGAAGTAATAAAGTCACTTTATAGTTTGAACCACATGTAATTGCATAAATAAACTAGAGAACCACAAAATATTTAGCACAATAATACTCATATTCATTCTTTTAAAAATTATAATACCTGTCACAAATTTACGTTTTTTTTAATTTAAACTGCTCTGAAACCATATCTTACCGAGATTGTTATGTATTTACTTACTGTACAAAACTAATAGTAATATTAATTATTGAACGTGGATTCATTTCATAGACCAATGTAAAGTATTAAAATATCTTATGTAGCGTTGAACTAGAAGTTTAGGTTTGGTATGATTTTACCAGAAAACGTAATTTATTTATTTTTCAGTTTCGTGACTAACACTTGAAAAATATTATTAAGGTGCATTAGATTTAAAACAACAGTTTATAGTGTACTTTAAGCAAAACAAAAAAAGAGTTCTTATTTTAGTTGAGACAAATAAGAACTTATCCTCATATGCCGAACAAAAACAAACATTTTCATATTCCAGTTCTCATCTACTAAATAAATGCACAATGTCCATTAGAATACCTACCTTATTCATGACAGTTGTTTACATAGTAGGCTATAGCTATATCCGTAGATGTTTAAACAAAATATGTAATAACTGTTTTGTTAGTTTATTTACTTCACATCAACAGCTTTGACATTAGCAATTACGGTGAGTGTATAATTGGAACGGTGGGTTTTGACTTCAATAACTTCCAGACCCTAGTCGGGAATTGAACCCACAGCCTCCCACTTCGTGAACGAGATTAAACAAGTAACTGTAGAGGCGGCCACCTGTAGATTTTTATATTTTTAGTTTCTCCGGAAACGTATTTTTGAACTATCCAAAACCCTTTAAGGTTGGAAATGTACGTTTCTGCATGAGATTGTTTCAAAAATTTATTTTAATGAGAAAATATTAAAAAGTACAGGCCAACTTTAAAAATTATAAATTTTATTTCAGAATCATTGTCAAGAAAAACTATCTTATTACAAAGTAAGATTCACCTTATCTGTAATTAGAATAGTGCAGTTTCTACGCTTATATTACCGCTTAAGAAAAACTAACATCTGTCAAATAGTGAACTGTAATTAAAACTTATTTTGCTACATTTCAATTTCAGAAGGACAGTTCTGTATAACTGTATAACGTTTGTTTGCGTTTGTAAATCATTTACAGATAGTTTTATTGGCAAAGTTCGAACTATTGAAAATGATCCGAAACTAAACAATAGAAGAAAGAACAAAAGATAGTCCAATATAGTTGTTGTATTCTGGTTCTTAATAACTTCTTTTCTCTGTATTCCTTTCTCTTGCCTATATGAATATAGATGAAGGAAAGTATTGTTTTCATGTTGATTTTTCGAAATCGAGTTTTCACCGAATCTACACGTTTTCAGACCCCCTGAAGAAAAAAACATGTTTTTAGCGATTGGTCTGAGTGTGTTTGAACAGAATATCTCAAGAACGGAACATCGTACGAAATTGAAACTTAAAACTTTAGTTAGATACCACTAGAGGACTCGACACGAAAATTCTATCACAGTCAACCGGAAGTAGTTGTTTATTCGTGTCATTTTTCACTTTTTAGCGAATTTCTCAAAAACGGCTTTTGCGATTTTTTATAAATCGTCTCTTTTACTACATTTTGTACGCTCTACAAGATAGGTAGGCGCCAAATGTCTGCTGAAATTTTTGGAAAGGCTGTTTTCACGTAAAAATATTGTTTTTTTAAGATTGTGGCTTAATTATGCATTTTAGCGCAAAAATGTATAATAAAAGTTGTAGACAATTTAAAATCCTACAACTTTTACTCAAAATATTTTTTGTATAACGCTTAGTTCAGCGGTAATTAGTGATTTTCAGTTTTTTTTTCAGGACAATCTGTAAAAAAATTCGATTTCTTAAAGATTTCAGCCTTAGTATGCATTTTACGACAACAGTGTAATAATCAAATTTATAGGAAATTAAAGGATCTACAACTTTTACCTAGAGAATTTTTCTCTACATAGCCTAGTTTAGCGTGAAAGAGTGATTTTTCCGTATTTTTAAGCCAAAATGAGGTTGATTTTCATTTTGCATCATTCCATTCACTCATGATTAAAATAAGGTTATGTTTTTCGAGGTTAGTTTGTTTTGTTTATTTCTAATGTTGTATTACTAATGTTTGGTTATATTGTTCATTATTTGCATTGGCAAGGGAAAATCGTGTGAGTGTTTCACACCCGACTTTTTTTAAATATTTATATTAAGTTGATTTTTTTTAATTCATTTGTACTTTTTGGAATTCACAATTAATAAATACGACGTAGTATTATGGGTTACGTATAAATTACTACAGTAACAACACATGGTAGAATTTATGTGACGTATTCACCTTCCTTTGCATCGTTTCCGATTTATTCATACGTTATAACTAAAACGGAAATTGGATACCCGCTCAACCGAAAAAAATGTAGGCACAAACAGAATAGAAAGTTTAAAATGCATTATAAGTTTACTTTATTTACGATCTTTAGTAGATTTTAGTTGTATTTTTTGTTTTGAAATTCATTATTTTTAAAAATAAATACGATTACCTTATATTTACTCAATCAGTGGTAACTTACAATTCTCAAATGCTGCTAACGCCAAGGATTGAGTTGCATTATTGACTTAGGTCTGGAAATAATTCACCGGTATTTGTTTTGAAAATGTTCAATACAAAACATTCTTTTTGGAACCCTTGACAGTAATAGCACTGTTAAACTACAAAATACATTGATTCGTGAAAAAGTATCGTTTGGTCATTCAAGATTAGGCTCTCACTGACTTACCGAAAAAATTAAACAGATGTTGCGAATACTGAATTATATGTTTACAGCCACATCACAAGTCAGAGTTATTTTCTCTGAGAGTAATAAATTTCATTATACAGCCAGACCCTGTGGTGAATTAAGTGAAGATATGATTTGCAGGAAGGAGAGTAGATGCTTTACAGAGGGTTTGGCAAGCTGATAAGCATACTTTTCCAATGTGGAAGGCAATGGAAAACCACCTCAAGCCTCGTTTTACCTATAGGTCAGCCTTTCTTAGTTTGCTCCTACGGTTAAAAAATAATGACGTCACTGAGCAAGCGCATTATATAAAAATGTGTACACACTATTTAAAAAGTAACAACAAAATACTTTCAAAAGTATTTAAATACAAAATACTTTTAAAAGTATTTTTATAAATAAAATTGTTAGGCCTACATCAAATCAAGACTGATATTTTAAGTAATTTAAGTACTTATAATTTAAAACATAGTTAACTTAATCGGAATACGACATCCATAAAATCGTGGACCCTAGTGTGCACCTGTAGTAGCTGGCTTTAGTTTCTTTACAGTAGGAGCAAACTTAGGACGACAGAACTGTAGTAAAGCCTCTAGAAGTTCAAACCACCCTTTCGGTTGTTGACCTAAACAACAATAATGTAGCTACGAACAGATGGAATCTATATTAAATGTTTTTATTTTTGACACCTTAAGAAGAACATAAAATGATTCAATTATGATTATTAACAAACTTTCATAATGTGAATCGATGATTTCTTGATTAATATAATTATGACTCTAGAAAGCTATTTTAATTAATAATGCGAATAACAAATCCGTATAATAAAATTTTATACAAATAACTCTAAACGGTAAAAGGCTAATATTTGAAATTCATTGTAAAAAAACAAATGATGGTCTTTAGTACATTTATAAAAGAAAATGCTAATTACAGTAGTCTACGTAAACATTTTTCTCTTGAAAACTGCGTGTGAGCTTATTCTTACCTTGCAAATTGGAACGCAAGGAAAAGGCAATTTATGTTGAGTAAGATTTATCTTTTACTTAATTAGTACATTCTGTGAAACAGTAGTACTAGGTGGCGTATTACAATTAATTTTAAAAGTTTTCTTACAAAATAAATTATCCTTTAAATTATTATTTTTATTAAGCCAGCACACAAACATACAGTACTTATCTAGTTCTAATTCAGTAAAAGTAAAATATTTATCTCTTACTAAGTATTTAAGATTTAATTTTATGTCCTGAAATTGATAATTTTAGTAATTTATTCAACAATAGTATTGTTATAATTTGTTCTGGTAAAGTAAAATAGTAAACTTTAATAATATAATTAATTCCATATAATTATTTATTCAACAAAATTGTGGAATTATAAAACAAATTGTTGATTTATTTGACAAAAAATTAAACTAACGAAAAAATTATAACAATGAAAAACGAGTTCAAGATATAAGTTATTAAACGTTTAAAATATAGCAATTCATGAAATTTATCAACAATTATATAAAATAAACAATGTTCTTTACCGAATCATGAATTCATAATTAAAGTCTATCACAAAATAACAAACTTCGCCTTATCAAAAAACCACGTACAATCTAGGCCAATAACACATCTATAACCTTACATTTACAATAAAACGTTAAACAAAATCTAACCTCAGAAAATATAACCTTATTATAATCATTAGTGAATGATACAAAATGAATACCAACCGTAGTTTGGCTAATACGGAAAATCACTCTTTCACGCTAAACTAGGCTATGTAGAAAAAAATGCTTAAACGGAATTTGTAGATTTTTTAGTTTTATAAAAATTTTATTATATAAATTTGTGTCGTGAAATGTATACTAGGGCCGAAATCTTTAAAAAAATCAATTTTTTTACAGATTTTCATGAAAAATAACAGAAAAATACAAATTACCGCTAAATTAAGCGTTATAGGCTACAAAGAAATGTTGGAAATAAAAGTTGTAGATTTTTAAACTGTCTACAACTTTTATTTTACTCTTTTGCTCTAAAATGCATATTGAGGCCGCAATCTTAAATTGCGCCCTTAAAGTAGACTCTTAAAAAACACATTTTTTCTGCGAGAGAACAGCCTCCTAAAGAATTTCAGCAGACATGGCGTCTACCCTATCTTGTAGAGCATAAAAAATGTAGTAAATTAGGTGATTTTAAAAAAAATCGTAGGAGCCGATTTTGAGATAATTTTCAAACAAGTGATAAATTACACGAATGAACTACTAATTCCGGTTTACGGATTTTGATGAAAATGTTCGTGTTGGGTCTTCTAGTAGTACCTAGCTTAAGTTTTAAGTTTCAACTTTGAACAAAGTTGTGTTTTGAGATATTCGGTTGACACACACACACACACACACACACACACGCACACTAATTGCTAAAAACATGTTTTTGGGTTCAGGGGGTCTGAAAACGTGTATTGGGTGAAAACTCAATACTAATTGCAGAACAGACGGACGTTAAACCGAAAATGGCCTATGTATTCATATAGGCATGAGAAAGTACAAATAAAAATAAAATAAAATAATTATCTTTACTGATATTCAAAAGATAAAACAATTATGAAAAAAAATTAAATATAAATTTAATTAATAAAATTGAATCATTGTGTTTAAGTTTGAGTATTCTATATTCTTTGAAAATAGTATACTCACAGAGTTAAGTTTAAACCATAGCGTATAGAAGATATGCTATGGTTTAAACTTCTATACGCTATGTTTAAACTATAAAATACTGTGACAGCTGATAGTAAACATATGTAACAACAAACCCATAGAAAAAAAAAATTAATAAAATTAACTAACTAACGTTGTACATTATGTGCAGCTCTAAAGTTATGTTATTTTGTTGTCAATTTTTCTAGTATATATACATATAGTCTTTATTATATTTTATTTTAATAAATAATACTCGTACCTACACAAAAAATATCATAAATATAAAAATAAAGTTTTCACGGCAAGGTTAACAAATAAAGAGAGTTTACTAGACCAGAGACTAAGGTTAAAGCTTTGTGAAAATTCAGTGCGCGTACTTCGCAACACTGATAATATTTAAGTGAAAAAAACAGAAAAGGCTTCAGAAAATTTGACAAAAGAAGCTAGACAAGAAAAAAATAAGAGGAAATTGCTAGAAGAAGAAGAAGTAACAGGAGAAAAAGAAAAAGCTAGGGGAAATTCAGGTTATGGAGCAGGACTGTTTTAAAGGAATCTCAAACTTTAACTTCAGTTTCCAGCTAATTAAATTTTTTACAAGCAATATTATATTGGACCCGCAAACTTGAATAATTGTAAGTATTCCTTATTGATTTGTTGACTGATGGAACTAAAGTCATCGTTGAACCTACTTCTAATAAATTTGAAAAATATACGCATAAAAAAAATTGCATTTTTGAACTCTTTAAAAAAAGTTGGACTTGTAGTATCCAGCTCTTTGGAATAGCGGCAGAGAGTAATTTAAAGTCGATTTAGGCCTTTCAATCAAAATTCTTAAGACTTGTTTCTGGCGCTATTTTTTATAAGTAATAAAACCCTCCACGATGATTTCAAAAATTCCACCAGTAAAGGAGATAACCGCGTCCTTGTATAGTACATTTTACGAAAGACTAGATGACCATCTAAACCAACTAGCCAGTGATCTAGCTACAAGGAACTTCCCAACTGTACGACGTTTCAAGCGAAAATGCAGTAGCGACCTCTTGGTCTGAATAACGGACAATACCCGAAGTTTTAAACGGTACTACTAGGTACCTGTCTCCTTAAAGTAAAATTCTCCACCGCCATTTAAATATCATATACGGAAGTTGTGCAGCTCAATGTACAGTACCGTAATAAAAATTAGACAAAAAAAGAAAAGTTTTCCCTTATATTAAATTTTAATAATTTCAGACAATAACAAAATATCACAAACAATATTTTTAAAAAATTATGCAGTTCTGACGTCTTGCTATAAAAATGTACCTAAAATTAGATAATTTGGTATGGGTAAGATAGAATTGTCCTAAATATGAATAATATGGGTATGCTATCCTAAACGTTCAAAACAGTCTGATTTAAAACAAATAAAATATGTAAGAAAAGAAAAAGTAATAACTGAAATAAAGTAAGTCAAATGAAAATGAACGATACACTAACTTTAAACATAAACATACAATTCAAATTTCATTTAAAAATATTTGAAGTTCAGAAGGAAAAACTTTAACATTCATAAGATCACTCCAAACCAGTGTATCCATTTTTATAATCCAGATATACATTTTTTTACAGAAACCTGGTTAGGTTGTTAGAATAACGGAAAACTACTACAGAAAAACGATTTCTAACGGATTTTTTTGCGGTATCTTCAAGCTGATTATAGACAGAAAAAAAACCCGAAATTTATGAAATTTCGTAAAAAACTTAAAAATGTAATTTTTCCAAATAGTGGGTTATTATTGTTATTGTTGTGATTGTATATTGTTATTATTGTATATTGTTATTTTTGTTGAAAATAAAAAATTAAAAGAAATAAAACGATGTTTTTGGTTATAAAACTAAGGTATGATTTCAGTAGAGCAGATTGACTTCTGGAGAAGAAGGTGTCGGATATCCAGGTACTACACAAGGAATGAAGCAATCTAGGAAAAGTTAGAGAGACCAAACACTGTATTAGATGTGATTGAAAAAAATAAAATATTGTGGCATGGACACCTGAGTCTATTTAATGAAGACAGGTTGCCCAGCTGAGTATGAAACTGGACCCCAAGGAATAGAAGAAAAAGAAGACGCTCAACAAAACAATGGATGAGTGAAATGATGGAAACGATTATTAGTTGAGGCCTGATGAAAAGGATGTTTGGATGTATACAGAGTCTTGGTATTTGGTATGCAATACACACCAATATTATAATATGTAGAAAATCACAAAAAAATAAGATATATGATAAATGACGGTATACACAAAAAAAGATCGAAACTAAATGGGAAAAATAATGGATCGAGATTTTCAAATAGTTGATATTAATGGTTTAAATGAAGATTTAAGCAAAGCCAAAGATGAACGGAAGAGAAGTAAAACCGTGCTGAGAATGTGGGCGGCCACAAAATGCCTCCCATAGTTATACTGTGATCTAGCATAATGACCAAAAAATAATTTATTTCGGTAAATTATAACAAAAGATTAAGTATTGGGTAAAGCCTTCTTTTTGTGTTTTTACTTATGTTTTAAAATTTAGTGATAGTATAAAATATGTACTTTATGCAAAAATAATTGAAGATGAAGAAAAATTATCTTAATCGAAATTCGTTATCATTCTTTTAGGAAAACAAGATTACTTCATCAAGTATCTTTCATTTAAAAATTCAATTCGTTTAAAATAGAAAAACTTTCATGTACGATGAAACGTGATATAAGCAGGCTTGAAGCATTAGTCTTCGTGAGAATTCTATCAATGATTTCACGTTACATCAGTTAATCCATAAGATTACACTGTATTTAATGCTATTGGTTAGTTTGACCCGAATAGGGATTAAAATGGTATTAGCCTTCTGGTGTATTAGTTTTACTGCTGATGTAATCTTTACAGAGATGTTAATTTTTTTATTTACTCAAAAAACTCCAAGTCCATTAAATAATTTAGTTTAGTGTGTAATTATTCTAAGAGCCAATCGGAATTATACAAGTAATGCTATTCATGTATCTCAGAATGTACAAAAAATTACTTTTTAATTGTAAGCAATAATAATCTTAAAAATTCGATATTAATCTTCTTACTTTCCACGCCAAGTGAAAATAAATCTAGCTTACATTAGATTAATAATTTCGTAAACATTCAATTAAGTTTTATAAAATACTGGAATTGGAAATAAATTTTTCGTATTAAATTCTGTACAATTCTTAAATTTACAACACTTAAATTTCGAACAACATGAAAGTTGTATTTAAACAATTACTAATTTGGCTACACTGTAATTTTTAGTTAACACAAACTACACTTGTTTGGATTAATTCAATTCAGTAGACAGTAATCTAAGAACTTTTTTGTCTTTAATTTTATTATACTGTCCACTATTATAATCTAAGTTATAAATTTTATCGCTTTTTACCTAACATGTTGATGAAAGATACTTTTATTGAAGCATTCCTTAGACTCACATAGTTACAATTTAGATACTTAAATTTACTTAATTTAGTTTTGGTAAAAACAGAATAATTATGATGTAAAGATAGAAAATTGTCATTAAACTTTCAATTGTAAAAATCTCTACTCCATGATTTTTTAAGTCATATTTTTGGAAAATGTCTCAATGATAAATTTTAAACGTTCCTCTAGTCAGCCGGAAATATGTATGGTTGACTGTCACCCAAAAGAACATGGTCAACATTTATCGATCTAAATATAAACTTTAAAAATTTTATGTTACTGAATGATTTTAACTTTTCCGTTGTTTTAAACCTGTTCACTTTATTTGAGCAATAAGTGACCAATATGGCAAATAGAGTGAAAACTAAATAAAATTAAACATCCAACGTCGATACCCTCTGTGATATTTACAAGAAACAAAGAAAATTAAAATAAGTAAAATATAAAAAATGTTACACTTTTTATAAATTACAGTATCTGTAAGGCAAGTTCAAAAAATTAAATCGTCTTAACCTTCAATTTTTAACTAATCTATTGTTTCATAAATTTATTGCTAGGAAATTTTAATCTTTTTATAGTACATCCCCTAAATTTCTGAAATTTCTTGTTTTATTGTCATTATGTTGAGATACCAAAAATGAATTTGTTACTTATTTACCAAGGTGTGCTCACATGTTTCTGATAGTTTTTGTTTGGAATCACTCGACAATTGATGTTCGATTTTGCAGAAATACCCTAAATTTTTATCCAAATGGTTCTTAATTTGATTGAAATTTTTTTTTTATGTTTACAGGAGAGATTTATTGCCAAAAGCAAATACATTTTACAAAAATTTAGATGTAGTTTTATAATTATTTATATGTCACGTGACAGTGTATATAAATTTATCTGAATTAGCTTTTAGAGATTCCTGTAGTCTATAAAATAAGGAAAATTTATTTTCAGCGTTTACTCTCACAATTATGGTAGTTTTAATAATTTTATTTTTCTTTAAAGTGTCAACGAAAATTAATTTCTTTTTCAATTAATGAATGAGTCGGCGAATATAATGCCCTATACCTTTCCAAAAAGTTGTGACATTATAAAACGAATAAAATGAAATTGGAGAAAATTAGGTGTAGACAGTCTTCGTCATATTTTGTACTTTTTATTTCGTAGGTAATGATACTATTTTACTTTTATTGTTGTTTGTATTGTTATATTAACTTATATAAATCACTGTTGCTTATTTTAAAAGCTATTACCAACTCTCATCCTTTTCCCAGTGTTACTAACCCGCACTGCAAACTTCTAGCGTAACGCGTGAACAATATCCACTCGACAGAGTGGATTACACTAAGTTTTGGGATGGGTTTATTTTTAGGTGGGATGAGAGTTTTGATTCAACATACAGAGGTCTGTTTGAAGATCGATACGTGGTGTGAGAATCAAGGATAACCCTTTTATAGAGGCTAAAGTTTGATGTGCCTTAGTTAAGTGAACTTGTGCGTATATAAATAAATTACAATATAATAGAGAAAATTTGCGTAGTTAAATTTTTGTTTACCGGTTCTTGTATTTCAAAAGTTTCTTTGTGTTTTAATAACCAGAATTTTTAAATGAAACCACTTGTTAACACTGATACAATTATTCTCTGATATTGACATAAAATTTCAAAAACTTTTCTGCAACTTAAAAGCAGTTTGGACTTGTGAAATCCAGTTATTTGGCTCAGCAAAATCTAGTAATCTTAATCATCTGCAGACGTTCCAATCAAAATTTCTCCGTTTAATATCTAGAGCTCCGTACTACGTAAGTAACGACACTTTACACTCCGATTTCGGGATTCATACTGTTGAAGAAGTAGCACAGTCCTATTATAAAACATTCTTTTGGAAATTACAAATAAATCCGAATCCTCTAATTCAAGAACTTTATCGCTTTCACCTTCCTGGGAATCCAACCTGGCGCCAAAAAAGAAGATGGAATAGAGATGATTTTCTATGAGTTCTAACTAAAATAATAATAATATAATAAAAATAATAACAATTAAACGAACTAATTATCATATTTAATACTTACTTACACACCCAGTGATATACCAATGAGTATCAAACTTTGTCGTTGTTTCCTTTCATGTTACTTGGTTATGCACGTACAACACATTTTATAGTTGCCATATATTTGTATACTGTTGAAAATTTCAAATAAAAGACAAAAAAACTTAAAAGCAAGTTTTGTTTAGCAGAAACTGTAAAGAAAAACATATTTTCCTTGTTCTTTTATATAAACATGTTTCTGTGCATAGTTGAAGTGGTGATTAACAACTAGTAGAATCTTTTAAATAGTTAGGGGAAATAATAACGTACAATAAAAATGAAAAAGAAGCCTGGGAAGAAAGAACCAAAAAAACTTACTAGACCCCAACATTTGACAAAATACACTTATAACAAAAAATGCTTGTCAATCCACACTAAAATCAAACATTAAAAGATGGTAGTACAACCAGAAATTACGTATGGGTGCGAAACTTTATTTAAGCTGAAACTGAAAAATAGTACAGATAAAATCCAAAAACTGTGAAGAAGAATCCTTAGAACCTGTACAGGCAAGAAAACACACGGTAGAGGGTGAATGGAGACTGCTACTCAACGAAAAAATCTACCAAAGAAATGAGCCGATAGCAGAATCAGTGAAGAAGAAGAGAATATTGTTCTTTAGCCACTTAATTAGAATAATGAAAGACAGAATAACCAACAAAATAATAAGAAATGGCTGACTGTGCTGGATAGTTAATTAGCTAACATTTCTATCTCTAAGCAACAATTCTTGGATTAATTAAGATGGTATCATGAATTAACCTACCTTACATTTTCCTACTCCCAAAGATGAAAATTAAACGGTACTGACTATCAATATGAATAAATACCGGACTTTGTAAATAAGTAATACAGAAATGAACTCGAGTTGAAGGAAGTTAGTTTCCTAGTTTCTTAATTTTGCATAAAAATTACACCTTTCAAAAGGTTTTAATCCTAAACAATCTACTTGGAAACAAAAACTAGACATTGCTTATGCGTATTTCCTACATGAAATTTCTTTCTTAAAGAGATTTTTATTAGTGACATCTTTTTGCGATAACATACTAGGACAAAATTTTGTTGTTGTAATCGCTCAATTTATTTTTTTAACTTTATTAGGAAAATTCAGAACTGAACATAAACGAGTCCATGAGATGATTATAAAATGAGATAAAATGTGCTTTTAAGTCTTAGAGGAGATCACCACTCAACAGTGGGCCCCAACTGGAAATTTTCTGTGAATGGTTTAAATAATTGTGTATACTATCGGAAATTACTCATAATAAAATGATGTCCCTACTCCATTTTCAGCGTAAACACATGCGGGGATTTTCGGGAAGGTATGGTAGGTACAGGATGATAGATTGCGTACAAGTTCGTTGCTATGATGAGATAATTTCTTAGGGAATCTTGGGTAAATTTTACGAAATAAGTCGTTTACGTACAGAATTTTGAGGTCATTTTGCAAATATAATGTAAAAGGTATTATAAAAGGGAGCATTTATAATTTGCGTAATAATTTTGACTGAAATCGTTGGATTTTTGAAATTACGGATGTCTTAGCAGTTCCATAGATTTGGCAGGCATACATCCAAACAAGCCGGAGATAAACTTTATAAATAAGTAGTTTAAGATCCATTTAGACCGTAAAACCGTTTCCGATTATCGTCTAAAGTTTTCCGTTTAATATCTACATGAGCATTCCAAGTGAGTCGCTTATCCATTTAAGAACCATCGTTCCAGAGAAATATTGGAAATCGTAATATTTTGTATTTTCAAATAAGGAATAGGTACAAGTGTTCTGCTAGTTTGTTTACTAAAGTCTATCATTGTCATTTTTGTATGTTTACTGACCCATAATTTTTAAGCACTAAATAATATTTAAGGATCACATTATGATCCTTAAGAAACTAAAATAATGTCAAGAAAATTTCATAAAGATTCTTACCGTCAGTAAATTTTGAAATTTACGATTTCGGTACTTAAATTTGTTAATTGAAACTAGTTTTAGTCTGAGGTTAAGTTGGAAGTAATAAATCAAAGTATATAGCTCTAGTGAAACGGAGCAATTAGCATTTACTAGGTTGGTATCTGTAGTGAATTGCTATAGTTAAAAGAACACTAAAACTAAATGGGAAGTTTATGAGCACACGCGCGTGTAACGACCTACGAATATGTTAGGTAGGCGTCTTTGAAAATCTTTAATGTTCCTATTAAATGTAAAGTACATCGTTAAATTTGTGTTAAAAGTTAAGAATTTATGGAACTTTATTGTGAATCATTTCTTTATGACCTTATTATTAATATTAGCAAAATATGCAATGAATGTAATTTTTTACTGCATAAGAAGTTTATAGAAGCTTATCTAATTTTATAGCGTTATAGCGAATAGAATATTTTGAAGAAGAGTTATGAGTAACGTCAAAAAATCGAATGCGAATCACTTACACTATTTTACGCAACCCGCAACTATTTTTCGTAAATTTTGATCACTCGTACTACATTGCACTTAAAATTTATTTTGAATAGAAAAAGTAGTTTTTTTATAAATAAATTGTTATAATTAAATTATTATATTAAATAATAATTGATTACTTTTACTTTTTTTACTTTATTTGTCGTTAAATAGTATCATCGGGAAAAAATGTTCAAAACCTTCCAGGTAATCGAATCCGAATCTTTATTTTTAGTGGCTAATTTCTTTACTGCTTTAACTAATGAAGAAATTTTTAAATTTTTAGTTAATGAGGAAATTCCGATTTTGGTATTTAATACCAGTCATTCTTGTTAATAACAGGCAGGTGGAGTGTTAAATTATTTCCACTCGATTTGCGAGTTTCAGGGCTACGAAAAATAGTTCTGTTGCTTATCACATGGTCAGCCAATTATATGACTGAACTATTTAAGAACAGAAGAGGTAGAGTTGTAAAAGATACTAGTCACAGTTACCTTCTCTGAGAGTAATTAATTTTATTATACTGCTAGACCCTGGGGTGACTGAAGTGAAGATGTCATTTGCAGGGTAAAAAGTAGGTGTTTTTTGGAGAACCTGGGGTGCTGATAAGCATACTTTTCCAATTAGCGAGAAAAGCTATGGTAAATCACCTTACTCCTCATTTTACTTAATGAAGCTTCTAGGAGTTCATAGCAGCCTTCCGGCTGATGAGCTGAACAACAACACCAGGCAATACATGTATAAAAATTGACCGCATTCTTTAAACATCATTCCAACTACCTAAGAATGGAAAATGTTTTGTATGCAATATAAATAGAGTAAGGAAATTACATGATTATTCAAATTATTTTTATATTTTTTATTAGAATTTAGAATTTAATTTTCCACTGATGGAATAGTCAGGAATTCGTTGATTTCACTGTTTAGAAAACCAAGGAGCGTTGATAACACTTCAGATACCTCTATTCTGGAATTGTTGTAGTATCTCGATATTGCTGTTGCTGGTCGTACCTTACAGTTGCATCCCATTAGCACAGACGTGTCTCAAAACTTTTTGATTTATACCCTCGTGTCGAGTAGTATTATTTTAAACCGATAATGATAAATTCCTTCCTACGCACCAGCACGAATCCTTGAACCTGATAATACTTTATTCCTTCGTCTTTTCGTTCGAACGTTATAATGTTTACAATTCTGTCGTGGTTTATCAAACTTGAAACTGACGTTCAATTTTAACCAATTTTAATTTTTATTATCCACCAGCAGTCCGTAAAAGCTCAGTTTCATGACATTGATCAGTTCGACTGAAATATATAAAATCCCTTTCATGAGATAAGGAGTCTCATGGCTGGAGGAAATTTTTAAAAAGGCTTACCTTTGACTTATGGTAAAAACCATATCTGTATCTACTCTTTAAGATAAATCAAATGACACTATTTTTGTTTCCAAATTCCGACTTTGATTTCTTGACTTCCAGTTTCGGTCACTTTCAGTCGAACTTTAAACCTAATTTAGGCCCAATAGCTTTATGTGTAGATGTCGAAGCCGAAAACCATCTGTTACTATCTCTTGAACTTTCTGACATCTAGGTTTTTTTGGTTTAACGTCCGACTCTTCTGCAATTACTGCTAATGCAGACGGTGAAAGATGAAATGATTTTTTTAACGCATGAAATTATGCCATGCCTGAATGGGATTCGAACCCAAGACCGCACGATGAGAGGCGAGCACGTTACCAACTACACCAATGCGGCCGGCGACATCTAGGTGTGAAGGACGGACGGACAAAGGAAAATGGTTAAACATTTTTAAAATTTCCGCCAATAAAGTTTCTACTAATTGAGTTTAATATTATTCAGTAAGATCAAACATCTCTTACAATGGTGTTCATCTTAATTGAAAAAACCGTAAGTCATGTTGGATATTACCGAAACTTATTTGATATTTTTAATTATAGATTATTTAATTTATTTATATAGATAATAAAATATAAATTAAATTTAAAAAATAATTTTGATTTAGCCTTTTAATAAACATTTTCATTTCGAAGTTAACTTAATAAAATATTGTAAGAATATAATAATCTTTGGGTTTTCAAGTGTGTATAAAATATGTTAGTTCTTTACAAAAGACACTAAAGGTGAGAGCTCTTTGAATATCTTGACAAAATTTTAAAGTATAATGTGATACATATGCCATATACCCTACATAATAATGTTTATGAGCATACATTTATTCAACTTTACTACAGAGAAGGAGCTAATTTAAATTTGTAATTTAATCTCATTTTAGTGTTTAGATTTAATGTTTAAGTTAAACACCCACCTGTATACATGGAACTTATCCATCTGTACACTTGGATAACAATGAGATACCACAGGAAAATAAAGTTCAATATTTGGGCCTATATTTAGATCGTAGACTGACTTAGGGATATTTTGTTAAAACAAAACGTTTGGCACTAAATAATCGTACAAAATACTCACAAAATTCATCAACAGAAAACCAAATCTACCATTAACTAGTATTTTGTATTTATTATATATTTTTTGTTTAGAGTCATTATCAACAGCTTTGTTATCAGCAAGTTCGGTGAAATATGAAATCAATTGGGTTTGATTTGTTATAATTTCCAGACCCTAGCCGGAAGTTTAATCCCAGACCTTCTGATTTATAGGCTCGCGCTAACCACTGCTATGGAAGTGGCTGATAGCTAAAATATATCTTGTTTTTTACAATATAAAATGCAATGTACATCTTGATAAAATTATTTATGGCCGCCTCTTAACCCAGTGGTTAGAATGTTATGCTTTGCATACGGTGCAAAGCAGAGGTCTCGGGTTAGAATCCCGGTTAGAGTCTGAAATTTACACGTTAAAACTCATTGATTCTGTGAATTTCCCATTATAGTGGTATTGAACATGTAATAATTATCCAGAGCCTACCAGGAAATTGAATCCAGGATAATGTCTTATTAAAAAAAACAAATTGAATTAATTGTGTCCATGTGCACTGGCAAGATCGAAAGAAATTAAAAATTTCTTCTAGCATTTAAAGAAACATTATCAGAAATGAATCTTCCTATATAAATTTTATATCTTTATCAGAATTTAGTTTTTCAGAATAATAATAATAATAATAATAATAATAATAATAATAACTGCAGTCCTAATAATAATAAAACGTAAAATGATTATATCATTCTATGAACAACTAGACCACTGATGTCAAAGTTTTCTATCCCACGACACACCTAATATTTTATGAGATATGACGTGAGAGTTGTTTATTTTACGCAAAACTCTCTTACAGTATCCAATATAATTTAATTACGAAAACTGAAACTGTCATTCTAAACTTATTTTTAATTATTTTTTTTATTTTTACGCAAAAATATTTAAATACAATGTAAAAAAGATAGTCTTTTCCTTCAACATATATCAATATGTCTTTTGCAAACACAAATCGATATGTGCGTTTTCATATAGATGGGTTTAACCAATTGATAGGCATTGTATTTTACATCTGTTTTATTTTTACTTTCTCTTGCCAATATGGATATATATGAAGAAGAAAATATTGTTTTCATGTCGATTTTTCGAAATCCAGTTTTCACCTGATATACACGTTTTCAGACCCTCTGAACTCAAAAAAAACATGTTTTTAGAAATTGGTCTGTGTGTGTGTGTGTGCGTGTGTGTGTGTGTGTGTGTGTGTGTGTGTGTGTGAATTTAAGTTAAATATCACTAGAGGGAGGACCCGACACTAACATATTTATCAAAATCGGTCAACCGGAAGTAGTAGTTTATTCGTGTAATTTTTCACTTTTTTGCGATTTTCTGAAAAACGGGTCCTTTACTAAATTTTTATTCTCTAAAAGATAGAGTAGGCGCCATGACAGCTGAAATTTTTGGGGAGGTTTTTTTCTCGAAGAAAATTTTTTTTTGAGACTGTGGCTTTAATACGCATTTTAGCGCAAAAATGTTATATTAAATTTATAGGAAATTAAAAGATCTACAACTTTTTTTAGAGCATTTTTCGCTACAGAGCCTAGTTTAGCGTGGAAGAATGATTTTCTGTATTTTTAAGCCAAACTGAGGTTAATTTTCATTTTGAGTCTTTCACTCGTGATTAAAATTAGGTTATGTATATTGAGGTTAGTTTTTTTATGTTTATTTCTAATGTTTTATTACTAATGTTAGGTTATGTTGTTAAATATTTGCATTGGCAAGAGAAAGTTATGTGAGTGTTTCACACCAGATTTTTTATTTTTTATTCTCGATCCCGCGGTATACCTACCCGGTCTTGCGGCACACAGTTTGGAAAACACTGACTAGACACTTGGAAACGATTTGTAAAACGTATTTGATCAAATATTTTTAGTATTAACTTCATTACGGCGTGCTAACTGCTTTGTTTTGTTCTGTTGATTTCTGACTTTGTATTGATTCATTGGGTTTAATTATTATTATCATACCATAATATTAATAAAAATTTAATTACTGAAGATTTTTTGAATAATTTTTATTATTTAAATCTAATGGAAGTTAATGACAAGGAGACATACAGTAACTTTATGATTTGAAAGATGATTTATCAGCATTCTTAAGAGATAAATTTGTACGAGTAGGTCTATGGTAAAATTATAATGTCATCTGTGCAAATGTTAACCATTGATGCGTGTAGTTATAACGTTCACACAAATTGTGGTTACAACCCAGTAATGTGACAATCAACAGGTGATTTACCTGTTATTGCCTTTACAATGGGTTGTTTTAAAAATATAACCACAGTCCATATTGATTACCCTTTAACAAATGTGTATAGAAAATTTAAAAAAATTATTGATTAATAACTTGTACTAATTAGTATTAACACTTAACGTGCTTATTGCATACTATCTATTAATCATTGCTAAATAATAATACTGCATCAATAAAATACTAATTATTGTTATTGTTAATTACTAATACCTGTTGTATAATATTAAAATTTAAATTAGTTCTACTGCGTAAATTATTCGTGGTTTTATTGAAATAGAAAACCAATAAAAATATCAAGTGTACCAACGAGATTTGTTGTACGATTGGGAATAAATTACTGAAGTCATATATCGAATATATGTCATATAAATTCACTTAAAAGTTATTAGTTCATTTATATAAGTTCAAAGTCTTGATTAAACGCTTTCAGTAGAAATTATTAACCTACACCAAAATTAATTCAGAAACATTCGGTAAATAATACAAAATTTCATTAAATATGTAACTAGAAACAATTCTATTTCTATATGTCAAAGAAATAAAATTGTGTCTATAGTTAAACAATAATTAAAAGATCAAAAGCGTGTTTTGTAAAGCGACTGTATAGTATAAAAAAATTATAAGCTTTTGACAAACTGTGTTATAAGTTATTGATCATTACGTAATAAAATAAATTTTGTGCACGAAAAGGTCAATAAACTAATTTCGAAACTTTGCTGGTGAACGAATTTCTTTTACATTGTTATTTTTATTTCAAGTAGGGTACTTTGTTAAAAAATTCTCATAAATTTTTAATTTAAGCCAAAACAAATAAATAATTTCTTTTAATTACAGTAATTTCTATTAAAATTAAGTATTAACGTGGATCCAATTATAAGTCATTTTTTCAACATTTAATTCTCCGAAAAGTTCAAAGTATTGAAAAATATCTACTGTATTAAATACCTGATCTTAATGGTGCAGTAGTTATTGTGCTTGACAGCAAAGCGGAAGGTTCCGAGTTCGATTCTTTGATCTGAAAAATTATTACACATTACAACCCAATGTTCTTCATCCCAAATAGTCACCAAACTATTGATAAAACTTAAAATAAACTAAAAAAAAATGTTTGAGTATAAGACAACTAAATGTTAAACTTTTCTTGTTATTGGAATATTCCATTTAGGTACGGAAGGTACGACTGTTGTGATTGACTACACAAACGTTTGTTGAAAGCTTATGGTTTATTTAAGTTTGGACATTTTGGTAATGCACTTCATTTAAATACGACAATATTTATTGTTTTCTTTTCTAGGATATGAAAAGAAGGATGGTCGTGAAATTAGTAGGGTGCATATCGATGCGGGGTGTAAGATGTAGGCAGGTGGGGTTGGTCGTTGGTCGACGCAGCCTTGACCTCGGTTGTGCGCACGAGCAAACTCGTTGGCGCGAACCTCAGTATACGTTGGGGCAGGCTCGGTACGGTTAAGCCACACGGCTGCTCGTGTTCACGGATTTTAAAGGTAACTTCATGGAAACTACTTTTTTATTTATGTTTTTTTTTTGTAAAATTTATTAATGTATAATTTAAATAAAGGTTATCTGTGTTTACCAAAAGTTTATCAGTTGTGTGATATTTTGTTGTTGACACCTGTAGAATACTCTACAGTTAAAAACTTTTAAGTTCTTAACTTTTTTCAATAACGCTTTATATTTTCTTCATTATTACCAAATTCTTTAACTTAGTTTTAGAACTTTAATATAGTTTTAGTTCAAGTAATTTTATAAGTGTACAGCATAGAATTATAATTTAATTTAATAAAGTATGACTTTTTCTTACGAGTCCGTTAAAAACAGTGACAAAACCAAAATTCTATCAGAAAATTTTAATATCTGGAAAGGCAAAACAAATTTTTAAAGCGATAATAGTGTCTGTGATATAATTATTGTCAGCTCAATTCCTTACCTTAATTCTTTTCAGATCTCAGTATACAACACAATTTTTTACATTTAAGGCTTAAGGTACACCCACCTTATGTTTTTTTGTTTAACACTCAGACTTTATATGTGTGGTAAAAAGATATATTTTCATTCGAACCTAACATTGTTTTTATTATAAACTAATGAAAGTTTTCCACTTACTAAAACATACAAATTAACAATAATTTGTAAAATATTAAACGAATAGTAACATTATTAAAATAAATAGTTTTTTGTTTTAACTCCGGTTCTTTTGTAATCACTACTAATACAGACGATGAGAAGGGTGATAGGTGAAAATTAATGTCAAATCAAATCCGGAAATCCGGTCTAGAAGCCAGTTGCGCTGACCGCTATACCACGGGCCGGTCCTAAATAATTAGTTAAGAGGTAAATATATGTATTTAAAATTGTTACAAACTTTCTAAAATTTTAAATTCACGTTACATATTATTTTGCTCATCAAATACAATATGGCGCTAATTATTGTAATTTTTAATTCCTTGTAGGTCGGTACGGTTATCAAAATTACGAGTAACTTACCACAAAGAAGTTTTATAAATACATAAATATGCAAAAGAAAATATTGATTACATTATTTTCCTTGAGCCAACTCAATGAAATCTCAGACAGACATATGTTGATTTATGTTCTGAACTCTTATACGTTCGAATAAAATAAAATACATCCAAAGAAACATATAATTTACAAATATTACATAGTAACTTGGTTTAATAAAAAAATTTTAACAGGCTTCGCAATGTTTGGCTATATTGGTATATTTCGCGCTTTCCCTACGATCTGTATTACAAAAAAATAAACAGATTTACACAATTTCTCATTGTTTATTTTTATTAGTATTCAAAATATTTAATTAATTTTAGCCATGAAAACTTTTGCTGTAAAAGAGTCGTAACAAATTCCCAACCAGGTTAATTTTCTTACTATTCACGACAATGGCGTTAATTTTTACTTGTGATAAAATTCCGGTCCTTAGTCTGAAAATACCTTTTTGGTTCTATACTTTATTTTTTTTGTGTATTGTTATTTCTATTTTTTTCGATTCTTCATGTTGGTTTTTAGATTTTCTAATTTGATGATTATCGATTTCATACCTATTTCCTTTATTTTTTTGAGACCAAGTGCTTACAACTACTTTATAACATATTTATTTTCCACGAATTTTTCTTGTTCTATTTTCCGGTGTTTTATTACATGTCCTAAAGGATATCCTCTCTTTCTTAATTATTATGATTACTAGTACTATGTTTTTAAAAAATTGTTCATTTGATGTTATTTTTATAAACACCATCCCTAAAAAAGTTTTCAAATAATAATTTTATAATTCTTTCTTCCAATTTTATAAGTTTGTCAACTCCTGGTATGTATTTAGTTTTTATAAAAATTTGACCTGCGAGATTGTTTTATAAAACTCAAAAATAAATAATTCAAGTAACCGAAGTATAAAATGATCTTTTATTTATTATAGTCATTAAAAACTACTCTAGGTTATAGGAATATTTAAGTAGAGTTAGTAATTTAGTAAAATAAAACTAAAAAAAAACTAATTAAAGTAAAAGTAAAATAAATTAATAAAATTAGAAGTATTTCAGGAATTTCGGATGGGTGGTTGAGCCATTATCCGACATAGTCGTGATGGCAGTTCCTACAATTATTTCGTTATTTTTGCTGTGCAATTATTATTAAATACTTTTAATCAACTTGAAAAGACTATTTACATATTAATAGCGTTCACAACAACCTCCATTTTTAATCATTCAAAAAATCAAATAAATTAATTTTTTAGTTTATTTTTGAGTCGCATCAACAGCTCGGTTATTAGCGACTTGGGGTGGATTATGTAACATTGGGTTTTAACTTGTGAAAATTTCCAAAACCTAGTCGGGAATTGAACCCAGTACCTCTGTGCTTTAGGCTTGCGCGCTACCACTACGCTACGGAGGCGGCCAAATAAATTATTTTTTTAATAACACAACAAAACCTTGATAATTTTTAAAAAGTTGCGTGTTCTTTATTCGTACATCAAAGACCTAAGTAGTAATTATAAAAATTAATACGGTTCGTAAAGAAAATTAATTGCCTATTCAAGATTAAATGAATTTATGATAAAAACATATTTAGTTATTTTTACTGGAAACTTCAATGTCAAGAAAGTTAAGGGTAACAGTTACGACAAATAATTTATACATTAAATGCATGTAATATTTAAAATGGGCGTTTTAAAGCTTAAGCAATTTTAAAATTATTTAGTATACCAGTACATTGTGGGTTCTGATATTGTTGTTCAGTAATATTGATAAATAAATAAAAAATCTGATTTGAAACACTCACACAACTTTCTCTTGCCAATACAAATAATGAACAATATAACCAAACATTAGTAATAAACAAAAAACTAACCTCAATATACATAACCTAATTTTAATCATGAGTTAAAGACGCAAAACGAAAATCGACCTCAGTTTGGCCTAAAAATACGGAAAATCACTCTTTCACGCTAAAGTAGACTCTGTAGAAAAAAATGCTCTAAATTAAAATTGTAGATCGTTTAATTTCCTATAAATTTGATTATACACTTTTGTCGTAAAATGCATGCTAAAGCTGAATCTTAAAAAAAATCTTTAATTTTTACACGTTTTTGTGAGAAAAAACAGAAAATCGTTAATTACCGCTAAACTAAGCGTTATACAAAAAAAAGTTTGAAATAAAAATTGTAGGATTTTTAATTTTCTACAACTTCTATTATATACATTTTTGTGGTAAAATGCGTATTAAAGCCGCAATCTTAAAAAAATAATTTTGTACGAGTAAAGAACCTCCCCAAAAATTTTGGCAGACATGGCGCCTACCCTATTTTGTAGAGCATAAAAAAAATTAGTAAATGAGGCGTTTTTAAAAAAAATCGTAGAAGCCGTTTTTGAGAAAATCGTAAAAAAGTGAAAAATTACACGAATAAACTACTACTTCCGGTTAACCGATTTTGATGAAAATGTTTGTGTCGGGTCCGGTAGTAGTATCTAACTTAAGTTTCAAATTACAAGTTCGTACGATGTTCCGTTTTAGAGATATTCTGTTCACACACACACAAACCAATCGCTAAAAATATATTTTTTGGGTTCCAAGGGTTCAGGGGGGGGGCAAATCGTCATGAAAACAATTATTTCCTTCCTATATATTCATATAGGCAAGAAAAAGTAAAAATTTTTATTTCTACATCGATCGAATGAAAATTTATGAACTTAAAATATATAGAAGTAGGGTAATATTTTTCTGTAATTTCAATATAAGTACAAAGTTACTAAGATAAGTACTGAAATATTCGGCAGTTATTTTGATCACATACAATTCTAGAGTACCAAACTGTTTCACTAGCCTAATGTAAAGCTTTATTTACACAAAAGGCCTTCAATTACTACTAGTGGTCTCCTAATTTACTTTTGGGAATAGTAACAGAGTTAACAACAGTACTCTAGTTCTCTGGTTTATTTGTACATCACTGTTTTAACAAGGTAACGAATTTTAAAAAAATAGTCTCTATGTACATGTTTCAGATTTTTCATAAAAAATTTAAAGAAATATAGTTTACGAGTAATTTTATATTTAAATTAGTAGTTGTTGTTGTTTAGGTCTATAGCCGAAAGGCTAGTTTGAACCTGTATACAGGTTTTGCTTAGTAAAACAAGGAGTGAGGTGATTTATCAGGGCCTTCCTCACTTAATAGAAAAGTACGCTTATCAACATGCCGGGCTCTCTGAAAAGCACATATTTTCCACTCTGCAAATGACACCTTCACTTCATTCACCACAAGGTCTGGATGTATAATGAAATTCATTACTTTCAGAAGAGATAACTCTGATTAGTATCTTTCACACCTCTAACTCTTCTGTTCTTAAATGATTTAGTCATTTAAGTGTCTGATCATGTGATAAAAAACAAAACTATTTACTTTAGCTCTGCAACAAACAGATTGAGTGTAAACAATCTGACACTCCACCTATCTGTTATGGGCAAAATTAGTAGTATAAAGGAATTTTAAATTGATATTATAACAAGAAAAAATTTGTAGCGTAGTGGTTAACACGTTACCATACCATATGGATGTCCCGGGTTCGATTCCTGGCCAGGTTCTGAAAATTTTCACAGTCAAATCCCACAGTTACAGTCACATAATCCACAATAGTCGCTAATAACCAAGCAGTTGATGCGAATTTAAAAAAATAAAAATAAATAACTAATTGTTTATTTTTCGACCTGAATGTAAAGCATTTTCTAAACTCTGTGATATATTGATTGTTGTGCATATAATTTTTAAACTAATTCATTAATAACTGTACCAAAACTAAAAACCGAAAATTTCTATTGTATTCTATTTCTAATTTCCTTAATTTATAAAACGACAAACTCTATGTGATAGCTAAATTATATTATTTGGTAAGTTTAGTGCAAAAACGCGAAGTGTAGGCTACTAAATATTTATTTTATTAGCTAAATAAAGATATCAACTAATATTAACTGAATTGTTAACTTTTATTTTACCCTTGTACAACGCAACTTGATGTATTGGCAATTTAAGAAACAAAAAACAGGATTACCAACTGTATAATGCATTTACAAAAGTTGGTACGATTGTGAAACTTAATTAACAAACTAAATTTAATTAAATTGTTTCTCTAAATGTCACTTTCTTTATGGGTAAATTAATCAGTTAAGTGTATCATACAATTTTATTCGTTTGAAACATATTTATACGGATTAGTTTTTAATATTTATTTAAACGGTTTTTAATTAGTTTTTTAAAAAGTACAAAATTTGAATAATTTTATCGATGTAAGGGAATTTAAAATAGGATATTATGAATTTAGAGTTAATGGACTGGTTTGGATTATCACGGGAGACTTAATTGTTTTTCCAATTCAATTCTACAAATGGATATGCTTTTAATGATCAATATTAATAATAACCATGATTTCAAAACAGAATTACCAATGCTTTATGTAAAACTCATTGACTGATTTTATTATTTCTTGATTTAAAACGGTTAATATTATTTATCTATAAACTACTACATTTTGTATTAATATATAAAATAATTATCTTTAATTTATTTCATTTTTCTTGATAATACACCGATAATTTTCTGCGAGCCTTTGATTTATTAATGCATTTTTAATTAAAATTAATTTAAAAAAAAGAGTAAGCAGATATGAAAATGTGAATTAAAATTTTTATACCTTGAACTCATATTTTTGGCTTAGATTTCAATGCGCTGTCAACAAACCCACAGATTAATCTGTTAAAAACCGATTGACTAAGTTTTAACAATTTGTGTAACATTTTATTTAAATATTTAAAATTTTGTGATACAATATATTTTAAAGGTTATAAAATTTTCTGCAAAAAAGTTCTATAACGTGATTATTTTGTTGAAACTTGCAGTCGTCACTACAATCCTATAATTGGCCACCTCCAAGAAGTTGGCTGGAGGCATTTTAAACGTCTGTACTGAGTATCCGGTACCACCTTTTAGAGAAATACATATTTTGTACAAGTGGGTTTGAAAGTAATTCAATTTAGTGTTTTTTTAATTGTGAAACATATAGGTAAAAGATTTATAAATAAATATATTTATATATTCTATATCTAGTGATAAAATTATTTCTAGTGGAACGTTACTCCACATTAAAGCAAGGTAATGAACTTTTTAAAATATACAAAGTCAATGCTGGGGTTCCACAAGGAAGTGTACTTGTACCAAGGTTATGTTCTGTAAATACTAGTAATATAACAGCTTATATTCATACAATAATGGATAGCCATATTCGCTGATGATATGGCGGTTCTTGCGGTAGATGCCGATTCTGAAATTCCAACTCAACTACCGCGGTTAACCGTCAATGTGCGTATAGGACCTAATACATGACTTTAAGTCAACAACTAGTCAACCCATTCAGGGCAAAATACCAAAGAAGAATCGTATCACTTAGAAATCATTTCACCATTTTGTTCTTAAACAATTCAAACGACACTCGCCTTTCGAAACGAAGATATCCTGCGGATTCATTTTGAAGTGTCAAAAACACAGATGAGATAGTTCATATCTACTAAGATTACCGTTACTGGGGTTATTCTTTGGTTATGACATGTAACAGTACAATGAAGCGTCGGTTATCCGAACTAATTGAGACTGGAGTGGTTCTGATAATCATATAGTTCGGATAATCAAATACACTAAATATCATAATTTTATATACTGTATTATAACAATGTAATATAACCTAACACTAATTGCATTTTTTAAATGTGTAGAGTACTGAAGATTATAAAAACAAACGAAAAAATAGAGAATTTCAAAACTGAATAAATTAATGAATAAACTACGTTAGAAAATATTTTTTAACGCACTTATGCATACTGGTATAGTAATTTTTTTTTAAATCTTGAATTTTCATTTGAACTAAGACTGAACTTCTTTTTGTAGCAGCAACATCTCTTATTTATTTTAGTAACAATGGTTCAGTAGTACTAAATTCAGGCTATTTTTTGCATCAAATCATTGAAGTTTTTAGGGCAGAAAAGTAAGTAAATATGTATTTTTTCCATCGATAGTGGTTCGGATGACTGACGATAGGATAGTCGGCGCTACTGTGTATTTAGAACCCATATATTTATTCTACATAAAAATATTCTGTAATTTTGTCTGAAATATAAAAATGACATGTATTCTTAGTACTTTACTGATAAAATGTAATAAATTGAAAAATGTTAAAAATTAGGTGGGTGGACAAAATAAGTAATTTACATTTTCTTAGGCGAGTGGATGAAAAAAGAAGTATATGGAAGCATCCATATAACAGAAAAAGGGATAGGCTAGTAGGGCATATCTTAAGACATCCAGGCCTATCAATAATGGAGGGTAATACTGCGGGAGTGAATTGTAGGGTTAGGTAAAGGTTAAAATAATATATCAAAGAAATTACAAAAGATGTAGGATGTTATAGTATGTAGATATGAAACGACTTGCACTAGATAGAACAGCTTGGAGAACTGCATCAAACCAGTCGAGAGACTGATGATCAAAAAAAGGTTTTAACAAATAAAATATAAATTTATTGCAGGCCTGCAATACGGTTGATTAGAAATTTCTGATTTCAGAACGATAGTATTTTTCAACTGAATATGTTCAGGATTTGTGAAGAAGTACGAGTACATGCCGTTCATATCAATTAGTACTCTGACAGTACCCCGATAAACTCATGTCAGAAAAATGGATATTAATCTTTTTTTTAACAATTCCTATTATACACGGTGCTCAGTGTTTTATTTTGGGAATTAATAAAATGAAATAAAACCCATGTAAAATTTCAGAGTAGATTATTTATTAAATTTACTAGCTTTACTTTTTTTTAAAGAAAATTTGGAATTAAAATAATTCATGCAACCGCAGCATAATTCATAAATGTTAAAATAAATGTAAAATTGTTTCATGAGCGTTTTCTGGAGGGGAGCGGAGCCCTTCTATTTTACGGTTTTACATTACCATATAGGCCAGCATACACTTGGGTGATATCCAATGGTTTTATACAAATAACACAAAATTATGTCCTTTCATTTTGGCGTGATGCCCCAACAAATAACAAAACAGCAAACAAATAAATGTATTTAAAAAATGCCTAGAATAAATAATAGTGAATTGAGAAACAAAATATAACCTTCAATAAATTCTTGTCACAAATTTCAGTATATTTAAGTTTAAAGTACATTGGTTTTTGAGTACGGATATTACTTACTTAATTTTGGATGTATATTTCTTCGATGTTCTAAGTAGAACCGTGTAATTATGATTTTTTCAATGCTTCAAATTTTTAAAAATTTGGAATAACAAATCAAAGTACCAAACCAAAAACATTAAGGGAGTAGTCAACTCAAGAAGATGACTTTTTTAAATTTCGATTTTTTTTTGAATTTATTTAAAGGTCGATTTTTCTGAATCACATCATGTGTTTACTTGGTACGTTGACAAAAAATTATAAAAACATCTGTTTTAAATATACATGTTTTGTCGTCATTGCAACGGGTTATTGAGTTTTTATTGTGAAATGTTTATAAATCAGTAATTTACGTGTTACTAAATACTGTAAGTTTATTTTGCAAATAAATAAACTATTTATTTACATAAAGATCAGATAAATAAATTATTTTGTAAAAAAATAAAGCTTCCTAGCAAAGCGAGTGAAATTATTCCTTAAACTTAAAGTAAAATTTTCCAGAAATGTGTTTTTCATGATTGTAAATTCTTGAGAATTAAATATTTTAGAGTTATTTGGATGATTTTTTTATGGTCATAATCTTTTCTCTATTATCTGTCGAATGATTATTACAAAAAACTTGATGGAGATTTGGTTAAAAAATAATTTGTGAATACATAAAATAAATGTTTTTGAAAATGTACTTTATCTTTAATTAATTTCTTGTAAGAAAAAAATAGATACAACAGATAATAGACGGTAATTTTCTGTGTTTTTTGGCACAAGAATCATTTTGATATGTTTCTTGCTTCCTGAAATATTTCATTCCCCGTAAAAGCCCTTTCTTCCACCCCCACCTTTATATTAGGGACTGTAATTAATTTTTTAGGCTGGTTCAAGTGGCAGATCATTACTAGTAAATTACTGTTTCGTTTAAAATATATAACGATAAAATTATAGCCAGTAGTTTTGATTTTCATTTTCTGGGTTGACTACCCCCACAAGAAAATTTAAAAATCTTTCTGTTACAATGTAATCTGTTCATGTTATTTAAACAATAAGTACTTTATATGGCAAAGAGAGTTAAAAACTAAAGGAAGCCAAACATCATTAATTGTTGATCCCAGTGTATCCACAAAAATTAAATAAAATAAAAATAAGTAAATTTTTTTTATTTACAATTTCCAAGTTACAAATTTTATATTAGATCTATAAAAATAAATTTGTTGCTTACATACAAAATTAGTTCATTAGTTCTGATAGTTTTAATTGGAATCGTTCGAAAATTTCGACGTTAGAATTTTCATAAAAAACCAAAGTTGTTTTTGTTTATATGTCCAAACGGGTTTTAACATCGATTTATACAGATTCATTTTATTTGATTTTGAAAGAAGAGATTTATTGCCCAAACGCAGATAATACTGCTAAATGTGCCATAAATGGAGTATTTCATGATTATGCTGTCTCACATGTTTGTAATGTTTTTATATATAGTATATAAAAAGAAAAATTAGATTTACAGTACAAAAAATAATGAACTCAACTGTCCGGTCTCTCCCAACCGCTTTAGCCACAGCTGTTTTATACTTTTTTATCTTAATATTATTTATTTTATAATTCAAAATTTTAATTTAGAAATTATTTTACAAATTGTTTTATCCTAATTTAAATAAATTTACACATATATTATTTTTAAATCGAAATTAAAGTATTAAAATGTTTAAGTCTAAATTTTAAAAAATTTCTATTCTTCTGTAATAATTATTTAAAATCAGATGTAGCAGAATACTGACTGCTACATGTTGATTTGAGAAAAATCTTTACACAAGAAATCTGGAACCATGAATTGCAAGAATATCAAAGGAAACTAGACAACTTCAGAAAAGACACACAACATATTTATATTGCAAAATAACGAACACGATCAAGTACTTATTGCTAATGTAACTACAAAAATTAAGACTGCTAATGTGGTGGATGAGCTTATTTTTTCTTGGCACAAATGTTTCTAAAACGTGAACTCACTTCCTACATTGCTACTTTTCAGGCTCTTGTCACATTTAATCTTGAAGGATTTGCTCTTCATGTCAACAAGAGTAAAAACTCCAGTTTCACAAGAATAAGTAGTAGCAAAGAAAATTGAGTACTTTTAAGACATTTTCACTTATAAAAGGGTATCTTTTTGGACAGTGATTCAGAAGGGCGTGAGCGAACATTTCTAAATTTTGTTTCAAAGCAGAGTTGCTTTGAAGATCAATGAGATTTCCTTTACATAAAGAAAATTTCACTAAATTTTCTAAATAAATAATATTTAACTTAATTTATTTGGTTTACATAAAACTTAATTATTTTTTTTAACAAGCTTTGCGCCCCACAAACCCTTCATCACGCCTACCACGTTGAAAACCAATGATCTAAGTGAAGGCCACTAACAACGTTGCTGTATTTGATTGGAAATGGTAATAAGAATGAAGTCAGTGTATTGTAAGTTTATGTTTAATTAGTTAAATTACTTATTTAACTGGGGTTGCCGCTTTGGGGATCAGCTGCAAAATTGAATCATGCTATCACCCAACGATTCCAGTCAAAAGTTTTACGGATAATACCAAATGCTCCATGGTATGTGACAAATGTTGCGTTGCATAAGGACTTACGGGTCAACACCGTGAAAGAAGAAATTACGCAGCTAAGTTCTAATTATCAAGAAAAATTACCAGATCACCCAAATTCTTTGGCGCTTAATTTACTTGATTACAGCGAACACGTAACACGACTAAAACCAATAAAATTTTGCTTGACCTTCAGTTTAGATTTACCGATTAACCTACATTGTATATTATAATTGAAGTCCATATCAACATAAACATCATCTCTATTAACATCATCTTTTTCCTCTACCCGTTCTACTATCACCGCTATTAATTTTGTTACCTTTTTTTATTACTGTTGTTCATCTTTTATCTAGTTAACGTTTTTAAAAATTATACATAACTTTTTTCGTTTCAAAGCAACACCATTGGGTATTGTCTTTGTCATGTGAACACTTTCATGTTACTTGCTTGTAGTTTTTGTTTTTTAACTGATTGTAAATAATCTCAGATGTTAGGAAAAAAATTCTTATTTATTAAATAAATAAAAATATTTATTGATCTCTGGTATACAGTAAAGAAAAAACTTGTAAATGTCGATCACACTACATTAACGCCAACTAGCGTACACAATTCAAAATTTAAATGTAAACAAATTATCTGATGAAGTCCGTATTGTACATAAACGCAGTCAGAAATTTGGAATAACCAATTTAAATCAATGATAATCAATGATAATCAATGATAATTTGGAATACCATTTAAATCAATATTCACATTGTAATAATTCATTTATTTATTCACTGTTGATATTCTACGATCCAAGATGCAAAAATAAACTAATCGGCCTCTTATTTTAAATTAACACTTAAAGGTTCATTTATATCGCATTAAAAATATCAGCATCAAATAATTTTTTTATGATATAATATCAATATATAAGTTGATTTAACGCAACATATTGGTTCTTTAATTCTAAGTAGTATAGTTTATTTGATATGTGTGAATTTTTTCGTTTAAATGTAATAGAAACTAACTAGTAAAGTGTTTTGTTTTAATATTTCTCTTCGTATATTGTAGGTACCAGTGCAAAATATTAAATTTCTCAGTAATGGTCTTTTGTTTCTGTGTTTTGATAATAAATTTTGTTATAACCAGAGTGTTGAGTTAAAAGTAAGATAAAGAACGGTTTTATTATTGTACACATTTTATTTTTTTAGTTGGCTAGGGTGATACTAATGAAAATTCCACTCTTAAAATTATTTATTACTGCTTGTTTGTTTTGTTTTCGTATACTTTCAATTTCACCCCGTTTTCTCTTTTTCTTTGTGTACCGCAATAAAGTAACTATATAAAATATTTTGATGGATTTTGAATGTATGAACCTTTGTAAGTTTGGTACTTTAACCAAGGCCAAATATGACGTTTTTTTGTTTAAAGGAAGTTTGTTTGGCTGACAATAAGTTTAATTAATCTTTCAACATTTTCTGTTTCTGCACTCAAATATAAAAATCTTTTTAATCAAAATTATTATATATTTATTATCCACACAAATATTTACACAAATTTCAGAATTAAATTTAAAAATCTGTCTCTAATAATTTAAGGAGTATTTATTTTATTTTATTTTAGTAATATTTCCAATTTAAACCAGGCAATAAGTAATTAAACTTCTGATTATTAATCACTCTGATACAAGAACGTATGTTTTTGACGTTTGCATGAGTTTTATAAAAGAAAAATTGTACGACTATTTGAAAAAAATGTATATTATTTTTATGATACGTCAAATTTCGGGATAGCAAACGGGGAAATAGGTATTGTATAGAAAGGTAACCGTTGGCTAGGCATTCCTTGAAGTGGTAAGGGAAACTACACAAAACCATTGGCCAGGAAATGAAACGAGTGAGTTGTGTTTATGCAAAAATTATTATCCTAATATTATTTTTTATTTCTAGGCTGTACAGCGTTATTTCAATTATAAAGAAATAAAACTTTATTATCACGTTTAATAATATTATTGACTTGTTAAATTTTGAGGTATGCCAAGGTTTCATTACTGCGTAGAAGGCAAAAAAGTGACACTGACCAGGATTTTTTTAAAAGGAAAAATGGAAATTGTTCATCAGTTATTACCAGGACCGTAAATTTCATACAATATAACAACATTTTAACATGACTAATTTTCAACAGGAAGTTAATTAATAGAAGTATACTTCTGTAAAACTAAAACAATTTTTTTTTACATGTTTTAGGACATAATTCAAACTTTTAAGTAGTTTCTGAGAAAATATTAAGTAAAAAATTAATATAATTTTTTCAAGTCGACAACAATACAATCTGTTTACATTCAATTTAACAAATAATAGTAAATAGTAATAAACGTTATTTACGAGCTCATAATTTTATCCGTTGATGAAAATACTAATGCTGTTCAATAGCAAGAAGATAATTTCTTTATTATTTTTTTGTCTTTAATTTTTATTACGGTACTGTACATTGAGCTGCACAACTTCCGTATATGATATTTAAATGGTAGTGCGGAATTTCAGTTCAAGGAGAAGAGGACCCAGTGAAACATTCTCCATTTAAAACTAAGGGTATTGTCCGTTATTCAGAACAAGAGGTCTCTACTCCATTTTTGCTTTGGACGCCATACAGTTGGGAAGTTCCTTGTAGCTAAATCACGGACTAGTTGGTTCGGATGGTCATCTAGTCTTTCGTGAAATGTACTGTACAAGGAGGTGGTTAGCTCCTTCACTGTCGGCATTTTGAAATCGTCGTGAAGGGTTTTATTGCTTTCATAAAAAGGAGCGCCAGAAGCAAGTGTAAAGAATTTTGATTGAAAGGCCTGGATCGACTTTAAATTATTGCTTTCCGCCGCTACTCCAACGACCTGGACACCATAAGTCCAGATTGGTCTTAAAAATGATTTGTACATTAAAATATTTGAACGGAGGTTCAATTTTCATCGAGGGTTAATTAAGTAGCAGAGTAGCTTCTGGCGGCGGTTAAGTTCTAAACGTTTTGTACGCAGATGATGCTTCCAAGTTGGTCGCATGTTAAACCATAACAGGCAACTTATTTAACTTTTTTGTAAATAACAGTTTTCGTTAAAATACAAATCTGAAACGCTCTGTCTTTTCAATCTTGTGAAAACGTTGTCAGTATTTTTTAGAAGATGTAGAGCCACAAAGTTCGAATGACGATTGAGTGTTTCTTTACATAAGAGATTTTTTGTATGTATTATGAAATTAGTTTGACTTGCTGCGAAACCTTGATTGGAAAGCTTAGAATTTTATGTTTATTATAATATGAAGTGCTGGATGACTCTAATTAAAATTCCATATGTTTATAGTAAACTAAAGTCTCTAGCAAAGATGATTTAAATTATAGAAGTTTGTTTGGCTAACAATAAGTTTAATTAATCTTTCAACATTTTCTGTTTCTGCATTAAAAATCTTATTTATCATAATATAATTTTTAATTATAAAAATATTTTGTGGTCAATTTTTCGTTGTAAATATTGGGGTAATCCTAATGCACAACATTTATAAGTAACCTTTTTTTATACATAATGTCTGTTATACTTAAATGTCTTAATGTTGCAATCTGTTCAATTTTTGCCCATAACGGGCAGGTGGAGTGTTAATTTAAATTGCACTCGATCTGTTTGTTCTAGGGCTACAGAAAATAGTTATATTCTTATAACATAGTCAGGCAATTATATGAGTGAACTATTTAAGAGAAGAGGTAGAGGTGTAAAAGACACTAGTCAGAGTTATCTCCTCTGAGAGTAATGCATTTCACTAAGCAGCCAGGCCCTGTGGTGAATGAAGTGAAGTTGTAATTTGCAGGGTGAAACGTATATGCTTTCCGGAGGGCCAGGCATGCTAATAAGCATACTCTTTCAACTCAGTGAGGAAGGCAATAGTAAACCACTTTAATCCTCGTTTTCACTTAGTAAAACCTCTACAGGTTCAAACCAGTCTTTCGGCTGTTGGCCTAAACAACAACTGTTCAATTTAAGAACAATAAGCAACCCCATTGGCCAATAAGATGTTTATGATATGTATGACGTGTAAGTGAGAAGTAGTATTGTACAGACTCAGACCAACTATTCCTGAGGCAGTATGGCTAATCGAACCCGAACCATCCAAGTTGACCAGTATCTACTCCATAGTATTCAAATCCGTACATACGTAACTAACTACCTTTACTAGGATTTGTACCACGGAACCTTCATCTCCGAAATCGGCTGTTAAACAGCTAACATGCCGTGACGAATTTACTACTTGACCAACCCAATGGGTTTTTTTAAAGTTTATTTAAAGTCGCATCAACAATTTGATCATTAGCGACTACGGTGGGTTAAAAAATTGGAACGGTGGGTTTTGGCATCTAATAATTTCCAGACCCTAGCCAGGAATCGAACCTGAGACCTTCGCGTTGTAGGCTAGCGCGCAACCACTACTATGGAAGCGGTCACGGTGCGTTTAGAATAACAAAAATAATAAAGCAAATCTTGTACCATAAAGAACATTTCTGGTAAATTATTTTCATAGAATTGTAAATATTTAATACCAAGAAACTGATATGGTAATTTTAATAGCTTTACTGCGTAAATACGCAGAAGCAAACTCTTGGGCATGTGTGATAAGAACATATTATTAAACTAGATACTGTTGTTAATTTGAGGGTTATTGCGTTCCACAGTGTCATCCGGAAAGTCTTATTCCCACACTAACATAAATTAAAAATTAAGATCGTACTGAAGAATGTTGGCATCATTTCAGATTATTATATTTCACGCTACATTTACTTATATTTAAAACTATTTTAATAATAAGACGTTGTCAATATAGTGTGGGCATTTCACAATAGTTATTTTATTCTATAAGTATGAATTGTCAAGTTTTATCAATATTTCACCATTATTCTTTTCTAAATTTTTGTCCAATCAATCTTTTCAAATCAATGAATGTAATTATCGTACGGTATAAAATATGAAATATTTTATTTCATATTTCCTTATGAAATATTTTATGTGTAATCTAAGAATTTGATAAAAATTTTCAAGTCCCCGCAGTTATTTCTTTTAATGGTGTTTTATGGAGTCGATATGCTGACTACTAAGTAATCTTCTTCAGGATATTGTTAAAACTATATTAAAACTTACATCTATTATCATGTAAATGAACCAATTGAATTTATCTAAAAAAATTTACTTAAATTAACCATTTGCTCATTTTTTTAACAATAAATAACTTATCTGGCAAAGAATTTAAAAAAATCGCTAAGGAAGTCATGTTTGACCTCTGATATTAAACATATAATAAATTGAAAAAATAAATGCATGGATATGTGATTAAACGTAAAATATTTTGTTTTAAAATTAGTATTATTGAAAATTATTTTTGAAATCATATTAACGCTATCAATTATTCTTCTTTCTATTAGTTAATCTTGCCACGCACCACGGTTTTGTGACCGTAAGCCATCATATTTTGTCCCCGACAATCGACAAACAGGTACCTCATTAGCAACTGAACGAGCCCGAAAATTTATTTGCCATTACATTTGTTTATGCAACAGGTATACAATTGCTGCAATCTGTCCGACCTACATTTCTGAATTCATCAATCTGCCAGAATGGTCATGTTCATGGTCAATTTTAACAAAAGAGATAGACCACTATGCTCGTTTAGTGCACTCCGAGCTTTATCGATGATGAGATTCTGAAGTTTTTAAGTCAAATTTATAAAAACGGAAAATTTACATGTAGGTCTAAAATCCTTTTGGAGTTTTCATTAGTAGGCAACTACCTGTTTCAAGCAATAAAAAATAGCCATAACATTACAAAATTAATTAGTATCGTTTAAATAAAGGTAATTTCATTGTTCTAAGAAATTACTTTAAACAACTTGTAAAGAAGTCTATATAATAATTTTTTTTAGCTTTTTTAACATCAAAGGTTTGACCGTTATCAACTATAGCAGATAAATTTTAACTCTAAAATTTTTACATACTAACCGGAAATCGAGATTAGTAGTCTAGCACACTAACCACTACGCGATGAAGGTATTCAAGATAATAATAGTACTTCTGTGTTTTAACAGTACGTTTGTACATGGTACACTTCTGATACTTAATTAAAATGACTATGAAAAATAGTGACACTACATAAAATTACAATTTTATATTTAATTAGGAAGCAGCTAAATATCTAATACCAACAGCTCTATTAGATTATTAACGGAAAATTCAAATTGTTACCCCAAAATAAACTATTAAAATTTATAAAACAGTACTCAAACCTATGCGGTACAACTCAGACAAACACAGTACAACTCTTGGGTACAAGCAAGGCTACACTAAATATAGTACTAGTAAATTATATCTAGTGTAGCCTTGTACAAGTCACAGTAATTTTGAAATAATTGAAAAGTTTCAGTCAAAAATATTTCGAAACATCACAAGTTCACCTTGGTATATATCCAAAAATATAATCCCCAGAGACACCAACACTCCTACAGTAGGCTACAAGAAGAAATTCAAAAGCTTTTAAAACCATCAAAAAATCAGACGCCATCAATCTCCCGGATTAAAATGAAACATTCAGAAGACTGCACAAACTTCACCCTACAGATTTATTTTAACATTTTCACGTCAAAAGCAACACAACAAATTTTTTATTACAGTGATAATAATGTGATGATAATTATAGTGATAAAATGCCCATCACGGACAGATGGGGTTTGAAATTAATTGCACTCGATCAGTTGGTTCCAGGGCTACAAAAAAATAGTTATATTTCTTATCACATAGTCAGCCAATTTTATGACTGAACTTTTTAAGAACAGAATAGGTAGAGGTGTAAAAGACACTGATCAGAGTTATCTCATCTGAGAGTAATGAACTTCACTATAAAGACAGACCCTGTGGTGAATGAAGTGAGTGTCATTTGCAGGGTGGAAAAGGGGTGCTTTTTGGAGGGCCTGGTATGTTGTTAAGCACACTCTTTCAGCTCAGTGAGGAAGGCAATAGTAAACCACCTCACTCCTCGTTTTTACTTAGTAAAACCTCTAGAGGTTCAAACCAGCTTTCGGCTGTTGACATAAACAACAACAGTGATAATGAAGGGTTTTACACACTAATAACTCAAACTCACAAGACTTTTTGTTCTATAATATCAGATCGTAAATACAAGTAACAGAAAAGAAAAAATTAATTCATATTTTTTAGTATTATATTACAAATGTAGATAAGGTGAACAAAATAAAAACAGTTTTTTATTATTTTCGAACAACATAATAACTCTTATTACTTTTATGTCATAAATAACATTATCCTGAAATGTAATAAAAGGTGCTGCGAATACATAGTTATTTTATTACACATTTAATAGGTTTTGATATTATTTTTAAAAAACAAAATAAAATAAGTTTATATTGACATATTAAGGTGAAACTTAATGGTTTATTCTTGAAATAAATGGAGGTGGTTTTATTATTTCCTTCAGCATCGAAAACTTTGTTCATTTTGTTCACTTTATAAGTTACTTTTATATGGTGGATTATATTAAATGATATATTATTTCAATCGTAAATTACTGAAAACTTTATTTAAATTTTAAATGTAGTTAAATATTTAAAAATGTTATTTCTTGAATGTAGTTACTGTATATTAAATTCTAATACTTTGTAATGGGTTAAAATTTATTGGTCGTTTTATATTTTTCATCTATTTGAGATTTTATATTTAACGTTAATCCCGTTTTATCCTAGATCAAAGGCTAAAAACTTGTGACACTTATTAAAAGTAATTCCTCTGATAATATCAAATTAAGCCTGGACCAAATTTACTCTAGGTAATCTTCGATCATATTAGTATCTTCTTCTTCTTCCAGTGCCTATCCGTTACCGAATGTTGGCAATCATTCTGGCAATGCTGATTTTGTTGACAGCCGCTTTAAACAATTCAGGGGTGGATACTGAAAACCATGTCCTTAAATTTTTCAGCCAGGATATTCGCCTTCGCCCAACGCCTCTCATATTAGTATAATTATACTTATTGATTACTACAGCTAGAGTGTGTTTTCACCTCTTTCCTCTTTTTTACTTGCTCTTGCCTTATATGAAATGTTGTTGTTGTTGTTTAGGTCAACAGCCGAAAGGCTGGTTTGAACCTCTAGAGATTTTACTAAGTAAAAACGAGGAGTGAGGTGGTTTACCATTGTTTTACTCACTGAGTACAAAAGCAGCCTATGCTTATCAGTATGCCAGGCCTTCCAAAAAGCATCTACTCTGCTCCCTGCAAATGACAACTTCACTTCATTCACTACAGGGTCTCCCTGTATAGTGAAATGCATTACTCTCAGAAGAGATAACTCTTGACTAGTGTCTTTTACACCTCTACCTCTTCTGTTCTCAAATAGTTCAGTCATATAATTGGCTGACTATGTGATAAGAAAAAGAACTATTTTTTGTAGCCCTTGAATAAACAGATCGAGTGCAATTAATTTAACACTCCACGTGCTCGTTATGCCCACTATATGAAATATAGAAAAGTATTGTTTTTGTGTAGAATTATCGAATTGAATTTTCACCGGGAATATACGTTTTCAGGTCCCTCGAAGTCAAAAACCATGATTTTTACCGATTGGTTTGTATGTGTGCCCGCGTGCTTGTGAGAGAAAAATATTTCAATAACAAAAAATTATTGAAAGATAAAACGTGAAACTTAATTTACGTATTACAACCTAACATTTTCATCAAGATCGATCCAACGGAAAATTAGTTGTTTATTCGTGCAATTTTTTAATTTTTTCAAAAACGGCTTCAACGATTTTGATGAAAATTATCTCTTTTACTACTTTTTTCTTCAGCGCTTAGTTTAGCGTCAATTAGTGGGTTTCCGTATTTTCTTCATTCAAATCTATAATAAATGTGGTATTTTTAGATGGTGACTTTAGTATAAGTTTTACGACGAAATCAAATAATTAATGTTATAGAAAATTAAAAATCAAAAACTTTTATTTCAAGCATTTTACTATAGTGCTTAGTTTAGTCATTTAGTGTTTTTCCGTATTTTATTCATCAAAATAAAATAATTGAAACCGACATTAAATTTCGATTAGCCTAATTTACTCATGAATAAAATTAGGTTATGTTTTTCATTTTAAATAGTTTACTTATGAATTAAACATGTTTTCCATTATATACATTGACAAGAGAAAGTCCTGTTAGTGTTTCCCATCAAATAATGTTACATTATTTTCTGTTTATTCATCATCATCATCTTACAAGGATTAGGCTCTATTGGCCTGTTCCGGCATCCATTTTTTCCTCGGCCTTCCCACATCTCGTTTTCCTATAGGTTTCTACTCCCATGCCTGCAATGGAAGTCTATTGGGTGACATTCGGAGTAGATGACAAGACCAGTTATCACGACTTTTTTTCAAAATACTCAGTAGAGGTTCCACTTGTAATTCAGCTCTTATGTCTTCATTCCTTATCTTGTCTAGTCGAGTGCAACCTTTAACCGCTCGTAAAAACCTCATTTCAGCAGCTCGTATCCGAGACTCAGTTCTCTTCATAGATTCCCATGTCTCGCTACCGTATGCTATTAGCGGTACTGCCATTGCTCAATAAAATTTCAGTTGGGTATCATGTCTTGTTCTCCTACCCAAGGCTCTCCTTATACTACCACAAGCAGAACTGAATCTCACTATTTTTTCACCAACATCATCATTTACATCAAATGAA